>JASWHV010000001.1:62235875-63530582 GCA_030760725.1 Neostapfia colusana | reverse complement strand
GATCATTGAGCAAAGAGTTACATTGCGAGGCATGAATGCTCTGAGAATCAGCTTCACAACCTCATGATCATTCCACTTCTTGCTGCCATAGGCTTGGACTTTGTTGATAAGATTCTTCAATCGATTGTACAAATCTTGTGGTGATTCATCTTCTTCTATCGCGAATCTTCCTAATTCACCTTCAATCATTTCTATCTTGGCTTCGGTACGTCGACGATCACCTTCATGTGCAGTTTGTAGTGTGTCCCATATCTCCTTGGCAATTTCGAGCCCATCCACCTTGATGAACTCGTCTCGGCTTAGTGATGACGCGATCACAGCTGCAGCTTGAGCATTTCGATGAATGGCTTGTTCTTGGTTTGGGGTCAGCTCTTCATCATCATCCGGGATATCTATCCCTGTACACACTATATGCCACAAACTCGGATTAAGAGATATGAGATGCATTTTCATATTTTGTCTCCACATTGAATAATCATTTCCATCAAAGTAAGGTGCTTTGCCTAGGGGAATTGATAAGTAATGATTATTGTGAGAATTCAAATGCTCATAATCAAAAGGATATCGGGAGTAGTTTGTGTGACTACCCCCTTTCTTCTTCTTTTCATCATCGGTGTTCTTCTTCCCTTTTGGGGAGATTGCCTTCTTCTGTAGAAGAGCCTTGAGTTGCAGCACCTCCTCATCATCGTCCTCACTGTCTTTGAATGGCGTCGAGTAGCTTCTTTAGCTTTTGAGTCCTTTCATCGTTTCTCTTTTTGCCGTCGATCTTTTTGTGTGCATCCTTGACGTCCATATCGTCTCTTTGAGCGGTGAGTCTCTTTCGAAGAGTTTGGCTCTGATACCAATTGAATGTAGCCTAGAGGGTGGTGAATAGGCTTTTCGACGCTTTGTTGAATCCTGAAACACTTAGTAGTCTATCAAATACAGAGAAATCGGACTAGTCCGTTTTCTAAACAGAGAAAAATCAGACTAGTCGGGTACTGAGCGGACTAGTCTGGTATGCGTGGACTAGGGAGATCAAGGTTGATCAATGTTCACTTCTAATACTCTATGCAGCGGAAATTAATCGTTAGTTTGGATGTATTGCAATAGTGACATAATGAATAATAGGAAACAACTTTGATTTTAATAGTTGAATGTGAGTTTCAAAGGATAGATTAAACACTAGAATATGATGAACAATTAATGCACAAGAGTAGGAGACAAGTGTTTATCCTGAGGTTTGATTCCACGAAGGCAATCTACGTCCCCGTTGAGGAGTCCACTAAGAACCGGGTTTTCTCCAACCCTACCCTCGTCGAATCGCCACAAAGGCCGATTCTCTTCCACTAATCACAAAGGGCAATAGAATTGTTCAAGGTGCCTTCTCACAAGTTGAGGGCTCCATAAGAATTACAATGGATGAATGAACACGACTCAACACACTCAACAGCTGAACAATTAACAATGAAAAGTGTGCGAGAGATCAAACCCAAGAGCTCAAGATGGTGTAGAACTAGTCTCTCCTTTGATCAATTGCCAATCCACAATAATTGATCCTTCTTGGGTTAGAATATATGGAGAGAGGTGAATTTTGGACTCTTGGGAGGTGTGACGGTGCAGGGGAGTCAAAAGTTATGTTGGTATGGCCGTACACCTCTTTTTATAGTTAGGTTTCTAAATGGTACGTTAGGGTTTGTGATGTCCGGACTAGTCCATGGTTGACTCCGGACTAGTCCGGTGTGCGGTGTTTAGAAAACCCTAAGTGTCGTGAGATATCGGACTAGTCCGTGATATTGCGGACTAGTCCGTTTTCTATCCAGAGACAAAATCGGACTTGTTCGGATGATATCGGACTAGTCCGTTTTCTGGTCAGAAGGAAAATCGGACTAGTCCAGCTGATATCGGACTAGTCCGGACGTGTTGAAATTATGCAGTTAGTTAGATTTCTTTCTCTTGAGCTCTGGGGTGTGTTTCTCCAACACACTCTATACTAAGTGATCTAATTTTTTCAGTTCTTGAGCTCTTATCACTTTAGATCCTCCTTCTGCTTTCTTTTTGCTATTTTCTTCTTAATTTCTTTGAGAACCTGCGCTCATTCTCAACAATTTTGTTAGGGTCTCATTTCTTTATCATAAATCAACCAAAACCCACAAGGGGTGCCTAGATGCACTTTTAGGAATAAGGTTAGTCATGTGCCTCCTTTAGTATTGTGTCGTGGATGTGCTTCACGTTAGGCACACAAATCCTTTTCCCTAACCAAAGCGTGCCATTCTCATCTTCTTTGAAATCCTTCTCTATGCCTTGTCGGATTCTTTCCTTGATTTCCTCATCCGTTGCTTGGCCATCTCGTATATCTTGTTCCAGCGTTGAGTTCAGTTCTATCACCTCCATCTCGTTCAAGAATCTGAGATGCAACCGCTCAAACTCCTTACGCAGCTCGGGTGGCAGCTCCCGAACCATGAGTTGATGACATGCTCCTGTTTGGCTCAACGCATCAGCTACTACATTGGCCTTTCCGGGGTGATAGTTGATTCCAACATCATAATCCTTGATGAGTTCCAACCATCGACGTTGCCTCAAATTCAGATCTGTTTGTGTGAATATATACTTGAGGCTTTTGTGATCCATATAGATCTCACATCGGTGCCCAAGGATATAATGCCTCCAAATCTTCAAGGCATGTACCACGGCTACAAGTTCCAGGTCGTGTGTGGGGGTAATTCAGCTTATGTTTCTTTAGTTGTCTCGATGCATAGGCTACCATTTGTCCTCCTTGCGTGAGCACACATCCAAGCCCTTGTCTTGATGCGTCACAATATATGTCGAAAATCTTGCTCACGTCCGGCAATACCAAAACCGGCGCTGTTGTTAATCTCTTCTTCAGTTCTTCAAAGCTGTCTTGAGACGCTTGTGTCCACTGAAACACTTTCCCTTTCATCAGCAATTCAGTCATAGGCTTCGCTATTTTGGAGAAATCCTTGATGAAACGGCGGTAGTATCCAGCCATCCCAAGGAAACTCCGAATATCTCTCACATTATGCGGTTGGTTCCACTTCAAAACATCTCCCACTTTTCCGGGATCAACTGATAATCCTCCTTCGGAGATAATGTGGCCTAGGAACGATATCTCCTTTAGCCAAAACTGACACTTGCTGAACTTGGCATACAATTGATGCTCTCTAGTTTCTGCAATGTCAATCTCAAGTGTTCTTCATGTTCTTCCTCGCTTTTTGAATACACCATGATATCGTCAATGAAAACCATGACAAACTTGTCCAAGTACTCCATGAAGTCCTTATTCATGAGGTACATAAAGTATGCGGGTGCATTCATCAACCCAAAAGACATAATGTATACTCATACGACCGTGTTCGAAATGCAGTCTTGGATATGTCGGAGGGCTTAATCTTCAGCTAGAAGTATCCCGACCGAAGATCAATCTTGGAGAAAATTCGGGCACCTTTCATTTGGTCGAATAGGTCCTCTATACGGGGCATCGGGTATTTATTCTTGATCGTCACCTTATTTAGAGACCTATAATCCACACACATCCTTTGGGTCCCATCCTTCTTGTCTATGAAGAGCACGGGGGCTCCCCACGATGACGAGCTTGGGCGTATAAAACCCTTTTCTAGCTGCTCCTGAATTTGCTTCTTGAGCTCCACTAGTTCATTAGCGGACATCCTATACGGCCTCTTCTCTATAGGTGCAGTTCCGGGTACTAAATCAATGGCAAATTCAATGTTCCGGTCAGGTGGCATACCTGGAAGTTCTTCCGGGAACACATCTGAATATTCTTGAACCACCGGAAGGATTTCCAATGTCGCTTCTTCGACGTGGTTCAGCACTGCTTTCTCGGTTGCCAGTTGGGCTGCCTCGAACTCAATACGAGTACCGTGCTCACTTGTCAACTGCACAATCTTCTCAGCACATTGAATTACTCTGTTGCGCTTGCTTAACCAATCCATTCCAAGTATTATGTCAATCCCTTGGGAATCCAAGACAATAAGGTTGGCGAGAAAGTCTACCCCCTTTATTTTAAGGCTTACTTTCGGACATACTATATTAGTCCTCATCTCTCCACCGGGAGAATTAACCAACATAGTTTGTTTCATGTGTGATAGGGGCAGGTTATACTTGGCAACGTACTTGGATGATATGAATGAATGCGATGCTCCGGAATCAAATAAAACAGTGGCTGGGTTGGAGTTGGTAAGAAACATACCAATCACGACATCCTCAGCTTGTTGTGCTTCCTCGGCGGAGATGTGATTCACATTGCCACAATCATAATTCTGCTGTCCACGGTTACCTTGTGTAGCTCCTCCATTCGGCTATGGGTTCTGTTTCAGTGCATTGCTCGGCTGTCCAAGGCCTTTCTTGGGGCACTGGTTTGCAAAGTGTCCCGCCTCTCCGCATGAAAAACATGCTTTGTTGCCCATAACAGCAGGAATGTTGGGGCGAGGCTGGTTTTGAGCATAGGCGTCCATGTTGGGATGGGGCGCAGGAGGCAAAGGCATACGAGGTGCTTGCATACCAGGGTGTTGCTGCGGTGGCTGATTAGGGCGAGGTGGATTTGCTGGGCGGAAAGTAGAAGCGGACGAGCCATAATGTGGTGCAGCTGGTGGCATAAAGCGGGGATGTACAATGCTCCCTTGTGACTGTCCTTGATATGGCATCTTCCTCTTGCCCTCTTGCTCAATCTCACGGATCTTGCTCTCAACCACTATAGCTTTGTCAACGAGCATCTGGAAGTTTGCATAATCATTGTTGAGCAGCTGAACTTGGATCTCATCGTTCAATCCTCTCATGAACAAGTATTGCTTTCTTTGATCCGAGTTGTCATCTTCTGGAGCATACCTTGACAGCTGCATGAACTTGTTGAGGTACTCATTCACGCTCTTCCTTCCTTGGCAGAGACCTTCAAACTCTTGCCTTTTAAGCATCATGACTCCTGCAGGGACATAATGAGAGCAGAAACTCTCCTTGAATTCAGCCCAAGTGATAGTCTCCTGGTTGACATGAGCATTGCAAAGAGCGTCCCACCAATCAGCGGCTGCTCCTATAAGTTGGTGCGTGCGAAGAGAACTTTCTCCCGATCATTGCACCAAACAATAGCAAGCTTCTTTTCCATAGACTTCAGCCAATCATCAGCCTCCATGCTTGTGCAAAAGTAGGCGGCCTAGTCCTCATGAACTCTCCCAATCTGTTGTGAACCGGCGGTGGTGGTGGTGGCGGCGGTGGCAGTGCAGGAACGGGGTTAGGATTGTTGTTGTTGTTGGCCTGCAGCTGTCCCAACGTTTGTATCATAGTTTGCATGAGCTGGTTTTGCATAGCCATCAACCGTTCAAGGTTGCTTGCATCAGCCCCGGGGTTGGCATTTTCAGGAACTTCAACATTGCCATCCTCTTGTGGTTCGTTGTTTCCACGAGCGTTCCTCCTTTGATGGTTGGAGTTTTCCCTCACCATCTGTGTGAGAGAGACTAGAGTAGGAAATAGGAATTTAGATTGATCCCCAACTATATGCATCAAGGTGTATGAACTAAGTATCTTCTTTTATTAATTTCAGCCTATATGAGTATGTGAACACGTGCCGAAGCATCTCACATCTCTCCACTATGTGTGGATGTGGACATTCGCCGAAGCGTCCCACGACTCACATCAGCACACAAACCAAGCAATCATCACAAAAAATTCAGCACAGTACTCTTATTTGACTTACAGCGATCTAAACGTTCCTATTACAGCTTTATTCATTGGAAACCTAAACTTAATCGTAAGAACCGATGCTGTTCTTGCCGTGTGACGGGGATGATCCATACATGGGTGCATGCCATGGTGAGTCGGCTGTCCATGTAGGGATATATGATGCTGTTGCAACGTTTGTTCCCGCGTTGGCACGTGTCTCCTCTTGTTTCTCCAGCAAATACAGCTTCTTGCGGAGGTAAGGGATCTCTTCTTCTGCACTTGCATAGCGGTTTCCTAACTCCACGAGCAACCTATGAGACTTGTCAGAAGCTTGTGGGTTGGTAAGAGCTCCTACATGGGGTCCAATGATCTCCCTTGTACCACTCTTCCGATATGGGTGCAGCTCAAAAGTGGTGTCCTCAAGCTGCTCACGGAAGGCGTAGCACAGTCCGGTGAGTGCATCCCATGCAGCATCATCGATAGCTTCTGCCCTTGTAGTTCTCCATGTGGGTGCGAAGTGCCAAGTGACAACCCTACCATTAGATAGGATGGTCACTTCATCCTTTCACTCTTCATGTCCGAGACAAGAGACTTTCTTGAGAAGATATTCCGGGTATAAGCTACAGCAATCCAGAAATTCTTTGAGCTCCTTGATATGTGTCCTCCTTCCATTCTGTCGGACCAAAATTCTTGAAATGAATGGTTGGCCCGTTCATCACCTTCATTATTGGTCTCAGCAAGTGGTGGCTCCTCTTCGGATTCATCTCCTCCCGACATAGCTTCATGAGGGTCCACGGGGTATAAGCCCGCGTGAAACTCCTCCTGAGGTGCGTACCAATGCCGTTCTTGTGGATCATCCTCCATATCGTCTTCAAATGGTTCCACCTCTTCCGGATCTTCTTCCTCATGCATAGAGCTATTGACTTCCTCTTCATCATGAGGTTCCATCTTCACCTCCTCCCAATATGGTCCATCGGATACCTCAATGGGGTTAAGTGCACTCCCAAGTGGTGGTGGACGAGTCCTTATGCGTGCTGTGCTCCTAATCACCGGCATCTATAAATAAGACATGAGAAACTTTAGAGAAGTAAGAAATAACTCCAAAACTTAAGAAGCTATGAAGCAAGAAAAACAAAAAGTGTGTCTGCCCACAAGAGAAGAAGAAAAGAGGGGCTGAAAACATCACTTGCGGTGGCTGCATTGACAAGTAAAGTGCAGAAGCAAGCAATTTTTGAAAATAGCAGTTTAGAGGGCTGTTCCTATGTGTTTTAGAGTGTCCATTCTACCTAAGATTGCGTCCTACGGTCAACGTGGCTCTAATACCAATTTGTGGCAGCTCTCTAGGATCATAAAGTAGCCCCACATACCAACACTAGTCTTTTCTACGCACTTTGTCCTCACTCGTGCGCACCCGGGAAGACTTCCCGGTCGGCCACCCATCCCCAAATTTCTCTGGCCAAGTACGCTTAACCCCGGAGTCCTTTGTAGGTGGGCTTCCGGAAAACAAGGTATACCTTGATGGTATGAGTATTCTATCAATCCTATTAAGCCGGGAGCCAGGATGTCACAAGCGGGGAGGCTCAGACCGGAGCCCAGGGCACGTGTCAGCTCCAGAGCCTTCCTCAGCAGGGAGGTGGCTTTGAGCCAAGAGACACGTAGAGCCCCGGACCTCACCTCAGCGGGGAGACTCGGACCGGAGCCCAGGGCACGTGTCAGCTCCGGAGCCTTCCTCAGCAGGGAGGTGGCTCTGAGCCAAGAGACACGTGGAAGCTCCAGACCTCACCTCAACGGGGAGACTCGGACCGAAGCCCAGGGCACGTGTAAGCTTTGGAGCCTTCCTCAGCAGGGAGGTGGCTCTGAGCCAAGAGACACGTGCCATCCCCGGACCTAACCTCAGCGGGGAGGCTCGGACCGGAGCCTAGGGCATGTGTCGGCTCCAAATCCATCCTCAGGGAGGTGGCACTGAGCCAAGAGACACGTGGAAGCCCCAGCTCTCACCTTAGCGGGGAGGCTCGGACCGTAGCCCAGGGCACGTGTCGACTCAGGAACTCAAGCGCACGTGGCAGCCCCAGGGCTGACCATGGGGCCTGGGGCACGTGGCTATGCCAGGGCCCACCTCAGTAGGGAAACCGGGCCCAGGCCGTATTTTACCCTATACGCGGGGTACCTGGTCTGCAGGGTACCGACAGTAATATTGGCACGATCAATGACACGATGCACTAGGTCATGTTCCAAGCTAGTGTTCCAGCTGGCTATTTTGTAGAAGCGCTTCACACCGCCACACTTAATAAATTTACAACCATCTAAAACACTTTCTTTTGCCACCCCACATTTTGCTCTCTTTGACACCAATCCCGATATTTCCTATCTTCTCGTTTTCGGTTGCAAGTGCTATCCAAACCTTTGCACCACCACTGAACACAAGCTAGCTCCTCGCTCCACCATTTGTGTCTTTCTCGGCTACCCATCCGATCACAAAGGATACCGATTTCTAGATCTAACCACAAATCGTCTCATCATCTCTCGCCATTTCCCCTTTGATGAGTCCTCTTTTCCCTTTGCGAAAATATCTAGCCCTCCTTCATCCCACTTTGATTTTCTTTTTGATAATGACAATTCATCAGTGCCCTTTAGCACTGATTGTTTTGTAGGTACTCATCGATGCAGGCCTCCACCGGGGCTTCTTCGGGCCCGGCGATCAGACCGCGCACGCGTACAGAGGCCTCCTCGACCCTTGTCCACCCCCTCGCTATCCGACCTTGGACACATGCGGTCCGACCTCTTGTACACGCGGTTCGACCTCCAACCCTCGCGGTCCGACCTCGATCACATGCGGTCCGACCTCTAGCCCTTGCGGTCTGACCCCGAGCACACGCGGTCCGACCTCCAGCCCTCGCGGTGCGACCTCAAGCACACGCGGTCCGACCTCCAGCCCTCGCGGTCTGACCTCGAGCACACGCGGTCCGACCTCAAGCACACGTGGTCCGATCGCCACATTAGGCGGTCAGACCGCCCCGAGCTCAGTACCGAGCTCGTCTTCCTTACACGGTGCTCCACCGGGCTTTGGATCTTCTCCAGCTCCTCTGACTGCCCTTCATCAGCATACGGGCTTCGCTCGTGTCTCACAATTCGTGCTCGAGGTTCCTCCTGTGAACAACGAACACACCATGCAAACCCATGGGAAGATCAGTCTTCGTCTCCCGGTACCGCACTTGAATCCTCAGGCATCAACGTTGTCACCAATACCAAAGACTTACCGTGGTGCTTTCGCTGATCCAAATTCGCAAGAGGCCATGACCGAGGAGTCGACCGCACTACAGGCCAAAAACACTTGTGATCTCGTTTCTCGTACTTCAGGTAAAAAACATCGTGACTGACAAGTGGGTTTTTCGCCACAAGTTTCATGCAGATGGCTCTCTTGATCTCTACAAGGCTCTTGGGTGCTTTGCGGTTCTACTCAGCAGCCTGGTATTGATTTTGGTGAGACTTTCAGCCCCGTGGTTAAGCCTGCTACAGTTTGTACTGTTTTGTCCACTGCTGTCTCTCGTGATTGGCCTGTTCACCAGCTTGATGTGAAGAATGCGTTTCTACAAGACACTTTATGAAAGATAGTTTATTGTGAGCAGCCTTCTGGTTTTCTTGACTCAACTCGTCCGGATTTCGTCTGCCGCCTGAACAAATCTTTGTATGGTTTGAAGCAAGCTCCTCGTGCCTGGTACAACCGGTTTGCTTCTCATATTACTACACTTGGATTTGTTGGCCTCGGTCAGACATTTCTCTTTTTGTCTACCAACACGATGCAGACATGACTTATCTGTTACTTTATGTTGATGATATTGTTCTGACTGCCTCCTCAGTGCCACTGCTTCGTCGCATTATTGATGCTCTTGCTGCAGAATTTTTGATAAAGGACTTGGGCATGCTACATCATTTTCTAGGCATTTCTGTTACTGGAAGCAGCACATACTTTTTTCTCTCGCATAGGCAGTATATGGTTAGTATTGTTGAGAGAGCTGGCATCTCTGATTGCAATGTTCTACGGTCGACACGTTTGCAAAGCTTTCATTCGGTGGAGCTCCTTTTTTGGATGCCACTCACTATCGAGGTCTTGCCGGAGTGCTATAGTATCTCACTTTTACTCGACCAGATATTGCATATGCTGTTCAGCAGGTGTGCCTCTATATGCATGATCCTCATGAGCCTCATCTTGCGTTGGTGAAACGCATTCTCCGGTACATCCGGACACATTGGATCCTGGTCTACAGCTTTACTGATCCTCCGTCAGCGAGTTGATCGCATATTCTGATGCTGATTGAGCTGGATGTCCCGACACACGCCATACTACCTCCAGATATGACATCTTCCTTGGTGATACTCTGGTCTCCTGGTCTTCAAAGCGCCAACACACGGTGTCTCGCTCCAGCGCAGAAGCAGAGTATCGTGCCATCGCTAACACGGTCGCTGAGGCTTCTTGGTTGCGTCAGCTACTAGAGGAACTTCATTGTCCATTGCAGAAAGCCACCTTGGCTTATTGTGATAATGTGAGTGCTGTTTATCTCTCGACCAACCCGGTGCAGCATCAACACACCAAGCATATCGAGATTGATTTGCACTTTGTTAGGAACAAGGTGGCTGCTGGAGCAGTTTGGGTTCTCCATGTTCCTACTAGTTCGCAGTACGCGGATATCTTCACCATAGGTCTCCCATGTTTGGTGTTTGTAGAGTTTTGATCCAGTTTGAATGTTCTAGGTAGTAGACGTTCAAACTGCGGGGGAGTGTTAGACAATAATACCACCTCGCCTATTATACCAAGGGAGGTCCCTTGACACTTCTATTAATATGTTCTCACCCCAGGGGTTTAACCAATCCAATTATTATTTTCTCCTCTTAATTCTATCAATTTCATTTATTTTCACTGTATTTTATTTTCGTTCTTCTTTATATTTTACTCTGCACTATCAAAACAGAAATGAACACACCTGTCAACCAATACTACAATGTTATAGAAAAAATAAACAATTGTTGGTCCCTTTATTTTAGAATAACATAACTGCTACGAAATCCTCTGCTGCTACAAAGGGAGGATAGTATGACCCGCTACATCTAGGTCTGGTAAGGGCCTCGGCTGCATAGGAGTTTCACAATTTATTTCAATTATAAGTTAAAAAATATAAATTTAGCCCAATACTAATATGATCGAGCACTCATTATTAGTTCATTTTTGACCACTTATCAGACCTAGCTACATACAGCCTCAAGGCGAACCGAAGAAAGTTGAACAGTGTGTAAACGTGCAAACAGGGCAGTGTTGACGGTAGCTTTAGTGATGGCAATCTCACCCGTAGGTCCAGGTACCTGACGAGTGCGCGTGCGTATGTGATTTTTCATCCCTGTGCCTAACACGAACCCTATCTGACTTGTCGCAAGTGCAGGTGGTTCCACACGTGGATAACCAACGGGTGCCCAAAATAACTTATGTTTGTAACTTTATAGTCAAATTTGATTTTTTTTCTATAATTTATTTGTTTTTCTTGCTTATTGCAACCTATATTTACAATCTATACAAGCGACTTAATATTTTTTATTGTGTTGCCATCCAAAATGATGATTTTTGTTAGACTTATTTATTAAACATTGTAGTATGCTCATAAAAAGTCAGACCTAACGAGTGCGGGTATGAGTGCGAATTCTCACCGCGCGTGCTGGTGCCGGTCTGAAATTTTACCCGCAACTTCTTTTATTTCAGATGGAATTTTTCTCGAGTCTATTGGAATCCGACTCATTGCCATCCCTACATAACTCAAAGACCTCCAGTCATATTAGCTGTTTATAGAATACGAAGGGGAGTTCAAGATACGCGAGCTGTTTGGATCTAGATCTACTAGAGAACTATTATATATACTCTAGATTAATCTGACGATTTCTAGTCCATTCTCTACATTTGCATTTGTGAGATGAAAGGATAATAATTATCACATGCTTGTTTTGCGTCCTACAGAATAAATTTGAAATTCTTTGAGAATAAGTAAATCCCATTGCAACACCAGAAAATATCTAGCTGTAGACCCCAATTCAATCACTTTTCTTTTTTGCTTTTTGCATTTTTAGATACAATGTTATTTAATTTCCTAGAGCGGCATTTTTTGCATGTTCAGTTGTAATCAAAATTGTGTTGGAATTTGGGCCATTCAAGTGGCCCATTTAGCTGAAATTCCAAAGCAACGTGGCTGTTGGTTTTAGTCCCATATTACTAGTTCAAGGTGGTGCAAACCAACTTATATAGTAGCCCTCATACCCATGGCTGAATAGAGAAAACAATAATATAATGAGGGGAGGCTATATATATATATACTCACACGCACGCACGCGCGTATCCACGATTTTTCGCGTGTTCTTTCGCGTGACTTGTGACTTCCGATGTGCGACAGCGGCGCGGCTGAATTGAGTGTATTTTGCCACTTGTATCCTTCACAATATCTGAATTATTTTGTACTAATAGAAAATTAGTGCACGCATTATTGACATAGAACACCATTCATTTTATTGTCATAAACACCGTTCGTTTATCGCCATAAACACCATTTATTCATTACCATGAACATCATTTTTTATTGCCATAAACACCAGTAATTGGCCAGCGGCCATTAGTGGTCGTTATTGAGGGGAAACGACTCCTAGAGAGCAGTCGTGCCTATATAAGGCCTTGGATACATTCAGGTTTGAACACAGAAAAATTTCCTTCCATCTATTCTTCTTCCTTCCTTTGGAATTCTATGCTGTGGTGTTTGAGTGGCCATACTTCGCCAATCCTTTTTCTTGGCGTTACCGAGGAGGAGGGTGAGCGGTATCTCCGAACCGTTGTCGTCGTGAAGCCTGCACGAGGGACGGCAATAAGGTTTCTAGGCAGCGCATCTGTGCGACCGCTCAAAGCTGGTTGACATCGATCTGCGCTGCCTCACGGACGATCTGCAACTTCTACATCAACGGTTCGTTTCAACTATAATTTGTGCTTATCAAAGCACCGACAAAACTAAAGTGAGTCCATATGCCTCCCCTAGTTTCTATTGTATTGATCTACCTACTGCTCAGTAAAATTTGCATGGCAGTTTTAAATATCTGTGAAACTTGACTCAATGTTGAATCCGGATTTAGAATAATACGCAATTCTCTAACATTTCAGAAACCTTATTGTTGCGTTTATTCTATTATTCTAGCAATGACTGGTGCTTTGGATGCAATAAAACCTGAGAGGTTTGGAGGTGGAAAAAACTTTCGGAGATGGCAGACTAAAGTCAAATTTTCTCTTATGTCGATGGGACTGTGGTGGGTGATCCACCCTGTAATGCCATTCACGGTTGAGCAGACTGCCACCTATGCAACTGCACGTGACTCCGCGCTTGGCTGCATCTTAATCCTTTTGGCTGATAATCTCTACGATTTGTATATGAATTACACTTACCCCACTGAGTTGTGGGAAGCACTGGAGTGTAAATATGCTGTCTCTGTAGCCGGTCGCTTGCTGTACTCTTGTGAGCAACTCTTTGATTTCAGCATTGATGCTGCAAAGTCTATTGTTGCCCAAGCTCACGAGATACAACTGTTGGCCGGAGAGATTGCAAGTTTGGGATGTGTCTTGCCTGACAGGTTTGTGGCTGCAGGCATTATTGCCAACTCCCTGCTTCTTGGAGGGATTTTGCCACGAGCTTGAAACACAAGAGGGAAGATATCTCTACTGAGAATCTGATTATAGCCCTCGACGTGGAAGAAAAGGCAAGGGCAAAATACGCTTCTAGCACATCTGCTGCTGTATAGAATGGTGCTATTGCAAACATGGTTGAGAAGAAAGCCTAACACAAACGTGACTACAAGGGTAAGATGCAAGCCAATGGTAAATCCAAGAAAACCACTAACTTTAAAAAGAAGAAGAATGAGAAAGACAATAGGGCATGTTTTGTGTATGGCTAAGAAGGGCATCTTGCAAAAGATTGTTGTTACCACAAAATCAAAGATGATGGACAGCAAAAGAAGGCTGTGAATGTGACCATTGGCAAAAAGAACGGTAGTGGAGCCGATCCTTCTGGGTATGGTAATTTACCATTTGTTTTTTTCCATACAATCTTCAGATTGGTGGGTTGATACAGGTGCCAATGTTCATGTGTGCTCTGACTTGTCTTTGTTTTCTTCTTACCAGGGAATGCGGTCTTCCACCATCTTGATGGGAAACGGATCAGTTGCTTCTGTTCTTGGTGTTGGTATGGTCGAACTGAAGCTCACTTCAGGAAACACTGTCCCTTTGAAGAACGTACAACATGCTCTATCAATAAATAGGAATCTGATTAGTGTTTCCTTGTTATGTCAAGATGGTTATAAGTTAGTATTTGAGTCAAATAAAGTTGTAATATCCAAGTTTGTAAACTTTATAGGAAAAGGCTATGTGAGCGGAGGCATGTTCCGCCTAAGTACTTTTGATATGAGTCATCACTTGAACTTTGCATCCATGAGTAATAAAGCTTGTGAAGCTGATATATGGCATTCACGTTTTTGTCATATTGGTTTTGACACCGTTGCTAGAATGTCCAGATTAGATTTAATTCCTAAGTTTAATATTGTCAAAAGATGAAAGTGTCAATCTTGTGTGCAAACAAAACAACCTCGAAAACCATTCAAAAGTTTAGAGGAAAAGAGAGACTTGGCACCATTAGATCTGATTCATTCTGACTTGTGTGAGATGAATGAATTATTGACTAGAGGAGGCAAGAGATATTTTATGACTTTTATAGATGATGCTACTCATTTTTGTCATATTTATTTGCTAAAAACTAAAGATAAAGCTCTACATTACTTTAAAATTTATAAGGCCGAGGTTGAGAACCAACATGAGAGAAAAATTAAACCGTTGCGCGATGACCGTGGAGGAGAGTATACCTCAAATAACTTCTCTCAGTTTTGTGTTGAACATGGTATTATCCATGAAGTGACACCACCATATTCACCTCAATCCAATGGGGTGGCTGAAAGGAAAAACCGAACTCTAACAGATTTGGTAAATGCCATGTTAGAGAGCGCCAGTATGTCCTATGAGTGGTGGGGGAAGCTATTTTGACAGCAAATTTTGTCCTAAATAGTGTAGTGACTAAAAACAAAGAAGTCACACCATATGAGGGATGGAATGTAAGAAAACCCAACGTCAATTTTTTGAGGACTTGGGGCTGTTTGGCAAAGGTCAATCTACCTGAGCCGAAAAAGAGAAAGCTTGGACCCAAAATAGTATATTGTGTTTTCCTGGCATATGCACATAACAGCATGGCCTATAGATTTGTAGTAGTTAAATCTGATACTCTAAAGAAAAAATGTGAATACTATCATGGAGTCAAGAGATGCTTCATTCTGAGAATATATTTCTAATGAGAGCAGTAGGTAGCACATCTTATAATGAGAATAACCATACTCATATAACTGCTCCTGAGGACTACACACCACCTCAATCAAACGACGAAACAAACACACCATCTAGAGAATATAACAATTTAGTCAATCCTGGATCTCCTCATAGGAGTAAGAGACAAAGGATTGCGAAAATCCTTTTGGTGATGACTTTATTGTTTATCTTATATATGATGTGCCCAATATTCTTTCAGAGGCATATGCTTCTCCAGATGCAGAGTATTGGAAAGAGGCAGTCCATAGTGAGATGGACTCCATCATGTCAAATGGGACTTGGGAGATCACCGATTGTCCAAGTGGGTGTAAACCAATTGGTTGTAAGTGGATCTTCAACAAGAAATTGAAGCCGGATGGTACTATTGAGAAGTACAAGGCTAGGCTTGTGGCCATGGGATTTACAGAAAAAGAAGGAGATGATTTCCTTGACACATACTCTCTCGTTGCCCGAATTACCACTATTAGAGTGTTGCTTGCGATTGCTTCTTCCTATGGTCTACTTGTACATCAAATGGATGTAAATACGGCTTTCCTTTATGGAGAGTTAGAGGAAGAAATATATATGGAGCAACCAGATGGTTATAAAATTCCCGGGCAAGAGAATAAAGTGTGTAAATTAATAAAACCCTTGTATGGTCTAAAGCAAGCACCCAAACAATGGCATGAAAAATTTGACTATACTTTGACATCAGCTAGATTCAGCGTGAATGAGGCAGACAAGTGTGTGTACTATCGTTATGGTCGGGGTCAATGAGTAATATTGTGTTTGTATGTCGATGACATATTGATTTTTGGAACAAGCACAAGTGTGATTGATGAGATCAAATCTTTCTTGTATCGATGCTTTGACATGAAAGACTTGGGACCGACATATGTAATTCTGAATATAAAGTTGATTAAAAGTGAGGATGTGATCACTCTAAATCAATCTCACTATACAGAGAAAATTCTTTCTCGCTTTGGCTTTGAGGACTGTAAAGTCTCTCCAACTCCCTATGATGCAAGCATCAAGCTTAAAAAATTCATGGGAGAGAGAAAAGATCAACTGAGGTATTCACAAATAATCGGTTCTCTTATGTATCTAGCTGGTGCCACGCGACCTGATATCTCCTATGCTTTGAGCGAACTCAGTCGTTTACATCAAATCCAGAAGATAATCATTGGAAGGCACTTGAACGAGTGTTGCACTATTTGAGAGGCACCACCTCACTTGGAATTCACTACACGGGATATCCCCCAGCATTGGAGGGATATAGTGATTCCAATTGGATCTCAGATGCGGATGAGATGAAGGCCACGAGTGGCTTTGTGTTTACGCTTGCTGGTACTCCAGTTTCATGGAGGTCGGAGGTCTTGTAAACAGACTATATTAATAAAGTCCACCACAAAGGCAGAACTTGTAGCACTAGAAACAGCTACCAATGAGGCTGAATGGCTAAGAGAGCTATTGATGGACTTACCTTTTGTTGAAAAGCCGGTATCGCCTATCCTAATGTATTACGATAACCAATCAATGCTAGCTCAGGTTATGAATACAAAGGATAATTCAAAGTCCAACAAGCACATCAAGCGTAGACTGAAATCTGTCAGGAAGATGAAAAACCCCGGAGTTATAGCTGCGAGCTATGTGAGAAGTGAAAATAATCTGGCAGACTCTTTCACAAAGGGATTATCACGAAACGTGATTTCCGTGATGTCTAAGAACAAGGGTATGAGGCCCACTTGAAGTTACATCACAATGATAACCTGTCCTTTTGATCGGAGTCCCGCGATTTAGGTATTAGGAAAAACAAGTTGACTGATGTAACCAAAGAGTATATTGTAAATAAAAAATATACCCATGTTCAAATGACACCAAGTACTCTTTACTGTATGGAAGGTTGGCATCAATTAAGCCTTAATGGTTTCCGTTGTAAATATATTAGCCTACAGGATATCTTGAAGGGAAACACCTGCTTGAGCTCAACTGTAGGTCACAGTTCGTGAGAATAGGGCATTCTCATAAAGGCTCATGAGAAGATACAGGAGCAGACCATTAACGCTCCAGATAGTTGAGGTTGTCTGGCAGCCTAGTATCAGTTATGATCTCAAGTGAAATCTTTACACAAGAGGCTGAGAATTCAAGGCCTAGTCCATTCTTCAGCCGTGGAAAGATGAATCTTGTTATTCTAGGTATAAGTTCAACCCGTACGGGACTTATACCAAAAGACTGATATGTAAAACAACACTACAGCACAATGATCTTTTGTCCTCCATTCCTTGCTTTGGAATTGGGGGGGGGTTGTTGGAATTTGGGCTATTCAAGTGGCCCATTCAACTAAAATTCCAAAGCAACGTGGCTGTTAGTTTTAGTCCCATATTGCTAGTTCAAGGTGGTGCAAACCAACTTATAAAGTAGCCCTCATACCCATGGCTGAATAGATAAAGCATAATATAATAAGGGGAGGCTATATATATATATATACTCACACACACACGGGCGTGTATCCGCGATTTTTCGTGTGTTCTTCCGCGTGACTTGCGACGTGCGACTGTGACGCGGCTGCATTGAGTGTATTTTGCCACTTGTATCCTTCACAATATATGAATTATTTTATACTAATAGAGGAATTAGTGCGCGTTTTATTGCCATAAACACCATTCATTTTATTGCCATAAACACCGTTCGTTTATTGCTATAAACACCATTTGTTCATTGCCATGAACATCATTCTTTTATTGACATAAACACCATTAATTGGCCGACGGCCATTAGTGGTAGTTATTGAGGGGAAACGACTCCTAGAGAGCAGCCGTGCCTATATAAGGCCCAGGATACGTTCAGGTTTGAACACAGGAAAATTTCCTCCCATCTATTCTTCTTCCTTCCATTGGAATTCTGTGTTGTGGTGTTTGAGTGACCATACTTCGCCGATCATTTTTCTCGTCGTGCACCGAGGAGGAGGGTGAGCGGTGTCTCCGAACCGTTGCCGTCGTGAAGCCTGCACGAGGGACGGCAATAAAATATAAGGCAGCGCATCTGCGCGACCGCTCAAAGCTGGTTGACATCGATCTACGCTGCCTCACGGACGATCTGCAACTTCTACATCAACGGTTTGTTTCAACTATAATTTATGCTTATCAAAGCACCGACAAAACCAAAGTGAGTGCATATGCCTCCCCTAGTTTTTATTGTATTGATCTACCTATTGCTCAATAAAATTCGCATGGCAGTTTTAAATATCTGTGAAACTTGACTCAATGTTGAATCTGGATTTAGAATAATACGCAATTTTCCAACAAATTGTTGTTATTATGATGATTAAATTTTGTGGTTTATAAGAGTATTGCACTCTCCTCTAAAATAAATCAAAAATATATTGCAAGAAACATTAAGGTGAAGATTCAAGTGAGAATAGTTTCTTCTTTGCTTTAAATGATAAAATGGTTTTTGTATGGGATGTTGTATGCCACATGACTTAATATTAGGGTGTGAGTATTTTCTCACAGAAGCAAATCGAAGGTTTCTTGTAGTGGAAATTTACTATCTAGATTCGAGTTGGGAACTTAGTGTTGTATTTATGTTTAGTTATTTTTTTTCAGTGTTATGTTGCACCTCCGTCAATAGTGAGATACGTGTGGTGACTTAGATCGTAAGATAAGTCCGCATAGTATTTTAGATGTTTTCATACAGAAGGGTGCTCGTACATATATACCAGTGTTTGGGTCTGGTATTTTGTAAAAAATGAGTATTTTTCTCATAAAATTTGGAAGACAGTAAGCTCTTTGGATAGTTGCTTCTATTTTATGTGGTAGATATAATAGAAGTTCGTTGTAATGTTTTAGCTGCTAGCTTGAATAGTGCAAGGGAACTTGCGGTACAGTGATAGGAGCGCTTCGTAAAAAGAATCACCTTCCTTCTATCTCCTCACCTTCGTATTCCTTAGTCACTCGCCAACTCCACATTGGCCTCTTCTTGTACCGCGATCTCAACGCATAACAAGCTTGTTCCACAAAATAAAAGAAAAAAAACTTAAGCAGCTCACCCTCTACTTCATCGGCCCTTAAATCATTATCTTTAAGATTACAACTCTAATTTATTTTTAAAGTAAAATTGTTTCCTGCCAACAATTCGAAAACAAAAGAGTAGTTTTTAGTCTGGTGGTGGCACCGGTTGAGGCTCTGGTAATGTTTTTGGTCTTTTTATCTTCTATGTTAGCATCCTTCGCAGAAGACATCCCTTGATACTTAGGTTAGGGTCGTCTTTAACCTTCTTTTATTGCTGCAACTACGCTTTATTAACCGTACAAAGACACCCTGTTGTCAGTATACTCTCCCATCACTGATTTCAGTCTCACCTTATTGGGATGCTATATATTTCTATAACACAACAAACTACTTTATTAGTATATTGTTGCCAGATACAAAGTCATAATCACGTGAAATGCGTATTGAAATATGAATCTAAAGGTATTTCTTTTGTATCACTAAATTCATATATTGTAAGTCTACTTTTATACTCAAAAGTTACATACTTTATATTTAAAATGCGTGTACACCTTAAAAAAGAAGGGTTAGAGAGTGCTAGTTTGGTTCCATGCGAGGTTGTTATGCCTCGGAGAATGACTATATCTAGTTATGACTATGAACATTGACCGCTTTTAATGACTCTTTAATCTTTTCATAAATACACATACATATAAAAAGAAAGTGAAGCCCAGTGTAAGTAACCTCTACTTGCTTAGGGTCCAGAGAATGGTCCAACCCACTTGGGTTTGTTTATATGCAGCTTTTCACTGCATTTCTGTAAGAAGCTATTTACATGCATTGAATTCGTGACCCCGTGGTCACAAGACATCTTTACTTAAATAGCAGAAATACGCAGACATGTAGGAATGTTCAAGTAATATTGAAGTGGTTTCTGCGACAAATATGACATCTATTATTTAATCAACAACTTTTGTAAAAAAATCGACTGCCGACTTTTGTACCACATAAAGAGTGGAAGTGAAGAGAGACTTGCTTAAAATGGAAGTTGTTCCACACTCCCTAAGTGAGTGAGAAGAGGAGTAGTGCACACATGCTCCCCCTCCTCCTCGCTCGCCACGCCTCGCACGGGCAGAACTTTTATTTTTGCTATTCAGGCCTCTAAAGACCTAACAGGTCGGGTCTCTAGCAGGTCTCCAAATCAGGTCTCTATGGCAGGTCTCTAGCGAGGAGCCTCCGAGTCAGATCTCTACCAGTTTGGGAAATTGGGTTGGAGACTGGTGCATTTACAACAATCGAGTCAGTTCGAATTGCAACCGAACCATGGACAGCTGTACACAACTAGGACTCTTACCATGGTGCTAAGAGGCGTGTGTGTAGGGCCGAATACTTTTCCCTCCTCTAGTTGCTTACTTTGCCACCGCAATATAGTCCATCCCGAGCACTAGGCATGCATCGACGATCAGGACAGCAGATCTCCAGAAAAGCTTGCCCTTGCGATACTGCACCAAGAAAGGGTAAATAAGTTTTTTCTAAAGTGCTCTACGTGACTTCTCGTGTTCTTTATTATGAGTTGTCTGCAGTCTAAGTCGGGTGGTGCTGCCTACCATGGTGTTCATTGTCGTCTGCATTGACTGGTCTCCATCAACACTAAAGCAACACCTCACTGATGCTACCTCACTATACACCGTTCAATCCAGTATTAGCTCAGAAATGTTAATACAACGGTACCAAAAATTTGGAAGCTTGGGTCATTGTTAAGCGCATGTTTGAATGAGTTGATACTCCATTATTTCACACCTTCCGGACCCTCTTTCCATACTCTTTCCGTATTCCCCAAAGCTGCTCCGCAACTTCCTTCATGGTGGGATGGTCCTCCCGAGTTGGAGCAGCGCACTGGATGGCCAAGCTAAGGAGCTTTTCAAGCACCTCATCATCAACAGGATCCTCTGACAATGGGTCCAATATCTCTTTGATGTTTCCTTCATTGAATTTCTTGAAAGTCTGCACAAATACAAATGCATGTAGTCAAATTCAGGTAGCTAGGTAATTGCTTGGTTTACACCGACCAAAACCAAGATGGACATACAGACCCATCTGATAACATCTCTTGATGTTGAGCAGAAGGCTCGGGCTAAGGACACTACTAAGAAAACGAGTTGAGTGTTAATCTAGTGCCAACATGTGCAGAAACCCAATGTCAAGAATAAATGGAACAACAAACCTCTATTCAAGTCAAATAAGACTACCAATTTCAAGGAAAAGAAGAATTCGAACAAAACCGAGAAAGGTTGTTATATCTGTAGAGAGCACGGGTATTGTTTAAGAACCGTCTTGATCTGGCAAACCATAGAAGGAAAAAGGGACACAAGAATGTCAATATCGTGAGACCTAGCGACGTTGATGGGTACGCTAATTTATTTATTGTTCTTTTTGTATTTCAAACATCATCTTCTTGGTTTGATACGATTGCTAATATTCATGTATGTGCTGACAATGTTGTTGGTATTTCTCAACGACTACATCCATCTTGCCAATGGATGTCGGCAATGCTTGTGACAACTAGGCTAACCTAGGGCCAAAGCAAGATGAGTTCCGCAAGCGCATTGGTAAATATTGCTGTAGCATTTCACCCAAGAGTATTCCCTAGGGTATTGTTTTCTCCCAAAGGAAGTTGAAGTGTGGCAATATTATGCATAAAATGGGGTTTTCTGGTGTTTCCTAGTAGGATGGATAAAAGGATATCAAGGGGTAACGTGACACACACTTATGCAATCTATTCTAAATGTAATATAGTCCTAGTGAGAGTTGAGCTAAGGAAAGGGGTTCTTCCTAATGTGTTTCTAGTATACATATGCATAGCCTAATAATGTACATATGGGTATGCTAGTAGTGAATACTAGAGCTTAGTGGCCCAACATATCAGGCACGAGCTTACCCCTGGTAACTCAAGAGATATTCTCACTAAGAATATATGGCATATGCGAACTTGGTGGGGTACAGAGGACGGGCAAGGCTGTCACCACGTGCCACCTACCCCTAATATCCTTGGGTCTACGAGACACCCAATGCTACTTAACTGTCCAAGCATCACGCCTGCATGCTAAGTAAATACTTTAAGAGATGTAATACAATTACCATCCTAAGGAAATGACTAACCTAAACTTTGTTGAATCAATTCTAGAGTGTGTATACAAGTGAGTGATGCTCAAATGGTGTGTGAAGAAGTGAGGGGTATGGGATCCTATTTATACACGATTTGAGGTCGGTTCCTGCCACTAACTGCGCGCAAAACAGTTAGAACCGCCTTCAGGGATCCCTAGGGAGTCGACACGTGGAAGATAACCGAGTTTGAGGGCAGGACCCTTGGGTGGCCCCAATCTCAGTGTGTTTCCTCTAGGTGGCTGCCAGGTGGGCCTCACGTATTTTCCAGGTGATACATCGTTGGATTCCCTCACATACCCCTGTAGGTGGGCCACTGGATCCGTGGACTGCCACATGTCCTATGATTGGCTAGAAGTGTATATTTAAGGATTGCTCCACTAAATCCTCCTCAATTCTTTATAAAATCCCTGCATGCATAATTCTTTCCATGTATTAGTGGAACTACATTATTTCTAAGGGTAATGCGTGCAATAAATGTTTACCCCTTCACATAATTGAGTAATATTAATGATTGAAATTAGTACCTAACTACTGTCAACAAACTCCCCCAAGCTTAACCATTGTTCGCCCTGAAGCAAAGATCAAGACTTATGTTGTTGATCAGGAGTTGCTACAATGTTCTACTTTTCTATAGTATCAAGTGCGCAAAAAATATTCTACCTTCCATTAACAAATTGGCAGTGGTACTCACCCTTTACATTAGTCAATATCCTAGCAGTGGATGCCTGCAATGCTTATGACAACTAGACTAACCTAGGGCCAAATCAAGATGAGTTCCACAAGCGCACGGGAGATACCATTGTAGCATTTCACCCTAGAGTATTCCCTAGGGTATCGTATTTTCCCAAAGGAAGGTGAAGTGTGGCAAGATGAGGGATAGGATAAGTTGTTCTAGTAGGAAGCCAAGTAAGATGGATAAAAGGGATAGCAAGGGTAGTGTGACACATATTAAAGTAATCTCCTCTAAAGGTAAGATAGTCCTAGTGAGAGTTAGACTAAGGTAAGGGCTGTTCCTAATGTGCTTCTATTGTACATATGCATAGCCTAATAGTGTACATATGGGTATGCTAGTAATAAATACTAGGGCGTAGTGGTCCAGTATATCAGGGACGGGCTTACCCCTGGTAACTCTAGGGCGACTCCCGCCAAGAGCCTATGGCATAGCCGAGCATGGATGGACAGGGCTGTCACCACCTGCCGCCTACCCCTTTTATCTGTGGGTCTACAAGACATCCAACGCTATTTAACTATCCAAGCACCACGCTTGCATGCTAAGCAAATACCCTTAGGAGCTACAATACAAGTACCATCCTAAGGCAACGACTAACATAAACATCGTTGAACCAATCTGGTACCAAGCCCTATATTACTCATACTAACATATTCATATAATACCTAATTAGACTATAGTGGAGGCCTATGGTGCTTATGATAACATAATAACAAGGTTACTATACTATCATAATAACAACTAAACCTACCACATGCATGGATTCCACATTCAAACAGGAAACGTTCACCCAAGCATATGAATAAAAGAAGACTAATATCCTAATTAAGAATAAAGTCATCAACAAAGAAAAAGATACATGAGCCATACCTTTCCCAAAGTAGCCTTGGGAACTAGAGCTTCCTTTCTACAGCCTATAATCCACCAAGGACTTGTATAGAGTGTGTATATAAGAGAGTATTACTCAAGTGGTGTGTTTTGATGTGAGGGGTAAGGGGGCCTATTTATACACGAGTTGAGTACGGTTCCCGCCAGAATATTCCCACGAATCATTCAGAACCGCCTTCAAGGAGCCAGAGGGAGTTGACACATGGAAGATGACCGAGTTTGTGGGAGTGACCAGGTTGGCCGAACTAGGGTTTGGCTGACCCTGGGGTGCCCTAGAAGTCGATGTGTTTCGTCCGGGTGCCTGCCAGGTGCACCCTCAAGTGTTTTCCGGGTGATACGCTGCTGGATTCACTCGGATACTCAAGTGGGCCACTGGATTCATGGACTGAAGATTCAGCCGGGATAACTAGCTTTATACCTGCCAAGGTTAGATGCGACTAAGTGATGGGGAGCGAGGCACCAAAGTCCTGAGAACTTTGACTCGATCTCTAATCGACCACAGAACCAAAATCCGTGATAACTAGCTTCATACCTGCCAAGGTTGGATGCGACCAAGGGACGGGGAGAGAGGCACCGAAACCTGAAAGACTTCGACTCGATCTCCAAACGACCGCAGAACCACAAACCAGGCCTAACCCACACAAAAGGCCCAAAAACCTAGAGCACAAATTAGGGGATCCCAGAGGGATCACTTCACAAGTCCATGAAGAACAAGGAAGAACGAAGGTGTGCAAGGCACTCAACACTCAGCTGCAGGAACAATCTTATTTATCAAATCATCAATGGTTATTTTTACAGGAGAACAAGGGTGATATTTATACTAGGAACAACCCTTCAAGCTAGGTGTGAACTGAAGTCACCACATTTTGAGTTTGAATGAAAACTGCTGCAGAGTTTTCGAGGTTGTCTTCAGTACTCACGTGTCTCTTTGTCTACCGTGAAGTCAGCAGCAAAATGATCATAACTCTTATTTGGGAACTCCAAATGATGCACCATTTGTTGCATTGGAAAGTAGACTTGATATGCTTTCACACCATGTGTATTATGCTCCATGAAACGTTACAGGTTGGTGCAGATTGCACGTGAAGTTTGATGTTCCTCCTGTGTACCCTTCTAAATTCGGACACTTTGAACTATCACGCCACAAAGTTCGGACAGTCAAAACTATTGCACCACAAAGTTTGGACTGTGCGAACTGACTTAGTGCTTTTTGTGCAAGCCAATGGTGTCCCTTCGTGTGTAAACCTGAGTAATAGTAGATTACACGTGAATTTTTTGTTATTTACGATGGTTTCTGACCGTTTGAATTAATTGGTCGTAAATAACATTAATTACGACGGTCACCATCATAAATTACTTATTTATGACGGTCGTTCCCAGCCGTTGTACATAAGGGTCGTTGCCCAAGCCCGTGCCACGTGGTGGCTGGGCATCTAAATTACGACGGCTTGGACCACATGCTGTCGCAAGTAAAGTAGATTTACTTACGACGGCCTGATCCACAAGCCATCATAAATAGATGTATAACTGGCCGTCGTAAATAAGGTTTTTAATTTTTTTAAAAACAGAAAACAGCTACTTTTGGCACGATGGCCAGCTCAAAGAACAGTTATACACACATCAACAAATATTCGTCCAAAATATAAAACAAGGAGGGGCTAAACACTACCCCCTCCACTCGCTCCTCCACTTGCTCCAGAGCCGAAGAATCCATCTCTGCGCCCTCCTCCCAGTGCCGGTAGCTGTGGTGGTGGAGTTTGAGCCTCTGCCGCCGATCCCTGCAAAGCAAATAAATATTTAGAGGGAGTTGAGCTTCCAACCCACTCTCTCTTTATCCCTCCCCCTCTCACCCCCTCTCTCTACCACTCCCTCTCTCTCACCCCCTCTCTCTACCACTCTGTCTCTTTCTCCCTCCCTCTACCCCTCACTCTCACTCTCTCTCCCTCTCCCTCCCCAGCACTCTCACTTTCTCCCTCGCCCTCTCCCTCCCAGCCCTCTCTATCACTCCCTCTCACTCTCACTCGCCCTCTCCTCCCTCACTCTCGCCCTCACTCTCTCCCCTCTACCACACTAAGTTTTTCTTAGATTAGAAAATAGCAAATAAAAAACACATTACCTGGATATCTGAATGTCCATGTGCCGGGGGCACCTGTGGCGGAGCCAACTCTAACGGCTGCCACGTAGGGATCGGGATCTGGTGCCCAGTCTGTCAAGCTAAGGCCTATAAATGAAAAATATTAGAACATAGATAGTAATGGAATCATATGAATTTAAATTAAACTACATTGAATTACTTACCTCCATCGCCACCTGCATCTGAGCCATGTAGTTTGCCATATAGGCGGCCTGTTGCTCCTACGCGGCCCGGGCTATCTCCCTCTCTATCTAGAGCTCCTCTCTCTCCCTCCGGATCTCGTCTCTCTCCCGCTAGAGCTCTATCTCTCTCTGGGAGAGACAAAGACTTGTCTGGCTGACAGGGGAACTCTTGGTCGATGGAGTGACGATTGAAGGTCGCGCTATCCTTGAGTCGACAACTCCATCGAATATGGCAAACCTACAAAAAAATAAAAGAATAATAATCAAAAGAAGCAATATTGTAAAGAAACAAAAAAATTACCATCTAACCGTCCATGTGCCTTCCCGCCTCCACTAGCGTACACGGCTGGGTCGATTGGCGCATTTTTCCAATCGTACCCTTCCCCGTGTATCCTCACAGCCTCCTGTCCGTACTTTTCCTAAAAGTAGTAAAATTGCGTATTAGTAACAACAATAGTATTAGTAACAATTGAATTCATGAGTTTTGATAACTTACCCGTCGATCGGCCGCGACCTGACTACACTGCCCAGGCTAGGATGGGTCCTTATAACCCCGCTTCAAGACTTGAGTGGCGGTCGGTACCTGACCAGTCTCGTGCTCCTGTAGATATGTGTTAGTATATTAATTATATTATTAAAACATACAATGAAGGGTTATTACTCTTACCATGCGTTTGGCCAAACGCAAATGGCCATCGGGGCCTTAGGAGTGCTTCCCGTTGAAACCTCTGCATCCACGAACCCTCCTAGACTTAGTAATGAAAGCATCGCTAGTCCACATATGTGACACCCTCATTTTTGGTTTCTGCATGAATTCATGTTTCATGTAGAACAATGTTTTAAAATAAGCTGAAACAGAAAAAATATCAAAAAGATAGCCAAAAGGAGCCAAATCCAGTTCATAGAGAGCGCCGAAGACAAATCCCGCCGCTAAACTGGCTACGTTGCAGGCTCGGGGCTCATCTCCGCAAAGGGGGAGGGGTCTGACCCCATGGGACACGTGTTGCCCCCAGAGCTAGCCTCTACAGAGGAGCGAGGCCAGTCCCGAAGGACACGTGTCGACTGCGGAGCTAGTCACCACGGAAAAGGGAGGACCAGCCGCGCGGGACACGTGTCGCTCTCGGAGCTCACCTCTGGGAGGTCCGTCACTATTGGACACGTGTCAACCTCGGAGCCTGTCTCTAAGGAGAAAGGAAGTCTGGTGCAGCTTGGACACGTGGCAATATCGGAGCTCACCTCCGAAGAGAAGGGAGGCCCGGAAACTGATAGGTGGCGTTCGCGGAGCTCGCCTCTGTTGAGAGGGGAGGTCTCGACCTACCAGACACGTGGCACACGCGGAGCTCACCTCTGAAGAAGAGGGAGGTCTCGTCCGCCTGACACGCGACACAACCGGAGCTTGTCTTTGCGGAAAGGGGAGCCCAGGTTCCCATAGGACAAGTGGAGCTACCGGAGCTCATCACCGCGGAGGTAACGAGTTCTGGAGCGTTTTTGCTTCTGTACGTGTGGGAATACCGGTACGGGAGGAAACCGACACGAATTCCACAATGTTACCACACCAAATCAACTAAAGATAAGTTGTTAAGATTCAAAAACAGTTTGAATGGGACTCTTATTCAAAGTCCAATCAGATTAGAACTCTTTATTCCTGATTATAAATAGAACCGAAAACCTTTGGCCGAAACCACAAACTTCTTTTCAACTCCTGAGCCGACGACTTAGAGCCCTAGCCCCAGCTCACCGAGTAAAACCCTTCGCCATAGTTCAGTCATGGGAGATCGCCGTAAGAGAGCCCCAACGATCTGTCTTGCTAGGAGAAGGACCCCGAGACAAAGAAGAACGTAAGGTAGGTCTCCAATACTACCTTACGACATCATCGTGTTTTCTTTACATCTGTTCTTCCTTTCAAACAGAAACTTTTTCATGGACAGATCACGTGTTGATCGGTTTGATCTAGAGTCAAGATCATCACCATGTCCACATTTGATCCGAACACCTCTGTTCATCGTAAAACCCATGCAAACCATGCAAGAACACGTACAAAATGATCTAATAGAAACTGATCATAGGATAGCATGCATATGCATCATCGCATCTAGTTAAAGTCTGTGTATGATATTGATTGTTGTAAATCTTGTATGTGCGTGATCATGTATAGAAGGACAAGCTCAGGGAACTACCTACGACGGGCTACAACAACAAGGTTTTGAGCAACCGGAACAGACAGAACAAGGCAAGTGCCCCTTGACCATATTGATCCTATGTTTTGGAAAACTGTTTTGTTTGCGAAAAGGTGTGGGTGCTGAGTCAAACATGATGAGAAACTCTTTTATAGGAGTTTACTAGTTTTGGTTAAACCACCCTTGTCGCCAGGGAAGTTTATGAGTCGGGTATGGTTTTTGCTTCTATGCTTCGCTGAGTCCATGGGATTACGGGAAGCGAGATACATGTGTCTAGCTAACTGCACTCGTAAGAATATTGAGGAACTGATGTTGTTAATAAACATGGATCGGAGGGAGATCTAGGCAAGTCTGGGTTTGTGAATGAGGTAGAATGAGATGGTGATTTACTTGCCGTAGATCTAAGGACCGGTTCATGCGAACACATGCCAGGATAACAGTGCCACCACAAGGCCAAGTATGGGTGCGGCTTAGCTGAGTAATTAGGTAAGTTGCTAGATTGTTATGGACCGTGGAAGGTGAGGGGAATGGGAGTCGAGTGAGGACTGCCCTGGGAACTGCATGGCACAAGAGGGGGCCCGTGGGTGGGAGAATTGGAGATTCTAGCCTGCCGGTGAAACCTTAGTGAGTCCATACATCTAGTAACCCCTTTGTAAAGGCTATTTTGTGATCTCTTGGCCATACACTGACGGTTGTGTACTGGTATAATGGAGGTTCTACAGTCTCCGACGGGTGACGAAATCACAAACTTGTGGGTAAAGAGATGCAAACTCTACAGAGTCTAAAACTATCATGATAGCCGAGCTTACGGTCATGAGCGCCTGGCCAACTTCCATGATTAGTTGGATGGTTATTTTGGGATGGTTTTGGAAGGTTTTGGTTATGGTTTGGTTTTGGTTTTCGGGACTGTTGAGTCCGGGTGATAAGATTTGGTTACATGACTGTTGAGTCGTGGTAACGAGACTGGTCTCGGTGTGAGACGGAATTATTCATGAGATAAAATGGTAGATAATACGAGATAGTATTCCTGAGATGGTAGCGAATATGAGAAGGTATTCGTGAGCAAGAATGAAGTTGATTAATGTCTGGTTGGACATGGAAGGTAATAAACATAATGGAGGCATGATTGGTATTTTAATACATGTTGGGATTACGTTCACAAGTTAATTTGCTGTTTTATCGTGGTTTTGATAAATAACTTTGCTTTCTGCAATGAGCCTTTTTATACCTACCTTGTTGTGAGATACATATCATATTTTCCTGCACTTGCTGAGTACATCATTGTACTCAAACTTGCATTATTACTTCATCATCAGCTACAGGGGAAGATTATTATGAAGACCAAGTGGAGCCTTAGGCATGTAATCTGTCCTCAACCTTGCCTGTGGGGATGGAGCAGAGATGGAGCTGCTGCTGCTGCTTAGATTGCTTCCGCATTAGTTAGAAGACTTCCGCTGTTAGATTAAGACTTCCGCAATTAGCATGAGTCCAAGACTCATGAAACATTGTAATAAACTCTGTTATTCGTGGTTATATATATTCTGAAAATCAGTTTGTGGATGAGGTGTATATGTGTGATGAACATCCTGGGCACACATATGCATCAGTTCTCGGTTCCGTGGTTTTTCCACGAAATTGAGGGCGTCACAGATTAGTATCAGAGCTACGGGTTTACGGTAGGTTACACGCTTTGATAGAAGTCACAAGTTGGTATCAGGCACAGATTGGTATCAACCTGCCACTGGTTGATCGTAGATCACACAACCTAGAATGATCATAGATTGGTAGCTGAGCCACGCTGACCATAGGATGCAAACCTAGGATGCATAGATTGGCATTGGAACTACCTTGACATAGGATACAAGCCTAGGAGAAGACATAGTTGGATAACAGATTGTATTACCCTAAGCCATATAGGACCCCTATTGAATAAGCCTTGAATAGGAGTTGTGTGAGCCCTTGTGATGATTGTTCGTGATTGTGTGCTTGGTGTGAGTTGTGGGACGTCTCAAGCGTTGTCCGCATCCACACATAAGTAGAAAGGAGGTGTGAGATGCCTCGGCACTTGTTCACATCCTCATATGGGCTAATATATGGTCCAATCCACCTTGATGCATATAGTTAGGGGGACCCATCTAATCTTCTAACCTCTATTCTATTTCGTTCTCTCTCACAGATGGTGAGAGGAAACGCCGGCCGCCAAGGAAGGAACGTCCGTGGCAACCAAGAGGATGGCCACGATGAAGTTCCTGTTAACCATGGAGCTGGCGAGAACAACCTGGAACGGTTGATGGCCATGCAGAATCAACTTATGCAAACCATGATCCAAACTTTGGGTTAGTTGCAGGCCAACAACAACAACCCCATTCCGGCACCACCACCACCACCACCGGCTCATAACAGACTGGGAGAGTTCATGAGGACTCGACCACCCACCTTTGCTCAAGCTAACGACCCCATGGAGGCCGACGACTGGTTGAAATCCATGGAGAAGAAGCTTGCCATAGTGCAGTGCAATGACCGAGAGAAGGTTCTTTTTGCGTCGCACCAACTCATGGGAGCTGCCGCTGACTGGTGGGATGTCCTATGCAACACTCATGTCGACCCGGAGACAATCACTTGGACTGAGTTCAAGGAGAGTTTCCGCTCTCATTACATCCCTGCTGGTGTAATGATGCTCAAGAGACATGAGTTCGAAGGTCTCTGCCAAGGACAGAGAAGCGTGAACGAGTATCTCAACAAGTTCACGCAACTGTCCCGGTACACCCCCATAGATGTCAATTCAGACCAACGGAAGCAGTACCTGTTCATGAGAGGGTTGAATAATGAGATCCAGGTTCAGCTCCTCAACAATGACTACGCGAGCTTCCAGAAGCTGGTTGACAAGGCTATAGTGGTTGAAAGCAAGATCCGAGAGATCGAGCGAGAGGGCAAGAGGAAGATGCCATACCAGCCACAAGGGAGCAACGTACGACCTCAGTACATGCCCCCATCTGCACCACAGTATGGATCGACCGCTCCTGCATACCGCCCTAGTCAGCCCCCACAACAACGACCCGTTGCACAAGCACCTCGTGTGCCCTTGCCTCCTGTGCCCCGACCCAACACGGGCGCTCCTGTTCAAAACTCCCACCCCAACGTACCTGCTGCCGTGGGAAACAGGGCATGCTTTGCATGCGGGGAAACAGGACACTTCGTGAGCCAGTGCCCGAGGAGAGGTCCTGGACAGCAAGGCAACGTGCCCAAGCAGAACCCACGACCGAACGGAGGAGACAATCAAGGAAACCGTGGACAGCAGTACTACGCTCGCAGCAACGTGAACCATGTCTCTGCTGAGGAAGCACAACAGGCTGAGGACGTCGTAATTGGTATGTTCCTTGCCAATTCCAACCAAGCCACCATTTTATTTGATTCTGGAGCATCACATTCCTTCATATCAACCAAGTATGTTGCCAAGCATAATCTACCCATATCACACTTAAAATGTGCTATGTTAGTTAATTCTCTCGGTGGAGAGATGAGGACTAATATAGTATGTCCGAAAGTAAGCCTTAAAATAAGGGGGGTAGACTTCCTTGGCAACCTCATTGTCTTGGATTCCCACGGGCTTGACATAATACTCGGGATGGATTGGTTAAGCAAGCACAACGGAGTAATCCAGTGTGCTGAGAGGAGCGTGCAGTTGACAAACGAGCACAGTATTCATATCGAGTTTAAGTCAGCCCAACAAACAACCAATAAGGCAAGTTTGAACCACGTCGAAGGAGCAACGTTGGACAGCATTCCAGTGGTTCAGGAATTCTCGGACGTGTTTCCAGAAGAGCTTCCAGGTATGCCACCTGACCGGGACATTAGGTTTGCAATTGATTTGGTACCCGGAACTGCACCCATAGCAAAGAGACCCTATAGGATGCCAACCAATGAACTAGTGGAACTCAAGAAGCAAATTCAGGAGCAGTTGGAGAAGGGTTTTATACGTCCAAGCTCATCACCATGGGAAGCCCCCGTGCTCTTCGTAGACAAGAAGGATGGGACCCAAAGGATGTGCGTGGACTATAGGTCTCTCAACGAGGTGACAATCAAGAAAAAATACCCTCTGCCCCGTATAGAAGACCTATTCGATCAAATGAAAGGAGCCCGAGTGTTATCCAAGATTGATCTTCGGTCGGGATACTTCCAGCTAAAAATTAAGCCCTCCGATATACCCAAGACCGCCTTTCGGACACGGTATGGTTCATATGAATATACCATCATGTCTTTTGGGTTAACAAATGCACCCGCATACTTGATGTACCTTATGAACAAGGTTTTCATGGAGTACTTGAATAAGTTCGTCGTGCTTTTCATCGACGACATTATGGTGTATTCAAAAAGTGAGGAGGAGCATAAAGAACATTTAAGATTGACCTTGCAGAAAATGTGCGAGCATCAATTGTATGTCAAGCTTAACAAGTGTCAATTTTGGCTAAAGGAGATATCGTTCCTAGGCCACATTATCTCCGAGGAAGGAGTATCGGTTGATCCCGGAAAAGTGGGAGATGTTCTGAAGTGGAACCAACCGCAAAACGTGAAGGACATTCGGAGTTTTCTTGGGATGGCTGGATACTACCGACGCTTCATCAAGGACTTCTCTAAGATAGCAAAACCTATGACACAGTTGCTAACGAAGGGAAAAGCGTTCCAGTGGACAGCGTGCCAAGAGAGCTTTGAGGAACTCAAGAAAAGGCTAACCACAGCGCCAGTTTTGGTATTGCCAGACGTAGGCAAGAGCTTCGACATATATTGTGACGCCTCAAGACAAGGGCTCGGATGTGTGCTCATGCAAGAAGGACAAGTGGTAGCCTATGCCTCACGACAATTAAAGAAGCACGAGCATAATTATCCTACACATGACTTGGAGCTAGCAGCAGAGTGCATGCATTGAAGATTTGGAGACATTATATCCTTGGTCATCGATGTGAGATCTATACGGATCATAAAAGCCTCAAGTACATATTCACGCAAACGGACTTGAATCTGAGGCAACGTCGATGGTTGGAACTCATCAAGGATTACGATGTTGGAATCAACTACCACCCTGGAAGGGCCAATGTAGTAGCTGATGCATTGACCCGAAAGGGAGCATGTCACCAACTCACGGTTCGAGGGGCTACCACCCGATCTACGTAAGGAGTTCGAACGGTTACACCTCGGATTCTTGAACAAGATGGAAGTGATGGAACTCCACTCTTCATTGGAGCAATAGATAAGATATGGCCAAGCAACAGATGAGGAGATCAAGGAAAGGATCCGGCAAGGAATAGAGAAGGATTTCAAGGAAGATGAGAAGGGTATGCTTTGGCTAGGAAAAAGGATTTGTGTGCCTAACGTGAAGCACATCCGCAACATGATATTAAAAGAAGCACATGATTCACCTTATTCCATACATCCCGGAAGTACCAAAATGTACAAGGACTTGAAGACTTGTTATTGGTGGGATGGTATGAAAAGGGACATAGCCGAATACGTTGACCTATGCGACACATGTGGCGGACCGGAATCCGCTCATCCAGGATTGCAGAGGGTGGTGCCGCACGATGCGACACCTGACAGCACACATCATAAGGACACCTTTTATTACATGGGAAACCAACTGAATTGTACAAACAGGTACAACCTTCAGTTACAAACTATTGTCTTTATCACACAGCGGAAGTTTCCTTTATACAACACACGCCTGCCAATCTAGCAAAAGTCGGTTGCCCAGCCCTAGGGCAACCCACACTAGCTGCACTCCTCAGCTTAGTGCGGCATGTACGGCTTCCACTCAGCCGTGGTCCCTGAAGGAGGGTAACCCTCGCCGATGGACTCGTAACCCGAGTCCGTGGGTGGCTCCTCACCTGAAAAACACTTAAGCAGCAACCATGAGCACGATGGCTCAACAAGGCTTAACCGACTCACCTAGGCATGAAACTCTACATGTAATGTACAATGAACCTGGGATGGTACAATTGCAGCAAACGGACACACCTATAAGTTCATCCTTAGTTCATCTTTTAGGCACAAGTTAACAGTTCATGAATCCGGAATTTAGTAAGCAATATTTGGTGGCACACATGTAGCAATACAATTATATCATAACAGCAATATTGAATCATCACATTTCATACATTAGCCTACGACACGACTCAGTGACCAAGTGGTACTCTTCACCACGAGGGACGGCGAATCGACTCGATATACACCTGCAGGGACACCCAAAGAGCACGTTACGTACGCCCACCCGTGGAGCTGCACAGCACGCTCACTCGATGTCGTACGGGACAACCTTTCACCCAACAGCCCAAACGTCGAACCGGTCACACCGAAACGAGTAGGAGGTTCCCTACACGGAGCATCTCTCTATGCCCATTAGCAGATTTCCACCTTGCTGCCCTCAGCCTACACCTATAAATCGGTACGTTATGCCTCGACGCCCGGAGGTTTAGATTACATCAGTTTATCGGGGCCCATATATCCGATATGCCTTCGGTACCTTCAAACTTGATCAGCATGGGTCACACACGGATCGGTCCTCAATCGACACGGACAGGGCTGCGCACACAAGACTCCCTCTTGCTGCGCCCTAGCCCCTGCCAAGCCTCATTTTTATTACTAAGGTGATCTCACATCACTCGAACCAATCCCGTGTGTCCCAAGCCTAACTCGCGAGTAGATTCCAACTACTCGACTTGTACCGAAGTCCTATGAATCATTAAGCATAGCCTGTCTATTCGAGGCTCTAGACACTAACCTCACTCTTGGGGAAAATTTCTGGTTATGCAGTTGGGTTTTCATCCATCCTACACCTAATGCACATACATACTTCACACTACGCATGTAAACAAAGTAAAACTTTATAAAAGGCTTAATGCAAACCGGGGCTTGCCTTGTTGCTGCTGGTCAGTGGTTAGGTCTTCGTCCGGAAGGAGGAAGTCAAGCACTTCCGGAGTCTCCTCGCCTTCAGCGACTACACGTTAATGAATATGCACATAAGTTTAATTGTAAAGATTCTGCTACAAGTTATACTAACAAGTTTTCCAAAAACTGGAACCCTGTTTAAGAATTTAAAATGAAACTGGTGCTAGTGGTTTGGGTTTGGACCTAAGCACAGGATTAAGTGCTAAGTGGTTTTCCCCCTCTTCTATATTGATCACCTTAAGTGGTTAAACATAACAGGGGTGATTCAGAGCTTCAATGGAGCTGAGAGTTTTCATGTGAGTTCCTTGTCACAAGAAAGTCCTCTGGACCAAAAATTAGCACTTTTCATTGAGTGGTTTGTTCAGAATAATTTTCTAAGCAATTAAGCAAAGAAGAATTAGTTCTGAGATAACACCCATGTTCATGCCAAACTTAGTGAACTAAAATTTCAATTATAGATCATAGGGTTTGCATGAATTTTCCTAGCATTTTTGGAGCTAAGATTTGCCCAGAACTGAATTTCCAAGTTTTGGAAATTCTCTGAAAATGTTTCTGTATTCAATTGAACACATCACCTTCAAATCTGAATTGCCCTGAACAAATACACTCCAAATGGTCTGAAACTTTTACAGGAGTCCAATAACAACCTAGGAAATATTCTGGCAAAATTTGAGTATTTTTGGATTAACCAAACTCCCTCTAAAATTCTTTTGCTGAAATGTTTTAAAGAATTTTTTAGAATTAAATAATGAGTTTCATACAACTTGGGTTGTATATTTGGACATAGCTATTCAATATGAATCCAACCAAATTTGAATCACTAAATTTGGAGCTTCCTAACAAAAGTTATGAGATTCTAAAGTTTGGGGAAAATTCTGGAATTGCACTCTGTTCTAATTATTTCCAATTTTCAGAGACATCAGAGATTAACACCACATTTGGCCAAGAAAATGAGGTCCAAAGCTTCTGAAAATTTTACTAGAGTTCAAGTATTTTTGGAAGAATCTTCTGCCCAAATTTGGGAATATTCCAATACACAATACTCCAGGACAAATTCCTACAAAATTTTCCTTATATGAATTAATGAGCCAAAACCAGGGATTTTCAAAAATATTGGGCTGTACCCCTGGATATTACTCTTTGATAGGAATCCCACAAAATTTATCTCAGTATTTTTGGAGCTTTCTACACAGAGTTATGCATTTTCCAAGTTTGAACAACTCTCTGTTTGATTTTAAACAAAACAGTCAAACGTGGGGCCCACGGTCAGGTGCTTCTTCAACCTCTCGCCAGAGCCCGCGGGTGCACTACAGCAGAAACCGTGGCGTGGCTCGTTCTCTCTAATTTCTCCACCAAATTATCTCCGGTTTTGCCCTACATGCTCCTTGGAACATGGCGCAGCTGCCAGGCAAGGTTCCGCGCATGAAAACGGCCGAAAACAGGTCAGCACCGGTGGGGCGGCTCGGGAGCTCGGCATCAACGCGTTCTGGCGCGTCCGAAGCTTCTCCCGGCGAGCTACCTTGCCCTAAAGCATCACTAGAACTCGTGGAGCATGGAACGCACCTCAGTTTGTGCAGAAATTGGCGGGAATAGGGCGGTCACCGGAGACCCGACCCGTTTTTGCCGCCGGCGGCGAATTCTCGTCGCCTGGGGCGTGTGATGATCGGTTTTCTTTGGTTCTCGGTGTGGGAGGGCGATAGGGAATCTAGTTGCTGTGGTTTGAATTGTAGGAGGGATGATCAAACGCTTCGAACTAATTTGGAGAATTGGGCAGCGCCGGTTCTTCACGTGCTCCGGCGGTAAAATGCGAAATCCAGCTAGCCGGCGGCAGGGAAGAGCAAAAGGACGACAGGAGAAGGATCAATACCTCATGGCGCACCTCTGTGGCCTCTTTAGCATGCCAGAGAGGCGCTGGACTGGCCGGGAGACGTGTAGCCGAGGCGGGCGACGTCGGGCTGTGTTTTTCCGGCGACGAACTGTTCGGCACGGGTTGTAGGCGGCCATCCACGGCCTGAGGATGGTCGGAAAACGTCGGGAAAGCATCGCTGCAGGCTCTGAGACGCTCAGCCGGGCGTCCAATTCGTTGGAGATGCACAGCGCGATCGACCGAGGGGCTGGAGGCGCAGTGGCTCTGTTCTTTGCATTTTGTGAGCGAGGAGAAGGAAAACTACGTTTGCTTCGGTCTGGGAGGGAGGATAACGTCGAGAGGGAACTCACACCCTGGTGCCAGAGCGTGGTGATGAGCAGGAGGTGGCTTCCGAGAGTTGGCGCGAACAGCTCGGTGTCGTCCGGGAGCAAAGCCTCGGTGGAGTGAGGAACAGAGAGGAGACTTAGTGTGTAAGTCTAAATATCACTATGACATGTGGGCCCCACTGTCCCTTCTTATCCCCTCTCATTTTTCTCACAAATATCTCCACACTTTGGCAAATAATCAATCCAAATGTTTGAAGTTGCAAATTGAGCTGCATTTAGAGAGTTGGGCAAATTTCATCCAAATTCATATGTGTATTTGAATTCTTTGCACATTTAAGTCCTTTTGGAAAAAATGGATAGCAAATCTTTTCAAAAATTGATGAAACTTTGCCTACCCACTAATTTGGACCTAAGGAATCCAAATATGACATCCGATCTTTGATTTGGCTGTTGCAAATGAGACTTTTAATATAACAGTTTGAAAACCATTATTTTACTCTCATTTGAATTTTTGAGTGGAACAATTTGTTCTCAAAATCTGACTTTAGCTTCCTCCCACATATGGGAACTTCCCAACTTGGTTTTTGATCTCACTTGGGTTCCAAGTCTTCCAACAAATATTTGAACTTGTCTGAACAAAGCTCTCATGTGTATTATCACATGTGAAAAAGTTTAAACTAGTCTCATTTTTCACACATAGGAAACCAACTTGGTGCAAACAAGAGTTTCTGTGTATGCATATTTTGGGACCTTTACAATCCTCCCCCCTTAAAAGAATCTCGTCCTGAGATTACAAGGTAAAAATGAGAGGAAGGATGGTGGAAGTTTATAGGATGTGCGACCTCAAGAGTTGGGATAATTGATGCGAAGAAATCCTTCGCTTTCCCATGTCGCTTCAATCTTGGAGTGATCACTCCATAAAACTTTATAGAACCACAACGTATGGTCATGTGTGGTTCGGTCCGTTATGTCGATGATCTGAACCAGTCCCTGTGTGAGATCTGGTTTCAGTTCCCCGGTAATTCCCAGCTGAATGGTGGTTGAATACTTGAGGCACTTCCTCAGCTGCGAAAAGTGGAAGATGTCGTACATACCGGTGAATGTTGCTAGGAATTCCCGTCGGTATGCAACTGATTCACATCTTTCCGAAAACCTGGAATGGACCGATGAATTGAGACGAATAGAAACTTGACAAGTGAGCCTCGTCAGAATCTTTCTTCCTCGACTCCGGTTTACAGGGTACGATGATTCTGTCCTTTACCACAGGACGCCGTCTCCGTCTTTCCAGAAATATTTCAGTTCCCCACTTTTTATACATCTCCACAAATGTGACATGCCCTGATCATGTTTCTGGGCTGCCACCCTTTCTCACGGATGGTGGGGATAAAAACTAAATTGTAGAGAGCTCTAGGGTGAACCATACGTAACGGTGGCTCACTCTTTTCCAACAGGGTGATGGTTGGATTACGAACGTGTGACTTGCGACTCCCGCATTCGCCCATGTTAACCTTATCGGGGATGATAATGGATCTCTATTTCGTAATCCTTTATCGACTTCAACCATCTTTTCTGCCTCATGTTCCACTCCTTCTGAGTGAATATGTACTTGAGGCTCTTGTGGGTCGATATATGAATGCACGAGGTTACCGAGTAGGTAGTGCCTCCACATTTTGAGTGCAAGTACCACGGCAGTGAGTCCTAAATCATGAGTCGAATAGTGTCGCTCATGATTCCTGAGTTGCTGTGATCCATACCCGACCACACTTCGGTCTTGCATCAGCACACATCCTAGCCCAAGCCGGATGCATCGCAGTACACATCGAACGGTCTTGTTTTGTTTGGCTGCGCCAAAACCGGTGCTGATGTTAGGTGCTTCACTAATGCCTTGAACGCTGCTTTACATGCTGGACTCCAAACTTATTTGGTAGCCTTCTTCAGCAGCTATGTCCTAAGCTTGGCAATCTTCGAGAAGTTCGAAATGAACCTCCGATGATATCCCGCGAGTCCGAGGAAACTCCGTACCTCGTGAGTAGTTTTCGGGGACTTCCAATGCAGCACTTGTGCGATATCACTTGGGTCTACAGCGATGCCATTTGCTGAGATGATATGCTCGAGATAAAGTACTTGTGATATCTAGAATTTCGCACTTGCTGAATTTCACGTATAGCTTGTGATCCCGCAGCCGTTGCAAGACTATACGTAGGTGCTTCTCGTGTTCTTCCTCCAACTTGTAATAAACCAGTAGGTCATCGATGAAGACCACGACAAACATGTCCAGCTCCGGCATGAATACCGAGTTCCTTAAGTACATGGACTGAGCTGGAGTGTTGGTAAGGCCAAGGAATATGACGGGTACTCATAAACTCCGTACCTCGTCGAAAAACTGTCTTCAGAATAGCCTCAACCCTTATCTCAACCGGATGGTTCCCTGATCCTAAGTCCATCCTGGAAAAGATCCTTGCTTTGACCAACTGATCAAACGATATGTCGATCTGTGGTAACGGGTACTTGTTCTTGATTGTCACAATATTAAGCGGACGAAAATTAACACTAAGTCATAGTGTTTTGTCCTTCTTCCTACTACACAGCACAGAGCAACCCCAAGATCATGAACTTGGTCGTCTAACTCATTTGCTAATGAGTTCACTTAGTTGCTCCTTCAACCGTTCTCTTTGCTGTGAAGAACAGACTCTTCTGTCCTAACCCAGATTTTGATCCGTTTAGAAGCATTTTCATAACTCAAGTGGAATACCAAAGTTAAAGTTAACTTCAACATATTTCCAACGAGTACTCCTGCGCCTCTAGATCATTTCTGGATCAGAAGTTATGATTGCTCAAAGTTGACATAATCCCTGGACAAAATTTGCCAGCATCTCCTTTGTATGTGGCTGATTTTATCACAGTTGTATACATAGATACAATATGAATCTAAACCAACTTTGAACTACAACAATTTTGAATATCTCATAACCTTTCCAAAGGTGTGTCACAGGCTCCTTAGGGATTTTTCTACAACAGGTAGGGCTTAAAAACAGAAAGGCCCAGAGAGGTTTTTCTGCTGTCCTGGTTCTGGACAGTTTGCCTTCAACTGGACTTTTTACCCACTTAACGTGTAATTTTTGCTCTGGAAGTCTACAAGAAAGTTGTAGAGCACTTGAAAATCATTCCAGAACTGTATCATACACCTTAATTGGTTTAATATACTCAGAGTTATGCTCCGTTAAAGTTCAGCAAGAGTTCCTGCCAGAAACAGAGCACTCTGTTTTTGAAATCTTTGAAACTTAAACTTTCTCTCATTTGAGTCTTAGCTCAAAATAAGAGTTCAGTAACTAATGTTTGTTTCAAACTCCCATTTTTAGTTGAAAGTTAGCTCATGAATCATTTCTTCATAGGGAAAAGGTTATTAAGTGTAGTACGGTGTCGATGCACCGTAAGAAGCATGTTGGTACTACGTTGCCTCACCAAAAGAAAATCCTAAACCGGCTTATACCGGTATATACGTCTCAATTGTGGCACTAAGACGGTCTCTCGCACACGTTGTCTACACAGATAAATACGTGGTTAGTACCTGCAGAATACCACACAATAATGATGCACTCAAAGGTTATTTCATTTCAGGCAGTTCCATATTTGAAAGTAAATACAAACGCCCGTATCATTGCCATACAGCCGTCCTTGAGTTAAGTCACGTCTCAAGGTACGTGATCGTGTTTCAACACCACACGACGGGGAACCCGAGTATGTCATGAACGGGTCATCACGGTTGGGAATGTCATCAACCCAACAGATACCACCTACTGCCCTGCAGGGCACGCCGATGGCAAGCGCTGCGTATGTCCTGCTGGGCTATTTCCAGACGAACACACTCTCGCATTACTGACCACGCAATGAGGTCTCCACTTCCTTGCCTAATGCACTCTAGGGATCAGCATTTCATATGAAATCAGGAACATGAAGAGTCCAAGAGTTTCATATTGACGTCTCACACCAAGCTGTGAGACCTATCCCTGAACCACGTTCCTCGTCAGGGGAGCTAACCGAAATTGAACCGCTTTCGGTAGCGTTCCTTACCATTCTTACCAGAGCGTAGGTGCGTCATTATATAATGAAAATTCAGAATTAAAACACATATGTTATCCTTGCCACTTTAAGTAACTATGCTAATATAGTCCTTACTTGGGCAAACTACCGAATCCTCACCGTAAACCTAAGTTTTCCCATAATACAGTCCTTAATTACTGTGCTATCCCCTATGCGGCTCTGATACCAGGCTGTGGCGGACCGGAATCCGCTCATCCAGGATCGTAGAGGGTGGTGCCGCGTGATGCGACACCTGAAGCACACATCATAAGGACACCTTTTATTACATGGGAAACCAACTGAATTGTACAAACAGGTACAACCTTCAGTTACAAACTATTGTCTTTATTACACAACGGAAGTTTCTTTTATACAACTCACGCCTGCCTATCTAGCAAAAGTCGGTTGCCCAGCCCTAGGGCAACCCACACTAGCTGCACTCCTCAGCTCAGCGCGGCGTGTACGGCTCCCACTCAGCCGTGGTCCCCGACGGAGGGTAACCCTCGCCGGTGGACTCGTAACCCGAGTCCGTGGGTGGTTCCTCACCTGAAAAACACTTAAGCAGCAACCATGAGCACGATGGCTCAACAAGGCTTAACCGACTCACCTAGACATGAAACTCTACATGTAATGTACAATGAACCTGGGATGGTACAATTGCAGCAAACGGACATGCCTACAAGTTCATCCTTAGTTCATCTTTTAGGCAAAAGTTAACAGTTCATGAATCCGAAATTTAGTAAGCAATATTTGGTGGCACACATGTAGCAATACAATTATATCATAACAACAATATTGAATCATCACATTTCATACATTAGCCTACGTCACGACTCAGTGACCAAGTGGTACTCTTCACCGTGAAGGACGGCGAATCGACTCGATATACACCTGCAGGGACACCCAAAGAGCACGTCACGTATACCCACCCGTGGAGCTGCACAGCATACTCACTCGATGTTGTATGGGACAACCTTTCACCCAACAGCCCAAACGTCGAACCGGTCGCACCGAAATGAGCAGGAGGTTCCCTACACGGAGCATCTCTCTATGCCCGTTAGCAGATTTCCACCTTGCTGCCCTCAGCCTACATCTATAAATCGGTGCATTATGCCTCGACGCCCGGAGGTTTAGGTTACATCGGTTTATCGGGCCCATATATCCGATATGCCTTCGATACGTTCAAACTTGATCAGCATGGGCCGCACATGGATCGGTCCTCAATCGACACGGACAGGGCTGCGCACACAAGACTCCCTCTTGCTGCGCCCTAGCCCCTGCCAAGCCTCATTTTTATTACTAAGGTGATCTCACATCACTCGAACCAATCCCGTGTGTCCCAAGCCTAACTCGCGAGTAGATTCCAACTACTCGAGTTGTACCGAAGTCCTATGAATCATAAAGCATAGCCTGTCTATTCGAGGCCCTAGACACTACCCTCACTCTTGGGGAAAAATTCTGGTTATGCAGTTGGGTTTTCATCCATCCTACACCTAATGCACATACATACTTCACACTACGCATGTAAACAAAGTAAAACTTAATAAAAGGCTTAATGCAAACCGGGGCTTGCCTTGTTGCTGCTGGTCAGTGGTTAGGTCTTCGTCCGGAAGGAGGAAGTCAAGCACTTCCGGAGTCTCCTCGCCTTCAGCGACTACACGTTAATGAATATGCACATAAGTTTAATTGTAAAGATTCTGCTACAAGTTCTACTAACAAGTTTTCCAAAAACTGGAACCCTGTTTAAGAATTTAAAATGAAACTGGTGCTAGTGGTTTGGGTTTGGACCTAAGCACAGGATTAAGTGCTAAATGGTTTTCCCCCTCTTCTATATTGATCACCTTAAGTGGTTAAACAGAACAGGGGTGATTCAGAGCTTCAATGGAGCTGAGAGTTTTCATGTGAGTTCCTTGTAACAAGAAAGTCCTCTGGACCAAAAATTAGCACTTTTCATTGAGTGGTTTGTTCAGAATAATTTTCTAAGCAATTAAGCAAAGAAGAATTAATTCTGAGATAACACCTATGTTCATGCCAAACTTAGTGAACTACAATTTCAATTATAGCTCATAAGTTTGCATGAATTTTCCTAGCATTTTTGGAGCTAAGATTTGCCCAGAACTGAATTTCCAAGTTTTGGAAATTCTCTGAAAATGTTTCTGTATTCAATTGAACACAGCACCTTCAAATCTGAATTGCCCTGATCAAATCAACTCCAAATGGTCTGAAACTTTTACAGGAGTCCAATAACATCCTAGGGAATATTCTGGCAAAATTTGAGGATTTTTGGATTAACCAAACTCCCTCTAAAATTCTTTTGCTGAAAAGTTTTAAAGATTTTTCCAGAATTAAATAACGAGTTTCATACAACTTGGGTTGTATATTTGGACAGATATATTCAATATGAATCCAAACCAATTTGAATCACCAAATTTGGAGCTTCCTAACAAAAGTTATGAGGTTCTAAAGTTTGGGGAAAATTCTGGAATTGCACTCTGTTCTAATTATTTCCAATTTTCAGAGACATCAGAGATTAACACCACATTTGGCCAAGCAAATGAGGTCAATGCTTCTGAAAATTTTACTAGAGTTCAAGTATTTTTGGAAGAATCTTTTGCCCAAATTTGGGAATTTTCCAATACACAAAACTCCTGGACAAATTCCTACAAGATTTTCTTATATGAATTAATGAGTCAAAACCAGGGATTATCATAAATATTGGGCTGTACCCCTAGTACTCTTTGAGAGGAATCCCACAAAATTTATCTCAGTATTTTTGGAGCTTTCTACACAGAGTTATGCACTTTCCAAGTTTGAACAACTCTCTGTTTGATTTTAAACAAAACAGTCAAACGTGGGGCCCATGGTCAGGTGCTTCTTCAACCTCTCGCCAGAGCCCGCGGGTGCACACCGGCAGAGACCGTGGTATGGCTCGTTCTCTCTCATTTCTCCACCAAATTAGCTCCGGTTTCTCCCTATATGCTCCTTGGAACATGGCGCAGCTGCCTGGCAAGGTTTCCGCGCATGAAAACGGCCGAAAACAGGTCGGCACCGGTAGGGCGGCTCGGGAGCTCGGCATCAACGTGTTCTGGTACGTCCGAAGCTTCTCCCGGCGAGCTACCTTGCCCTAAAGCATCACTAGAGCTCGTGGAGCATGGAACACACCTCAGTTCATGCAGAAATTGGCGGGAATAGGGCGGTCACCAGAGACCCGACCCGTTTTTGCCGCCGGCAGCGAATACTCGTCGCCCGGGGCGTGTGATGATTGGTTTTCTTTGGTTCTCGGCATGGGATGGCGCTAGGGAATCTAGTTGCTGTGGTTTGAATTGTAGAAGGGATGATCAAGCGGTTCGAGCTAATTTGGAGAATTGGACAGCGCCGGTTCTTCACGTGCTCCGGCGGTAAAATGCGAAATCCGGCTAGCCGGCAGCAGGGAAGAGCAAAAGGACGACAGGAGAAGGATCAATACCTCATGGCGCACCTATGTGGCCTCTTGAGCATGCCAGAGAGGCGCTGGACTGGCCGGGAGACGTGTAGCCGAGGCGGGCGATGTCGGGCTGTGTTTTTCCTGCGATGAACTGTCCGGCATGGGTTGTAGGCGGCCGTCCACGGCCTGAGTATGGTCGGAAAACATCGGGAAAGCATTGCTGCAGGCTCTGAGACACTCAGCTGGGCGTCCAACTCGTTGGAGATGCACAGCGCGATCGACCGAGGGGCTGGAGGCGTGGTGGCTCTGTTCTTTGCATTTTGTGAGCGAGGATAAGGAAAACTGCGTTTGCTTCGGTCTGGGAGGGAGGATAACGTCGAGAGGGAACTCACACCCAGGTGCCAGAGCGTGGTGAGGAGCAGGAGGTGGCTTCCGGGAGGTGGCGCGAACAGCTCGGTGTCGTCCAGGAGCAAAGCCTCGGTGGATTGAGGAACAGAGAGAAGACTTAGTGTGTAAGTCTAAATATCACTATGACATGTGGGCCCCACTGTCCCTTCTTATCCCCTCTCATTTTTCTCACAAATATCTCCACACTTTGGCAAATAATCAATCCAAATGTTAAGTTGCAAATTGAGCTGCATTTAGAGAGTTGGGCAAATTTCATCCAAATTCATATGTGTATTTGAATTCTTTGCACATTGAAGTCCTTTTGGGAAAAATGGATAGCAAATCTTTTCAAAAATTGATGAAACTTTGCCTACCCACTAATTTGGACCTAAGGAATCCAAATATGACATCTGATCTTTGATTTGGCTGCTGCAAACGAGACTTTTAATACAACAGTTTGAAAACCATTGTTTTACTCTCATTTGAATTTTTGAGTGGAACAATTTGTTCTCAAAATCTGACTTTAGCTTCCTCCCACATATGGGAACTTCCCAACTTGGTTTTGATCCCACTTGGGTTCCAAGTCTTCAAACAAATATTTGAACTTGTGTGAAGAAAGCTCTCATGTGTATTATCACATGTGAAAAAGTTTAAACAAGTCCCATTTTTCACACATAGGAAACCAACTTGGTGCAAACAAGAGTTTCTGTGTATGCATATTTTGGGACCTTTACAACACATGCCAATGGGTGAAGGCCGAACTCAAAGACCCACTGGATTGTTGCAACCCTTGAAGGTACCCGAGTGGAAGTGGGAGACATCAGTATGGATTTCATCGTCGGATTGCCACGTACTCAGTCGGGTTATGACTCCATCTGGGTTATCGTGGACCTATTGACGAAAACAGCCCATTTTCTCCCTGTAAGGGCCAAGTACAACGTTGCACAACTAGCCAAGTTGTACATGGAGCAGATCGTGTGCCATCATGGAGTCCCGAGGAGGATAGTCTCAGATCGAGGTTCTCAGTTTACCTCTAGATTTTGGAGGAAGCTGCAGAAAGCTATGGGTACACGACTGGATTTTAGCTCCGCCTATCACCCACAAACTGATGGACAGTCCAAAAGGACAAACCAAATTTTGGAGGACATGTTGAGAGCTTGCTCCTTGAAACATGGGCGTAGTTGGGATAGGAGTTTACCGTACGCCGAATTCTCCTATAACAACAGCTATCAAGCTAGCTTGAAGATGTCGCCTTTCGAAGCATTGTACGGTAGATGGTGTAGAACGCCGCTGTTTTGGAACGGGACCGGAGAGAACCAGATGTTTGGACCCTAAGTGCTACAAGAAGCTGAAAAGCAAGTCCAAACGATACGGGAGAACTTAAAGGCTGCTCAGTCACGACAGAAAGGCTATGCGGACAATAGGCGAAGTAAGTTGACTTTCGAAGTAGGAGACTTCGTATACCTTAATGTATCGCCTATTCGTGGCCAATAACGTTTCAACGTCAAAGGCAAACCAGCACCTCACTACATCGGACCATTTAAGATTTTGGACAAGCGAGGAGAAGTAGCCTATCAACTAGAGCTCCCAACATACCTCTCCGACGTACATGACGTGTTTCATGTATCCCAGCTCAAGAAGTGCTTGAGAGTACCAGAGGAGCAAGTACCAATGGAAGAGCTTGAACTTCAAGAGGACCTGACCTATGTGGAGCACCCCGTCCGAATTTTGGATGTAAAGGAAAGGGTCACGAGAAACAAAGTGATCCGATGGTGCAAGGTACAATGGAGCCATCATACCGAAGCTGAAGCCACATGGGAGCGTGACGAAGACATCAAGGCAGAATACCCTCATCTATTCTATACTAACGAATCTCGAGGCCGAGATTCAATTTAAGGGGCGTAGATTTGTGACACCCTCATTTTTGGTTTCTGCATGAATTCATGTTTCATGTAGAACAACGTTTTAAATAAGCTGAAACAGGAAAAAATATAAAAAAAAATAGCCAAAAGGAGCCAAATCCAGTTCATAGAGAGCGCTGAAGACAACTCCCGCCGCTAAACTGGCTACGTGGCAGGCTCGGGGCTCATCTCCACAAAGGGGGAGGGGTCCGACCACGTGGGACACGTGTTGCCCCTGGAGCTAGCCTCTGTAGAGGAGCGAGGATAGTCCCGAAGGACACGTGTCGACTGCGGAGCTAGTCACCACGAAAAAGAGAGGACCAGACGCGTGGGACACGTGTCGCTCGGAGCTCACCTCCGAGGGGTCTGTCACTATTGGACACGTGTCAACCTCAGAGCCTGTCTCTAAGGAGAAAGGAAGTCTAGAGCAGCTAGGACACGTGGCAATATCGGAGCTCACCTCCGAAGAGAAGGGAGGTCCAGAAACTGACACGTGGCGTTCGCGGAGTTCGCCTCTGTTGAGAGGGGAGGTCTCGACCCACCCAACACGTGGCACACGCGGAGCTCACCACTGAAGAACAGGGAGGTCTCGTCCGCCTGACACGCGGCACAACCGGAGCTTGTCTTTGCGGAAAGGGGAGCCCAGGTTCCCGTAGGACACGTGGAGCTTCCGGAGCTCATCACCGCGGAGGTAACGAGTTCTGGAGCTGTTTTGCTTCTGTACGCGTGGGAATACCGGTACGGGAGGAAACCGACACAAATTCCACAATGTTACCGCACCAAATCAACTAAAGATAAGTTGTTAAGATTCAAAAACAGTTTGAATGGGACTCTTATTCAAAGTCCAATCAGATTAGAACTCTTTCTTCCTGATTATAAATAGAACCGAAAACCTTTGGCCGAAACCACAAACTTCTTTTCAACTCCTGAGCCGACGACTTAGAGCCCTAGCCCCAGCTCATCGAGTAAAACCCTTCGCCGGAGTTCAGTCACGGGAGATCACCGGAAGAGAGCCCCAACGATCTGTCTTGCTAGGAGAAGGACCCCGAGACCAAGAAGAACGTAAGGTAGGTCTCCAATACTACCTTACGACATCATCGCATTTTCTTTGCATCTGTTCTTTGATTCCTTTCGAACAGAAGCTTTTTCGTGGACAGATCACGTGTTGATCGGTTTGATCTAGAGTCAAGATCATCGCCATGTCCACATTTGATCCGAACACCTCTGTTCATCGTAAAACCCATGCAAACCATGCAAGAACGTGTACAAACTGATCTAATAGAAACTGATCATAGGATAGCATGCATATGCATCATCGCATCTAGTTAAAGTCTGTGTATGATATTGATTGTTGTAAATATTGTATGTGCGTGATCATGTATAGAAGGACAAGCTCAGGGAACTACCTACGACGGGCTACAACAACAAGGTTTTGAGCAACCGGAACAGCCAGAACAAGGCAAGTGCCCCTTGACCATATTGATCCTATGTTTTGGAAAACTGTTTTGTTTGCGAAAAGGTGTGGGTGCTGAGTCAAACATGATGGGAAACCCTTTTATAGGAGTTTACTAGTTTTGGTTAAACCACCCTTGTCGCCATGGAAGTTTATGAGTCGGGTATGGTTTTTGCTTTTATGCTTCGCTGAGTCCATGGGATTACGGGAAGCGAGATAGATGTGTCTAGCTACTGCACTCGTAAGAATATTGAGGAACTGATGTTGTTAATAAACATGGGTCGGAGGGAGATCTAGGCAAGCATGAGTTTGTGAATGAGATAGAATGAGATGGTGGTTTACTTGCCGTAGATCTAAGGACCGGTTCATGCGAGCACATGCCAGGATAACAGTGCCACCACAAGGCCAAGTATGGGTGCGGCTTAGCTGAGTAATTAGGTAAGTTGCTAGATTGTTATGGACCGTGGAAGGCGCGGGGAATGGGAGTCGAGTGAGGACTGCCCTGGGAACTGCATGGCACAAGAGGGGGCCCGTGGGTGGGAGAATTGGAGATTCTAGCCTGCCGGTGGAACCTTAGTGAGTCCATACATCTAGTAACCCCTTTGTAAAGGCTATTTTGTGATCTCTTGGCCATACACCGACGGTTGTGTACTGGTATAATGGAGGTTCTGCAGTCGCCGACGGGTGACGAAATCACAAACTTGTGGGTAAAGAGGTGCAAACTCTGCAGAGTCTAAAACTATCATGATAGCCAAGCTTACAGTCACGAGCGCCTGGCCAACTTCCATGATTAGTTGGATGGTTATTTTGGGATGGTTTTGGTTTTCAGGACTGTTGAGTCCGGGTGATAAGATTTCGTTACATGACTGTTGAGTCGTGGCAACGAGACTGGTCTCGGTGTGAGACGGAATTGTTTATGAGATAAAATGGTAGCGAATACGAGATGGTATTCGTGAGATGGTAGTGAATACGAGAAGGTATTCATGAGCAAGAATGAAGTTGATTAATGTCTGGTTGGACATGGAGGGTAATAAACATAATGGAGGTATGATTGGTATTTTAATACATGTTGGGATTATGTTCACTTAAAGTTAAGTTGCTGTTTTATCGTGGTTTTGATAAATAACTTTGCTTTCTAGAATGAGCCTTTTTATACCTACCTTGTTGTGAGCTACATATCATATTTTCCCGCACTTGCTGAGTACATCATTGTACTCAAACTTGCATTATTACTTCATCATCAGCTACAGGGGAAGATTATTATGAAGCCCAAGTGGAGCCTTAGGCGTGTAATCTGTCCTCAACCTTGCCTGTGGGGATGGAGTAGAGATGGAGCTGCTGCTTAGATTGCTTCCACATTAGTTAGAAGACTTCCGCTGTTAGATTAAGACTTCTGCTGTTAGCATGAGTCCAAGACTCATGAAAAATTGTAATAAACTCTGTTATTCGTGGTTATATATATTCTGAAAATCAGTTTGTGGATGAGGTGTATATGTGTGATGAACATCCTGGGCACACATATGCATCAGTTCTCGGTTCCGTGGTTTTTCCACGAAATTGAGGGCGTCACTACATCTAGCAGAGAGCTCGGTATGGCTCCTTCCACTGCCGAAGCGGAGTACCATGCCATGGCACACTACTAGATAGATTGTATGGCTCCGTTGGTGACTTTCTGATCTTCCGGCCGACCCTCTAGCCACGAAATACTGACCTGCACATATTTATTATGTCATTGAAAAACCATTTACATAACTAAGTATTAAAATAATTGAACACAAACAACTTACCTCCGTGTACTGCTCCTCCGTCAAATACATGTCCGAGGCCCTCCTAAACGGCCCCAACTCGTGTTCCTAATGCTGCTTGAGGTACTCATTCACGGCTTGGATACGAGCGTAGGACAATACTCACGTTACAAGCTTCCGCGCGTTCCTGTTGAACACGGCTCTAGCATGGTCCAACATGCTCTGGCTCCAGTCCTGTAAACGGTACTGAATGTAGCCTAGAGGGGGGGGGGGGTGAATAGGCTCTTTGAATTTTTAGGCGCTTTCCTGAAACACTTGGCGAACTAATTAATTCCAGGGGGGGCCGAACTAGTCCGGTATAGTGCAGGCTAGTCCGATATGATCGTAATTAAAAGATCAAAGTGATACTTGTTCCTACTTCAGGTATTTGTGCAGCGGAAAATAAATGATTATTCAAGTATAGTGAAGTAAGACACAATTACTCTCAATTTTAACACTGGGTGTGGATGTAAATCAAATGATGACTAGCACCCCTAAATAACAATTGAAGGAAGATCAAGAAGACACGAGACAAAGTTTTATCCCGAGGTTTGATCCCACCCAGGAATCTATGTCCCCGTTGAGGAGTCCACCAAGGACCAGGTCTTCACCAACCCTTCCCTCGTTGAATCGCCACAAAGGCCGATTCAATTCCACTAACCACACACAGGGGTAAACAATTGTACGTGGGGCATTACCACAATCTGAGTGCTCCCACAAGATTATAGAGAATAACTCTTCCTCCCACACTCAAACAGAGAACAACAATCAGCAATTGTGTGAGAGAGGACAAACCAAGAGCTCAATTGCGAGAAGAACGACTCTCTCCTTGATCCAATCTCTAATCCTCAAAGACTTAATCTTTCTAGGCTTAGAATGAGTGGAGAGAGGTAATTTTTGTGCTCTTGGGACGTGCGGCGGTGCTGGGAATCGAGAGATCACAATGTGTGGCCGTGCACCTCCATTTATATAGGGTTTCCAAAAACCCTGGCGGTCGGACTAGTCCGCTCTGTTCACGGGACTAGTCCAGTGTGCCGTGTACATTTTTCGTGTTGCATGCGGCACAGTGGAAACCCTAATTTAATTTGTTTACAGAGGGTTGAACGGACTAGTCCGGTCCAAGAGCGGACTAGTCCGGTGCAAGGTGAATGCCAGTTCCAGAGAGTTGAACGGACTAGTCCGGTTTCTAAGCGGACTAGTCCGGTGCAAGGTGAGTGCCGGTTCCAGAAAGTTGAACGGACTAGTCCTGTTTCTGAGCGGACTAGTCCGGTGCAAGGTGAGTGCCGGTTCCAGAGAGTTGAATGGACTAGTCCGGTTTCTGAGCGGACTAGTCCGGTGCACCGTGTTGTGAGGCAACAGAAAGTTGAACGGACTAGTCCGGTTTCTGAGCGGACTAGTCCGGTGCACCGTGTCGTGAGTGATTTGGATTTGTTTTAAGCCTTACCCCTACGCAAAGATTTTGAGCTCTTGGGATGTGTCTCTCACACACATCCTATACAAGTAATTCTACATTGCGCTTGGTTCAGGGTTCTGTCCTTTTCCTTTTTCTTCATCACCTCATTTTTCACCTTTTTGAGTGCACCAATTCTATCTTACACGAGTTAATCTGTATTCATCTCAACAAGTTCATTAGGATCTCAATTCATTTGTCATCAATCGCCCAAAACTCACAAGGGGGTGCTTAGATGCACTTTCAGGTACCTAACTACAAGAAAAGAAATATTGAAGAGATATGCATTAACAATTGAAGCGAGTTGAAGACTACTAATTTACAAAAATTTATTAAGCAGACTTACCATAAAATCCGCCCACACAGCCCCCTAAAGGTTGTTGTGCGCCTCGTGAGGGACACGAGCGTCGTCGTCCCACGACGCTGCAGGGACCCCGTCGATCACACCGGGATAGTGCAGACCCACTAAAAACCTGATGCAACCGAACACCTGTCTGTGGTGCCCCTGACCTGTGAATGAGCAGTCATACCAGGAGCTGCAATAATTTACTGAACTCATTAATGTACCTACAAACAAAAGAACCTAAAAGTTGAATACTATGTGATAGTTTTCTTACGTTTCTCCGACTGGGCGAATAGTAATACGCTATGTAGGAACTAGAGTAGGAGCCACAAAGTGCGTCCTCCTCGTCCACCACCTCTGGTCTGGGACCACGTCTAATGACCCGGAAGGCTGGTCCCCACTGGAGTCTAAAGGCTCCACGCTAGGTGGTTCCCCAAAAGGCGCCTCTGCCCCATCCATTGGCGACCTCGAAGGCTGTGGTGGTGCTCTAGCCTCTCACTTTGACTCAGATGACTCTGAGTCAGACTACAAAATTGAAGGATTGATAAGAACAATTAATTGGTAAGTGATATATAAGATAACGTAATTTGTAATGGAAATTTACCTTCATGCGCTATAAGGACAGAGGTCTGCCCGCTAGGTCTGGGACGTGTCTCATCAGCTAAGAGCGTCTGGTCCCACCCGACGATCTGCCCCTAAAAAGGGTGTCTCGTGCCTGCCTGAGGAAGCCCCTAGATCCCTTCCCTTTCCCATTCTCTAACGACATCTTGTTATAAGGGGTAATTTATCAATACGATAAGGAAATATATAAAATTATTATAATTTAGTGAACAAAACGTTACTTGTAGTCATTTTCAAAATTCATCAACATCACGAACCCTACTCCTTAAACCAGACGATCGATCTTGTTTCGTAATTTGTTTCCATTTTTGGTTTGTGCATATCAGAAGTCTCTATATCGTCAGTGTCTCCAACTAAGTCATCGAGTTCAACATGAGGCTCGATGAAAACGAGTTTGGCAACTCTTGTTCTTGGTAAACCTTGTCAACATCACTGATATTATGGTAACTACAATCTCTTGGAGTATATAACCGCTCACGAGGATTCACCTTATGTACCACCCACCAAGCATTAAGCTTTTAACATGAATAGGGTAAATATTACACTTGCTCCACTTGGTGTGCAAGAACAAATGTATCATAGCCTCATAGTAGTTCATTGGGTTTGACTTCCACAAGGAGAGTCACTTCTGTGTGTTCATGAAGCGGCTCTTCTAAAGCTTTAAGAAGCTTGAAAAACGCTTCTACCTCCGTTGTTAGAGGATCCTCCGTAGCCTCTGGTTCAATAGCTTCTAGCATCTCATCCATCCGATCAACCCCCGTGTTAACACCATCCTCTTGCACTTCTTGTACGGCTTGAGAAGCTATCTCGAAGTGAAAGTTCCATCTCATATTGCGGCATGTAACTGTTTAGACACAAGTGTATTGAAACAGTTATTTTATTAAACCATTTTGTGTTTCGGCATTTTGTACATGGGCACCGCACCTTATCAATCGTCGACAACGAAAAAGCTCGATTTATAAAAGCATCTGTCTTTGCGAACCATTCATTTGAGTGACCACCTTTCTTGTTCCAACCAACATACATCCAGCTACGGTCTTCACCCATGTTTCAGGCTACAAATTAAAGACAGGGAAAATATCGTTAATTTATACTTTACTAATGTCACGACCCTACTTCTATTGGGACGGATAGGTCTTAAACCCACCCAAGATTGACCGAGAGGAACGATCTTATGACGAGACGCCAGGTCCGAGTCCAGACGAAATTTTGGCAACATAACCCCGCTGTTCTCCAACTGCACGCCCGATAATGGTGCAGCGGAGAACATCAGGGTTACGATGTCCAAAAAGGGACAATTTCGATCCTACCTGGCTCACATGCATAACTCATGTGAGATGGGCCGGATCAAAACGGGTGATGCCTATTCTAAAGGTTTACGTTACTCATTCATTTTTGAATCATTTACAAGAAAGGGAGAGGAAAGAACAAAAGAGAGAGGGGGGGGGGGAAGAATAGGAATGACTGTCCATGCAACACGACGACATGGGGGCGGGCGACATGGGGAGGGAGGTGGAGAGGGCAGCGCGGCGGCGTTGGAAGGGATAAGGAGAGGGTGGCGTGGCAGCCAAATGCGCGCTGGAGAGGGTGACGCGGCGGCGCGAAGAGGAAAAAGGAGAGGGTGGCGCAACGGCATGGGGAGAGAGGAGGAGAGGGTGGCGCGGCAGAGCGGGGGGCGCCCGTAGAGACGGCACATGCCAAGGCCACGGTGGCGTGGGGGAAGTCCACAATGGCGCGGGCCGGGGCCATGATGGAAGCCAGCGGGGGCTACATGTAGCGGCGGCACGGGCCGAGGCCACGGTGGCGCGGGGGTAGTCCACTGTGGCGCGGGCTGGGGCCACGGTGGCGGCCCGCGGGCACGGCGGCGGCAGGCCGATGGGCGAAAGCAGCCGGAGGCGGTGGGGCCGAGGGTGCATGGGGCCACGCACGCTCTGGGCGGTCGGCGGCGGTCTGCGAGTGGCTGCAGCATCGAATCGTGAGGCACGCCGGCGAGCGTCGAGTGGTAGCGGGGAGGCGAAGACAGAGTGGGTCGCGGCGCGACCCGTGAAGTATATGATTCATTATTTATGACGGCTAAGTTAATTTACAACGGCCTTAGGGTTAGCCTACTACTGTTCTAAATCACATAATATAAATGCTCTCACGACGGTGTATATAGCTAGTTAACTGTCGTGAATCAAATAATTAACACTCAAGTTTCTAACAATTTTCAACTAAATAATGAAATAAAACAAATAATTAACAAATAAACACACTAAATAATAAACAAAGACAATTTACAACTAAATAATCAAATAACTAAACTAATTAATGAACTAAGTAATATAATTAACCAAATAACTAACTAATTAAACAACTAAAGAATCACCAAGATAATCAAGTAAGCAAATTACAAAATAAATACTAAACTAACTTAATAATCAACTAAACCAAAATTAAGTAACTAAATTTAAGTAACAAATGAACTAATTAACTAATTTATACAACTAATAAGAATAAATTAAACTTACCTCGAAGTGGCGGCGAAACTGCGGTGAGCGCAGGGCGGGCTCGGGGCCGAGCGGCGGCGGGGTTTGCACGAGTCCGCGAGGAGGCGGCGCAGGCTGCTGAGGAGGAGGCAACTGCAGCCGCCAAGGCGAAGGCAGCAGCCGCCAAGCTTGCGGGAGCTCGGGAGGAGGCCCGGGCCGCCTTGGATGAGGCGGCTAATGCGCGGTGGCTGCGGATGGCAGTACTGAGGAGGCTCGGATAGCTTGGGACGCCGTGGTTGCGGCAGACCATCAACTCTCCGTTAGGTCTTCTTTTCATCCCTTCAATTTCTCACGGCGTCTCCACACATAGCCCTGTGATGTCCTTCTCAGAGATGAGGGACCTGCTGGCCAAGGGGAAGAGGAAACTTCACGATTGGGACGAGGAGATTGTGGGCCTTCATTGGACATGTATTGTTAAGACTCGTGTAATCGACACACATGCTCCATTCCCCGCTCTTTTTCCTAATGTGTACGGTGTTGGCCAGCCACTCGGTGTGTTTTACCTCTTCGATGAAACCAGCTGATAGGAGCTTGCTGATCTCGACCCCGATGGCTCTCGACTTCTGCTCGTTGAAGCGGGTCAATCTCGGATTGAATGGTTGGGAGACCGGCTTGATGTTTAGAGCGTGCTCAGCGATCTCTCGAGAGATGCCTGGCATGTCGGTGGGCTGCCAGGCAAAGATGTCCCGGTTGGAGTGTAGGAAATCAGCGAACGCAGCTTCCTGTGATGGCCCAACGGGGTCGATTTGGATCGCCTTCATGTCTTCCATGGGTTGGAAGGTGCCGTACGTGGTGGTGTGATGGGGTACACCTTCCATCGCGTGCTGTCGGAGCTCCCCAAGCTTTGCCGTTGCTACTGACGTCACGCCAGCTCGCACGCATCCTGTTCACCGAGGAGGGCTTGCTGTACGCTTGATTGTACGGTGATGACTCCCTTGGCGTCGGGCATCTTCATCTTGAGGTAGGTGTAGCTTGGGAAGGCCATGAACTTCGTGTAACATGGTCGCTCTAGGATGGCGTGAAAGGCGCCGTCGAACTTGGGGACCTCAAACGTGAGGATCTCCGTGCGGAAGTTCGTCTCATCCCTAAAGGTGATGGGGAGGTCGATATCTCCAAGTGCTTCACCTGCTCACCAGGGATGACGCCATAGAAGGGCAGTCGAGCTGGTCAGAGATGAGAGCGCGATACCCCCATAGCGTTGAGGGTCCTGACATATAGGACGTTGAGACCACTCCCACCGTCCATCATCACCTTGGTCAGGCATTTGAGACCGACTATCGGGTCCACGGTTAGGGGAAGGCGTGTGTAAAAGTCCCAAAAACGTGAATGCAAAGAAAAGGATGTTTGAGCATCATTGTGTTTTGGGTTCATAAAAATTGGGACTTGTTTACAATTTTTCCACATGTGATGGCACCCATGAGTGTCCCACCACTCTAGCCAAGAAGCAATTGAGTGTTTGGGGGACAAAGCTAATTTAAAACCCATGTGTAAGCTCTCATGTGCAAGGGGGAATGAAATTCAGAGTTTGAACTCAAAATTTGTTTAACTCAAATTTCAAATTAGGGCAACCAATAGGAATGCAAACTGTTGTGCTCAAAACCTCATTTGCAGCAGCCAAACCAGAAATCAAGTTTCATATTTGAATTCCTTGGGTTCAAATTATTGGGGAGGCAAAGTCTCATGAAGTTTGGAGATTGTTTTGCTACCCATTTTTCAAATGGACTTTAAATGGCATAGGAATTCAATTACAAATTTAAATGTGGATGAAACTTGCTCGAGTATCCAAATTGAGTTCAGATTGTTGCCCCCACAACTGAATTTGGTAATTTGACAATTTTGAGAAAATTGGAGGGGATAAGGGGGACAGTGGGGCCCACATGTCATAGAGCCAACTAGACTTGCCCCCTAAGTCTCCATTCCCTGTTTTCCACAGAAGCAAATAAGTTGGTTCTCGGACACCGAGTCAAACAGCGTGCTCCACCGAGGGCAGTGATATCGCCACCTCCCGAGCGAACCCCGACTTGTTTTCCTTGCCCTTATCGGCTCACATCGGGAGCTCGTCACCTCACAAACCGCCTCACCCTAGCTATTTGTCTATTACCACGTGTCCCTCGACGAAAACTCGTCCGCACACGAAGTACACTTTACCAATTGAATTGGACCACCCGTCAAATTTGGGAGCAATCAAGAGGGATAATAAGTAGAGTCTAAAGGTGGGTCCCACATGTCATAGAGCCAACTAGACTTACACCTTAAGGTTCTAGTCTCTGTTCCATTCGCATCCCACCAAGAAGGCACAGCAGGGCGCCACCAAGCTGCACCAGATACTCCCCGTGGAAGCCACCTCCAGCTTTTTGCGATGTGCTGGCGACCAGCTCGTGCTCTCATTAGCATACGAAGTAATCGGTTTTCTCACCAAACGGAGACATCGCAGCCGGTTCTTCCTCGCACGGCAATAAAACAGAGAAACGTTGCCACCTCGGGCAGTCGACTGGGAACCGCCCAAAAATCATGCCCACAGAGCTCCCCGAGTTGAAAAATGGCACCGGGGATCTTCCCTTTTCCTCCTCAGCACAAACCCGAGAGGTTTCCGGCTGCCCTGACCAAGAACGATGTGTGCGTGCGGTGACCCGAGAGCTAACCACGAACGGACTCATGTGGACAGCCCAACCAAGGAATTGCCATGGCCGAACGAGAACACCCACGGGTGCGCCGTCTGCTCGTGCTACTCCTCGCCAAACCTCAACTTAAGCCGTGATCTCCCGAGCGAGAATTTGGCGATTTACTCTCGGCGCATGCAAAGTGAGCCAGGGCAGGAATTCCTCCAAATTCGATCGCAACTCTTGTTTTTAGGCCACCAAATCATGCACACAGGAACTAGGTTAGCTAGCGGTCAAGTTCCCTTCAAAACCCTAGCTAGAAATCGACCGTGAGCGAGCTATTTCATGTTTTCCCGAGCTCAGACGTCGCAACACCATTCGGGCGCACAGTGAAAGCAGGGTAGCTGCCATTTCCGGGCTTGTTTGCGTCCTTGCCGAGCTTCCCTAGCCTCCAAGGATGCTGTAGATCCAATCCCCTGAGAGTTTTGCAGGCTAGGACCACCGGCCGACGGCGCCGGACCTCTCCCGAGGCCACCGCACGTCGCCGACACGTTTCCGGTTCTCTAGCGCCCACACAGACCCCACCGAACGATTCCATGTAGCTTCAAACCCACAGGCGGCGAGCCTCAGGCTGAGAGACGGCCGGAAATGCCGGTCCGGCGAGCTCCGGTTGAAGTCCGGCGAGGGAGCAGCGCGGGAGCGGGAAACAACCCGAGGAGGAAGAAGACCCGGGCAGGTCCCACGTATCAGCGACCAAAATTTTAAAAAACTGATCAGCTGTGGCTCTGGGATCTATTGTGGCTGCGCGCCAAAATGGTGTGGCCCAGTGTGGCTGGAATCCCAGTGGCTGGAGTTTAAACCGTGGGCCCAATTCATTTGCAATAGAAAAACAATTCCAGTTTTAGCTACAACTTAGGAAATTCATAACTTGGCGTAGGAAACTCCAAATTGATTGATTCAAATTGGGTTGGATTCGTTTTGCAAAGATTTATCCAAATATGTACCCCAATTTGTATGAAAGTCGATATTAAATTCTGGAAAATTATTTGAATGTTTTTTAAACAAATTATTGAGGGAGGTTGGTTCATCCAAAAATCCTCAAATTTTGCCAGAATGTTCTTTAGGATATTATAAAACGTTCAGCAAAATTTCATTTCATTTGGAGTCAATTTGAGTAGGAATTTGCAGAGTACAATCTGCAGTGCTTCAAATTGTCCAGAAACTTTTTCAGAAAATGGTTTTCCTTTGAAAACTCAGTTCTGGGCAATCCTTAGCTCCAAAAATCAGAGGAAAATTTAGACATGATCTATGAGCCATACTTGAAAGGTTAGTTCACTTGATTGGGCATGAAAATGCACATTACTCCAGAATTAATTCCTTGTAGCATAACTGCTTATAGAATTATTCTGGAGGAACTACTCAATGAAAAGTCCTGAAGTTTGGACTAAGGTACTTTCTTGTGACCAGGAACTCACACGTAAAGTTTCAGCTCATGTTGAGCCCTAGAACTTTCTGTATGGGCTTTCCATTCTTATGTATACGAGAATTACATAGGAAATCTTGATGGAATTATGAGGGGCACTTTACTTTAGCTGCAATTTGGCAATCTAAGTTACTGAGTAGTGTATGACCTGCTGTAAAAGTTTTGAAGTCAGTGGAGTTTCTAATCTTCAGTTTCATTCAAAGCTTATCAGCCATCTCATATATCTATTATGCAACATAACCCATTAGGACTTAAGTTCCTATAGGCAGAAGAGTTTTTCTCTTTAGTTTCTCAGCACAACAGAGGCAGAACATCCCTTCTTAGCACTTCCACACCATCCTATGTTCTTAACAAGTTTAAGTTTTATATTATCTAGTTTGCATTATGAAAAATATACATATACATTTTGATAGTGCTTACAACGAAGGCGGTCGACGGCGGAGTGAATTCATGGAAGTGAGTCAGTTGATCAAGCCCAAGGAAGAGAAGACTCTAACTGAATTATATAATACTGACCAGCAGCAACAAGGCAAGCCCCGGTTTGCATTTAACAAAGTTTATAAAGTTTTGCTTTATGTACATACTTAGCCTGAGGTATTTATGTGCATTAGGTGTAGGATGGATGAAACACAAATGCATAGCCAGATTATTCCAACAAGAGTGAGGGTAGTATTTAAGTCCTCACATAGCTCGTGCTGTGCTTAATGTTTATAGACTTCAGTACAAGTCGAGTAGTTGGAATCTACTCGCGAGTATAGGTTTGGGACACACGGGATTGGATCGAGTGATGTGAGATCACTTTAGTAAGGAAATGAGACTAGGCAGGGGCTAGGGCGCAACAAGAGGAAGTCTTGTGGGCACAGCCCTGTCCGTGTTGATTGAGGACCGATCCATGTGCGGCCCTGCTGAGCAAGTTTGAATGTACCGAAGGCATATCGGATATATGGGGTCCGATAAACTGATGTAACCTATACCTCCAGGCGTCGAGGCGTAACACACCGATTTATAGGTGTAGGTTGAGGGCAGCAAGGTGAAAATCCGCTAACGGGCATAGAGAGATGCTCCGTGTAGGGAACCTCCTGTCCGTTTGGGTGCGACCGGTTCGATGTTTGGGCTGTTGGGTGAAAAGTTGTCCCGTATGACATCGAGTGAGCGTGCTGTGCAGCTCCACGGGTGGGTGTACGTGACGTACTATTCGGGTATCCCTGCAGGTGTATATAGAGTTGATTCGCCATCCCTCGTGGTTATGAGTACCGCTTGTTTACTGTGTCGTGACGTAGCTACATTATGGAATATTATGATTCAATTCTGCTGATATGTATAAATTGTATTGTTACCTGTGTGCCACCAAATATCGCTTACTAAATTTCCGATTCATGAACTGTTAACTTGTGACTAAAAGATGAAATAAGGATGAACTTGTAGGTGTGTCCTTTGCTGCAATATGCCATCCCATGTTGGTGATGAACTGCATGTAGAGTTTCATGTGTTGGTGAGTCGGTTAAGCCTTGCTTAGCCATCGTGCTCACGGTTGCTGCTATGAGTGTTTTTCAGGTGAGGAGTACCCCAGGGACTCGGGGTATGAGTCCACCGTCGAGGGCTACCCTCCGTCGGGGACCACGGCTGAGTGGGAGCCATACACGCAGTGCTGAGCTGAGGAGTGAAGCTAGTGTGGGTTGTCCATAGGGCTGGACAACCGACTTTTGCTAGTTAGGTGGTGTGAGTTGTATAAATTTAGCTTCCGCTGTTGTAACCTCAATACTTAGTTGTAAACTGAAGGCTTGTACTACTTTGTACATATTCAGTTGTTTTCTATGTAATACAATGTTTTCCTTATGATGTGTGCTATCGGGTGTCGCATCGTGCGGCACCACCCTCTGAGATCCTGGGCGTGCGGATTTCGGTCTGTCACAGGCTGGCATCAGAGCTACTTAGGGGATAGCACACTAATTAAGGACTGTATTACGGGAAAACTTACGATTAGGTGAGGATTCACTAGTATTCCCAAGTAAGTACTATAGTAGTATAGTTACTTAAAGTGGCATGACTAACTTATGTGTTATAATTCTGAATTTTAATTATGTAACGACGCACCTACGCTCAGGTAAAAATGGTAAGGAACGCCACCGAAAGTGGTTCAATTTCGGTTAGCTCCCCTGACAAGGAATGTGGTTCAGGGATAGGTCTCACAGCTTGGTGTGAGACGTCAATATGAAACTCTTGGACATGTTCCTGAGTTCATATGAAACGCTGGTCCCTAGCGTGCATTAGGAAAGAAAGTGGAGACCCCATCGTGTGGTCAGTAACGCGATAGTGTGTTCTTCTGGAAATAGCCTAGGAGGACATACGCAGTGCTTGCCATCGGCGTGCCCTGCAGGGCAGTAGGTGGTATCTGTTGGATTGATAAAATTCCCAACCGTGACGACCCGTTCGCGCTCTACTCAGGTTCCCCGTCCTGTGGTGTGAAAACACGATCACGTACCTTGAGACGTGGCTTAACTCAAGGATGGCCGTACGGCAATGATACGGGCATATGTATTTACTTTCAAATATGGAGCTGCCTGAAATGACAACAACCTTTGAGTGCATCACTATTGAGTGTTCTTCTGCAGATACTAAACACGTATGTAAACCGTGTAGTATACGTGTGCAAGAGACCGTTTAGTGCCACAATTGAGACATAAATGCCGGTATAATCCGGTTAGAATTTTTCTTTTTGTGAGGAACGTAATACCTACATATAATAGGCATTTGCATTAAATATAATGGTAACAAGGAACTAAAATAAGTTTCAACAATTAGGACCCTGGTTGGGTAGGAAAAATTCAACAGTTGATTAGTGTAGCTCAAATGGATTGAAAAACGGAGTGCTCTGTTTTGGGCAGCAAGTTTGCTGAACTTCAACAGAGCATAAATCACAGATTATTTGGCCAATGGAGGTGTGGGATATATTTCTGGAAAGGTGTTTAAGTACTCTACAACTTTGTTGTATACTTCCAGAGCAGAATCACACATTAAACTGGTTGAAATTTCAGAGGATTGTAAACTGTCCAGAACCAGGACAGGTTCAAAACTCTCTGGACTGTTCTGTTTATCAAGCATAACTTCCAGTAGAAAAATCTAAAATTTTCATATGACACATTTTTGGAAATGGTAGGAGATGTGTTACATCTTTGTAATTCAAAGTTTATGCAATTTCAGCACGGAAGTCAGTAGAAATTAGAGTTGAAAAAAGCAACTTCCAAAGGAGGTGCTGTTGAAATTCTTCCAGAAATTCTGTTGACTTTGAATTGTCATAACATTTTTACCAGAACTTATCTGATGGCAAATAAATACTCGTTGGAAGGCTACTGAAGTTAAATTTAACTTTGGTATTCAACTTGAGTCATGAAAATGCCCAGTACCAGGTCAAAATCTGGGATACGTAGAAACTGGTCATTCTGGCAGAGGGATGGACAGTTGAACTCATTTGAGAGATTGTTGTACCCTAGGGGGGTTTGATTACTTCCAATGGGGTAGCACATACTCATGAATTGTTATCTTCAACTATTGAAAGATTTGAGTAAAATTACTACTCAAATTTCTTTTGCTGGAGGCCATATTTGTGTCGTATTGAAGAAAAAGGGTAGTATACGTGATGACAAAGCGATATTAACATCTCGTAGTGACCAAATCTAGTTGAGGGGAACTTCCAAAGAGGAAGTCCATCAAGTTGGATTTAACTAGTTGTATTTGGTCTGGTAATGGTGTAACTTGTGCAAAGTTATTACATTATCTATTACGAGATGTATCGCATGCTTACTGTCATTATGTTTACGCCTATTTTATTGGACTGCATGGAGTATGTTGTGGGACGTGAATAATCGATGTGTTTCCGATGAGTTACCGGGCATGCCGGTTAACATAACATCGAGTTCAATATTGAACTGGCGTCGGAAACGATTCTGATTTCACAGAGGCCGTACAAGATGGCATCCACTGAACTAGTGGAGTTGAAGGAGTAACTAAGTGAACTCATGAGCAAAGGTTTATACGACCAAGCTCATCACTGTGGGGTTGCTCTGCACTATTAGTTAAGAAGAACGACGAGACACTAAGATTAAGTGTTGATTATCGTTTGCTCAATGCCGTCACTATAAAGGACAATGAGGGTATTCTATGGTTTAAAAACCGTATAGTTATACCTTGTAATATGAAGCTCTACGGCCGGAAATGTTGCACACTGCTAAAGTGGTGTGAGTACGGCGAAAGGGTAATGTTCTGGATTGAGGTAGTCAACAAAGTCGGCGACCGAGTTCGGTTAATACAAGCGAACCTGAAGGCCGCAAAATCCCGACAGAAAAAGCTATGCTAGTAAAAGGCGTAGACCGTTGCATTTCGATGGCAGAGAACACGTTTATCTTTGTGTGTCTCCAATAAAAGGAATTCACCGGTTCGATGTAAAGGGGAGGTTTTGCTCCCCGAGCTTGAGTTCCAATTGCTATCACGAAGAAGTGTGGACCCGTAGCATACCGGCGGGAACTACCGGCAAACCTTGCTGGTGTTCATGACATATTTCAGGTGTCACAGCTGCAGAAATGCCTCAAATTCTCCGTTGCTGTCTGCATAGAAGAAATCGATGAGTTGAGGCCGGATCGTGCCTACACCGAGTGACCGGTTGAGACTATCGATGAAAGGATCCGGAACACCTGGAATCGGGCAATAAGATTTTACAAGGTGCTGTGGAGCAGTCATACCATGGAAGAAACAACGTGGAAAGCAAAGATTACCTCTGCAGGAACAATCCGGAACCTTTATCGTCGTACAGCTTGGAATTACCTCTCCCGTCTCGTTCTCCTATTGGAATCTCGGGACGAGATTCTTTTTAAGGGGGGAGGAATGTAAAAGTCCCAAAAACGTGAATGCAAAGAAACGGATGTTTGAGTATCATTGTGTTTCGGGTTCATAAAAATTGAGACTTGTTTAAAAATTTTCCATATGTGATGACACCCATGAGTGTCCCACCACTCTAGCCTAGGAGCAATTGAGTGTTTGGGGGACAAAGTTAATTTAAAACCCATGTGTAAGCTCTCATGTGCAAGGGGGAATGAAATTCAGAGTTTGAACTCAAAATTTGTTTAACTTAAATTTCAAATTAGGGCAACCAATAGGAATGCAAACGGTTGTGCTCAAAACCTCATTTCCAGCAGACAAACCAGAAATCAAGTTTCATATTTGAATTCCTTGGGTCCAAATTAGTGGGAGGCAAAGTCTCATGAAGTTTGGAGATTGTTTTGCTACCCATTTTTCAAATGGACTTTAAATGGCATAGGAATTCAATTACAAATTTAAATGTGGATGAAACTTGCTCGAGTATCCAAATTGAGTTCAGATTGTTGCCCCCACAACTGAATTTGGTAATTTGACAATTTTGAGAAAATTGGAGGGGATAAGGGGGACAGTGGGGCCCACATGTCATAGAGCCAACTAGACTTGCCCCCTAAGTCTCCATTCCCTGTTTTCCACAGAAGCAAATAAGTTGGTTCTCGGACACCGAGTCAAACAGCGTGCTCCACCGAGGGCAGTGATATCGCCACCTCCCGAGCGAACCCCGACTTGTTTTCCTTGCCCTTATCGGCTCACATCGGGAGCTCGTCACCTCACAAACCGCCTCACCGTAGCTATTTGTCTATTATCACGTGTCCCTCGACGAAAACTCGTCTGCACACGAAGTACACTTTACCAATTGAATTGGACCACCCGCCAAATTTGGGAGCAATCAAGAGGGATAAGAAGTAGAGTCTAAAGGTGGGGCCCACATGTCATGGAGCCGAGTAGACTTACACCTTAAGGTTCCAGTCTTTGTTCCATTCGAATCCCACCGAAGAGGCACAGCAGGGCGCTACCGAGCTGCACCAGATACTCCCCGTGAAAGCCACCTCCAGCTTTTTGCGATGTGCTGGTGACCAGCTTGTTCTCTCAGCAGCGTATGAAGTGATCGGTTTTCTCACCAAACGGAGACATCGCAGCCGGTTCTTCCTCACACGGCAAAAGAACAAAGAAACGTTGCCGCCTCGGGCAGTCGACCGGGAACCGCCAAAAAGTCATGTCCACAGAGCTTCCCGAGCTGAAAATGGCACCGGGGGTCTTCCCTTTTCCTCCTCGGCACAAACCTGAGAGGTTTCCGGCTGCCCTGACCAAGGACGCTGTGTGCGTGCGGTGACCCGAGAGCTAACCACGAACGGACTCACGTGGACAGCCCAACCAAAGGATTGCCATGGCCGAACGAGAACACCCACGGATGCGCCGTCTGCTCGTGCTACTCCTCGCCAAACCTCAACTCAAGCCGTGATCTCCCAAGCGAGAATTTGGCGATTTACTCTTGGCGCATGCAAAGTGACCCAGGGTGAGGATTCCTCCAAATTTGATCGCGACTCTTGTTTTTAGGCCACCAAATTGTGCACACATGAACTAGGTTAGCTAGAGGTCATGTTCTCTTCAAAACCCTAGCTAGAAATCGATCGTGAGTGAGCTATTTCATGTTTTCCCGAGCTCGGACGTCGCAACACCATTCGGGCGCACGGTGAAAGCAGGGTAGCCGCCATTTCTGGGCTTGTTTGCGTCCTTTCCGAGCTTCCCTAGCCTCAAAGGATGCTGTACAGCCAATCTCCTGAGAGTTTGGCGGGTTAGGACCACCGGCCGACGGCGCCGGACCTCCCCCGAGGCTGCCGCACGTCGCAGGCACGTTTCCGGTTCTCTAGCGCCCACGCACCCCACCAAACGATTCCCCGTAGCTGCAAACCCACAGGCGATGAACCTCAGGCCGAGAGGCGGCCAGAAACGCCGGTCCGGCGAGCTCCGGTTGAAGTCCGGCGAGGGAGCAGCGCGGGAGCGGGAAACAGCCCGAGGAGGAAGAAGACCCGGGTGGGTCCCATGTGTCAGTGACCAAAATTTTAAAAAACTTATCAGCTGTGGCTATGGGATCTCTTGTGGCTACGGGCCAAAATGGTGTGGCCCGGTGTGGCTGGAATGTAAAAGCCCAAGAAAGGGACTTGCAAAAATTGTTCATCACCTCACAACACCACAGCTCTGGTGATGGATATCTAATGAACACTTGTGAAGAGCAAGTAACCACCATCAAAAAGGTGATTAGAGGGGGAAGCCATAACTTCCAAAAAGTAGGATTTCTACACATAAACATGAAAGGTTGAGCTCATCCCTAGACCTTATATATTCTTGGGAAGGCTCAGGCCAAATTTCATGCAAATCCAATAGTTTTTGAGGCACTTTTGGAGACAATTCAAAAAGGGGCCAATTTGAATGCAAATTCAAATTGCAGCCACTTTCATCACTGGAATTCAAAAGTTGACTTCATATTCAAACTCAGCACATTTTTCTGAGTTAGTCCACCAATTTCCATCCTCATCAGAGTTCATCTCGTCGGGAGCTAAATTTGCATTAATTCAAAACTTAATTTGAATTTCAGTTCAAATGTGCAGCAAATTTAGCTAAACCAGTTTCAAATCTAGGAATTCAAATTCAAACAATGACTTGGAGGCTAAGTCTCTCATTCAATGGTGAGTAGCTGGGATCTTTGCAGTAAAAATTTGGAAAAGAATTAGAGGGAGAGATGGGGCCCACTGGTCAGTGTCTCAGCTCCACTAAACCGACTCAACCCGAGGAAAATCGCCACGGCGACCGTCGGGCGCTCGGAGGGCTGACAGCTCGATCAGTTGACGCCACCTCACGGTGAAAAACGCGGCCCCAAAGTCCAGCACACGAGCTACTCCATCCGTTCTTTTCGTTCCGAGTGAAACCAGCTCCCACCGCGCGGTAAAGACTGTTTCCGCTCGCAAGCTGTTGCCGCCGTTCTCTGATCACCGGTGATCAGCCGATCCCGGCTGCATCACGCGCCACCACCAGAGAAGAAAAGGTGCGCCTGCGTGTGAGGAAGCTGTAGGGGGAAACCTTTCACCGTTTCATGCAGGGTAGAGCGAGAATTCCGAGTTTTCCCCCATGGTGCACCTTAGGGTTGGCAATCGGTCGTCGGCAAAATTTGTTGCACAGAATCAACCGCCGGTCGAGCTGCAGCTCACAAACGTTCTAGACACCCGTGCACGTCTCTCCGAGAAAGAACCTGCAGGAACAACCATCCCAAACCCTAGTATCACCGATAACAGTCCAGCGGAAGAGAGGGTCGCCTGTGAGGTCCGGGTTGCCGGCCGTTTACGTCCCAACCAAGCTCATGCTGAGTTTCCCGAGGCTTCCCAGGACGTGGTGACGCGATTAGCGCGCGAAGGGGGTGGTCAGGAGGACGGGACACGTTGCCGATGTTGCACAGAGACATAGCGCTCGTCACTGGCGAGCTACGGCGGTTAGCCGCCGGCGGCATGATGTCCAACGTGTTCAGCATCCAAAGTTATGTGGGGGCGGCAAGTCTCACCGTCGCCAGCGAGCTAGGTCGCCGGGAACGCCGACCTCGCCGGAGCTCCGGCGGCTCGGGGTGGCGGCGTTGGGAGGTAGACGAAGGTGCGGGTCCCACGTGTCAGCAACTGTGTTAAGCGCGCGCGAGCGCGCGGTTAGTTTAAATTAAATGGGCGGGCCCTGCTGTCAGCCCCCGGTTCAGCACGGGAGGCGATTTTCTGTAGGAAAATAATTAAGGGACCAGCCCAAACTTTAGAAATTCATAACTTTCGTTAGAAGTGTCCAAATCCAGTGAACCAAATTTTGTTGGATCCATCTCTTTGAGTACTATCCAGAAAAATAAGTTTCAGCTGATGAAACCTAATAGTTTTCCAGAATTAATTCTCTAAAATTTAAATTGTTGTGAATTTTATCTGGAGATTTACTTTAGGAAAAATTCTGAAATTTGGCTGGAATGTTCAATGGAAAATCCTTGAGTCACAGTAAAATTTTCAGACTCATCCAAGTTCATTTATTCCCCCTAATGGTGTGATTAGGTGAACTGCCCTGAGAAAATGGAAAAATGTCCAGAAACAGTTTTCAGATTTTCTCAAATCTTGTTTAGGGCATAACTTCATCTATAGTTCTTCAAATGACATGAAACCAATTCCATTAGAACCATCTCAAATTCTAGTTTCCAGAAAGTAATGGTTGAAGCCATGAAAACCCCTGAAATTCTTTAGACGCTCTAATATTGACCAAATAGGCTTTTATTTGTACAAAGCTCAAATGAACTTTGTTTCAAATGAAACTTGGTCAAGACTCTGGTTAGGACCCTAACAAGCCACCATAAAAATTTCAGAACCAAAGGGGACGGCTAGCTAGAGTTATAGTAATTATTTATTCAGTTCTAAACATTGCATTTCAATTGACATATAGTATATCGTTTACGTGTAGTCGCTGAAGGCGAGGAAACTCCGGAAGTTCTCGACTTTCTTCTCCGGACGAAGCCTTAACATCTGACTAGAAGCAACAAGGCAAACCCCATTTTGCATTAACTAAATTTTCAAAGTTTTGCTTTATGTATACTTAGTATGTGGTATGGATGTGCATTAGGTGTAGGATGGATGAAACACAAGTGCATAACCAGATTTCCTATAAGAGTGAGGGTAGTGTCTAAGTCCTCAAGTAGACAGGCTATGCTTAATGATTCATAGAACTTCGGTACAAGTCGAGTAGTTGGAATCTACTCGCGAGTTAAGCTTGGGAGACACGGGATTGGTTCGAGTGATGCGAGATCACCTTAGTAATGAAAATGAGACTAGACAGGGGCTAGGGCGCAGCAAGAGAAAGTCTTTTGTGCGCAGCCCTGTCCGTGTCGATTGAGGACCGATCTGTGTGTGGCCCACGCTTATCAAGTTTGAACGTACCGAAGGCATATCAGATATATGGGCCCTGGTAAACCGATGTATCCTAAACCTCTGGGCATCGAGGCATAACGCACTGATTTATAGGTGTAGGTTGAGGGCAGCAAGGTGGAAATCTGCTAACGGGCATAGAGAGATGCTCTGTGTAGGGAACCTCCTGTCTGTTTTGGTGCGACCGGTTCAACGTTTGGGCTTTTGGGTGAAAGGTTGTCCTGTACGACACCGAGTGAGCGTGCTGTGCAGCTCCACGGGTGGGCGTACTTGACGTGCTCTTCGGGTATCCCTGCAGGTTGTATATCGAGTCGATTCGCTGTCCCTCGCAGTGAAGAGTACCACTTGGTCACTGAGTCATGACGTAGGTTAATATATGAAATGTGATGATTCAATATTGCTGTTATGCTAAAATTGTATTGCTACTTGTGTGCCACCAAATATTGCTTACTAAATTTAAGATTCATGAACTGTTAACTTGTGGCTAAAAAATGAACTAAGGATGAACTTGTAGGCGTGTCCGTTTGCTGAAATTTTACCGTCCCATATTCGTTGAACACTACATGTAGAGTTTCATGCCTAGGCGAGTCGGTTAAGTCTTGTTGAGCCATCGTGCTTATGGTTGCTGCTTAAGTGTTTTTCAGGTGAGGAGTATCCCCCGGACTCGTGTTACGAGTCCACCGGCGAGGGTTACCCTCCGTCGGGGACCACGGCTGAGTGGGAGCCGTACACGCCGCGCTGAGCTGAGGAGTGAAGCTAGTGTGGGTTGCCGTAGGGCTGGGTAACCGACTTTTTCTAGATAGACGGGAGTGAGTTGTACAAATTTAGTTTCCGCTGTGTAATATAAACACTAGTTTGTAACTGGAGTGTTGTATGACTTTGTACATTTCAGTTGGTTTTCCATGTAATACAATGTGTCCTTATGATGTGTGCTGTCGGGTGTCGCATCGTGCGGCACCACCCTCTGTGATCCTGGATGAGCGGATTCCGGTCCGCCACATGGAATTCAAGTGGCTGGAGTTTAAATCGTGGGCCCAATTCATTTGCAATAGAGAAACAATTCTAGTTTTAGCTCCAACTTAGGAAATTCATAACTTGGTGTAGGAAACTCCAAATTGGGTTGGATTCGTTTTGCAAAGATTTATCCAAATAGGAATCCCAATTTGTATGAAAGTCAATATTAAATTCTGGGAAATACTTTGAAGGTCTTCTGAAAAAGAACTATTGAAGGAGTTTGGTTCATCCAAAAATCCTCAAATTTTTCCAGAATATTCTTTAGGATATTATTAAACTTTCAGCAAACTTTATTTTAATTCAGAGTTAATTTGAGTAGGAATTTCCAGAGTACAATCTGCTGTGCTCAAAATTGTCCAGAAACTTTTTCAGAAAATGGTTTTCCTTTGTAAACTCAGTTCTGGGCAATCCTTAGCTCCAAAAATCAGAAGAAAATTTAGACATGATCTATGAGCCATACTTGAAAGGCTAGTTCACTTGATTGGGCATGAAAATGCACATTACTCCAGAATTAATTCCTTGTAGCATAACTTCTTATAGAATTATTCTGGAAGAACTACTCAATGAAAAGTCCTGAAGTTTGGACTAAGGTACTTTCTTGTGACCAGGAACTCACATGTAAAGTTTCAGCTCATGTTGAGCCTTAGAACTTTCTGTATGGGCTTTCCATTCTTATGTATACGAGAATTACATAGGAAATCTTGAGGGAATTATGAGGGGCACATTTTCGCTTCACTATAGCTGCAATTTGGTAAGCTAAGTTACTGAGTAGTGTATGACCTGCTGTAAAAGTTTTGAAGTCAGTGGAGTTTCTAATATTCAGTTTCATTCAAAGCTTATCAGCCATCTCATATATCTATTATGCAACATAACCCATTAGGACTTAAGTTCCTATAGGCAGAAGGGTTTTTCTCTTTAGTTTCTCAGCACATCCCTTCTTAGAACTTCCACACCATCCTCTGTTCTTAATAAGTTTAAGTTTTAAATTATCTAGTTTGCATTATGAAAATTATACATATACATTTCGATAGTGCTTACAACGAAGGCGGTCGACGACGGAGTCGATGGAGTGAATTCATGGAAGTGAGCCAGTTGATCAAGCCCAAGCAAGAGAAGACTCTAACTGAATTATATACTACTGACCAGCAGCAACAAGGCAAGCCCCGCTTTGCATTTAACAAAGTTTATAAAGTTTTGCTTTATATACATACTTAGCCTGTGGTATTTATGTGCATTAGGTGTAGGATGGATGAAACCCAAATGCATAGACAGATTATTCCAACAAGAGTGAGGGTAGTATTTAAGTCCTCGCGTAGCTCATGCTGTGCTTAATGTTTATAGACTTCGTTACAAGTCGAGTAGTTGGAATCTACTCACGAGTATAGGGTTGGGAAACGTGGGATTGGTTCGAGTGATGTGAGATCACTTTAGTAAGAAAATGAGACTAGGCAGGGGCTAGGGCGCAGCAAGAGGAAGTCTTGTGGGTGCAGCCCTGTCTGTGTCGATTGAGGACCGATCCGTGTGCGGCCCCGCTGAGCAAGTTTGAATGTACCAAAGGCATATCGGATATATGGGGTCCGATAAACTGATGTAACCTATACCTCCGGTGTTTAGGCATAACACACCGATCTATAGGTGTAGGTTGAGGGAAGCAAGGTGGAAATCCATTAACGGGCATAGAGAGATGCTCCGTGTAGGGAACCTCCTGTCTCTTTGGGTGTGACCGGTTCGATGTTTGGGCTGTTGGGTGAAAAGTTTGTCCCGTACGATATCGAGTGATCGTGCTGTGCAGCTCCACGGGTGGGCGTACGTGACGTGCTATTCGGGTATCTCTGCAGGTGTATATCGAGTCGATTCACCATCCCTCACGGTTATGAGTACCGCTTGTTCACTGTGTCGTGACGTAGCTAAATTATGGAATACTGTGATTCAATTCTTCTGATATGTATAAACTGTATTGTTACCTGTGTGCCACCAAATATCGCTTACTAAATTTCAGATTCATGAACTGTTAACTTGTGGCTAAAAGGTGAAATAAGGATGAACTTGTAGGCGTGTCCTTTGCTGCAATATGCCATCCCATGTTGGTGATGAACTGCATGTAGAGTTTCATGTGTAGGTGAGTCGGTTAAGCCTTGCTGAGCCATCGTGCTCACGGTTGCTGCTATGAGTGTTTTTCAGGTGAGGACTACCCCACGGACTCGGGGTATGAGTCCACCGGCGAGAGTTACCCTCCATCGGGGACCACGGCTGAGTGGGAGCCATACACGCCGCGCTGAGCTGCGGAGTGAAGCTAGTGTGGGTTGTCCATAGGGCTGGACAACCGACTTTTGCTAGTTAGGTGGCGTGAGTTGTATAAATTTAGCTTCCGCTGTTGTAACCTCAATACTTAGTTGTAAACTGAAGGCTTGTACTACTTTGTACATATTCAGTTGTTTTCTATGTAATACAATGTTTTCCTTATGATGTGTGCTGTCGGGTGTCGCATCGTGCGGCACCACCCTCTGAGATCCTGGGCGTGCGGATTTCGGTCCGTCACAGCGTGCAACTTGTGGGAGGTGACTGGGATGGTCGGAATGGTCGAACATGATTCCTGTTCCGGACCACCAGAAAGGGGTTGAGGTAATCGCCACAGCGATGTCGACTTCCAGGGCATCACGGGGAGGTGATGGAGCGGGCTCAATCGTCCCTACGTAGGAGGGCGAGAGGCCATCGACGGTACTCCCACCGGAGCCGTGGGTGGCCCGCCTGTCAGGGGCGAGATGACCGGCTGTGCACCGGGGATATGGAGGATGCCTGAGTAACTAGCGAAGAAACCCAGGCTCTCCAGGCGTGTGGCTGGGACTTGGAAATGAGAGGGGGCGTACTCCAGCCAACCATCATTGCTAGTAATGAACATGAAGTCACCGAAGAAAAACTCCATTCCGGGCACGAAGGTCGATCGTGGTGGAGCCATCAAGGAAGCAGAGAACGGAACACGAGGCAGTCCACCTATCTGGCGTGCCAACTGTCGGTGTTCGGATTTCTGACTTGTAACGATTGTACCGCGCATTCGTCCTCGAGGTGGCCTAGCTATGAACACTAGGGGTTTATACTTGTTCGGGCAAGGTGCCCTACGTCCAGTTTCGAATGTCTCGCTGCTCGTTGTTGAAAATGGGGATGGTTCTCTTACAAGCACTCTCTCTCTCGAGGGGTATGGTCGACCCCCTTTAATACTCGCTTCCGATGGCTTCTTCTTAACTCTTTGCAAGTGGGAAGAAGTCCTGGTTACAGGGACGGCTGTCCTATCGTTCATTGGCCAGAGCGCCTGACAAGGCCGCCGTATTGGGAGTCCGCTGTTCCGCCTGCTACCATCTTGTCATTGGGGTGAGCCATACCGAGGCACACGCACACCTTGCGCACTCCTGCTCATCCGTTCCATCATACGTGATGGGGCTTCGATGTGCACGTCAGGGGAGGCACTCAAGTGACCCCCACTTGGTCATGGCGGCGCCTGCTCCGCATTCAAGTCTACCTGCTCCGTCCTTTTCCGAGCTTGGGTTCGGGCCGTCTCCCCTGGGTCCGCCCTTCGTCTGGGCGCCAAGGGGGAGGATCGTTGCTCCTCCCTGAGGTCGGGGTCAGGAACCCCGTCAACTACCATCTAGACCTATTCTAGAACCGGTACTAAAAACTTGGATTCTGGAACTGGTATAGATATGCATTATCAAAATCGGTTCTAGTTATAAACCGATACTAATACATCCATTATCAAAACCTGGTATAGATTAGAACCAGCACTAATAATTTGGTTACCAGAACCGGTTCCGTCTATGAACCAATACTAATGAGTTGACTTTTCTAAACCATTACTGACTTGCCGGTATTGATATTTCTACTTTCCCGAACGGGTTCAAGTTACAACACGGTATAGATATGTCGACTTTTGGAACTGGTTTCATTTATGAATCGGTACTAATAAGTCAATCAAAAGTGGTTTAAATTTCGAACCAGTACTGATAAGTAAACATATCAGTACTGGTTCATAACTTGAACCGGTACTGATATGTCAACTCTTTAGTACCAGTTCACGTTATTAACTGGCACTGATATATCGATTACTGGAATCGGTTCTAGTTATGAACCGGTACTGATATGTACTATCTGAACAAGTTCTAGTTAAGTTTCGGTACAAATAAGTATTCGAGACAAAAAACTCCATTTACTAATTTCATTTTATTAAATACATTTTAATATAAACATCACATAGAACTCATACACATGAACAACATTTATAGAAATGAGCTCAATTAGAATCGGAACATATAAACAACAATGCACAAAGCTATTAGATCGGAACATATAAAAACAGTAAAAGAAATAGGCTCAAAACATATAAACAACAATCACGGAGAAAAGCAATTAACTCAAAACATATAAACAACAATCACAAACAATGCAAAGAGTCACAGACAATTGATGATTTTGAACCATGTTTTTGTACATGAGACCTAGGTGTGCTATATACATTGGTAATGGGTGTTTTAAGTGAGAGCTTCATGTAATGTTTTGATAATTCAAATGTTGCTTGACATGTGGTGTTACATGGGACATGTTAAGCTCGTCTTTGGTGTGTAGGAAAGTATGCTTAGTTCATATGGACTAAGTTTTGATGTGCTATGGTGGTTTTGGTGGTTTGAACGTGAGCAATGTGTATGTGTGAGGTTGTCATACAAAGTTTTGTGGCTTGGACTAGCAATAGTCAAGTGTCGGACTTACGCTTATAGAGAATGGCACAGAGAATGGTTGTTTGCTCATGTGCGGATGTTGCTTGAGGTCAAAACATGGATGGTGATGGTTATCCTTGGACTAGACTTTATAATAAGTTGAGGTGTAACAACCAAATTTAGGAGGAATTGTGGTTGAAACGGTCAAAGGTGTCACACAGCATGCTTGGATCAAGAATGATTCCTATGAAGGTGCTTGAGATGTGTCAAGTGTTGTTACAAAGGTGTGTATAAGTCATGGGCAAAAGTGCAGGGATGGCACGAGGTTGTGACGTTATTCCAACATGTTTGGATGATGAAATGTGAAATTTGAGCCTGTTTGGAAGGTGTGTGCAGGTGTGCAAGAAGTGCATGGATGTGGCAACATTGTTTCAAGGTGTGGTGAAGGTCTTGAACGTGTTTGGAGGTTGGCACAAGTTTGTGGGGTGATTTCAGCATGTTCATACATGAAAAAAGTTGATTTTAGGTAGGTTCCAGATTGAGTCAGAGTTGGTGCCTGAGTTGGATGGATTCAAACGTGAGTTTTGGTATGAAATGAGGCTGTTTTGGACACAAAACAACTGATTCCAAGTTTGTTGCCAGTTTGGGCTAGAGAGTCAAAGTTAGGGTCGGATTTTGAGTTGTTTGTGTCCATAACTCTTATCTGGGCCCAAAAAGTTTTGGAAGGTTAAGATTCTGATCTATGTGCCAATAGATACAGTACAAGTAGGGTTATGAGGTGTCCTAATTAAACAGGACTCCTTTGGAGATGTCCTGGTTGGTTATGGTTACTTGAGGGTTCTCGATATATGTAGGGATGACTTGGCTGCATAGTAGGTACCCTGACAGCTGGTTTTATGTGTTTTTTTGATAAAAATGTTGTGGTTTATTACAAGCTTTTGAATTGTGATCATCCGGATCGTTTTCTTCTAGTTTTGCACATCTGTTTTGCTTAGATTGATGTTACTTCACTCTTTTGACAATAACTTCTGTTTTACCCATCCAATTGATGTGATTTTTTGTGAGTAAATCCCACAAAAATTAGCAAGTTGGGCAGCTCAAAGAGGTAATTAGTGGGGGAATTAAAACTTTTAATTAAGAAGGTGTCAGATCAATTCAAATCTGAAATTTATACTTAGCATTGAAAAATCACAATCTGATCTCACATTTGAGTTCATCATATCCAAATTAGTCAGACTATCAAATTTCAAAAAGTTTAGAGCAAGTTAACTATTTAAATTAAATAATACATACGGGAATTCAAATTCAAAGTCAGAATTCTACAGTCAACTTTGCCCAAATTAAAATTTGGTTGCACCATTGGATTCCTCATATTCAATTTAGTCTTGTAGCCAATTTTTACCATTTTTGGACTTGGTTTACTATTTTAAACTGAGTTTTCAAAGTGGACAAGAGGGATAGATGGGACCCACATGTCAGCAGTGAGTGTCCAGTTTCTCTTCCTCGCGCACGCGCCGATCGGCAGCTGGCTGCGTTCCAGCGCGAGCAGCTGCTGTAAAGACGCCGTAATCTTCTCCTCATCGCTCTCTTCTCTTCTCTACACTGAGCCGGTGAAAAACCACTTCGATTCATTCTCTCCTCATTTGGTCACGCGAGCACCTTGGTCGCTGCCTCACTACCTCACAGTCACCCCGTCGATCCGCTCACTACCTAGTGCCGCTCAAAGAGGCAAAAAGGTGAGCTGTAGTTTGCTCTTGCTTACGGTGCAAGCCGATCTTTGAGTTATTCATGGTAGCCAAAGTATCGCCATGGTTCTCCTCCGTCAGTTCTTAGGAGCAGAGGAGCTCTCGTGGTGAAATTCCTTGCACACACTTCATGGACGATCGTGTGCATTAAGGAACATGTTCTAGACCTTCTTGCAAAACTATAGGAAGAAAAAGAACGAGGAAAGACCGAGTAGTTGCGAGTTCCACCGAGTTTTGGCCGCTGCCGGTGAAAACCTGTCGGGTTGCCAATGAACTCTATGTTTCAGCCATTTTCATAGGTTCCTTGATTCATTTTCATTCTTCGCATGTTCCGGTGATGCTGTAGGACAAAAACTTGATCGAAATAAGGGCTTTTCCCGAGCTAGAATGCCATCGTCGGCAAACTTCCAGCCGTTGTCACCACTGCACGCACTGTTTCGGTCACCGCCGAGCTGGGCTGAGGGTACCAACGTGTTGAGCGTGTTGAGTTGGGCCCTGCCGGCGAGTTTGGGTTATCCGATCACCCGGGAAAGGAGTGGCAGCGAGGTTGCCATCGAGCGCCGCGGGAACTCACGGGCGTCACGAGGTAGACGATGACTGGTGGGCCCCGCTTGTCAGCCACAGTAAACAGGGACCAGGATGCTCTGTGGTTCCAGATCTTTTGTGATCACGCGCGGTTAACCCAGTGGACCCGTGTTACCTTCACCCGATTGGTTGGATTTAAAAGAGTGGGCCTTGTAGGATTTTCAATAGGAAATTAATTCCATATTTGGGCTAGACTTTGGAAAATCATATCTCTCGGTAGGATTATCCAAAATCCTCAAACTAATTTTTATAGAATCTTTGTGACCAGTCCTATTCAGTAATACAATTTTTTTACTATGAAAGTGTCTAGAATTTTCACAATAATTCCTTTATTCTAGATCTGTGGGAGTTAATTCCAGGAGATTCCTTTTATTGAAAATCCCGAATTTGGCCAAAGTATTCCTCTAGTACCTTAGGAATTCCAGTAAAAATTTCAGACCCATTGGCTGGGTTTAGCTTAAGAAAATTGAGTATGTTTGCTCTATGGCTAGAAAATTAACAGAAACAATTTCAGAAAAACAGTAACAAATTGTAAAATCCATTACTTGCTGTAGAAAGCTTAGAAAAATGTGAAACCAATTTTGTTGGACTCCTTAAGACCAGAACTGTATGGAAAACCTACTTTTCTGTATGCCAAAGCCCCAAATTTTCTCTAGAATTTCAGAGAAAGTTAAAGACTTAGAGTTTTTATATAAACACATACTTCATTAAAATTTTATGAAACTTTGCTAGGAGGTCATCTATGATCTATTCTAGCTACTGTAAAAATCTGAGGGCCATTTGAGTTCATTTACTATGAAATTCAGTTATACACATAACTTTTATTCATATAGTTATTATTCTATCATTTGCATTGTTTTGCATATTATTTAGTCACCAAGCTCGAGGAGACACCAAATCCTATTGACAGCATATCTGCAGATACTAAATTTGATTCTGAGCAGCAACAACGCAAGCCCCGGTTTGCATTTAACAGCTGTTTTATGGAGTTTTGATTTATATCACTATTGTTGGTTAGAAATGAAATGTGCATTAGGTCAGGATGTATGAAACTACAAATGCATGACCAAATGATCCTTGTATTAGATGGGTAGTATAGGTCTCCATTGTATAGATTCATACTAAGCTAATGTTGTAGATGAATCGATAGAAGACAAGTAGTTGGAATCTACTTGTGAGAGAAAGAATTGGGACACACGGGTTTGGTTCAAGAACATGTTTCACTAAACTTGAATTGAGACCGGGCAGGGGTGTAGGTTGCAGAAAGACAAGGAGATCTTGTGTGCATATCTCTTCCTGTGTCGATTGAGGACCGATCTGTGTGCATCCCTGTTGGACAAGTTTGAACTGTATTGGTTACATAGTGGATATATGGGCCCCAGAAAACTGATGTAACAGGTTAACCTGGATGTTGAGGCATTGCCTGCCGTCTTATAGGAGTTGGTTGAGGGCAGCAAGGTGTAAATCGGCTAACAGGCAACGTCGAGGATGGGTGCTCCATGTGGGGACCTCCTACTCATGACGATAGGACTGGTTCAACGTTCGGGTGTCTTGTGAAAAGTTGCCACGGACGACATCATTGAAGTGTGCCTCGGGAAGCTTCGAGTATGGGCGTACATGTCGTTTATACCGAGTGTCTTCTGATTCGAATAACCATCCCTCGCATTTAAATGAGTACCGCTTGTTCACTGAGTTGTGACGTAATAAGAAAGAGTAGTTGGAATAATTATAAGTATTCCTGTTATGAATAGTCATTGTATTGCAATTTGCATGTTGTAGAGATAGTCCTCACTAAGTTTATGTTTCAGAAACCTGTAATTTTGTACTTAAAACTTAAACTAAGGATTCACTTGTAGGGGTTTTTATTTATGAATTGCTCATCTTCCCATGTCTATGTTTCTATCATGTATAATTTCATGTTTAGTTGAGACAAATAAGTTATGTTGAGCCTTTGTGCTCAAGGTTGCTATAGAAGTTGTTGCTGCATGTGAGTGGCCATGCATGGCCTCGTACGAGGAAGGGTTCAGGATGAAGGTCACACCCCCATCAGGGTACAAGGCTGAGTGGGAACTCTGCACGCTGCCTTGATTCTTCAGTGCTGCTAGTGTGGACCGTCCACAGGCTGGACGGGTTCATTTTTGCTTAGCTTAGGCTTGCGAGCGTGAGCTAAGAACAAAGTACCTTTGCTGTAGTTGTTTTATGTATACTATTTTTGTACACTTGACTCATGTAAATTCAAGCTTATGTTATGTAATATGGTTCCTTTTATGTGTGTTGTCGGGTGTCGCATCGCACGACACCACCCAATGCGATTCCTGGAATGTCGGGACCTCGGGTCATATCAACGTGGTATGAAAGCTGCATTGGGAGTAGCACACTTAAAAAGGACCATATGCTACAAAATTCAGGCTTACGTGTGAGGTTTCAGTAGTATGCCCACATAAGGAGTATTATTAGTGTAGTTACTTAAGGTGACAATGCTAACTTACATGTTATAATTTCTGTAATGACGCACCTACGTTGAGGTAAGAAATGTAAGGAACGCTACCGGAAGCGGATCAATTTCGGCTAGCCCACCCATCGAAGGAATGTGGTGTGGGATGTCCCGTTTGGTAATGATACAGGAAGTGAATATGTTTTCTAAGACTCTTTATGTTTTAAAGACATGAATTGCACTAGCCTCTAGTGCACAAACCTAGGGGCAAGAGGAGGAGACCACCTTCAGGTGGTGTGTAACACGATAGTATGTTCTCTACGACTCTTCATGTGCTATGAGGCATACACTACATGAGAAAGGCTCATTCGAGACGCGCCCGCATGAAGAGCAGAGACGTGCATACCGCGCATCTCCGTCATCGCGTCGCACATTACAGAGTCATCGGACACACACTTTTAGGTGCATCACTGATTAGTGCACATGGGAGACAAGCTTTAAGACAGCACATCTCATTTTTGTAAGAAATTTGGGGTAGGTGTTAAGGCGGCTCGTCTTATTTTTTGTAAGAAACCCGAGACAAGCTTTAAGGCTGCCCGTCTCCTTTATGTAAAAGATCCAAGACGCGAAAATGACTGCCTGTCTCCTTTTTGTAAGATATCCGAGATGGTCTTTATGTCAACTCATCGAGAATTTGACGACTAATCCGAGACGGACTTTCAGTCTGCTTGTCTCCTTTCTGTAAGAAATAGGAGACTAATAGGAGACTTATCCGAGACGCGATTTCAGTCTGCCCGTCTCGTTTATGTAAGAAATCCGAGACGTTCTTTATGTTAGCTCGTCACGGATTTAACTACCTGCTGGGTCATTGTGGAACTAATAGGAGACACACCCTATTAAACGTTTGTCTCCTATTAGATGCCCCCTGTTTTCCATGGTTGCCGGCTACATCCTGGAACTAGCCAGTATTTGGCAGTTGCATTGCCAGGGTCAGCAACATACACATATAGAAACATATGGATAAGCCAAATGGAGATCACACATTAAATTATATTGACCAATCAAATATTAACAAAGGGTCTATCATGGTTACCAAGTAACTATTAAACAAAGAATGCCCCCTGTTCATCCTGCTGACTAAGTAACTATTACACAAAGAATGCCCCCTGTTCATCCTGCTTACCAAGTAACTAATTACACAGATCATAACTATCATCTAACACTGTATATTGTATTAAAATTCTCCCTTTGGATTAATGATTTCAGAAAAGATGAACTTGCATAGCCTCTCTCTAATGTGCTCGAGGCTAGAGAAATGACCAAAACCGGCTGGGTTCCTGAAGGCGGTTTCGTAGTCCTTCCACACAATATAATGAGAACAGAAGAAGATTAATAATAAATAAAATAAATGCACTTACACATACATTGCAATTCGGTTGCTCTCCAAATACAACCATTCTTAAGCAGACATGGAAGCCGCATGTGTTGCCCGGAGTTTGTTGTGGGATGCAGAATGTAGTATGATGTTTAAGTTATCGGCGTTTTCTTTTTTGGTGTCCTCCTTGCACCTTAACCACGTACGCGTCAAAAGCCCTAAACAGAAATATTCATAGTTAATGTAATTTATTGTGCAATGACGAAACAGTCAAAAACTAAAATGAAGAAGGAACTTACTCATTAAGAACGGCCGTGATATCAATCCAATCACGGGTAAGTTGCTTGCCAGTTATTGAATCTATCGGCCTTGCAGATTCATAGTACTAGACTTGGTCGTACTCTATAGAAATTGCTAGGGTTACCTAATGGTTACCCATGTTGAACTGTACGACTAGGAGCTCCTTATCACCATAGTGTCTCATTGCCTTGACAAAATATGCAACAACATCTTTTTTACTGCTGGCCATTAGAAGATTAGTTCTCATTGATATTTGCAGGTCAAGATATGCAGGAGACTCCTTTCCCATTCTATGACGAGTAACTTGTTCATGTGCCTACACGCAAAATGCCAAATTTGTTAGACACATATAACACTTATATTGAGTATATATATTGAAGAACCTAGTTTTTGAGGACCTACAATGCGAAGCAGCGTATTAGAGAGACATCCAACGCGTCGAGGATGAAAAGGTCGTAGAGATCGGACCATGAGATGAGAAAGATGCCTTCACCCACCAGAAAGTGCTTTTCCTTGTATCCCAGTTTTAGGTCTTGATGTTTTTTTTTGTAATTTTTGATGTAGTAGTTATGAAGAAGGACACAAGATTTACCAGCTTCTTTGAGGGCGCTGACGGTTAACATCGGCTTCCTCATTTTAAACTTCGGGTTAGCACGAGTCATAGCTGTCGGCAACTTCGGGTTAGCTTCCGACTTGTTCAGCGGCTTCTTGCCATTTGTTTCCTTCGACGGCATCTTCCTCTGTTGCGGGTTATTCTTGGCACGTACATTATTTGTCGCCTTCGCTTGCGGCTGATCAGGTGTAGGGATCAGGGTACTCCGAGTGCGAGGTGCAGACCGACGCGGCTGCTCTTTAGGTGTAGACTTCTGTGGCAGCTATGGAATTGGAAACGGATGCGACTGATCTTGAATTAGAGACTTCTGCTGCTTCTCTATAATTGGAGGCAACTGCTCTCGAATTGGAGACAGAACCATCTGCTCTAGATTTGGAGACGGAGGCAGACGTGCCTCAGGAGACATCAAAGCAGGAAAGGTCGACGCTAAAGCTGCTGCTGGGTCAATAACACTAGAAGTCTGTCTCCACTGAACCCTTCTAGCAACTGCATCCCGCATAGTCAGCGTTGTATCGTCCGGTGGCACTTCGAGCTTTAGGTGTTTCAAATTGTCATGCACCATATCCACCTTGACCACAACATAGGTAGATGTGTCGACCTGGATGTCGTCAAGCATGGTCTGACAGGGATGCACAAGCCCTCTCCTGACCTCCATTGGAAAGCTTCCTCCGACCAATAGCATAAGGCTGCATGTTGTTGGCTGAGCCAAGTTATCCATCGTGTCCAGCTCAATTGAAGGTCCAGAAGCTGGTGCCTGAAGATCCCCATGCGGTCGTCGACCCCCAGCTGCTGTAGAGGCTAAGCTGGTCCTACGCTCCTCGTCACTTATCAACACATCAAAGTTAGGGAATTGTACACCTAAGGCCTACATTATAGGCTTCAGGCCTCGTAGAACCTCGCTTCTCAGCTGTCTTTTCAGCTCCTCCACGTCAACCTGTGGTGTCGAGGTCGTTTTCCGCTTTCGATACATAGCTTTGTATTCCGGAAAACCCTCCTTCCAGGTCAACTTACTGGAAACACCACGAACGTGGCCTTGTTGCTCCTTGGTTTGCAGGGTCTTGCTGAGGGCATTGTTTTCCCTCTCACCATTTGAGTCTTCGCTGCTCTCCCTCAAGGCCCTTTGAGCGACATCCACAATGCTTTGGCTGTAGTAGCTGACATCGCCTGACTCTGTCAGCTTAGAACGAGCACGCATAAATGGTCTCAACCGTCCACGGAAATTGTCGTATGGATTTTGAAGACCTAGCTGGGCCAATCTTTCATCCTCTTGTTGCACCTCCTTTGTTTTCTTGCATAACCGATGTTGCCGAGGTGGTGGTCAAGCTCGTTCTGCGATCGAAGCCACTTCATATACTCACTGTTTGCGGAAAAGTTCTCTGATTCACACTTTCAACAAATCTCGCCCAGTCTTCTTCTGACAAATCCTTATACTTATTGAAGGGGGTATCTTGGTTCCTCCAAATCTTCACAAGCTTACTCTTGTAGCTCCTCCAAGCATGAGAGATGATCTTCATAGCTACCTTGTTTCCCTTCTGCTTCAGCTCTTCCGGATATTGAAAGTATACTTGAATAGAGTTTTAAAAGAGTTCATCCTTTTCATTTTTGGTCAACTCATCGAAACCCTGCTGGGTTAACGACACCCTTTGCCGGGCAGCTAGACCACAAACCCTCGACAATCTCGTATTCACTCTCGTGTCAAGGGTAAGACTTTGGTATTGACCTCACCAACACTCATAACGCCTGTCGGCCACAACGTCTGCGACCTTTTCTTTCGTTGACCAGAGGCATGTTCTGAATGTGATCCAACCGATGCATCCTCTTCATGAGTGTGATGACCCTGCTCCTGTTGAGTGTGCTGTTGAGCCTCTTCATTATGTTGGTGACTCTGCTGCTATTGAGGATTCTGCTGTTGCGCCTCTTCGATCTGCCGCTGACGCTCCGACTGAAACATCTTCAAATTCAATAGAATTCACCGAAATCCTATAAAAATTATAAAATTTCAGTCACATTCGCACAAACAGTCACATAAGGGAGCAAATATCTTTCAACTTAATTCAATGAGAACCTTTAGTTGTGTGGCATTTGCAAACAAGTTGGGACTAGGACTACCAAGCTCTCCGACAGGTCAAGCATGTGTGTGTGTTTATTGGGTATGAGTTGAATGAAAAAGCATACAAGTTGTATGATCCAGTAAGAAATAGAGTAATGGTGTCAAGAGATGTGAAGTTTGATGAAAAGAGACGCTGGAACTGGAATTCACATTCAAATTTGCACAAACATTCACAAATAGTTAGGGCTTGATACCGAGGTCGGGGTCAAGGTGGAGTTGAGGTTGACGGCGGCAGCGCGACAATGACCAAGAGCTTTAGGAAGAGGGACAGCGGTGTCACGCTCAGAGGGCAGGGACGAGGCGGCGGCGTGGTCCGGGGATGAGGTAGCGGCGGCGCCGGCACGACGGTTTATAGGATGACAGTAGAGCGAGAGAGTGCAAGGTCGAAAAGTTGCCAAAAATTTTGCTATGTGTTGGGAGAGAGTGCGCAAGAGCTAAATACCTAGGGCAACAATCCGAGACGCGCGCATATAATGCGTGTCTCTCATTTACATGTATGAGAGACAGGCCTCATAAGGGCGCGTCTCGCATTTGCTTCATTCAGGGCACGTCTCGCATTTTGTTCTCGCAGCTTAATACATGTTCTTGCTGCCTAGATAACCAAAATAAACTCCTCCCCCTTGGGGTTATAACAGTACATGCTGAAACTTACTGCAATAGAGCATATAGCAGTTTTTCAAAGACCCAAAAGACATTCTTCCTAGCAAAATAAAATGCAGTCCAAGACTTTCGTAGGCTCCACTGGACTCCACCACTTCAGTTAAGCCTGCAAGAGTTCAGTTAATTTCATAGAAGCAAGCAGATTTCACATATTGAGCATATTTCACACAATCATTTTGCTAGTTTCCGCTCCGGTCTTGGTTTTTTGAAATTCTTGACTTTTTCATGGTGGCCATTGTGCAAGTAAGGAGCTTCGTTGGCCGATGGTATTTTTGGCTATATCATTGAGGTGAAGAAAGGAGGAATCTCATCAAATTGATCAAACTCTTCCTCATTGACGGCATTCTCGACTCTGACGATTCGTCATTTTCAAGGTATAACAACTTTAAGTCTTTTATTTGTTGTGTCTGGAACATAGAACACTTGAGCAACGTGTTCGGCAACACGAAAGGCTCTGACTTATATCCTTGACGGTTAAGATCATTGCTAATGAACCCATACTTCTCTTGTACAACACTGTATGATTGACGAGCACGTGAAAAGCTACCATAGGGGGGTGAATGGTAGATTTAAACTTTTTAGCAGAAGCAACAAAACCCCCCTCGGCAGAAAATCGATCTGTTAAAGAAACCATGTATGCGACTGATTTAAACGTGTTAAAATGCGACAAAAGTGGTATATATTATAGAGAATCAAGTCAAGAAGACACGACAACAAGAATCACGGAACTCCGAAAAAAAACTCAAGTTATGATCGAAAGATCAAACGAGGGTCAATCTGTTCTACTCGAGTAAAAACCAGATCTGCATCACTGCAAAGAAACTCGTGTAGATCGGAAAATACAAATCCAATGACCGTGCAATTTCTACATATGATAGATAATCAAGTTGTTAAGACAACCCAAAAACAATCACGTCACTTGGATCTGTAAAACTCAAGTTATGATCAAAACACCGAAGCACTGTCGTGCTGTCCAGAAACTCGACGAGAAAGACTTGACAAAAACAAGTCGGAACAAGGCCCAAAAGCTCCTCTAAATTACGAATTTTATTGATCAAAACATAATTGGAACAGCAAAAAGTCATCTTCCACGAGCTCTGGCCTCCCTTGCTTATATAACCATCCCGGAGGCCAACCCAATTCTAACTAGGACTCTAATCCTACTCAGTTTCTGAATCGAAGCTTTCCATAACTGCTCAAGACTCTTCTATACGCAGATAGAAGCAATCTTAAGACTTCCAAACACCTTAGGAACATATCCCACATTCCTAAAACAACTAAACTTCATGTCCCACACGAAATCCTATCAAAACCAACTCAAACCTTTCCATATTTGAGCCATAACCGACTCAGCAGCAGCCTGAGTCCATAATCCAGCCGGTCGGACATTTCCTACCGATTCTTTACGTTCACATTTCTTCATCATGCCTTGGAACCATGTTGCCACATCCATGCACTCCTTTCACACGTGCAAACACCTTCCAACGACGTCCACAATACCTTCATATGCATTGTTCTTGATCCAAACATGCTGCGCGACCTCCCGATCAACTCAACCACAATTCCTCCTGAACTTGGTTATTGAACCTCATCTTCTCCTTTAGACTAGTTCAATGGATACCGTCACCAGCCATATCTTGAACTCAAGCAACACCTGCACATGAATAAACAACCAATACTTTCGAGGACAAGTCCGTAACTTGACTCACGTTAGTTCCGAAAACCACAACACCTTACGTGAACATCTCACATAACCATGTTGCAAACCATACCAAAATGTTAACCACCATAAACAGCCATAACACTTTAAAAACTTAGTAAAAGAATATTAAGCAAACTTTCCATATATGTAAATAAAGTTCAAAACATTTGCATGGTAAAAAACAGAACCATTGCGATTTAGCTCCGTACCTTGCCAAAGCTAACCGGACCTTTAGCCGGAGCTTACTAAAGCTAGCAGAACCTAGCACCGGAACTTACCAAAGCTAGTCGGACGTACTGCCGGAGCTAACCAAACACATGTCGGACCTAGCCATAGCAAGTTGGACCTTACGTCGGATCTTGTCGGAGCTCGGACCTAGAGTCGGACCTTGACAAAATAGTATTTTGGCAGAATTGAAAACTTTTATCGTCATAGCCAATGTATTCAGCACACATAGGTCTCACAATCTCCACCTTGATGACTGCATTGGCAACACCACTTAAAATACGAACATTGGCTTATTCACATGAAAAGTTTTGAAAACAATCAAATGAGAAAGAAATTTTGAAACAAAAATTTCTCCCCCGATACATATTTCTCCCCCTTCGTGAATCAGAAATAAAATGAGAAGAGAAACAAAAATTCTCCCCCTGAGAAGAGTCGTGCCAAAACCCAAAACACTTGTGAATTGTGCAATGTGTGATCAATTTCTCCCCCTTTGACAATGTATTCAGCAAGGTTCAAAAGAGAAATTTTAATTGTTATGAGCATATTTATAACATATACATATAAAACAAAGCTCATCCAAGCCATACTTTCAAGTATCTTACACTATCATGTCAATGAGATACATAAAGTAGTGTAAGCCATGCTAGAGATCAAGTGTAGTTTTCAATTTAAGCAAGTCATGATCTCACAAACTTAACTATGTCAATACCTGAAAGCATGACACTTGTTGCTGTATTTTAATTATTTTTTAAAGCGCAAATTCAGATCATATGACATTTGCAAGAGATTATATGCCAATCAGCCTTATTCTAACCAAACAAGCCAAGCCAATGTCATTTGACAATCAGAAGCTTAAGGACATGGTTTTAGTCATACACAACTTCTTCCAAGTTTATATCTAAGTGCAATGATAAGCCATCTCAAAAGAAGAAGTGTGATGCATGCATATTCTCTTGATCTTTTTCTCAATTTTTCATTTGAACATAAAAGCTCAACATGTTAATAGTTGATTGATTATTTTTCATTATTAAAAGCACTTGTGAGCACAAGTTTATAACAGTAAGAAAGTTCGATCATGGCCAGATTTAGTGTAAATAATTATTCCAATTACTAGTCATGGCAGAAACTACAAAATGTATAACATGAGTAATGTAGTAAGAACTTTCAGCATATAAAATGAATCACAAAGCCATATATGTATGAAATACTATGCTCATATTATTTTAAATTCAGATTCACACATAGACTTTCCAAGTTTCAAAACTGCCCCTCAATTTAAGCCATGAGGATGCATAATCCCTATTTTACTACGAATGAAAAAAAGGAGTGAAATCCAAAGGTTTTGTAAAAATGTCAGCCAATTGTTGCTCGGTATCTACATGGTGAAGCACAATTTCCTTTTTCAAATTATCACGGAGAAAGTGATACCGAATGTCAATGTGCTTTGTTCTCGAATGTTGCATGGGGTTTTAGCAATGCAAATGGCACTAGTGTTATCACAAAATAGTGGAACACTATGTAGATCAACCCCATAGTCCTTAAGTGTTTGAACAATCCAAAGAATTTGTGAGCAAGCGCTAGCAGAAGCTACATATTCAGATTCGACTGTAGATTGTGCAACTGAATTTTATTTTCTAGAAGACCAAGCAACAAGTGAATTACCAAGAAAATGACAAGCACCCGAAGTACTTTTCCTATCAATTCTACAACCCCCAAAATCAGCATCCGAAAAAGCTTTCAAAGTAACGGTTGAGGAAGAAGGAAGAAAAATCCCAAATTCTTGAGTTCCATGTAAGTACCTGAGAATTCTTTTGACAGCTTGACGATGTGAAGCACGTGGGGAAGCTTGAAATCATGCACAAAGACATACACTGAATTGTATGTCAGATCTTGATGTCGTGAGGTACAAAAGTGATCCAACCATACTTCTATATTCTTTTTGATCCATGGGTTCACCATCTTCATCAAGTTCAAGTGTCGCTGCTGTACCCGTTGGTATCCGAAGAGACTTGCTTTTGTCCATGTTGAAGCACTTAAGAAGGTCTCTATTATACTTTGTTTGATGCACAAAAGTACCCTACTTGGTTCGCTTGATTTGCAGCCCCAAAAAGTATGTGAGTTCTCCCATCGTACTCATCTCAAATTCTGAACTCATCATAGCTGAAAACTTGGACACAAGATCATGAGAAGCACAACCAAAGATAATATCATCCACATACACTTGAACGAATAATGAGTCATTGCCATGCTTAAGCACAAAAAGAGTTTTATCAACCCTGCCCATGGTAAACCGCTTTTCAAGTAAGAACGTTTTTAACCTATCATACCATGCTCTAGGGGCTTGTTTAAGACCATACAGAGCTTTAGACAGTTTGTAAACATGATTAGGAAAATTTGGATTTTCAAAACCCGATGGTTGCTTGACATAAACCTCCTCATCTATGTATCCATTAAGAAAAGCACTTTTAACATCCATTTGATATAACTTGAAACCTTTAGATGCAGCAAATGCTAACAAAATTCTTATGGCTTCTAATCTAGCAACAGGAGCAAAAGTTTTATCAAAATCTAGTCCTTCAACTTGTGCGAAACCTTGAGCAACCAACCTAGCCTTATTCCTAACCCACTTTGTTTATTTTTAAACACCCATTTAGTTCCGATTAGAGTGTGACCTTGAGGTGGAGGTACAAGTTTCCAGACATTATTTCTTTCAAAATTTTCTAACTCTTCTTGTATGGCAATAATCCAAGATTCATTAGTGAGTGCGTGTGATATATATTTGGGTTCAAAAGAAGCAACAAATGCAGAATGAGCGTGAGAGTTTGGATCACGAAACCTGGACCGTGTGACTCGTTCGTGCAAGCTTCCAATCATTTGTTGTGGAGGATGACTTTGGAGGACCCAGAGGGGTAGACAATTCACAAGCTCCTTCTTCTCCATGTTCATCACAAATTGAAGAACTTGTGACTTGAGGATGATCTGGACCAGCAATGGTGGTCGTCGGTGCTGGTTGTGAATCAAAATCAGGAGCTAGAACAATGTCATTAGCTCCTGAATTTTCGGGCAGCAGCATCACTTCTTCATCTTCTTCGATGAAAATACTCTCCCCCTGCGGATATGGGTCTGGTCCTGCAATATTAGAGCTAGTACCTGGGCTATCTTCATCAAAAGAAACCTCACAAGTTTCCACAATTTTGTTAGTGTCATGTAAAAGCACACGGTATGTAAGGGCCTAAGTTTTTGAACACATTCAAAGTGTTCATCACACCACACACACACACACACCTCATTTGAGGAAACTTTATGAACACAATTGAAGAGCAAGTAAACACCATCAACATGGTCATTAGAGAATAAACTCACAAAATGCAAAAGTGGCATTTCCCACATGCATCATATAGGGGCTGGGCATATGAAAAACTCCTACACCTTGCTAGGAGTGCCCCTGCCAAATTTTACCCTAATCCAAAACCTTTTTTAAGGTATTTTTGGGTATAACTAGAAAGGGGTTAGTTTGAACCCAAATTCAAATTCAAACTACTTCCATCCCATAAGTTCAAAAGTGGGAGGCATTTTCTTACTCAGCACATTTTTGTGAGCTCACACACGAATTTTCACTACATTTGGAGTTGATCTTGACATGAGCTAAGTTTAGCAAATTCAAACTCCATTTGAATTTCAAACTGCATATGTGCTAAAAATTAATTCAAACACTTCACAATTTGAATTCTATCAACTCCAAATGGGCATTTGGTAGATAATTCAAATTCTACAGGGTATTAGGGGGGTTACTGTTTGTAGCAGTGGGAGGAAGTTAATTTCAGAGGTTAAAAGGAGGATGGGACCCACATGTCAGCCTCAATAGCCAAATCAACTGACTGGGGAACTCAGCCCGGTTTCTTGCGCAGGCTCGGGCTTCTGCCACGGTGAGGATCGGTCGGGACAGAAGTTGGTTGCTGCCCCCGACCACTGAACCGCCTCACCCTCCCTCTTATCCCCGCTGCTGAGCCAAACCGAGGCATCACCGATCGTTTCTTCGCTCTCGCGCAAGAAAAACATCACCTTGCCGCCGCTCGCTTGGAGTTGATCAAAGAATCAGTGGTCACAGCCTCTCCACTCCCTCCAAGCTGCAAAACGGTACTAGAGATTCTCCTCTTCCTTCCCCGTCGTAGGAATTAGCCGAATTCGGATAATCTTGCCCATACCGAAAGTTTTTCCCGGTGACCTATGTTCACCGCACCTCGGGCTCCCGTGGACAGCCCAAACGGGAGGGTGTCACACCCAAGCTAAGCCGTCCTCGGACGTGTTAGAGTCTGGTGCTGCTCACCCCCGAACCACAGCCCGAGTGTTTGATCACCGGCAACGAATTTCAGTTTTCCCTTTCATTCGGCGCAGACCGACCTTCGGGTGCGGATCAGCCAAATTTTTGCTCCATAGTTGTTTAGAAATCCTCAAACTTCTCCTACACGAGCTAGCTTGGTAGCGATCAACTTTCCTTCGCAGCCCTGGCAAGAAAACCTTGGTAGACCGGCCAGTTCTAGCTTTTCTACCGGCGCTAATGGCGGAAGCCATCGGGCGCACGGTGAGAGCTTACCTAGGACCTCTCTTGAGCAGCCTCGAGCCCATGCCGAGCTTCCCTAGGGTCCACTGATGCTCTACGGCCTTTTGCTCGATTGTTTGAGAGGCTCAGAAGCCCGGTCGATGCGGCCGAAGTAATTCCGAAGCCGCCGCTCGTCACCGGCCGTGTTCTGGTGATTGTCACGACGAGCTGAGCCCAGCATCGTGTTCCCCGGGTGGAATTAGGCAGAGGTGGCCGAGATCATGGAGTTTGGCACACGGCAGAGGCCACCGGCGAGCACTCCGGCGAGGGTTCGCAGCGGCCGAGCGCGGGAGGCCGGAGGTAGACGAAGCCCCCGGTCCCACGTGTCAGCGGCCGATATTTTAAACCTTGGATTAGCTGTGGCACCGGATCGGGTGCGGCTACGTGCGAAAGACTCCGTAGCCCCATGTGTCGACCGCTGAGAAGTGGACACGTAGCCCCGGTCCCACGCGCAGCGATTTAAACATTTCCCCGGTTTTCAGATTTAGTTCAAATTTCAAACCCACATAACTTTGGCTAGGAAACTCCAAATCGAGTAAACTAAATTTTTTTGGATTCAACTCTCTGAGTACTTTTCAAGAAATCCAGTTTCACTCTATGAAAATCCCGATTTCTCCAGAATTAATTCTTTAAAATTTAAACTGTTTAGAATTTTAACTGGAGAACCCTTTGGGGTAAAATTCTGAATTTTTGCTAGGATGTTTACCAAAATATACCTGAGCTACCATAAAAATTTCAGATCCATTTGAGCTCATTTGATCCACCTAATGGTGTGATTAATAAAACTGTTCCAGAGAAAATAGAAAATGTCCAGAAACATTTTCAGAATTTCTCTAAAATTGTTTAGCTCATATCATTAGCCAGGGACCTTCAAATTAAGTGAGACCAACTCTATTAGAATCCTCTGAAAATCTAGTTTTTATAAAGTCATGGCTTGCTCCATGAAAATCCCTAGAACACCCTAGGAGCTCCAATGAAAGCCAAGTACATAATTATTTGTGGAGGGCTCAAATGAGCTTTACTGCAAATAAAACTTGGCCAAATCTCTGTTTAGGTTGTATCCAAACAATAGTAAAAATTTCAGAGTCATTGGGCTTGTCTAACAAGACCTATAATCTTCACAAAATTAACTTCAATTCAAATGCATGTAGTTTGACACATATTTATGTTTATCACATGTAGTCGCTAAGGTTGAGGAGGAACCTGAAGTCTTAGACTTTGTCACTCCAGAGGAACAGCTAGCCTACGACCAAGAGCAGCAAGGGAAGCTCCGGTTTGCATTAACCCTTTTACGAATTTTACTGTTTTGAGAACTTACTTTGAGCACCCACTTAATTCTTGCATTAGAGTCTTGTTTGAAACCCAAATGCATAGCCAAGAAAACCATGGGTTGGGGTTAGGTTTGTAAACCTCGTTTAGCTACTGCAATGCTGAGATAGTGTAGGATTCGGTACAAGTCGAGTAGTTGGAACTACTCGTGAGAATAGGCTAGAGGCACATCGCTCGGGTAAAGATAGCAAATGAAACACATAGCAAGAAAAATGAGACCGAGCGGAGAGTAAGGGCAGCAGGACCTTGGGGCCTGGGTGCTATATCTCTGCTTGTGTCGATTGAGGACCGAGCCATGTGCGGGCCTGTTGAACAAACTAGAACAGTACCGAAGACCTACTGGATATATGGCAACCGGGAAACCGATGTAACTCGAGTAGCTGGGTGTTGAGGCATAGCTGGTCGTTCATAGGGTAGGTTGAGAGCTCGAGGTGTAAATCGGCTGGCGGCACTGCAGATGCGCACGCATAGACCTCTTGCTCGGGACGATTGGACTGGTTCAACACTTGGCTGATGGGTGAAAGGTGGTTGCGTACGATGTCCGTGATGGTTGCAGTAGGCAACATCGAGTACGGGCGTACGTGACGGGTTATTCGGGTAACCCTGCAGGTTTAAATCGATTATAGTCGCTGTCCCTCACGGTCAGTGAGTACCACTTGTTCAATGTACTGTGACGTAGAAAGAACAGGCTAAATATATGTTAAAAGTTTGCTGCTTTGAAAGATATACATTGCTTGTTAAATGACCTGTTGTAGTTTAGAGCTAATTAAAGTTCCTTTCAACTTTGGGCAAAGTACATGAGAGAAATGCGTTTCTTATTTGATTGTGGCTCTCTCATGTGCCTTAGCGTAAGGTTTTCCACACCCTGCTGCTAAAACTTGAAAGTAAGGTTCCAATAATTAGGCGAGTCCTTTGCAACTTATTTACCTCATGTACTTTAAACCCTTCATGTAGAAGTTTCATGCATAGGAGAGACAGGTTGGTCTTGCTGATCCATCGTGCTCACTGCTTGTGTTTGAATCTTTTGCAGGGGTTTATGAGGAAGGGACTCCCGAGGAGGAGACGGAACCCTAGGAGGGGAACCCCGTCAAGTGGGAGTCGTGCACGCCGCCGTGTTAGTGTATGTGCGTGTTAGCGGGGACACATTCACGGGCTGAACGTGAACTCGATGCGTAGTCTATGCCCGTGAGTGTAGACTGAACTATTTTGTTGTAAAAATGTTCATAAACTGGTTTATATAATAAAACTTTGCTTCCGCTTTGTATCTTTGATGTGTGTTATCCGGTGCTGTGCAACGCAACACCCCTCAGCGTGATCCTGGATCGATGAGGCTGTGGGGCTGTGTCAGCATGGTATCAGAGCTCGCTTGAGGTTTAAGCACTACAAAGGTTATCTTTTTCAAAAATTCGGTGAGGAACGAGTTAGTAGCCCATATAAGGATGTTATTAGTGTATAGAAACTGGCATACTAACCTATTTGCTTATGTCGGAAAATCGTGCATCTCGGGACGCTTTATTTCTTGGGGGGTGCACGCAAGCGCTGTCCACCAGTGCGCACAAGCTGAAGGGTGGAGCCCCACGGGTGGCAGGTAACCCGACCCGCTTTAATATCCTCTACGACTCTTCATGTCATTTGGGGTATTCGAGCAACGCCATTCCCTGGCATGCTTTGGGCAGGTTTGGGAGACCCCGTCACACGGTCAGTAACGTGAACACGTAGCTCAAGGCGTGCTTGGCTTGAGAACATCCGAGCGGGTGATGACGGCCGGGTGTATGAACTGTATGGACACCGGGCTCCGTGTGCAACGAGTCTAACGATTGTATGAGTTATTTGCAGGTAGTCTAACCACGAAACGGTAGACGTGTAGCATTCGTGTGCGAGAGACGTTTAGTGCCACTGAACTAACGAAGCCGGCTAAGTCCGGTATAGGTTTTTCTTTATGAGGAACGTAGTACCAACATGAACTGGTGACGCTTCGACGTCACACCCCACTAAATGAGCAACTGCATTGTAAAACTTGAAAAATTTAATCCAGAACACTAAAACTTTGATGTAACTCCTTCCCTTAATCAGGATATTCAAAGTTAAAAAGTTCTCAACTTATAGGATACTGAGGATAGAGTCCTCTGTTCTCAGCTGAAATAAGGCTGAAGTTCATCAGAGATTAGAGGTTGAGTTCTTTCGAGGTTGGGGTCATATGATATATTTCTGGAAATATTTGGAAGAGCTGTACAACTTTTCTATTGATGTCCAGAGGTGTCTCATTCCTTAACCAGTCGAAAAATGCAGTAGAGTTGAAACTGTCCAGAAAACAGGGCAGAGCAAACACTCTCTGTATCTCTCTGTAAATTGAGCACAACTTCCTGCATAAAAATCCAAAAATAGGAAATGAGGTAGTTCTGAAAAGTTCATGATATGGGTTACAACTCTGTAACATAAAGTTCTGTCAAATTTGGTGTAGAATTAACTGGAATTCTTGGATCAAATCAGTACATCAAGCAGGGAGGTGGTGTCCAATTTTCTCCAGAAATTCTGTCAACTTTGACATCTCATAACTTTTGAACCAGGACAGATCTTAGGCCAAGTAAATACTTTCTGGAAATATATTGAAGTTAGCTTTAACTTTGATGTTGAGCTCCAGGAGTGGTTTTGCCATTACCATGGTCTAAATCCGATTGAAATGGAAACTGGTCAGAGCTGTCAGTTTGGGCAGCAGACCAGCAATCAAATTTGTTCTAAGTTTGAGTTGTGTTTCCAAGTTGTATGAGTTCAATGACATGTTTTGTGTTATAACTCAATGATTTACTGTTGAAATGAATATTTGACCTTTTTCAAATATGTTTCTACAGATGACAGCGGATAGGCAACTGGAGAACGGGTGGGTGGTATCCCACTGTTCTCACCGCAGCGGTTATCCGGAAATGCTGAAGCAAATGCTTCAATATTTCGGATATGTGGAGACGCTGCAGTACTTCGCCAAATAAGAAGGCGGGGAAGGGAACAAGATGTGGATAATACATGTCGAAGTTCCTGCAGGACCCACGCCACCCGGTTGGGTGCCGTTCACCGTCACGGTGACAGGTAGACAGCCGGAGGAAATGTGGCAAGTGGCAGCCCGTGACACCATGTTGCGTTTCTGCCAACTACACGTGAGAGCAATGGAGGGAACTCCATACACGCTCGTTCCGGTCGAGGGATGAGCTAATCTTGTGTTCAGGGAAAGGAACATGGAGGCAACAGATCCGGGTTGCCCAAGGTACAACCCCGCGGAGGCGAACCTCAGCCTCCAGTTGAGGGCAGGAAAGGCCGGATGGACAGCCAAGCTGTTCATACGGATTGTATTGCTATAAAGTTCAAGGAGAGTACCAGCCATGGAGACCATTTCGAGAGTGCTCACAGCGCACTCCGCAATGTGCTCCTTCTGACGATAAAGCGACTGAATGAGCAACATAATCAGTTGCATCGTCCGAAGAAGGCGAAGAAGAAAAGCCGTGTCAACATCACGGCTTTGCAACAACAGGTGCAGGCACTGACCCAGCAGAATGAGGTCCTCACTCAAGAGCTGGATGACGCTATTGAGGAGGGGCAAGGCTGGGAAGAGGACTACAACCAGGCCATGGACGAGGTGCACGCGTTGCAGGACCTCGTACCTCCGGTAATGGGCATACCAATGGTGGGTGCCGTACCTGTGGTTTTGGGTCTTCCAGCAATGGGAGAACCTGAACCGGAAGAGGAGGTCATGGACCCGGAGCAATCAGCAGAGGTAGCGGAGGAGGACGACCCACAGGAGGTCGAGTTCTACTCCGAGTAGTGAGTTATTGTTGCCAAGTAGGGCAGCGAGGGTGGTGTAAGAGAAAATTTTTGTAATCAGTGACATGTCGTGTAGACAGTAGTGTATGTATAGACAGTACCGAAGACCTACCAGATATATGGGAACCGGGAAACCGATGTAACTCGGGTAGCTGGGTGTTGAGGCATAGCTGGTCGTTCAGAGGGTAGGTTGAGAGCTCGAGGTGTAAATCGGCTGGCGGCACTGCGGATGCGCGCGCAGAGACCTCTTGCTTGGGACGATTGGACCGGTTCAACACTTGGCTGATGGGTGAAAGGTGGTTGCGTACGACGTCCGTGATAGTTGCTGTAGGCAACATCGAGTACGAGCGTACGTGATTGGTTATTCGGGTAACCCTACAGGTGTAAATCGATTATAATCGCCATCCCTCACGGTCAGTGAGTGCCACTTGTTCACTGTACCGTGACGTAGAAAGAACAGGCTAGATATACGTTAAAAGTTTGCTGCTTTGAAAGATATACATTGCTTGTTAAATGACTTGTTGTAGTTTAGATCTAATTAAAGTTCCTTTCAACTTTGGGCAAAGTACATGAGAGAAATGTGTTTCTTGTTTGATTGCGGCTCTCTCATGTGCCTTAGCATAAGGTTTTCCACACCCTGCTGCTAAAACTTGAAAGTAAGGTTCTAATAATTAGGCGAGTCCTTTGCAACTTATTTACCTCATATACTCTAAACCCTTCATGTAGAAGTTTCATGCATAGGAGAGACGGGTCAGTCTTGCTGAGCCATTGTGCTCACTGCTTGTGTTTGAAGCTTTTGCAGGGGTTTATGAGGAAGGGACTCCCGAGGAGGAGACGGAACCCCAGGAGGGGAACCCCGTCGAGTGGGAGTCATGCACGCCGCCGTGTTAGTGCGTGTGCGTGTTAGCGGGGACACGTTCACGGGCTGAACGTGAACTTGATGCGTACTCTACGCCCGTGAGTGTAGACTGAACTATTTTGTTGTAAAAATGTTCATAAACTGGTTTATGTAATAAAACTTTGCCTCCGCATTATCCGGTGCTGTGCAACGCAGCACCCCTCAGCGTGATCCTGGCTCGACGAGGCCATGGGGCCGCGTCACAGTAGCCTCTAGTATGAGATGGGTAACCAAGAAACATGCCATCAACGGATCTAGGTTTAAACTTATCAAGATTACCATGTTTCTTAACAAAGCATTTGCAACCAATGACCCGAAAGTGTGTGACACTAGGCCTATGTCCAAACCGAAGTTCATATGTTGTTTTACCTAGCTTAGCACGCAAGAAAACACGATTTGAGACATAACAAGCAGTTGCAATTGCATCGGCCCAAAATTCTCTAGGAGTTTGATATTCATCAAGCATAGTCCTAGCCATCTCAACTAAGGTTCTGTTCTTTCTCTCTACAACACCGTTTTGTTGATGTACATATTTTGAAGAAAATTGATGATCTATTCCATTTTCAGCACAAAAGTGATCAAATGATTGATTTTTAAATTCGGTTCCATTATCACATCTAATTGCTTTTAAAGATCCTGGGTGATCAATTGAAAATCTAAGAAATAAGGTTCTAAAGTGACTAAAAGTTTCATTCTTAGATGCCATAAAATAAACCCAATAGTATCTAGAATAGTCATCAACAATCAAAAGAACATACCATTTAGCTCCGAAGGATTGAACACGTGAAGGTCCTACAGTGTCAAGGTGCAAAAGTTGACATGGTTCAGTTGTCATGGTTATTGTGAGAGGAGCATGTGAACCTGCAACCATCTTAGCATATCTACAAGAAGAGCACACAATTTCTTTGTCCCCTTTAAGCTTAGGCAGCCCATGTATGCGATCAAGAGCACTAACACGTGTGAGATGATCAAAGCCTACGTGACCATGTCTACGATGCCAAAAATGTAAGTCTTTTGAATCATTAGAAACTAGACATCTATGCTTAGAGGATGACATATCAAAATCAGCTTTAAAAACTCTTCCAAACCGAGAAATATTAAAAATGAGCTCACTATTTGAATCTACAACCTTGCAACAATTTTTAGTGAAAATAATTTCCAGATTTTCATCTAGCAATTGTGAAACAGAAAGCAAGTTGTATTTCAAATTTTTGACAAGTGCCACATCTTTTAAAGTGTAGTGATTATTTACTCTAACCAAACCCTTTAGCAATTATAGGAGTTAAATAATTATTTGCAAAAGTAACATTTTCTACATGTGACACAAAAGAGAGGGAGGAGAACAATTCTTTGTTACCGGTCATGTGGCGTGAGCATCCTGAATTGACAATCCAAATGTTCTCCTTCCTCAAGCGTAACCTACATAGAAGTACAATACGTCAATGACTCAATACTGGGGTTAGTCAAAAGGCTTTAGGAATCCAGTACTCAGTCACACGATGTCCAGCAGAAGTAACATGCAAAGGCTGAGATAAAACAGCAGGTTTATGAGCCAAAGTTTGAGGATTTTTGTACCCAACTACTGACCTACGAGGTGTCACATGAGTAGCACTAAAAACAGTAGGTCCGGAAGAAAACTTTGCATGTTTTTGACTCATTACAGCAGGTTGCATATTCCTAACATTTGGTTCAGCACACGCAACAGGTTTTGCACAGTTGTTATGTGATCTAGCAATCATTCTTTCCTTTTTCTGTTGCTTAGCTAGTCTATAACAAAAATCTATGATATGACCATCTCTACTACAGTAGGTACAATGAAATTTAAATTTATGTTCATGTCTAGATGAGCAGACAACATGTTTATTTGAAACCGAATGAGACAACACTCCTGCAGATTTAAAAACCACTTCTTTTTGTTTAGGAACTGTTTTAATCAAACCACTTCCTAATGACTTTACAACTTTAGGTGGATATGCTTTAGCATGAGCATGGGAATCAAGACCTAAACCAGTTTTATCGTTGCAAGATTTAGAAGAATTCAACAGCAAGTTCAGATTCTTATTTCCATTATAAAACCGCTCTAGTGTCCTATTAATGTCATCTACTTTCTTAGACAAGTCTAGGAAGTTTTGACATGAAGTTTTTTCTTTTTAGTTTGCAATTGGAACAATACTTAACTTCATGAGAACGTAAAGCATTGTTCAATATAGAAATTTCATTCATAGCATCTTGTAGTTTCTTATTAAAATCATCACAAGTAGAACAATGCAAATCAATTGTAGAACAACAAGCATCTTTCAAGTTTTTATCATTAAGTGCAACAAGCTCTCTATTCTTTTCAATCTCTAACTCAAGTTTATCAAGTGTGGAGATATGTGCACTTCTTAGAGAGGACAATTATTCATATATTAAATCACATGAGTAACAAGAATCATCACTAGGAATCAAAGATTTCAAACGATTTATTTCACATTCTAGTGACTCAATTTTAACAGCATTGTCCCTAAGCTTTTTGTCCTTTTTTCTTAACTATAACAGTGGCACGAGAAATATCATCACACATTTCTTCGCAAGTAGGACATACCTCTTCATTGTCGCTGTTGTGTTCTTCCTCCTCCATCCTTGAACTTGACTTGTCCGCCATGAAGCATAAATTTGCCAAAACATCTTCATCTTCTTCACTTCCGATGTCCACATTACTCGAGCCAAGTTCTTGAAGTGCGGAGATAAAACTATTTACCAATTGGCATCCTATAAACACCTTCTTCTTTTTCTTATCGTTTGCAGAGGAGTGCTTCGTCCTAGTTTGCTTTTCATCATGGGAAGTAGGACCTGAAGGTTAGGGAAATCCATACGAAAATGTCCTGTCTTACCACAGACGAAGCATTGTTGAGGTCCGGCACTTCCTCTCCTTCTAGTTCTCACATTTTGTAATGCTTTTGAGAACCGAGTAGAGATGAGTGCAAGTTCTTCCTCTGGAAACTCTTCAATCTGTTCAAGGGTTAGAGAGGACAACAAAGAAAGTGTACCACAAGATGAAGATTGACTAGAGCTAGGAATGTCACGTTGTGAAACAAATGCAAGAGACTTGTTGGGGTTCTTACGTGATATTATGTCAATTTTATGAGTTTTTAACTTAGAATATAGCATATTTAATGTAAGTGTACCCATGACAGTAGATTCACGAATAGATGTAACTTTCATCTCCCAAATTGACATGTCTAATGCACTTAGTAATTGCCTAGCATTTTCAGCATCTGAAAAATTAATGTTGACACTACGCAAGTTGCTGAGAATTTTATTGAAGCGAGCAAAGAGGTCATCCATTGACTCACCGGGTTGCATCTCGAAGCGCATGTATTATTTCTTGAACATATCTTGTCTTACCTCCTTGATCATGTTGAATCCTTCGTGGTAGTCACAAAGTGCTTTCCACACATCGTATGTAGATCGGAGGTGTGCAACACGTTCGAAGTCACTTTGAGTTAATCCTTGTATGATCAAGTTCCGTAATTTGTTGTTGTTATCGACATCTCTCATGTTCGTAGCCGTGACTTGATCGTTTGGCGGCACGTCAAAAGTCTTGTACACCTTCTGAAAATCAATGCATCTGAACACACAAGGTTTTGTGGAGTATTTCTCCATGACGATTAGTCAAAACACATGCAAATCACAAAGATTAGAGCACCGTGGCTCTGATACAAATTGTAGGATCGAAGATCACGTGAAAAGCTACCGGAGGGGGATGAATGGTAGATTTAAACTTTTTAGCGGAAGCAACAAACCCCCCCCCCCCCCCGGCAGAAAATCGATCTGTTAAAGAAACCATGTATGCGACTGATCTAAACGTATTCAACCGTGACAAAAGTGGTATATATTATATAGAATCAAGTCATGAAGACACGACAACAAATCACGGAAATCCGTAAAAAAACTCAAGTTATGATCGAAAGATCAAACGAGGGTCAATCTGTTCTACTCGAGTAAAAACCAGTTCTGCAACACTGCAAAGAAACTCGTGTAGATCAGAAACTATAAATCCAATGACCGTGAAATTTTTATAAATAATATATAATCAAATTTTGAAGACAACCCAAAAAGAATTACGTCAATTGGATCTGTAAAACTCGATTTATGATAAAAACACCGAAGCACTGTCGTGCTGTCCAGAAACTCGATGAGAAAGACTTGACAAAAACAAGTCGGACGAACAAGGCACAAAAGCCCTTCTAAATTACGAATTTTATTAATCAAAATATAAGAGGAACATCCCAAAGTCAGCTTCTACGAGCTCTGGCCTCCCTTGATTATATAACCAGCCCGGAGGCCAACCAATTCTAACTAGGGCTCTAGTCCTACTCAGTTTCTGAATCAAAACTTTCCATAACTGCTCAAAACTCTTCTATACGCAGATAGAAGCAATCTTAAGACTTCCAAACACCTTAGGAACGTATCCCACGTTCCTAAAACAACTCAACTTCGTGTCCCACACGAAATCCTATCATAACCAACTCAAATCTTTCCATATTTGAGCCATAACCGACTCAGCCGCAGCCTGAGTCCATAATCCAGCCGGTTGGACCTTTCATACCAATTCTTTAAGTCCACATATCTTCATCACGCCTTGGAACCATGTTGCCACGTCCATGCACTCCTTGTACATGTTCAAACACCTTCCAACGACGTCCACGATACATTCATATGCATTGTTCTTGATACAAACATGTTGCGCGACCTCCCGATCAACTCAACCACAATTCCTCCCGAACATGGTTGTTGAACCTCATCTTCTCCTTAAGACTAGTTCAATGGATCCCGTCACCAGCCATATCTTGAACTCAAGCAACACCTGCACATGAATAAACAACCAATACTTTTGATCACAAGTCCGCTACTTGACTCATGTTAGTTCCGAAAACCACAACACCTTACGTGAACACCTCACATAAGCATGTTGCAAACCATAACAAAATGTTAACCACCATAAACAGCCATAACACTTCAAAAAATTAGTAAAAGATACTAAGCAAACGTTCCATAGATGTAAAGCAAGTTCAAAACATTTGCATGGTAAAAAACATAACCATTGCGATTTAGCTCCGGACCTTGCCAAAGCTAACCGGAGCTTGAGCCGGAGCTTACCAAAGCTAGCAGAACCTAGAACCGGAACTTACCAAAGCTAGTCGGACCTACTGCCGGAGCTAACCAAACACATGTCGGACCTAGCCATAGCAAGTCGGACCTTACGTCGGATCTTGTCGGAGCTCCGACCTAGAGTCAGACCTTGACAAAAAGAGTGTTTTGGCAGAATTCAAAACTTTTGTCATCATAGACAATGTATTTAGCACACATAGGTCTCACAAACACCCTTGATCCAATCAACCAAGTTGCAATGGAAAAGAGGAATCTTGAATCCACGAAAGTGAAGCTCCTAGATCTCTTGTATTTCACCATAGTACATGTTTCTGTCTTGGCCCGTAGCATCATATGCATCAACACGTACACTGCTATTCTGATATGTGCTTTTCTTAACTTGTTGTAAAGTGTGAACGTGTATCAATTTATGTTGTAACATTGATATGTCACAACGGTGAATATAGGACCACGAGCCAACTTTTTTAGGTATTCACTTATTTGAGTATCCGATTAGTGAGAAATCCGACCCCGGAGACAGCCAATGAATTTTTTCATGTGTTTATTCGCTAACCATGATTCATTGCGACCAGGATTGTTGCTAAGCAGCACCTCCTTGTGCTCATCGAAGTACTCGGACACAATGGACATCTGTTGCAACACGTGGAAATGGGCGCAGAAGAATAAATGTGGATCTGGAGTTATAGCCTTCTTCCCAATGGTCCCTTTTCCTCTGAGCCTCGTCTCATGACAAGACTTGGGAAAATCAATACGGTTACTCGGGTCAACGTAGTTTAGATCCCACTCCACGGATTCCTCTGTACAATATCCTTGTACCATGATGCCCTTAAGGTAAGCTCGATTTCTAACGAAGGACTTCAGTATGCCGTTGAATCTCTCGTACGCATACATCTGGTGAAGGAACATAGGGCCAAGTATCTTTATCTACTTAATAAGATGAGTTGTGAAATGGATGCTGATGTCGAAAAATGCAGATGGAAAGTACATCTCAAGGAAGCATAAAGTTTCATAGTGCCTTTTTTCCAATGACTCAAGAGCTGCTTCACTTAGTACTTTTTGACCAATTGCATTGAAGAAAAAGCAAAAGTTCATTATAGCCTCCCGAACATTGACCAATAGGATATTCTGAATTCCAACAGCAATCATCTGCATAAGCAATACATGATAATCATGAGACTTCACACCTGGAGCTACTTTTAGATCTGGAAATGAAATAAGCCTTGAGACGTTCGTCTAGTACCCGGATGGTACTTCACATTTTTCAAGAACCCACAAAACTCTTTATTCTGATGTTTTGAAAGGGTGATGCACGATATGGGTAGTTCTGTTCCTTTTACTAAGTCATCGAGCCACAACCTAGGCCTAATACCTATTTTCTTTAGATCAGCTCGTGCATGTCCATGGCCCCTAGTTTTCCCATCCATGTTAAGCAATGTCCCGAGTAGGCTCTCGCACACATTCTTCTCAACGTGCATCACATCAATCGATTGATGGGCGTCTAAGTCTTTCTAATACAGTAGCACCCAAAAAATCGATTGCTTCTTCTACATGTCATCTTTGCCAGTATTTTTGCCAGTCCTTTTCCGCTTACCAAGGACAACATGGATATCCTTGACCATTTCATCGACTTCATGACCCGTGAGATGGGGTGGAGGACACCTGTTCTCGGTGTTACCATTGAAATTATCCTTCACACTCCGAAACGGGTGCTTCATTTGAACGTAGCGTTGATGTCCCATGTACACTATTTTTCATGTCTCGCTCAAATACTATGAGTCTGTTTCTCTGAAACAATTTGGACATCTGCAGCCTACTTTCTTACTCTATCCAAACAAGTTACGTGCCACTGGAGAATCACTACCAGTCACAAATAAAATGGCTTTGAGACCAAAGTAGTCACGCTTGTGTTCATCCCAGACCCGCACTCCATCGTTGTACCACAACTCCTTCAGATCTTCAACCAGAGGCCTGAAATAAGTGTTGATGTCATTCCCAGGTTGTAGTTGCCCCGGTATCAGTCCTGACATCATAATATATTTCTGTTTGTTGCACAACCAAGGAGGAAGGTTCAAAATCGTTAGAACAATTGGCCATATGCTATGTGTGCTACTATTCAGAAAATAATTCATGCCATCGGTGCTTATTGGGATCCTAATATTCCTCGGATAAATAGAAAATTTAGGATTGCGTGAATCAATGTTTACCACTGCGTGGCATCAGCAAGATGTCTTATCATTCCAGCATCCAGCTTATGCTTCTCTTTGTGCCATCGCAACAATTCTGACTCCTTGTTTGCAAACCAATACTTCAAACGATGAATGATAGGGAAGTACCAAAACACCTTTTTAGGCCCGCTTTTTGTGACACCCGGTTCCGAGAATGAACCAAATGATGAGTATGTGTGCCCAGGATGTTCATCAGACATACACAGATCCATCACAAACTGAATTTCAGAATATAACCACGTACAAATAGTTCTTATGTACTTTATTACAATAACTCAATGTCTCAATCATGGTATCTAATTTATTCTGCAGCGGAAGACTCTAAATGACAGGTGAAGTAAACTAAAGACGGCTGGGCTCCAACTTCGACTCCACAGGCAGTTGATGGTAGTGTGCATGCCTAGGACTCCACCTGCTCTTCAAAGTACTCTTCTCCTATAGCTGTATTACTTGTGGGAATGCAAGGGTGAGTACATGTCGTACTCAGCAAGTGCGGGAAAGTATGACATGTAGCTTAAAACAAGGTCGGAAACAAAAGGGTTCGTCAAAGCAAGCAAGTTTTATTTCGCAATCACAAGAAAACATCCTACTGTGTCCAGGTGAACTAAATCCCATCATAACCAAGTAATTCATCATCCCTCCTGGTCAGTACCATCATACTTCATCATTTATCAAGTCTCAACCAGCCAATGCTCATTCTCAAGCTATCTCATATTCACAGTTTCTCATGATCAACACATATTCACATACCGAATCAAATCTCACATGTATAACCAAAACCAGTCCCAATAACAACACCATAACCATACCAGAATAACCATCCTATGTTTTGCCTCTAATCATGGAAGTTGGCCAGGTGCTTGTAACCGGAAGCACGACTATCATGATAGTTTTAAACTCTGCAGAGGTGGCACCACTTTACCCACAATTTCGTATTTTTGTCACCCGTCGGCGACTATAGAAACCTCCATCATGCCACTACACAACCGTCGGTGTATGGCCAAGAGATCACAAAATAGCCTTTACAAAGGGGCTACTAGAATGTACGGATCTACTGAGGTTTCACCGGCAGGCTTGAATCTCCATTCTCCCACCCGCCGGCCCCCTTGTGTGCCATGCAGTTCCAAGGGCAGTCCTCCTTGACTCCCATCCCTCGTGCCATCCAATGGTCCATAACAAGCTAGCAACACAACTAATTACTCAGCCAAGCCGCACCCATATTTGGCCTTGTGGTTGCACTGTTTTCTGGCACGTTCTCGCATGAATCAGTCGTGAGATCTAAGGCAAGCAAACCACCATCGTCATTCCATGCTCATTAACATCATCATGTTCTCATCATTTTTAATCTTTATGAGTGCAGTAGCTAAACAAGTTTATCTCAGTTTTTCCAAAAATCCCGTAAGCATGCGGTGCAAAAGAGAAAACGACCATATCCGACTCAACAAGCTCCCGTCAACAAGGGTGGTTAAAGGGGTCTCCCATCAAGTTGACACGAGCATGAAGTTTTCACAATCAAAACAGTTCAAAACATACGTTTAATATGGTCAAGAGGCACTTGCCTTGCTCCCGCGGTTCATGTTGCTCAAGCGTGTCGAAGTCTTGATTCTGGTGGTCCTCATAGATGGCCTCTTGAGCGTGTTCTTATACACGTGTAGGATCAAAGAGCACGTGAAAAGATACCAGAGGGGGTGTGGGGGTGTGAATGGTAGATTTAAAACTTTTATGTCACTACAGGATTCCCGTCAACATACGACGGCTAAAACCGTCGTATATAAAGCAGAAGCCATCGTATATAGTTTATATACGACAGCAGTTGTTTATATACGACGGTTTGTGGCCGTCGTATATATTTTGTCGTATATATAGTTATATACGACGGCACCGTTGTATATGAAAGTATATATACGACGGCCGCTTATATACAACGGCCCGTTTCGTGGACTTGGCCCAGTGGGCCAGGGCCTTTATATACGACGGCTGGGCCCTGGCTGTCGTATATAAGGCCTTATATACGACAGCCGCTGGGCCCTGGCTGTCGTATATAAGGACTTATATATGACAGCCGCTGGACCGTGGCTGTCGTATATAAGCCCTTATATACGACAGCCTGGCCCAGCCGTCGTATATAATTTAGACTTATATACGACAGCCCTGTATAGCAGCCGTTGTAAATAAACTATACAGGCCGTCGTATATAAGCTTTTCCATTTTTTTTAAAAAAATAGAAAATGGCTAACCTGGCTCGATGGCCAGCTACACATCCAAAGACAACAACAAAACAGTTTGATATATAAATTCACAACAAAGTGCAATAGTACACATCGACAATCACAAAGTCTGACATCCACACAAATAAAAACAAAATCACAAATCTATTGATTACTAGCCCCTCCACTACCTCCGGGAGCGAAGAAGTCATCCTGCCGCGGTGAACCTGGCGCCCTTAGCTGTGGCGATGGAGTCTGAGCCTCCGTCCCTGATCCCTGCGAAACAAAGTGACATATGTACAAGTTTACAATTGTTTTTCTAGGTTCATTAGGATTCTTAGCGGTTGGGGCTTCCACTTAATGTAACTTTCTTTTTATACCTGTACTCCAGGAAACTGCTCCTGTGGTGGAGACGGCTCCAGCACGAACGGAGGTGGCTGCCACAACGGCATCTGGATTTGCTGCCCTTGCTGTCGAGCTAGCGCCTGCCATTTCAAACATTACAATTTACAAAACTAATTGAAATGCAATGTAATTAAACTATAATTGTATGTTTCTTACTTCTATTGCCACTTGCATCTGTGCCATATAGGACGCATGGTACGCCATGGCAGCCCTGTTGTTCTCTCGCTCTCTCGCCAAGGCCTCCTCCTGCCGAGCCAAGCTCTCCCGAAGCGCCATGACTTTGAGATCTCTCTCGGTGACACGGCGGCTGGAGGAGCCTGTAGCCGAAGACTGCGAGGAGCTGCCTCTCGCAGGTCGTGCCTCCCTAGAGTTGACGACTCCAGAAAATATGGCAAGCCTAAAAAAACGAATCAATTCAAGGTAAAATTAAATAATCTTGAATTGAAAACAATGAAAGTAAATGAATTCACCTTCCGTGTGCTTTTCCACCTCTGCTTGCATACGCGGCTTGAGGGTCGATGTTCGGGGAGTTTTCCCAATCGAACCCTTCGCCGTGTATCCTCACAGCCTCTTGCCCATACCTAGTCTGAAAAACAATGAAATTGTGTAAGTTCAACAGCATATATAGTGTCAAATAATTTCAGAGGTCATGAAACTTACCAGGCGCTCCGCTGCGTACTGACTACACTGCTCCGGCTGAGAAGGGTCAGCGTGACCTCTCCTATAGACCGCAGTAGCACTCGGTCGCACGCCGGTCTCCTTTTCCTGTGAACATATGTTAGTACAAACAATACTACATTATGAATATAATAAAAACTACCAAGAAACTTACCATCCATTTAGCCATTCGCACAAAACCTTGGACGCCCATACCGTGCTTCCCTGAGCTCCCTCTGGCATCTCGAGCCTTCTTGGACTTAGCGATGAACTCATCGCTAGCCCAATACCTGCAAAGGGCTCGGTAATCTTCAGTTCGTCCCTGTAACCAAGGGACACTAACCTGCACACATGCGTAGTTCATTAGGTGTTACTTAGCAATATTAATATGAACAATTTAAAGATTATGCAACCTACCCCTACGTATTGCTCCTCCGTCAAGTACATGTCGGAGGCGTCTCTGAACGACCCAACCTCGTGGTCGTGGAGCTTTAAGTAGTCGTTAACTACTTGACTCCGAGCGTTCGAAAGCATTTGCATAACAAGCTTCCGAGCGTTCACTTCGAACACGGAGCGGGCGTGATCCATCTGCTCAACCGGGTCGTCAATGCGGTACCTGAGCTGTAGGAAGCCAACACAGTTCGACATATACGCACATTAATATTTGAAGGAACATAAAGAATTGAAACTTCAAATATTTATGAAAGTTACTTACCCAAAAATCTGCCCACACGACTCCCTGTAGGTTGTCGTTCTCCGGGTGAGGAACGCGCGCGTAGTCGTCCCACGACGTAGCTGCACATCCATCAATCGCACCGGGATAGTGCAGACGCACTAAGTTCCCGATGCAACCGTTCACCGTCCTGTGGTGTTTCTGCCCGTCGTACGAGAGGTCCTCCCAAGAACTAAAAAGTCATTTGTTAAGTCATTAAGTAAGATCATAGTCTTTGATAACAAATAGAAATGAATACTTTATTAATGTGTTACCTGTTTCCAACCGGACGAATAATTACCGGCTCTTTAGGAATAGGTGGAGGACCAACAAAGTTACTCCTCCTCGTGCGTCTCCTCCGCTGCGGCACCACGTCTGGTGACCCAGAAGGCTGGTCACCGGACGTGTCCTCAGGCTGGGTGCCCTCGGGCCCGCTGGGCAGACTACCCTGGGGGTGGCTGCCAGAGGGCTGGCTACCAGAGGGCTCGCTGCCCGAGGGCACGCTGCGCTGCGTACCCGTCTCCTGAGGTGCCGCTCTGGCCTCGGACTCATAGTCCGAATCAGACTACAATGGTAAAGTAAGTAAGCTAAATTGAAAAAGTGATTTTAATAATTTTGTGCATTGTAGAAAAATTTACCTCTGTACGCTGCAAACTAACAACCCTGTCCCGCAACTCTTGACACGCACTTAACAGCTGAGTGCGTCTGCTCCCGCTGTAAGTGGAAACGTAGAAGTAGTCGTCTCTCTCCTGCGAGGGGAGGAAACCCCTCACACTCGGCGCCTTCTTCCCCTTTGAACCCTTTGAACCCTTGCTTGACGACATCCTAATCAGTTTAAAAAGTAATTACTCCTAATTAGTTTCAAAAGTAATGTAAGCGATATTTAATGTCACTTTCATTTAAAAGAACATTATTCGTAATCAGTTTCAAAATTCATCAACATCATGATCATCAACATCACGATCATCAACATCGCGATCTGTCATCTTGAGCTGTTTACGTTTCCGCTTTCGCATTGTAGATGTCTCTACATCTGCAACATCTCCTACTAAGTTATCGAGTCCTGCACCAGACTCGACGATAAAAGAGTCTGACAACTCTTCGTCTTGGTAAACTTCTTCAGTGTCTCCACTATCATGATAACCATCATCTCCAGGAGTATACAAGCGCTCACGAGGATTCACTTTATATACCACCCACCAAGTGCTAAGCTTCTTACATGGATAAGGTAGATAATACACTTGTTCCACTTGATGTGCAAGAACGTATGTATCTAAACCTCGTAAGCGTTCGTTGTGATTCACTTCCACCATGCCAAATTGATTTTCTCGAGTTCCATGATTGTTATCAAACCAATCACAATCAAAGAACAACACTCGAAGTTCTTTATTGCCAGCGAAAGTAAATTCCAGAATTTTGTTAATGATTCCATAGTAATTGGTTTCTTTCCCTTGTGATTTGATTGCTCTCGTCACAACTCCGCAATTTGATGTTGCTGCGAGAGGACGAAGAGTTTCGAATTGAGTTGTACGGAATTGGAAGCCATTTACGTCATATCGACCATTGCTTCTAACTTTCACTAATCCATAAGATAGTTGTCGTAAATCTTGATGGATGTCTGTGTTCACTAATACATAAGCTCGAAACCAGGATAAGAAATTAGGCCCTCCATTAATTCCAGCCCGTCGCATCGTTTCTACTTGCTTTCTCGTTGGTTGATGCTTATGTTTCCAGTTTTGGTTGTGGAACTCACTGTACACACAAAACACATGCCATCGACATTAGCATACATGTATTGGTAAATACAATAATCATCATAAATGTAAGAGAAACACTTACTCGAAATATTTCTCAATGCCATCGATATTAGCATACATGTAGAGTAAAGCAGCAGTCCTTTCTCCTTCAGTAAAATCGTATGATGTGCTGCTGCCAACAGTAGTTCCCCTCGATTCAAAAATAGAGAGATCACTAACTGGTGGTTCGTCATCTACATTGTATCGCATTGCCGAAGTATTGACATTGTTTTCCTCTGTAAAGTAGAAACTAGAAAAGTAACCTACTTCCTTTAGAGTAAATGCTTCGGTAATGCACCCTTCAACCCTTGCTCTGTTGCCAACCATAGTTTTCAAATATCTCAATGCTCTTTCAATATGGTACATCCATCTATATTGCACATGACCACCAACTTTTGCTTCGAATGGAAGATGTATAAGAAGATGCTGCATTGGATTGAAGAAACCAGGAGGAAATATTTTTTCCATCTTACATAAAAGTACAGGTATCTCCTTCTCTAACTTCTCCATCATGTCTTTCGTTATTTCTTTGGCACATAACTGCCTATAGAATAATGATAGCTCAGCTAACACCTTCCACACCGCATCATCCAGATATCCCCGAAACATAACAGGTAAGAGTCTTTCCATTATTATATGATAGTCATGACTCTTCAACCCAGTGAGCTTTCCCGTTTTAACATTCACGGCTCGTCTCAGACTAGCAGCATAACCATCTGGGAATTTCAAAGTTTTCAACCATTCCATAACTTGTTTCTTTTCATTAGGTCGAAGCACGAAAGAAGCACGTGGCTTACCACCGCTTTCAGAGAGCTCAAGAGTAGGTCGATTACAAATCTCGGCCAAATCCTTTCGAGCCTTTAAGTTGTCTTTCGTTTTGCCCGTGATATCCATGCACGTGCTTATGATACATTCGGTCATGTTACGCTCCTGATGCATTACATCAATATTATGCATCAGTATCAATGACTTCACATATGGTAGCTCCCAAACTCCACATACATGAGTCCAGTTGTGAACATTTCCGTAACCTACAAAGAATCAAGGGCGAGCTTCATCAGGAACTAGTGAGTCCAACACATCGGATACTTCACACCCGCTTAGGCGTTTTGGTGGTTTCTTAGTGACAACAGTATCTTTTCTGAAGACATTCCTCTGTTGCCTGAATGGGTGGTTTCGAGGAAGCCAACGCCTATGACAATCAAAGTAGCTTATCTTGCCACCGTATGTAAGTTGAAAACACTCTGTGTCAGACGCACATATGGGACACGACAAACGACCATGTGTGCTCCATCCAGAAAACATGCCGTACGCAGGGAAATCATGGACAGACCACAAATAAGCAGCTCGAAGGTTGAATTTCTGCTTCTTGTAACAGTCATACGCTTCAACTCCAATCCACAACGTTTTCAATTCTTCAATCAATGGTTTCAACATCACATTGATACGTGATCCCGGATGATCTAGTCCTGGTATAATGAGGTTAAGAAACATAAACTCGTACTTCATACAAAGAGAAAGTGGTAGGTTGTACGGAATAACAAAGACGGGCCAACAGGAGTATGGTGTGGCATTTGTACTGAAAGGTGAAAAACCATCCGTCGCTAACCCGATGCGAACATTTCTCACATCACTAGCAAAATCAGGATCAAAAGAGTCCAAAGACTTCCATGCATCACCGTCCGACGGATGAGTCAACACATCTTTGTTCTCACGCACACCTTCTTTGTGCCATCTCATGTGTCTGGCAGATCTTTTAGAAAGAAACAGCCGCTTCAACCGAGGTGTCACAGGCAAGTAACGCAATTGCTTATGTGCAACTTCTGTCATTACTTTATCACCATCGTCATTGACAACTTCGACAAACCTCGATTTTCCACACTTTAAACAATTCTTCTCTTTGTCATGCTCTTTCCAAAATAGCATGCAGTTATCTGGACACACGTCAATTTTTTCATATTTCATAACCAGTCCAGATAGTAATTTCTTTGAGTGATACATATCTTTGGGCAGTTTATGAGGTTGTGGAAGAGCATCGCTGATAAGTTTCATCATATCATTGTAGCAATTATTAAAGAAGAAATACTTAGATTTGATTGCCATAAATCTGGTCATGAAAGTAAGAAGAGTCATTTCAGTATGATCATGCAACACCTCATCAGAAGCTTTCAAGAGATTAAAGAATGCGTCTGCCTCATTTGTGGGCGGATCCTCCGTTTGTATATCTTGTAATATCTCATCGATCCTGTCAACACCCGGACAATCATCATCATCTACATGAACGGCTCGAGGAGCAGACTCGCCGTGGAAACTCCAGACCTCATAATATGGCATGTAACCGTTTTTGCACAAGTGTAATGACAATGTCGTTTTGTCCAAAAACTTAGTATTCCGGCATTTCGCACATGGACAACGAACTTTATCGGTCGTAGACAACGAGAACACTCGATCAATAAAGTCGTCTGTCCCGGCATACCACTCATCTGAGTGACTAGTTGCCTTGTTCCAACCGGTATACATCCAACTACGGTCTTCACTCATGTTTAACTCTGCAGTTTTAAGTCAAAGAATTTATAGTTAGTTTATTATTTATTTATATCACGGACCTATATCTATTGGAAAGGATAGGTCCTAAACCCACCCAAGAGTGACCGAGACGAACATGCTTATAACAAGACACGAGGTCTAGATTCAGACGAAATTTCGGCAGCATAACCCCGCTGTTCTCCAACTGCACGTCCAAAAATGGAGCAGTGGAGAACATTAGGGTTACGCTTTCGAAACTACGTCCAAATCTAAACCCCGCATCTCATTATAAGCACGCCCTCTCAGTCACAACTAGGCTGTCCAAAAAGGGACAATTCCGAACCTACACGCCTCACATGCGTAACACGTGTGAGACGGACTGGTTCGAAACGGGTGACGCATATTGTAAAGGTTTACGTCAATCTTACATTTTTGAGTGATTTCAAAGAGAGAGAGGAAAGAACAATAGAGAGAAGAAAAGAACCATAGTTATTAAGGCATCGCTTAAGCGGTAAGGCGCCTGGGGATGGTAAGGCATCCCATCGCCTTAGATCCCGGCGTAAGGCAGGTGAATACGGCGGCGGCGCTTGCACACAAGGGAGGCGGCGGCGGCGCCCGCGCACAGGATCTTGCGTTCGTATGAGGTTGAGCGCCGGCAGATCCGCGGCAGCCGGTCAATGGAGGCCGACGAGTGCCGGCAGATCGACAGTCCCGAGGCGGAGGAGGCCGAGCGCCGAAGGATTGGCAGTTCCGCGGCAGAGTGTCGGAGGTCGAGCGCTGGCTAAGCCGCGGGGGGGAGGGGGATGGGGGATCGGAGGCCGAACGCCGCGGGGGGGGGGGGGGGGGGGGGGGGGGTTGGAGGGGTTGGGGGGTAGGGCGAGGCGGCCTAGGTTGTTCACATCGTGCTTTTGTAGACGTATACGTTACCACTAAATGGGTCGTATTGGGCCCTAAGCCCATTTATGTACATATAGTACTTTTAAACACTCAAACAATCGAAACAATAATCAATTAAACTATTAACTCATATGCATTAATCATCTAAGCAATTAACAACTCATCTAAACAAACATAATTACCGTAGTTAACAAGCTTATCAATTCTAAGCAATTAAAAAAACACCTAGCTAGCAATTCAAATAAACCTGGGCAATAATTAAACCTAAGCATATCAATTCATCTAAATCTAAGAAATTATCCACTAAACAATAAAAAACAAACAAGCATAATATAAACAATTGGTAATTAAAAAAACCAAACTATCTAGATGGGGAGGGAGGCGGGCGACTTACCTCATGGTGGAGCGGCGCGGCACGGTGCGGCTGACGGCGTGTGGAGGCGGACCGGCACGGTGCGGCGGCGCACAGCACGGGGTGGAGGCTGGGGCAGGGATCTCCGGGGCAGCGGCGGTGGCTGTCGGGCGGGTGGCGGCCGGGGCGCCGGCTGGCGGGCGGGGGGCGGCCGGGGCGGCGGCCGGGGCTTCGGCCGCTGGGGCGGCCGGGGCGGCGGCAGGGGCAGCGGCCGGGGCTGCGGCCGCTGGGGCGGCCGGGGGGGCTGCCGGGGCGGCGGCCAGGGGGGCGGCCGGGGCGGCGGCCGGGTGGCAGGCCAGGGCGCCGGCTTGCGGGGGCGGCCGGGGGGGGGGGGGGGGGGCGGCCGGGGCGGGGCGGGCGGGCGGCGGCGGGCAGCGGCCGGGGCGCTTAGGGCTGCTCGGGCTCGGGTCGGCGCGGGCGTGAATGCCCGCGCCGACCCGAGCCCCCGCGGGTATATAAGCCTTATTTACGACGGCCACACCATGGGCCGTCGTAAATAAGCCTTATTTACGACAGCCTCGGTGTGGCTGTCGTATATAACTGCTATATACGACAGCCTAGGCTTGTCTGTCGTATATAACTGCTATATACGACAGCCTAGGGTTGGCTGTCGTATATAACACTTATATACGACAGCCACGTACTAAACGACGGCTGTACTGTCGTTTATAAACTTATATATGACAGCCTCGTCTGACCGTCGTATGTAAGTTTATATACAACAGCTAGCCGTCGTATGTTATACTGGCTGTCGTATGTTGCCCTGTTTCCTGTAGTGTGTGGAAGCTACAAAAACCCCTAGCCAGAAAATTGATCTGATAAAGAAAATGTGTGTGCGACTGTTTTGACATGTTCAAACATTACTAAACTAGTTAGATTATAGAGAATCAAGTCACGAAGCCACTGCAACAAGAATCACATGAAAACACTAAGTAGAACTTGAGTTATGATCAAAAGACTAGACGAAGGTCAATCTGTTCTACCCGATTTTTAAAACAGATCTGCAATGCTGCAAAAGAAACTCATGTAGATCAGAAACAACAAATCCAATGACCGTGAAAATTTCAGATATGATATATAATCAAGTTGTGAGAACAACCCAAAAATAATCACGTCAATTGGACCAGTAAAACGCGAGTTATGATCGAAATACCGAAGCAACATCGGTCTGTCCAGAAACTCGCCGAGAAAATAACTTGTCTGAAACAAGTCGGACGAACAAGGCACCAAAGCTCCTATAAACTACGTATTTTATTGATCAAAACTCAAGAGAAGCAGCCGCAAGTCATGCTCTCCACGAGCCTTAGCCTCCCTTGCTTATATAACCAGCACTAAGACCAACCCAATCCAAACTAGGACTCCTAATCCTACTTGGATTCAAACTCTAACTTTCCAAAACTGCTCAAGACTTATCTATACGCAGATAGAAGCAACCTTAAGACTTCCAAACACCTTAGAAACGTACCAAACATTACTAAAACAACTCTACTTCGTGCCTAACATGAAATTCTATTATAACCAACTCGAAACTTTCCATAAACAAACCATAACCGCCTCAGCCACAGCCTGAGCGCAAAGTCCAGCCGGTTGAACCTTTTCAACCATACCTTCACTTCCATATCTCTTCACCACGCCTTGGAAAAATGTATCCATGTACATGCACCCCTTGCATACATGCAAACACTTTCCAAAACGTTCACAACCCTTTCATATGCATTGTTCTTGACCCAAACATGTTGCGTGACCTCCCGATCAGTTCAACCATAATTCCTCCCGAACTTGGTTGTTAAATCTCATCTTCTCCCTAATACTAGTTCAAGGATCTCCATCACCAGCCATGTCTTGACCTCAAGCAACAACTGCACATGAACAAACATCCACTTTTTTCGAGCACAAGTCCGCGACTGTGACACCCGGTTCCGAAAATAGAACCAAGTTAATGCATATGTGTGCCCAGGATGTTCATCACACATACACATGTAATCCACAAACTGAATTCAGAATATAACCACGAATAAATAGTGTTTAAGTACTTTATTATATCGACTCATTGTCTCACTCATGAATCTCTAACTTAATCTTGCAGCGGAAGACTCTAAACGACAGCGGAAAGTGAATAAAGACAGCAGCAGGCTCCATCTTCAACTCCACAGGCATGTTGACGGTAGTTCGCACACCTAGTACTCCACATGGTCCTCGAAGTACTCATCTCCTGTAGCAGGTGTTTATGTGATAATGCAAGGGTGAGTACATGTCGTACTCAGCAAGTGCGGGAAAAGTATGACATGTAGCTTATAACAAGGTATGGAATAAAAAGGTTCATTGCAGCAAGCAAATTTTATTTCAGAAACATGGTAAAACAGCAACTATTTCTAAGTGAATTTATTCCCATATAACCTAGTAAAACAGCAACATTCTTTCATCATAATTCACCATTTATCAAGTCTCAACCAGCCACTAATCTTTCTCAAGTTCATCTCATACTCATAAATATTCATATCCATCTCATATTCACATAACCGATACCAAACTCATTTTCATGACTCAAAAAAGTCCCAAAACCAGTCCCAATGACCATACCATAACCATACCGAATAACCATCCCAAGTTTTCTCTCTAATCATAGAAGTTGGCCAGGTGCTTGTGACTGGAAACACGACTATCATGATAGTTTTACACTCTGCAGAGGTGGCACTACTTTACCCACAAGTTTGTGATTTCGTCACCCGTCGGCGACTACAGAACCTCTATTATACCAGTACACAACCATCAGTGTATGGCCAAGAGATCACAAAATAGCCTTTACAAAGGGGCTACTAGATGTATGGACTCACTAAGGTTTCACCGGCAGGCTCGAATCACCATTCTCCCACCGACGGGCCCCCTCTTGTGCCATGCAGTTCCCAGGGCAGTCCTCCTCAACTCCCATTCCCCGCGAAATCCACGGTCCATAACAGGCTAGCAACATACCTAATTAATCAGCTAAGCCGCACCCATATTTGGCCTTGTGGTGGCACTGTTTTCCTGGCATATTCTCGCATGAACCGGTCCTTAGATCTACGGCAAGTAAACCACCATCTCATTCAGCAACATCCACTTACCAAGATTGCCTAGATCTCCCCAATTCCATGCTCATTAACATCATCAAGTTCTCATCATCATTATTCATATGAGTGCAGTAGCTAGACATGTTTTATTTCAGCTTCCCGTATCCCGTGAATTAAGCGAAGCAAAAAGGTAAAAGGACCATACCCGACTCATCAACTTTCCCGGCGACAAGGATGGTTAACAAATCTAGTAAACTCATATAAAAGGGTGTCCCATCAATAGGATCAATATGGTCAAGGGGCACTTGCCTTGCTCCCGTGGTTCTTGTTGTTCGAGTGTCTCGAAGTCTTGGTGATGTAGTTCCTCGTAGATGGCCTCTTGAGCTTGTTCTTCTACTCACGATCACACACATACAAAATTTACAGCAATCAAACATCATGCACAAACTTTACTCAAGATGCAATGGGATGAATGAATGCAAATTCTATGGTGCTGTTTTATTAATCCAGTTTGTACGTGTTTTTGCATGTTTTAACGGGCTTTCATGGGGTTTTATGATGAACAAGGGTGTAGGGATCAAGTGTGGACGTGGTGTTTGTCGAAGTGTTCGGTCGACAGTTCCCCCGGGCCTGCACTGGGCAGCCCGAGGAGGTTCTTTTTTCGGTGGGGCTAGTCCCTTGCGGAGAGCTTGCGCGGATGGACGAGTTAGTAAGAGCTTGACACGGTGAGTTTTACATGGTTCAGGCCGCCGGAGCGTAAAACCCTACGTCCACGGCGAGCTATGGAGCTCGCTGTATTGCTTGCTGCTCAGAACCGGAGTCCTGAGCTTGGGGGTGAGTTACAGCTTGGGTGTGAATGGCTAGCGTATGAGTTGCAGAGGTGCGAACCCTTGCTATCGTCGCCTACCCGAGTCTTTTATAGTCCAAGACTCGGGTGGCTTACAAGGGGGGCCCGGGACCCGACAGGTGGTCCCGGGGAGATTGTCTGTCATCTACCATATCTGCAGTTATGCCGGTAGTTGTCTCTGGCGAAGGCTTCCGAGTCTCCGTCTTGTAGCCCTGCCCATGCCGCATGCTAGTCGTAGTGGTTGATGACGGCGCAGGTGGCATGGGATGTCTTGTCTCTGCGTTTATTGGCTGGCAGGCTCTGACACTGCGCGCCAGTCTGTGATGCGACTGGGCGCAACGGCACCTGACAGAGGCGTGCTCCGCGTCTCCGCGTCTTGGGAAGACGCGGGCCTTGAATACCTTGTACGGGCAAGGTATGGGGCGTCTTTACGCCCGCTGCCTATCGCTCGGGGGCAGGCAGCACCGTTCCGCTGGCCACGCGGCAGGCTCGGAGCCCTTCTCAGAGGAGAGGAGGGTCCGGCCCCGCGGGGCACGTGGAGCCTTCGGACCTCTCCCCGTGGAGGGGGAGGTTCGACTTCTGTCGGCCACGTGGCGGGCCCGGAGCTCCTCTCTGAGGAGAGGGAGGTACGGTCCCGCCGGATACGTGGCACCTTCAAACCTCTCGCCCGCGGAGGGGGAGGTCCGGCTTCTGTATGCCACGTGGCGGGCCCGGAGCTCTCCTCTGAGGAGAGGGAGGTCCAGCCCCGCCGGACGCGTGGCGCCTTCGGTGCTCTCCCTGCGGAGAAGGGCGAGTTCCTTAGGTATTTTCCCCTGTGCGCGGGGGTACCCCATATCGCAGGTACCGACAGTGGCCCCCGGGCCCATCTCGGGGGAGATAGCGAGCCCGAGGTGGGACCTCCGTCTCTTCTGATCCGCGCACTTTCTCTAAGTCCCGCATTGACCGCTGCCGGAGCACGAATGGTCGCAGGATCATGGGAGCATGCGCCCACTTGATGGCTGCTTTTACTGCGGCGGTCCCCAAGACTGCCACTTCTGCACGTTGCGGCGCTTTCTTCGGGAACCGCCGAAGTGCCTTGCCGGCTCATCTTCTCAGGAGACTGACTCCTTGGCCCACCGCTTCAGTTGGGCGGCTTGGGTCCACCTGTCATCGGTGCTCGGTCTAGGAGCCGAAGCGGTTGCCGATGCGGTGTATTCGAAGAGTTCCGAATCGCCTGGAATTGCACCTGGGAAGGATTTTAGAGGGGATCTTACCCGCATTGCGGCTTCCCTTCGCACCTCCCAGCGTTTCTTCTTGGACTCTTGTGCTTTTGCCCTCTTGCCCTTGAGTCCTCACTCGCCATGGCCTCCAACCCGCCACCAGAGAAGAAGCGCGCTCGATCTCCTCCAGCGGCGGCGTCTGTGCCAAGTCGGGAATCTGGGGTGCCTGGCACTCCTTCCGGTGGCGACTCAAAGAGGCCCCGGGCTGATGCGTTGAGGGGAGCTTCTGGGGCGTCCCCTGCTCCGCCAGTTCAAGCGACTGCGGAGCGGCCGTCAGTGACGGCAGCGGGCTCTGGGAGTCCTACCCCGGCTCGGAAGTCGGGGTTCAGAGCCCGCTGGAGTGTCCGCGCTTCCCGGCCATCCCCGACTAGCGGGGAGTCTGTGCCGTTGCGCTCGGAACCCGGGACAACTGCCGCGGCCCCCAAGCCGGCGCGAGCTTCTCTTGTTCCGGTGTGCCCGGACTCCGCGGCGGCGTCATCTCTTCCTGCCGAGACGGCCACCGCGGCCCCCAAGCCAGCGCAGGTCGACCCTGCACCAGGCGGCCCGGCCTTTATTCCAGCGCCACCTTCCCCGGCTTGCCCCTCTCCACAGGTCAAGAAGCCAGAAGCTAAAGAGGGCCCGGCAGGTCCGGCTGCCAGAGCCCCGGTGCCAGCTTCTCCTGACCGGCGTCTCGTCTTGGTTGCTGGTGCATCGACTCCTCTTGAGGACGAGGTGATGGAGGAGGTCGGGGGAACTGCCCCGGCCTCTGTTGCTCCATTGCCCCTGGCAGATGCCTTAGCGCTTGCCGAGACGAGCGTCCGGCAGGTCTTGGCTGCACTAGGTTGCGAGCGGGAGGAGTATACAGTTGAACGGGATCGCCTCCTCACCTGGGGGAACCTTTTGCGGGAGCGGACCGCGAAGGTCAAGAGCGAGCTCGACTCCAGGCAGGAGTTGCTCGACTTCATGGAAGTGCTCCTCGACCGGCTGAAGCGGGCTGTCAACCGTATGGACGCCGAATCGTGGCGGATCAACAGGGAGGCCCTGGAGGCACACGCCCGGGCCGAGGAGAGCCTCTCTGCTGCTGAGGAGACACGGCAGCGGATGGAGCGCCGTAAACTCGCCGTTGAGGAACGGGAGCGTTCCACGGCAGCCGAGGCGGAGAGGGTCGCCGCGCAGCTGGCGGCGGGCGAGGATGACATTCGAGCTTGGATCGAGGAGCTAGAGATTCTGAAGGCAGACCTTGACCTGAGGGAGGAACAGGTCTCCCGCGAACGCCGGGCGGTCTTGGAACAGGAGTTGGCCGCCGACTTCAAGGCTTCTGAGTTGGAGCGGCTCACCAAGACTCTCCACCTTCGGGAGAGCTCCCTGGCGGCCAAGGAGAAGGAATTCTCCGAGAAAAACCTAGAGGCCCTGCAGGCAGCCCACCGCGAGGTGGAGGAGCTCTCGGCCTTGCGGTCCTCCGAGGCTCTTGCGGTCTCGAGCTTCGTGGATCGAGCGGGGTCCGCCCTGATCCCTCTTGGCTTCAGTCCGGTGAGGGCAGCGGCTCCTGCGTTGAAGGTGGCGGAGGTGATCCCCGCGCTGGAGTCGATCGGCGCCAAGCTGGACAGGCTAGACTCGGTGGTCGCCAGCGAGCTTGAGGCCGAGGGACGCGGCCTAGCCTTAGAGGTCGCCTCACATGTGCTGGCATGCTTCAAGAGCCGCGACCCCTCTTTCTCGCTAGAACCAGCGAGAGAGGGCCCAGCCGTGGAGCGGGAGTAAGCTGCCAGGGCTGAAGTCGAGGATGTGGCCACCCTTGTAGCCGCAAGGTTCCGGCGGGAGCCGCGAGGTCCATAGGACTTGTTTCTCCCTTTTTATAGAGTCTGTAGTCCAGCTCATGGAGCCTCGCATAGTTTGACTCTTTTAGATATTTGTGTCTGTGATGCCTTTTCTCTCCTTCTTGGCTTTGCCTGACTGAGTCCTTAGCTCCGCAAGGTACTCAGAGGCCTTCTCCAATCTCGGAGCTCTGCACAGATACCTTCCCCGGGCCCTAACCGTGTTAGGGGCCCCCGGGGGTCTCCGGATCTCGCCCTATGGGGAGCTCCAAATCTACCTGCCACGTGGCGGGTCCGGAGCCCGTCCTTAGTAGGCGGGAGCTCCGGCCCTGCTGGACACGTAGGGCTTTCGGAGCCCTCTCACCGGGGGGGAGGTCCGGTTTCCGCCTGCCATGTGGCGAGCCCGGAGCCCCCCTCAGGGGAGGCGAGAGCTCCGGGCCTGCTGGACACGTGGGGTCCTCGGGCCTCGCCCCTGCTGAAGGGGCGGGACCCGGTCCTTCCAGTCCTAGGCCGGAAAGTTGATAGCTCCTTTCCCCCCGCTTCATGCAGTCCCCGTTGCCGTAACCTGGAGGTCCTGCACACAGGCAGAGGAAACGTAATTCTCCTCGGGGGGGTCCTCCCCTCCCGTCTCCTAGTCTTATTCGTCTTACGATCCTGATCCGTTATACGGGGCTTGGGCAATTCTGTGCTCGAGGCGCCGGAGCTCCGGCTCCCTCCGAGGTCCGGGTACGGTCGTCCGATCCCTAGTACCGGGCCATGCGCTAGGGAAGCAGAGTGCACGTGCTTTGGGTTCATGACCAGGCAAAGCGGTTGTACTCCCCTGTACCTCCGGAGGGCAGGATGCGCATGTTTTGGGCTCATGGCCTGCTAAGCTGGATACGCACCCTGGACCCCTCATGCACAATGCAGGCCTTTCCTGGAGGTGACCAACTGGCACCGCAACACCTGACTGGGGGAGGCCCAAGAGACTCACTCGGCCATCGGCAGGTGCCTCAAGCGCGGCCGCCCTCGGTAGGATAGCGAATGCTGACTATGGATGAGCGCTGGAGAGGGGGAGCTAGATGTACGATGAACATACATAGATAGTGCGATCATAAAAATTAATGCATAATTTAAATGAGCGCATGAGAGGGAGCTAAGTAGAACAGGTTTCTGTGTTCATGCCCATAGGTGGAATTCTGGCTGTACATGGAGGCAATATTCCACCTCGTCTACAAGGGAAGCAAGACTCTACGCGCTTAGGGTCGGAACCAGGCTAAACTGGACGTAGTCCTGTACCGTCCCTTGAGACTTAGCTGCCCCAAGCTCTGTTCCTAAATTCTATGGGATTCATTACAGAAGGGAATGACCCTGTTCTACTGATGCTCGGGGAGTAGGACTTACAGTGCTGCTCCATGCCAAGGATTTTGGGAACGGATCCCATACTCGGTTGAAAGGCATGTGTACCTGGGGCGGCAGCTTTCATGATTCGGAAGGGACCTTCCCTGCTGGGGGAGAGTTTATGGGTCCTTCTCGGGAAAGAGTGTGCCGCGACACCAGGTTGCCCTTCTGCAGGTCGCTGACGCACTCGGTTCTTTGGCAGTAGTGCTTAGAGCATCAGTCGAGACCTTGCGTTGTGGGGTGTTACCTGCAGCCGAGTCTCGTCGACGAGGTTGTTATCTTCACGCTGGATCAGGTCCTGCACGGCTTCTCCTGGGGGCCCCCAGGGAGTTCTCCCCTTCTGGCTAAGGCCTTCAAGGGGTAGGTGGACCTGGGCTCGTCTTAGATGACCTAAGGCGTCTTCCCCTTCTGGCAAGGCCTTCAAGGGGTCGACAGACCTTGGGCGGCCCCCGGGAGGTATGTCCGAGGCACGGAGGCGTGCTCTCGGGTGAGGCTGGCCCGACCTTGCACCATTGTGGTCGGTACTAGGGCTGCTGCGACTACTTGGGGCTTCTCCAAGGTTGACGCCGCAGCAGGGCAGCCTCCACTGACCCGGGGCGGCAGCCGCAGCCGGCTACCGCCCTGGCCCGTCACCGTCGGAGCTGGAGTCCTCACCGTTATGCACTGTCTTTATGACACGCTGAGGCTCCTGAAATCCCACCTGATGGGCGGCGGTGACTGGGGCATCGACCTTCTGCTTGCCATCCCTCTGAGGGTAGAGCGGTGCTTCAGCTCTCTGCTGTCTTCCTTTGCGGAAGCGCTCTGCGAGCCTCTGGATATCCCAGCACTCGGCAGCAGTATGGTTGCCGGCGCCATGCACGGGGCATAGCCCGCCCTGGTCACTATCTGGGGCCGGTGACTGCCGCTGCCTTTTGTCGGGGCGTGGCCCCCGTGCTCCACTAGTCGTCGCTGCTGCGGCGACGGGAGCCGCGAACGATGACTTCATCTTGCCACTCCCCCGGTTCTTGGCCTTCTTGCCACCCCCATAGGCAGCAGCGCCGGACCCGGTCTGTCCTCCTGACTCGGAGGTTGGCAGAGAGTGCCAGTTCCGCCCTTCAGCTGCTCTGGCGCATTTGTCCGCCAGGCTGAAGAGCTCAGAGACGTCGCGGACCTCTCTGGTCGCGAGCTTCTCAAGAATTTTCTCGTCCCAGACACCCTGTCGGAACGCCACCACCACAGAAGCACTTTAAATATGCGGGATGGTGTTGCGTACCTGGGAGAACCGCTGGATGAAAGAGCGCAGCGACTCCCCAGGCTGTTGCTTGACGGCGTGGAGGTCAAGCTCCTTGCCAGGACGGGTGTAGGAGCTGCCGAAGTTGGCGACGAACTGCCGGCAGAGCTCTACCCAGGAGGTTATGGATCCCTGGGGGAGATTCATGAGCCAAGACCGAGTTGGGCCAGTCAAGGCGACAGGGAAGTAGTTGGCCATGACAGCCTCATCCCCTCCTGCGGCAAGTACGGCGGTGGAGTACATCTGGAGGAACTCCGCCGGGTTGACGCTACCGTCGTACTTCTCGGGCAGGTGCGGCCGAAACTTGCACGGACACCTCGCGAAGCGAAGGTGGGGTGCCAGGGCCGCACATCCTGCTCCAGCTGCCGCAGGTATTGGTGCTGCGAACGCTTGGTTCGCACTTGGCACCGTGTACCCCGGTATGGGCAAGGCTGTACCATAGACCGGGGGCGCTGCTTGCGGCGCATATGGTTGTGGCATATGCTGCGCGGCGTATGCCTGAGGCAGGACTCGAGTGGCGAAGATCTGCCCTCCAGGTTGTGTCGAGGCCGACGTCATGCTGTCGCCAGCCTCATGGTTGCGACGCCTTTCTCGACGTCGCTCGAGGTACACCCGGGCATCCTGGCCCAAGTGGCACTGTTCCAGCTGCCTTCTCAGGTCCGTCGATGGGAGCCTGGAGGAGCTGGAATCCGCCGTTTGCCCGTCAACCGTGGGCGTGCGCGTCAGCGACACAGCCGGTTGACCGGGGCATCGCCCTCGCCGAAACCGAGGGTTCGCGGCGGCGACGACGAGGTGGTCCACCTCACGGACCCATTGTTGGGTCGCAGAATGGGGCGCATCCCCAGCAGGTGGGTTGCGCAGCAGTGCTCTTGCTGCAGCTAGCGCACCCCCATGGTGTATGCTCAGCGCTGCCGAAGATCTCACACAGGTCGGAGCCTGCATCGCCGGAGTCAGCGTTGCCGGAGTCGGCTGCTGGCTACCAGCTTGTGCCGACACACTCCGTCCTGAGTGCGTCGACATGTACTACCCACTGGTCACGGTTCGCCGTGAACGCGGAGGGGGAGAGTTTGCCGCTGAGGGAAGCTTGGTCATCTTCGTCGGCGGAAACTCATCGCGCAAGGGGAAAAGCCCCCTACCTGGCGCGCCAAATGTCGAAGTGTTCGGTCGACACTTCCCCCGGGCCTGCACTCGGCAGCCCGCGGAGGTTCTTTTTTCGGTGGGGCTAGTCCCTTGCGGAGAGCTTGCGCAGATGGACGAGTTAGTAAGAGCTTGACACGGTGAGTTTTACGTGGTTCAGGCCGCCGGAGCGTAAAACCCTACGTCCACGGCGAGCTATGGAGCTCGCTGTATTGCTTGCTGCTCAGAACCGGAGTCCTGAGCTTGGGGGTGAGTTACAGCTTGGGTGTGAATGGCTAGCGTATGAGTTGCAGAGGTGCGAACCCTTGCTATCGTCGCCTACCCGAGTCTTTTATAGTCCAAGACTCGGGTGGCTTACAAGGGGGGCCTGGGACCCGACAGGTGGTCCCGGGGAGATTGTCTGTCATCTACCGTATCTGCAGTTATGCCGGTAGTTGTCTCTAGCGAAGGCTTCCGAGTCTCCGTCTTGCAGCCCTGCCCATGCCGCATGCTAGTCGTAGTGGTTGATGACGGCGCGGGCGGCATGGGACGTCTTGTCGCTGCGTTTATTGGCTGGCAGGCTCTGACACTGCACGCCAGTCTGTGATGCGACTGGGGGCAACGGCACCTGACAGAGGCGTGCTCCGCGTCTCCGCGTCTTGGGAAGACGCGGGCCTTGAATACCTTGTACGGGCAAGGTATGGGGCGTCTTTACGCCCGCTGCCTATCACTCGGGGGCAGGCAGCGCCGTTCCGCTGGCCACGCGGCGGGCTCGGAGCCCTTCTCAGAGGAGAGGAGGGTCCGGCCCCGCGGGGCACGTGGAGCCTTCGGACCTCTCCCTGCGGAGGGGGAGGTTCGGCTTCTGTCGGCCACGTGGCGGGCCCGGAGCTCCTCTCTGAGGAGAGGGAGGTCCGGTCCCGCCGGATACGTGTCACCTTCGAACCTCTCGCCCGTGGAGGGGGAGGTCCGGCTTCTTTATGCCACATGGCGGGCCCGGAGCTCTCCTCTGAGGAGAGGGAGGTCCGGCCCCGCCGGACGCGTGGCGCCTTTGGTGCTCTCCCTGCGGAGAAGGGCGAGTTCCTTAGGCATTTTCCCCTGTGCGCGGGGGTACCCCATATCGCAGGTACCGACAGTGTTGATCTTGACTCAATATCTAGATCAATTCCACCATCAAAAACTGATCAAAACATGATCTGTCCACACGAAAAAGTTTCTGTTCGAAGGGGGCGAAGAAAACGGATGCGTATAAACAGCGACGGCATCGTAAGATGGGTAACAAAGACCTATCTCACTTCCCTTTGGTGGCAGGGCCTTCCTCCTAGCAATGGCAGCAGCGGGGAATTTTTCTATGGAAGATTAGGGCAGGACAAATCGTCGGCTCTTTTCCGGCGATGGTGAGGCGTGACGAGGCTCGTCGGCAGGGCTCGACGACGGGGCTCGCCGGCAGGGCTCGACGGCGGGGCTCGTCGGCGGGGCTCACCGGCAGGGCTCACCGGCGGCTGAACTCCGGCGGGGGGGGGGTCCAACTCGGCGAGTTGGAGCTAGGGCTTCCAAGTCGCCGACTTGGGGGGGGAAGGGGGGAGGGGGCTGCGGCCAGGGGGGGTTTGGGTTCCATTTATAAGGGGGGGAGGGGGAGAATCCTAATCCAATTGGAGCAAAATCCTAACAAACTTTTCCCCAATTAATTGGGTGCGGCAGCAATGTGGGGGAAATTTCCCAAATGTGGGGAAAATTCTCCTTTTTTAGGGAATTGGGGAATTTGGAGATTTGGGGGAGAATTTATGGAAATTGGAATTGGATCATTTCAGCTATGTTTTTCCCATTCCCCACCATTTCTATGTAACTTACTCCATTTCTACATTCCCCTCTCCATATCTATGTCCCATTTCTCCATTTCTATATGCCCTTCTCCATTTCTATGGTTCCTTCCTCCATTTCTATGGTCATTTCTCCATTTCTATGGTTCTTTTCTCCATTTCTATGGTTCTTTCTCCATTTCTATAGTTCTTTCTCCATTTCTATAGTTCTTTCTCCATTTCTATTTCTTTTGTAATGTTTCTTTACATGAAAAATGTATGCAATGTGTAAAATCCCAAGAAAAGGGACTTCCAAAAATTTTCCATCACCTCATAACACCACAGCTTTTGTGGTGGATATCTTGTGAAGACTTCTGAAGAGCAAGTAACCACCATCAAAAACGGTGATTAGAGGGGAAAGCCCTAACTTTCACAAAGAAGGATTTCTACACATGAACATGAGAGGTTGAGCTCACCCCTAGAACTTAAAAAGTCTTGGGAAGGTTCAGGCCAAAGTTCATGCAAATCCAACACTTTTTGAGGCACTTTTGGAGGCATTCGAAAAAGAGGCCAATTTGAATGTAAATTCAAATTGCAGCAACTTTTATCAATTAAATTGAAAATTTGGCTTCATATTAAAACTCAGCACATTTTTCTGAGTTAGCCCACCAATTTTCATCCCCATTGGAGTTCATCTTGTCGGGAGCAAAATTTGCAAGAATTCAAAACTGAATTTCAAATTCAGTTCAAATATGAGGCAAATTTAGCTAAACAAATTTCATGTTTGGGAAACAAAATTCAAACTGTGACTTGGTGATTAAGTCTCACATTCAACTGTGAGTAGCTGGGGATATTTCAGCAAAAACAGAGATGAAAAAAATTAAGAGTATTAGAGGGGAGGGGCCCACATGTCAGCTGCACACATGAATTTTTCAGTCGGTTCTCTTCAGCCAGTCTCTGCTTCGCGCGTAAGGCACGGGAGAGGCGGGCTGGCCACCGATGCATCGACGTGCCCCTCTGCGCTCAACGTTTCTCGCGGTAACACCTCAGTAGAGCAAACCGAACGCTCCACTCCGGTCTTCTCCCCGTTTTCCCCGAGAGCAGCCGCCAGAACCGGATATTTCTTGCCGCCCGACCACTCTTCTGATCTGATCGCCGCTCGGCACCCCTAGGACCTCCCTTGACCACCGGTGACTGTGAGAGTGTGCGCAAGACTCCACTGGACCTCACCGAGCTGCGAAGCCAGTCCATCACCCTCGGTGTGGGGCGCACAGCAAGAAGTTTCGTCGGAAGTTCCTGTTTGAACCGCTGCCGGGCCTCCTCGACGTCCTGGCAATACAAAGCGTTTCACACCGAGTGTTGAACAGCAAAAAGGTGCGCCTACTCCTCCTCTTCACGCTGCCAAAAACCCTAGTCCATTCCTCCACGGGAACCACGGGAATTTGTAGAATACCGACGACATGTCATAGGCCGTGGGAGGTATATTTCCCAAAATTCATGATTCATATGGGTTCTCTGGCCATTCTGGTCATAGGGTAGGCTACAGACCTCCGTGCCAGTCGCCGAGGCTGGAAAGAAATGGGAGTCGTTGAGCCACAACGGTGTTCTTCAAGTTTTATCCTCTGCTGCCGGTTTTCAACCTAGGGCGCACGGTGATATGGTATTTGGAGGCGTTTCCAAGCCCTTTGGCGTACGTGACGTTTTTTGCCATGAGCCACTGATGCTCTAGAACGAAGAAGCCGCGAGTTTGTGTCGGCAGAGGGGACGGCCGATGTCGCCGGACTTGATCCGAAGCCACCGCCCGTGGCCCGACCTTTGCGGACCTCTAGGGCTCACACTGACCTCAAAAATGGCTTCTCCGACCCTCAAAACCCCTAGGCGGCAAAAACCAGGCTGGAAGATGGCCTAGGAGGGAGGGGCCGAGGGGGAGAAGAAACTGCCGGCGAGGAGGGCGCGCGCGCGGGAAGAAGCGGGCTGAAGGTTGAAGAAGAGGTGCCGGTCCCACCTGTCAGCCACTCGGCGGTTGAACTGAGATCCTATGTGGCTGCTGATCTTTTGTGGCTACGCCGTGGGAACTCAGTAACCCCCTGTGTTCTCGGTTTTCACTGGCTGAGATTTAAAGCATGGGCCCAGGTTCTTTTCAATAGCAAAACAATTCCAGTTTCAGCTCAAACTTTAGAAATTCATAACTTTGTGCAGGAAGCTCCAAATTCAGTGAACCAAATTTTTCTGAACTCAGAATTTTGAGTACTTTCCAACAACACCAATTTCGGCTCATGAAACTTAATAGTTTGCAAGAATTAAATCCCTAAAATTTAAATTGTTAGGAATTTTATCTGGAGGAATACTCCACGAAAAATTCTGAAATTTGGCTGGGAGGTCCATGGGAAATTCCTTGAGTCACAGTAAAATTTTCAGACTCATCCAAGCCCATTTAGTCCCCCTAATGGGGTGATTAAGTGAACTGCCCTGAAAAAATAGAAAAATATACAGAAACATTTTTCAGATTTTCTCAAATCTTCTTTAGGGCATAACTTCCTCTATTATTATTCAAATGACATGAAACCAGTTCCATTAGAACCATATTAAATTCTAGTTTCCAAAAAGTAATGGTTGGAGCAATGAAAACCCCTGGAATTCCTTAGAGGCTCTAATAATTGACCAAATAGGATTTTATTTGTACAAGGCTCAAATGAACCTTGTTTCAAATGAAACTTGGTCAAGACTCTGGTTAGGACCATAACAAGCCACCATAAAAATTTCAGAGCCAAAGGGGAGGGCTAGCTAGAGTTATAATAATTACTTATTCAAGTTTACACATTGCATTTGAATTGACATGTAGTATCTCGTTAACGTGTAGTCGCTGAAGGCGAGGAGACTCCAGAAGTGCTCGACTTCCTTCTTCCAGACGAAGCTTTAACAACGGACCAGCAGCAGCAAGGCAAGCACCGGTTTGCATTAACCTTTTTATAAAGTTTTGCTTTGGTTACATGTATAGTGTGAAGTATGAATGTGCATTAGGTGTAGGATGGATGGAACCCCACTTGCATAACCAGAATTTGTCTATAAGAGTGAGGGTAGTGTCTAAGACCTCGAGTAGACAGGCTATGCTTAATGATTCATAGGACTTCGGTACAAGTCGAGTAGTTGGAATCTACTTGCGAGTTTAGGCTTGGGACACACGGGATTGGTTCGAGTGATGTGAGATCACTTTAGTAATGAAAATGAGACTAGGCAGGGGCTAGGGCGCAGCAAGAGAAAGTCTTGTGTGCGCAGCCCTGTCCGTGTCAATTGAGGACCGATCCATGTGCGGCCCTACTGAACAAGTATTGAACGTACCGAAGGCATATCGGATATATGGGTCCCGATAAACCGATGTAACCTGTACCTCCGGGCGTCGAGGCATAACGCACCGATTTATAGGTGTAGGCTGAGGGCAGCAAGGTGGAAATCTGCTAACGGGCATAGTGAGATCCTCCGTGTAGGGAACCTCCTGCTCGTTTCGGAGCGACAGGTTTGACATTTGGGCTGTTGGGTGAAAGGTTGTCCCGTACGACATCGAGTGAGCGTGCTGTGCAGCTCCACGGGTGGGCGTACGTGACGTGCTCTTCGGGTATCCCTGCAGACCGTCCCTCGCGGTGACGAGTACCGCTTGTTCACTGCGTCGTAATGTAGATAAATTATGGAATGTGATGATGCAATGCTGCTGATATGTATAATTGTATTGCTACATGTGTGCCGCCAAATATTGCTTACTAAATTTATTATTCATGAACTGTTAACTTGTGGCTAAAAGATGAACTAACGATGAACTTGTAGGCATGTCCATTTGCTGAAATTACTATCCCATGATCGTTGTAAAATGCATGTATAGTTTCATGCCTAGGTGAGTCGGTTAAGTCTTGTTGAGCCATCGTGCTCATGGTTGCTGTTGCTGCTTAAGTGTTTTTCAGGTGAGGAGTCATCCACGGACTCGGGTTACGAGTCCACCGGCGGGGGTTACCCTCCGTCGGGGACCGTGACTAAGTGGTAGCCGTACACGCCATGCTGAGCTGAGGAGTGCAGCTATTGTGGGTTGCCCTAGGTCTGGGCAACCGACTTTTGCTCGATAGGCGGGCGTGAGTTGTACAAATTAAAACTTCCGCTGTGTAATGTATACCTTAGTTTGTAACTGAACAGTGTACTACTTTGTACCGTTTCAGTTTGTTTTCTATGTAATGCAATGTATACTTATGATGTGTGCTGTCGGGTGTTGCATCGTGCGGCACCACCCTCTGCGATCCTGGATGAGTGGATTCCGGTCTGCCACAGCCTGGTATCAGAGCTGCATTGGGGATAGCACATTAATTAAGGACTGTATTACAGGAAAACTTAGGTTTACGGTGAGGATTCGGTAGTTGCCCAATTAAGGACTATATTAGCATAGTTACTTAAAGTGGCAAGACTAACATATGTGTTATAATTCTGAATCTTAATTATGTAACGACGCACCTACGCTAAGGTAAGAATGGTAAGGCACGCCACCGAAAGCGGTTCAATTTCGGTTAGCTCCCCTGACGAGGAACGTGGTTCAGGGATAGGTCTCACAGCTTGGTGTGAGACGTCAATATGAAACTCTTGGACTCCTCATGTTCCTTAGTTCATATGAAACGCTGATCCCTAGCGTGCACTGGGCAAGTAAGTGGAGACCCCATCGCGTGGTCAGTAACGCGAGAGTGTGTTCGTCTGGAAGTAGCCCAGGAGGACATACGCAGCGCTTGCCATCGGCGTGCCCTGCAGGGAAGTAGGTGGTATCCGTTGCATTGATAACATTCCCAACCGTGATGACCCGTTCATGATATACTTGGGTTCCCGGTTGTGTGGTGTTGAAACACGATCACGTACCTTGAGACGTGACTTAAGGACGGCCGTATGACAATGATACGGGCGTTTGTATTTACTTTCAAATATGGATCTGCCTGAAATATAAATAACCATTGAGTGCACCATTATTGTGTTGTATTCTGCAGGTACTAACCACGTATGTATTCCATGTAGTAAACGTGTGTGAGAGACTGTTTAGTGCCACAACTGAGATGTATATGCCGGTATAATCCGGTTAGGATTTTTCTTTTGTGAGGAATGTAGTACCGACATATCATAGCATGTGCATGAAATATAATGATAACAAGGAATTAAAAATCACTAAGTTTGAACATTTAGGACTCTGGTTGGGTAGAAAAGTTCAATAGTAGATCAGTGTAGTAAAAAGGGATTGAAAAACAGAGTGCTCTGTTTTGGGTAGCAAGTTTTCTGAACTTTGACAGGGCATAACTCACAGATTATTTTGCCAATGGAGGTGTGGGATATAGTTATGGAAAGGTGTTTAAGCACTCCACAACTTTGTTGTAGACTTACAGAGCTGAATTACACCGTAAGAGGGATTAAATCCCAGAGGAATGTAAACTGTCCAGAACCAGGACAGATTTAAAACACTCTCTGGACTGTTCTGTTTTTCAAGCATAACTTCCTGTAGAAAAATCTGAAATTATCAAATAATACATCTATGGAAAGGGTAGGAAATGTGTTACATCTTTGTAATTCAAAGTTTCTTTATTTGCAGCACGGAATTCAGTGGAAATATGAGTTGAAAACAGCAACTTCCCAAAGGAGGTGCTGTTGAAATTCTTCCAGAAATTCTGTTAACTTTGAATTACCATAACTTTTTAACAAGAGCTGATCCGAGGGCAAATAAATACTCGTTGGAAATATACTGAAGTTAACTTTAACTTTGGTATTCAACTTGAGTCATGAAAATGCCCAAAACCAGATCAAAATCTTGGATATGTAGAAACTGGTCATTCTGACAGAGGAATGACAGTTGAACTCATTTGGAAGATTGTTGTACCCTAGGGGGTTTAAGTACATCCAATGGGGTAGAACATACTCCTGAGTGGTTATCTTCAACTAGTGAAAGAGTGAGTATATGCCTTACTAAATTTTCATTTGCTAGAGGCCATGTTTGTGTCGTACTGAAGATAAAAGGGTGGTATACGTGATGACAAAGCGATAGTAACGTCTCGTAGTGACCAAACCTAGTTATGGTGAGCTTCCAAAGAGGAGGTTCATAAAGTTGGATTTAACTAGCTTGTATTTGGTCTGGTAATGGTGTAGCTTGTGCAAAGTTATTACATTATCCGTATACGAGATGTATCGCATGTTTTAATGTCATTATGTTTTACACCTATGTTATTGGACTGCATGCAATATGTTGCGGGGATGATGTTTATTGTCGTATGGTTGCAGATGGTTCGCACTCGGACCACGCACGAGATTGGTGGCTCTAGCCAGCAGGGAGGCGATGACTCCCAGCCACCTGCCTACGACAGCACCCCACAGCAGCAATCACCACCGCCGCCTCCGCTTACCCTAGCGGATGTGATAGTGGCACTGGTGGGTCGTCGTAAGGAGCAGACCGACCTGCTCCGCACGATTGTGCAGAATACGTCCGAGGTGGGGGGGGCGTCAAGAGAGGGGACCTCGTGAGCCCCATGAGGTGACGTACTCGGACTTCATGAGTACGCACCCTCCGGTGTTCACAGAAGCCACAGAACCACTACAAGCCGACAACTGGCTGCGGATAATCGAGTCCAAGTTCGGGCTGCTCCAATGTACGGAGCGGCAAAAGACTCTGTTTGTGGCGCAGCATCTTCACGGTGCCACTGGTGCGTGGTGGGCGAATTATGTCGCCTCACGTCCAGCTGTCCGTGCCGTGGAGTGGGGAGAATTCCGGGAGGTGTTTCGCGCCTACCATATCCCTCCCGGGATAATGAAGAGGAAGTTCCAAGAGTTCATGGAGCTGAAGCAGGGCGGGAGGAGTGCCCATGACTACTCCCGTGCCTTCAACCATCTGGCGCAATATGCGTCGGACTACGTCTCCACTGAGGAGAAGAAGCGGGAGCACTTCTATCGGGGATTACACCCCGAGATGACGACGCATCTCGTCCAATGGAATCGTGGCACCTTCAACGACCTCGTTAATGCCGCGATTGTGGCGGACCGGTGTCCGCTCATCCAGGATCACAGAGGGTGGTGCCGCGCGATGCGACACCCGACAGCACACGTCATAAGAACACAATATATTACATGGGAAAAACAAACTGAACTGTACAAAAAGGTACAACTTCAGTTACAATCTAGTATTTATTTTACACAGCGGAAGTTTCTTTTATACAACTCACGCCCGCCTATCTAGCAAAAGTCGGTTGCCCAGCCCTAGGGCAACCCACACTAGCTGCACTCCTCAGCTCAGCGCGGCGTGTACGGCTCCCACTCAGCTGTGGTCCCAGATGGAGGGTAACCTTCGCCGGTGGACTCATACTCCGAGTCCGTGGGTGGCTCCTCACCTGAAAAACACTTAAGCAGCAACCGCGAGCACGATGGCTTAACAAGACTTAACCGACTCACCTAAGCATGAAACTCTACATGAGGTGTACAATGACATAGGATAGTAATGTTGCAGCAAATGGACACGCCTACAAGTTCATCCTTAGTTCATCTGTTAGCAACAAGTTAACAGTTCAGGAAGCTAAAATTTAGTAAGCAATATTTGGTGGCACACATGTAGCAATACAATTATATCATAACAGCAAGATTGAATCATCACATTTCATACATTAGTCTACGTTACGACGCAGTGAACAAGCGGTACTCGTCACCGCGAGGGACGGCGAATCGACTCGATATACACCTGCAGGGAAACCCAAAGAGCACATCACGTACGCCCACCCGTGGAGCTGCACAGCACGCTCACTCGATGTCGTACGGGACAACCTTTCACCCAACAGCCCAAACGTCGAACCGGTCGCACCGAAACGAGCAGGAGGTTCCCTACACGGAGCATCTCTCTATGCCCGTTAGCAGATTTCCACCTTACTGCCCTCAGCCTACACCTATAAATCGGTGCGTTATGCCTCGACGCCCGGAGGTTTAGGCTACATGGGTTTATCGGGGCCCATATATCCGATATGCCTTCGGTACGTTCAATACTTGTTCAGCAGGGCCGCACACGGATCGGTCCTCAATCGACACGGGCAGGGCTGCACACACAAGACTTCCTCTTTCTGCGCCCTAGCCACTGCCTAGTCTCATTTCCATTACTAAAGTGATCTCACATCACTCGAACCAAACCCGTGTGTCCCAAACCTAACTCGCAAGTAGATTCCAACTACTCGACTTGTACCGAAGTCCTATGAATCATTAAGCATAGTCTGTCTATTCGAGGCCCTAGACACTACCCACACTCTTGGGGGAAATTCTGCTTATGCATTGGGGTATTCATCCATCCTACACCTAATGCACATACACACTTCACACTACGTATGTAAACAAAGTAAAATTTTATAAAAGGCTTAATGCAAACCGGGGCTTGCCTTGTTGCTGCTGGTAAGTAGTTAGCTCTTCTTCTGGAAGGAGGAAGTCCAGCACTTCCGGAGTCTCTTCTTCAGTGACTACACGTTTAATGAAATACGACATGTAAATTTAAATACAATGTGTAAACTTGAAAACTTAACTACTAATAACTCTAGCTAGCCCTCCCCTTTGGTTCTGAAATTTTTATTGTGGCTTGGTAGGGTCCTAACCAGAGTCTTGACCAAGTTTCATTTGAAACAAAGTTCATCTGAACCTTGTACAAATAAAAGCCCATTTGTTCAATATTTGAGCCTCTAAATAATTCCAGGGGTTTTCATGGCTCCAACCATTACTTTCTGGAAACTAGAATTTAGGATGGTTCTATTGGAGTTGGTTTCATGTCATTTTAAGAATTCTACTGAAAGTTATATCCTAATTAAGATAGGAGAAAATCTGAAAAATGTTTCTGTACATTTTTCTATTTTCTCAGGGCAGTTCTCTTAATCACCCCATTAGGGTAACTAAATTAACTTGGATGAGTCTAAAAATTTTACTGGGATACAGGGATTTTCCAATAAACCTCTCAGCCAAATTTCAGAATTTTTCATAAAGTAGTTCTCCTGATAAAATTCCCAACAGTTTAAAATTTAGGGATTTAATTCTGGAAAACTATTTACTTTCATGAGCTGAATTTGGTATTGCTGGAAAGTACTCAGAATTCTGAGTTCAGCAAAATTTGGTTCACCGAATTTGGAGTTTCCTAGCCAAAGTTCTATTCATTTGAAGTTTGAACTAAAACTGGAAATTCCAAAAATGTTTAAATCCTGCGGGTGGGTCCATCGCCCATGTGTCGACCGCTGGAGCCGAGCCACACGGGGCCACAGACTCCTTCCCGCGCGGCCACACTGGATCCTGGACCACAGAGAATCCCGCACATTTATCTCCAGCCGCTGACGAGTGGGGCCTCCCCCCTTCGTCTTCCTCCGGCCACCCGCGCGACCCCGCCGCCGAGCTCGCCGGAGCTCTCACCGGAGAGGGGTTCCGGTCCTCGGAACTTGCCGATTCTCACCACCTGTGCCTATCTCGGCCTGGGGAACACGGTGGTGCCCTCACCAGAGCGTGACAACGGCCGGAACAGTGCTCCCGCCGGTAACAGCGGCCGGGAGCTCACCGGCGACGTCGAACTCGGCATCCCCTGCACCTTTTTCGATGCGGTTTGCTCGGGGAGCTCCGCTGACACCTGATGGTCACGGTCATGGACAACGATCCCCGTGAAAACGGCTGTAACTATGACCTCATCGGCGACCTAGGCCGGATATCGGCTGTGCTTAGAAAACTTTGAAGAACCGTAACCCTAGCCCACGGTTCTTACTGGTTTTCGATCCTAGGTGGTCGTGGCAGGGTATAGAGTGTGTGCGTGACTCTGTAAGCCTGGTGATGAGCTAACCCCCACGGATTTTGGGATTTGGTGGGGGCTCGGTCTTAGGACCACCGAAACTTTCCCGGCGAAATACTCCCCCGACAGCCCATGAAATGAAGAACGGTTGGGACCAGAAGGATCAGCACCCCAAGGCGGTTCTTTCTTGTGTTGCTCATCAGGCACGAGAGTGCCTGGGTTGCTCGGACGCTGGCGACTAGAGAGCGGCGAAGAAAAAGTTTGTGCGCGGAGGCGATTGTGGATGGGGGAACGCTGGGGCAGCCGGGGCACCGTGAAAACAGCCGAGCGAGCGTCGCGCTGGCGTGGTGACTCCACTCTTTCACCGTGCGGTGGCCGCGTTGGGATGGGGTCGACCCCGTGCGCTTTCGCCCGTAGGGGTGTTCGACCTCGTGCCTGAGTCGGTTTGATCCCTGGGTGGCTGACCAGTGGGCCCTCTTCTCCCTTCTAATTCTTTCTCCCCCTTTCTTTTGTAAATATCCCAGCAACTAAACATTGAATGAGAGACTTAGCCCCCAAGTCTTGGTTTGAATTTGAGTTCTCAAATTCAAACTTTGTTTGACTAAATTTGCTTTATGTTTAAACTGAAATTCAAATTCAGTTTGAAATTATTGCAAATTTAGCTCCCGACAAGATGAATTCCAATGGGATGAAAATTGGTGGGCTTACTCAGAAATATGTGAGTTTGAATCTGAAGCTAACTTTTGAATTTGGGTGATGAAAGTTGCTGCAATTTGAATTTACATTCAAATTGGCCTCTTTTGCAAATACCTCCAAAAGTGCCTCAAAAAGTGTTGGATTTACATGAAACTTGGACTCAACCTTCCCAAAACTTTTTAAGTTCTAGGGGTGAGCTCAACCTCTCATGTTCATGTGTAAAAATCCTACTTTGTGAAAGTGAAGGCTTTCCCCTCTAATTACTCTTTTGATGGAGGTTACTTGCTCTTCACCATTTTTCACAAAATACCCACAACAAAAGTGTGGTGTTTTGAAGTGAGGAAAAATTTTAGCAAGTCCCTTTTCTTGGGCTTTTACATCCCCCCCTTAAAAGAATCTCGTCCCGAGATTATAAAAGGAAAGATAGCGATGTAGTAGGGATTTACCCGTGTTGAGAAGCCATGAACTCTGGGTAATTTGAGCGAAGGAATTCCTCGCTCTCCCACGTTGCTTCTTCAGCGGTGTGGTTGCTCCAGAGTATCTTGTAGAACCACAATGTAATGCTACGCGTGGTCCTGGCTTTTTCATCAAGAATTGCCACCGGATACTCATCATATGTTAAATCCGGTTTCAGCTCGCCGATGTCTTCGGTAGGAACAGCAGCCGTATGCTTCAAACATTTTCGTAGTTGCGGAACATGGAAAACATCATGGACACCAGCAAGGGATGCCGGTAACTCCAATAGATACGCCCCTGGTCCACACTTCTCGGTGATGGAATAGGGTCCAATAAAACGGGGAGCGAGCTTCCCCTTCACACCGAACCGGTGCACGCCCTTCATCGGAGACACGCGGAGGTACACGTGTTCACCGACGTCAAAGTGCAACGGTCTACGCCTCTTATCAGCGTAGCTCTTCTGCCGGGATTGAGCGGCCTTCAAATTAGCTTGGATCGTCCGAACGCGCTCTTCCGCGTCGTTCACCACATCAACCCCGAATGTGACCCTTTCACCAGACTCGCACCAGTTTAATGGGGTGCGGCACTTTCGACCGTAGAGAGCTTCGTAGGGTGCCATCTTGATACTCGCCTGATAGCCGTTGTTGTACGAGAATTCTGCCAATGGTAGGTGATCATCCCAGTTCCTACCATGGTGGATGGCACATGCTCTCAACATGTCTTCTACTACTTGGTTGACCCTTTCTGTTTGTCCATCTGTCTGAAGGTGATAGGCGGAGCTCCTGATCAACTTAGTACCCAATGCAGCGTGTAGCTGCTCCCAAAAGCGAGATACAAATAATGCACCTCAATCTGAGATGATGGTCTTGGGTACCCCATACAAACACAGAATCTTTGCTATGTATAGCTCCGCATATTTGCCGGCATTGTAACGTGTATTCACCGGAATGAAGTGAGCCGTCTTGGTCAACCGATCAACGATTACCCAAATGGAATCATGTTTGTTGGCAGTTAGGGGTAATTCCACAATGCAATCCATGCTCACATCTTCCCATTTCCATGCCGGGATCTTCAGGGGTTGCAAAAGCCCTGACTTCCTCATATGATCCGCCTTCACTCGTCTACACGTATCACACTCGGATACGTACTTCGCCACCTCCCGTTTCATCCGTGTCCACCAAAATTTCTTTTTCAAATCTTGGTACATTTTGTTGCTGCCCGGATGAATGGAGTACATGGACAAGTGGGCTTCATGGAGGATCTTCTTCCTCAACTCCATATCCCGGGGTACGACTATGCGGTCATTGAACCATAGCGTCCCCTCCTCATCCTTCCGGAAACATTTGATCTCCCCGTTTTCTATCAATCTCCGGAGATGTGCCATGCCTTTATCATCTTTCTGAGCTGCAATGATGTCCTCCCTAATAGTAGGGATGAGGGCAAGGTTGTACAGCGATCCATAAGGAACCAAATATAGACTCGGCTCCTCCTCCTCCACCGGTGTAATGGTGAGGTGATGGACATGTGATTTCCAACTCAGCGCGTCAGCAACCACATTCGCCTTGCCGCGGTGGTAGTGAATCTCAATTTCATAATCTTTGATCAGTTCCAACCACCTCTTTTGCCTCATGTTCAGCTCCTTCTAGGTGAAAATGTATTTCAAGCTCTTGTGGTCGGTGTAGAGATGCACCAGATTCCCCAGGAGATAGTGCCTCCACATTTTTAGCGCCAACACCACGGCAGCAAGCTCAAGATCATGAGTAGGATAATGCTGCTCATGGTTTCGAAGTTGGCGCGAGCCATATGCGACCACACGTCCTTCCTGCATCAACACGCAGCCAAGCCCAATACCGGACGCGTCACAATACACGTCGAAGGGCTTTGTTGTATCCGGTTGAGCTAAGACCGGGGCTGTGGCAAGATGCTTCACCAATATTTGGAATGCTCCTTCACACGCCGTGTTCCAAACATATTTCGTACCTTTCTTCAGCAATTCTGTCATCTGCTTAGCGAGCTTGGAGAAGCTTGGAATGAATCTCCGATAGTATCCCGCTAACCCGAGGAAGCTTCTGACTTCATGAACTGAAGTGGGAGCTTTCCATTTCAGCACCTGCTCTATCTTGCTTGGGTCAACTGCAATGCCTTCTGCTGAGATGATATGTCCCAAGAATGGTACTTGGCTGATCCAAAACTCGCATTTACTGAACTTGGCGTAGAGCTTGTGGTCTCGCAATCGTTGAAGAACGATCCGCAAATGTTCGGCATGTTCAGCTTCTGTCTTAGAGTAAACCAAGATATCGTCGATGAACACTACCACAAACTTGTCCAGCTCCGGCATGAACACCGAGTTCATGAGATACATGAAATGGGCTGGAGCATTTGTGAGACCAAAGGACATGACGAGATATTCATATAATTCGTATCTCGTCGAGAAGGCCGTCTTCGGGATATCCTCCGCCCGGATCTTGATCTGATGATATCCAGAGCGAAGGTCCATCTTGGAGAACACACTTGCACCCACAAGTTGATCAAACAATATGTCGATGCGGGGCAGTGGATACTTATTCTTGATGGTGACGGCGTTGAGCGGCCGGTAGTCCACACACAGCCTCAAGGTTTCATCCTTTTTCTTCACAAATAGTGCCGAGCATCCCCAAGGCGAGGAACTCGGCCTAATGAAACCCTTGCTCAACAGATCATTGAGCTGTTCTTTCAGTTCAGCCAGCTCATTTGGAGCCATTTTATATGGTCTCCGTGATATGGGCGTAGTCCCGGGTGCGAGCTCGATCTTGAACTCGACATCCCGCTCAGGTGGCATGCCCGGAAGATCATCCGGGAACACGTCGGGGTACTCCCGGACTACGGGGATGTCCTCTAACTTGAGGGCTTCAGTATTGTTGATCTCTGAAACCTCTCTGACTGGATTATCTAATAAGAGGGATTGCGGACGGTGTAATGGAGAGTTGAGGTGAACCGTCCGTGCTAGGGTTTCCAGGACAGCGCCATGGTAGCTTAGCCATGACATTACCAAGATTGCATCAATCTTATGCCCCCAAGGATAATCATAGTGGTGGGATATATCTTCCCACCTAAGCACAGTGGTGCTTTTGGAACCATCATCATTGCTGAAATCTTCCCTCCCGGTGAGCAGATCATATAAGAACACTCGGTTGGAAAGACTTCCAGCTGATGCTTAACCACATATGATGCACTTATGAAGATGTGGGTTGCACCAGAATCAAACAATATTATGATGGCTTGATGGTTGAGAGTGAACGTACCCGCCAGCACGTTGTCTCCCTCCGGGGCATCCTCATTGTCGAGGTTGCGGACGCCACCAGTCCGCTGACCAACCTTCTTCACCGGAGATCGGCCTCGAGCACCGCCCTGGAACTGGGCTTGCCAGCTGCTCTGCTGCCCCTGGGGACAGTCCTTCGCGAAGCGGCCCGCCTGGCCACACGTGAAGCAAGTGAAACGGAGCGGTCCCCCGCTGATCGGTGGACGGAATCCCGGGGCGCGTTGTGGCGATGGAAACGCCCGGGGTACCGTCTGCTGCTGATGTTGCTGCTGCTGTCTTGGTGGTGGCATCGGCGGACGGAATGGAGGTGACTGAAAAGGACGTCCCCCGAACCGTTGAGGTCGCGCCGGTGGATGCCATTGCTGTCCGGATGGTGTCCGATACACCATACGGTACTTCTGAGGAGCGCCACCACCACTGCTGGGCGGAGCGCTGTGCTTCCTCTGCTCAGCTGCCAACTCCCGCTGAGCGTCCTCTTGCATGATCGTGGCATTGACTAAGTCGTTGAAGGTGCCGCGATTCCATTGCACGAGATGTGTCTTCATTTCGGGGTGTAACCCCCGATAGAAGTGCTCCCGCTTTTTCTCCTCGGTGGAGATGTAGTCTGACGCATATTGCGCCAGATGGTTGAAGGCACGGGAGTAGTCATGGGCACTCCTCCCGCCCTGCTTCAGTTCCAAAAATTCTTGGAACTTCCTCTTCATGATCCCGGGAGGGATGTGATAGGCGCGGAACGCCTCCCGGAATTCCTCCCATTCCACGACATGGCCAGCCGGACGTGAGGCGACATAATTCACCCACCACGCACCAGCGGCACCGTGGAGTTGCTGCGCTGCGAACAGAGTCTTCTGCCGCTCCGTACATTGGAGCAGCCCGAACTTGGACTCGATGGTCCGCAGCCAGTTGTCGGCCTCCAGTGGTTCTTCAGCTGCGGTGAACACTGGAGGGTGCGTACTCATGAAGTCCGAGTATGACACTTCACGGGGCTCACGAGGCCCTCTGTCTTGACGCCCCCCTGCCTGGGACGTATTCTGCACGATCGTGCGGAGCAGGTCGGTCTGCTCCTCACGACCTCCCACCAGTGCCGCTATCACATCCGCTAGAGTAAGCGGAGGCGGCGGTGGTGGCTGCTGCTGCGGGGTGCTGTCGTAGGCCGGTGGCTGGGAGTCATCACCTCCCTGTTGGCTAGAGCCACCAACCTCGTGCGTGGTCCTAGTACGAACCATCTGCAACCATACGACAATAACATCAGTCCCGCAACCTATTGCATGCAGTCTAATAAAATTAGGCGTAAAAACATAATGACAATAATTCATGCGATACATCGTAAGTGGATAATGTAATAACTTTGCACAAGCTACACCATTACCAGACCAAATATAAGCTAGTTTAATCCAACTTGATGAACCTCCTCTTTGGAAGCTCACCATAACTAGGTTTGGTCACTACGAGACATTATGATCGCGTTGTCATCACGTATACCACCCTTAGGGTACAACACCCTCTCTAATGAGTTCAACTGTCACCCCTCTATCAGAATGACCAGTTTCTACCTATTCTAGGTTTTGATCTGGTTCTGGGCATTTTCATAACTCAAGCTGAATACTAAAGTTAAAGTTAACTTTAGTATCTTTCCTACGAGTACTCATTTTCCCCCAGATCAACTCTGGTTAAAAAGTTATGGTAATTCAAAGTCCACAGAATTTCTGGAAGAATTTCAACAGCACCTCCATTGAAAGTTGCTGTTTTCAACTCCGGTTTCCACTAAAATCTGTGCTGAAATTTCAGAAACTTTGAATTGCAAAGATGTAACACATATTCTACCCTTTCTAAGGATGTATCATATGAAAATTTTTGATTTTTCTTCTGGGAGTTATCATTGAAAAACCGAACAGTTTAGAGAATGTTGCACTCTGTCCTGGTTCTGGACAGTTTACATTTCTCTGGGAATTAAGCCATCTTAAGGTGGGTTTCAGCTCTGGAAGTCTACAACAAGGTTGTAGAGTACTTAAATACCTTCCCAGAACTATACACCACACCTCTCTTGGCTAAAAGACCTGTGAGTCATGCTCCATTGAAGATCAGCAACTTGGTGCCCAAAACAGAGCACTCTGTTTTTCAGTCTTTTGGCTATCCTGCTCCACTATCCCATTCTTATACCCAACCAGGGTCCTAAATGTTGAACCTATAGATTTTAATTCTTTGTTATCACTATTTTGTATGCGTATGCCTATGATATCTCGGTACTACGTTCCTCACAAAAGAAAATCCTAACCGGATTATACCGGCGTATACGTCTCAAGTGTGGCACTAAACGGTCTCTCGCACACGTTTACTACACGGATACATACGTGGTTAGTACCTGCAGAAGACCACACAATATTTATGCACTCAAAGGTTGTTCATTTCAGGCAGTTCCATATTTAAAAGTAAATACAAACGCCCGTATCATTGTCATACGGCCGTCCTTGAGTTAGGTCACGTCTCAAGGTACGTGATCGTGGTTCAACACCACACGACGGGGAACCCGAGTATGTCATGAACGGGTCATCACGGTTGGGAATGTTATCAACCCAATAGATACCACCTACTGCCCTGCAGGGCATGCCGATGGCAAGCGCTGCGTATGTCCTCCTGGGCTACTTCCAGACGAACACACTCTCGCGTTACTGACCACGCGATGGGGTCTCCACTTACTTGCCTAATGCACGCTAGGGATCAGCGTTTCATATGAACTCAGGAACATGAAGAGTCCAAGAGTTTCATATTGACGTCTCACACCAAGCTGTGAGACCAATCCCTGAACCACGTTCCTCGTCAGGGGAGCTAACCGAAATTGAACCGCTTTCGTGGCGTTCCTTACCGTTCTTACCAGAGCGTAGGTGCGTCGTTACATAATGAAAATTCAGAATTATAACACGTAGGTTAGTCTTTGCCAGTTTAAGTAACTATGCTAGTATAGTCCTTACTTGGGCAACTACCGAATCCTCACCGTAACCTAAGTTTTCCCATAATATAGTCCTTAAGTACTCTGCTATCCCCAATGCAGCTCTGATACCAGGCTGTGGCGGACCAGTGTCCGCTCATCCAGGATCGCAGAGGGTGGTGCCGCGCGATGCGACACCCGACAGCACACGTCATAAGAACACAATATATTACATGGGAAAAACAAACTGAACTGTACAAAAAGGTACAACTTCAGTTACAAACTAGTATTTATTTTACACAGCGGAAGTTTCTTTTATACAACTCACGCCCGCCTATCTAGCAAAAGTCGGTTGCCCAGCCCTAGGGCAACCCACACTAGCTGCACTCCTCAGCTCAGCGTGGCGTGTACGGCTCCCACTCAGCCGTGGTCCCCGACGGAGGGTAACCCTCGCCGGTGGACTCGTACTCCAAGTCCGTGGGTGGCTCCTCACCTGAAAAACACTTAAGCAGCAACCGTGAGCACGATGGCTCAACAAGACTTAACCGACTCACCTAAGCATGAAACTCTACATGAGGTGTACAATGACATAGGATAGTAATGTTGCAGCAAATGGACACGCCTACAAGTTCATTCTTAGTTCATCTGTTAGCAACAAGTTAACAGTTCAGGAAGCTAAAATTTAGTAAGCAATATTTGGTGGCACACATGTAGCAATACAATTATATCATAACAGCAAGATTGAATCATCACATTTCATACATTAGTCTACATTACGACGCAGTGAACAAGCGGTACTCGTCACCGCGAGGGACGGTGAATCGACTCGATATACACCTGCAGGGAAACCCAAAGAGCACGCCACGTACGCCCACCCGTGGAGCTGCACAGCACGCTCACTCGATGTCGTACGGGACAACCTTTCACCCAACAGCCCAAACGTCGAACCGGTCGCACCGAAACGAGCAGGAGGTTCCCTACATGGAACATCTCTCTATGCCCGTTAGCAGATTTCCACCTTGCTGCCCTCAGCCTACACCTATAAATCGGTGCGTTATGCCTCGACGCCCGGAGGTTTAGGCTACATCGGTTTATTGGGGCCCATATATCCGATATGCCTTCGGTACGTTCAATACTTGTTCAGCAGGGCTGCACACGGATCGGTCCTTAATCGACACGGGCAGGGCTGCGCACACAAGACTTCCTCTTGCTGCGCCCTAGCCCCTGCCTAGTCTCATTTTCATTACTAAAGTGATCTCACATCACTTGAACCAAACCCGTGTGTCCCAAACCTAACTCACGAGTAGATTCCAACTACTCGACTTGTACCGAAGTCCTATGAATCATTAAGCATAGTCTGTCTATTCGAGGCCCTAGACACTACCCACACTCTTGGGGAAAATTCTGGTTATGCATTTGGGTATTCATCCATCCTACACCTAATGCACATACACACTTCACACTACGTATGTAAACAAAGTAAAATTTTATAAAAGGCTTAATGCAAACCGGGGCTTGCCTTGTTGCTGCTGGTCAGTAGTTAGCTCTTCTTCCGGAAGGAGGAAGTCCAGCACTTCCGGAGTCTCTTCTTCAGTGACTACACGTTTAATGAAATACGACATGTAAATTTAAATGCAATGTGTAAACTTGAATACTTAACTACTAATAACTCTAGCTAGCCCTCCCCTTTGGTTCTGAAATTTTTATTGTGGCTTGGTAGGGTCCTAACCAGAGTCTTCACCAAGTTTCATTTGAAACAAAGTTCATCTGAACCTTGTACAAATAAAAGCCCATTTGGTCAATATTTGAGCCTCTAAATAATTCCAGGGGTTTTCATGGCTCCAACCATTACTTTCTGGAAACTAGAATTTAGGATGGTTCTAATGGAGTTGGTTTCATGTCATTTGAAGAATTCTACTGAAAGTTATGTCCTAATTAAGATTGGAGAAAATCTGAAAATGTTTCTGTACATTTTTCTATTTTCTCAGGGCAGTTCTCTTAATCAGCCCATTAGGGTAACTAAATTAACTTGGATGACACGACCCCACGGTCTTGTCGATCCAGGATCATGCTGAGGGGCACTGCGTTGCACATCACCGGATAACACACATCAAAGGTACAAAGCGGAAGCAAAATTTTATTACATAAACTGGTTTATGAACATGTTTACATCAAAATAAGTCTCGTCTACACTCACGGGCGTAGACTACGCATCAAGTCCACGTTCATCCCTTGAACGTGTCCTTGCTAGCACACACGTACACTAACTCTGCGGCGTGCACGACTCCCACTCGACGGGGTTCCCCTCCTAGGGTTCTGTCTCCTCCTTGGGAGTCCCTTCCTCATAGAACCCTGCAAAAGCTTCAAACACAAGCAGTGAGCACGAAGGCTCAGCAAGTCTGACCCGTCTCACTTAAACATGGAACTTCTACATGAGGGGTGATAGGTTACATGAGGTAAAAATCAATTGCAAGGACTCGCCTAATTAGTGGAACCTTACTTTCAAGTTTTAGCAGCAGGTTGTGGAGAACCTTACGCTAAGGCACATGAGAGAGCCGCAATCAAATAAGAAACGCATTTCTCTCATGTACTTTGCCCAAAGTTGATAAGAACTTTAGTTAGCTTTAGACTACAGCAAATCATTAGCAATCAAGTCCATCTTTCAATCAGCAACATTTTTAACATGCAACTAGCCTATTCTTTCTACGTCACGGTACAGTGAACATGTGGTACTCACTGACCGCGAGGGACGGCGATTATAATCGATTTACACCTGCAGGGTTACCCGAACAACCCGTCACGTACGCCCGTACTCGATGTTGCCTACAACAACCATCACGGACGCCGTACGCAACCACCTTTCGCCCGTCAGCCAAATATTGAACCGGTCCCATCGTCCCGAGCAAGAGGTATCTGCACGCGCATCTCAGTGCCGCCAGCCGATTTACACCTCAAGCTCTCAAACTACCCTCTGAACGACGGGCAATGCCTCAATACCCAGCTACCCGAGTTACATCGGTTTCCCAGTTCCCATATAGCCGGTAGGTCTTCTGTACTGTTCTAGCTTGTTCAACAGGCCCGCACACGGCTCGGTCCTCAATCGATGCAAGCGGAGCTACAGCACACAGGCCCCAAAGTCCTGCTGCCCTTACCCTCCGCTTGGTCTCATTTTCTTGCCATGTGTTTCATGTGCTATCACTACCCGAGTCGAGTGCCTCTAACCTATGCTCGCGAGTAGTTCCAACTACTCGACTTGTACCGAATCCTACTCTATCTTAGCATTGCAGTAGCTAACGGGGTCTGCCATCCTAAACCCAACCCATGGTTTTCTTGGCTATGCAATTGGGTTTCCAAACAAAACTCTAATGCAAAGAATAAAGTAATCAAGTATGTGCTCAAAACAATAAAAACTTGTCAAAAGGTTAATGCAAACCGGAACTTGCCTTGCTGCTCTTGGTCGTAGGCTAGCTGTTCCTCCGGAGTAACTAAGTCTAGGACTTCGGGTTCCTCCTCGACCTTAGCGACTACATGATAGAAGCAATACATGTATTAATTTAGATGCAGTTGTATTAACTTTTAAACTTGTGAAGTCTATAACTCTTACTAGACAAGCCCAATGAGTGTGAAATTTTTACTGTGGCTTGGTTACAACCTAAACAGAGACTTGGTCAAGTTTTAGTTGCAGCAAAGCTCATTTGAGCCCTCCACAATTAATCATGTACTTGACCTTAATTGAAGGCTTTTAGGGTGTTCTAAGGATTTTCATGAAACAAACTATGACTTTCTGAAAACTAGGTTTTCAGAGGGTTCTAATGGAGTTGGTCTCACTTAATTTGAATGTTCCTAGCTAAAGATATGAGCTAAACAATTTCGGACAAAATCCTGAAAATGTTTCTGAACACTTTCTATTTTCTCTGGAACAGTTTCACTAATCACACCATTAGGTGGATCAAATGAGCTCAAATGGGTCTGAAATTTTTATGGTAGTTCAGGGATATTCTGGTGAACACCCCAGCGAAATTTCAGGATTTTCCTCCACAGGATTCTTTAGTTAAAATTCCTAGCAGTTTTAACTTTGAGGAATTAATTCTGGAGAAACAAGGGTTTTCATGAAGTGAAACTTGATTTGCTGGAAAGTGCTCAGAGAGCTGAATCCAGAAAAATTTGGTTCACTCGATTTGGAGCTTTCTAGCCAATGTTATGAGGATTTGAAGTTTGGAAGAATTCTGAAAATCGGGGGAAAAGTTTAAACTCGCGGGGGCCCGCGGGGACACGTGTTGAGCGCAGAGGTGTCCGGCACACCGAGGCCCACAGGGTATTTGCGCGCCAGCACAGTCGATCCTGGACGCACCCCGATCCCGATTTAAAATATCGGTCGCTGACAGCTGGGGTCCACCCCCTTCTTCAACCTCCCGACGCCCACGCTCTGCCGCCGGGGAACCTCGCCGGAGAGCTCGCCGGCAGCTTCTGTGGAGCTCCAAGCTTCACCATCTTGGCCGCCCCTGCCTACTTTCACTCGGGGAACAGGACTCTGGGGTCAGCTCGTCATGACAACGGCCGGTGCATGGTCGGCGACGAGCCACCGTCTGGGAACAACTTCGGCCGTGTCGGCTGACTTCCCTAGCACCTCAACTACGCGAGCAACCGGTCGGGAAGCATCAGTCGACCTCAGGGAAGGTCGACATGAGCTTGAGGCAGCTCGGGGAAGGCCCGAAGTAGGTCCTCACCGTGCACCCGATATCTCCCGCTTGCTCCGCCGTTGGTAAACCTCGAATTACGCCGGTTGCAGAGGTTCTCCGACCAAAAGTTGTGAAGGCAACTTGTGCGTTACCGTGTCTAGTTTGTGTGAGAGCGGATTAAGGCCCTCTAATCCTTTCTAGATTATGAATTCAATGGAACCGCACCCGAAGGTCGTTCCGCACACAGAAAGGGGAAAACTGGGAATTCGCCGCCGGTGAGCAACCACTCGAGCTGTGGCTCGGGGGTGAGCAGCACCGGTCACCAGCGCGTCCAAGGGTGCCCTGGCTCGGGCGTGACAACGCCCCGGTTGGGCTGTCCACGAGAGCCCGAGGTGCGGCGGTTTTAAGTCACCGAATTGATCTTTCGGCATATCCGAGATCAAGCGGTTTACACTGAGTTTTAGCAACGGGGAGGAAGGAGAAGAGTTCCTAGTACCCTGCCGTAGCTCGAGAGGGGACGGGAAGGCTGTGATCGGTGCTCTCCGATCGATTCCGAGCTGCGGAAGGAGTATGCCGGCGCTGAGTTCTTGCGGGGGAAGAAACGGGCGAGGCTTCGGCCGAGGAGGGGGGAAGGCGCCTTAAGAAGGCTCTGAACCGCCTCACGCCCGCGCGTGGCCAAGCAGCTGCTGGCGCGGTGGCTCCCCTCGGTGGCGATCGCAGCGGCGGATCGGCGACCCGAGTGAGAAAAGTCTCAGTCGGTTGATTCTTCTCTGTGGCTGACATGTGGGACCCACCTGTTGTAAACAGTGAGCCCCAAAATACTCTTGGTGATTCAAATTATTCCCCCATGAGCCATTTGAATTGAGTAGAATTCAAATTGGGTTTGGTTTGAATGAATTTCAGCACAAGTTCAGTTTTGAATTCAAATAAAGTTTGAATTTGTCCCACTTAGCTCATGTCAGGATCAACTCCAAATGGAGTGAAAATTGGTGTGTGAGCTCACAAAAATGTGCTGAGTAAGAATATGCCTCCCACTTTAAAATTCATAGGATAAAAACAGTTTAAATTTGAATATGGTTTCAAACTGCCCTCTTTCTAACTATACCCAAAATGACCTCAAAAAGGTTTTGAATTTGGGTGAAACATGGCATGGACATTCTTAGCAATGTGTAGGAGTTTTCATATGTCCAGCCCACCTATATCACATGTGGAAAATACCACTTTTGCAATGTGTGAGTTTGTTCTGTAATGAGCATGTTGATGGTGGTTACTTGCTCTTCATTTGTGTTCATCATCTTTCCTCAAATGAGGTGTGTGTGTGTGGTGATGAACACTTCAATTATGTGTCAAAAACTGAGGCCCTTACATTCCTCCCCCCTTAAAAGAATCTCGTCCCGAGATTATAAGGTGAAAATGAGAGAGAGGACGGTGAAAAATTACCGAATATGCGACGTGAAAAAGTCGGGGTAGTTAGCGCGAAGAAATTCTTCGCTCTCCCATGTCGCTTCGTCCATGGAGTGATTACTCCATAGAACCTTGTAGAACCGCAACGTACGGTTGCGTGTGGTTCGGGCCTTTTCATCGATAATCTGCACCGGTTCCTCCCGATAGGTGAGATCCGGTTGCAGTTCTTCAATATCTTCCAGCTGAACGGTAGTGGATAGCTTGAGACACTTCCTCAGCTGGGAAATGTGAAAGACGTCGTGCACACCGGAAAGTGCTTCTGGTAATTTCAGCCGGTATGCCACTGACCCACATCTTTCAGTAATTTGGAATGGACCGATGAATCGGGGTGCTAACTTCCCGCTTACCCCAAATCTGTTTACGCCCTTCATTGGAGACACCCGTAGATATACGTGATCTCCAACTTCGAATTGTAATGGGCGCCTTCTCCGGTCCGCATACTGTTTCTGACAGGATTGGGCGGCTTTTAGGTTCGCTTGAATCAGTCGAACCTTCTCTTCCGCGTTGTTGACGAGGTCAATCCCGAAGGTAACCCTTTCGCCAGACTCACACCAATTCAATGGTGTGTGGCATTTTCTCCAGTATAGCGCCTCGTAAGGTGCCATCTTGATGCTGGCTTGGTACCCATTATTGTACGAGAACTCGGCTAACGGCAAGTGATCATCCCAATTCTTGCCGTGGTTGATAGCGCAAGCTCGTAGCATGTCTTCTAGGATCTGATTTACCCGCTCGGTTTGTCCATCCGTCTGCGGGTGGTATGCTGAACTACGGATCAGCTTCGTCCCCAAGGCAGCGTGCAGCTGCTCCCAAAAGCGGGACACAAATAAAGTGCCCTGATCCGATATGATGGTACGGGGTACGCCGTACAAGCATAGGATCCGTGAGATGTATAGTTCAGCGTACTTCTTGGCGTTGTAGTTTGTGTTAACTGGGATGAAATGGGCAACTTTGGTGAGCCGATCGAAGATCACCCATACAGAATCATGCTTCTGAAAAGTGGTGGGTAAACCGACGATGAAATCCATGCTCACGTCCTCCCATTATCAGGCAGGAATGCTCAATGGTTGCAGCAGTCCCGGTTTCCGCATATGGTCTGCCTTCACCCTTCGACATGTATCACACTCAGACACGTATTTTGCAGTCTCTCGCTTCATCCGTGTCCACCAAAACTTGCTTCTGAGTTCTCGATACATCTTGTTGCTGCCGGGGTGAATAGAGAACTTTGACAAGTGAGCCTCATCAAAGATTTTCTTTCGTAATTCCGGGTTACGGGGTACGACGATCCGGTCCTTGAACCATAGGACGCCGTCTCCGTCCTTCCGGAAACATTTCAGCTCCCCACTGTCCACACGTCTCCGCAAATGTGGCATGCCCTTGTCATTCTTCTGGGCTGCCGCTATCTCTTCACGAATGGTGGGGATCAAAGCTAGGTTGTAGAGAGCTCCATGTGGAATAACATGTAGTGGTGGTTCGCTCTCTTCCAATGGTGTGATGGTCAGGTTGTTGACGTGTGACTTGCGGCTCAGCGCATCTGCCACTACGTTTGCCTTGCCCGGATGATAATGGATCTCTATTTCGTAATCCTTTATCAGTTCTAACCATCTTCGCTGCCTCATGTTCAGCTCCTCCTGAGTGAATATGTACTTGAGGCTTTTGTGGTCGGTATATAGATGTACGAGGTTACCGAGTAGGTAGTGCCTCCACATTTTCAGTGCAAGTACCACGGCAGAGAGCTCCAAGTCGTGAGTTGGATAATTTTGCTCATGGTTTCTAAGCTGCCGTGATCCATACGCGACCACTCTTCGGTCTTGCATCAGCACACATCCGAGCCCAATGCCGGATGCATCGCAGTACACATCGAACGGTTTTGTTGTGTCTGGATGCGCCAAAACCGGTGCTGATGTCAGGTGCTTAACTAAAGCCTTGAATGCTGCTTCACATGTTGGACTCCAAACATATTTGGTAGCCTTCTTTAGCAGCTCTGTCATAGGCTTGGCAATCTTCAAGAAGTTCGGAATGAACCTCCGATAATATCCCGCGAGCCCGAGGAAACTCCGTACCTCGTGAACAGTTCTCAGGGATTTCCAATTCAGCACTTGAGTGATCTTGCTCGGGTCCACAGCGATACCCTCCGCTGAGATGATATGCCCGAGAAAAGGCACTTGCGATATCCAAAACTCGCATTTGCTGAATTTCGCGTATAACTTGTGGTCCCGCAGCCGTTGCAAGACTATACGCAGATGTTTCTTGTGATCTTCCTCCGACTTGGAATACACCAGGATGTCGTCGATGAAGACCACGACAAACTTGTCCAGCTCCGGCATGAATACCGAGTTCATCAAGTACATGAAGTGAGCTGGAGCATTGGTGAGGCCGAAGGACATGACCAGGTACTCATAGAGTCCGTACCTCGTCGAGAAAGCCGTCTTTGGAATGTCCTCAGCCCTTATCTTAATCTGATGGTACCCGGATCTTAAGTCCATTTTGGAAAACATCTTTGCTTCGACCAACTGATCAAACAACATGTCGATCCGTGGAAACGGGTACTTGTTCTTGATGGTTACGACATTTAATGGATGATAGTCCACGCAAAGCCGCAACGTCTCATCCTTCTTCTTGACAAATAATGCCGAACAACCCCATGGCGAGGAGCTCGGCCTAATAAAACCCTTCTCCAGGAGGTCCGTGAGCTGAGTCTTCAGTTCAGCCAACTCCTTGGGCGCCATCTTGTACGGCCTTCGGGATATTGGCATGGTTCCCGGTGCAAGTTCAATCTTGAACTCCACCTCTCTATCGGGCGGCATCCCCGGCAAATCGTCCGGAAATACGTCAGGGAACTCTCGGACCACTGGGATATCTCCCAATATGATGGTTGTGGCTTGATAGACACTTGGAATTTTTATTTCTGTACTGTCCAGAAATAAGGAGTGAGACCCGTGCACTTCTGAGTTTAAGTGCACGACTCGAAGGATGGTGTCTAAAACAGCGCCGTGGCGGGTTAACCACGACATCCCTAGGATGACATCGACCTTCTGTCCCTCTAAGATAATGAGATACGTGGGGTACACTCTACCCGCTAAGCATAATGGTGCTTTGGAAACCATTACGCTTGCTGAAATCTTCCCACCCGGTGAACAAATTAAATATGGACTATCTGTGGGTAGTATTGGCAAGCTGTGTTTAGCAATGAAAGCTTGGCTAATAAAATTATGCGTGGCGCCTGAATCAAACAGTACTATAGCGGGATGCTGGTGGAGTTGGAACATACCCGCAAGGATTGGCTCGCCCTCCGGCATGTCCTCTAAGGCAAGCTGGTGGACGGTGCCGGGCCTAGTGTTTGCCCGCCACGCATTAGTAGGGTTCCGGGGTTGATTCCTCCCCGGAAACTGCGGTGCCACTCCGCCGCCTTGCCTCTCCGGGCAACAGCTCGGGAAGTGTCCTGGACGACCACACTTGTAACATCTGGCCGCTGCTGGTGTAATGCTCGGGGGACTAAAGCCCGACATGCGCTGCTGAGGTGCATACGCACGCGGCATCGCCCGCTGCTGCTGTTGTTGCGGAGGTGGTGCTGGCAGTGCCGGCCTGAATGCCAGTGAAGAGTACGGCCGACTGCGGAACAGCATCGACCGCTGTGGTGGCTGCCAGCGTGGACCTGATGGTGGGCGATTCACCATCCGAAACTTCTGAGAAGGACCGCCTCCTTCTCCGCTGCTTTGCGGCGCGCTTCGCTTTCGCTCCGCCGCCGCTAACTCCTTGCCGGAGTCCTCCTGAACAATCGCAGCATCAATGATGTCGTTGAGGCTGCCGCGATTGAACATCGCCAACTTGTCCTTCAGGAGCGGGTTAAGCCCCTGGTAAAAGTGGTCCCGCCGCTTCTCGTCAGTATCTGCGTGATATGACGCGTAAAGCACGAGATCGTTGAACGCCCTGGAGTATTCCAGTGCGTTCTGGCTCCCTTGTTGCAGTTGTAAGAACTCCTGCGTCTTCCTCTTCATCAAACCTGGCGGTATATGATAGGCCCTGAAGGCCATCCGGAACTCCGTCCAGGTCATCACTCGGTCGGTGGGCAGTGAAGCACAGAAGTTGGCCCACCACGCGCTCGCGGATCCTTGGAGCTGCTGGACCGCGAACTGAGTCTTGCGCTGCTCGCTTATCTGGAGCAGCCCGAACTTCATCTCTATCGCGCGGAGCCAGTTGTCCATGTCAAGAGGTTCATCCGCCCTTGAGAATACTGGGGGATGAGTCGCCAGGAAGTCGGAGTAGGAGCTCTGTTGACGCTCCTCACAATCTTGACGTCTCTCTGGGCGAGACGTATTGGCGATAAGCGTTTGCAGCAACTCCGTGTGCTGCTTATGTGAACCCGCCATTTGCGCGACGATGTCGGCCAATGTAACCGTTGGCAGTGGCGGTGGCGGTGTTTGCTGTTGTTGTTGCTTCTGCTGTCCCGAGGAGTCCTCGGGAGGTGGTTGGGAGGTCTCTCCCCCTTGGCTAGTACCCCCATTATCAGGGTTGGCACGAGTACGCGTCATTCTGAAATTCAAAACAGCAGCAATTAGCACATGTCTTACTTAAAAATTTCCATATGCAACAGTAGGTATTGAAGTGACACATGAATAATTTGCACAACATTCACATATATTGATAAAGCATAAACTTTATACAAGATACATTATTCTCGGGTCTCCGAGAAGTCGTGCTCATGTCGTCACTACCTATACATACGCTACTGTCTACACGACATGTCACCGATTACAAAAGTTGGGTTACGCTACCCTAGCGGCCCTACTTGGCAACTGTAACCCCTTACTCGGAGTAGAACTCAACCTCCTGTGGGTCGTCCTGCTCCGGTACCTCTGCTGGTGGCTCTGGATCTACCACCTCTTCTCCCATCTCGGGTTCTCCCATTGCTGGAAGGCCCAAGACCACCGGTATGCCTAACACCGGAGGTACGAGGTCCTGCAATGCATGCACCTCGTCCATGGCTTGGTTGTAGTCCTCTTCCCAGCCTTGGCCTTCCTCAATAGCGTCGTCCCGCTCTTGAGTAAGTTCCTCGTTCTGCTGGGTCAGATTCTGTACCAGTTCTTGTAACGCCGCGATGTCGACACGGCTCTTCTTCTTTGCCTTCTTCAGACGATGCAACTGATTGTGTTGTTCATTCAGTCGCTTGATCGTTGGAAGGAGCACATTGCGGAGGGCGCTGTGAGCACTCTCGAAATGGTCTCCACGGCTCGTGCTCTCCTTGAGCTTTGTGGTGAGATGCTCCGTATGAACAGCTTGGCTGTCCATCACGGCGTTTCGCACCCTATCTGGAGGGTAAGGTTTGCCTCCGCGGGTTGTACCTTGGGCAACTCGGGTCTGTTGCCTCCAGGTACCTCTCTTCCCACACATGCTGAGCTCGTCCCTCCACCGGAACGAGCGCGTATGGAGTGCCCTCCATAGCTTGCACGTGTAGTTGGCAGAAACGTGACATGGTGTCACGGGCTGCCACTTGCCACATCCCTTCCGGTTGTCTTCCTCTCACCATAACGGTGAACGGCACCCAACCGGGTGGCATAGGTCCTGCAGGGACTTCGACATGGATCATCCATGTCTTGTTCCCCTCTTCGTCTTCTTTCTTGGCGAAGTACTGCGGCATCTGGTTGTACCCGAAATATTGGAGCATTTGTCACAATGCTTCTAGGTAGCCGCTACGGTGAGAACAGGGGGACACCACCCACCCGTTCTCCAATTGCTTATCTGCTGTCATCTGTAAAAATATATTTGAGAAATGTCAAATATTTATTCAAACAGTAAACCTCTGAGTTATAACATAAGACATGTCATTGAACCCACAAAACTTGGAAACATAGTTCAAATTTTTAAGCAAATTTGACTGCTGATCTGCTGTTCAACATGACAGCCCTGACCAGTTTCCATATCAACCTGATTGAGGCCATGCTAAAGGCAACACCAGTTCTGGGGCTTCACATCAAAGTTAAGGCTAACTTCAATAGATTTCCAGAAAGTATTTGCTTGGCCTAAGATCTGTCTTGGTTCAAAAGTTATGAGATGTCAAAGTTAACAGAATTTCTGGAGAAAATTGGACAGCACCTCCCTGCTTTAGGTACTGATTTCATCCAAAAATTCCAGTTAATTCTGTTCCTAATCTGACAAAACCTTCTGTTACAAAGTTGTAACCCATCTCATAAGCTTTCTAGAAATACCTCATTTTCTATTTTTGGATTTTTATGCAGGAATTTATGCTTAATTTACAGAGAGTTTACAGAGAGTGTTTGCTCTGCCCTGTTTTCTGGACAGTTTCAACTCTACTGCATTTTTCAATTGGTTAAGGGATGAAACACCTCTGGACCTTAACAGAAAAGTTGTAAAGCTCTTCCGAATCTTTCCATCAATGTATCATATGGCCCCAATCTCGAAACAACTCGACCTCTAACCTCTGATTAACTTCAGCCTTGATTAAGCTGAAAACAGAGTGCTCTGTCCTTAACAACCTATAAGTTGAAAACTTGTTAACTTTGAATATCTTGTTCAAGGGAAGGAGTTACATCAAGTTTTACTACTTTAGATCAAACCCTTCAAGTTTTAAATGAAGTTGTTCATTTAATGGGGTGTGACGTCGATGCGTCACCAGATTATGTCGGTACTACGTCCTCACAAAGAAAAACCTATACCGGACAGCGCTGCTTCGTTATTTCAGTGGCACTAAACGTCACTCGCACACGGATGCTACATGCCTAACGTTTCGTGGTCAGGCTACCTGCAGAAACTCAAGCAATCGTCAGACTTGGCTGCACACCGAGCCCGGAATCCATACAGTTCGTACACCCGGCCGTCATCACTCGCTCGGATGTTCTCAAGCCAAACACGCCTTGAGTTACGTGTTCACGTTTCAGACCACGTCACGGGGTCTCCCAAGTTGCACCATGCACGTCAGGGATAGACGTTGCTCGAATACCCCAAATGACATGAAGAGTCGTAGAGGATATCAAAGCAGGTCGGATTACCTGCCACCCGTGGGGCTCCACCCTTCAGCTTGTGCGCACTGGTGGACAGCGCTTACGTGCACCCCCCAAGACATACACATCCCGAGATGCATGATTTTCCGACATAATCAAATAGGTTAATATGCCACTTTCTATATGCTAATAACATCCTTATACGGGCTACAAACTCGTTCCTCACTGGATTTTTGAAAAAGATGACCTTTGTAGTGCGTTAAACCTCAAGCGAGCTCTGATACCAACGCTGACACAACCCCACGGTCTTGTCGAGCCAGGATCACGTTGAGGGGCGCTGCGTTGCAAAGCACCGGATAACACACATCAAAGGTACAAAGCGGAAGCAAAATTTTATTACATAAACTGGTTTATGAACATGTTTACATTAAAATAAGTCCCGTCTACACTCACGGGCGTAGACTACGCATCAAGTCCACGTTCAGCCCTTGAACGTGTCCTTGCTAGCACACACGCACATTAACTCTGCGGCGTGCACGACTCCCACTCGATGGGGTTCCCCTCCTGGGGTTCCGTCTCCTCCTTGGGAGTCCCTTCCTCATACAACCCTGCAAAAGCTTCAAACACAAGCAGTGAGCACGAAGGCTCAGCAAGTCTGACCCGTCTCACCTAAACATGGAACTTCTACATGAGGGGTGATAGGTTACATGAGGTAAAAATCAATTGCAAGGACTCGCCTAATTAGTGGAACCTTACTTTCAAGTTTTAGCAGCAGGTTGTGGAGAACCTTACGCTAAGGCACATGAGAGAGCCGCAATCAAACAAGAAACGCATTTCTCTTATGTACTTTGCCCAAAGTTGATAAGAACTTTAGTTAGCTTTAGACTACAGCAAATCATTAGCAATCAAGTCCATCTTTCAATCAGCAACATTTTTAACATGCAACTAGCCTATTCTTTCTATGTCACGGTACAGTGAACAAGTGGTACTCACTGACTGCGAGGGACGGCGATTATAATCGATTTACACCTGCAGGGTTACCCGAACAACCTGTCACGTACGCCCGTACTCGATGTTTCCTACAACAACCATCACGGACGCCGTACGCAACCACCTTTCGCCCGTCAGCCAAATATTGAACCGGTCCCATCGTCCCGAGCAAGAGGTCTCTGCACGCGCATCTCAGTGCCGCCAGCCGATTTACACCTCAAGCTCTCAAACTACCCTCTGAACGACGGGCAATGCCTCAATACCCAGCTACCCGAGTTACATCGGTTTCCCGGTTCCCATATAGCCGGTAGGTCTTCGGTACTGTTCTAGCTTGTTCAACAGGCCAGCAGACGGCTCGGTCCTCAATCGATGCAAGCGGAGCTACAGCACACTGGCCCCAAAGTCCTTCTGCCCTTACCCTCCGCTTGGTCTCATTTTCTTGCCATGTGTTTCATGTGCTATCACTACCCGAGTCGAGTGCCTCTAACCTATGCTCGCGAGTAGTTCCAACTACTCAACTTGTACCGAATCCTACTCTATCTTAGCATTGCAGTAGCTAACAGGGTCTGCCATCCTAAACCCAACCCATGGTTTTCTTGGCTATGCAATTGGGTTTCCAAACAAAACTCTAATGCAAAGAATAAAGTAATCAAGTATGTGCTCAAAACAATAAAAACTTGTAAAAAGGTTAATGCAAACCGGAGCTTGCCTTGCTGCTCTTGGTCGTAGGCTAGCTGTTCCTCCGGAGTAACAAAGTCTAGGACTTCGGGTTCCTCCTCGACCTTAGCGACTACATGATAGAAGCAATACATGTATTAATTTAGATGCAGTTGTATTAACTTTTAAACTTGTGAAGTCTAAAACTCTTACTAGACAAGCCCAATGAGTGTGAAATTTTTACTGTGTCTTGGTTACAACCTATACAGAGACTTGGTCAAGTTTTAGTTGCCGCAAAGCTCATTTGAGCCCTCCATAATTAATCATGTACTTGACCTTAATTGAAGGCTTTTAGGGTGTTCTAAGGATTTTCATGAAACAAACTATGACTTTCTGAAAACTAGGTTTTCAGAGGGTTCTAATGGAGTTGGTCTCACTTAATTTGAATGTTCTTAGCTAAAGATATGAGCTAAACAATTTCAGAGAAAATCCTGAGAATGTTTCTGAACATTTTCTATTTTCTCTGGAACAGTTTCACTAATCACACCATTAGGTGGATCAAATGAGCTCAAATGGGTCTGAAATTTTTATGGTAGTTCAGGGATATTCTGGTGAACACCCCAGCAAAATTTCAGGATTTTCCTCCACAGGATTCTCCAGTTAAAATTCCTAGCAGTTTTAACTTTGACGAATTAATTCTGGAGAAACAAGGGTTTTCATGAAGTGAAACTTGATTTGCTGGAAAGTGCTCAGAGAGCTGAATCCAGCAAAATTTGGTTCACTCAATTTGGAGCTTTCTAGCCAATGTTATGAGGATTTGAAGTTTGGAAGAATTCTGAAAATCGGGGGAAAAGTTTAAACTCGCGGGGGCCCGTGGGGACACGTGTTGAGCGCGGAGGTGTCCGGCACACCGAGGCCCACAGGGTATTTGCGCGCCAGCACAGCCGATCCCGGCCGCACCCGATCCCGATTTAAAATATCGGTCGCTGACAGCTGGGGTCCACCCCCTTCTTCAACCTCCCGACGCCCGCGCTCTGCCGCCGGGGAACCTCGCCGGAGAGCTCGCCGGCAGCTTCTGTGGAGCTCCAAACTTAACCATCTTGGCCGCCCCTGCCTACTTTCACTCGGGGAACAGGATTCTGGGGTCAGCTCGTCATGACAACGGCCGGTGCATGGTCGGCGACGAGCCGCCGTCTGGGATCAACTTCGGCCGTGTCGGCTGACTTCCCTAGCACCTCAACTACGCGAGCAACCGGTCGGGAAGCATCAGTGGACCTCAGGGAAGGTCGACATGAGCTTGAGGTAGCTCGGGGAAGGCCTGAAGTAGGTCCTCACCGTGCGCCCGATATCTCCCGCTTGCTCCGCCGTTGGTAAACCTCGAATTACGCTGGTTGCAGAGGTTCTCCGACCAAAAGTTGTGAAGGCAACTTGTGCGTTACTGTGTCTAGTTTGTGTGAGAGCGGATTAAGGCCCTCTAATCCTTTCTAGAGTACGAATTCAATGGAACCGCACCCGAAGGTTGTTCCGCACACAGAAAGGGGAAAACTGGAAATTCGCCGCCGGTGAGCAACCACTCGAGCTGTGGCTCGGGGGTGAGCAGCACCGGTCACCAGCGCGTCCAAGGGTGCCCTGGCTCGGGCGTGACAACGCCCCAGTTGGGCTGTCCACGAGAGCCCGAGGTGCGGCGGTTTTAAGTCACCGAATTGATCTTTCGGCATATCCGAGATCAAGCGGTTTACGCTGAGTTTTAGCAACGGGGAGGAAGGAGAAGAGTTCCTAGTACCTTGCCGTAGCTCGAGAGGGGACGGAAAGGCTGTGATCGGTGCTCTCCGATCGATTCCAAGCTGCGGAAGGAGTTTGCCGGCGCTGAGTTCTTGCGGGGGAAGAAACGGGCGAGGCTTCGGCCGAGGAGGGGGAAGGCGCCTTAAGAAGGCTCTGAACCGCCTCACGCCCACGCGTGGCCAAGCAGCTGCTGGCGCGGTGGCTCCCCTCGGTGGCGATCACAGCGGCGGCTCGGCGACCCGAGTGAGAAACGTCTCAGTCGGTTGATTCTTCTATGTGGCTGACATGTGGGACCCACCCGGGGTTTTAACCTCTGAAATTCACTCCAAATCACTGTTGTAAACAGTGAGACCCAAAATACCCATGGTGATTCAAATTATTCCCCAATGAGCCATTTGAATTGAGTAGAATTCAAATTGGGTTTGGTTTGAATGAATTTCAGCACAAGTTCAGTTTTGAATTCAAATAAAGTTTGAATTTGTCCCACTTAGCTCATGTCAAGATCAACTCCAAAGGGAGTGAAAATTGGTGTGTGAGCCCACAAAAATGTGCTGAGTAAGAATATGCCTCCCACTTTTAAATTCATGGGATAAAAACAGTTTGCATTTGAATATGGTTTCAAACTGCCCTCTTTCTAACTATACCCAAAATGACCTCAAAAAGGTTTTGAATTTGGGTGAAACTTGGCATGGACATTCTTAGCAATGTGTAGTAGTTTTCATATGTCCAGCCCACCTATATCACATGTGGAAAATACCACTTTTGCAATGTGTGAGTTTGTTCTCTAATGAGCATGTTGATGGTGGTTACTTGCTCTTCATTTGTGTTCATCATCTTTCCTCAAATGAGGTGTGTGTGTGTGGTGATGAACACTTCAATTATGTGTCAAAAACTGAGGCCCTTACATTGGATGAGTCTGAAAATTTTACTGGGATTCAGGGATTTTCCAATCAACCTCTCAGCCAAATTTCAGAATTTTTCATAAAGTAGTTCTCCAGATAAAATTCCCAACAGTTTAAACTTTAGGGATTTAATTCTGGAAAACTATTCACATTCATGAGCTGAATTTGTTATTTCTGGAAAGTACTCAGAATTCTGGGTTCAGCAAAATTTGGTTCATCGAATTTTGAGTTTCCTACCCAAAGTTCTATTCATTTGAAGTTTGAACTAAAACTGGAAATTCCAAAAATGTTTAAATCCTGCAGGTAGGTCCATCGCCCACGTGTCGACCGCTGGAGCCGAGCCACACTGGGCCACAGACTCCTTCCCACGTGGCGACACTGGATCCTGGACCACAGAGGATCCCGCACATTTATCTCCAGCCGCTGATGAGTGGGGCCTCCCCCCTTCGTCTTCCTCCGGCCATCCGCGCGACCCCACCACCGAGCTCGCCGGAGCTCTCGCCGGTGAGGGGTTCCGGTCCTCGGAACTTGCCGATTCTCGCTGCCTGTGCCTATCTCGGCCTGGGGAACACGGTGGTGCCCTCACCAGAGCGTGACAACGGCCGGAACAGTGCTCCCGCCGGTAACAGCGGCCGGGAGCTCACCGGCGACGTCGAACTCGGCATCCCCTGCACCTTTTTCGATGCGGTTTGCTCGGGGAGCTCCGCTGACACCTGCTGGTTACGGTCATGGACACCGATCCCCGTGAAAACGGCTGTAACTATGACCTCATCGGCGACCTAGGCCGGATATCGGCTGTGCTCAGAAAACTTCGAAGAACCGTAACCCTAGCCCACGGTTCTTACTGGTTTTCGATCCTAGGTGGTCGTGGCAGGGTATAGAGCGTGTGCGTGACTCGGTAAGCCTGGTGATGAGCTAACCCCCACAAATTTTGGGATTTGGTGGGGGCTCGGTCTTAGGACCATCGAAACTTTTCCGGCGAAATACTCCCCCGACAGCCCATGAAATGAAGAACGGTTGGGACCAGAAGGATCAGCACCTCAAGGCGGTTCTTTCTTGTGTTGCACGTCGGGCACGAGAGTGCCTGGGTTGCTCGTACGCCGGCGACCAGAGAGCGACGAGGAAAAAGTTTGCGCGCGAAGGCGATTGTGGACGGGGGAACGCTGGGGCAGCCGGGGCACCGTGAAAACAGCCGAGCGAGTGTCGCGCTGGCGTGGTGACTCCGCTCTTTCACCGTGCGGTGGCCGCGTTGGGACGGGGTTGACCCCGTGCGCTGTCGCCCGTAGAGGTGTTCGACCTCGTGCCTGAGTCGGTTTGATCCCTGGGTGGCTGACCAGTGGGCCCTCTTCTCCCCTCTAATTCTTTCTCCCCCTTTCATTTGTAAATATCCCAGAAACTAAACATTGAATGAGAGACTTAGCCCCCAAGTCTTGGTTTGAATTTGAGTTCTCAAATTCAAACTTTGTTTGACTAAATTTGCTTTATGTTTAAACTGAAATTCAAATTCAGTTTGAAATTATTGCAAATTTAGCTCCCGACAAGATGAATTCCAATGGGGATGAAAATTGGTAGGCTTACTCAGAAAAATGTGCTGAGTTTGAATATGAAGCTAACTTTTGAATTTGGGTGATGAAAGTTGCTGCAATTTGAATTTACATTCAAATTGGCCTCTTTTTCAAATACCTCCAAAAGTGCCTCAAAAAGTGTTGGATTTACATGAAACTTGGACTCAACCTTCCCAAGACTTTTTAAGTTCTAGGGGTGAGCTCAACCTCTCATGTTCATGTGTAAAAATCCTACTTTGTGAAAGTGAAGGCTTTCCCCTCTAATTACTCTTTTGATGGAGGTTACTTGCTCTTCACCATTTTTCACAAAATATCCACAACAAAAGTGTGGTGTTTTGAAGTGAGGAAAAATTTCAGCAAGTCCCTTTTCTTGGGCTTTTACAGCGATCATGCAAGAAGACGCTCAGCGAGAATTGGCGGCTGAGCAGCGGAAGCGCAGCACTCCAACCAGCAGTAGGGGTGGCGCTCCCCAGAAATACCGCATGGTGTATCGGACACCATCCGGACAGCAGTGGCATCCACCGGCGCGACCTCAACAGTTCGGGGGTCGTTCTTTCCAGGCACCTCCATTCCAACCGCCGATGCCACCACCGCGACCGCAACAGCAGCAGCAGACGACACCCGGGCGTTTCCACCGCCACAACGCACCCTGGGTTTCCGTCCGCCGATCAGCGGAGGACCGCCCCGCTACACTTGTTTCACGTGTGTCCAGGCGGGGCTTTTCACGAAGGACTGTCCCCAGGGGCAGCAGAGCAGTGGGCAAGCCCAGTTGCAGGGCGGTGCTCGAGGCCGACCTCCAGTCAAGAAGGTTGGTCAGTGGACCGGGGCGTTCGCAACCTCGACAATGAGGACACCCCAGAGGGAGACAACGTGCTGGTGGGTACGTTCACTCTCAACGATCAAGCCATCATCATATTATTTGATTCTGGTGCAACCCACAACTTTGTAAGTGCATCATATGTGGTTAAGCATCAACTGGAAGCCTTTCCAACCGAGTGTTCTTATATGATCTGCTCACCGGGAGGAAAGATTTCAGCAACTATGATGGTTCCAAAAGCACCATTGTGCTTAGGTGGGAAGATATATCCCACCACTATGATTATTCTTGAGGGGTAAAAGATTGATGCAATCTTAGGCATGTCATGGCTAAGCTACCATGGCGCTGTCCTGGAAATTTATCACGGACGGTTCACCTCAACTCCTCACTACACCGTCCGCAGTCCCTCATTTTATATAATCCAGTTCGGGAAGTTTCAGAAATTAATAATACTGAAGCTCTCAAGTTAGAGGACATCCCCGTAGTCCAGGAATACCCCGACGTGTTTCCGGATGATCTTCCGGGCATGCCACCTGAGCGGGATGTCGAATTCAAGATCGAGCTTGCACCCGGGACTACTCCTATCTCCCGGAGACCATACAAAATGGCTCCAAACGAGCTGGCTGAACTAAAAGAGCAGCTCAATGATCTGTTGAGCAAAGGTTTTATTAGGCCGAGTTCCTCACCATGGGGATGCTCAGCGCTGTTCGTGAAGAAGAAGGATGAAACCTTGAGGCTGTGTGTGGACTACCGGCCGCTCAACGCCGTCACCATCAAGAATAAGTACCCACTGCCCCACATTGACATTTTGTTTGATCAACTTGTGGGTGCAAGTGTGTTCTCCAAAATGGACCTTCGCTCTGGATATCATCAGATAAAGATCCGGGCGAGGGATATCCTGAAGACGGCCTTCTCGACGAGATATGGCTTATATGAATATCTCGTCATGTCTTCTGGTCTCACTAATTCCCCAGCATATTTCATGTACCTCATGAACTCGGTGTTCATGCCGTATCTGGACAAGTTCGGGGTGGTGTTCATTGATGATATCTTGGTTTACTCCAAGACGGAAGCAGAACACGCCGAACACTTGAGGATCGTTCTTCAACGATTGCGAGACCACAAGCTCTACGCCAAGTTTAGCAAATGTGAGTTTTGGATCAGCTAAGTGCCATTTCTGGGACATATCATCTCAGCGGAAGGCATTGCGGTTGACCCAAGCAAAATCGAGCAAGTGCTGAAACGGAAAGCTCCCATTTCAGTCCACGAAGTCAGAAGCTTCCTAGGTTTAGCGGGATACTATCGGAGGTTCATTCCAAGCTTCTCCAAGCTTGCTAAGCCGATGACAGAGTTGCTGAAGAAGGGAACAAAATATGTTTGGAACACGGCGTGTGAAGGAGTGTTCCAAGCATTAGTGAAGCATCTCACAACAGCCCCGGTCTTAGCTCAACCGGATACAACGAAGCCCTTCGACGTGTATTGTGATGCGTCCGGTATTGGGCTCGGCTGCGTGTTAATGCAGGAAGGACGTGTGGTCGCATATGTCTCACCCCAACTTCGGAACCATGAGCAGCATTACCCGACTCATGATCTTGAGCTTGCTGCTGTGGTGTTCGTGCTAAAAATGTGGAGGCACTATCTCCTGGGAATTTGGTGCATCTCTACACCGACCACAAGAGCTTGAAGTACTTTTTCACCCAGAAGGAGCTGAACATGAGGCAAAGGAGGTGGTTAGAACTAATCAAAGATTATGAGATTGAGATTCATTACCACCCCGGCAAGGCGAATGTGGTTGCCGATGCGCTGAGTCAGAAATCATATGTCTATAACCTCACCATTACACCGGTGGAGGGGAAGAGCCGAGTTTATACTTGGTTCCTTATGGATCGCTCTACAACATTGCCCTCATCCCTACTATTAGGGAGGACATCATTGCAGCTCAGAAAGTTGATAAGGGCATGGCACGTCTCCGGAGACGTATAGACAACAGGGAAATCAAATGTTTCCAGAAAGATGATGAGGGGACGCTGTGGTTCAATGACCGCATAGTCGTACCCCGGAACATGGAGCTAAGGAAGAAAATTCTTGATGAAGCTCACTTGTCTAAATACTCCATTCATCCGGGAAGCAACAAAATGTACCAAGATTTGAAAAAGAAATTTTGGTGGACATGGATGAAGCGGGAAGTGGCTAAGTACGTATCCGAGTGTGGTACATGTAGACGAGTGAAAGCTGATCATATGAGGAAATCAGGGCTGCTGCAACCCCTGAAAATCCCGGCATGGAAATGGGAAGATGTGAGCATGGATTTCATTGTGGGATTACCCCTGACTTCCAACAAGCATGATTCCATTTGGGTAATCATTGACTGATTAACCAAGACGGTTCACTTCATCCCGGTGCATACATGTTACAATGCCGGCAAATATGCGGAGCTGTACATAGCGAGGATTCTATGCTTATATGGGGTACCCAAGACCATCGTCTCAGATCGAGATGCATTATTTGTATGTCGCTTTTGGGAGCAGTTGGACGCTGCTTTGGGTACTAAGATGATTAGAAGCTCCGCCTATCACCCTCAGACAGACGGGCAAACAGAGAGGGTGAACCAAGTACTGGAGGACATGTTGAGAGCATGTGCCATCCACCACGGTAAGGACTGGGATGATCACCTACCGTTGGCAGAATTCTTGTACAATAACGGCTATCAGGCGAGTATCAAGATGGCGCCCTATGAAGCTCTCTACGGTCGCAAGTGACGCACCCCATTAAACTGGTGCGAGTCCGGTGAAAGGGTCACATTCGGGGTTGATGTGGTGAACGACGCCGAAGATTGCGTTTGGATGATTCAAGCCAACTTGAAGGCCGCTCAATCCCGGCAGAAAAGCTACGCTGATAAGAGGCGTAGACCGCTGCACTTTAACATCGGAGAGCACGTGTACCTCCGTGTGTCGCCGATGAAAGGCGTGCACCGGTTCGGCGTGAAGGGGAAACTCGCTCCCCATTTCATTGGATCCTATGCTATCACCGAGAAGTGTGGACCAGAGGCGTATAGACTGGAGCTACCGGCATCTCTTGCTGGTGTTCACGACGTTTTCCATGTTTCACAACTGCGAAAATGTCTGAAACATACGGCTTCTGTTCCTAGGGAAGACATCGCCGAGTTGCAACCGGATTTGACATATGATGAATATCCGGTGGCAATTATTGATGAGAAAGCTTGGACCACGCGTAGCCGAACGTTGTGGTTCTACAAGATACTCTGGAGTAACCACACCGCCGAAGAAGCGACGTGGGAAAGCGAGGAATTCCTTCGCTCAAATTACCCGGAGTTCATGGCGTCTCAGCACGGGTGAGTTCCTTTTACATCGCTGTCTCTTCTTTTGTAATCTTGGGACGAGATTCTTTTAAGGGGGGATGGATGTAAAATCCAAAGAAAAGGGACTTGCAAAAATTTTCCATCACCTCACAACACCACAGCTTTTGTGGTGGATATCTTGTGAAGACTTGTGAAGAGCAAGTGACCACCATCAAAAAGGGTGATTAGAGGGGAAAGCCCTAACTTTCACAAAGAAGGATTTCTACACATAAACATGAGAGGTTGAGTTCACCCCTAGAACTTAAAAAGTCTTGGGAAGGTTCAGGCCAAAGTTCATGCAAATCCCACACTTTTTGAGGCACTTTTGGAGGCATTCAAAAAAGAGGCCAATTTGAATGTAAATTCAAATTGCAGCAACTTTTATCACTTAAATTCAAAAGTTGGCTTCATATTCAAACTCAGCACATTTTTCTGAGTTAGCCCACCAATTTTCATCCCCATTGGAGTTCATCTTGTCGGGAGCTAAATTTGCAAGAATTCAAAACTGAATTTGAAATTCAGTTCAAATATGAGGCAAATTTAGCTAAACAAATTTCAACTTTGGGAAACCAAATTCAAACTGTGACTTGGTGATTAAGTATAACATTCGATTGTGAGTAGCTGGGGATATTTCAGAAAAAACAGAGATGAAAAGAATTAAGAGAGTATTAGAGGGGAGGGGCCCACATGTCAGCTGCACACATGAATTTTTCAGTTGGTTCTCTTCAGCCGGTCTCTGCTTCGCGCGTAAGGAACGGGAGAGGCGGGCTGGCCACCGATGCATTGACGTGCCCCTCTGCGCTCGAAGTTTCTCGCGGTAACACCTCAGTAGAGCAAACCGAACGCTCCACTCCGGTCTTCTCCCCGTTTTCCCCGAGAGCAGCCGCCAGAACCGGATGTTTCTTGCCGCCCGACCACTCTTCGGACCCGATCGCCGCTCGGCACCCCTAGGACCTCCCGTGACCACCGGTGACTGTGAGAGTGTGCACAAGACTCCACTGGACCTCACCGAGCTGCCAAGCCGGTCCATCACCCTCGGTGTGGGGAGCACAGCAAGAAGTTCCGTCGGAAGTTCCGGTTTGAACCGCCGCCGGGCCTCCTCGTCGTCCCGGCAATACAAAGCATTTCACACCGAGTGTTGAACAGCAAAAAGGTGCGCCTACTCCCCCTCTTCACGCTGCCGAAAACCCTAGTCCATTCGTCCACGGGAACCATGGGAATTTGTAGAATACCGACGACATGTCATAGGCCGTGGGAGGTAGATTTTCCAAAATTCGTGATCCATATGGGTTCTCTGGCCATTCTGGTCATAGGGTAGGCTACAGACCTCCATGCGAGTCACCGAGGCTGGAAAGAAATGGGAGTCGTTGAGCCACAATGGTGTTCTTCAAGTTTTATCCTCTGCTGCCGGTTTTCAACCTAGGGCGCACGGTGACATGGTGTTTGGAGGCGTTTCCAAGCCCTTTGGCGTACGTGACGTCCTTTGCCATGAGCCACTGATGCTCTAGAATGAAGAATCCACAGTTTGAATCGGCAGAGGGGACGGCCGACGTCGCCGGACTTGATCCGAAGCCGCCGCCCATCGCCCGACCTTTGCGGACCTCTAGGGCTCACACCGACCCTAAAAACGGGTTTCCCGACCCTAAAAACCCCTAGGCGGCGAAAATCAGGCCGGGAGATGGCCTAGGAGGGAGGGGCCGAGGGGGAGAAGAAACTGCCGGCGAGGAGGGCGCGCGCGGGAATAAGCGGGCTGAAGGTTGAAGAAGAGGGGCCGGTCCCACCTGTCAGCCACTCGACGGTTGACCTGAGATCCTCTGTGGCTGCTGATCTTTTGTGGCTACACCGTGGAACTCAGTAAACCCGTGTGTTCTCGGTTTCCACTGGCTGAGATTTAAAGCGTGGGCCCAGGTTCTTTTCCAATAGCAAAACAATTCCAGTTTCAGCTCAAACTTTAGAAATTCTTAACTTTGTGTAGGAAGCTCCAAATTCAGTGAACCAAATTTTGCTGAACTCAGAATTTTGAGTACTTACCAACAACACCAATTTTGGCTCATGAAACTTAATAGTTTTCCAGAATTAAATCCCTAAAGTTTAAACTGTTAGAAATTTGGTCACAGTAAAATTTTCAGACTCATCCAAGCTCATTTAGTCCCCCAATGGGGTGATTAAGTGAACTACCCTGAGAAAATAGAAAAATATACAGAAACATTTTTCAGATTTTCTCAAATCTTATTTAGGGCATAACATCATCTAGAATTATTCAAATGACATGAAATAAGTTCCATTAGAACCATCTTAAATTCTAGTTTCCAAAAAGTAATGGTTGGAGCCATGAAAACCCGTGGAATTCCTTAGAGGCTCTAATAATTGACCAAATAGGCTTTTATTTGTACAAGGCTCAAATGAACCTTGTTTAAAATGAAACTTGGTCAAGACTCTGGTTAGGACCATAACAAGCCACCATAAAAATTTCAGAGCCAAAGGGGAGGGCTAGCTACAGTTATAATAATTACCTATTCAAGTTTACACATTGCATTTGAATTGACATGTAGTATCTCGTTAACGTGTAGTCACTGAAGGCGAGGAGACTCCGGAAGTGCTAGACTTCCTTCTTCCGGACAAAGCTTTAACAACTAACCAGCAGCAGCAAGGCAAGCCCCGGTTTGCATTAACCTTTTTATAAAGTTTTGCTTTGTTTACATGTCTAGTGTGAAGTATGAATGTGCATTAGGTGTAGGATGGATGGAACCCCACTTGCATAACCAGAATTTGTCTATAAGGGTGAGGGTAGTGTCTAAGACCTCGAGTAGACAGGCTATGCTTAATGATTCATAGGACTTCGGTACATGTCGAGTAGTTGGAATCTACTCGTGAGTTTAGGCTTGGGACACATGGGATTGGTTCGAGTGATGTGAGATCACTTTAGTAATGAAAATGAGACTAGGCAGGGGCTAGGGCGCAGCAAGAGCAAGTCTTGTGTGCGCAGCCCTGTCCATGTCGATTGAGGACCGATCCGTGTGCGGCCCTTCTGAACAAGTATTGAACGTACCGAAGGCATATCGGATATATGGGCCCCGATAAACCGATGTAACCTGTACCTCCGGGCGTCGAGGCATAACGCACCAATTTATAGGTGTAGGCTGAGGGCAGCAAGGTGGAAATCTGCTAACGGGCATAGCGAGATGCTCCGTGTAGGGAACCTCCTGCTCATTTCGGTGCGACCGGTTCGACTTTCGGGCTGTTGGGTGAAAGGTTGTCCCGTACGATATCGAGTGAGTGTGCTGTGCAGCTCCACGGGTGGGCGTACGTGACATGCTCTTCGGGTATCCCTGCAGGTGTATATCGAGTCGATTCGCCGTCCCTCGTGGTGACGAGTACCGCTTGTTCACTGTGTCGTAATGTAGATAAATTATGGAATGTGATGATGCAATGCTGCTGATATGTATAATTGTATTGCTACATGTGTGCCACCAAATATTGCTTACTAAATTTCTTATTCATGAACTGTTAACTTGTGGCTAAAAGATGAACTAAGGATGAACTTGTAGGCGTGTCCATTTGCTGAAATTACTATCCCATGATCGTTGTAAACTGCATGTAGAGTTTCATGCCTAGGTGAGTCGGTTAAGTCTTGTTGAGCCATCATGCTCATGGTTGCTGCTTAAGTGTTTTTCAGGTGAGGAGCCATCCACGGACTCGGGCTACGAGTCCACCGGCGAGGGTTACCCTCCGTCGGGGACCACGGCTGAGTGGGAGCCGTACACGCCGCTCCGAGCTGAGGAGTGCAGCTAGTGTGGGTTGCCCTAGGGCTGGGCAACCGACTTTTGCTAGATAGGCGGGCATGAGTTGTACAAATTAAAACTTCCGCTGTGTAATGTATACCTTAGTTTGTTACTGAACAGTGTACTACTTTGTACCGTTTCAGTTTGTTTTCTATGTAATGCAATGTATCCTTATGATGTGTGCTGTTGGGTGTCACATCGTGCGGCACCACCCTCTGTGATCCTGAATGAGCGGATTCCGGTCCGCCACACAATGCATGGAAATGAATTTGAGGGTGTTACAAACCTACCCCCTTAAACAGAATCTCGCCCTCGAGATTCAATAGAGTAGAGAATAGATGAGGGAATTCTTCCTTGAGGTCTTCCTCACACTCCCATGTAGTTTCGGCTTCCGTGTGATAGCTGCATTATACCTTGCACCAACGGATCACTTTGTTCCTCATGACCCTCTCCTTCACGTCCAAAATTTTGATGGGGTGCTCCGCGTAGGTCAGATCCTATTGAAGCTCTAGCTCATCCATCGGGACTTGTTCTTCTGGTACTCTTAAGCACTTCTTTAGTTGGGACACGTGAAACACGTTGTGTACGTCGGAGAGGTGCGTTGGCAGCTCTAGTTGATAGGCTACTTCTCCTCTCTTGTCCAAAATCTTGAATGGCCCGATGTAGAGAGTTGCTAATTTTCCCTTGACGTTGAACCGTCGTTGGCCTCGGATAGGCGATACCTTAAGATACACAAAGTCTTCCACTTTGAAGGTCAATTTTCTTCGCCTATTGTCCGCATAACCTTTTTGTCGTGACTGAGCAGCCTTCAAGTTTTCTCGTATCGTTTGGACTTGCCTCTCGGTGTCTTGCAGCACTTCGGGTCCAAACACTTGACTCGCTCCGGTCTCATTCCAGAACAGCGGTGTTCTACACCGTCTACCATACAATGCTTCAAAAGGTGACATCTTCAAACTGACTTGGTGGCTGTTGTTGTAGGAGAATTCAGGATACGGCAAGCTCCTATCCCAACTACGCCCATGTTTCAAGGCGCAAGCTCTCAACATGTCTTCCAAAATTTGATTTGTCCTCTCAGTTTGCCCGTCGGTTTGCAGGTGATAAGCGGAGCTGAAATTCAGTCGTGTACCCATGGCTTCATGCAGCTTCTTCCAGAACCTAGAGGTAAATTGAGAACCCCGATCTGAAACTATCCTCTTTGGAACTCCATGGCGACACACGATTTGCTCCATATACAGCTCGGCTAGTTGTTCAACGTTGTACTTGGTTTTAACAGGAAGGAAATGGGCTGTTTTTGTCAATCGGTCCACGATAACCCAAATAGAGTCGTAACCCGATTGAGTACGTGGCAATCCGATGATGAAATCCATGCTGATGTCTTCCCACTTCCACTCGGGTACTTTCAATGGCTGCAACAGTCCAGCGGGTCTTTGATGTTCGGCCTTCACCCGTGGCACGTGTCGCATAAGGCAACATATTCAGCTATGTCCCTTTTCATACCATCCCTCCATTAGCAAGTTTTCAGGTCCTTGTACATATTTGTACAGCCGGGATGTATGGAATAAGGTGAGTCATGTGCCTGCTTTAATATCGTGTCGTGGATGTGCTTCACGTTAGGCACACAAATTCTTTTTCCTAACCAAAGCGTGTCTTTCTCGTCTTCCTTGATATCCTTTTCTATGCCTTGTCAGATTCTTTCCTTGATTTCCTCATCCGTTGCTTGGCCATCTCTTATCTCTTGTTCCAGTGAAGAGTTGAGTTCTATCACTTCCATCTCGTTCAAGAACCCGAGATGTAACCGTTCGAACTCCTTGCGCAGCTCGGGCGGCAGCTCCCGAACCGTGAGTTGGTGACTTGCTCCCTTTCGGCTCAATGCATCAGCTACTACATTGGCCTTTCCGGGGTGATAGTTGATTACAACATCATAATCCTTGATGAGTTCCAACCATCGACGTTGCCTCAAATTCAGATCCGTTTGCGTGAATATATACTTGAGGCTTTTGTGATCCGTATAGATCTCACATCAGTGGCCAAGGATATAATGTCTCCAAATCTTCAATGCATGTACAATGGCTGCAAGTTCCAAGTCATGTGTGGGGTAATTCAGCTCGTGTTTCTTTAGTTGCCTCGACGCATAGGCTACCACTTTTCCTTCTTGCATGAGCACACATCCAAGCTCTTGTCTTGATGCGTCACAATATATGTCGAAGCTCTTGCTCACGTCCGGCAATACCGAAACCGGTGCTGTGGTTAGTCTTTTCTTGAGCTCCTCAAAGATTTCTTGGCACACAGGTGTCCACTGAAATGCTTTTCCCTTCATTAGCAATTCACTCATAGGCTTCGCTATTTTGGAGAAATCCTTGATGAACTGGCGGTAGTATCCAGGAAAACGTCTCCCACTTTTCGGGGATCAACCAATACTCCTCCCTCGGAGATGATGTGGCCTAGGAACGATATCTCCTTTAGCCAAAATTGACACTTGCTGAACTTGGCATACAATTGATGCTCTCGCAGTTTCTGCAACATCAATCTCAAGTGTCCTTCATGTTCTTCCTCGCTTTTCGAATACACCGTGATATCGTCGATGAAAACCACGACAAACTTGTCAAAGAACTCCATGAAGACCATATTCATGAGATACATAAAGTATGCAGGTGCATTCATTAACCCAAAAGACATAACGGTATATTCATACGATCCACACCGTGTTCGAAATACAGTCTTGGGTATGTCGGAGGGCTTAATCTTCAGCTGGAAGTATCCCGACCGAAGATCAATCTTGGAGAAAATTCGAGCACCTTTCATTTGGTCGAACAGGTCCTCTATATGGGGCAGCGGGTATTTATTCTTGGTCGTCACCTCATTGAGAGACCTATAATCCACACACATCCTTTGGGTCCCATCCATTTTATATACGAAGAACACGGGGGCTCCCCATGGTTATGAGCTTGGGCGTATAAACCCTTTTCTAGCTGCTCCTGAATTTGCTTCTTAAGTTCCACTATTTCATTAGTGGGCATCCTATACGGCCTTTTTGCTATAGGTTCAGTTCCAGGTACTAAATCAATGGTAAATTCAATGTCCCGGTCAGGTGGCATACCTGGAAGTTGTTCCGGGAACACATCTGAAAATTCTTGAACCACCGGAATGCTTTCCAACATCGCTTCTTCGATGTGGTTCAGCGCTGCCTTCTCGGTTGCCGGTTGGGCTGACTCAAACTCAGTACGAGTACCGTGCTCATTTGTCAACTGCACGCTCCTCTCGACACATTGAATCACTCCGTTGTGCTTGCTTAACCAATCCATTCCATGTATTATGTAAATCCCCTGGGAATCCAAGACAATAAGGTTGGCAAGAAAGTCTACCCCCATTATTTTAAGGCTTACTTTCAGACATACTATATTAGTAGGAGCTAGAATTCAGATTTGAAAGAAATGATTTCCCAACTATATGCATCAAGGTGTATGAACTAAATATCTTCTTTTATTAATTTCAGCCTATATGAGGATGTGAACACGTGCCGAAGCATCTCACATCTCTCCACTATGTGTGGACGTGGACATTCGCCGAAGCGTCCCACAACTCACATCAGCACACAAACCAAGCAATCATAACAAAAGTTCAACACACCACTCTTATTCAAGCTACTACGATCTAAATGTTTCTATTACAGCTTATTTAATGGGAACCCTAAACTTAATCATGTGAATCGGTGCTGTTCTCACCGTGTGACGGGGGTGGTCCATACATGGGCACATGCCATGGTGAGTCGGCTGTCCATGTAGGGTTAGATGACGCTGGTACTCCATTTGCTCCCACGTTGGCACAAGTCTCCTCTTGTTTCTCCTGTAAATACAGCTTCTTGCGTAGGTAACAGATCTCTTCTTGTACGCTTGCGTAGCGGTTTCCTAACTCCACGAGCAACCTTTGTGACTTGTCAGCAGCTTGTGGGTTGGAAAGGGCTATTACATGGGGTCCATCAATCTCCCTTGTGCCACTCTTCCGACACGGGTGCAGCTCAAAAGTGGTGCACTCAAGCTGCTCATGGAAGGCGTAGCACAGTCCGGTGAGTGCTTCCCATGCAGCATCATCGATAGCTTCTGCCCTTGTAGCTCTCCATGTGGGTGTGAAGTGCCGAGTGACAACCCTGCCATTAGATAGGATGGTTACATCAGCCTTCCACTTTTATGTCCACGACGAGGGACTTTCTTGAGGAGATACTCCGGGTATAAGCTGCAGCAATCCATAAATTCTTTGAGCTCCCTAGATATATGTCCTCCCTCCATTCCGTCAGACTGAAATTCTTGAACTGAATGGTTGGCCCATTCATCACCTTCATTATTGGTCTCAGCAAGGGGTGGCTCCTCCTCAGGTTCATCTCCTCCCATCATAGTCTCGTGAGGCTCGACGGGGTGTAAGCCCGCGTGAAACTCCTCCTGTGGTGCGTACCAATGCTGTTCTTGTGGATCATCCTCCATATCTTCTTCGAATGGTTCCACCTCTTCCGGATCCTCTTCCTCATGCATATAGCTATTGACTTCATCTTCAGCACGAGGTTCTGTCTTCACTTCTTCCCATTAAGTTCCATCGGACACCTCAATGGGATTAAGAGCACTCCCACGTGGTGGTGGACGAGCCCTTATTCGTGCTGTGCTCCTGGTCACCAGCATTGATAAATAAGAAGAAATAACTCCCAAAACTTCAGAAACTATGGAGCAAGAAAGCAAAGGCGTTGCTGTCCAAAATAAGAGAAAAGAGGGGCTGAAAATAGCACTTTGCGGTGGCTGAATTGACAAGAAAAGTGCAACATCAAGCAATTTTCGAAAAATAGAAGTTTTAGAGGGGTATGCCTATGTGTTTTAGAGTGTCCATTCTACCTAGGCTTGCGTCCTACGGTCAACGTGGCTCTGATACCAATCTGTGACACCCAATTCCGAAAACAGAACCAAGTTAATGCATATGTGTGCCCAGGATGTTCATCACACATACATATGTAATCCACAAACTGAATTCAGAATATAACCACGAATAAATAGTGTTTAAGTACTTTATTACATCGACTCATTGTCTCACTCATGAATCTCTAACTTATTCTTGCAGCAGAAGACTCTAAACGACAGCGGAAAGTGAATAAAGACAGCAGCAGGCTCCATCTTCAACTCCACAGGCATGTTGACGGTAGTTCGCACACCTAGTACACCACATGGTCCTCGAAGTACTCATCTCCTGTAGCTGATGTTTATGTGTTAATGCAAGGGTGAGTACATGTCGTACTCAGCAAGTGCCGGAAAAGTATGACATGTAGCTTATAACAAGGTATGGAATAAAAAGGCTCATTGCAGCAAGCAATTTTTATTTCACGAACATGGTAAAAACAGCAACTATTTCTAAGTGAATTTAATCCCATATAACCAAGTAAAACAGCAACATTCTTTCATCATAATTCACCATTTATCAAGTCTCAACCAGCCACTAATCTTTCTCAAGTTCATCTCATACTCATAAATATTCATATCCATCTCATATTCACATAACCGATACCAAACTCATTTTCGTGACTCAAAACAGTCCCAAAACCAATCCCAATGACCATACCATAACCATAACGAATAACCATCCCATGTTTTCCCTCTAATCATGGAAGTTGGTCAGGTGCTTATGTAACAGCCCTAAATTTCGTAAAGTTTGATTTCCAACTTATGAAACAAAGTTAAGGCGATATAAGACTATAGTTGTGTCACATGAAATGATGAACATAAATATGGACATGTGAGGGAGTTAAAAAATTTCTCTAGCTCATGTTCAACACATATTAACCTAGGGGAAAGAATTTCATTTCCAAAACTCTAACTCATGTGCACCTCCTCTATGAGTAGAGTGGAGGGAATTTAAACGCAATTTGAATCTTTTGAAAGGATTTCTATTCAGATTGTCCAAAGTCCTATATGTGAGATCATAGATGCATCTCTCATGTATTCAAGAGCCTAAGCTTCAAATTTGGAGAATTTTAGGTTTCATATACTATTTATTCCGAGGATTAAATGAGGGCACGTTCAAATTCAAACTTGAATTTGAATTTTGAACCAAACAAACTCAATTTCAAAATCTGATTTCAGATTTGAGTTCCTCATAATTCTTTTGACCTATCCTCCAAGTTTGATAAAATTCAGAGCTTGTTTGATATTTTAAATTGAAATGGGGGATAAGAGGGAGAATTGTGGCTGTGGACCCCACTGGTCAGTCTCACCAAAAATGCAAACCGACTCCCTCGGCTCCTCACAGCGCGCCACGGCGAGGAAGGCGGCTGGCGAGCTGTGTGGTGGATCCCTCCACCGGCTCTGCCCTTATCTTCACCCCCGAAGGCTGCACAGGCGAAGTTCCACTCTTCTCCTCGCTCTGCCTCGCTCCCGTGAAAATTTCTCTCGAGCAGAACAGAACAGCAGCCGCTCTCTGTTCCTTTGATCGCCCAGGCTGAACCGAACGCCCTATGCTCAAGCTCCCCACAGCAAATACCTTCGCCTAGGAGTGCTCTAGCCGGCTAGCAACCTCACCCCGGTGATCCATGCCTGCTGGCGCCTAGAAACAGCGAGGTTTCCTCTGCTCCCGAGTTCAAACTCAAGGAACTAAAACTGGACGCCGTGGACAGCCCAAACCAGAAGGGATCACGCCCAAGCAAGCCACCCCATCTGTGCACCAACAAGTCTAGTTGCTCACCTCCAAAGCTCAGCCCTAGCCATTGATCACAGAGGGAGAAATTCAAGTTTTTCTCCCGGGCGGCAGAAACGGACCTTGAGGTAAGGAATTGTAAAATTCGTCCTCAAATCGTGTTTGTTGGGTCTCAAACTTCACACACAGGATGTTAACTGCCTAGCACACCTCATCCATCTATTTTAGACCAAGAAATTGAGTGTAGAGTGAGCAATCCGAGCTCTTTTAGAGGGTATGCCGCTGGACCCTATCGGGCGCACGGTGCCGATAGGTTTAGAGCCCTCTCCAGCTGGTTTAGACCTCATGCCGGTCTTATACATGATCCCCTGATGCTGTAGAGCCCATGAACCGACCATTTGGTGGAGAATTCACCGTGCAAGACCTCGCCGGAGCCCTAGGGTTTGCTGTGGGCGGTGCGCCCTGTTTTCCGGCGAGTTTCAGCCGCCGGTGACCTCACCAACGTGTTCAGCGTGGGGAAATATGGGGGGGGGGGGGCGGCCAGCTGGGGGTCTGGAGGTGGCTGGGAAGTGCTTTTCCGGCGACCTCGCTGGAGTGGGACGCCACTGCGCTGTTTGGCGCGAGTCTGGAGGTTAGGGATGACAGATGGGACCCACTGTCGACATTTAAACATTTTCCAGATTTTCCCACTTTAGTTCAAACTTTGGAGAGCCATAACTTTGTGTAGGAATGTCCACAAATTGTGAAACAAATTTTGTTGGATTCCTCTCAAAGAGTACTATCAAGTGATGCAGCCCAATGTTTATGAAAATCCCTGGATTTGGCTCATTAATTCATTTAAGGAAAATTTTGTATGAATTTTTACAGGAGTTCTGTTTATTGGAAAATTCCCAAATTTGGACATGACATTCTTCCAAAAATCCTTGGACTTCAGTAAAACTTTCAGAGGCATTGGACCTCATTTGCTTGGTCAAATGATGTGTTCATTCCTTATGTCTCTGAAAAATGGGAAAAATGAACAGAGACAATTTCATCTTTTTCCCAATCCTTCTAAAATCCATTCTCCATGTAGGAAACTCCAAAAATGGTAAAACCAATTCCTATGGACTCAGGACATTTTGTACTTCACAAAAGTCTACTTTGCAGCATAGGAAAGCTTAATATCTAGGGGGTAAAGGCAGATTAGTGAAAACCACATAAGGATTTGTTGTGCTCACATGAAGCCATTTCATGAGCTCAATTTTTGCACACTGCCTAACTAGCTTCCATAGAAGCTGTGGTTAAATTCTCAGCTTAATTGGACCTCTGGAACTTGAGCTACCATCTTTTAGGTTTAAGTGTTCATATAATGGACTTAATCACATGGTGATTACTAGTATCTCTTTTCAGCCTAGCTTTCATCTTCTCTAAGGTTTAGATCCAACAACAGAAACCTTGCTGTTGTTTATCTCTCTTATGTGTGAGTTAACTTGTACAACAGCTTTGAATCATTTTCTAAATTGCTTTTGAATACTTGTGCATAAATCGTCTTAATAGCACGTGACGTCGACGTTTGACGAGGACTCAACTCCGCAGCGAGGATGTCCATCTCGTGACGAGCTTGGCGGATTCTCCGGAGGAAGACTAACTCCTAGCTTCTAACAAAACCGTTGAGCAAGGCAAGCCCCGGTTTGCATATCGTTACCATTTTAAATTTTGTTTTACTTCACCTCATGGTTATTAGACTTGATATTGTGCATTATGTCTAGGATGATTGAAACCCACTTACATGGCTATTACATCCCTGATTAGAAGGTTTAGTGTAGGCTTTGCCTCGTTGTAGATGCTAGGCTAATGTTGTAGCTAGCTCGGTAGAAGTCGAGTAGTAAAAAGCTACTCGCGAGAAAGGTCGAGTAATGGAGTTACTCGCGAGAGGTTGATGATAAGAGCACCCTCATGAAAATGAGATGGGGACAGGGATGTTCCTGTAGGATTGAGCGCTCAAGGTTGGTCTCGACCTGCGATGGATGTGACAATGCTTGAGACCACATTTGGCCTGGACCGGGATGGTAAGGCAAATGTGGAGGTTGGTTGTAGCCCCGTCCGTGTCGGTTAAGGACCGTATGTATGCGGCCCTGCTGGACAAGATTGAGCTGTACCGGATATATAGTGGGGTATGGGACCCATGAAACCGATGTAACTTGATGGACCGTGATATAGAAACTCATCCTTCGCGTGGGAATGGCGTTGAGAAGGTGGGAGGTGTAAATCCTCTAGCGGGCAACTTCGACGTGTCCACGTAGAGGACCATCCTGCTCGGCGCGAAGCGTTTTTTTCTATGTTGGGGTGTCGTGTGAAAGGTTGCTGCATACAACGTAAGAAAGAGCTCTTGAGAGAGTCTTTCGAGGTGGGTGTATGTGTCGTGTATTCCGGGTTGTTATTGATTCGAATCAACGTCGCTCGCGGAAGAGGATTAGGCATACTTGCCCACTGCGCCGTGACTTAGTAAGAAGAGGAACTAAGTTTCTTAACTTGCTGTTTGTGGATTAATCACTGTATTGAAACCTTGACTGAAGTAGATATAGAGCCAACTAAATTTCATTTCCACCTTAGGCTAGCAACATCGGGATAAGCGTTTCTTGTTTGATTGTGGACTTCCGATGTTGTGAGGCGTGAGGACCACTAAAATGAAGGCTATAAGAATCTGAATATAACGATCAAGTTTAGTCAAGCTGCATTTTGCAAATTCCTGTTCCTACTATCTTACTACCCCTGCATTTAGAGTTACATGTTTAGGAGTGACGGTTAAGTCTTGTTGAGCCTTAGTGCTCACGGTTGCTTCTGAGTTATTTTTGCAGGTAGCAGGATGCCTGCTATGAAGAGGGTTGTTCGGTGAGACGATGAACCTCACGGTTTGTTCAACTCATTGGAAACCTAGCCGCTGCCTTTCTTTGGTGAAGCTAGTAGGAAACGTTCACGGGCTGAACGACTTCTCTTCGGCCTAGTTAGGGTCGAGAGTGAGTAGTTTGTCCAGCAAATTTTAGTTTCCGCTGCGTGTGTACATTATGTTGTAAAAGAAATTATATTGAGTAACAAAATGGTTCCGTTATGTTCTTATCATCTTTTCGTGCTTGCTGTTGGGTGCCGCATCGCACGGCACCACCCACTGCGATTCCCGGGCGTCACAACTTACTCCATTTCTACATTCCCCTCTCCATTTCTATGTCCCATTTCTCCATTTCTATATGCCCTTCTCCATTTCTATGGTTTCTTCCTCCATTTCTATGGTCCTTTCTCCATTTCTATGGTTCTTTTCTCCATTTCTATGGTTCTTTCTCCATTTCTATAGTTCTTTCTCCATTTCTACTTCTTTTATAATGTTTCTCTACATGAAAAATGTATGCAATGCATGGAAATGAATTTGAGGGTGTTACAGCGACTTAACTCACGTTAGTCCAAAAACCACAACACCTTACATGAGCACCTCTCATAAGCATGTTGCAAACCATCACAATGTATTAACCACCATAATCAGCCATAACACATCAAAAACTTAGTAAGAGAATACTATGCAAACATTCCATAAGCCACGAAGAAAGTTCAAAACATTACAAGTTAAAAACAGAGTGGCTGAAAATTAAACACTATGAAAACAGCTGCCTGCAGTGACAGTTACTTCTGAAATGCAATGAGAAAGTTCGGACAATCTGAACTGAGTAAAGAGTAACAGTTATTCCAAGAAACACATTTATAAAGACCAAACCAACTGTGTCGACTCACGTGCAGCTCATGTGACTGAAAGTTTGGACACTCCGAAGCGGGTATTTCGGCAATATTCAAAACTTTGAATGTAAATCCTCACTTTTATTCTAATTGCCAATGTATTCAGCACATATAGGTCTCACAATCTCTGCCTTGATGAATGCATTGGCAACACCACTTAGAATCCGAACATTGGCTCATTTACATGAAAAAGTTTTGAAAGCAAATTTCTCCCCCCTTTTGAAATCAAAAATAAAATGAGAAACAGATTAAAAAAACAAATTCCCCCCTGAGAAGAACGTGTAAAAACTCGCGAATGTACAATATGTGACATATTCCCCCCCCCCTTTGACAATGTATTCAGCAAGGTTCAAAAGAGAAATTTCAATTTATTATGAGCATAATATGATGTATACATATAAAACAAAGCTCATCCAAGTCATACTTTCATGTACCTTACACTATCACATCAATGAGATACATAAAGTAGTGTAGGCCATGCTAGAGATCAAGTGTAATTTTTCAATTTAAGCAAGTCATGATCTCACAAGCTTAACTATTACAAAACCTGGAAGCATCACACATGTTGCTGCATTTTTCATTATCTTTTAAAGCACAAGTTCAGATCATATGACATTTGCAAGAGATTATATGCCACATCAACATTCTAACCAACCAAGCCAAACCTATGTCATTTGACAATCAGAAGGTTAAGTACATGGTTTTAGTCATACACAACATATTTCAGGTTCATATCTAAGTGCAATGATAAGCCATCTCTAAAGAAGAAGTGTGATGCATGCATATTCTCTTGATCTTATCTCATTTTTCCATTTAATCATAAAATCTCAACATGTGGATAATTGATTGATTAATTTTTCATTATTAAAAGCACTTGTGAGCATGCAACAAGCTCAAAATAGCAAGAAAGATCAATTACTAGTCATGGCAAAAACTACAAAATGTATAACACGAGTAATGTAGTAAGAACTTTCAGCATGTAAAAGGAATCACAAAGTCATATATGTATGAAATACTTTGGTCATATTTTTTTAAATCAGATTCACACATAGACTTCCCAAGTTTCAAAACTCCCCCACAATTTAAGCCATGAGGATTCACAACCCCTATTTCACTACGAATGAAACAAAAACGAGTGAAATCCAAAGATTTTGTAAAAATGTCAGCCAATTGTTATTCGGTATCTACATGGTGAAGCACAATGTTTCCTTTTTAACATTATCACGGAGAAAGTGATACCTAATGTCAATGTGCTTTGTTCTAGAATGTTGCACGGGGTTTTTAGCAATTCAAATGGCACTAGTGTTACCACAAAACAGAGGAACACTATCTACATCAACCCCATAGTCCTTAAGTGTTTGAACAATCCAAAGAATTTGTGAGAAAGCGCTAGCAGCAGCTACATATTCAGATTCGGCCATGGATTGTGCAACTGAATTTTGTTTTCTAGAAGACCAAGCAACAAGTGAATTATCAAGAAAATGACAAGCACCCGAAGTACTTTTCTTATCAATCCTACAACCCCCAAAATCAGCATCCAAAAAGCTTTCAAAGTAACGGTTGAGGAAGAAGGAAGAAAAATGTCAAATTCTTGAGTTCCATGTAAGTACCTGAGAATACTTTTGATGGCTTAACGATGTGAAGCACGTGGGGAAGCTTGAAATCATGCACAAATACATACGCTGAATTGTATGTCCGGTCTTGATGTCGCGAGGTACAAAAGTGACCCGATCATGCTTCTATATTCTTTTTGATCCACGGGTTCACCATCTTCGTCAAGTTCAAGTGTTGTTGTTGTTCCTATTTGTGTCTGAAGAGGCTATCTTTTGTCCATGTTGAAGCGCTTAAGGATGTATTTCGTATACTTCGTTTGATGCACAAAAGTTCCTTCCTTGGTTTCCTTGATTTGCAGCCCCAAAATGTATGTGAGTTCTCCCATCATACTCATTTCAAATTCCGAACTCATCATAGCTGAAAACTTGGACACAAGATCATGAGAAGTACAACCAAAGATAATATCATCCACATACACTTGACCGAATAGTGAGTCATTGCCATGCTTAAGAACAAAAAGAGTTTTATCAACCTTGCCCTTGGTAAACCCCTTTTCAAGTAAAAAATATTTTAACCTATCATATCATGCTCTAGGGGCTTGTTAAAAAGACCATGCAAAGCTTTGGACAGTTTGTAAACATGATTAGGAAATTTTGAATTTTCAAAACCTCGTGGATGCTTAACATAAACCTCTTCATCTATGTAGCCATTAAGAAAAGCACTTTTAACATCCATTTGATATAACTTGAAACCTTTAGATGCTGCAAATGCAAATAAAATTCTTATGGCTTCTAATCTAGCAACAAGAGCAAAAGTTTCATCAAAATCTAGACCTTCAACTTGTGTGAAACCTTGAGCAACCAATCTAGCTTTATTCCTAACCACAACCCCATCCTCACTTTGTTTATTTTTAAACACCCATTTAGTTCCAATTAAAGTGTGCCCTTGAGGTGGAGGTACAAGATTCCAAACATTATTTCTTTCAAAATTTTCTAACTCTTCTTGCCTCGCAATAATCCGAGATTCATTAGTGAGTGCATGTGATATATCTTTGGGTTGAAAAGAAGCAACAAAAGCAGAATGGGCATGAGAGTTTGGATCGCAAAACCTTAACCGTGTGACCCGTTCATGCAAGCTTCCAATAATTTGATGTGGTGGATAACTTTTGAGGACACGGAGGGGAGTAAACACTTCACAAGCTTCTTCTTCTTCATGTTCATCACAAATCGAAGAACTTGTGGCTTGAGGAAGATCGGAACCAGCAATAGTGGTCATTGGTGCTGATTGTGGAGCGAGATAAAGAGCTAGAACGTCATTGTTTATTTCTTAAATTTTGGGCAGCAGCTCCACTTCTTCTTCATCTTAAATGAAAATACTCTCCCCCTGCGGATATGCATCTTGACCTGCAGTAGTAGAGCTAGTACCTGGGCTAGCCTCATCAAAAGAATCATCACAAGTATCCACACTTTTCTTAGTGTCAAATAAAAGCACACGATAGCCTCTAGTATGAGATGGATAACCAAGAAACAAGCCATCAACAGATCTAGCTTAAAATTTATCAGGATTACCATGTTTCTTAACAAAGCATTTGCAACCAAAGACCCTAAGATGTGCGACACTAGACCTATGTCCAAACCGAAGCTCATATGGTGTTTTCCTAGCTTAGCTCTCAATAAAACACGGTTTCAAACATAACAAGCTGTTGCAATTGCATCTGCCCAAAATTTTCTAGGAATTTGGGATTCATCAAGCATAGTCCTAGCCATCTCAACAAAGGTTCTATTCTCTCTCTCTACAACACCGTTTTGTTGAGGTACATATGGTGATGAAAATTGATGATCTATTCCTTTTTCAGCACAAAAGTGATCAAAAGATTGATTTTTAAATTCGGTTCCGTTATCACTTCTAATTTTTCTTTTAAAGATCCTGGGTGTCAGAGCAGATTGACAGGCTAGAAAGTAAGCCAGGCCTCACGAAGAAGATCGGAGCACCCAAGGTTAGGATCAATTGATAATCTAAGAAATAAAGTTCTAAAGTGACTAAAAGCTTCATTCTTATATGCCATAAAGTAAACCCAAGAGTATCTAGAATAATCATCAATAATCACAAGCACATACCATTTACCCCCAAAATATTGAACACATGAAGGACCTACAGTGTCAAGATGTAAAAGCCGTCCCGGTTCAGTTATCATGGTCATTGTGAGAGGAGGATGTGAACCTGCAACCATCTTAGCATGTCTACAAGAAGATCACACAATATCGTTGTCCCCTTTAAGCTTAGGTAGCCCACGTATGTGATCAAGACCACTAACACGTGTGAGGTGATCAAAGCCTATGTGACCAAGTCTACGATGGCAAAAATATGATTCCTTTGAACCATTAGCAACTAGACACCTATGCTTAGAAGTTGACATATCAAAATCAGCTTTAAAAACTCTTCCAATCCTAGACATGTTAAACAAAAGCTCATCTTTTGAATCTACAGCCTTGCAGCAATTTTTAGTGAAGTTAACTTCTAGATTTTCATCTAGCAATTGTGAAACGGAAAGCAAGTTGTATTTCAAATTTTTAACAAGTACCACATCCTTGAAAGTGTAGTGTTTATTTACTCTATCTGAACCCTTAGCAATTATAGGAGTTGAAGAATTATCGGTAAAAGTAACATTTTCTACACGTGACACAAAAGAGAGGGAGGAGAACCATTCTTTGTTACCGGTCATGTGGCGTGAGCAACCTGAATCCACAATCTAAATGTTCTCCTTCCTCAAGCGTGTAACCTACATAGCAGCACAATAGGTTGATGACTCAATACTGGGGTTAGTTAAAAGCCATTTAGGAATCCATTACTGAGTCACACAACGTCTAGCAGAAATAGCACGCGAAAGATGAGAAAATACAGCAGGTTTATGAACCAAATTTTGAGAATTCTTGTTCTCGACTACTGATTTATGAAGTGTGTTATGTGTAGCACGAAAAACAGTAGGTTTAGGAGCAATCTTTGCATTTTTATAACTCATTGCAGCTGGTTGCATGTTCCTAACATTCGATTCAGCATGTACAACAAGTTTTGCTTGGTTGTTATGTGATCTAGCAATCAATCTTTCCTTTTTATGTTGTTTAGCTAGTCTATAACAAAAATCTATGATATGACCATCTCTACCACAGTATGTACAACGAAAAGTAACCTTATGTTCATGTCTAGATGAGCAAGCAACATGTTTATTAGAAACCGAATGAGACAACACTCCTGCAGATTTGAAAATCACTTATTTTTGTTTAGGAACTATTTGAATCAAACCATTTCCTAATGACTTTACAATTTTAGATGGATGTGCTTTAGAATGAGCATGAGAATTAAAACCTAAACCAGTTTTATCATTGCAAGACTTAGATGAATTCAGCAGCAAGTTTAGGTTCTTATTTGCACTACAAAACCGTTTTAGTGTCCTATGCATGTCATCAAGTTTCTTGGACAAGTCTAGACAGTTTTCACATGAAGTTTTTCCTTTTAGTTTGCAATTAGAACAAGAATTAAATTCATGAACACATAAAGCATTGTTCAAAGCAAAAATTTCATCCGTAGCATCATGTAGTTTCTTATTAATATCATCACAGCTAGAACAATGCAAATCAATTGTAGAACAACTATCATCTTTCATGTTCTTATCAATAAGTGCTGCAACCTTTTTGTTCTTTTCAATTTGAAGTTCAAGTGTATCAAGTGTGGAGGTTTGTGCACTTCTTAAAGAGGACAATTGTTCATAAATCAGATCACAAGATGAGCAAGAATCATCACTAGGAATCAAAGTTTTTAAACGTTTAATTTCAGATTCTAGTGGTTCAATTTTAACATCACTTTGCTTAAGTTTTTTGTCCTGTTTCTTAAGTACGGTAGTTGTGAGGACTCGATGGTTCCGACATTCCAGGATCTCGCTGAGGGGTGTTGCGATAGACAACACCGGATAACACACAGAATAAGACATAAAGCGGAAGCTAAGTTTTATTACATAACTTATTTATGAATATAATTACAACAAAATACCGTTATAGCATACACTCACGGGCGTAGACTAAGCAAAAAGGTTCACGTTCAGCCCGTGAACGTGTTCCTACTAGCACACATGCACACACCGACATGGCGGTGTGCATGGCTCCCACTTGACGCTGGTTCCCTCTGGGGGGTCCGTCTCCTCTTCGGGAGCCTCCTCTTCCTCATAAACCCCTGCAAACACTTCAACAACATGCAGTGAGAACGAAGTCTCAGCAAGACTGACCCGTCACTGCTAAACATGAAACTCTACATGCTGGAAAGTTTAGGTACACAAATGGTAAAGCTTTGCATAAAGACTCGCCTAATTACTTGAATCCTTTTTTCATGTTTTAGCCTCATATGAGTGGAAACATATTTGGTAGCCTTCTTCAGCAGCTCAGTCATAGGCTTGGCAATCTTCAAGAAGTTTGGAATGAACCAACGATAATATCCCGCAAGTCCGAGAAAACTCCATACCTTGTGGACAGACCTCAGAGACTTTCAATTCAGCACTTGTGTAATCTTGCTCGGGTCTACAGAGATGCCATCCTCTGAGATAATATGCCAGAGGAAAGGTACTTGCGATATCCAAAATTCGCACTTGCTGAATTTCGCGTATAGCTTGTGATCCCGCGACCGATGCAAGACTATACACAGGTGCTTGTCGTGTTCTTCCTCCGACTTGGAATAAACCAGGATGTCGTCAATGAAGACCACGACAAACTTGTCCAGCTCCGGCATAAATAGCGAGTTCATTAAATACATGAAATGAGCTGGAGCGTTGGTGAGGCCGAATAACCCATCACATACGCAGTAGTCGATGTTGCCTTCAGCAACCGTCACGGACGTCGTACACAACCACCTTTCATCCGTTAGCCAAGTGTTGAACGGTCCTATCGTCCCGAGCGGGAGGTCTCTATGTGGAGCATCCTCGGTGCCAACTAGCCAATTTACACCTCGCTGCTCTCAACCTACTCTCTGGACGACAAGCAATACCTCAACAGATCGCTACCCGAATTACATCGGTTTCCCTGTTCCCATATATCAGGTAGGTCATTGGTACTGTTTTAGCTTGTTCAACAGGCCCGCACACGGCTCGGTCCTCAATCGACACAAGCAGAGCTATGGCACCCATGCCCCAAAGTCCTGCTGCCCTTACTCTCCGCTCGGTCTCATTTTCTTGCCATGTGATTCATTGTCTATCTTTCTAACCGAGTGGTGTGCCTCTAGCCTATTCTCCCGAGTAGTTCAAACTACTCGACTTGTACCAAAACCTATACCATTTTAGCATTGCAGAGGCTAGTCGAGGTTTGAAACCTAAGCCAAAAACTCCTGGTTCTCTTGGCTATGCATTTGGGTTTCCAATCAAGACTCTAATGCACAATTGTAGGAAATGCAAAAAGTAAGTGATCAAAACATAAGACTTTGTAAATGGTTAATGCAAACCAGAGCTTGCCTTGCTGCTGGTCGTAAGCTAATTGTTCTTCCGGATTGATAAAGTCCAGAACCTCCGGGCCTTCTTCGATCTTAGCGACTACACGAAAAGGAAAGACGATGTGTGTCAAACTTGAATGCATATGTATTGAATTGAGACGGTGAAGACTATAAGTATAGCTAAACAGTCCATTTGACTCTGAAATGTTTACTGAGGTTTGGCGACAACCAAAGCAGGGACTTGACCAAATTTCATTTGAAGCAAAGCTCATTTGAGCCCTGCACAAATAAATGTGTATTTGTCCATATTTAGAGTTCATCAAATACATGAAATGAGCTGGAGCGTTGGTGAGGCCGAAGGAATTGACCAGGTACTCATAAAGCCCGTACCTCGTCGAGAAAGCCGTCTTTGGAATATCCTCAGCCTGTATCTTAATCTGGTGGTACCCTAATCTTAAGTCCATCTTGTAAAAGATCTTTGCTTCGACCAACTGATCAAACAATATGTCGATCCATGGCAATGGGTACTTGTTCTTGATCGTAACAGCGTTTAGTGGACGATACTCCATGCAAAGCCGCAACGTTTCATCTTTCTTCTTCACAAATAATGCCGAACAGCCCCATGGCGAGGAGCTTGACCTAATAAACCCTTTTTCCAGCAGGTCCGTCAACTGTGTTTTCAATTCCGCCAATTCCTTTGGTGCCATCTTGTACGGCCTTTGGGATATTGGCATTGTTCCCGGTGCAAGCTCAATGTTGAACTCCACTTCCCGGTCGGGCGGCATACCCGGTAAATAATCTGGAAATGCGTCGGGAAACTCACGGACTACTGGAATATCATCCAATATGATAGTGGTGGATTGGTGTACATATGCATGTTTTATTTCTGGACTGTCCAGCAATAATGAATGAGACTCGTGCATCTCCGGATGCAAATGCACGACGCGTAGGACGGTGTCTAAAACAGTGCCATGGCGGGTTAACCACGACATCCCTAAGATGACATCGACATTTTGTCCCTCTAAAGTTATGAGAGACGTAGGGTATACTCTACCCCTAGCCACAATGGTGCTTTTTGTACCATCATGCTTGCTGAAATTATACCACCCGGTGAATAAATCAAATATGAACTCTCAGTGGGTAGTATTTGCAAACTGTGGTTAGCAATATAAGCTTGGCTAATGAAATTATGTGTGGCGCCCAAATCAAATAAAACTATGGCAGGGTGTTTGTCGAGCTGGAACAACCCACAAGAATGGGTTCTCCCTCCGGCATGTCTTGTATGGGGAGTTGGTGGACGGTGCCGGGCTTACGAATGCCCGCTGCGCATTAAGGGCATTCTAGGGCTGATTCCTCCCCGGAGACGGTGGTGCCACACCGCTGCCTTGATTCTCGGGGAAGTTGTTAGCGAAATGCCCCTGGAGACCCTACTTGAAGCATGTGGTCGATGGCTGGCCGGTGCTTGAAAAACGAAAGCCCAACATGCGCTGATGAGGTGCAAACGCACGCGGCATCGCCCGCTGCTGCTGTTGTTGCTGCGGAGGCGCTGGTAAGGCCAGTCGAAATGCCGGTAGTGAATATGGCCGATTGCGAAATTGCATCGGTCGTTGCGGTGGCCGCCAGCGTTGACCCGACGGTGAGCGATACACCATCCGATATTTCTGGGGAGGACCACCTCCTTCTTAGCTGCTTTGTGGCATCCTGTGCTTCTTCTCCGCTGCCACCAACTCCTTTCTGGAATCCTCTTGTGCAGTCGCAGCATCAATCATATCGTTGAGACTGTCGCGATTGAACATCACCAGCTTGTCCTTCAGGAGCGGTTTCAGCCTCTGGTAGAAGTAGTCCCGCCTCTTCTCGTCAGTATCAGCATGATACGACACATAGAGGGCGAGATCGTTGAACACACGGGCATACTGCAGTGGGTTCCTGTTTCCTTGCTTCAGGTGGAGGAATTGTTGTGTCTTCCTCTTCATAAGACCTGGCGGTATATGATAGGCCCTAAAGGCCGTCCGGAATTCCATCCAGGTCAGCACTCGCTCGGTGGGTTGCGAGGCACAGAAATTTGTCCACCAAGTGCTCACGGACCCCTGAAGTTGCCGGGCCACGAACTGTGTCTTCCGCTGCTCACTAACTTGGAGCAGCCCAAACTTCATCTCCATCGTGCGGAGCCAGTTGTTCGCGTCGATTGGTTCATCTGTCCTTGAGAATACCGGGGGATGCGTAGCAAGGAAATCCAAGTAGGAACTCTGCTGTCATTCCTCTCGGTCTTGACACCTCTTTTGTCAAGACGTATTTGCAATAAGAGTTTGCAGCAACTCGGTGTGCTGCTGGTGCGAGCCCGCCATGGCCGCAACAATATCTGCCAACGTGGCCGTTGGCGGTGGTGGTGGCTGTGGTTGCTGCTGCTGCTGTCCCGAGGAAGTCTCGGGAGGCTGTTGGGAGGCCTCTCCCCCCTGACTTGAACCCCCAACCTCAGGGTTGGCACGAGTACGAGTCATTCTGAAATTCAAAACAGCAACGGTCAGCACATGTCATGCTCAAAATTCCATGAGAATAGTAGGTAATTTAGTGAGGCATTGAGAACTTTGCACAACTTTCACATATATTGATAAAGCGAAAACTTTATACAAGATACATTATTCTCGGACATCCGAGAAGTTGTGCTCATGTTGTCACTACATATACACACACTACTGTCTACAAGACATGTCGCTGTTACCAAAGTTATTACACACCACCATCGTTGCCCTACTTGGCAACGGTAAACTCACTACTTGGAGTAGAATTTGACCTCCTGCGGGTCTTCCTCCTCCGCTGGTTCTGCTGGTGGCTCAGGGTCAATGACCTCCTCTCCGGGTTCAGGTTCCGGCATCAGAGGAATACCGAGAACCACGGGTACGACACCTACTATCGGTAGGCCCACACCTGAGGTACGAGGTCCTGCAACGCATGCACCTCGTCCATGGCCTGGTTATAATCCTCCTCCCTGTTCTGCCCCAACTCAATAGCGTCATCACGCTCTTGAGTAAGGACCTCGTTTGGCTGGGTCAAGGCTTGGACCTGCTGCTGCAAAGCCTTGATGTCGACACGGCTTTTCTTTCCCACCTTCTTCAGACGACACAACTGATTGTGCTGCTCATTCAGTTGCTTAATCGTCGGAAGCTGCATATTACGGAGTGTGTTATGAGCACTCTCGAAATGGCCATAGCAGCTGGTGCTCTCTTTGAGCTCCATGGCAAGTCGAGCCGTATGGAAAGCTTGGCTGTCCATAACGTTCTTCCCTGCCGTCAAATGGAGGCTGAGGTTCGCCTCCGTGGGGTTATACCTTGGGCAACTCGGATCAGTGGCCGCAAAGTACCTCTCCCACCACACGTGGTTAGCTCGTCCCTCCACAGGGACAAGCGCGTATGGACTGCCCTCCATAGCTCTCACATGTAGCTGGCAGAGACGAGACATGGTGTCGCAGGTTGCCATTTACCACATATCTTCCGGTTGCCCCCTTTCACTGTGACAGTGAAAGGTACCCAACCCGGTGGCGTGGGTCCTGCTGGAACGTCAACATGAACAGTCCATGTCTTGTTCCCCTCCTTGCCATGTTCCTTGGCAAGGAACCGCGGCATCTCCACATATCCGAAATATTGAAGCATTAGCTTCAATAAATCCGGATACCCGCCGCGTTGAGAACGATGGGATACCACCCATCCGTTCTCCAATTGTTTATCCTCTGCCATTTATGGAAACATATTTGAAAAATGTTCAAATATTTATTTTAACAGTAAATCAGTGAGTTGTAACATAAAACATGTCACTGAACTTATAAAACCTGGAAATATAAATTGAACTTAGAACAAATTTGTTTTCTGGTCTGCTGCCCAAACTGACAGCCCAGACCAGTTTCTCTTTTAACCTGATTTAGACCATGCTAAAGGCAAAACCAGTTCTGGAGATCTACATCAAAGTTAAAGTTAACTTCAATAGCTTTCCAGAATGTATTTGTATGCCCTCAGATCTGCCATTATTCAAAAGTTACGAGATGTCAAAGTTGACAGAATTTCTGGGGAAAATTGGGCAGGACCTCCCTGCTTGAGGTACTTACTTGATCCAAGAATTCCAGTTAGTTCTACTCTGAATTTGACAACTCTTTCTGTTACAAAGTTGTAACCTATCTAATGAGATTTTCATAACTGCCTCATTTTATATTTGTGCATTTTATGCAGGAAGTTATGATCATTTTACAGAGAGTTACAGAGAGTATTTGTGCTGCCCTTTTTTCTGGACAGTTTCAACTCTACTGCATTTTTTGATAGAACTCGACCTCTGGACATCAATAGAAAAGTTCTAAAGCTCTTCCAAATCTTTCTAGAAATGTATCATACGACCCCAACATCGAAAGAACTCGACCCCTAACCTCTGTATAACTTCAGCATTATTTCAGCTGAAAACAGAGGACTCTGTTCCTAATATCAGATAAGTTGAAAACTTGCTTACTTTGAAAATCCTGATTAAGGGAAGAAGTTAAATCACAGTTTTAATGCTCTGAATAAAAAATTTCAAGGTTTACAATGATGTTGATCATTTAGTGGAGTGTTACGTCGAAGCGTCACCACAATCATGTTGGTACTACGTTCCTCACAAAGAAAACCTTATACCGGACTTAGCCGGCTTTGTTATTCAGTGGTACTAAACGTCTCTCGCACATGTATTCTACTCGTATACCGATTCGTGGTTAAACTACCTGCAATAAACTCACACAATCGTCGGGCTCAGCTGCACACTGAACCCGGGCCCAATATAGTTCCATACACCCATCCGTCATCACTTGCACGGGTGTTCTCAAGCCAAAAACGCCTTGAGCTACGTATTCATGTTACTAATCACGTGACGGGATCTCCCCTACTAGCCTGTAGCACGCCAGGGAAGGGCGTTGCTCGAATACCCCAAACGACATGAGGAGTCATAGAGGATACTAAAGCTGGCCGGGTTACCTGCCATCCGTGAGGCTCCACCCTTAAGCTTGTGCGCACTGGTGGACAGAGCTTACATGCAACCCCCAAGAAATATGATGTCCCTAGATGCATGATTTTCCGACATATCATCCTAATAAAATCCTTGCGTGGGCCAATAACTTGTTCCTCACCGAGTTTTTGAAAAGTTAACCTTTTTAAGTGCACTAAACCTCAACGATGCTCTGATGCCATGCTGCGAGGATCACGCTGAGGGGTGCTGTGATATAAGCACCAGATAACACAAATAAAAGGCGATAAGCAAAAGCAAGATTTTATTACATAAACTTGCTTATGAACATAGTTACACCAAAATATCGTTAAGTCTACACTCACGTGCGTAGACTAAGAAAAAAGAGTTCACGTTCAGCCCGTGAACGTGTCCTTACCAGCACACACACACCACACTAACACTGTGGCGTGAACGGCTCCCACTCGACGGTGTTTCCCTCTTGGGGGTCCGTCTCCTCCTCGGGAGCATCCTCCTCATAGAACCTGCAAATGCTTCAAACACAAGCAGTGAACACGATGGCTCAGCAAGACTGACCCGTCTCACTTAAACATGAAACTCTACATGCTGGGTTTTGCAGTATATAATGGAAAAGTATGTTGCAAAATACACGCCTAATTAGTTGACTCTTACTTTCAAGTTTTAGCCTCAAGTTAGTGGAAAACCTTGTGCTAAGACATATAAGAAATCCACAATCAAACAAGAAACACATTTTTCTTATGTGCTTTGCCTAAGGTTGAAAAGAACTTTGATTAGCTCTACACTAAATCATTTCATTACAATCAACGTAAAGCTTTCAAACAACAGCTTTTATCGTGATAACTAGCCTGTTCTTTCTACGTCACGAAACAATGAACAAGTGGTACTCACTGACCATGAGGGACAACGATTATAATGGATTTACACCTGCAGGGTTACCCGAATAACTCGTCACGTACGCCCGTAATGGATGTTGCCTTCAGCAACCATCACGGACGTCGTATGCAACCGCCTTTCATACATTAGCCAAGTGTTGAACCGGTCCTATCATCCCGAGCAGGATGTCTCTACGCGGAGCATCCTCGGTGCCTGCTAGCCGATTTACACCTCGCTGCTCTCAACCTACCCTCTGGACGACAAGCAATGCATCATCAGATCGCTACCCGAATTACATCGGTTTGCCGGTTCCCATATATCTGGTAGGTCTTTGGTACTGTTCCAGCTTGTTCAACAGGCCCGCACACGGCTCGGTCCTCAATCGACACAAGCAGAGCTATGGCACCCATGCCCCCAAAGTCCTTCTGCCCTTACTCTCCTCTCGGTCTCATTTTCTTGCCATGTGATTCATTGTCTATCTTTCTAACCGAGTGGTGTGCCTCTAGCCAATTCTCGCGAGTAGTTCAAACTACTCGACATATACAGAAACCTATACCATTTTAGCATTGCAGTGGCTAGCCGAGGTTTAAAACCTAAGCCCAAAACCCCTGGTTCTCTTGGATATGCATTTGGGTTTTCAATCAACACTCCAATGCACAATTGTAGGAAATGCGTAAAAGTAAGTGATCAAAACATAAGACTTTGTAAATGGTCAATGCAAACCGAAGCTTGACTTACTGCTGGTCGTAAGCTATTTGATTTTCCGGAGTGATAAAGTCTAGAATCTCCGGGCCTTCTTCGATCTTAGCGACTACACGAAAAGGAAAAACGATGCGTGTCAAACTTGAATGCATTTGTATTGAACCGAGACGGTGAAGACTATAAGTATAGCTAGACAGTCCTTTTGACTCTGAAATTTTTACTGAGGTTTGGTGACAACCTAAGCAGGGACTTGGCCAAATTTCATTTGAAGCAAAGCTCATTTGAGCCCTGTACAAATGAATGTGTATTTGGATATATTTAGAGCTCTTATGGCTTTCTAAGGATTCATGGGGCAAGCCATGACTTTTTGGAAACTAGAGTTTCAGATGGTTCTAATGGAATCGGTTTCATATAATTTGGAGAATCCTAGCAAAAGTTATTTGCTAGACAAGTTCAGAGAAAATCTGAAAAATGTTTCTGGACATTTTTCTTTTTCTATGGACCAGTTTCCTTAATCACACCATTAGATGGACTAAGTGAGCTCTGATGGATCAGAAATTTTTATTGTGGCTCTGGAATATTACAAGGAACATCCTGGCCAAATGTCTGAATTTTCCACCAAGGGAGCTCCAGTTAAAATTCTAAACATTTTAAACTTTGGAGTGAAACTTCTTTTCCTGGAAAGAACTCATATAGATGAACCCAACAAAATTTGTTTCACTCGATTTGGACATTCCTAGCAAAAGTTATGTGTGTTTGAAGTTTGAACTCAAAACTAAAAATCGCGGAAATGTTTAAAACACTGCCAGTGGGTCCCACCCACTGGTCACCTCCTTCCTCGCGGCAAACGGACCGTGAGGCGTGAGTGGGCCCCCGCCGTCCCGGTCCACGGTGACGGGGCACCTCGCCCGGGAATCGCATTGGGTGGTGCCCTGTTATGCGGCACCCAACACCACACATATAAGGAAAACTGTATTACATAAATCAAAGCGGAAGCTTACAATTGTTCTTTGTAAATAATTTACATAAACTAGCTACAGCGGAATTCTATAAACAGCTCACGTCGAATAACTAAGAAGCACTCGAGAAGAGGTCCAGCCCACGGACTCCTCTCACTAGCAACATGAAGACATTGCAGCGGCTAGGTCCTCCATGCGTAACGTGACTCGGACGTTTCCGAGTCTCACTGGACAACCTTCTTTCTAGTGTCGTATTAACCTGCAAAACCACTCATATAGCAAGAGTGAGCACAAAGGCTCAGCAAGACTTAACCGTCTCTCCTAAAGCATGCAACTCTACATGAGGGTAACTTAAGACTTAACATGTAAATTGCAAAAGGACTCGCCTACGAGTTCGTCCTTAACTTTCAGATTTTAGCCATAAAAGTAGTGACCTTGCGCCCAGCAACATTGGAACTCCACAATCAAACAAGAAACGCTTCATTCCAATGTTACTTGTCCCAAGGTGGAAAATAACTTTAGTTTGCTCTATCTCTACTTCAAACAAGGTTTTCATGCAATTTACAGTAATCATAGCAGCAATTAAACTTTGCAAACTGTTTCCACACAAGTTGATTACTACGTCACAACATGGGAGCAAGCGGCACTCAATAACCGCGAGAGATGGTGATTCAAATCAAACACTACCCGGATAACTCGACACCCGCCTCTGAAGACCCAAATCTGGCGTCCTTCATTACGTCGTATGTGGCAACCTTTCTCAGGACACTAGAGTATAGAACCGGTCGCGCCGTCTCGGGCTCATAGGTCTAACGAGACGATGTGGTATGCCTCTACAATCCAGTGAACCTGGTACATGGGTTTCCTGGTTCCCATATATCAGTAAGCATCCGGTACACAACTCAATACTTGCTCCTGGATGCGGCACACGCATCGCTCCTTAACCGACACTGGCAGAGCTACTCGACCAAGACCTTGTCTTGTCGCTGCCTAACCCCTCTGCCCGCACTCATCTTTAGAAATGTAAACTTTGGTTTGCCTCTCTCTTCCAACCATACTTATGAAATCCTGAACTATAACTCGTGAGAAGATTCCAACTACTCATCTTCTACCGGATGTCCTAGCCTATTTAGCATGGCCTTATTCTACAGCGATGACACCTTCTACCCTTGACCCCAAGGTTCTTTTTGGTCATGCAAGTGAAGTACAAAACATCCTTGACCTAATGCACATACATACTAGAACCATAGTATTGAACAAAGGAAAAACTTTATAAAACAACTTAAATGCAAACCGGCGGAGCTTTCCTTGGTTTTGCAGGTGACTAAAGTCAGAGATATATGAAGTTAGTTTCTTATGACTTGAAGCTCAATCCCTGCCCTGCTTGCTCCTTGCTCCAAGCTTAACTTTTCCTTCACTTCTCCACGTTTAATCACTACACGTCATCAATATGCATATATGTTTAGTTGTAAAACTTTTGCTAACAAGTTCTAAAGACAAGTTTAAAACTGGAAATATGTTTAAGAATTTAAAATGACACTGGGTGCTAGTGGTTTGGGTTTGGTGTAGCACTATGCTCAAGTGAGATGTGTGTTTCCTCCCTTGTGTGTTAATTATCTAAGAGGTTAAACAGAACAGTACTGATCCAAGGCTCCAATGGAGCTGGAAATTTTCTTGTGAGTTCTCTGTCACATGAAAGTCATCTGGACCAAAATTCAGAATATTTCACTGAGTAGATCACTCAGAATAATTCCCTAAGCATTTAGGCAAAAGAAATTAATTCTGAACAAATTTGCACTTTCATGCAAATCCAAGTGAACTACAATTTCATAAATACCTCAGGGAGCATGCATGAATTTTCGTAAGATTTTTGGAGTTAAGTAATGCCCAGAACTGAATTTCCAAGTTTTGGAAATTCCCTGAAAATGTTTCTGTATTCATTTGAATACAGAAACTTGAAATCAGGATTACCCTAACCAAATAAACTCCAAATGAGCTGAAACTTTTACAGGAGTTCATTAATAGCCTACAGAATATCCTGGCAAAATTTGGGTATTTTTGGACGAACCAAACTGCCTCTAAAATTCTTTTGCTGAAAAGCTTTACAGAATTTTCCAGAATTTTCTATTGGGTTTCATGCAACTTGGGTTGCATATTTGGATATATCTCTTCATCCTGAATACATCCCAATTTGAATCACTAAAGTTGGAGCTCCCTAGCACAAGTTATGCCTTCCCAAAGTTTGAATAAAATCTGGTATTTGAAATAAACCGGGGAAAAGTTTAAATTCTGACCGTGGGCCCAGTCCACGTGTCGACCACTAGAACTGAGCCACACGGGGCCACAGAATTGTTCCTTCATTGTCACAGTCCGATCCGAGGCCACAAAGGATCCTGCACGTTTGACTCCAGCCGCTGACGAGTGGGGCCGACCCCCTTCGTCTTCCTCCGGCTCCCGCGCGACCCCTGCCGCCGAGCTCGCCGGAGCCCTCGCCAGGAGGAGGTTCCGGTCCTCGGAACTTACTGATTTTCGCCGCCACTGCACATTTTCGTGCGAGGAACACGTTGCCGGTCTCATCTCAGATCGAGGATGGCCGAAACCCTAGGCGCGATGGCGACAGTGGCTGCGGTAACTCCGGTGACGTCGCTAGGGCGCCTTAATGCTCCAACCTTGCTTCGGTTAGCTCCTACAGCATCGCCATCACCTAGGGAGCAACGTCCAAGGCTCTGATCTCGCGAGAAACGTCGGCAACTAGGAGCTCACCGTGCGACCTAGGTCGATTTCGGTGAAAATCCAAAAAACTCGAAGAACCGACGGTTTGTTTGACGGTTCGTCCTAGTTCTTGATCCCACGCGCTCGCACGACCGTCTACAACTAGGCTTCTAAGTCTGGTGAGGAGTGGTGCACTGCGTAGCCCTAATTTTCCCGACTTCCTGCATACGGTTCATATTGCTTGTCCGCGGAAAAAGCCAAATTCCGGCGAGCACGGTTTGCGACAAGCTGCCGGCGTTGCTGTGAAGCAAGAAGAGTTACAGGCGTACCTTTTTGCTTTTGCAACTCGATGGGAGATGCTCTGTGGTGGCCGGGCGACGTGATCTTGTCGCGGCGGCTTCCCTCGGTGCGGTGGAGGAGAACTGAGCTCGACGCCGGAGTTTCTGCAGAGCTAGAACCTGGTTCTCGCTTCGGGCATGCCGAGGGAAGTCCGGCGGGGCTGTAGGGAGGCTTAGCTCGGCGTGGAGGCTGCTGAGGCGTCCGGGCGCCGGTGCTCCGAGAATTTTTCTCTGTGCGGCAAGAGCTCGACGAGAGAGGCGCGTGGTAAGGACGGCAGTGGTGTGAGGCGGTCGTGTGAGGTGCTGTGCTCTCGGTGGAGGCGATAAGAGCAAAGAAAAATCGATCCCCGAGCAGCTTGGGAGGTGGCGGTGACTGCTGCCTCAGTGGCGCCCTCGTCGGTTCGGCGGCCGAGTGAAACAGAGAATTGAGACTTAGGCAGCAAGTCATTACCCCCTCTCAATGACAATGGGTCCCACAAGTTCCTCTCTCAAATATCTCCAAATTTTTGGCCTAGTGCAAACTCAGCTATGAGGAACTCAAATTCAAAAGTCATTTGACAATTTGACAAGTTGTGCCTCAGTTTCAAATTTGAATTCAAATTTAGATGAAATTTACAAGTCCCTTTGATATACATATCAAAGCACCTCCAAATTTGCTCAAAGTTTGCCTTCCCCATAATTTGGACCTGAAGAATTCAAATATGCCCTCTGATTCTTGAGTTGGCCATTGAAAATACAACTTTTCAAACAACAGTTTGAATTTCCCCTTTTGGAAATGGCCTTCATCTTTTTTAAGTGACCCTTTTAGTTCAAACTGAATTTAAAGTCTTATTGCTCGTGCCAACACTTACATGAGTAAACAAAAGTTTTTGCAAGTCCCATTTCTTGTATTTAAAATCAACTTTATTCATAGCTCGAGTTTTCCATTTACAAGTTTTGGGACTTTTACATTCCTCCCCCCCTGAAAAAGAATCTCGTCCCAAGATTCATGATTAAGGACATCGTGGAGAGGACAACTACTAAATATAAGCCTCTAACAACTTTGGATGATGGTGTTGTAAATATTCCTCGCTCTCCCACGTAGCTTCGTCGGACGTGTGATTTTCCCATAGCACCTTGAAAAATCGCAGCGTCCGGTTTCTGGTCTCGCGAGTCTTTTCATCAATTATCCGGGTTGGATGCTCAACATACATGAGGTCTGGCTTCAAATCTGCTATGTCTCCCGTGAGAATCTCCGTTGGAACTTTCAAACACTTCCGCAACTGAGATACGTGGAAGACGTTATGAACTCCGGCTAAGGCTGCCGGTAGTTCCAAACAGTATGCCACGGGTCCACACCTTTCAATGATGGCGAAGGGACCGATAAAATGGGGAGATAATTTCCCTTTCACTCCGAACCGGTGAATGCCCTTCATAGGAGATACACGGAGATATACGTGGTCCCCAACTTGAAATTCAAGAGGACGACGCCTCTTATCCGAATAGCTCTTTTGTTTGGACTGAGCGGCTTTAAGATTTGCTTGAATAAGCCTTATCCGCTCTTCAGCTTCATTTACGAGATCAATCCCGTAAATAACTCTCTCGGCAGATTCACATCAATTCAAGGGTGTGCGGCACTTCCGGCCATAGAGAGCTTCATAAGGTGCCATTTTGATACTTGATTGATACCCATTGTTATATAAGAACTCTGCCAACGGTAAGTGATTATCCCAGCTCTTACCGTGGTGGATGGCACATGCTCTCAGCATATCTTCAAGTATTTGATTCACCCTCTCAGTTTGCCCATCTGTTTGAGGGTGATACGCGGAGCTTCGAATCAATTTAGTTCCCAAGGATGTGTGTAGCTGCTCCCAGAAATGAGCAACAAACAACGCGCCTCGATCGGAGATGATCGTCCGGGGAACTCCATGTAGGCACAAGATCCGTGCTATGTATAACTCCGCATACTTCTTGGCGGTGTATCTGGTATGCACCGGAATGAAACGTGCCGATTTGGTTAATCGGTCAACGATTACCCAAATCGAATCATGGTGGTGGGAGGTCATCGGCAACCCAACGATGAAATCCATACTCAAATCTTCCCACTTCCATGCTGGTACTTGTAGCGGTTGCAATAGGCCCGACTTCTGCACATGGTCGGCCTTAACTCTTCGACACGTATCACATTCTGAAACGTACCTGGCAACTTCACATTTCATACGTGTCCACCAAAACTTGTTCCGGAGGTCTTGGTACATTTTATTGCTGCCAGGATGAATAGAAAATTTGGATAAGTGAGCCTCATCCAAAATTTTCTTCCGCAGCCTCATATCACGGGGTACGACTATCCGGTCCTTGAACCATAAGGTATCTTCATCATCTAACTGGAAACATTTCATCTCCCCATCGTTCAACCTCCTTCTGATATGAGCCATGCCCTTGTCTCGCTTTTGAGCTTCCATGACCTCCTCTCTTATTGTGGTTATGAGAGCCAGATTATGTAAAGCTCCATATGGAACCAAGTAGAGACTTGGTTCTTCCTCTTCTTTCGGCGTATTGGTCAAGTTATGAATATGAGACTTCCAGCTGAGTGCATTGGCAACCACATTTGTCTTGCCCGGATGATAATGAATTTCAATCTCATAGTCCTTGATCAGCTCCAACTATCACCGTTGCCGCATATTCAACTCTTTTTGAGTGATTATGTACTTCAAGCTTTTGTGGTCGGTGTAGAGATGAACCAGATTTCCCAATAGGTAATGTCTCCACATCTTCAAAGCTAATACCACGGCAGCAAGCTTGAGATCATGAGTTGGATGATGTTGCTCATGATTCTGTAATTGCCGTGATCCATATGCGACCACGCGTCCTCCTTGCATGAGTACACAACCAAGCCCGATGCCGGATGCATCACAATAAACATCAAAAGGCTTGGTTGTATCCGGTTGAGCTAGAACCGGAGCTGTTGTGAGGTGTTTCACCAACGCTTGAAAAGCTTCCTCACATGGCCTGCTCCAATCATATTTGGTGCCCTTTTTCAGTAGCTCCGTCATAGGTTTGGAGATTTTGAGAAGCTCGGGATGAACCTCCGATAATATCCCGCCAAACCCAAGAAGCTACGAACTTCATGGACTGATGTTGGAGACTTCCACTTCAGCACTTGCTCAATCTTGCTTGGATCAACAGCAATGCCTTCCGCTGAAATAATATGTCCAAGCAATGGCACTTGGTTGATCCAGAATTCATATTTACTAAACTTTGCATAGAGCTTGTGATCTCTCAGTCGTTGGAGCACAATATGCAAATGTTTAGTGTGTTCTTCTTCTGATTTGGAATAGACCAAAATGTTGTCGATGAACACCACGACGAACTGATCCAGCTCCGGCATGAACACTGAGTTCATAAGATACATAAAGTAAGCCGGAGCGTTGGTCAACCCAAATGACATGACAAGATACTCGTAGAGTCCATATCTTGTCGGGAATGCTGTTTTCAGGATATCTTCCGCTTGAATCTTGATTTGATGATATCCCGACCTTAAGTCCATCTTGGAGAAGACTTTAGCACCCACTAGCTGATCGAAGAGAATATCAATTCTTGGTAGTGGATACTTGTTCTTTATTGTCACAGCATTTAAAGGACGATAATTGACGCATAACCTCAGTGTCTCATCCTTCTTCTTCACAAATAAAGCCGAGCAACCCCAGGGTGATGAACTAGGACGAATGAACCCCTTTTCCATCAGATCCTTGAGTTGCTCCTTCAGTTCAGCTAATTCATTCGGTGCCATTTTGTATGGTCTCCGAGAGATCGGCGTGGTTCCCGGTATCAACTCTATTTTGAATTCCACCTCGCGCTCAGGTGGTAAGCCTGGAAGATCTTCGGGAAACATGTCTAGATATTCACGGACTACCGGAATGTCTTCTAACTTGCAAGCCTCGGAATTACATACTTCCGGGTCTTTGGAAACCGCTTTGCCGAGATCCAATGTTTGACGCCCGTGAAGTGGAGAGTCCAAGTGAACACTCCTGTTCTCGATGTCCAGAACAGCCTTATGGAAGGTCAACCATGATATTCCCAATATGGCATTGATTCCTTGGTCTTCGAGAATAATGAGGGTGGTGGGATAAATTTTTCCACCCAAACAAAGTGGTGCTCGAGAAACGACTTCATTAGTCGATATGTCTCCACCTGGCGAATGAATAAGGTAAGAACCTTTTGTGATAGTTGTGGAGATCTGATCCCGGATCACCGTCGCCCTGCTAATGAAGTTATGTGTTGCACCAGAGTCGAATAAAATGACAACCGGCTTGGCATTTAAGGTGAACCTGCCGGCAAGAACAGGTCCTCCCTTTGGCAGATCATCGACTGACACATAATTAACCGTTCCCACCTTGGACATAGCTTTCCTTTGCTGTCCGAGATCTCTCTTTGGAACTGGACCCGCAGACATAATGTTGCTGCTTGGTTCAGTTGCTTCACTGACATGGAGTTCATTGTCAATGTGAAGTGGGACACTACTCGGTTCAGCTGAGAAATCACCGTAATCATTTTCGGCATCTTGAGGGAAATAGCATTCCGGTGCACCTTGTTGATACTGAGGTGCATGAGAAATAAGTTGCTACTGCGGTGGAGGTGAATAAGACCTCTGTGGAGTATACGAGTCGTCATACTCCAAGAATGACTGCACTTTTTGTGGAACCTCTCGACCGGAAGGTGAACGGATTACCCACTGATACTTCTGAGGTAGATGATTGCATTCAGCCTGTGATGAGTCCCTCTGCCTCGTTTCTTTAAGGTAGAGATTGGAATAATATTCCTGAGTGATAGCACAGCTCACAAACTCATCAAAATTCTCTTGGCTAACTTGAGCCAACTCACATTGCAGCCTAGCGGTCAGCCCTCGGTAAAAATGATAACCCTTTAAGGATGGTGATTTCACATAGTCAGGGACATATTGAGCTAAGCGATTGAATTCCTTCGCATACTCAATAACACTCATGTCCCCTTGCTTCAGACTCCAGAGTTCATCCAGACTGGTTTGCATTATGCCCGCAGGAATGAAACGAGCACGAAATGCAGCCTGGAACTCCGCCCATGTGACACGATGCCCTGCTGGTTGGACAGCAAGGTATTCTGCCCACCATTCTCCAGCAAAGCCGTGAAGCTGCTGAGCGGCAAATAGAGTCTTCGAGAAGTCATCACATTGAATCAACCCAAACTTGGACTCAATGACATGTAACCAGTGATTTACTTCACAATGGTCAGCCGCCTCGGAGAATACCGGCGGTTGTGTCGCCAAGAAATCCAGATAAGTACTCGGGGTTGGCATGTGATGCTGAGCTTCTCTATTTATTCCCTGCTGAACTAGAGTTTGGAGAATTCCACTCATCCTTGATATAATTTCAGCCAGTCCGGTTGGCGATGGTTCTTGTGATGAAGTCGAGCCATTCCCACCTCGACTTGAACCTCCAATCTCCATTTGAGAATGTGTGCATACCATACTGCACGAAACAAAATTTTGAGTTAATCAAAATTCTATCTCAGTATTAAGTAAAGATAAGTAAAATATGAACATGTCATGAACTTTAGGAAAGCATAACCACATTCATGTTTAAACAAATCTTAAGTACGCTAAACTAATCAGCTGGACTACCCTGACCAGTTCACACAAACTCCAAAATTTACTCAAGTTATCTACAGATTCTTGACTTGAGTTTCATACCAAAGTTTTAGTAAACTTCAGTATCTTTCCAACTAGTACTTATATGCCCCTAGATCACCTATGTATCAAAAGTTATGATTGCTCAAAGTTGACAGAATTCCTGGATAAAATCTGCCAGCATCTCCTTTGTATGTGGCTACTTTTATCACAGTTGTACATGAAAATACAATAAGAATCTGCGCAAACTCTGAACTACAACAATGTTGCACACTTCATAACCTTTCCAACAGTGTATCATAGACTGCTTAAGGATTTTTCTACAGGTAGTTATGGCTTAAAAACAGAAAGGTCCAGAGAGATTTTTGCTACTGTCCTGGTTCTGAACAGTTTGCCTCCAACTGGACTTTTCACCAACTTAACGTGTGATTTTGCTCTGGAGGTCTACAAAGAAGTTGTAGAGTACTTGAAAATATTTCCAGAACTGTATCATAAACCTTAATTGGATCAATATACTCAGAGTTATGCTCTGTTAAAGTTCTGCAAGAATTTCTGCCAGAAACAGAGCACTCTATTTTTGAAAACTTTGACGCCTAGTCATGCTCTCATTTGAATCTTTGCTCAAAATAAGAGTTCAGTAACTAATACTTGTTTCAAAATTCCATTTTTAGTTGAAAGTTAGTTCATGGATCATTTCTTAATAGGGAAGAGGTTATTAAGTGTAGTACGGTGTCGATACACCGTAAGAAACATGTCGGTACTATGTTGCCTCACCAAAAGAAAAATCCTAACCGGATTACACCGGCATATACGTATTATCAGTGACACTAAGACGGTCTCTCGCACACGTGTACTACACAGGATACGTACGTGGTTAGTACCTGCAGAAGAACACTCAATAGTGGTGCACTTAAAGGTTGTTTCATTTCAGGCAGTTCCATATTTGAAAGTAAATACAACGCCCGTATCATTGCCATACGAACGTCCTTGAGTTAAGCCATGTCTCAAGGTATGTGATCGTGTTTTTACACCACACGACGGGGAACCCGAGTATATCATGAACGGTTCGTCACGGTTGGGAATGTTATCAACCCAACGGATACCACCTACTGGCCTGCAGGGCACGCCGATGGCAAGCGCTGCGTATGACCTCCTAGGCTACTTCCAGAAGAACACACTATCGCGTTACTGACCACACGATGGGGTCTCCACTTACTTGCCTAATGCACACTAGGGATCAGCGTTTCATATGAACTCAGTAACATGAAGAGTCCAAGAGTTTCATATTAATGTCTGACACCAAGCTGTGAGACCTTTCCCTAAACCACATTCCTCGTCAGGGGAGCTAACTAAAATTGAACCGCTTTCGGTGGCGTTCCATACCATTCTTACCTGGACGTAGGTGCGTCGTTACATAATCAAAGTTTAGAATTATAACAAGTATGTTAGACATGCCACTTAAGTAATTATACTACTATAGTCCTTATGTGGGCCTATTACCGTTTGCTCATCGTATCCTAAGTTTTTATCGTAATACGATCCTTATTCCGTGCGCTATTACCAATGCAGCTCTGATACCACGCTGAGAGGGCCCCCGCAGTCCCAGTCCACGGGGACGGGGCACCTCGCCCGGGAATCACATTGGGTGGTGCCGTGTTATGCGGCACCCAACAGCACACATATAAGGAAAACTGTATTACATAAATCAAAGCGGAAGCTTACAATTGTTCTTTGTAAATAATTTACATAAACTAGCTACAGCGGAAGTCTATAAACATCTCACGTTCAATAACTAATAAGCACTCGAGAAGAGGTCCATCCCACGGACTCCTCTCGCTAGCAACACAAAGATATGGCAGCGGCTAGGTCCTCCATGTGTAACATGACTCAGAAGTTTCCGAGTCTCACCGGACAACCTTCTTTATAGCGTCGTATTAACCTGCAAAACCACTCATATAGCAAGAGTGAGAACAAAGGCTCAGCAAGACTTAACCGTCTCTCCTAAAGCATGTAACTCTACATGAGGGTAACTTAAGACTTAACATGTAAATTGCAAAAGGACTCGCCTACGAGTTCATCCTTAACTTTCATATTTTAGCCATAAAAGTAGTGACCTTGCTCCCAGCAACATTGGAACTCCACAATTAAACAAGAAACGCTTCATTCCAATGTTACTTGTCCCAAGGTGGAAAATAACTTTAGTTTGCTCTATCTCTACTTCAAACAAGGTTTTCATGCAATTTACAGTAATCATAGTAGCAATTAAACTTTGCAAACTGTTTCCACACAAGTTGATTACTACGTCACAACATGGGAGCAAGCGGTACTCAATAACCGCAAGGGACGGTGATTCGAATCAAACACTACCAGGATAACTCGACACATACGCCCGCCTCTGAAGACCCAAATCTGGCGTCCTTCATTACGTCGTATGTGGCAATCTTTCATAGGACACTAGACTGTAGAACCAGTCGCGCCGTCTCGGGCTCATAGGTCTAATGAGACGATGTGGTATGCCTCTACAATCCAGTGAACCTGGTACATCGGTTTCCTGGTTCCCATACATCAGTAAGCATCCGGTACACAACTCAATACTTGCTCCTGGATGCGGCACACGCATCGGTCCTTAACCGACACAGGCAGAGCTACTCGATCAAGACCTTGTCTTGTCGCTGCCTAACCCCTCTGCCCGGTCTCATCTTTAGAAATGTAAACTTTGGTTAGCCTCTCTCTTCCAACCATACTTATGAAATCCTGAACTATAACTCTCGAGTAGAATCCAACTACTCGTCTTCTACCGGATGTCCTAGCCTATTTAGCATGGCCTTATTCTACAGTGATGACACCTTCTACCCTTGACCCCATGGTTCTTTTTGGTCATGCAAGTGGAGTACAAATATCCTTGACCTAATGCACATACATACTAGAACCATAGTAGTGAACAAAGGAAAAACTTTATAAAACAACTTAAATGCAAACCGGAGCTTGCCTTGGTTTTGCAGGTGACTAAAGTCAGAGATGTATGAAGTTAGTTTCTGATGACTTGAAGCTCAATATCTGCCCTGCTTGCTCCTTGCCCCAAGCTTAACTTCTCCTTCACTTCTCCACGTTTAATCACTACACGTCATAAATATGCATATATGTTTAATTGTAAAACCTTTGCTAACAAGTTCTAAAGACAATTTTAAAACTGGAACTCTGTTTAAGAATTTAAAATGACACTGGGTGCTAGTGGTTTGGGTTTGGTGTAGCACTATGCTCAAGTGAGATGTGTGTTTCCTCCCTTGTGTGTTAATTATCTAAGAGGTTAAACAGAACAGTACTGATCCAAGGCTCCAATGGAGCTGAAAATTTTCTTGTGAGTTTTCTGTCACAAGAAAGTCATCTGGACCAAAATTCAGAATATTTCACTGAGTAGATCACTCAGAATAATTCCCTAAGCATTTAGGCAAAAGAAATTAATTCTGAATAAATTTGCACTTTCATGCAAATTCAAGTGAACTACAACTCCATACATAGCTCAGGGAGCATGCATGAATTTTCCTAAGGTTTTTGGAGATAAGGAATGCCCAGAACTGAATTTCCAAGTTTTGGAAATTCCCTGAAAATGTTACTGTATTCATTTGAATACAGAAACTTGAAATCAGGATTACCCTAACCAAATCAACTCCAAATGAGCTGAAACTTTTACAGGAGTTCATTAATAGCCTACAGAATATCCTGGCAAAATTTGGGGATTTTTGGATGAACCAAACTCCCTCTAAAATTCTTTTGCTGAAAAGCTTTAAAGAATTTTCCAGAATTTTCTATTGGGTTTTTTGATAGAGCTCTTCATCATGAATCCAACCAAAGTTGAATCACTAAATCTGGAGCTTCCTAGCACATGCTATGCCTTCCCAAATTTTGAATCAAATCTGGTATTTGAAATAAACCGGGGAAAAGTTTAAATTCTGACTGTGGGCCCTGGCCACGTGTTGACCACTGGAACTGAGCCACACGGGGCCACAGAATCGTTACCGCGTTGTCACAGCCCGATCCGAGGCCACAAAGGATCCCGCATGTTTGACTCCAGCCGCTGACGAGTGGGGTCGACCCCCTTCATCTTCCTCCGGTTCCCGCGCGACCCCCGCCGCCGAGCTCGCCGGAGCCCTCGCCGGGAGCAGGTTCCGGTCCTCGGAACTTACTGATTTTCACCGTCACTGCACATTTTCGTGCGAGGAACACGTTGACGGTCTTATCTCAGATCGAGGATGGCTGGAACCCTAGGCGCGATGGCGAAAGTGGCTGCGGTAACTCCGGTGACGTCGCTAGGGCGCCTTAATGCTCCAACCTTGCTTCGGTTAGCTCCTACATCATTGCCACGACCTAGGGAGCAACGTCCAAGGCTCTGATCTCGTGAGAAACGTCAGCAACTAGGGGCTCACCGTGCGACGTAGGTCGATTTCGGTGAAAATCCAAAAAACTCGAAGAACCGACTGTTTGCTCGACGGTTCTTCCTAGTTCTTGATCCCACGCGCTTGCACGAACGTCTACAACTAGGCTTCTACGTCTGGTGACGAGTGGTGCACCACGTAGCCCTAATTTTCCCGATTTCCTGCATACGGTTCATATTGCATGTCCGCGGAAAACGCCAAATTCCGGCGAGCACGGTTTGTAACAAGCTGCCGGCGTTGCTGTGAAGCAAGAAGAGTTACAGGCGCACCTTTTTTTCTTTTGCAACTCGATGGGAGATTCTCTGTGGTGGCCGGGCGACGTGATCTTGTCGCGGCGGCTTCCCTCGGTGCTGTGGAGGAGAACTGAGCTCGACGCCGGAGTTTCTGCAGAGCTACAGCCTGGTTCTCGCTTTGGCCACGCCGAGGGAGGTCAGGCAGGGCTGTAGGGAGGCTTAGCTCGGCGTGGAAGCTGCTGAGGCGTCCGGGCGCCGGTGCTCCGAGAATTTTTCTCCGTGCGGCAAGAGCTCGACGAGAGAGGCGCGTGGTAAGGACGACAGTGGTGTGACGCGGTCGTGTGAGGCACTGTGCTCTCGGTGGAGGTGATAAGATCAAAGAAAAATCGATCCCCGAGCAGCTCGGGAGGTGGCGTTGACTGCTGCCTCGGTGGCGCCCTCGTCGGTTCGGCGGCCGAGTGAAACATTGAATTGAGACATAGGCAGCAAGTCATTTCCCCCTCTCAATGACAATGGGTCCCACAAGTTCCTCTCTCAAATATCTCCAAATTTTCGGCCTAGTGCAAACTCAGCTATGAGGAACACAAATTCAAAAGTCATTTGGCAAATTGACAAGTTGTGCCTCAGTTTCAAATTTGAATTCAAATTTAGATGAAATTTTTATGTCCCTTTGATATACATATCAAAGCACCTCCAAATTTGCTCAAAGTTTGCCTTCCCCATAATTTGGTCCTGAAGAATTCAAATATTCCCTCTGATTCTTGAGTTGGCAATTGCAAATACAACTTTTCAAACAACAGTTTGAATTTCCTCTTTTTGAAATGGCCTTCATGTTTTTGAAGTGACCCTTTTAGTTCAAACTGAATTTAAAGTCTTATTGCTCGTGCCAGCACTTACATGAGTAAACAAAAGTTTTTGCAAGTTCCATTTCTTGTATTTAAACTCAACTTTATTCATAGCTCGACTTTTCCATTTATAAGTTTTGGGACTTTTACACGGTGGCGCACGCTGGTGAGGTCACCGGAACTAGGGTTCCCGGTTGCCTCACGAGACCAAACTCGCCGCCTGGGGGTTTTTGAGGATGGATAATCCATTTGTGGTGTGAGCTACAGCTGCCGGCGGCCGGAAGTAGGCCGGTGACGTGCGGCGGCCTCGGTATGACTTTGGCGCCGACGACCGGCCGTCCTAGCCCGCCAAAAGCTTGGAAAACGGATCTACAGCACCAGTGGGTGCTAGGGAAGCTCACCGTGTATGCCCGCTGACATGACCCCAACGATCTTGTCGAGCCAGGATCACGCTGAGGGGTGCTGCGTTGCACAGCACCAGATAATACACATCAAAGGTACAAAGCGAAAGCAAAGTTTTATTATATAAAGAGGTTTATGAACATTTTTACAACAAAATATGTTCAGTATACACTCACGAGTGTAGACTACACATCAAGTTCACGTTCAGCCCATGAACGTGTTCTTGCTAGCACACACGCACACTAACACGGTGGCGTGCACGACTCCCACTCGACGGGGTTCCCCTCCTAGGGTTCCGTCTCCTCCTCGGGAGTCCCTTCCTCATAGAACCCTGCAAAAGCTTCAAACACAAGCAGTGAGCATGAAGGCTCAGCAAGACTGACCCGTCTCTCCTAAACATGGAAGTTCTACATGAGGAGTGATAGGTACAGGAGATAAAACAAGTTGCAAGGACTCGCCTAATTAGTGGAACCTTACTTTCAAATTTTAGCAGCAGGTTGTGGAGAACTTTACGCTAAGGCACATGAGAGAGCCGCAATCAAACAAGAAACGCATTTCTCTTATGTACTTTGCCCAAAGTTGAAAAGAACTTTAGTTAGCTCTAGACTATAGCCAATCATTAACAATCAAAGTTCATCTTTCAATCAGCAACATTTTGACATGTATCTAGCCTGTTCTTTCTACGCCATGGGACAGTGAACATGTGGTACTCACTGACCGCGAGAGATGGCGATTATAATCGATTTACACCTGCAGGGTTACCCGAATAACCCGTCACGTACGCCCGTACTCGATGTTGCCTACAACAACCATCACAGACGTTGTACGCAACTACCTTTCACCCGTCAGCCAAATGTTGAACAGGTCCAATCGTCCCGAGCAAGAGGTCGTTGCACATGCATCTCAGTGCCGCCAGCCGATTTACACCTCGAGCTCTCAACCTACCCTCTGAACGACCAGCTATGCCTCGACACCCAGCTACCCGAGTTACATTGGTTTCCCGGTTCCCATATAGCCGGTAGGTCTTTGGTACTGTTCTAGCTTGTTCAACAGGCCCGCACATGGCTCGGTCCTCAACCAACATAAGCGGAGCTATAGCACACAGGCCCCAAAGTCCTGCTGCCCTTACTCTCCGTTCGGTCTCATTTTTCTTGCCATGTGTTTCATTTGCTATCTTTACCCGAGTGATGTGCCTCTAGCCTATTCTCGCGAGTAGTTCCAACTACTCGACTAGTACCGAATCCTACTCTATCTCTAGCATTGCAGTAGCTAACGGGGTTTTCAATCCTAATCCCAACCCATGGCTTTCTTGGCTATGCAATTGGAGTTTCAAACAAGACTCTAGTGCAAGAGATAATGATACTCAAGTAAGTGCTCAAAACAATAGAGCTTTATAAAAAGGTGAATGCAAACCGGAGCTTGTCTTGCTGCTCTTGGTCGTAGGCTAGCTGCTCTTCCGGAGTAACGAAGTCTAGGAATTCGAGTTCCTCCTCGACCTTAGCGACTACATGAGGTAACAAGTACATGTATTAATTTAAATGCATCTGAATTGAATTTTTAAACTTGTGAAGGCTATCAGTCCCACTAGACAGACCAACTGACCCTGAACTTTTTTTTACTGTGGCTTGGTTACAACCTAAACAGAGACTTGGTCAAGTTTTAATTGCAGCAAAGCTCATTTGAGCCCTCCACAATTAATTATGTACTTGACCTTAATTGGAGGCTTTAGGGTGTTCTAAGGGGTTTTCGTCGAGCAAGCCATGACTTTCTGAAAACTAGATTTTCAGATGATTCTAATAAAGTTGGTCTCACTTAATTTGAAGGCTCCTAGCTAAAGATATGAGCTAAACAATTTCAGAGAAAATTCTGAAAATGTTTCTCAACATTTTCTATTTTCTCTGGAACAGTTTTATTAATCACACCATTAGTTGGATCAAATGAGATCAAATGGATCTGAAATTTTTATGGTAGTTCAGGGATGCTTTGGTGAACATCCTAGAAAAATTTCAGAATTTTTCTCCAAGGGATTCCCCAGTTAAAATTCCAAACAGTTTAAACTTTGAGGAATTAATCCTGGAGGAATAAGGATTTTCAGGAAGTGAAACTTGATTTTCTGGAAAGTACTCAGAGAGCTGAATCCAAAAAAATTTGGTTCACTTGATTTGGATGTTCCTAGCCAAAGTTATGAGGATTTGAAGTTTGAATGAATTCTGAAAATCGGAGAAAAGTTCAAATCTGCCGGTGGGTCCACGGTACACGTGTCGGGCGCTGAGGCGATGGCACACCGGGGTCCACAGAGTTTTTGTGCGCCAGCACACCAGATCCGAGCCGTAGACAGATACCAATTTAAAATCCGAGCCCCTGACGGCCGGGACCCACCCCTTCGTCTACCTCTCACTGCCCGTGCTCTGCCGCCGCGACACCTCGCCGGAGAGCTTGCCGGCAGCCTCTGTGGTGCTCCAAACTTCCTGATTCTGGCCTCCCCTGCCTACTTCCACTCGTGGAACATGATTCCGGGCTCAGTTCGTCATGAAACTGGCCGGCACCTGGTCGGCCACGAGCGGTAGCCTCAGGTGGACTTCGGCCGTGTCGGCTGACCTCCCTAGCACCCCGATCGATCGAGCAAACGGTCGGGAAGCATCAGTGGACCTTAGGAAAGGTTGACATGAGCTCCACGGAGCTCGGGAAGGGCTGTGTTGGGCTGTCATCGTGCAACCTAGGCCGGAAATCGGGATTTTTACTAAAACTCGAAGAACAGTGGTTTCCCTCAACGGTTCTTCGTGGTTCCTGCTCCTATGGACTCGTACGGGCACCTAGAAGTGATCCCCTCCACGAGAGGATGAGTGGTGCAGTGTGTATTATGAATTTTGCGGATTGGTTCCGACTCCACTTTTGCACACCGTCGCGAAAACATGAAATTCCGGCGTGAGCAGTCTATGTCATGCCGCCGGAGCTTGCGGAAATGGAAGAGGGACTGAAGGCGAACCTCTTTGCTGTTCGCAGCTCGGCGAACGGTAGGCTGTGGTGGACGGACGGATCGCTCCCATGGTGGCGGCTCGAGCTGAACCGGCAGAGAAAAGATCGTCGCGGTGGAGCTCGGGGAGAGCTGCTCCAAGACTGGAACTGGCGCGATGGTGTCCAGGAAGCCTTGGCGCACCTGGTGCTGGTCTCAGATCGCCGGGAGGATCACTGGATCGACCAGGCGATGAGGGACCGAGGGTTCAACCGAGCGGCGAGGAGTTTCAGCTTTCTGGGTGGAAACGCGACGAGGCAGCGGAAATGCACCGGTGACCTCTCGGGCGCATAGATAAAGGCCCCGAGAGTCGGTTCCGCGGCTGAGATCGTGTCACACCCGGTTTCTCTGAAGAACAACCGAGTGATTATCACATGTATGCCAGGATCATTCTCTCATACATGTGATGACAAATAGTGAAGCATCAATTTATTACAAGCAAGTGTTCAGATATAAATAAGTCTTACATAGCATAATGTCTCGATGGATGATAATATGTTCATAACATGTAAATAAAATAGCAGCGGAATATGAATCTTGTGGGCTCCATCACAGGCGTTGCCCGGGGGACTCCGTGAACCTAGAATCCTTCTTCGGGTCCGAAGTTTTGGTCATTGAACACCACGTCATCCCCTTGACCTGAGCAGCAATTTAAACCAACAGAAAAGCAAGCTTGAGTACTGTTGGTACTTAGCAAGTGTGGGAAAGTTATGTCATGCATGGCTAGAGCAAGGAGAGGTTGAACTCATGGTTAAAGCACTACGCAATTGATACCTATCACCTTAGCTTATTAAGCACCTACATTACTACACAGGTGAAATGGTCCCAATCCCTCAACCCATCATCAATACCGAGTAAACATAGTCTCATCTCCAATGTTAAGCTTCCCGCTTAACATCCTCAATTTCCCAATTCATCATCCTCTAATCATGAATAAGTCCAAGCCGCTCTTGACCGTGAGCACGGCTGTCACGAAAGTTTTGACTCTGCAGAGTTTGCACCACTGTACCCACATGTAGTGATTTCATCCCCCGTTGCCGGGTGGACTAAAAGAACCTCCATTATGCCAGTGGCCGCGAACCACATTCACACTTCCTAGGTGTGTAGCCAGGAGATCACTACGAGGCCTTTACAAAGGGATTCCCGACGAGTGTGAGCCCACTGAGGTTTCACACCTAACAGCACACAAGAGGCTCCAACCCCGCTGCAGTGGCCCCCTCTTGAGCCTTGCGGTTCATATGGTAGTCCAGCTGACACCTACTCCCCGCACCATCCAAACACCCATACCACGCCGGAGATACGCCTAATTAATTGGCCAAGCTGCCCCATCTCAGCATGTGATCGGCACTGTAAAGCCAGGTTACATGCTCCATGAACCGGTCCTTAGGGTCCAGGCAAGTACTATACACAAACCCGAGTCTCGTGCACACAGCACCAAGCAAATCATCCAACTTGCCTCGATCCCTACCTCTACATAATTCATAATATCTCATTCAAGAGTAAGGTAAACAAGTTGATAATCTCATATCCCATTTATCCCATTCTAAGCATGGCTAAGCATAAGTAATATAAATGAATGACATAATAAAATAAATCCCAACCCAGGCTACAAGGAAGTAAGATAATGAAAATCTAGGGAAACTTCCTAGCTTGGGCATCATATTCCAAATTGACAATGCAATTAAATTCTAACTACACATCCTAGTATAGGATCAAAGTGGTCAAGGACACTTGCCTTCTTCCTGTTGCTCTGGGAATGGAAAGTCTTGATCTTGAAAGGTGAGAACCGGCTCTAGGGCTGGTTCTACTCATGCCAATACACATAGCAAAAGAAACAACACTCCATAAGCATTCATCCAGACATACACTCATGCAAGTCATACATACATACATACATACATACATACATACATACATACATACATACATACATACATACATACATACATACATACATACATACATACATACATACATACATACATACATACATACATACATACATACATACATACATACATACATACATACATACATACATACATACATACATACATACATACATACATACATACATACATACATACATACATACATACATACATACATACATACATACATACATACATACATACATACATACATACATACATACATACATACATACATACATACATACATACATACATACATACATACATACAAATTGCTTCACTTTGTTAGTTACATCCTTGCATAAACATGTATATTCCACCCCTAAACAGGATTTTCAGGTCCCCTAATCAACTTTCCAATTAAAACTTTATGTTCAATAATCCTTATATGACATTTCCTAAGGGTATGCATATTTTCTCATATTTTCAGAATTATTCCTATTCCTAAAAGTGAATTTTGGAATTAAAATAGAAACTAAATTGCCTTTTTAGAATTCCTTCTCCATCTAAATCCAAATTTCAAACTGTTCTACAAGTTTTCAAAGAGCTAGGGCAATTTAATTTGAACTTACACACATTTCAGATTTATTTTATGCCTAAAATAGATTTTCAGCAATAAACATAAACTAACTTGGCATTTTCAGAATTGATTTACCACCTAAAACCAGTTTTCAGATCACTCTAATTGTTTTCAAAGTACTATATCAACTCACAATGACTTTACCTAATTATTTGCACTTATAATGAATTTAAATCTTATTTAAATGTCTAAATACCTAATTTACATGTCCCACAGGGCCCAAAATTCTATTTTCTATAATACTCAGGGGCCTAAACCTCAAATAGAGAAATAGTCTCCTAATTTCTATTAAGTCCAGGGGCTAAAACATCATTCTAAACGTGTTTGCATATTTTCCAGGAAGTCCACGGGGTAGAACCAAAATTTCAGGGGCTAGCTCGTGTTTTCTGAAAGCCTCAGGGGGTAGCACGCTAAGTTCCCAGCAAGAATGGGTGATTTAAACGTGGGCCGTCGGATTTAAAACCGAGGGCCCAGATTAAATTGCCGAAGGGGTAGGCGCCCATGTAATTTCTGCCGTGCGATTTAAATTGGACATGCCACATTGCGCCACGTCGCTCCGACCGGGGAAAACATAGCGCACGGCGGCGGAGGCGACGATCTCGCCGGCGAGGTCTCGGATTTTCGCCTACACACGCTATGACTCGGATTTCTAGGCATAATTCAGCAGAGGGGAGGTAGGGGAGCTCACCTAGGCTAATTTCTTAGACCTGAAGGACTCGGAACCCGGTCGGCGACGAGGACAGGCGGCGGCGACTTGCTGTGCTCGTCGAAGTGGCAGTTGGGGCGGTGATCCCTTCGAGCTTTCGGGTCGTGACGCTTCCCTGGGGTCTAGAGATGGCACACCGATGATTAGGGTGGATCGAAGCCATGTAATTTGAAGGTTTCACTGGCGAGCGGCGGCGGCTTCTTACCGGCGAGCGTCGGGATGGTTGTTTCCAGCGGCGTTTCTCTCCAGGGTCGGCGTCTACGGCTTGTGCACGGTGCTGCGGGGCCACGAGATCGGTTTGACAGAGGGAAACGGCGACGCTCTTGGGGAATTCCAAGCTCAGCGGCGGCGGTACTCACCGAGAGAGAAACTGCTTGAGCGAGGGGAGGGCGGCGGGGACATCTGTTTTTATCATGGCCGGGGTGCGGGGGTTGGTTGCGATCGTGCAGGATGGCGCGGGGGATTCAGGGTTGGGTCGTGCGCGAGGAATCCGGGAGCGGGGCGTGCGATCGGCACGGAAGAACCGGGGCGGTTGGGGGCGCGCGGGGAAGGAGGGGAGGAAGATGACATGCGGGCCCTGCGCGTCAGAGTGAGAGGGAGTGGGGGAAAGCAGCCGCGGGCTGTTGGGCCGGCTGAGGCAGGTTTCGGCCCACTGGCCATTTTTTCTTTTTCTTTTTCCTTTTCTTTTCTGTTTTGATTCAAATTTAAACTCCAGTTTGAGTTTGAATTGTTTCACCACATGCACTACGTCCATTAATTTTAAATTCCCCTCTTTAACAGGTTTTGGGGTGTTACAACTCTACCCCCCCTTAAAAGAAATCTGGTCCTCGAGATTGGTGACTCTAGGAAAACAAATCCGGAAACTGTGCCTTAAGCTCGTCTTCTCGCTCCCATGTGGCTTCCGCTTCCGAGTGATGCTTCCACTGCACTTTGCACATTCGGATTCTTTTATTTCTTGTGAGGCGTTCTATTGTCTCCAGAATCTTGACCGGCTGCTCGGCATAAGAAAGATCCTCTTGTATGTCCACCTCATTCATGGGTAACATCTCTTCGGGTGTTGTTAAACATTTCTTGAGTTGGGACACAAGGAATACATCGTGCACATCTGATAGGCGAGCCGGTAGTTCTAGCTGATATGCCACTTTGCCTTTCCTCTCCAGAATCTGGAAGGGTCCGATGTATCGAGGTGATAGCTTCCCTTTCACCTTGAACTGGCGAAGCCCTCGGATAGGGGACACCTTGAGATAAACATAGTCCCCCACGTTGAAAATGAGCTCTCTTCTCCGTACATCGGCATAGCTCTTTTGTCGGGTCTGGGCTATCCTCAAATTGTTGCGGATTTCCCTCTCTTTCGCCTCGGCTTCTTGTAGTACCTCGGGCCTCAACACTTTACTTTCCCCAGTTTGGTTCCAAAATAGTGGAGTTCGGCACTTCCTCCCATACAATGCCTCAAATGGTGACATCTTGATACTAGCCTAATAACTGTTGTTGTAGGAGAACTCTGCATACGGTAAGTTCTTATCCCAACTCCTATTGTTCTTGAGTGCACAAGCTCTCAGCATATCCTCAAGGATTTGATTGGTTCTTTCCGTCTGCCCGTCATTCTGGGGGTGATAGGCAGAACTAAAATTCAGATGAGTTCCCATGGTTTCATGTAACTTCTGCCAGAACCTTGAGGTGAACTGTGTCCCTCGATCTGACACTATCTTCTATGGCACTCCATGAAAACACACGATCCTTGACATGTACAATTCTGCCAATTTGGATCCGCTGTAGCTTTCTTTCACGGGGATGAAATGAGCTACCTTAGTTAGCCTGTCGATGATGACCCATATCGAATCATATCCCGATTGGGTCCTAGGCAGTCCCACTATGAAGTCCATACCTATTTCTCCCCATTTCCATTCAGGCACTTGGAGTGGTTGCAACAGTCCCGCGGGTCGTTGATGTTCTGCTTTCACCAACTGACATGTGTCACATAGGGCAACATGTTCCACGATATCTCGCTACATGCCATACCACCAATATCTGCTCTTGAGGTCATGATACATCTTTGTACTCCCAGGATAAATGGAATAGTCGAAATCATGAGCCTCCTTCAAAATCAGTTCACGGATCTCCTTCACCTCAGGCACACATATTCTTTTCCCATGCCACACCGTACCTTGTTCATCCTCTCTAAACCCAGGGGCTTTATTTTCTTTGATGAATTCTCTAATTTCGTGTATCTTCTCGTCATTCTTCTCACCTTTGTGTATGTCTTGCTCTAATGTGGAGTCCACTTTCATGGCGATGGCCTCACCACTATTCACCAGACATAGATTGAGTTTTGCAATTTCTTCCTTCAATTCCATAGACATGTCCTTTAAGCTCAACATGTTGACATGCATCTTCTGGCATAAAGCATCAGCCACGATGTTCGCTTTCCCAGGATGATAGTTGATGCCCACATCAAAGTCTTTGATTAGCTCTAAACATCTCCTTTGTCTGAGGTTGAGATCTGGCTGTGTGAAAATGTACTTTAAGCTCTTATGATCTGTATATATCTCTGTCCTCTTTCCCATCAAGTAATGCCGCCAAATCTTCAATGGGTGGACCACTGCAGCTAGTTCTAGGTCATGCGTAGGATAGTTCTTCTCGTGTTTTCGGAGCTGCCGGGACGCATAGGCAACGACATGCCCCTCTTGCATGAGAACACATTCCAACCCGTGTCCTGATGCATCGCAATACACCGAAAAATTCTTCTGCATATCTGGCATAACTAGCACTGGGGCTGTTGTCAATCTTTTCTTCAGCTCTTGGAAACTCGTCTCACACTCCGGTGTCCATGTGAATATGATTCCCTTCTCTAACAATTTGGTGAGGGGTCTCGAGATCTTGGAGAAACCCTCAATGAACCGTCGATAATACCCAGCCAATCCTCAGAAGCTTCGAATTTCCCCGACATTTTCAGGGGTCTTCCACTTTTACACATCCTCGATCTTGGCGGGATCAACGGAGATTCCTCCCTCCGAGATTATGTGTCCCAAGAAGGGAACTCTCTTCAGCCAAAACTCACACTTGCTCAACTTGGCATATAGTTGGTGTTCTCTCAACTTTTGCAACACCAATCTTAAATGTCCCTCATGTTCTTCTTCATCTTTGGAGAAGACGAGAATGTCGTCAATGAAAACCACCACAAATTTGTCCAGATATTCCATGAATACCTTGTTCATGAGATACATGAAATACGCCAGGGCATTAGCCCGAACGGCATGAAGGTGTATTCATACAGCCCGTACCGAGATACGAAAGCTGTCTTGGGAATGTCGGTTGGTCTTATCTTCAGTTGGTGATATCCCGACCTGAGATCAATTTTTGAGAATACACAAGCCCCTCTCAACTGATCAAATAGGTCTTCAATGCGGGGTAATGGATACTTGTTCTTGATGGTTACTTCATTCAACGCACGGTAGTCTACGCATAACCTTTGTGTTCCGTCCTTCTTGGGTACAAATATCACTGGAGCTCCCCATGGTGAGGAACTAGGACGAATATACCCCTTCTCTGTCAATTCTCTTATATGTTCTTTGAGTTCTTCTAGCTAGTTGGAGTCCATCCGATAAGGCCTCTTGTATATTGGGGCTGTTCCAGGTACTAGTTCAATCGCGAATTCTACTTCATGATCTGGGGCATACCTGGCAACTCCTCCGGAAAAACGTCTGGATATTCACTGATAATCCTTATCTCTTCCACTTCCACCTCAACTTGATTGAGTTTAATGTCCCTCCTAGGTTCTTGCACGGCTATGAACTTCATTTTTGTGCCACTAGTGTGAGTTAGTTCCACATGTCTTGTCGAACAATGGATGATACCTTTATGTTTGGTCAACCAATCCATACCCAAAATAATATCTATCCCTTGTGAGTCTATCACTATGAGGTTTGCAGTAAATACTACCCCGTTAATATCTAGATTCACCTTGGGACACACTTGTATTGTTCTTATTTCTCCCCCTAGAGAGTTCACCGCTAACATATGGTTCATTTGTGTTGTTGCTAGATCATGCTTCTTAACAAACCCTTGAGCAATGAACGAGTGGGTAGCACCAGAATCGAACAATAGGGTTGCAATGTGTAAATTTGCAGGAAACCTACCAATTACCACGTCAGGTGCCTCTTGTGCTTCCTCCATGGTCACGTGGTTCATCCGTCCTCGCATCACATTCTGCTGCTGTGGCTGCATGGGTTTCTTCTTTGGGCACTTATGAGCGTAGTGCCCCACTTCACCACAGTTGAAACATTGCATCCCAACTTTAGGTGTCTGGCCTTTGTTATCTTGGGTTTGGTTCTGTGGCCCTTGTCCTGCTGGTCGAGGTTGATAAGTGGGGCGTGATTGCTGCACAAACTGACACTGCGGCTGCACTGGTGCTGACGGAGGCCTGAAGTTCGGGTTGTACCCTCTTGGTGTCGGGTAGGGTGCCACAGCACGGTTCGTCTACCCTGCAGGTTGCAGCATCAGACGTGGACGCGTGTTGCTACTTGATGCTTGGTGTGACCATCCCATCTTCCTCCTGTTTTCATTCTCCAAGGCCTTCAGCTTCCTCTTCACGACAAACGCTCTGTCTACCATCTTTTGGAAACTTTCATATTCGTTGGAGGACATTGCACATTGCATTTCCATAGTAAGTCCTTCCACAAAACAGTCCTGTTTCTGCTCATCGGTTTCGATGTCCCGTGGTGCATAACGGGATAGTTGGGTGAACTTGGTGAGGTATTCCCTCACAGTCATGTTGCCTTGCTGCAGTGCCAAGAACTCCTTTCTCTTGTTCTTGAGTTCACCCCTTGGTATGTAGTGGTTGCGGAAACTGCGCTTGAACTCTTCACAAGTGATGTTCTCGGGGTCGTGATGGGCTGCCACGTAAGCGGTCCACCAATCAGCAGCGGGTCCATGCAATTGGTGAGAGGCAAACATCACCCTCTCATAACCTAGGCATTGTATGATCCTCATCTTGCTCTCAATGGTCTTTAGCCAGTCATCTGCCTCCAGAGATTCAGCAGCACTTGCAAACTTTGGGGGTTGAGTTCCCAGAAACTCACTCAACCTTGGTTGACGTGGTGCAGCTCGTAGGGGTGGAGCTTGGTGTAAGTTGGCCACCACTTGAGTTAAACTCGGGATAAGCTGATTTTGATTTTCGATCATTTGGTAGATAGGATCTTCTCCTTCACGGCGATCACCCCTGTCTTGCCCTCCAGGAAGGTGAGGATTGGCGGCCTCATCGTTGTTGTTGTTGGGGTTGGCACCACGACCTTTTCCTCTTCCAGCCATCTATCATGATCAACCAAATGTTAACTTTTAATCATTACGCATTAACTTCACAAATTGCTTGTTTAAAATTAAACTTTTGAGGCCTTAATATCTAGACAATTTCTGAGGATTTCACATAGATCTTTGGGCGTCATGTCTCACGCGAAAATAAATGCACTATTGATGCATAGGGGTTCACACACCAAAGCAAAGCAAACTTAAAGACGAGGTTGTGGACAAATGCCCATGGCTTCCACAACTCACGTCACACACCAAACATTAACAAACAAATAAATAGGGTATTGACTCGACTACTCGATAGCCTGCTAAAATAAGGGAAATGACTCTAAACGACTCGTGTCACTGAGCTGGCTCGTCGGGGTCTTCCTCATCATTGCGGCTGCCCTCTGATTCCGCTTTAGGTGGGGAAGCTGCTGGTGTAGAAGTGCGGCGACGCTTGCTCGCTCAGCGGTCTGGGGAGTCAGGAGTCCACGTGTCATTCACGGTGACACACAGTTCATCCCCATCTCCTCTTTCTCTCGCCCTCAAGCTGGAGCGAAGCAATGCCTCAGTCTCCTTCAGGGTGTCACGAACATCCTGAAGCTCCTGCTGGCACTCCTGCAGTCGAGTGCTGAGCATAGCTGCATCCTCTAGGCACAGGTCCATGTGCTCGTTGGTAGTCCCCTGCTGCACTGGTGGGTACTTGTACTCCGCAGTGCCACTCTCACACTGGAGGACATACATCTACTCAGTCCTATCCAGGCGGCGACAGTTGATGTAACTCTGACAGGTGATGGCCTCCCAGGTGACATCCTTCTCAGCATCAGCCTGAGTCGCCCGACAAGCTGGAAAGCGGTGGATCTTGAGCAGCTGGTTTTCATGGATCATCCTCATCTATGAGCTCCATTCTTCCCGCTTCTCACAGATGGTCCTGGTGAAGTTGTAGTGTATGATAAGCTTGCCAACCTTGCCGGCGGCGTGGAGCATACGCCGAAGACGGCGCAACAAGCCTCCTACTACCAACCCGTAGGAGTGGTACGTCACTGGGCGGTTCTCCTCTCTCAAGGCAAGGGCAGCTACAGGAACTCCCCATCCGGTGGACTTGCGGGCGGTGCGGACCATGCGAACCATCTAAAACATACAACATTTAAAATCAAGTTAGATAAGAATTAAATAAATATTGTATTTTGAATAAGAGTTAGGGCAAGATGAACAAATAAAGTGACCCCATTAAATAACACTTTCACCCCACACCTTTTGTAAAATAGTTTTTTAAGAAAATAGGGTCCTTAAATACGTCCATTTATACTTAGGTCCACGTTCCTACGGGCAACCTTGGCTCTGATACCACTTCTGTCACACCCGGTTTCTCTGAAGAACGACCGAGTGATTATCACATGTATGCCAAGATCATTCTCTCATACATGTGATGACAAATAGTGAAGCATCAATTTATTACAAGCCAAGTGTTCGGATATAAATAAGTCTTACATAGCATAATGTCTCGATGGACGATAATATGTTCATAACATGTAAATAAAACAGCAGCGGAATATAAATCTTGTGGGCTCCATCACAGGCGTTGCCCGGGGGACTCCATGAACCTAGAATCCTTCTTCGGGTCCGAAGTCTTGGTCATTGAACACCACGTCATCCCCTTGACCTAAGCAGCAATTTAAACCAACAGAAAAGCAAGCTTGAGTACCGTTGGTACTCAGCAAGTGTGGGAAAGTTATGTCATGCATGGCTAGAGCAAGAGAGGTTGAACTCATGGTTAAAGCACTACGCAATTAATACCTATCACCTTAGCTTATTAAGCACCTACATTACTACACGGGTGAAATGGTCCTAATCCCTCAACCCATCATCAATATCAAGTAAACATAGTCTCATCTCCAATGTTAAGCTTCCTGCTTAACATCCTCAACTTCCCAATTCATCATCCTCTAATCATAAATAAGTCCAAGCCGCTCTTGACCATGAGCACGGCTGTCATGACAGTTTTGACTCTTCAGAGTTTGCACCATTGTACCCACATGTAGTGATTTCATCCCCCGTTGCCGGGTGGACTAAAGGAACCTCTATTATGCCAGTGGCCGCGAACCATGTTCACACTTCCTAGGTGTGTAGCCAGGAGATCACTACGAGGCCTTTACAAAGGGATTCCTGAAGAGTGTGAGCCCTCTGAGGTTTCACCCCTAACAGCATACAAGAGGCTCCAACCCCGCTGCAGTGGCCCCCTCTTGAGCCTTGTGGTTCATATGGTAGTCCAGCTGACACCTACTCCCCGCACCATCCAAACACCCATACCATGCCGGAGATACGCCTAATTAATTGGCCAAGCTGCCCCATCTCAGCATGTGGTTGGCACTGTAAAGCCAGGTTACATGCTCCATGAACCGGTCCTTAGGGTCCAGGCAAGTACTATACACAAACCCGAGTCTCGTGCACACAGCACCAAGCAAATCATCCAACTTGCCTCGATCCCTACCTCTACATAATTCATAACATCTCACTCAAGAGTAAGGTAAACAAGTTGATGATCTCATACCCCATTTATCCCATTCTAAGCATGGCTAAGCATAAGTAATATAAATGAATGACATAATAAAATAAATCCCAACCTAGACTACATGGAAGTAAGATAATGAAAATCTAGGGAAACTTCCTAGCTTGGGCATCATATTCCAAATTGACAATGCAATTAAATTATAACTACACATCCTAGTATAGGATCAAAGTGGTCAAGGACACTTGCCTTCTTCCTGCTGCTCTAGGAATGGAAAGTCTTGATCTTGAAATGTGAGAACCGGCTCTGGGGCTGGTTCTACTCATGCCAATACACATATCAAAAGAAACAACATTCCATAAGCATTCATCCACACATACACTCATGCAAGTCATACATACATACATACAAATTGCTTCACTTTGTTAGTTACATCCTTGCATAAACATGTACATTCCACCCCTAAACAGGATTTTCAGGTCCCCTAATCAACTTTCCAATTGAAACTTTATGTTCAATAATCCTTATATGACATTTCCTAAGGGTATGCATATTTTTTCCTATTTTCAGAATTATTCCTATTCCTAAAAGTGAATTTTGGAATTAAAACAGAAACTAAATTGACTTTTTAGAATTCCTTCTCCATCTAAATCCAAATTTCAAACTGTTCTACAAGTTTTCAGAGAGCTAGGGCAATTTAATTTGAACTTACACACATTTCAGATTTATTTTATTCCTAAAATAGATTTTCAGCAATAAACATAAACTAACTTGGCATTTTCAGAATTGATTTACCACCTAAAACCAGTTTTCAGATCACTCTAATTGTTTTCAAAGTACTAGATCAACTCACAATGACTTTACCTAATTATTTGCACTTATAATGAATTTAAATCTTATTTAAATGTCTAAATACCTAATTTACATGTCCTACAGGGCCCAAAATTCTATTTTCTATAATACTCAGGGGCCTAAACCTCAAATACAGAAATAGTCTCCTAATTTCTACTAAGTCCAGGGGCTAAAACGGCATTCTAAACATGTTTGCATATTTTCCAGGAAGTCCAGGGGGTAGAACCAAAATTTCAGGGGCTAGCTCGTGTTTTCTGAAAGCCTCAGGGGGTAGCACGCTAAGTTCCCAGCGGGAATGGGTGATTTAAACGTGGGCTGTTGGATTTAAAACCGAGGGCCCAGATTAGATCGCCGAAGGGATAGGCGCCCATTTAATTTCTGCCGTGCGATTTAAAATGGACACGCCACATTGCGCCACATAGCTCCGACCGGGGAAAACATAGCGCACGACGGCGCGCGGAGGCGGAGGCGACGATATCGCCGGCAAGGTCTCGGATCTTTGCCTACACACGCTAAGACTCGGATTTCTAGGCATAATTCGGCAGAGGGGAGGTAGGGGAGCTCACCTAGGCTAATTTCTTAGACCTGAAGGACTCGGAATCCGGTCGGCAAAGAGGACAGGCGGCGGCGACTTGCTGTGCTCGTCGAAGTGGCAGTTGGGGCGGTGATCCCTTCGAGCTTTCGGGTCGTGACACTTCCCTGGGGTCTAGAGATGGCACACCGATGATTAGGGTGCATCGAAACCGTGTAATTTGAAGGTTTCACTGGCGAGCGGTGGCGGCTTCTTACCGGCGAGCGTCGGGATGGTTGTTTCCGGCGGCGTTTTTCTCCGGGGTCGGCGTCTACGGCTTGTGCGCGGTGCTGCGGGGCCACGAGATCGGTTTGACAGAGGGAAACGGCGACGCTCTTGGGGAATTCCATGCTCAGCGGTGGCGGTACTCACCGAGAGAGAAACTGCTTGAGCGAGGGGAGGGCGGCGGGGACATCTGTTTTTATCATGGACGGGGGTGCGGGGGTTGGTTGCGATCGTGCAGGACGGCGCATGGGATTCAGGGTTGGGTCGTGCGCGAGGAGTCAGGGAGCGGGGCGCGCGATCGCCGAGGAAGAACTGGCGCAGTTGGGGGCTTGCGGGGAAGGAGGGGAAGAAGATGACATGCGGGCCCCACACGTCAGAGTGAGAGGGAGTGGGGGAAAGCAGCCGCGGGCTGTTGGGCCGGCTGAGGCAGGTTTTGGCCCACTGGCCATTTTTTTCTTTTTCTTTTTCCTTTTCTTTTCTGTTTTGATTCAAATTTAAACTCCAGTTTGAGTTTGAATTGTTTCACCACATGCACTACGTCCAAAAATTTTAAATTCCCCTCTTTAACAGGTTTTGGGGTGTTACAGATCGGCAAGCAGCTTGTGGCCTCGCCGTTTCTTCGCTGTGGCGGCAGCTTGGTTCAGCGCAAGAACCCGAGTGCAGAGTTCAGTCGGCTGAGTTCTCTTCAGTGGCTGACAAGTGGGTCCCTCTCTAATTTTTAACCCCTGAAATTAACTCCATATCACTGTTGTAAATAGTAAGCCCTAAAATGCCCATGGTGATTTGAATTATTCAACCCTGAGACATTTGAATTGGTTAGAATTCAAATTGGGTTTGGTTTGACTAAATTTCAGCACATGTTCAGTTTGAAATTCAAATAAAGTCTGAATTTGCTACACTTAGCTCATGTCAAGATCAACTCCAAATGGAGTGAAAATTGGTGTGTGAGCTCACAAAAATATGCTGAGTATGAATATGTTTCCCACTTTCGAATTCATGGGGTAAAAACAGTTTGAATTTGAATTTGAGTTCAAACCACCCTCTTTCTAGCTATACCCAAAAATACCTCAAAAAGGTTTTGAATTTGGGTGAAACATGGCATGGACATCCCTAGCAAGGTGTAGGAGTTTTTATATGCCCAGCCCCTAGATGATGCATGTGGGAAATACCACTTTTGTATTTTGTGAGTTTATTCTCTAATGAGCATGTTGATAATGGTTACTTGCTCTTAAAATGTGTTCATTAACTTTCTTCAAATGAGGTGTGTTGTGTGGTGATGAGCACTTTAAACATGTGTCAAAAACTGAGGCCTTTACATTCCTCCCCCCTTAAAAGAATCTCGTCCCGAGATTATAAGGTGAAAATGAGAGAGAGGACGGTGAAAAATTACCGGATATGCGACGTGAAAAAGTCGGGGTAGTTAGCGCGAAGAAATCCTTCGCTCTCCCATATCACTTCGTCCACGGAGTGATTACTCCACATAACTTTGTAGAACTACAATGTACGGTTGCGTGTGGTTCGGGCCTTCTCGTCCATGATCTGAACCGGTTCCTCCCGATAGGTGAGATCCGGTTTCAGTTCTTCAATGTCCTCCAGCTGAACGGTAGTTGATAGCTTGAGACACTTCCTCAGCTAGGAAATATGAAAGACGTCGTGCACACCGGTAAGTGCTTCTGGTAATTTCAGCCGGTATGCTACTGATCCACATCTTTCGGTAATCTGGAATGGACCGAAGAATCGGGGTGCCAAATTTCCTCTCACCCCAAATCTGTTTACGCCCTTCATTGGAGACACACGTAGGTATACGTGATCCCCGACTTCGAACTGCAATGGACGTCTTCTCCGGTCCGCATGCTGTTTCTGCCGGAATTGGGCGGCTTTTAGGTTCGCTTGAATCAGCCGAACCTTTTCCTCCGCGTTATTGACAAGGTCAATCCCGAAGGTAACCCTTTCGCCAGACTCACACCAATTCAATGGTGTGCGGCATTTTCTACCGTATAGCGCCTCGTAAGGCGCCATCTTGATGCTGGCTTGGTACCCATTGTTGTACGAGAACTCGGCTAACGACAAGTGATCATCCCAATTCTTGCCGTGGTTGATAGCGCAAGCTCATAGCATATCTTCCAGAATCTGATTTACCCTCTCGGTTTGCCCATCTGTCTGCGGGTGGTATGCTGAACTACGGATCAGCTTCATTCCCAATGCAGCGTGTAGCTGCTCCCAAAAACGGGACACAAATAAAGTGCCCCGATCCGATACGATGGTACGGGGTACGCCATACAAGCATAGGATCCATGAGATGTACAGTTCAGCGTACTTCTTGGCGTTGTAGTTGGTGTTGACCGGGATGAAATGGGAACTTTGGTGAGCCGGTCGACGATCACCCACACAGAATCATGCTTCTGAAAAGTGGTGGGTAAACTGACGATGAAGTCCATGCTCACATCCTCCCACTTCCAGGCAGGAACGCCCAGTGGTTGTAGCAGTCCCGGTTTCTGCATATGATCTGCCTTCACCCTTCGACATGTATCACACTCGGACACATACTTTGTGATTTCCCGCTTCATCCGTGTCCACCAAAACTTGCTTCTGAGTTCTTGATACATTTTGTTGCTGCCGGGGTGAATAGAAAATTTTGACAAGTGAGCCTCATCAAAAATTTTCTTCCGTAACTCCGGGTTACGGGGTACGACGATCCGGTCCTTGAACCATAGGACGCCGTCTCCGTCCTTCTGGAAACATTTCAGCTCCCCACTAATGCGACATGCCTTTGTCATGTTTATGAGCTGCCGCTATCTCTTCACGGATGGTGGGGATCAAAGCTAGGTTGTAGAGAGCTCCGTGTGGAATCACATGCAGTGGTGGTTCGCTCTCTTCCAACAGTGTGATGGTCAGATTGTTGACGTGTGACTTGCGGCTCTCCGCCACTACGTTTGCCTTGCCGGGGTGATAATGGAGCTCTATCTCATAATCCTTTATCAATTCTAACCATCTTCGCTGCCTCATGTTCAGCTCCTTCTGAGTGAATATGTACTTGAGGCTCTTGTTGTCGGTATATAAATGTACGAGGTTACCGAGTAGGTAGTGCCTCCACATTTTAAGTGCAAGTACCACGGCAGCGAGCTCCAAGCCATGAGTTGGATAATTCTGCTCATGGTTTCTGAGCTGCCGTGACCCATACACGACCACTCTTCGGTCTTGCATCAGCACACATCCGAGCCCAATGCCGGATGCATCGCAGTACACATCGAACGGTTTTGTTGTGTCTGGCTGCGCCAAAACCGGTGCTGATGTCAGTTGCTTCACTAATGCCTTGAACGCTGCTCCACATGCTGGACTCCAAACATATTTGGTAGCCTTCTTTAGCAGCTCCATCATAGGCTTGGCAATCTTCGAGAAGTTCAGGATGAACCTCCGATAATATCCCGCGAGTCCGAGGAAACTCCGTACCTTGTGAACAGTTCTCAGGGATTCCCAATTCAGCACTTGTGTGATTTTACACGGGTCTACAGCGATACCCTCCGCTGATATGATATGCCCGAGAAAAGGCACTTGCGATATCCAAAATTCGCACTTGCTGAATTTCGCGTATAGCTTGTGATCCCGCAGCCGTTGCAAGACTATATGCAGATGCTTCTTGTGATCTTCCTCCGACTTGGAATATACCAATATGTCGTCGATGAAGACCACGACGAACTTGTCCAGCTCCGGCATGAATACCGAGTTCATCAAATACATGAAATGAGCTGGAGCATTGGTGAGGCTGAAGGACATGACCAGGTACTCATAAAGTCCGTACCTCGTCGAGAAAGCCGTCTTCGGAATATCCTCAGCCCGTATCTTAATCTGATGGTACCCGAATCTTAAGTCCATCTTGGAAAAGATCTTTGCTTCGACCAACTGATCAAACAACATGTCGATCCGTGGCAACGGGTACTTGTTCTTGATGGTTACGGCGTTTAATGGACGATAGTCCACGCAAAGCCGCAACATCTCATCCTTCTTCTTCACAAATAATGATGAACAGCCCCATGGCGAGGAGCTCGGCCTAATAAAACCCTTCTCCAGCAGGTCCGTTAGTTGGGTCTTCAGTTCAGCCAACTTCTTTGGTGCCATCTTGTACGGCCTTCGGGATATTGGCATGGTTCCCGTGCAAGTTCAATCTTGAACTCCACCTCTCTGTCGGGCGGCATCCCCAGTAAATCATCCGGGAACCCGTCAGGGAACTCTCGGACCACTGGAATATCTTCCAGTCTGATGGTTGTGGATTGATAGACACTTGGAAGTTTTATTTCTGGACTGTCTAGAAATAAGGAATGAGATTCGTGCACTTCTGAGTTCAAGTGCACAATTCGGAGGACGGTGTCTAAAACAGCGCCGTGGCGGGTTAACCACGACATCCCTAAGATGACATCGACCTTTTGTCTCTCTAAAATTATGAGAGACATAGGGTACACTCTACCCGCTAAGCATAATGGCGCTTTTGGAACCATCATGCTTGCTGAAATCTTCCCACCCGGTGAACAAGCCAAATAAGGATTATTGGTGGGCAGTATTTGCAAGCTGTATTTAGCAATGAAAGCTTGGATAATATAGCTATGCGTGGCACCTGAATCAAATAATACTATGGCGCGATGCTGGTGGAATTGGAACATACCCGCAAGGATTGACTCTCCCTCCGGCACGTCCTCTATGGCAAGTTGGTGGACAGTGCCGGGCCTAGGGTTTGCCCGCCGCGCATTAGTGGGGTTCCAGGGTTGATTCCTCCCTGGAAGTTGTGGTGCAACTCCACCGCCTTGTCTCTCCGGACAACTGCTAGCGAAGTGTCCTGGATGACCACATTTGTAGCATATGGCCGCTGCTTGTCCGGTGCTCGGGGGATGAAAGCCCGGCATGCGCTGCTGAGGTGCATATGCACGCGGCATTGCCCGCTGTTGCTGTTGTTGTTGCGGAGGTGGTGCTGGCAGTGCCAGCCGGAACGCTGGTGAAGAATAGGGCCGACTGCGGAATGGCATCGACCTCTGTGGTGGCTGCCAGCATGAACCTGATGGTGGGCGATTCACCATCCAAAATTTCTGAGAAGGACCGCCTCCTTCTACGCTGCTTTGCGGCGCGCTTCGCTTTCTTTCCGCCGCCACTAACTCCTTGCCGGAGTCCTCCTGAACAATCGCAGCACCAATTATGTCGTTGAGGCTGCCGCGATTGAACATCGCCAATTTGTCCTTCAGGAGCGGGTTAAGCCCCTGGTAAAAGTGGTCCCACCGCTTCTCGTCGGTATCAGCGTGATACGACGCATAGAGCGCGAGATCATTGAACGCCCTGGAGTACTCCAGCGTGTTCCGGCTCCCTTGCTGCAGGTGTAGAAATTCCTGCGTCTTCCACTTCATGAGACCTGGCGGTATGTGATAGGCCCGGAAGGCTGTCCGGAACTCCGCCCAGGTCATAACTCGGTCGGTGGGCTGTGAAGCACAGTAGTTTGCCCACCACGCGCTCGCGGATCCCTGGAGCTTCTGGACCGTGAACTGAGTCTTGCGCTGCTCACTTATTTGTAGCAGCCCGAACTTCTTCTCTATCGTGCGGAGCCAGCTGTCCGCATCGAGGGGCTCATCCGCCCTTGAGAATACGGGGGGATGAGTTGCTAGGAAGTCGTCGTAGGAGACCTGTTGGCGCTCCTCACGATCTTGAAGCCTCTCTGGTCGAGACGTATTGGAAATAAGAGTTTGCAGCAACTCCGTGTGCTGCTGATGAGAACCCGCCATTGCTGCAACGATGTCGGCCAATGTAACCGTTGGCGGTGGCGGTGGCGGTGTTTGCTGTTGCTGCTGTTGCTGCTGCTGTCCCGAGGAGTCCTCGGGAGGCTGTTGGGAGGTTTCTCCCCCTTGACTAGAACCCCCAACGTCTGGGTTGGCACGAGTACGAGTCATTCTGAAATTCAAAACAGCAGCGATCAGCACATGTCATACTTAAAATTTCCATATGAAACAGTAGGTATTGAAGCGACACATGAATAATTTGCACAACATTCACATATATTGATAAAGCATGAACTTTATACAAGATACATTATTCTTGGTCTCCGAGAAGTCGTGCTCATGTCGTCACTACCTATACATACGCTACTGCCTAAACGACACGTCACCGGTTACAAAAGTTTGGGTTGCACTATCCTGGTTGCCCTAATTGGCAACGGTAACCCCTACTCGGAGTAGAACTCGACCTCCTGCGGGTTGTCCTCCTCCGCTACCTCTGCTGGTGGCTTCGGATCTACAACCTCCCCTCCCATCTCGGGTTCTCCCATTGCCGGAAGACCAATGACCACTGGTATGCCCAATACCGGAGGTACGAGGTCCTGCAATGCATGCACCTCGTCCATGTCTTGGTTGTAGTCTTCTTCCCAGCCTTGCCCTTCCTCAATAGCGTCGTGTCGCTCTTGAGTAAGGTCTTCGTTCTGCTGGGTTAGAGTCTGCACCAGTTCTTGCAACGCCGCAATGTCGACACGGCTCTTCTTTTTCGCCTTCTTCAGACGATGCAACTGATTATGCTGTTCGTTCAGTCGCTTGATCGTCAGAAGGAGCACATTGCGGAGTGCGCTGTGAGCACTCTCGAAATGGACTCCACGGCTTGTGCTCTCCTTGAGCTTTGCGGTGAGATGCTCCGTATGAACAGTTTGGCTGTCCATCCCGGCCTTTCCCGCCCTCATTTGGAGGCTGAGGTTCGCCTCCGCGGGGCTGTACCTTGGGCAACCCGGATCGGTTGCCTCCCTGTACCTCCCTTCCCACACATGATTCGCCCGTCCCTCCACCGGAACAAGCGCGTATGGAGTGCCCTCCATCGCTCTCACGTGTAGTTGGCCAAAACGCGACATGGTGTGGCGAGCTGCCACTTGCCACCTTCCCTCTGGTTGTCTACCTCTCACCGTGACGGTGAACGGCGCCCAACCGGGTGGCGTAGGCCCTGTAGGAACCTCGACATGGATTGTCCACGTCTTGTTCCCCTCCTCGCCTTCTTCCTTGGCGAAGTACTGTGGCATCTGGTTGTATCCGAAATATTGAAGCATCTGCCTCAATGCTTCCGGATAGCCGCTGTGGTGAGAACAGTGAGATTCCACCCACCCGTTCTCGAACTGTTTATCCGCTGTCATCTGTAAAAATATATTTGAGAAATGTCAAATATTTATTTGGACAGTAAACCATTGAGTTATAACACCAAACATGTCATTGAACCCATAAAACATGGAAATATAGTTCAAATTTAAACAAATTTGACTGCTGATCTGCTGCCCAACATGACAGCCCTGATCAGTTTCCATTTCAACCTGATTTAGACCATGCTAAAAGCAAAACCAATTCTGGAGCTCAACATCAAAGTTAAAGCTAACTTCAATATCTTTCCAGAAAGCATTTTCTTGGCCTAAGATCTGTCTTTGTTCAAAAGTTATGAGATGTCAAAATTAACAGAATTTCTGGAGAAAATTGGACAGCACCTCCCTGCTTTAGGTACTGCTTTGATCCAAGAATTCCAGTTAATTCTGCTCCCAATCTGACAAAACTTTATGTTACAAAGTTGTAAACCATCTCATAATCTTTCCAGAACTACCTCATTTCCTATTTTTGGATTTTTATGCAGGAAGTTATGCTCAATTTACAGAGAGTTTTTGCTCTGCCCTGTTTTCTGGACAGTTTCAACTCTACTGCATTTTTCGATTGGTTAAGGGATGAAACACCTCTGGACCTCAACAGAAAAGTTGTAAAGCTCTTCCAAAGCTTCCCAGAAATGTATCATAGGACCCCAACCTCGAAATAACTCAATCTTGAACCTCTGATTAATTTCAGCCTTAATTCAGCTGAAAACAGGGGACTCTGTCCTTAGCAGCCTATAAGTTGAAAACTTGTTAACTTTGAATATCTTGATTAAGGGAAGGAGTTACATAAAATTTTAATACTCTGGATTAAAACTTTCAAATTTTACAATGAAGTTGTTCATTTAGTGGAGTGTGACGTCGATGCGTCACCAGAGCATGTCGGCACTACGTCCTCACAAAGAAAAACCTATACCGGACTTAGCCGGCTTCGTTAGTTCAGTGGCACTAAGTGTCTCTCGCACACGGATGTTACACGTCTACCATTTCGTGGTTAGACTACCTGCAGATAACTCACACAATCGTCAGACTCGGCTGCAAACCGAGCCCTGTATCAATACAGTTCATACACCCGTCCGTCATCATTCGCCCGGATGTTCTCAAGCCAAACACGCCTTGAGCTACGAGTTCACGTTACTGACCACGTGACGGGGTCTCCCAAATTGCACCACGCACACCCGGGACAGACGTTGCTCGAATACCCCAAATGACATAAAGAGTCGTAGAGGATACTAAAGCGGGTCGGGTTACCTGCCACCCGTGGGGCTCCACCCTTCAGCTTGTGCGCACTGGTGGACAGCACCTACGTGCACCCCCCAAGACATAAAGCGTCCCGAGATGCACAATTTTCCGACATAAGCAAATAGATTAGTATGCCACTTTCTATACACTAATAACATCCTTATATGGGCTACTAACTCATTCCTCACTGGATTTTTGAAAAAGATGACCTTTTTAGTGCGTTAAACCTCAAGCGAGCTCTGATACCAGCGCTGACACGACCCCAATGGTCTTGTCGAGCCAGGATCACGCTGAGGGGTGCTGCGTTGCACATCACCGGATAACACACATCAAAGATACAAAGCGGAAGCAAAGTTTTATTACATAAAGAGGTTTATGAACATTTTTACAACAAAATATGTTCAGTCTACACTCACGGGCGTAGACTACGCATCAAGCTCACGTTCAGCCAGTGAACATGTTCTTGCTAGCACACACGCACACTAACACGGCGGCGTGCACGACTCCCACTCGACGGGGTTCCCCTCCTGGGGTTCCGTCTCCTCCTCGGGAGTCCATTCCTCATAGAACCCTGCAAAAGCTTCAAACACAAGCAGTGAGCACGAAGGCTCATCAAGACTGACCCGTCTCTCCTAAACATGGAACTTCTACATGAGGAGTGATAGGTACAGGAGATAAAACAAGTTGCAAGAACTCGCCTAATTAGTGGAACCTTACTTTCAAATTTTAGCAGCAGGTTGTGGAGAACTTTACGCTAAGGCACATGAGAGAGCCGCAATCAAACAAGAAACGCTTTTCTTTCATGTACTTTGCCCAAAGTTGAAAAGAACTTTAGTTAGCTCTAGACTACAGCCAATCATTAACAATCAAAGTTCATCTTTCAATCAGCAACATTTTGACATGTATCTAGCCTGTTCTTTCTATGTCATGGTACAGTGAACAAGTGGTACTCACTTACCGCAAGGGACGTTGATTATAATCGATTTACACCTGCAGGGTTACCCGAATAACCCGTCACGTACGCCCGTACTCGATGTTGCCTACAACAACCATCACGGACGTCGTATGCAACTACCTTTCACCCGTCAGCCAAATGTTGAACTGGTCCAATCGTCCCGAGCAAGAGGTCTCTGCACGCGCATCTCAGTGCCGCCAGCCGATTTACACCTCGAGCTCTCAACCTACCCTCTGAACGACCAGCTATGCCTCAACACCCAGCTACCCGAGTTACATCGGTTTCTCGGTTCGCATATAGCCGGTAGGTCTTCGGTACTGTTCTAGCTTGTTCAACAGGCCCGCACACAGCTCGGTCCTCAACCGACACAAGCGGAGCTATAGCACACAGGCCCCAATGTCCTGCTGCCCTTACTCTCCGCTCGGTATCATTTTTCTTGCCATGTGTTTCATTTGCTATCTTTACCCGAGTGATGTGCCTCTAGCCTATTCTCGCGAGTAGTTCCAACTACTCGACTTGTACCGAATCCTACTCAATATCTAGCATTGCAGTAGCTAACGGGGTTTTCAATCCTAATCCCAACCCATGGCTTTCTTGGCTATGCAATTGGAGTTTCAAACAAGACTCTAGTGCAAGAGATAATGATACTCAAGTAAGTGCTCAAAACAATAGAACTTTATAAAAAGGTGAATGCAAACCGGAGCTTGCCTTGCTGCTCTTGGTCGTAGGCTAGCTGCTCTTCCGGAGTAACGAAGTCTAGGACTTCGGGTTCCTCCTCGACCTTAGCAACTACATGAGGTAACAAGTACATGTATTAATTTAAATGCATTTGAATTAAATTTTTAAACTTGTGAAGGCTATAAGTCCCACTAGACAGACCCACTGACCCTGAACTTTTATTTACTGTGGCTTGGTTACAACCTAAACAGAGACTTGGTCAAGTTTTAATTGCAGCAAAGCTCATTTGAGCCCTCCACAATTAATTATGTACTTGACCTTAATTGGAGGCTTTAGGGTGTTCTAGGGGTTTTCAAGGAGCAAGCCATGACTTTATCAAAACTAGATTTTCAGATGGTTTTAATTGAGTTGGTCTCACTTAATTTGAAGGCTCCTAGCTAAAGATATGAGCTAAACAATTTCAGAGAAAATTCTGAAAATGTTTCTGAACATTTTCTATTTTCTCTGGAACAGTTTTATTAACCACACCATTAGGTGGATCAAATGAGCTCAAATGGATCTGAAATTTGTATGGTAGTTCAGGGATATTTTGGTGAACATCCCAGAAAAATTTCAGAATTTTCCTCCAAGGGATTCTCCAGTTAAAATTCCAAACAGTTTAAACATTGAGGAATTAATCCTGGAGGAATAAGGATTTTCAGGAAGTGAAACTTGATTTGCTGGAAATTAATCAGAGAGCTGAATCCAACAAAATTTGGTTCACTTGATTTGCATGTTCCTAGCCAAAGTTATGAGGATTTCAAGTTTGAATGAATTCTGAAAATCGGGGAAAAGTTCAAATCTGCCGGTGGGTCCACGGTACACATGTCGGGCGCTGAGGCGATGGCACACCGGGGTCCACGGAGTTTTTGCGCGCTAGCACACCAGATCCGAGCCGCAGACAGATCCCGATTTATAATCCAAACCGCTGACGGCTGGGACCCACCCCTTCGTCTACCTCTCGCCGCCCGCGCTCTGCCGCCGCGACACCTCGCCGGAGAGCTCGCCGGCAGCCTCTGTGGCGCTCCAAACTTCCTTATTCTGGCCGCCCCTGCCTAGTTCCACTCGGGGAACATGATTCCGTGCTCAGTTCGTCATGAAACTGGCCGGCACCTGGTCAGCGACGAGCGGTAGCCTCGGGAGGACTTCGGCCGTGTCGTCTGACCTCCCTAGCACCCCAATCGATCAAGCAAACGGTCGGGAAACATCAGTGGACCTTAGGAAAGGTCGACATGAGCTCCACGGAGCTTGGGAAGGGCTGTGTTGTGCTGTCATCGTGTAACCTAGGCCGGAAATCGGGATTTTTACTAAAACTCGAAGAACAGCAGTTTCCCTCAACGGTTCTTCGTGGTTCCTGCTCCTATGGACTCGTATGGGCACCTAGAAGTGATCCCCTCCACGAGAGGATGAGTGGTGCAGTGTGGATTACTAATTTCATGGACCGGTTCCGACTCCACTTTTGCACACCGTCACGAAAACATGAAATTCCAGCGTGGGCAGTCTATGTCATGCCGCCGGAGCTTGCGGAAATGGAAGACTGAAGGCGAACCTCTTTGCTGTTCACAGCTCGGCGAACGGTAGGCTGTGGTGGCCGGACGGATCGCTCCCGCGGTGGCTGCTCGAGCTGAACCGGCAGAGAAAAGATCGTCGCGGTGGAGCTCGGGGAGAGCTGCTCCGGGCCTGGAACTGGCGCGATGGTGTCCAGGAAGCCTTGGCGCACCCGGTGCTGGTCTCAGATTGCCGGGAGGATCACTGGATCGGCCGGGCGATGAGGGACCGAGGGTTCAACCGAGCGGCGAGGATTTTCATCTTTCTGGGTGGAAACGCGACGAGGCAGCGGTGAAATGCACCGGTGACCGCTCGGGCGCGTAGATAAAGGCCCCGAGAGTCGGTTCCGCGGCTGAGAACGGCAAGAAGCTGGTGGCATCGCCATTTCTTTGCCATGGCGGCAGCTCGGTTCAGCGCAAGAACCCGAGTGCAGAGTTCAGTCGGCTGAGTTCTCTTCAGTGGCTGACCAGTGGGTCCCACTCTCACTTTTAACCCCTAAAATTAACTCCATATCACTGTAGTAAACAGTAAGCCCTAAAATGCCCATGGTGATTTGAATTATTCAACCCTGAGCCATTTGAATTGGTTAGAATTCAAATTGGGTTTGGTTTGACTAAATTTCAGCACATATTCAGTTTGAAATTCAAATAAAGTTTGAATTTGCTACACTTAGCTCATGTCAAGATCAACTCCAAATGGAGTGAAAATTGGTGTGTGAGCTCACAAAAATGTGCTGAGTATGAATATGTTTCCCACTTTTGAATTCATGGGGTAAAAACAGTTTGAATTTGAATTTGAGTTCAAACCACCCTCTTTCTAGCTATACCCAAAAATACCTCAAAAAGGTTTTGAATTTGGGTGAAACTTGGCATGGACATCCCTAGCAAGGTGTAGGAGTTTTCATATGCCCAGCCCCTAGATGATGCATGTGGGAAATACCACTTTTGCATTTTGTGAGTTTATTCTCTAATGAGCATGTTGATAATGGTTACTTGCTCTTCAAATGTGTTCATTAACTTTCTTCAAATGAGGTGTGTTGTTTGGTGATGAACCCTTTAAACATGTGTCAAAAACTGAGGCCTTTACACCTGCTAGCTCGGAAAAGGTTCCAACCCGGTTGTCACCGTGCGCCTGAGCCCTACGTCATTGTTGCCGATCGGAAAAACTCAAAATGGGCCGGCTACATGTGGTTTGATGCTAGGGTTGCAAAGAAGAATTGTTGCCTACCTAGTCTAGCTCATGTGTGGTCATATTGGTGATTATACCCGAAAGTTGGGTGAGAGCTCGGCTGCTCCTTACCCGCGGGTCGGTTTGCACCGATTGGAAGAAAAAGCCAAAATTCATCGTCAGCGATCAACCACTCGGGCTGAGGTTCGGAGGTGAGCAGCACAAGGTCCTAGTGCGTCTCTGGAGGTCTTTTATTGGCCGTGAAATGCTCTGAGTCGAGCTGTCCACGGGAGCACTGAACGGCGGCAGCTCTCGTGTTGCCGCAAAAACGCTCGGAGTTGCTCAAGGAAAACCGATCACTGGCCAACAACGCGTCGAGGAGGTTGTTCAGGAACCAACAATGCTGTTTTACTACTGAGGAGACTCGGTTTGCATGTGAATAGCCGGGCTCACGGTTGAGACCAAGGTGGCGGCAAGGTTTTGGCTGAGCTTGGTTCGAGGAAGGAAGAAACTTCAGTGCTTCGGCTTGTGAGCAACCCGAACACGCCGCAGAGTGATAGAGCCATCGGGAAGCTGGTCTCCAGCGCGAATGACCGAAGCAGGAGGTGGCACCGGTGTTCGGCTCGGTGGCGATCACAGCTGTGGCCCGAGATACAGAGCAACAAAGCCTTCGGGAGCAAGTCAATTGGTTCCAATGACATGTGGGTCCAAACTTCAAATTTGTCCCACAAAATCGAATTTTCCTACTGCTCTAAATATTGTGACCAGACTATCCTTGGTAAATTTATCAAAGCACCAAATTAATCTTTGAATTTGCACAATTCAAAGTATGAACCGGTTTGGATAAATTTACAGCAAATGTAAAGCTGAAATTCAAATTTTGTTTGAATTTACCCAAATTAGCTCATGTCAAGATCAACTCCAAATGGAGTGAAAATTGGTGTGTGAGCTCATAAAAATGTGCTGAGTGTGAATATGAATCCCTATTTTGAATTCATGTGATGAAAGGAGTTTGAATTTGAATTTAAGTTCAAACTAGCCTTTTAATGATTGTATCCAAAATACCTCAAAGAGGTTTGGATTTGGATTAAATTTGTCCTGAGCATTCCTAACAAAGTTTAGGAGTTAATAATGTGCTCAGACCCTATATGATGCATGTGGGATATACCACTTTTGCATTTTGTGAGTTCATCTCCTAATACTCTATTATGGTTGTTACGTGCTCTTCAAATGTGTTCATGATTTTTCCACAATTGAGCTGAGGTGTGGGTGTGATTAACACTTTTAGCAAGTGAAAAACTTGAGCCATTACAAAGCCGCAACGTTTCATCCTTCTTCTTGATTAATAATGCCGAACAGCCCCATGGCGAGGAGCTCGGCCTTATGAAACCCTTTTCCAGCAGATCCGTCAATTGTGTTTTCAGTTCTGCCAACTCCTTCGGTGCCATCTTGTATGGCCGTCGGGATATTGGCATTGTTCCCGGTGCAAGTTCAATCTTAAACTCCACCTCCCAGTTGGGTGGCATACCCAGTAGATCATCCGAGAATACGTCGAGAAACTCACGGACTACTGGAATGTCTTCCAGGCTGATGGTGCTGGAGTGGTACATGGCTGAAAGTTTTATTCCTGGACTGTCCAGAAATAAAGAATGAGACTCGTACATCTCTGGATGCAAATGCACGACTCAAAGGACGACGTCTAGAACAGCACCGTGGCGGTGTAGCCACAACATCCCTAGGATGACGTCAATCTTTTGTCCCTCTAAGACTATGAGAGACGTAGGGTATACTCTTCCCCCTAAGCATAATGGTGCTTTTGGAACCATCATGCTTTCTGAAATTCTCCCACCCGGTGAACAAATCAAATAAGAACTTTAGGTGGGTAGTATTTGCAGACTATACTTAGCAACATAAGCATTGCTAATGAAATTATGAGTGGCACCCGTATCAAATAAAACTATGGCGCGGTATTGGTGGAGTTTGAACATACCCGCCAAGAAAGATTCTCCCTCCGGCATGTCCTCAATAGTGAGTTGGTGGACATTGTCGGTTTTGGGGTTCGCACGGCATGCGTTGTTGTTGTTTCGGGGCTGGTTCCTCCCCGGGAATGGTGGTGCCACTCTGTTGCCTTGCTTCTTGGGGCAATCATTCAGAAAATGCCCCATACGACTGCACGAATAGCATACGTACGGTGGCTGGCTGCTTCCTGGGGGACGAAAGCCAAGCATGCGCTGCTGAGGTGCAAACGCACGTGGCATCGTCCGCTGCTATTGTTGTTGCTGCAGAGGTGCTGGTAAGGCCGGTCGGAACGCCGGCTATGGATACGGACGATTGCGAAATTGTATCGGTCGCTGTGGTGGCTGCCAGTGTTGACCCGATGGTGTGCAATATACCATCCTATATTTTTAGGGAGGACCACCTCCCTCTCCGCTGCTCTGCAGCATGCTGTGCTTCTTCTCTGCCGCAGCTAACTCCTTGCCCGTGTGTTCTTGAACAATCACAGCATCAATCATTTCATTGAGACTGCCGCGATTTAACATCGCCAGCTTATCATTCAGGAGTGGATTCAGCGAGTGGTAAAAGAAATCCTGCCTCTTCTCATCCGTATCGGCATAATGCAAAGCATTTAAGGCGAGCTCGTTGAACGCACTGGCAAATTCCAGTGTGTTCCGGTTGCCCTGCTGCAGGTGTAAAAACTACTGCGTCTTCCTCTTCATAAGATCCGGCGGAATATGATAGACCCTAAAGGCCGTTGTGAACTCCGTCCAGGTCAAAACTTGCTCGGTAGGTTGGGAGACACAAAAATTTGCCCACCAAGCGCTCGTAGATCCAATAAGATGCTGGGCCGCGAATTGCGTCTTCTGCTGCTCACTCACGCGGAGCAGCCCGTACTTCATTTCCATCGTGTGGAGCCAGTTGTCCGCATCGATGGGCTCATCCTCCCACGAGAATACAGAGGGATGCATCGCGAGAAAATCCGAGTAGGAATTCTTTTGGTGTTCCTCTCGGTCTTGACGTATCTCCGGGCGAGACGATTCTCAATCAGTGTACACAGCAACTCGGTGGGCTTCTGGTGCGAGCCCGCCATGACTGCAACTATGTCTGCCATCGTGACTGTCGGCGGTGGCGGTGGCTGTGGTTGCTGCTGCTTTCCCGAAGAAGTCTCGGGAGACTGTTGGGAGGCCTCTCCCCCCTGACTAGAACCCCTAACCTATGGGTTGGCGAGAGTGCAAGTCATTCTGAAATTCAACACAGCGATGATCAGCATATGTCATGTAGTGATGAATGAGAAATTGGTACAACATTCACATATATTGATAAAGCAAAAAAATTTATACAAGATACATTATTCTTGGTCCAAAAATTACAGCCAATTTTGAACATCCGAGAAGTCATGCTCATGTCGTCACTACATACTCACACGTTACTTTTTTACACGACATGTCGCTGCTACACAAGCTAATATACGTGCCACCACACTCGCTGCCCTACTCGGCAACAGAAACTCCCTAGTCGGAGTGGAAATCGACCTCCTGTGGGTCTTCCTCCTCTGCTGGTTCTGCTGGTGGCTCAGGATCCATGACCTCATCTTAGGGTTCAGGTTCCGGTATCACTGGAATGCAGTGAACCACAGGTACTGCACATACTATCGATAGGCCCACTACCTGAGGTACGAGGCCCTGCAAAGAATTCACCTCGTCCATGGTCTGATTGTAGTCCATCTCCCAGTTCTGTCCCTCCTCAATCGCATCATCACGCTCTTGAGTGAGGACTTTGTTCTGCTGGGTCAAAGTCTAGACTTGCTGCTGCAAAGCCGTGATTCCGACACGGCTTTTCTTTTCCGCATTCCTCAACCGACGCAACTGATTCTGCTGTTGATTCAGTTGCTGTATCGTCGGTACAAGCACATTAGGGAGTGTGTTATGGGCACTCTCTTTATGGTCATGGCGGCTGATGTTCTCCTTGTGATCCATGGCAAGACGAGCCATTTGGACAGCTTGGCTGTCCATCACGTTCCCTCCAGCCATGAGATGGATGCTAAGATTTGCCTCCTCTGGATTGTACTTTGGGCAGTTTGGATCAGTTGCCACAAAGTACCGCTCCCACCACACGTGATTAGCTTGTCCCTCCACTGGAACAAGCGCATATGGAGTGCCCTCCATAACTCACACGTGTAGCTGGCAAAAACGTGACATGTCATCGCGGGCTGCCACTTGCCACATGTCCTCCGGGTGTCTCCCTTTCACCGTGACGGTGAACGGTGCCCATCCTGGTAGAGTTGGTCCTGCCGGAACATCAACATGTATGGTACATGTCATGTTCCCCTCCTCGCCTTCTTCCTTTGCAAGGAAGTGCGGCGTCTCTGTATATCCAAAGTATTGGAGCATCAGCTTCAACAAGTTTGGATACCCACGGCGTTGAGAACAGTGGGATACCATCAATCTGTTCTCCAGTTGTTTATCGGCTTCCATCTGTAGAAAAAAATTGAAAAAAGTCAAATATTCATTTTAACAGTAAAACAGTGAGTTATAACATAAACATGTCATTGAATTCAGAAAATGTGGAACTCAAATCAAACATATACCAAATTTTATTCTAGTCAACTGCCCAAACTGACAGTGCTAACCAGTTTCCCTTCTATCCAAGTTTATACCATGTTAAAAGCAAGATCAGTTCTGGAGTTAAACATCAAAGTTAAAGCTAACTTCAATAGATTTCTAGAATGTATTTATATGCCCTCAGATCTGCTCTGGTTCAAAAGTTATGGGATGTCAAATTTGACAGAATCTCTGGAGAAAATTGGGCAGCACCTCCCTGCTTGAGGTACTAAATTGAGTCAAGAATTTCAGTTAATTCTACGCATAATTTGACAAAACTTTCTATTACAAAGTTGTAACTTATCTCATGAACTTTTCATAAATGCCTCATTTTCTATTTTTGGATGTCTATGCAGGAAATTTTCTGCACAGTTTCAACTCTACTGAAGATTTCGACAAGTTAATGGATAAAACACCCTAGGACATCAATAGAAAAATTTTAGAACCCTTCCAAAGCATTCCAGAAATGTATCATACCACCCCGATGTCGAAATAACTCAACCTCTACACTCTGTATAACTTCAGCATTATTTCAGCTGAAAACAGAGGACTCTGTTCCTAATCTTACATAAGTTGAAAGTTGCTTAATTTTGAAATTCAGTTCAAGAGAAGAATTTTTAATCATCCTTTTAGTTCCCTGGATCAAAATTTCAACTTTTGCAATGAATTTGATCATTTAGTGGACTGTGATGTCGAAGCATCACCCAAATCATGCTGGTACTACGTTCCTCGCAAAGAAAACCTTATACGGGATTTAGCCGGCTTCGTTAATTCAGTGGAACTAAGCGACTCTGGCACACGTGTTCTACGCGGATACTTAATCGTGGTGAAAATACCTGCATAAAACCACACAATCATCAGGTTCAACTGCATACTGAACCCGGCTCCATAACAGTTTCATACGCCCGTCTGTAGTCAGTCACACAGGTGTTCTCAAGCCAAACACGCCTTGAGCTACGTGTTCATGTTACCAACCACGTGAAGGGATCTCCGCCTACTTGCCGGTAGCACGTTGGTGACTGACATTGCTTAAATACCCCAAACGACATGAAGAGTTGTAGAGGATATCCAAGCTGGCCGGGTTACCTGCCAGCCGTGAGGCTCCACCCTTTAGCTTGTGCGCACTGGTGGACAGCGCATACATGCACCTCCCAATACATAGAAAGTCTCGAGATGCATGATTTTCCGACATAGCAAATAGGTTAGTACTGCCACATTTTATAGACTAATAACATCCTTATGTGGGCTAATACTCATTTCTCACCGAGTTTTTGAAAATATGGTCTTTTCAGTGCGTTAAACCTCAACAGAGCTCTGATGCCACGATGTGAGGACCCGATGGTCCCGACATTCCAGGATCTCTCTCAGGGGTGTTTTGATAGACAACTCTGGATAACACACAGAATAAGACATAAAGCGGAAGCTAAGTTTTATTACATAACTTGTTTATGAACATAATTACAACAAAATACCATTATAGCCTACACTCACGGGCGTAGACTAAAAAAAAAGGTTCACGTTCAGCCCGTGAACGTGTTCCTATTAGCACACACGCACACACTAAAACGGCGGTGTGCACGACCCCTACTCGACGGTGGTTCCCTCTGGGGGACCCATCTCCTCTTCCTCATAAACCCCTGCAAACACTTCAACAACAAGCAGTGAGCACGAAGGCTCAGCAAGACTGACCTGTCACCGCTAAACGTGAAACTCTACATGTTGGAATGTTTAGGTATACAAATGGTAAAGCTTTGCATAAAGACTCACCTAATTACTGGAATACTATTTTCAAGTTTTAGCCTCATATGGGTGGAAACCTTGTGCTAAGAAACATCGAAAGTCTGCAATCAAACAAGAAACACATTCCTTCTATGTTTCCTTCCTAAGGTTGAAAAGAAACTTTGATTTGCTCTAATCTAAAGCACTTCATTAACAATACACGTAAGACTTCCAAACAGCAACTTTTTGTCCATGAGTTCTATCCTGTTCTTTCTATGTTACGGTATAGTTAACAAGTGGTACTCACTGACCGTGAGGGATGGCGATTATAATCGTTTTACGCCTGTAGGGTTATCGGAATAACACGTCACGTACGCCCGTACTCGATGTTGCCTACAACAACCTTCCCGGACACCGTACGCAACCACCTTTCACTCATTAGCCATGTGTTGAACCGAACATATCGTCCTGAGCAGGAGGTCCCTACGCGGAGCAACCTACGTACCTGCTAGTGGATTTACACCTTGCTGCTCTCAACCATCCCCTTTGGACGACAAACAATTCCTCAATATATCGCTACCCGAATTACATCGGTTTCCCGGTTCCCATATAGCTGGTATGTCTTCGGTACAGTTCTAGCTTGTTCAACAGCCCCGCACATGGCTCGGTCCTCAACCGACAGAAACAGAGCTATGGCAACACAGGCCCCCAAAGTGACGCTGCTCCTACTCTTTTCTCGGTCTCATTTTTCATGTCCTGTGGTTCATAACATATCTCAACCCGAGTGGTGTGCCTCTAAGCCCATTCTGGCGAGTAGTTCCAACTACTCGAGTTGTACCGAATCCTATACCATTGTAAGCATTCCTGTGGCTACTCGAGGTTCAAAACCTAGACTCAAACCCTTGGTTCTCATGGCTATGCATCTGGATTTGCAAACAAGACTCTAATGCACAAAACATTGAACTCGTAAAGTAAGTGATAAATGTAAGACTTTGAAATTAAGGTTAATGCAAACCGGAGCTTGCCTTGCTGCTGGTCATTGACTAAAGATTCTTACGGAGGGATACAATCCAGAATATCCGGGTCTTCTTCGACTTTAGGAACTACACGAAATTGAAATGAACAATGTATGTCAATTTAGATGCATTTGTGTTGAAGTCAAGAGTTAAAGACAATAACTCTAGCTAGACAGAACTTCTGACTCTGAAATTTTTACTGTGGCTTGGTGATAACTTAAACATACACCTGGCCAAAATTTCATTGAATTAAAGATCATTTGAGCCCTGCAGAAATAAATGTATAGTAGGCCATAATTAGAGCCTCTAAGGTTTTCTAGGGATTTTCATGAAGCAAGCTATTACTTTATGGAAACTAGAGTTTATGATGGTTCTAATGGAATTGGTTACATGTGATTTGAAGAATCCTAGAGAAATTTGTGAGCTAATGAAGTTTGAGAAAATTCTGAAAAATGTTTCGGTACATTTTTCTATTTTCTCAGGGCAGCTCATTTAATCCCACAATTAAGTGGACTAAATGAACTCGGATTGATCTGAAATTTTTCATGTGACTCAAGGATATTAAATTGAACATCCTGGCCAAATTTGAGAATTTTCCACAAAGTGGATTTCCAGTTAAAATTACCAACAGTTTAAATTTGAGGGAATTATTTCTGTAAAAATAATGTATTTCAAGGATTGAAACATGTTGGAAACTACTTGGAGAGCTGAATCCAAAAAATTTGGTTCACTGAATTTGGACAATCCTAGTCAAAGTTATGGGCTTCTAAAGTTTGGGAAAATTCTGGAAAAAAGAAAAAGCACGCTACACGCTGCCAGTGCCCCCCCCCTGGTCAGGGTCGTCTTCAACCTCGCGTTGAAGGCGCGCGCGCACCGGACAGTGAAATGGCGCGCACCGTTCTTCGCGTAGGATCGATCATTTTCAACAAAATTTTCCCTACACGATCCTCAGTGCATAGCGTAGCGGACGGGCAAGTTTGTGCACTATTTGAAGTTTGAATAACTCAAAGTGGAGGAATGATTTGAATGAATTTGCTTCAAACATGCAAACTGAATTTCAAATTCAGTTTGAATTTTCTCCACTAACTCATGTCAAGATCAATCCCAAATGGGATGAAATTTGGTGGATGAGCTCATAAAAATGTGCTAGGTGTGAACATGAATCCCTCTTTTGAATTCATGTGATGAAAGTAGTTTGAATTTGAATCTAAGTTCAAACTAGCCCTTTTAATAATTGTATCCAAAAGTGCCTCAAAAAGGTTTGGATTTGCATGAAACTTGGCATGAGCCTTCCTAAGAAAGTTTAGGAGGTAATTGTGAGCTCAGCCTCTATTGAGTTCGTGTGGGAAATACCACTTTTGGATTTCGTGAGTTCATCTTCTAATCACTCTATTAATGGTGGTTACTTGCTATTCAAAGGTTCTCATGTGTTTACCACAAATGAGCTGAGGTATGCAAGTGATGAACACTTTTAGCAAGCCCAAATTCTGGTCCTTTACAGTAGTGGCATGATAAAGAGCATCAAACAATTCATCATAATAGGGATTTACCTTCTCATTGTCGCTGATTTGTTTTTCTTCCTCCGAGCTTGAACTTGATTTGCTCGCCATGAAACACGCATTTGCCACGGCGTCTTCATCTTCATCACTTCCAATATCAACGTGGCTCGAGCAATACTCTTGAATTGCGTAGAAAATTTTGTCCATCACTTGACGTTGAGTGAAAACCTTCTTTTTATTGTTGTAGTTGGCAGAGGAGTGTTTCGGTCTTGTTAGTTTTTTTCATCACGGAAAGTAGGACCTGAATGGTTAGGTCAATCTGTACGAAAATGTCCTGTCTTACCACATTCGAAGCATCGTAGAGAGCTGCCACTTCCTCTCCTTCTCATTCTCACATTTTGCAATACATTTGAGAAACGAGTAAAGAGAAGTGCTAGCTCCTCCTCCATAAACTCTTCAATCTGTTCACGGGTTAGAGTGGACAACAAAGAAAGTGTACCACAAGATGAAGAATTGCTAGAACTAGGCATATCACATTGTGAAACAAAACCAAGAGACTTACTGGGATTCTTATGTGAGATTATGTCAATTTCATGAGTTTTCAATTTAGAATATAGCACATCTAAAGTAAGTGTACTCATGACAGTAGATTCACGAATAGATGTAACATTCATTTACCAAATTGACATGTCTAATGCACTTAACAATTGCCTAACATTTTCAGCATCGGAAGATTTAACATTGACACTACACAAGTTGTTGAGAATTTTATTAAAACGAGCAAATAAAATGTTGATGGACTCACCTTTTTGCATCTCAAAGCGCATATATTCTTTCTTGAACATATCTTGCCTTACCTCCTTGATCGTGTTGGATCCTTCATGGTCGTCGCAAAGTGCTTTCCGCACATCGTATGCAGATCGGAGGTGTGCAACACGATCAAAGTCACTTTGAGTCAATCCTTGGATGATCAAGTTGCGAGCCTTGTTTGTGGTCGACATCCCTCATGTTAGCATCCGTAACTTGATCGTTCGATGTTACGTCGAAGGACTTGTAGACCTTTTCCAATATGGCGAATCCTTGCGCATGTATGTAAGCCTCCATACGAGCCTTCCAAACCTGAAAATCAACGCCATCAAACACACAAGGTTTTGAGGAGTATTTCTCCATGTTGATTAGCGAAAACACGTACAAATCAGTGAAATTAGAGCACCGTGACTCTGATACCATTTGTAGGATTGAAGAGCACGTGAAAAGCTACTAGTGGGGGTGAATGGTAGGCATAAAACTTTTACGCGGAAGCTGCAAAAACCCCTCGGCAGAAAATTGATCTGATAAAGAAACCGTGTGTGCGACGGTTTTCAACGTGTTCAAACCTGACTAAACTTGTGGACATTATAGAGAATCATGTCACGAATATACTGCAACAAGAACTCACGTGAAAACACTAAGTAGAACTTGAGTTATGATCAAAATACTAGACGAAGGTCAATCTGTTCTACCGGATTTTAAAAACAGATCTGGAATACTGCAAAGAAACTCGTCTAGATAAAAAAACACAAATCCAATGACCGTGAAATTTTCACAGATGATATATAATCAAGTTTTGAAGACAACCCAAAAATAATCACATCAATTGGATCAGTAAAAGGCGAGTTATAATCGAAATACCAAAGCAACGTCGGTCTGTCCAGAAACTAGCCGAGAAAAAAACTTGTCTGAAATAAGTCGGACGAACAAGGTAACACAACTCCTCTAAACTACGAATTTTATTGATCAAAACTCAAGAGAAGCAGCCACAAGTCATGCTCTCCACGAGCCTTGGCCTCCCTTTCTTATATAACCAGCCCTAAGGCCAACCCAATCCAAACTAGGACTCCTTCTTCTACATGGAATCAAACTCTAACTTTGTAAAACTGCTAAAGACTCTTCTATACGCAGCTAGAAGCAATATTAAGACTTTCAAACACCTTAGGAACGACCCAAACATTCCTAAAACAACTATACTTTGTGCCTAACACGAAATCCTATTATAATCAACTCGAAACTTTCCATAAACGGACCATAACCGCCTCAGCCACAGTCTGAGAGCAAAATCCAGCCGGTTGAACCTTTTCAACCATATCTTCACTTCCATACCTCTTCACCACGCATGTAGACATGTCCATGCACCCCTTGCATAGGTGCAAACACTTTCCAAAATGGTCACAACACCTTCATATGCATTGTTCTTGACGCAAACATGTTGCGTGACCTCCCAATCAGATCAACCACAATTTCTCCCGAACAAGGTTGTTGAACCTCATCTTCTACCTAAGACTAGTTCAAGGATCTCCATCAACAGCCATGTCTTGACCCCAAGCAACACCTGCACATGAACAAATATCCACTTTTTTGAGCACAAGTCCACGACTTAACTCACGTTAGTCCGAAAACCACAACACCTTACATGAGCACCTCACATAAGCATGTTGCAAACCATAGCAATGTATTAACCACCATAATCAGCCATAATACATCAAAAACTTAGTAAGAGAGTACTAAGTAAACATTCCATACGACAAGAAGCAAGTTCAAAACATTGCAAGTTAAAAATAGAGTGGCTGCAAATTAAACACTATGAAAACAGCTGTTCTGCAATAACAGTTACTCCTGAAATGCAATGAGAAAGTTTTGACAATCTGCACTCAGTAAAGAGTAACAGTTATTCCTGAAATCACATTTATAAAGAACAACTGTATAGACTCACATGCAGATCATGTGAGTGAAAGTTTGGACACTCCGAAGCGGGTATTTCGGCGATATTGAAAACTTTGAACGTAAATCCTCACTTTTATTCTAATTGCCAATGTATTCAGCACACATAGGTATCAAACTCACGACCACGTATATACAAGCAATACATCAATCAATATCATGCACACGTTTTACTCAAGGTGCGATGATATCGATGCATGCAAATCCTACAATGCAACCTGTAGTAACCAGTTTGTATGTGTTATTGCGAGTTCTAGTTAGGTTTAGTGGGGTTTTACGATGATCAGTGCTTCTGGAAATTAATTGGAACGTGGCTATGATCCTAATCTTTGTATTAAGATCAAACCGTCATCAAAACTAAACCGGGTGCTGTCCTACTTACATACAGTAGATCCTGTTCGCTGGGTGTTGTGCAAAGGGGGTTTGAGATGACAGCAGTGATGTTGCATGAGGGGTGATAGATCCTACTTCTATTCTTCCTCCTCTCCTCCTCTGCGCCTGGCCTTCTTATTGCAACGGCAGCAGCTGAAGCTCCCCTTGATGATCAATGCAGCAACTGGGGTTTTTCCTTGGAGCAGAACAGAGTTGCGGCCAGGGCAGGGCGCTGGGGTCTTGTTCTCCGGCGACGGCGAGGTGGGGCAGAGCTTCGATGGCGGCCAAGGCAGCAGCAGGGGTGGCGACCATGGCTGGCAGCAAGGTGGCGGCGACCATGGGTTTTTGGGGCAGGGTGGCGGCTAGGAGGGGGGAGAAGGTTTTATTTATAAGGGAGAAAAACAGCCAAGGGGGCTAGGATTTCAGAAAATCTTTTAATCAATGGCTGGGATTTAATTTGAGAAAAGATGAGAGCTAGGGGCTGGGATTTTACCAAATATTTTGAATCAAGGGCTGAGATTAATTGGTGGAGAGGAAGATCCTAGGGGGGGTTAGGGGCTGCGGCTAGGGTTTTCTCCCTCAAGGGGTGCAGCCAAGGAGGGAGGAAATGCCAATGTGGGGGAAATCCCATGTTTGTTGCAACATCGATAATCCACCATAAATTCATGCATGATCAAATGTGACCTTAATACATCATTTGTGCGATATCTCTTCTCATTCTTGAAATGTTTTCAAGGACAACAAATATTCCTTCTAATGTTGTCTGTGACACCCGGTTCCGAAAACAGAACCAAGTTAATGCATATGTGTGCCCAGGATGTTCATCACACATACACATGTAATCCACAAACTGAATTCAGAATATAACCACGAATAAATAGTGTTTAAGTACTTTATTACATCGACTAATTGTCTCACTCATGAATCTCTAACTTATTATTGCAGCGTAAGTCTCTAAACGACGGCGGAAATAACTAAATAGCAGCGGCTCCATCTTCCACTCCACAGGCATGTGGATGGTAGTTCGCACGCCTAGTACTCCACATGATCCTCGTAGTACTCTTCTCCTGTTGCTTATGTTTATGTGATAATGCAAGGGTGAGTACATGTCGTACTCAGCAAGTGTGGGAAAAGTATGACATGTAGCTTACAACAAGGTATGGAATAAAAATGCTCATTGCAGCAAGCAAATTTTATTTCACAAACATGATAAAAACAGCAACTATTTCTAAGTGATATTTATCCCAATATAACAAAGTAAAACAGCAACATTCCTCCATCAAGATTCACCATTTATCAAGTCTCAACCAACCATTAATCTTTCTCAAGTTCATCTCATGCTCATAAATATTCGTAACCGTCTCATATTCATATAACCAAACCAAACTCATTTTCATGACTCGAAACAGTCCCAAAACCAATCTCATACCATAACCATACCGAACATCCATCCCAAGTTTTCCCTCTAATCATGTGAGTTGGCCAGGTGCTTGTGACCGGAAGCACGGCTATCATGATAATTTTACACTCTGCAGAGGTTGCACCACTTTACCCACAAGTTTGTGATTTCGTCACCCATCGGCGACTGCAGAACCTCCATTATACCAGTACACAACCGTTGGTGTATGGCCAAGAGATCACAAAATAGCCTTTACAAAGGGGCTACTAGATGTATGGACTCACTAAGGTTTCACCGGTAGGCTCGAATCACCATTCTCCAACCCACGGGCCCCCTCTTGTGCCATGCAGTTCCCAGGGCAGTCCTCTCTCGACTCCCACTCCCCGCGCCATCCACGGTCCATAACAAACTAGTAACACACCTAATTAGTCAGCTAAGCCGCATCCATATTTGGCCTTGTGCTGGCACTATTTTCCTGGCATGTGCTGGCATGAACCGGTCCTTAGATCTACGGCAAGTAAACCACCATCTCATTCAGTAACATCCACGAACCAAGCTTGCCTAGATCACCCCGATTCCATGCTCATTAACATCATCAAGTTCTCATCATCATTATTCATATGAGTGCAGTAGCTAACCATGTTTTAATTCAGCTTCCCGTATCCTGTGGATTAAGCGAAGCAAAAATGAAAAAAAAACGACCATACCCGACTCATCAACTTTCCCGGTGATAAGGATGGTTAACAAAACTAGTAAACTCATATAAAAGGGTGTCCCATCAAGTTGACTCAAGCATACGAGTTTTCACAAACAAAACAGTTTCAAAACATGGGATCAATATGGTCAAGGGGCACTTGCCTTGCTCCCATGGCTCTTGTTGCTCAAGCGTCTCGAAGTCTTGGCGCTGTAGTTCTTCGTATATGTCTTCCTGAGCTTGTCCTTCTACTCACGACCACACACATATAAAATTTACAGCAATCAAACATCATGCACAACTCTACTCAAGATGCAGTGGTGTAGATGAATGCCAATCCTATGGTGCTGTTTTATTAAACCAGTTTGTACGTGTTCTTGCATGTTTTAATGGGCTTTCATGGGTTTTTATGATGAACAAGGGTGTAGGGATCAAGTGTGGACGTGGTGATGATCTTGACTCAAGATCTAGATCAATTCCACCGTCAAAAACCAATCAAAACACAACCTGTCCACACGTAAAAGTTTCTGCTTGAAGGGGGACGAAGAAAACGGATGCGTAGAAACAGCGACGACGTCGTAAAATGGGTAACGAAGGCCCACCTTACTTCCCTTATGATCGTCGGCTCTTTTCCGGCGATGGCGAGGCGTGATGGGGCTTGTCGGCGGGCTCACCGGCGACTGAACTCCGGCGAGGGGGGGTGTGTGTCCAACTCGGCGAGTTGGGGGCTAGGGTGTCCAAGTCGTCGACTTGGGAGGGTAAAAAAAGAAAGGGGTTACGGCCAAGGAGTGGTTTTGGGTTCTATTTATAAGGGGAAAAAGAGGAGTCCTACTCCAATTGGAGCTCAAATAAGAGTCCAACTCAATTTTGGATTTCAACAAACTTATCTTTTCAGTTAGGTACGGCAGCCTTGGGGATATTGTGTTGGTACCCTCAGTACCGGGTACTCCCGCGCACAGGAGAAAAATCCGCCTAAGGACCTCGTATCTCCGCAGTGGTGAGCTCCGGAGGTGCCATGTGTCCGGCGGCGGGCCGGGCCTCCCCTATCCTCAGAGGCGAGCTCCGGGCGTGCCATGCGGCCAATAGAGCCGGGCCTCACCCCCTTCGCAGGGGCGAGCTCCGAGGACGCCACGCGTCCAGCAGGGTCAGACCTCCCTTCTCCTCAGAGGCGAGCCCCGGGCCTGTCACGTGTCCGGCGGGCTGGGTCTCCCTTCTCCTCAGAGGCGAGCTCCGAGGGCGACACGTGTCCAGCGGTGCTGGACCTCACCCCCTCCGCGGAGGTGAGCTTCGAGAGCGACACGTGTCCAGCGGTGCCGGACCTCACCCCCTCCGCGGAGTTGATCTCCACGGGCGACACATGTCCAGCGGGGCCGGACCTCCCCTCTCCTCAGAGGCGAGCTCCGGGGGCACCACATGTCCCGTGGAGCCGGACCTCATCCCTTCCGCAGGGGTGAGCTCCGAAGGCGCCACGTGTCCCACGGGGCCGGACCCCATCCCTTCCGCAGGGGTGAGCTCCGAAGGCGCCACATGCCCCGCGGTGCCGGACCTCACCCCCTCCGCAGAGGTGAGCTCCGCGGGCGCCACGTGTCCGGCGGTGCCGGGGAAAGTGTCGACGGCGCACTTCGGCAAATTGGAATTGGCTTATTCCAGCTATCTTTTTCCCATTCCCCTCCATTTTTATGATTCTTTCTCCATTTCTACTTCTCTTATAATGTTTCTCTATATGAAAAATGTATGCATGCATGGAAATGAATTTGAGGGTGTTACATTGTCCAACATGTCTTTCTTCGCGAAATCGATAAATGTATTTACCCCTTTGATATACTCATTGCAAAGGCACGTCCCATGCACCCAACTTTGATCCGACGACATCTACGTATAGAAAAGAAAAGCTAAATCAATAACATTTGAAGCCACTGACAGTCAAGATCTAAATGGATAAAAAATAGTAAGAAGCCGGAGAGGAGGAGAGTACTAACCCTTTGTTTTAAGGGCCACTAATAATCACCGCAAGATTTTTAGAAGGGCACCTCTAAAGAGGGAAAGAAACTATTAGAACAGGGAAAGAACAGGGCAGATCTGGCCTCCATTGTTCTGCCATAGTTGGGAGCTCGTATAAGAGCATACAAAATTGAGACGATCCTTTGTAACACTCGTCTCTCTATAATGGGAATGGGAGACGCGCCCGCTTTCATGATAAAAGGAGACTAGCTCCTAGAAAGGCTCCTCCTTTTCTTTCATAATAGGAGTCGCTGTAAGAAAGCGCGTCTCCCTTCTGTCACAAAAATGGGCGCGTCTCGGATATTAACTTAACTGAGACGCGCCTTAAAGTAGGTCATCCCCTTTTACCCTCAACCGAGCCAGTTCTGATCCTCACTGATTGGAGACGGCCGCCTTTGCGCTCGTCTCCGATCTTTGTCTCCAATTTGAGGTTCTTATGTAGTGATATGAAAATACTGGTCCACCGGTGTGCTTAATTGCAAAGGTGTGGATCCCTCCGTCGGGTGGTGAATAAATCGATCATGTATCTCAAGACGTGGCTTAACTCTAGGACGGCCCATATGACAATGACACAGGGCATATGTATTTACTTTATATGAAATAACTGCCTAGAGTGGATGTGGTTAACTTGTGAGTGCATCATTATTGATTGAATTTTTGCAGGTACACTAACCACGTTATCGTATTGTGTCGATAACACGTTTGTGAGTGATCATTTCTAGTGCCACCGTTTGTTACGTACATGCCGATATAATCCGCTTAGGAATTTTTGGTTTTGCTGAGCAAACGTAGTACCAACATATGTTTCTTAATGCATAGATTTACATGGCTAAATAAAGTAGTTAAGGGTTCAAATATTAGTTACTGAACTCCTATTTTGAACTAAGAATAAAAGATGCAAAAACAATGTCCCTTGTTTTTGGCAGAAATTTTGCTGGACTTTGACAGGGCATAACTTTTGGTAGGTTTAACCAATGGTGGTGTGTGACACATTTATGGAAAGATGTTGGAGCTCTCTAAAATTTTCTTTAGATGTCCAGAATAGATTCATCCTCTAAGTGGATGAAAATCCCAGTAGAGTTGACTGTTCAAGAACCAGGACAGTGTAAAAACTTCTTTGGAATTTCCTTTATTTTGCCCATAACATTCAGTAAAAATTTTTTAAGGGCCATGGGATGAACTGTTGGAAATCCTACGATATGTTTTACCACTCTGTAACTCAAAAATTTTCCAGATTTGGAACAGAAGGTTGTGGAAAATGGAGATGAATTCAGCCTCTTGCAAGAAGGAGTGCTGTAGAAATTTTCCAAACTTCTGTCAACATTGAAATATCTTAACTTTTGATCTGGAACTGGTCTGGGGGAAAATGAATACTTGTTGGAAATATATTGGAGTTAATTTAACTTTGGTTTTCAGCTTGAGTTCTTGAATTTCCATTTCCATGAGAACCTAGAATTTTGTGCTGTATGGTCAAGTTTGGAAGAAAGTGCAGCTAGTTGTGGATTTTGTATACCCATACATGTTGTATACTTCTCTAAGTTTTATAATATGCTCATGGGTTACTTATCTACATTTTGATGATAGAGTGGTGTTTGTTGTGGTTGCAGAATGGTACGTACACATACCACGTACGATGTGGGAGGTTTGAGTCAAGGTGGAAATACTCCACACAGCCGGAACAACCGGCACCACAGAAGCCAACTCCACCATCTCCACCCCCGCTCACTTTAGCAGACATTCTTGCTGGCATGGCGAGTTCGCTTGATGAGCAGACCGAGCTGCTGCACACTCTTGTACATAGTACAACCCATCAAGGTGGACATCAAGAGGGAGGCCATCGCCAGCCTCAACAGAGTACTTACTTGGATTTATTGGCGACTCATCCACCAGTATTCGCTGAAGCCCAAGAACCATTGGAAGCGAACAACTGGCTGCATACCATCGAGTCCAAGTTTGGGATGCTGGAATGTAGTGAGCAGCAAAAGGCACTCTTTGCAGCGCAGCAACTTCATGGCTCTGCCGGTCCGTGGTGGGCAAATCATATTGTCTCCTTACCTGCCGGACATGCCGTGACTTAGGCGGAATTCCGGGAGGTGCTCTGCGCCTACGATATACCTCCTGGGATTTTGAAGAGGAAGCTCCAGGAGTTTATGGAGCTTAAGCAAGGAGGTAGGAGTGCTCATAAGTGCTCCATGATATTCAACCATCTGGAGCAATATGCGTCGGATATTGTGGGCATATAGGATAGGAAGCGGGAGAGCTTTAATCAGGGTTTAAGCCCCAAATTGAAGTACAAAGCTTGCTATGTTCAACCGCAGCACCTTTAACGACCTTGTTAATGGCGCGATTGTGCAAGAAGTTGCACAAAGGGATCTTGCGGCAGAGAAATAAAAGACGAGTACCCCAGAAGGCAGCACTAGTGGTGCTCCTCAAAAAGTACTGTACGGTGTATCGATAACCATTTGGTTAGTGATGGCATCCAGCTGCGTGGCCACCGCTATTTTGTGGTCGTCCCTACAATGCACCGAGCTTCCAACCACCACAGCTGCAGCAACAACCGCAGCAACAATGGATGATCCCACGTGCATTTCCAGAACAACAGCATGCACCGGGATTTCATCCTCAAGGCAGTGAAGGACTGACCCAATAAACATGTTATTAGATCCAAAAACTGGATAAATCATTTAGCCACTTAATCAAATTGGTTTACAGATAACAGATCCAAATTTCAGATGAAAACACAAGTGCTAATATCTTGATTGGCACATAAATCGAATCTGCCCACCTTCTCCATCTTCTCTGGTCTTGCTTGAAGTGGCCATCGGGCCAAGGGGGCGACAGCAACTAGAGAAAGTCACTTCCCCATGTTTTTCCCTCAACTTTGCCAGTCGACTGCACTTAGAGATTGGAACTTGGATGTCTGAAAAACTGCTGCTTTCTTTGTCCTAATCCCACATATTTATAGTTGTTGTAGGGACACAAGAGGGGGCCTTCCCATCCATTGGGAATGGACTTGTCTATCGATGAAGACACGTCCCTTCGAATTAAGCACATGTTAATTTCGAGTTCATAAAAACACATGTCCGGAGAAGCTGCATGGCAGGGTGCAAGCAATGCTAGAGACAATCATATAGGCAAGTCCCATCAATATTCCAACCCCATATGTGTGTGACCCGTTAGGTTCATGTGCAAACAGCCGTTAACGGAAACTGTTTCCGAACCACAAATCAGCAGAGGTACCTAGCAGGATATACTTTCTCCCGAATGTACATAAAGATCATATAATTTGAACCTAGATACATTCACGTTCTAATCCCTTTGCCACATGATATCAGTCAAGCTCTAGGCGAGATATATGCCACCCATGTGATAGCTCGACCATTTACTCAATCAAATAGTGGATTCAATATATAACTAACTTTTAGTCATGTTGGTTAACTTTTAATCATCATGGCATGGTCATGCACTTTCCAATCCAACTATTTTAACGGCCTAGAGATATCTCTCCTGTTATTTAGGAAGGGAAAATTCCATCTTTTACATCCCATTACATGTTTCATTATGCACCCAAAGACTATTTTTATGACTTCCCAGTTATGGAGTAGCATTTGAAAGTCTCAAAATGCACAATTACACATAGTGAGAAACAATGACGATCTCAGGTCTAATGTAAGGGCCTATGTTTTTGGCACATATTCAAAGTGTTCATCACCACACACACACCTCATTTGAGGAAACTTTGTGAACACATTTGAAGAGCAAGTAAACAACATCACATAGTCATTAGAGAATAAACTCACAAAATGCAAAAGTGGTTTTTCCCACATGCATCATATAGGGGCTGGGCATATGAAAAACTCCTACACCTTACTAGGAATGCTCATACCAAATTTCACCAAAACCCAAAACCTTTTTGAGGTCTTCTTGGGTATAACTAGAAAGGGGGTAATTTGAACTCAAATTCAAACTACTTCCATCCCATGACTTCAAAAGTGGGAGGCGTATTCATACTCAGCACATTTTTGTGAGCTCACACACCAATTTTCACTCCATTTGGAGTTGATCTTCACATGAGCTAAGTTTAGCAAATTCAAACTCAATTTGAATTTGCAACTGCAGATGTGCTGAAAATATATTCAAACACTCCACAATTTGAAATCTATCCAATTAAAATGGGCATTTGGTAGATAATTCAAATTCTAGAGGGTATTAGAGGAATTACTGTTTGGAGCAGTAGAGGAGAGTTAATTTCAGAGGCTAAAACTTGGGTGGGACCCACATGTCAGCCTCACTATCAAATTCTACCGACTTAAGGCAGGGCACTCGGTTTCTCGGGCTTTCTCCGAGAGCGCCACCGAGCTGATCGCCGGGACAGCTCCTGCTCGGTCTGAGCTGCTTCAACCACATTGTTCCGCAGCGGCTGCTACAAAGCTGAGAAGAGGTTCTCTCATGGGCAGCCTCACCCCGGGCTTGTCACGGCCAAGCCAAGCTGTTTCCAGACGCGCAAGGACCTCCTACAGCTAACCTCCGAAGCTTGAGCTAAAAGGTTAAGCGTCGACGGCGAATTTTGCAGTTTGCTTCTAGCCGGTGCAAAGTCACCTTCTGGTAAGAAACTTTGAAATTCCCATTTGGTTCTCGTTTAAATTCCACAAAACTTCACACATAGGAACTAGACTCAGTGGTGCACAAGTTGGCTTCACAACACCTAGCATGAAAACCCTTGTACATGGCGTATTTCGAAGCTTGCCAACGGCGGCTTATTCGGGAAGCATCGGGCGCACGGTGAGAGCTTACTTAGGACCTCTCCCGAGCTGCCTTGAGCCCATGCCAAGCTTCCCTAGGGTGCACTGAGGCTCGAAGACCGATAGCTCGATCGTTTGGGGTGCTAGGAAGTCCGGCCGACACGGCCGAAGTTCGTCTGAAGCCGCCGCTCGTCGCCGGCCGTGTTCTGGTGATTGTCACAACGAGATGAGCCCAGCATCGTTTTCCCCGGGTGGAATTAGGCAGAGGCGGCCAAGATCATGGAGTTTGGCACACGGCAGAGGCCACCGGCGAGCACTCCGGCGAGGGTTCGCTGGGGCAGAGCGCGGGAGGCCGGAGGTAGACGAAGCCCCGGTCCCACGTGTCAGCGGCTGATATTTTAAATCTGGGATTAACTGTGGAACCGGATCGGGTGCGGCTGCGCGCGAAAGATTCCGTAGCCCCATGTGTCGACCGCTGAGAAGTTGACACGTAGCCCCGGTCCCACGGGCAGCGATATAAATATTTCCCTGATTTCAGATTTAGTTCGAACTTCAAACCCACATAACTTTGGCTAGAAAACTCCAAATCGAGTGAACAAAATTTTGTTGGATTCAGCTCTCTGAGTACTTTCCATCAAATCAAGTTTCACTCTATGAAAATGTTCATTTGTCCAGAATTAATTCTTCAAAATTTAAACTGTTTAGAATTTTAACTGGAGAAATCTTTGTAGGAAAATTCTGAAATTTTTGCTGGGATGTTCACCAAATATCTCTGAGCTACCATAAAAATTTCGGATCCATTTGATCTCACTTGATCCACCTAATGGTGTGATTAATAAAACTGTTCCAGAGAAAATAGAAAATGTCCAGAAACATTTTCAGAATTTCTTTGAAATTGTTTAGCTCATATCCTTAGCTAGGAACCTTAAAATTAAGTGAGACCAACTCTATTAGAACCCTCTGAAAATCTATTTTTCATAAAGTCATGGCTTGCTCCATGAAAATCCCTAGAACATCCTAGGAGCTCCAATGAAGGCCAAATACATAATTAATTGTAGAGAGCTCAAATGATCTTTGCTGCAATCGAAACTTGGCCAAGTCTCTGTTCAGGTCGTATCTAAACCACAGCAAAAATTTCAGAGTCATTGGGTCTGTCTAGCAAGACTTATAACTCTCACAAGTTTAACTTCAATTCAAATGCATTTAAATTGACACATAATTGTATTTATCATATGTAGTCGCGAAGGTTGAGAAGGAACCCAAAGTCTTAGACTTCGTCACTCCAGAGGAACAGCTAGCCTACGACCAAAAGCAGCAAGGCAAGCTCCGATTTGCATTAACCCTTTTTACAATTTTTTACTGTTTTGAGAACTTACTTTGAGCCCCCACTTAATTCATGCATTAGAGTCTTGTTTGAAACCCAAATGCATAGCCATGAAAACCATGGGTTGGGATTAGGTTTGTAAAGCTAGTTTAGCTACTGCAATGCTAAGATAGTGTAGGATTCGGTACAAGTTGAGTAGTTGGAACTACTCGCGAGAATAGGCTAGAGGCACATTGCTCGATTAAAGATAGCAAATGAAAAACATGGCAAGAAAAATGAGACCGAGCGGAGAGTAAGGGCAGCAGGACTTTGGGGCCTGGGTGCCATTGCTCCGCTTGTGTCGATTGAGGACCGAGCCGTGTGCGGGCCTGTTGAACAAGCTAGAACAGTACCGAAGACCTACCGGCTACATGGGAACCGGAAAACCGATGTAACTCGGATAGCTGGGTATTGAGGCATTGCCTGTCGTTCAGAGGGTAGGTTGAGAGCTTGAGGTGTAAATCGGCTGGCGGCACTGCAGATGCGCGCAGAGACCTCTTGCTTGGGACGATAGGACCGCCTCAATATTTGTCTGACGGGTGAAAGGTGGTTGCGTACGACGTCCGTGATGGTTGCTGTAGGCAACATCGAGTACGGGCGTACGTGACAGGTTATTCGGGTACCCTGCAGGTGTAAATCGATTATAATCGCCGTCCCTCGCGGTCAGTGAGTACCACTTGTTCACTGTACTATGACGTAGAAAGAACATGCTAGATACATATTAAAAGTTTGCTGATTTGAAAGATATACTTTGCTTATTAATGTCTTGTTGTAGTTTAGAGCTAATTAAAGTTCTTTTCAACTTTGGGCCAAGTACATGAGAGAAATGTGTTTCTTGTTTGATTGCGGCTCTCTCATGTGCCTTAGCGCAAGGTTCTCCACAACCTGCTTCTAAAACTTGAAAGTAAGGTTCCAATAATTAGGCGAGTCCTTTGCAACTTATTTTACCTCATGTACCCTAAAACCATTCATGTAGAAGTTTCATGTATAGGAGAGACGGGTCAGACTTGCTGAGCCATTGTGCTCACTGTTTGTCTTTGAAGCTCTTGCATGGGTTTATGAGGAAGGAACTCTGGAGGAGGAGACGGAACCCTAGGAGGGAAACCCCGTCGAGTGGGAGTCGTGCACGCCGCCGTGTTAGTGTGTGTGCGTGCTAGCGGGGACACGTTCACGGGCTGAACCAAAACTCGATGCGTAGTCTATGCCCGTGAGTGTAGAACAAACTATTTTGTTGTAAAAATGTTTATAAACTGGTTTATGGAATAAAACTTTGCTTCCGCTTTGTATCTTTGATGTGCATTATACGGTGCTGTGCAACGCAGCACCCCTCAGCGTGATCGTGGCTTGACAAGGCCGTGGGGCCGTGTCAGCATTGTATCAAAGCTCCCTTGAGGTTTAACGCACTACAAAGGTCATCTTTTTAAAAAATTCGGTGAGGAACGAGTTAGTAGCCCATATAAGGATGTTATTAGTGTATAAAAAGTGGCATACTAACCTATTTGCTTATGTCGGAAAATCGTGCATCTCGGGAAGTTTTATTTCTTGGGGAGTGCATGTAAGCGCTGTCCACCAGTGCACACAAGCTGAAGGGTGGAGCCCCATGGGTGGCAGGTAACCCGACCCGCTTTAATATCCTCTACGACTCTTCATGTCGTTTGGGGTATTCGAGCAACGTCCTTCCCTGGTGTGCTTCGGGCAAATTTTGGAGACCCCGTCACGTGGTTTGTAACGTGAACATGTAGTTCAAGGCGTGTTTGGCTTGAGAACATCCGGGCGAGTGACGACGGCCGGGTGTATGAACTGTATGGATACCGGGTTCGGTGTGCAGCCGAGTCTGACGATTGTATGAGTTATTTGCAGGTAGTCTAACCATGAAACGGTAGACGTGTAGCATCCGTGTGTGAGAGACGTTTCATGCCACTGAACTAACGAAGCCGGCTAAGTCCGGTATAGGTCTTTCTTTGTGAGGAACGTAGTACCGACATGAACTGGTGACGCTTCGACGTCACACTCCACTAAATGATCAACTTCATTGTAAAACTTGAAAGTTTTAATCTAGAGCACTAAAACTTTGATATAACTCCTTCCCTTAATCAGGATGTTCAAAGTTAACCAGTTTTCAATTTATAGGATACTAAGGACAGAGTTCCCTGTTTTCAGCTGAAATAAGACTGAAGTTAATCAGAGGTTAGATGTTGAGTTCTTTCGAGGTTGGGGTCATGTGATACATTTCTGGAAATCTTTAAAACTTTTCTGTTGATACGCAGAGGTGTTTCATCCCTTAACCAATCGAAAAATGCAGTAGAGTTGAAACTGTCCAGAAAACAGGGCAGAGCAAATACTCTCTGTAACTATCTGTAAATTGAGCACAACTTCCTGCATAAAAATCCAAAAATAGAAAATGAGGTAGTTCTGAAAAGTTCATGAGATGGGTTACAGCCTTGTAACAGAAAATTTTGTCAAATTTGTTGTAGAATTAACTGGAATTCTTAGATCAAATAAGTACCTGAAGCAGGGAGGTGCTGTCCAATTTTCTCCAGAAATTCTGTCAACTTTGACATCTCATAACTTTTGATCCAGGATAGATCTTAGGCCAAGCAAATACTTTCTAGTAATATTTTGAAGTTAACTTTAACTTTGATATTTAGCTCCAGAATTGGTTTTTCCTTTAGCATGGTCTAAATCAGGTTGAAATGGAAACTGGTCAGGGCTGTCATATTGGACAGCAGATCAGCAGTCAAATTTATTTAAGTTTGAACTATGTTTCCATGTTTTATGAGTTCAATGACATGTTTTATGTTATAACTCAATGGTTTACTGTTCAAATAACTATTTGACATTTCTCAAATATGTTTCTACAGATGACAGCGGATAGACAGTTGGAGAACGGGTGGGTGGTGTCCCACTGTTCTCACCGCAGCGGTTATCCGGAAGTGTTGAAGCAAATGCTTCAATATTTCGAGTACGTCGAGATGCCGCAGTACCTCGCCAAGGAAGAAGGCGAGGAGGGGAACAAGATGTGGATGATCCATTTCGAAGTTCCTGCAGGACCTATGCCACCCGGTTGGGCACCGTTCACCGTCATGGTGAGAGGTAGACAGCCGGGGGAAATGTGGCAAGTGGCAGCCCGCGACACCATGTCGCGTTTCTGCCAACTACACGTGAGAGCTATGGAGGGCACTACATACATGCTCGTTCCGGTGGAGGGACGAGCTAATCATGTGTGGGGGGAAAGTTACATAGAGGCAACAGATCCGGGTTGCCCAAGGTACAACCCCATGGAGGCGAACCTCAGCCCCCAGTTGAGGGCAGGAAAAGCCGTGATGGACAGCCAAGCTGTTCATACGGATTGTCTTGCTGCAAGGCTCAAGGAGAGTACCAGCCGTGGAGACCATTTCGAGAGTGCTCACAGCGCACTCCGCAATGTGCCCCTTTCAACGATAAAGCAACTGAATGAGCAACACAATCAGTTGCATCGTCTGAAGAAGGCGAGAAAGAAAAGCCGCGTCGACATCACGTCTTTGCAACAGCAAGTGCAAGCCCTGACCCAGCAGAATGAGGTCCTCACTCAAGAGCGGGATGACACTATTGAGGAGGGGCAAGGCTGGGAAGAGGACTACAGCCAGGCCATGGATGAGGTGCACGCGTTGCAGGACCTCGTACCTCCGGTAATGGGCCTACCAATGGTAGGTGCTGTACCCGTGGTTTTGGGTCTTCCGGCAATGGGAGAACCTCAACCGGAAGAGGAGTTTATGGACCCGGAGCCACCAGCAGAGGTAGTGGAGGAGGACGACCCACAGGAGGTCGAGTTCTACTCCGAGTAGTGGGTTACCGTTGCCAAGAAGGGCAGCGAGGGTGATGTAACCAAAACTTTTGTAATCAGTGACATGTCGTGTAGACAATAGTGTATGTATAGATAGTGACGACATGAGTAAGACTTCTCGGAGACCCGAGAATAATGTATCTTGTATAAAGTTTATGCTTTATCAATATATTTGAATGTTGTGCAAATTATTCATGTGTCACTTCAATACCTACTGTTTCATATGGAATTTCAAGTATGACATGTGCTGATCGCTGCTGTTTTGAATTTCAGAATGACTCGCACTCATGCCAACCTGGACGTTGGGGGTTCCAGCCAGGGGGGAGAGACCTCCCAATAGCCTCCCGAGGATTCCTCGGGACAGCAACAGCAACAACCGCCACCGCCACCACCAACGGTTACTTTGGCTGACATCGTGGCAGCAATAGGGGGTTCTCATGAGCAGCACACCGAGTTGCTGCAAACCCTTATTGCGAATACATCTCGACCAGAGAGGCGTCAAGATCGCGAGGAGCCCCAACAAAGCTCCTACTCTGACTTTCTGGATACTCATCCCCCGTATTCTCAAGGGCGGATGAACCCCTCGATGCGGACAACTGGCTCTGCACGATGGAGATGAAGTTCGGGCTGCTCCAAGTGAGTGAGCAGCGCAAGACTCAGTTCGCGGTCCAACAACTTGAAGGATCCGCGAGCGCTTGGTGGGTGAACTACTGTGCCTCGCAACCCACCGAGCGAGTTATGACCTGGGTGGAATTCTGGACGGCCTTCAGGGCCTATCACATACCGCCGGGTCTCATGAAGAGGAAGACGCAGGAGATCCTACGCCTGCAGCAAGGAAGCAGGAACGCGCTGGAATATTCCAGGGGTTCAATGATCTTGCACTCTACGCTTCGTATCACGCCGATACGGACGAGAAGCGGCGGGATCATTTCTACCAGGGGCTTAACCCGCTCCTGAAGGACAAGCTGGCGATGTTCAATCACGGCAGCCTTAATGATATTATTGATGCTGCGATTGTTCAGGAGGACTCCGGCAAGGAGTCAGCGGCGGCAGAGAGGAAGCGAAGCGCACTTCCAAGCAGCAGAGAAGGGGGTGGACGTTCTCAAAAATACTGGATGGTGATTCGCCCACCATCGGGTCCATGCTGGCAGCCACCACAGAGGCCGATGCCATTCCGTGGTCGGCCATATTCTCCACCGGCATTCAGGCCGGCACTGCCAGTACCACCTCCGCAGCAACAACAGCAGCATAGGGCGATGCCGCATGCGTATGCACCTCAGCAGCGCATGCCGGGCTTTCGTCTCCCAAGCACCGGTCAGGCAGCATCCACATGCTACAAATGTGGCCGCCCAGGACACGTCGCCAACAACTGTCCTGAGAGGCAAGGTGGCGGAGTTGCACCACAGCTTCCAGGGAGGAATCAGCCCCGGAACCCCACTAATGCGCGGCGGGCAAACCCTAGGCCCGGCACCGTCCATCCACTTGCCATAGAGGACATACCGGAGGGAGAGCCCATCCTTGCGGGTACGTTCCAACTCCACCAGCATCCCGCCATAGTATTATTTGATTAAGGCACCACACATAATTTTATTAGCCAAGCTTTTATTGCTAAACACAGCTTGCAAATACTACCCACCGAAAGTCCATATATGATTTGTTTACCGGGTGGGAAGATTTCAGCAAGCATGATGGTTTCTAAAGTACCATTATGCTTAGCGGGTAGAGTGTACCCTACGTCTATCATAGTTTTAGAGGGACAGAAGGTCGATGTCATCTTAGGGATGTCGTGGTTAACCCACCACGGCGCTGTTTTAGACACCGTCCTCCGAGTCGTGCATTTACACTCAGAAATGCATGAGTCACATTCATTATTTCTGGACAGTCCAGAAATAAAACTTCCAAGTATATATCAGTCCACAACCATCAGATTGGAAGACATTCCAGTAGTCCATGAGTTCCCTGACGTGATCCCAGATGATTTACTGGGGATGCCGCCTGACAGAGAGGTGGAGTTCAAGATTGAACTTGCACCAGGAACCATGCCAATATTCCGAAGGCCGTACAAGATGGTGCCCAAGGATTTGGCTGAACTGAAGACTCAGCTAACGGACCTGCTGGAGAAGGGTTTTATTAGGCCGAGCTCCTCGCCATGGGGCTGTTCGGCATTATTCGTAAAGAAGAAAGATGAGACGTTGCGGCTTTGCATGGACTATCGTCCACTAAACGCCGTAACCATCAAGAACAAGTACCCATTGCCACGGATCAACATGTTGTTTGATCAGTTGGTCGAAGCAAAGATCTTTTCCAAGATGGACTTAAGAACCGGGTACTATCAGATTAAGATACGGGCTGAGGATATTCCGAAGACAGCTTTCTCGACGAGGTACGGACTTTATGAGTACCTGGTCATGTCCTTCGGCTTCACCAACGCTCCAGCTCACTTCATGTATTTGATAAACTTGATATTCATGCCGGAGCTGGACAAGTTTGTCGTGGTCTTCATCGACGACATATTGGTATATTCCAAGTCGGAGGAAGAACACAAGAAGCATCTGCGTATAGTCTTGCAACGGCTGCGGGATCAGAAGCTATACGTGAAATTCAGCAAGTGCGAATTCTGTAAATCGCAAGTGCATTTTGTCGGGCATATTATCTCAGCGGAGGGAATCACTGTAGACCCAAGTAAAATCACACAAGTGCTGAATTGGAAGTCCCCGAGAACTGTTCACGAGGTACGGAGTTTCCTCGGACTCGCGGGATATTATCGGAGGTTCATTCCGAACTTCTCGAAGATTGCCAAGCCTATGGCGGAGCTGCTGAAGAAGGCTACCAAATATGTTTGGAGTCTAGCATGTGAAGCAGCATTCAAGGCGTGAAGTACCTAACATCAGCACCTGTTTTGGCACAGCCAGACACAACAAAACCGTTCGATGTGTACTGCGATGCATCCGGCATTGGGCTCGGATGTGTGCTGATGCAAGACCGAAGGGTGGTCGCGTATGGATCACGGCAGCTTAGGAACCTTGAGCAGAATTATCCAACTCATGACTTGGAGCTCGCTGCCGTGGTACTCGCACTTAAAATGTGGAGGCACTACCTACTCGGTAACCTCGTGCATTTATATACCGACTACAAAAGCCTCAAGTACATATTCACTCAGAAAGAGCTGAACATGAGGAAGCGAAGATGGTTGGAGTTGATAAAGGATTACGAAATAGAGATCCATTATCACTCCGGCAAGGCAAACGTAGTGGCGTATGCGCTGAACCGCAAGTCACACGTCAATAATCTGATCATCACACCGTTGGAAGAGAGCGAGCCCTCACTGCGTGTGATTCCACACGGAGCTCTCTACAACCAAGCTTTAATCCCCATCATCCATGAAGAGGTAGAGGCAGCTCAGAAAAATGACATGGGCATGTCGCATTTGCAGAGACGTGTAGACAGTGGGGAGCTGAAATGTTTCTGGAAAGACGGAGATGGCGTCCTATGGTTCAAATACCGGATCGTCGTACCCCGTCACCCGGAGTTACGGAAGAAAATCTTTGATGAGGCTCACTTGTCAAAGTTTTCTATTCACCCCGGCAGCAACAAAATGTATCAAGAACTCAGAAGCAAGTTTTGATAGACACGGATGAAGTGGGAGATCGCAAAGTACATGTCCATGTGTGATACATGTCGAAGGGTGAAGGCAGACCACATGAGAAAACCGGGACTGCTACAACCACTGGGCGTTCCTGCCTAGAAGTGGGAAGATTTGAGCATGGACTTCATCATCTGTTTACCCACCACTTTTCAGAAGCATGATTCTGTGTGGGTGATCATCGACCGGCTCACCAAAGTTGCCCATTTCATCCCGGTCAACACGAACTACAACGCCAAGAAGTATGCTGAATTGTACATCTCACAGATCCTATGTTTGTACGGCGTACCCCGCACCATCATATCTGATCAGGATACTTTATTTGTGTCCCATTTTTGGGAGCAGCTACACGCTGCGTTGGGGACGAAGTTGATCCATAGTTCAGCGTACCACCCGCAGACGGATGAGCACACCGAGCGGGTAAATCTGATTTTAGAAGATATGCTACGAGCTTGTGCTATCAACCACGGTAAGAATTGAGATGATCACTTACTGTTGGCCGAGTCCTCGTACAACAACGGGTACCAAGCCAGCCTCAAGATGGCGCCTTACGAGGCGCTATACGGGAGAAAATGCAGCACACCACTGAATTGGTGTGAGTCTGGCGAAAGGGTCACCTTCGGGATTGATCTTGTCAACAACGCAGAGGAAAAAGTTTGGCTGATTCAAGCGAACTTAAAATTCGCCCAATCCCGACAAAAACAGTATGCGGACCGGAGGAGACGCCCATTACAATTCGAAGTCGGGGATCACATATATCTACGTGTGTCTCCAATGAAGGGCGTGAACAGATTCGGGGTGAGAGGAAAGTTGGCACCCCGATTCATCGGTCCATTTCAGATTACAGGAAGATGTGGATCAGTAGCATACCGGCTGAAATTACCAGAAGCACTTTCCGGTGTGCACGGCGTCTTTCATATTTCCCAGCTGAGGAAGTGTCTTAAGCTATCAACTACCATTCAGCTGGAGGATACAGAAGAGCTGAAACAGGATTTCATATATCGGGAGGAGCCGGTTCAGATTATTGATGAAAAGGCCCGGACCACACGCAACCGTACGTTGTGGTTCTAAAAAGTTATATGGAGTAATCACTCCGTAGATGAAGCGACATGGGAGAGAGAAGGATTTCTTCTCGCTAGCTACCCCGACTTTTTCACGTCGCATATACGGTAATTTTCCACCATCCTCTCTCTCATTTTCACCTTATAATCTTGGGACGAGATTCTTTTAAGGGGGGAGGAATGTAAGGGCCTAAGTTTTTGGCACATATTCAAAGTGTTCATCACCACACACACACCTTATTTGAGGAAACTCTGTGAACATATTTGAAGAGGAAGTAAACACCATCAACATGGTCATTAGAGAATAAACTCACAAAAAGCAAAAGTGTTTTCCCCACATGCATCATATAGGGGCTGGGCATATGAAAAACTCCTACACCTTGATAGGAATTCTCATGCCAAATTTCACCGAAATCCAAAACCTTTTTGAGGTCCTTTTGGGTATAACTAGAAAGGGGGTAGTTTGAACTCAAATTCAAATTCAAACTACTTCCATCCCATGACTTCAAAAGTAGGAGGCATATTCATACTCAGCACATTTTTGTGAGCTCACACACCAATTTTCACTCCATTTGGAGTTGATCTTGACATGAGCTAAGTTTAGCAAATTCAAACTCAATTTTAATTTCAAACTGCATATGTGCTAAAAATATATTCAAACACTCCACAATTTGAATTCTATCCAATTCAAATGGGCATTTGGTAGATAATTCAAATTCTAGAGGGTGTTAGAGGAATTACTGTTTGGAGCAGTAGAGGAGAGTTAATTTCAGAGGTTAAAACTTGGGTGGGACCCACATGTCAGCCTCACTATCAACTTCAACCGACTGAAGGCAGGGCACTCAGTTTCTCGGGCATCCTCCGAGAGCGCCACCGAGCTGATCGCCGGGACAGCTCCTGCTCGGTCTGAGCTGCTTCAACCGACGTCGCCCTCCCTCTTATCCCCGCAGCCGAGCCGGTCGAAGGCAGAACCGCTCCATCTTTGCTCCCTCGCGCAAGAAATTGATCAGAGCAGCCACTGCTCCTCCGATCTTCGGCCACCCGCCAAACTCGCGTGTCAGCCTCAGCTGAGCTGCAAAACGGCACCATAGTATTCCCCACAACCCTCTCACACCATCACCAAGTGAGCTCGTTCTCCATACACCGAGAACCACACCATTCCGCAGCGACAGCTACAAAGCCGAGAGGAGGTGCTCTCGTGGGCAGCCTCACCCCGGGCTTGTCACGGCCAAGCCAAGCTGTTTCCAGACGCGCAAGGACCTCCTACAGCTCACCTTCAAAGCTTGATCTAAGAGGTTGAGCGTCGATGGCAAATTTGCAGTTTGCTTCCAGCCGGTGCAAAGTCACCTTCGGGTAAGAAACATTGAAATTCACGTTTGGTTCTCATTTAAATTCCACAAAACTTCACACATAGGAACTAGACTCAGTGGCGTACAAGTTGGCTTCACAACACCTCGCATGAAAACCCCTGTACATGGCGTATTTCCAAGCTTGCCAACGGCGGCTTATTCGGGAAGCATCGGGCGCACGGTGAGAGCTTACTTAGGACCTCTCCTGAGCTGCCTTGATCCCATGCCAAGCTTCCCTAGGGTGCACTGAGGCTCGACGACCGATAGCTCGATCATTTAGGGTGCTAGGAAGTCCGGCCGACACGGCCGAAGTTCTTCCGAAGCCGCCGCTCGTCGCCGGCCATGTTCTGGTGATTGTCAAGAAGAGCTGAGACCAGCATCGTGTTCCCCGGGTGGAATTAGGCAGAGGCGGCAAAGATCATGGAGATTGGCACATGGCATAGGCCACCGGCGAGCACTCCGGTGAGGGTTCGCGGTGGTCGAGCGCGGGAGGCCGGAGGTAGACGAAGGCCCCGGTCCTACGTGTCAGCGGCCGATATTTTAAACCTGGGATTAGCTGTGGCACCGGATCGGGTGCCGCTGCACGCGAAAGACTTCGTAGCCCCATGTGTCGACCGCTGAGAAGTTGACACGTAGCTCCGGTCCCACGCGCAGCGATTTAAACATTTCCCCGATTTTCAGATTTAGTTCCAACTTCAAACCCACATACTTTGACTAGAAAACTCCAAATCGAGTGAACCGAATTTTGTTGGATTTAGCTCTCTGGGTACTTTCGAGCAAATCATGTTTCACTCTATGAAAATCATTATTTCTCCAGAATTAATTCTTCAAAATTTAAACTGTTTAGAATTTTAACTGGAGAACCCTTTGGAGGAAAATTCTGAAATTTTGCTGGGATGTTCACCAAAATATCCCTGAGCTACCATAAAAATTTCAGATCCATTTGAGCTCATTTTATCCACCTAATGGTGTGATTAATAAAACTGTTCCAGAGAAGATAGAAAATGTCCAGAAACATTTTCAGAATTTCTTTGAAATTTTTTAGCTCATATCTTTAGCCTGGAACCTTCAAATTAAGTGAGACCAACTCTATTAGAAACCTCTGAAAATCTAGTTTTCATAAAGTCATGGCTTGCTCCATAAAAATCCCTAGAACACCCTAGGAGCTCCAATGAAGGCCAAGTACATAATTAATTGTGGAGAGATCAAATGAGCTTTGCTGCAATTGAAACTTGGCCAAGTATCTGTTTAGGTCGTATCGAAACCACAGTAAAAATTTCAGAGTCATTGGGTCTGTCTAGCAAGACTTATAACTCTCACAAGTTTAACTTCAATTCAAATGCATTTAAATTGACACATAATTGTATTTATCATATGTAGTCGCTAAGGTTGAGGAGGAACCTGAATTTTTAGACTTCGTCACTCCATAGGAACAGCTAGCCTACGACCAAGAGCAGCAAGGCAAGCTCCGGTTTGCATTAACCCTTTTTACAAATTTTTACTGTTTTGAGAACTTACATTGAGCACCCACTTAATTCTTGCATTAGAGTCTTGTTTGAAACCCAAATGCATAGCTAAGAAAACCATGGGTTGGGATTAGATTTGTAAACCTCGTTTAGCTACTGCAGTGCTAAGATAGTGTAGGATTCGGTACAAGTCGAGTAGTTCGAACTATTCGCGAGAATAGGCTAGAGGCACATTGCTCTGTTAAAGATAGAAAATGGAACACATGGCAAGAAAAATAAAACCGAGCGGGGCGAGTCATAGCTCCGCTTGTGTTGATTGAGGACCGAGCCGTGTGCAGGCCTGTTGAACAAGCTAGAACAGTACCGAAGACCTACCGGCTATATGGGAACCAGGAAACCGATGTAACTCGGGTAGCTGGGTATTGAGGCATTGCCTGTCGTTCAGAGTGTAGGTTGAGAGCTTGAGGTGTAAATTGGCTGGCGGCACTGCGGATGTGCACGCAGAGACCTCTTGCTCGGGACGGTAGGACCAGTTCAATATTTGGCTGACGGGTGAAAGGTGGTTGCGTACGATGTCCGTGATGGTTGCTGTAGGCAACATCGAGTACGGGCGTACTTGACGGGTTATTCGGGTAACCCTGTAGGTGTAAATCGATTATAATCGCCGTCCCTCATGGTCAGTGAGTACCACTTGTTCACTGTACCGTGATATAGAAAGAACAGGCTAGATACATGTTAAAAGTTTGCTGATTTGAAAGATATACTTTGCTTGTCAATGTCTTGTTGTAGTTTAGAGCTAATTAAAGTTCTTTTCAACTTTGGGCAAAGTACAGGAGAGAAATGTGTTTCTTGTTTAATTGCAGCTCTCTCATGTGCCTTAGCGTAAGCTTCTCCACAACCTGCAGCTAAAACTTGAAAGTAAGGTTCCAATAATTAGGCGAGTCCTTTGCAACTTATTTTACCTCATGTACCCTAAAACCATTCATGTAGAAGTTTCATGTATAGGAGAGACGGGTCAGACTTGCTGAGCCATCGTGCTCACGGCTTGTGTTTGAAGCTTTTGCCGGGGTTTATGACGAAGGAACTCCAGAGGAGGAGACGGAACCTCAGGTGGGAAACCCCGTCGAGTGGGAGACATGCACGCCTTCGTGTTAGTGTATGTGCGTGCTAGCGGGGACACGTTCACGGGCTGAACGTGAACTCGATGCGTAGTCTACGCCCGTGAGTGTAGACTGAACTATTTTGTTGTAAAAATGTTCATAAACTGGTTTATGTAATAAAACTTTGCTTCCGCTTTGTATCTTTAATGTGTGTTATACGGTGCTGTGCAACGCAGCACCCCTCAGCGTGATCCTGGCTCAACAAGGCCGTGGGGCCGTGTCATCTAAGTATCTAGCAGGTGTATCACTCAATACATACTGATGACACATACAAAATAACAATCCCAACAGTGCCTCAGAGTGAGTCAATCCAACAAAATGTTCACTAACATGTGTTCACATTATTAGTTTGATATCTCCATATCTATGATCCGTGAGACGTGATCATCAATTAATACATGTGCTAGTCTTTGTGTCATCATCTTATCACATAATGATGTAGACTAGAGATCATTTATAGTAACATTATAGTTGATAAAGAGTTTCGAATAAGTGACAAACTTGATAATCAATGTAAATAATAGTTACTCATATATCAGTTTATTTAATCATACATAAACATAGTTGCGACACAACTCTCCCACATACACTGGGATCACTGATGTAATTATCTAATACCCATAGATCTAGTGTGCACCTCATGCTTTAATTGTGGAAGAGGCTTTGTCAACGGATCGACCCCATGCAAATCTTTGCATCACCTCGGTCAATGATCTCTCGGATGAGATGATATCATCGTAGTGTATGTTTGGACCCTTTGTTTGATCTAGGCTTCTTTGCCTGTGCAAAGGCTTCACTATTGTCACAATAGAGATCCATAGGACCGGATGCACTAGGAACAATACCCAATTCAGAAACAAATTTTCTGATCAAAAGAGCTTCTTTTGCAGTGCAGAAGCTGCAATATACTCCGCCTCCATCGTTGAATCTGCTACCATATCTTGCTTGAAACTTTTCCAGCTCACTTTGACGGACCGAAATCCGTACATCCCAGGATCTCAGAGGGTGGTGCTGCACGATGAGACACCTGACAGCACACATCATAAGGAAACCATAGTATTACATTGAAAACATGCTGAATTTGTACAACGTAGTACAAACCTTCAGTTTACATCTATTTACAGAGTCTACTACAGCGCAAGATAATTATACAACTCACGCCAACACCTAACTAGCAAAAGTTGGTTGTCTGGCCCTACGGACAACCCACACTAGCTGCACTCAGCCTCAGCGTGGCCTGTACGGCTCCCACTCAGCCGTAGTCCCCGACAGAGGGTAACCCTCGCTGGTGGACTCGTACTCCGAGTCCGTGGGGGTACTCCTCACCTGCAAAAACTCATAGCAGCAACCGTGAGCACGATGGCTCAGCAAGTCTTAACCGACTTTCCTACACATGAAACTCTACATGCAGGTCATACCGATTATAGGATGATAATTTGCAGCAAACGGACACGCCTACAAGTTCATCCTTAGTTCAACTTTTAACCACAAGTTAGTGCTTCATGAAGCTGAAATTTAGTAAGCAATATTTGGTGGCACACATGTAGCAATACAGGTTATTCATATCAGCAATATTGAATCATGACGTTCCATATGTTAACCTACGTCACGACACAGTGAACAAGTGGTACTCATAACCGTGAGGGATGGTGAATCGACTCGTTATACACCTGCAGGGATACCCGAATAGCACATCACGTACACCCACCCGTGGAGCTGCACAGCATGCTCACTCTATGTCGTACAGGACAACCTTTCACCCAACAGCCCAAACGTCGAACCGATCGCACCGAAACGAGCAGGAGGTTCCCTACACAGAGAATATCTCTATGCCCGTTAGCAGATTTCCACCTGGCTGCCCTCAACCTACACCTATAAATCGGTGTGCTATGCCTAGACGCCCGGAGGTTTAGGTTACATCAGTTTATCGGACCCCATATATCCGATATGTCTTTGGTACATTCAAACTTGTTCAGTGGGGCCGCACACAGATCGGTCCTCAATCGAAGCGGACAGGGCTACGCAGACAAGACTTCCTCTTTATGCATCCTAGCCCCTGCCTAGTCTCATTTTTCTTGCTAAAGTGGTCTTACATCTCGAACCAATCCCATGTGACAAACCCTATACTTGCGAGTAGATTCCATCTATTTGACTTGTACCGAAGTCTATAAACATTAAGACAAAGCAAGATCTACTCGAGGACTTAGACTCTACCCTCACTCTCTTTGGGAATCATATGGTTATGCAAATTGAGTTTCATCCACCCTAAACATAATGCACATACATACCTCACGCTAAGTGTATATAAAGCAAAAACTTTATAAAACTTGTTAAATGCAAACCTGGGCTTGCCTTGTTGCTTCTGGTCAGGGGTTAATGTCTCTTCCGGAGTTATGAAGTCAAGTATCTACGGGGTCTCCTCGCGTTCAGCGACTACACGTAAGCAATTCAACGATATACCAATTTAAATGCAATGTGTTGAATTTAGTACATAAAGACCATAACTCTAGCTAGACATCCCTTTTGGCTCTGAAATTTTTACTGTGGCTTGGTAATAACCTAACCAGAGACTTGACCAAATTTCATTTGGAACAAAGCTTATTAGAGCTCTGCACAAATAAAAGTCTAACTGGGCATTACTAGAGTTGCTAAAGATTTCCAGGGATTTTCATGGATCAAACAATTACTTTCTGGAAACTAGAGTTTGAAATGGTTCTAATGGAGCTGGTTTAATATAATTTGAATAATCCTAGAGAAATTTATGCCCTAATAAAGATTTGAGAAATTTCTGAAAATGTTTCTGTACATTTTCCTATTTTCTTAGGGCAGTTCCCTTAATCACACCATTAATGGAACTAAATGACCTTGGATAGATCCGAAATTTTCCATGTGACTCCAGCATGTTCGAATGAACATCCTAGCCAAATTTCGGAATTTTCCATAAAGGAATTCTCCAGATAAAATTCCCAACAGTTTATAATTTAGGGAATTAATTATGGAAAACTAATAAGTTTCATGAACTGAAACTTGTTTTGCTGGATAGTCCTCGGAGAGCTGAATCCAATAAAATTTGTTTCACTAAATTTGGACAATTCTACACCAAGTTATGAATTTCTAAAGTTTGGGCTGATTCCTGAATTATTTTCCTACAGAAAATCCCTTCCCACGCCTTAACAGCGACTGACAGCGGGGCCCACATGTTTAATTTAAACTAACCGTGTGCGCGCACACTTATCGCTGTGGCTGACATGTGGGACCCGGGCCTCTGTCTACCTCGCAACGCCGCTGCCCCGAGCCGTCGGAGCTCCGGCGACCTAGCTCGCCGGCGACGGTGAAACTCGCCGCCACCACCTAACTTTAGACGCTGAACACGCTGGACACCTTGCTGCCACAGGCTAAACGCCGTAGCTCGCCGGCGACGAGAGCTATGCCACTGTGCCCCCTCGGCAACATGTTCCCGTCATTCCGACCACCCCCTTCGTGCGCTAATCGCGTCACCACGTCCAGGGCAGCCTCGGGAAGCTCGGCATGACCTCGGTTGGGACCCAACCCGCCGGCAAACCGGACCTCACCGGTGACCCCCTCTTCCTCCACACTGTTCCTTGGTGAAACTAGGGTTCTGGTGGGTCTTTCTTCCTGGTTCTTGATCGAGAAGACGCGCAAAGATCTCTAGAGCGTGTGTGGGCTGCAGCTCGACCTGCGGCTGCCTCTGTGCAACGAATTTCGCCGTCGACCGATCGCTAACCCTAATACACACCGTGAAGGGAAACTAGGAATTCTCGCTCTACACCACATGAAACGGAAAACGGCCTTCTCCTACAGCTTCCTCACAAGCAGGCGCACCTTTTCTTCTCTGGTGGTGGTGCGTGAAGCAGCCGGGATCGGCCGGTCACCGGTGATCAGAGAGTGGCGGTGAGAAGTTTGGTTGCGGGAGCCACGAGGGTGTGCGTGAGAGTCGGTTCAGCTCGGGCACGACCAAAACGGACGAGCTGTGTGTCGTGCTGGAGTGGTGACTTGATGTTTTCACCATGCGGTGGCCTCTCCTTCGGCGAGCTGGACTGCACGCGACGCTGCTGCGCTCACTCGCGAGGAACTGAGTCGGTTCAGTGAAAACAGCCTCGGTCAAGTGGGTCCAACTTCCCTCTAATTCTTTTTTTTGTTTGTGCTGCAAAGATCTCAGCTACTCCCATATAATTGTAGACTTCACTCCCATGTCATGAGTGGAATTTGATTTCCTCAAATTGATCATAGTTTGGCTACATTTCGTTCACATTTGTAATTGAAATTCAAATTCAGTTTTGAATTAACCCAAATATAGCTCCCGACAATATGAACTCCAATGAGGATGAAAATTGGTAGACTAACTCAGAAAAATGTGCTGAGTTGAATATGAAGTCAACTTTGCAAGTGGCTGTTTTACAAGTGGCTGTTTTACTCACAAAATTCCATCATCTTCTGCCCTCAATCTAGGAAGACACTGAACTACAAAGTTGTAGTACATTTCCTATACTTTCCAACGATGTCTTACTTGACCCTTAGAAATTTTTCTACAGAAAGTTGTGGTCGAAATACAGAAAATTCCAGAGAGCATTTTGGTCTGCCCTGTTTCTGGACAGTGCCTAATCATCTGAAATTTGCATGCATTTGGAGGGAGATTTTGTTCTGGAGCTCTACAGAAATATTGCATAGGACTTCAAAACCTTTCCAGAATGGTATCCCATACTTCCATTGGTTCAACCAATCCTAAGTTACGCCCTTTTTAAATTCAGCAAAGTTTCTGCTGAAAACAGGGGAGGTGGTTCCTAAGTCTTTAGAAATGATTCTACACTCCCAATTGACTCTTAGTTTAATATAGGAGTTTACTAACCCCTAAATGGAATCCTAAACCTCATTTTAACTGTTTTATTTAAAAATATCCTTTTATGCAGTCTCGGTACTACATTTCCTCACCAATGAAAAATCATAAGCCGGTATTCCGGCATATACGTGTCAAATGGTGGAACTAACAACGTTACTCACAAACGGTTGCTAAACGTCATGCACTAACATGGTTAATGTACCTGCAGAAGAAAACACAATAATGGTGCACACAAAGGTTTTTGACATTTCAGGCAGTTCCATATCATAATAAAAACATACGGTCCGTATCATTGTCATACGGATCGTCCTTGAGTCAAGCCACGTCTCAAGGTACATGGTCGTGTTTTCACACCACACGACGGGGAACCCGAGTAGAGCACGAACGGGTCGTCATGGTTGGGAATTTTATCAACCCAACGGATACCACCTACTGCCTCATGACCGTTGAGGCACGCCGATGGCGAGCACTGCGTATGGCCCTTTGAACATTGAACGTTCAAGAGTTGCATACTATTGTGTTGCTTACCACACGATGGGGTATTCTCACTTTTGCCTAAAGCACGCTGGAGATCAGCGTTTTCATATGCTCTCAGAACCATGGAGAGGTTCAGAGACTCATATTAACTACCGTGCCGAGCCACGGTAAACCATTCCATACTATTACTTGTATGGCGAATTACCGCAATTGATCCGCCTGCGGTGGTGTACCTTACCTCTTACCTAACGTCGAAGCGTCGTTACAGAATGTATAACAAGTATGTTAGTAATTCCACCTTAGTAACTACAACTATCATAGACCTTATGTGGGAATAGTGACTAATCCTCACTCGACTACTTCTAAGTTTTCAAAATAGGCTCTTTTCGAGCGTGCTATTCCCAATGCGGCTCTGATACCACGTATGTGGGTACCACCCCGTGGTTCACCCACTACAGGATCGTATAGGGTGATGTCGTGTGATGCGGCACCCAACAGAACACACGAAAAGAATTAAGAACAACATACAAACTTTTATTTGACATAAAACCGAGGAAGTCTTTTTATAAAACTGAATTATACAGCGGAAGTAATGTACATAGCTACTCTCTAATCCTAACTAAGCAAAAGTGTAGCCGTCCAGCCCCGGGGATGCTACACACTAGCAACATGGAACCGGAGATTACGGCAGCGTGCAGGGCTTCAGCTCGGCCGTGTACCTCGACAGGGGCACCGCCTCGTTCTCAGACCCCTCCCCATACCTGCACACAGCTCAAATATTGCAACCGTGAGCACGAGGGCTCAGCAAGGCTTAACCGACTACCCTAGTCATGGAACTCTACATGCAAGGATGTGTAAGATAGGAAAAAGGACTTTGCAATAAAGACACGCCTATAAGTTGATCCTCACTTTCAGTTTTATAGCAACACATTCATATGCCTTAGGAAGCCCTCACATCGGAAGTCCACAATCAAACAAGAAACGCTTTCCTCCGATGTGGTGATGCCCAAAGTGGAAAATAAACTTAATTAGCTCTACATCTACAGCAGACATGGTTTCTGATGTGGTGATGCCCAAAGTGGTTGGGTAAGCCTCGGCACCCAGGTTAACCAATTACATCGGTTTTCTGTTTATGTCAGTATGCCATCCGGTACTGTTCGATACTTGTTCAGCAGGCCCGCACATGACTCGGTCCTCAATCGACACCAACAGGGCTACGCACGTGAGACCTCCGCTCACTGAATCCTATCCCCCTTCTGGGTCTTATTTTCACCACTCTTAAGCCATTTTCTACTCTGACCAAACCATGTGATAAAACCTTACCTCACGAGTAGATTCCAACTACTCAACTTCTACCGAGATCCTAAGCATATTAGCAAGGCCTTGTCTACTCGTTGGGTCTGTAAGCTACCCAACCCTTCATAGGATTTAAAGTCATGCAAGTAGGGTTTCAAACACCTTAACTCTAATGCAAACATTTCAACCTAGACATAAGTGATACAAATGAAAAACTTTATAAAAGGTACTTAAAGGAAAACCGGGGATTGCCTGGTTGCGAGTTAAAAAGAAAGTCAGCTTCAGGTGGCAGGACGTCCAACGGCTCTGGTGCGTCCTCAACTTCGGTCACTAAATGAAATGTAGCAAAATATATGTATAAGTGTTAAGGACTTATAAGAATTGAACTTCTATTTATAGCTACTACTATTTGTGTTCCTTAAATGGCTTTGGGATTTTTATAGTGGATACTAGACTCTCTAAGGATGATCTGAGCAAAATTTGGAGAAATGCCATTGCACAATGTGGTCTCCAAAATCCCCACAAGTACAAGGCTTCTCTAAATTTTGAGCCCAAACCTGTAGTTTTAACATGTCTAACAGTGGAAAATCTAATTAGGGTAAGCCTCCATGGTTCTAAAAAATTTGTTTCACCATTATTGGAGCTACCAACAGAGAGATATCAATTTTTAATGTTGGACAGGAGTTCTGAGAAGTTTCTGTTTAAATTTTGAATTTCCAAATAAAGGCTGAATTTTGGCAGGTAATTTAGCCTAGCAAATGAGCTCCAATGAAGCTCAAGTTTTTACTAGAAATCAGTAATATCATGAGGAACCTCCTGGCCAAATTTGAAGGAATTCCATAACAGGGATCTTCTGTAATTAATTCCCAAAAGTTTAATTTTGATGAATTTTGGAGAAATTTCCAGAGATCCTCAGATCAATTTCTTTGCATTTCTACAAAGTAATGACTGAGAGGACTCAATCAAAATTTGTTTCACAAATTTTGGACATTCCTACTGAGAGTTATGGTCCTTTGAAGTTTGCACTAAATCTGGAAATTGAAGAAATGTTTAAATTCTGGCCGTGGGCCCCACCCGTGGCGCTATCCACTCAGACGACGGCAACACTGAGGCCACAGGGTTACTTCCCATGCATCCGCACCCGATCCGGTGCCACAGGCCGATCCCCGCGCGGTACAGAGGCTGACCGGTGGGACCCGGTCCTCCTTCTTCTACCTCACGCTGCCCGCGCCTCCCGCGGCACGCACGCCGACTCGCCGGGATGGGGTTCCCTTGGTCCGAACTTCCTTAAACTTGCCGCATGTGAGTTCTACACCGTGCTGAACACGATGGTGGGGTCGGGAGTGGATGACAACGTGCGGAACGGTGCTCGCACCGGCGACTATGTCGAACCTCACTTCGACGACCTCGTTCTTACTCGACAGTGGGTCTTTCGGGCTTGGGTTTGCTCTAAAAGCACCAGTGTCATCTGTACAATGTCGACCCATAGACCGCTCTCCATGAAAACCCCCGTATAGGGGACCTCATCGGTGACCCGAGCCCATAAAACGACGGCGGTGACAAAAACTCGGTGCCCGGTACCTCTACTCGATCATTTGAGCGGCTAGGACATCGGAGAGGTGCGCAAGCGTGTGCAGGAGCTACTCTAGGCTCAACTAGCGTGGAGCTACCCAGAGCACGATGAATTTCCCCGAAGAGCCATCGGGTTTCTAAAGAACCGCCAGCGGCGAACTTCAAATTACTCGGCGCCGGAGCGAAGAAGGTAGGAACTTGTTGGAGGGAAGGAAGAAGGGTTCCTAACGCACCACAGGAACCTTTTGTTCGAGCTGAAGAGGCTGTTAATCCGTCGGGCGATGGTGCGGCGCAGAGGTGATCAACACCGGGGGTCCGAAGGAAAATCCAGCTCGCGGGAGCCAACCACAGGTGCTAGCGTCTGCTTAAGACTTCTGAGAGCAGGAGGGGAACCTGGCACAACATTCACGTGGCTCAGTCACGCGAGAGGCACGCCGAGCTCGCCGGGTGTCGATGAGCTGAAAGGTTCTTCCGCCGGGGGTGTGTTTCCATGAGAGTTCGAGTAGAGAGCTGAGGAGCTGCGGTGTAACATGGATAAGAGAAGAGGATGCACTCGGCTGACGCTTTGATCACCAACGAGCTGACTTCGGGAGCAAGCGAGGCAAGGAGCTCGGTGGAGCATCGGGCGGAAGATTCAGCCAGGAGCTAGTGCTCGCGCGTGAACAGCTGAGGGGAGAAACAGGGAATTTGTCTCTGTGGTGGCTGACCAGTGGGTCCCACCCCCTCTCATTTTAATTAACTTTTCCACTGATATTTTTACCCCAGCCACTCAGAATTAAAGTCTATACTTCCACACCAAGTCATGGTTTAAATTTTCTGAATTCAAATGGTTTGAAATCTGGTGTGTAGTTTGAATTAAGTTTGATGATTTGAATTTGAAATGGAATTTGAATTATTAAATTGCATTGCTCCAAAAACATAGCAAACCAACTTCAAAGTTTCTGATTTTTGGCATGGCTGCTAAATCAAATGTGGAGAACACATTTGTGGAACCAAATTTGCAAAATGCGAAAATTTGAATTTGAAACTGAATTTGAAATTCAGACTAGAGGGCTTCCTCTTTTAATCCCAAAAAAATACTAAAACCCCTCCAAATGAGCTGAAATTTGGAAGGTTGAATATTTGAATTATGAAGACCCGAGTTATGAATTTAGATCTCCATGTTTAGAAGTTTTGGGGAAGTTTGAATCACCACTTTGAACTCACACCATTATAATTCAAAGTTTTAATTCCCCTCATTTTTCCTAAGTGTAATTGTGTTGAAATTCTTGCTACCACTTTTTGGGGATTTTACATCCCTCCCCCCTTAAAAAGAATCTCGTCCCGAGATTCCAAAAGAAATGCAAAGTTGGGGAAACTTTACCGGGTATATGATGATATCAAGTACGGATAATTAGTTCGTAGATATTCCTCGCTTTCCCATGTCGCATCATCAGCGGTATGGTTACTCCACAAGACCTTGTAGAACCATAATGTCCGGGTTCTTGTGGCGCGAGTCTTTTCATCGCTAATCCGGATTGGATACTCGGTGTATGTGTGGTCCGGTTGAAGAACTTCTATGTCTTCAGTGCGGATTTCAGCGGAGGGTTTGAGGCACTTTCTCAGCTGAGAGATATGGAAGACGTTGTGAATTCCTGTGAGCGACGCCAGTAAATTCAAGCGATAGGCCACGGGTCCGCATTTTTCAATGATGGCGAACGGACCAATGAACCATGGTACAAGTTTACCCTTCACTCCGAAATGATGAACTCCCTTCATCAGAGACACACGGACATAAATATGGTCCCCGATATCGAAGTGGAGAGGGCGGCGTCTTTTATCCGCATAGCTCTTCTGACGAGATTGAGCAGCCTTGAGATTGGCTTGTATTACTCATACTCGTTCTTCAGCCTCATTCACAACTTCAATACCGTAGATAACTCGCTCGCCGGACTCGCACCAGTTGAGGGGTGTGCGGCACTTTAGGCCGTAGAGAGCTTCATACGGCGCCATCTTTATATTAGCTTGATAGCCATTGTTGTAAGAAAACTCCGCCAACGGCAAATTATAGTCCCAATTCTTGCCGTGGTGGATGGCACAACCGCGTAGCATGTATTCAAGCACTTGATTCACCCGTTCAGTTTGACCATCCGTCTACGGGTGATACGTGGAGCTTCGGATCAGTTTGGTCCCCAATGATGCGTGCAGCTGTTCCCAAAACCGAGCGACAAACAGCGCACCGCGATCTGAAATAATGGAGCGGGGAACACCGTGCAAGCATAAGATCCTTGCAATATACAGCTCCACATATTGCTTGGCCATGTAACTTGTATGTACGGGAATGAAATGAGCCGACTTGGTTAGTCGATCGACTATTACCCAAATCGAGTCATGCTTGTGAGACGTGAGAGGTAACCCGACTATGAAGTCCATGCTTATATCCTCCCACTTCCACGCCGAAATGTTCAATTGTTGCAGCTGTCCGGATTTACGCATATTGTCGGCTTTCACACGCCGACACGTATCACATTCGGATATGTACTTTGTGATTTGTCTTTTCATCCACGTCCACCAAAACCTGGTTTTCGGATCCTGGTACATCTTGTTGCTGCCCGGATGAATAGAATACTTGGACAAATGAGCTTCATCCAAGATTTTCTTCCAAAGCTTCATGTCACAGGGTACCACTATACGGTTTTTAAACAATAGAGTGTCGTGTTCATCCCTTCGGAAGCATTTCATTTCGCCATTCTTCATTCTTCTCCGAATGTGTAACATCTCCATGTCTTCCTTCTAAGCTTCCATAATCTCCTCTCTTATGGTAGGGATGAAAGCAAAATTATATAGTGCCCCATATGCAACTAAGTACAAACTTGGCTCCTTCTTTTCAGGTGGGGTGATGGACAGATTGTTGACATGAGATTTGCGGCTTAAGGCGTCGGCAACCACGTTTCCCTTTCCGGGATGGTAGTAAATCTCGATCTCATAGTCTTTGATCAACTCTAACCATCTCCGTTGCCGCATATTCAACTCCTTTTGAGTCAATATATACTTTAGACTCTTGTGGTCGAAATACAGAAAATTCCAGAGAGCATTTTGGTCTGCCATGTTTCTGGACAGTGCCTACTCACCTGAAATTTGCATCCATTTGGAGGGAGATTTTGTTCTGGAGCTCTACAGAAAAGTTGCATAGGACTTCAAAACCTTTCCAGAATGGTATCCCATACTTCCGTTGTTTCAACCAATCCTATGTTATGCCCTGTTTAAATTCAGCAAAGTTTCTGCTGAAAACAGGGGAGGTGGTTCCTAAGTCTTTAGAAATGATTCTACACTCCCAATTGACTTTTAGTTCAATATAGGAGTTTACTCACCCCTAAATGGAATCCTAAACCTCATTTTAACTCTTTTATTTAAAAATATCCTTTTATGCAGTCTCGGTACTATGTTTATTCACCAAAAAAAATCCTAAGCCGGTATTCCGGCATATGTGTCAAGTGGTGGAACTAACAACGTCAATCACAAACCGGTTGCTAAATGTCATGCACTAACGTGGTTAATGTACCTGCAGAAGAACACACAATAATGGTGCACAAAGGCTTTGACATTTCAGGCAGTTCCATATCATAATAAAAACATACGGTCCGTATCATTGTCATACGGATCGTCCTTGAGTCAAGCCACGTCTCAAGGTACATGGTCGTGTTTTTACACCACACGACGGGGAACCCGAGTAGAGCGCGAACGGGTCATCACGGTTGGTAATTTTATCAACCCAAAGGGTACCACCTACTGCCTCATGACCGTTGAGGCACGCCGATGGCGAGCGCTGCGTATGGCCCTTTGAACATTGAACGTTCAAGAGTTGCATACTATCGTGTTGCTTACCACACGATGAGGTATTCCCATTTTTTGCCTAAAGCACGCTGGAGATCAGCGTTTTCATATGCTCTCTGAACCATGGAGAGGTTCAGAGACTCATATTAATTACCATGCCGAGCCATGGTAAACCATTCCATACTATTACTCGTATGGCGAGTTACCGCAATTGATCCGCCTATGGTGGCGTACCTTACCTCTTACCTGACGTCGGAGTGTCGTTACAGAATGTATAACAAGTGTGTTAGTAATTCAACCTTAGTAACTACTACTATCATAGACCTTATGTGGGCATAGTGACTATTCCTCACTCGACTACTTCTATGTTTTAAAAATAGGCTCTTTTCGAGTGTGCTATTCCCAATGCGGCTCTGATAGCACGTCTGTGGGGACCACCCCATGGTTCACCCACTCAAGGATCGCATAGGGTGGTACCGTGCGATGCGGCACCCAACAGCACACACGAAAAGAATTAAGAACAACATATAAACTTTTATTTGATATAAAACAGCGGAAGTGTTTTTACAAAACTGAATTATACAGCGGAAGTAATGTACATAGCTACTCGCTAATCCTAACTAAGCAAAAGAGTAGCCGTCCAGCCAGGGGACGCTACACACTAGCAACATGGAACCGGAGATCACGGCGGCATGCAGGGCTCTAGCTCGGCCTTGTACCCCGACGAGTGCACCGCCTCGTCCTCGAACCCCTCCTCGTAGCTCTCACCTGCACACAGCTCAAATATTGCAACCGTGAGCACGAGGGCTCAGAAAGGCTTAACCGACTACCCTAGTCATGGAACTCTACATGCAAGGATGTGTAAGATAGGAAAAAGGACTTTGCAATAAAGACACGCCTATAAGTTGATCCTTACTTTCAGTTTTATAGCAACAGATTCATATGCCTTAAGAAGCCCTCACATCGGAAGTCCACAATCAAACAAGAAACACTTTCCTCCAATGTGGTGATGCCCAAAGTCAAAAATAAACTTAATTAGCTCCACATCTACAGCAGACATGGTTTCCAAAACAGTAATATCTCATCACAACATATTATCATTCATTTGGCTTATTTCTCTTCTTACTACGTCACAGAACAGTGAACAAGCGGTACTCAAATAACCGCGAGGGACGGTGATTGCAATCAGGAGACACCCGGATAACACGTCACATACACTCACTTTCAGAAGTGTGATGCCACACATCTTCCTACTCTGTTGTATGCAACCACCTTTCAAAGGAAACCCAAATGCCGAACCGGTCCATCCATAACGGGCAGGAGGTCCCCGCGTGGAGCGTGACTGTGCCCACCGGCAGATTTACACCTTGCTGCCCTCAACCTACTCCTATTTATGGTTGGGTACGCCTCGGCACCCAGGTTAACCAATTACATCGGTTTCCTGCTTATGTCAGTATGCCATCCGGTACTGTTCGATACTTGTTCAGCAGGCCTGCACACGACTCGGTCCTCAATCGACACCAACAGGGCTACGCACGTGAGACCTCCACTCACTGCATCCTATCCCCCCTGCTGGGTCTCATTTTCACCACTCTTAAGCCATTTTCTATTCTGACCAAACCGTGTGATAAAACCTTACCTTGCGAGTAGATTCCAACTACTCGACTTCTACCGAGATCCTAAGCATATTAGCAGGGCCTTGTCTACTCATCGGGTCTGTAAGCTACCCAACCCTTCATAAGATTTAAAGTCATGCAAGTGGGGTTTCAAACACCTTAACTCTAATGCAAACATTTCAACCTAGACATAAGTGATAAAATGAAAAACTTTATAAAAGGTACTTAAAGGCAAGCCGGGGCTTGCCTGGTTGTGAGTTAAACGAAAAGTCAGCTTCAGTTGGCAGGACGTCCAACGGTTCCGGTGCGTCCTCAACTTCGGTGACTAAATGAAATGTAGCAAAATATATGTATAAGTGTTAAGGACTTATAAGAATTGAACTTCTATTCATAGCTACTACTATTTATGTTCCTTAAATAGCTTTGGGATTTTTACAGTGGATACTAGACTCTCTAAGGATGATCTGAGCAAAATTTGGAGAAATGTCATTGCACATTGTGGTCTCCAAAATTCCCACAAGTGCAAGGTTTCTCTGAATTTTGAGCCCAAACCTGGAGTTTTAACATGTCTAACAGTGGAAGATCTAATTAGGGTAAGCCTCGATGGTTCTAACAAATTTTTTCCACCATTTTTGGAGCTATCAACAGAGAGATATCAATTTTTAAAGTTGGACAGGAGTTCTGAAAAGTTTCTGTTTAAATTTTGAATTTCCAAATAAAGGCTCAATTTTGGCAGGTAATTTAGCCTAGCAAATGAGCTCCAATGAAGCTCAAATTTTTACTGGAGATCAGTAATATCATGGGGAACCTCCTGGCCAGATTCGAAGGAACTCCATAACAGGGATCTTCTGGAATTAATTCCCAAATATTTAAGTTTGATGAATTTTGGAGAAATTTCCAGAGATCCTCAGATCAATTTCTTTGTATTTCTGCAAAGTACTGACTGAGAGGAACCTTCAAAAATTTTGGACTTTCCTACTGAGAGTTGTGGTCCTTTGTAGTTTGCACTAAATCTGGAAATCGGAGAAATGTTTAAATTCTGGTTGTAGGCCCCACCCGTGGCGCTATCCACTCAGATGACGGCAACACTGAGGCCACAGGGTTATTTCCCGTGCAGCCACACCTGATCCGGTGCCACAGGCCGATCCCCGCGTGGTACAGAGGCCGACCGGTGGGACCCAGTCCTCCTTCTTCTACCTCGCGCTGCCCGCGCCTCCCCCGGTGGCGCACGCCGGCGAGGCTCGCCGGGACGGGGTTCCCGTGGTCCGAACTTCCTTAAAATTGCCGCCTGTGAGTTCTACACCATGCTGAACATGATGGTGGGGTCGGGAGCGGATGACAACGGCCGGAACGGTGCTCGCACCGGAGACCATGTCGAACCTCACTTCGGCGACCTCGTTCTTACTCGACAGTGGATCTTTCAGGCTAGGGTTTGCTCTAAAAGCACCTGTCTCATCTGGACAACGTCGACCCATAGTCCACTCTCCATGAAAACACCCGGATAGGGGACCTCAACAGCGACCCAAGCCCGTAAAATGACGAAGGTGACAAAAACTCAGTGCCCGGTACCTCTACTCGATCATTTGAGCGGCTAGGACTTCGGAGAGGTTTGCAAGCGTGTGCAGGAGCTACTCTAGGCTCATCTAGCATGGAGCTACCCGGAGCACGATGAATTTCCCCGAAGAATCCTTGGGTTTCTAAAGAACCGCCAGTGCCAAACTTCAAATTACTCGGTGTCGGAGCTAAGAAGGCAGGAACTTGTTGGAGGGAAGGAAGAAGTGTTCCTAACGCACCTCAGGAACCTTTTGTTCAAGCGGAGGAGGCTGTTAATCCATCGGGCGACGGTGCGGCGCAGAGGTGATCAACACCCGGGGGTCCGAAGGAAAATCCAGCTCGCAGGAGCCAACCACCGGTGCTAGCGTCAGCTTAAGGCTTCGGAGAGCAGGAGGGAAACCTGGCACAACTTTCCCATGGCTCAGTTGCGCGAGAGGTACGCCGAGCTCGCCGGGTGTCGATGAGCCGAAAGGTTCTTCCGCCGGGGGTGTGTTTCCACGAGAGTTCGAGCAGAGAGCTGAAGAGCTGCGGTGTAACATGGATAAGAGAAGAGGATGCACTCGGCTGCCGCTTTGATCACCCACGAGCTGACTTCGGGAGCAACCGAGGCAAGCAGCTCGGTGGATAATCGGGTGGAGGATTCAGCCGTGAGCTGGCGCTCGCGCGTGAACAGCCGAGGGGAGAAACAGGGAATTTGTCTCTGTGGTGGCTGACCAGTGGGTCCCACCCCCTCTCATTTTAATTAACTTTTCCACTGATATTTTTATCCCAGCTACTCAGAATTAAAGTCTATACTTCCACACCAAGTCATGGTTTAAATTTGCTGAATTCAAATGGATTGAGATATGGTGTGGAGTTTGAATTAAGTTTGATGATTTGAATTTGAAATGGAATTTGAATTATTCAATTGCATTGGTTCAAAAACATAGCAAACCAACTTAAAAGTTTCTGATTTTTGGCATGGCTGCGAAATCAAATGTGCAGAACACATTTGTGGAACCAAATTTGCAAAATGAGGAAATTTTAATTTGAAACTGAATTTGAAATTCAGACTAGAGGACTTCCTCTTTTAATCCCAAACCAATACTAAAACCCCTCCAAATGAGCTGAAATTTGGAAGGTTGAATATTTGAATTATGAAGACCCAAGTTATGAATTTAGATCTCCATGTTTGGAAGTTTTGGGGAAGTTTGAATCACCACTTTGAACACACACCGTTATAATTCAAAGTTTTAATTCCCCTCATTTGTCCTAAGTGTAATTGTGTTGAAATTCTTGCTACCACTTTTTGGGGATTTTACATCGGCAACAACATTTTCCTTGCCGGGGTGCTAATGAATCTCAATCTCATAGTCTTTGATTAATTCTAACCACCTCGTTTGTCTCATATTCAGCTCCTTCTGTGTGAAGATATACTTTAAGCTCTTGTGGTCGGTGTAGAGATGCACCAAGTTTCCAAGAAGATAGTGCCTCCACATTTGCAGTGCCAATACCACAGCAGCGAGCTCCAGATCATGGGTCAGATAGTGCTGCTCGTGGTTTTGGAGTTGGCGTGAGCCATACGCGACCACACATCCCTCTTGCATCAACACGCAGCCAAGCCCGATGCCGGACGCATCACAATACACGTCGAAAGGCTTGGTCGTATCCTGTTGAGCTAAGACCGTGGCTGTTATGAGATGCTTCACCAATGCTTGGAACGCTCCTTCCTACGCTGAGTTCCAAACATATTTCTTCCCCTTCTTCAATAGTTCAGTCATCGGCTTAGCAAGCCTGGAGAAGCTCAGGATGAACCTCCGGTAATATCCCGCTAAACCGAGGAAGCTTCTGACTTCATGGACAGAAGTGGTGGCTTTCCATTTCTGCACTTGTTCAATTTTGCTTAGTTCAACCGCAATGCCTTCTGCTGAGATGATATGTCCCAAAAGTGGCACTTGATTGATCCGAAACTCACATTTTCTGAACTTGTCATAGAGTTTATGGTCCCGCAATCGTTGAAGGACGATTCACAAGTATTCGGCGTGTTCTTCTTCTGATTTGGAGTAAACCAATATATCATCAATGAATACCACCACGAACTTGTCCGACTCCGGCATGAATACTGAGTTCATGAGGTACATGAAATGTGCCGGGGCGTTGGTGAGACCAAAAGACATGACGAGATATTCATATAGGCCATATCTCGTTGAAAATGCCGTATTCGTGATATCATCCGTCCGGATCTTTATTTGATGATACTCGGAGCGAAGGTCCATCTTTGAAAACAAACTTGCGCCCACAAGTTGATCAAACAGGATGTCAATGCGGGGCAGTGGATACTTGTTCTTAATGGTGACGGCGTTGAGCGGTCGGTAATCCACACACAACCTCAAGGTTTCATCTTTCTTCTTGACCAACAGCGCCGAGCATCCCCGAGGTGAGGAACTTAGCCTAATGATACCCTTGCTCAACAAGTCATTGAGCTGTTCCTTCAACTCAGCCAGCTCATTCGGAGCCATCTTATACGGTCTCCGCGATATTGGTGTAGTCCCTGGTGCAAGTTCAATCTTGAACTCCACATCCCGTCCAGGTGGCATGCCCGGGAGATCATCTGGGAACATGTAGGGGTATTCTCGGACTACAGGGATGTCATCCAACTTGGGAGCTTCAGTATTATAGGCTGCTGAAACATCCAGGAAAGGATTGTCTAATAAGATTGAATGTGGATGGTGGAATGGAGAATTCAAATGAACCATCCGTGATAGAGTTTCCAGGACAGCGCCATGGTAGCTTAACCATGACATTCCTAAGATTGCATCAATCTTGTGTCCCGTAAGGATAATCAAAGTAGTGGGATATATCTTCCCACCTAAGCACAGTGGTGCTTTTGGAATCATCATATTTACTGAAATCTTTCCTCCCGGTGAGCAAATCACATATGAATAATCAGTTGGGAAGACTTGCAATTGATGCTTAGCCACATATGATGCACTTATGAAACTGTGGGTTGCACCCGAATCAAATAAGATGATGATTGCATGGTCGTTGAGAGTGAACATACCCGCCAGCATGTTCTCTCCTTCCGGGGCGTCCTCAATGTCGAGGTAACGAACGCCTCCAGGTTGCTGGCCTCCCTTCTTCACCGGTGGTCGGCCCACCACCCTGATATTGGGCTTGCCCACTGCTTTGCTGCCCCTGTGGACAGTCCTTTGAGAAATGACCCGCCTGGCCACACGTATAGCATATGTAGCGAGGCGGTCCTCCGCTGACCGGCGGACGGAATCCCGGGGCGCGTTGTGGCGGTGGAAATGCCCGGGGTACCATCTTCTGCTGTTGCGGTCGCATGGTGGCATCGGCGGTCGGAATGGGGGTGTCTGGAAAGAACGACCCCCAAAATGTTGAGGTCGTGCCGGTGGATTCCACTGCTGACCGGATGGTGTCCGATACACCATGCGGTATTTTTGAGGAGCTCCACCCCTGCTGCTCGGTGGAGTGCTGCGCTTTCACTGCTCAGCCACAAATTCCCACTGAGCATCCTCTTGCATAATCGCGGCATTGGCGAGGTCGTTGAAGGTGACACGATTGCATTGTGTGAGATGCGTCTTCATATCGGGATTTAACTTCCGATAGAACTTCTCGCACTTCTTCTCCTCAGTGAAGATGTAATATGACGCATACTGCACCAGAGTTGAACACACGGGAGTAGTCATGGGCACTCCTCCCGCCCTGCTTCAGTTCCAAGAACTCTTGGAACTTCCTCTTCATCATCCCAGGAGGTATATGATAGGCGCGGAACGCCTCTCGGAACTCCTGCCATTCGACGGCGTGGACAGCAGGTAGTGAGGCGACATAGTTTGCCCACCATGCACTGGCAGCACCGTGAAGCTGCTGCACCGCGAAGAGAGTCTTCTGCCGCTCCGTGCATTGGAGCAGCCCAAACTTGGACTCAATCGTCTACAGCCAGTTGTCGGCCTCCAGTGGTTCCGTCGGTTCGGTGAACACCGGAGGATGCGTACTCATGAAATCCGAGTACGTGGTGATGTGGGGCTCACGAGGCCCCCTCTCTCGACGCGTCCCCGCCTGGGACCTATTCTGTACAATCGTGCGGAGCAGGTCGGTCTGCTCCTCATGAGAGCCCACCAGCGCATAGATCACATCCGCTAGTGTAAGCAGAGGCAGCGGTGGTGGTTGTTGGTGCTGGGTGTTGTCGTAGGCAGGTGGCTGGAAGTCATCACCCTCCTGCTGACTAGAGCCCCCGACCTCGTACGTGGTCCGGGTAAGAGCCATCTGCAACCATACGACAATAAAATCAGTCCCACAGCATACTCCATGCAGTCCATAAAATAGGAGTAATACAATATGATGGTAAACTTGCGATACATCTCGTACATGGATAATGCAATAACTTTGCACAAGCTACACCATTACCAGACCAAATATAAATTATTGAAATCCAAATTGACGGACTTCCTCTTTGGAAGTCCATCTCAACTAGATTTGGCCATTATGAGATGTTAATATTGCTTTGTCATCACGTATACTACTCTTTATCTTCAATATGACACAAACATGGTCTCTAGCAAAAGAACTTGATCAAGTAATGTACTCAAATCTTTCACTAGTTAAAGATAACTAATCATGAGTATGTTATACCCCATTGGAAGCAATAAAACCCCACTAGGTACAACAATCTCTCAAATGAGTTCAACTGTTCATTCCTCTTCCTAGAATAACCAGTTTCTACTTCTCCCAAATTTTGACCAGGTACTTGGCATTTTCAGGATTCAAGTTGCATACCAAAGTTAAAGTTAACTTCAGTATCTTTCTAACGAGTATATATTTGCCTGCACATCAGCTCTTGTTAAATAGTTACAATAATTCAAAATCACAGAATTTCTGGAAGAATTTCAACAGCACCTCCTTTGGAAGTTGCTAATTTCAACTCAAAATTACACTGAATTCTGTGCTGCTACTGCAAAAACTTTGAATTACAAAGATGTAAAACATCTCCTAACATTTCCAAAAATGTATCATATGGTAATTTTAGATTTCTCTAAAGGAAGTTATGCTTGAAAAACAGAACAGTCTAGAGAGTGTTTTAAATCTGTCCTGGTTCTGGACAGTTTACAATCATCTGGAATTTCAACCAGTTTGATGCTTGATTATTTTCTGTAAGTCTACAACAAAGTTGTAGAGAACTTCAACCCTTTTCCAGAACTATGTCCCACACCTCCATTGGCTACATAACCTGGGAGTTATGCTCTGTTAAAGTTCAGAACACTTGCTGCCAAAACAGAGCACTCTGTTTTTCAAGTTCTTTGAGCTGAACTAATCCACTTTAGAATTTTTCTACAAAACCAGAGTCCTAACTATTAAAACTTGGTTATCTTAGTTCCTTTTCAACATTGTTTTTAATGCAAATGATTATTACATGTCGGTACTATGTTCCTCACAAAATGGAAAATCCTAACCGGATTATACAGGCATATACATCTCAACTGTGGCACTAAAACAGTCACTCGCAAATGTGTACTACACGGAATACGTACGTGGTTAGCACCTGCAGAAGAACACTCAATAGTGATGCACTCAAAGGTTGTTGTCATTTCAGGCAGGTCCATATTTCAATGTAAATATATACGCCTGTATCATTGCCATACGGCTGTCCTTGAGTGAAGTCACGTCTCAAGGTACGTGGTCACGTTTTCACACCACACGACGGGGAACCCGAGTAGAAATCGAACGGGTCTTCACGGTTGGGAATTTTGTCAACCCAACGGATACCACCCACTGCCCTGCAAGGCACGCCGATGGCAAGCACTGTGTATGTCCTCCTAGGCAATTTCCAGAATAACACACTATCGCTTTTCATATGAACTCAGGAACATGAAGAGTCCAAGAGTTTCATATTGACATCTCACATCAAGCTGTGAGACCTATACCCTGAACCACTTTCCTCGTCAGGGGAGCTAACCGAAATTGACCCGCTTTCGGTGGCGTTCCTTACCATGCTTACCTGAGCGTAGGTGCGTCGTTACAAAATCAACATTCAGGATTATAACAAATAGGTTAGTCATGCCACTTTAAGTAAATATACTAATATAATCCTTATTTGGGCATACTAGCGATTCCTCACCGTAATCCTATGTTTTCCCGTAATACTGTGCTTATATAGTGTGCTATCCCCTAAGCAGCTCTGATGCCAGCCTGTGATGGACTGAAATCCGTACATCCCAGGATCTCAGAGGGTGGTGCCGCACGATGCGACACCCGACAGCACACATCATAAGGAAACCATAGTATTACATTGAAAACATGCTGAATTTGTACAAAGTGTACAAATCTTTAGTTTACATCTATTTACCGAGTCTACTACAGCGGAAGATAATTATACAACTCACACCAACACCTAACTAGCAATAGTTGGTTGTCCGTCCCTACGGACAACCAACACCAGCTGCACTCAGCCTCAGCACGGCGTGTACGGCTCCCACTCAGCCGTAGTCCCGGACGTAGGGTAGCCCTCGCCGGTGGACTCGTACTCCAAGTCCGTTGGGTACTCCTCACCTAAAAACACTCATAGCAGCAACAGTGAGCACGATGGCTCAGCAAGTCTTAACCGACTCTCCTACACACGAAATTCTACATGCAGGTCATACCGAATATAGGATGATAATTTGCAGCAAACGCACACGCCTATAAGTTCATTCTTAGTTCATCTTTTAGCCACAAGTTAACTGTTCATGAAGCTGAAATTTAGTAATCAATATTTGGTGGCACACATGTAGCAATACAAGTTATTCATATCAGCAATATTGAATCATAACATTCCATATGTTAACCTACATCACGACATAGTGAACAAGCAGTACTCATAACCGTGAGGGACGGATAATCGACTAGTTATACACCTGCAGGGATACCCGAATAGCACGTCACGTACGCGCACCTGTGGAGCTGCACATCACACTCACTCGATGTCGTACAGGACAACCTTTCACCCAACAGCCCAAACGTCGAACTGGTCGCACCTAAACGAGCAGGAGGTTCCCTACACGGAGCATCTCTCTATGCCTGTTAGCAGATTTCCACCTGGCTGCCCCTCAACCTACATCTATAAATTGGTGTGCTATGCCTCGACGCCCGGAGGTTTAGGTTGTAAAAGTTTACCGGACCCCATATATCCGATATGCCTTCGGTACATTCAAACTTGTTCAGCGGGGCCACAGACGGATCAGTCCTCAATCGACACAGACAGGGCTACGCACACAAGACTTCCTCTTGCTGCGTCCAAGCCCTTGCCTAGTCTCATTTTTCTTGCTAATGTAATCTCACATCTCGAACCAATCCTGTGTGACAAACCCTATACTCGTGAGTAGATTCCAACTACTCGACTTGTATCGAAGTCTATAAACATTAAGCCAAAGCAAGATCTACTCGAGGACTTAGACTCTACCCTCACACGCTTTGGGAATGATATGGTTATGCAAATTGAGTTTCATCCACCCTAAACTTAATGCACATACACACCTCACGCTAAGTGTATATAAAGCAAACATTATAAAACTGTTTAAATACAAACTGGGGCTTGCCTTTCTGCTGATGGTCAGGGGTTAATGTCGCTTCCGGAGGTATGAAGTCAAGTATCTACGGGGTCTCCTCGCGTTCAGCGACTACACGTAAGCAATTCAACGATATGTCAATTTAAATGCAATGTGTTGAATTTAGTATATAAAGACCATAACTCTAGCTAGACATCCCTTTGGCTCTGACATTTTTACTTTGGCTTGGTAATAACTTAACCAGAGACTTGACCAAATTTCATTTGGAACAAAGCTCATTTGAGCTCTGCACAGATAAAAGTCTAACTGGTCATTACTAGAGTTGCTAAGGATTTCCAGGGACTTTCATGGATCAAACCATTACTTTCCGAAAACTAGAGTTTGATATGGTTCTAATGGAGTTGGTTTCATGTAATTTGAAGTATCCTAGAGAAAGTTATGCCCTAATCAAGATTTGAGAAAATTCTGAAAATGTTTCTGTACATTTTCCTATTTTCTCAGGACAGTTCCCTTAATCACACCATTAGGGGAACTAAATTACCTTGGATGGATCTGAAATTTTTTCTGTGACTCAAGGATTTTCAAATGAACATCCTAGACAAATTTCAGAATTTTCCATAAAGGAATTGTCCAGATAAAATTTCCAACAGTTTAAACATTAGGGAATTAATTCTGGAAAAACTATTAAGTTTCATGAACTGATAGTAGTTTTGCTGGATAGTACTCGGAGAGCTGAATCCAACAAAATTTGGTTCACTGAATTTGGACAATTCAGCACCAAGTTATGAATTTCTAAAGTTTGGGCTGATTCCTGAATTATTTTCCTAAAGAAAATCCCTTCCCGCGCCTTAACAGCGGCTGACAGCGGGGCCCGCGTGTTTAATTTAACCTAACCACGCACACGTTAGCGCTGTGTCTGACACATGGGACCCAGTCCTTCTTCTACCTCGCGATGCCACCACCTCGAGCCGCCGGAGCCCCGGCGAGGTCGGCGTTCCGGGCGACCTAGCTCATCGGCGACGGTGAAACACGCCGTGCCCCACCTACCTTCGGATGCTGAACACGCTGGACACCTTGCTTCCACCGGCTAACCACCGTAGCTTGCCGGAGACGAGCGCTATGCCACTGTGCCCCCTCAGCAACATGTTCCCGTCATTCCGACCACCCCCTTCACGCGCTAATCACGTCACCACGTCCAGGGCAGCCTCGGGAAGCTCAGCATGATCTCGGTTGGGACCCAACCCACCGGCGAACTGGACCTCACCGGCGACCCCCTCTTCCGCCGCAATGTTCCTCGGTGAAACTAGGTTCCGGTGGGTCTTTCTTGCTGGTTCTTGATCGAGGAGACGCGCAAAGATCTCTATAGCGTGTGTGGGCTGCAGCTCGACCGACGGTTGCCTCTGTGCAACGAATTTCGCCGTGCTAACCCTAATACACGCCGTGAAGGGAAACTAGGAATTCTTGCTCTACACCGCATGAAACGGCAAAAGGTCTTCTCCTACAGCTTCCTCACAAGAAGGCGCACCTTTTCTTCTCTGGTGGCGGTGCGTGAAGCAGCCGGGATTGGCCGGTCGCCGGTGATCAGAGAGCGGCGGTGAGAAGTTCGGTTGCGGGAGCCACGAGGGTGTGCGTGATAGTCGGTTCAGCTCGGACATGACAAAAACGGACGAGCTGTGTGTTGTGCTGGAGTGGTGACTCGATGTTGTGACTGTGCGGTGACCTCTCCTTCGACGAGCGGGACTGCACGCGGTGTAAAGGTCCCAAAATTATGAATACAAAGAAACACTTATTTGCAAAAGTTGGTTTCATATGTATGAAAATTGGGACTTGTTAAAACTTTTCCCCACATGTGATAACACACGTGAGGATTTTGCTTCACACAAGTCAAATGTTTATTTGAGAACTTGGAACCCTAGAGGGGTCAAAACCAAGGATGGGAAGTTCCCATATGTGTGAGAAAGCAAAAATCCGATTTGGAACAATTTGTTCAAACAAAAATTCAAATGAGAAAAACTCAATGGAATTCAAAACTGTTGGGCTAAAAATCTCATTTGCAGCAGCCAAAATAAAAATCAGATTTCATATTTGAATTCCTTGAGTCCAAATTAGGGGGTGTGCAAAGTTTCATGATTTATGGAAATAGTTTGCAACCCATTTTGCAAAATGGACTTTAAAAGACAAAGAATTCAAATGCATGTTTGAATTTGGATGAAACTTGCCCAATTATCCAAATGCATACCAGATTTGAACTCCCACAAATGAATTCACTCAACATTCAAACTTGGGAGATATTTGGAGAGGGGATAAGGAGGACTGATCAGTGGGTCCCATTTGTCATTGGGAGCACTGAAATTGCAAAAGATGTCCACAGTCTCTGTTTTGCTTACTTCCCACGTGAAGCAGTCGGCAGAGCCGACAGCGGCGCTCACCGCCTCGGGCGACCGCCTCCCCGCGGGAACCGCCTCACCCAGGGCTTTATTAACCCCTGTCGGGCTCCTTCTCCCTCTCATCGCCGAAGCCCCGAAACCTCGGCCTGTTCTTCCTCCTCGCGCAAGAAAAATCAACCGAGCGCTGCCGCTGAGCTCTCGGTCGATCGACCACCACCTAGCGCTTGTGCCAGCCGCAGCTGAGCAGCAAAACTGCACCGCAGAACACCCCACAGCATCCCCGAGCCATCACCGAGCAGATTCACGCTCTCTGCACCGAGAACATCGAGTTTCCGCGGCGGCCGAACACCCCGGCGGCAACGTGCTCCCGTGGACAGCTCCACAGAGCGGCTTTCACGACCAAGAAAGCGGTCCCTGGGACGCGCAAAGTCTCCGTGCAGCTTCCACCCGAAGCACCGAGTCTGTCTCGGCCTCTCAACAACGAATTTCAAAGATCCTCTCCGGCCGGTGAAAACTGACCCGCGGGTATGAATCGACGAAATTCTCGAGTTATATTCATTTAGAGCTCTGCAAATTTCGCACATAGAATCTAGACTGGTGTAGCAACTTTTCTTCTTCACAAAACGTCGCATGAAACCCATGGTAAACGGCTTGTTTCAAGCTTTTCCAACGGCTACCACAATAAGGGGCATCGGATGCATGATGAACCCTAGGTTGGAGCCATTTCCGAGCCCATATGCGGCCACGCCGAGCAGGGCAAACCTCCACTAGTGCTGTAGAACCTTTCCAGGGGACTTCTGGCGGACTAGAGCATCGGGGCAACGTTGCCGGACTCCCTCAGAGCCGCTGCACCGGTGCGGGGTGGTTTAGGAACCTCGCCGGTCTGGGGAAGTCCCACCATCGTGTTCCTCAGGTTAAAATAGTGCCTGGCGGCGAGTGACAGCTCGGGAGTTGGTCGGAGCGACGAAAACCGGCGAACTCCGGCGAGCCCGGCGGCGCAGAAGCGCGGGGGCGGGAGGTAGACGAAGGTGCTACCGGCCCCACGCGTCAGTCGCACAGAAACAGTGGACCGGATACTCTGTGGCGCGGGATCGGCTGTGACAGCGCGGGAAACAATTCTGTAGCCCGTGTGGCGCGCTCCCGGCAGCAGACACGTGTCCCTGGTCCCACAGTCAGGTTTAAACTTTTCCCCGGATTTATTCAAATCCCAGATTTTCCCCAAACTTTAGCAGAGCATAACTTTTGCTAGGAACCTCCAAATTTAGTGATTCAAATTGGGTTAGATTCAGATTGAAAAACTCTATCCAATTATGCAACCCAATTTGTATGAAAGTCTTTATTTAATTCTGGAAAATTCTTTAAAGATTTTCAGCAAAAGAATTTTAGAGGGAGTTTGGTTTATCCAAAAATCCTCAAATTTTGCCAGAATATTCTCTAGGGTGTTATTAGACTCCTGTAAAAGTTTCAGCCCATTTGGAGTTGAATTGATCAGGGTAATTCAGATTGTAAGTTCCTGTATTCAAATGAATACAGAAACATTTTCAGAGAATTTCCAAAACTTGTAAATTCAGTTCTGGGAAATTCTTAGCTCTAAAAATCCTAGAAAAATTCATGTAGACTCTATAAACTATAATTGAAATTGTGGTTCACTGAGTTTGACATGAACATGGATGTTACCTCAGAATTAATTCATCTTTGACTAAACACTTAGAGAATTATTCTGAATAAACCATTCCATGAAATGTGCTAGATTATGGTCCAGAGGACTTTCTCGTGACAAGGAACTCACATGAAAATTCTCAGCTCCAGTAGAGCTCTGGATCACCACTGTCATGTGTGATCCCTTAAGGTGATCAACACTTAAGTGGAAAAAGCACTTAATAAGTGATCTTAGTGTTTAAGCCCAACCCAAACCACTAGCACCAGTGTCATTTTAAATTCTTAAACAAAGTTCCAGTTTTAAAATGGTTGTTAGATCTTATGAGCAAAAGCTTTTCAATTAAATACATATGCATGATCATATCGTGTAGCATATACGTGAAGAAGGTGAGAAGGACTTGAAGTGAAGATCAAGGAGGAAGGAGAACAAGTGATCAAGCTCCAAGTGGTCGTCACTAACTGATTGTAACAGTAGTCACCTGCAAAACAGGCAAGCCCCGGTTTGCATTTGAACCGTTTTATACAGCATTTTCATTTGTAGGAATCATAGCTTTACATTGTTGATTGCATTACGTCTAGATGATATTGAAAACCCCACTTGCATGACCAGAAACACCTATGAGAGAAAGGGTAGAATAGCAACTCCTCGAGGGAATTTGGCTACGCTAATCTTAGTAGGAAAGGTCCGGTAGAAGTCGAGTGGTTGGAATCTACTCGCGAGTTTAGAGCTGGTTTACTCGGAACGGGTCCGAATTAGAGAGAATGATGAAAGTTCACACTTAAGAAATGGAGACCGGGCAGGGAGGTTTAGATGCAGCAGGTTGCAGGCCGTGCGTGCATAGCCCTGCCTGTGTCGGTTAAGGCCCGTCCGTGCTTGGCCCTGATGGACAAGTTTGAGTTGTGTACCGGGCACATACTGGCTATATGGGACCCAGGAAACCGATGTACCTTGGGAGATCCATAGTGGAACTTTTCCAACTGCCTTAGGCTTTCGGCGTCAGGGTAGCAGGAGGTAACTCGCTCAAGAACATACCACAGCGGGTATGCACCTTGAGGGAACTTGCGTACTCGGGGCAGTTGGACTGCGTCCAATGTGGAAGATCTTGGGAAAGGTGGCCGCGTACAACGTCAGTCGAGGTTGCTGCCGGCAACTCGGAGTACGGGTGTACGTGTCGTGTAGTCCGGGCGTGTACTGATTCGAATCACCGTCGCTCGCGGTCATATGAGCATACTTGCCCACTGCGTCTTGACGTAGTAACAACTGGAATTGTTTATCTTGAACTTGATAAGGCTGTGCTATAACTCGTATTGCAACCATGATTGAATTAGAGATAGGCTCATTAAAGTTTACTTTCACTTTGTGCAAGGAGCATCGCAACAAAGCGTTTCTTGTTTGATTGTGGAGTTGCGATGCTTTTCGGCTCAAGGTCTGCACAATGAGGCTTAAAATCTGAAAGTTAAGGATCAACTTTAGGCGAGTCCTTTATGCAAATCTAGCCAACCCAGTTGCAACCGTCTTGCATGTAGAGTTTCTTGCTTAGGAGAGACGGGTCAGACTTGCTGAGCCTATGTGCTCACGCTTGCTATATAAGTGGTTTTGCAGGTTAACAACGATGCTGAAAAGAAGGTTGTCCGGTGAGACTCGGGAACTCCCGAGTCAGGTAACACATGGAGAACCGAGCCGCTGCTGCTTGTCTTCGTGTCGCTAGCGAGAGGAGTCCGTGGGCTGGACTTCATCTCGAATGCTCTTAGTTATTCGACGTGAGTTGATAAAGACTTCCGCTGTAGCTACTTGATGTAAAGTATTTACAAAGAAAAACTTGTAAGCTTCCGCCATTGTTTTATGTAATACATTGTTCCTCATATGTGTGTTGTTGGGTGCCGCATAACACGGCACCACCCAATGCGATTCCCGGGCGAGTGGCCTGTCTCGGTTGAGCGGGTCGCGTCAGCGTGGTATCAGAGCCGCATTGGGAATAGCACACGGAATAAGGATGGTATTACGACAAAAATTTAGGTTACGGTGAGGATACGGTACTAGGCCCACATAAGGATTTCTATTAGCTTAATATGAAGGTGGCAACCTAACTTACTTGTTATGTCGGAAAATCGTGCATCTCGGGACGAGTTATGTCTTGGGGGGTGCACGTAAGCGCTGTCCACCAGTGCGCACAAGCTGAAGGGTGGAGCCCCGCGGGTGGCAGGTAACCCGATCCGCTTTAGTATCCTCTACGACTCCTCATGTCGTTTGGGGTACTCGAGCAACGTCTGTCCCAGGCGTGCGTGGTGCAATTTGGGAAACCCCGTCACGTGGTTAGTAACGTGAACACGTAGCTCAAGGCGTGTTTGGCTTGAGAACACCTGTGCGAGTGATGACGGACGGGTGTAAGAACTGTATGGATACCGGGTTCGGTGTGCAGCCGGACCTGATGATTGAGTGTGACTTATGCAGGATTAACCACGAAATCGTAGCACGAATAGAACACGTTTGCGAGTGATCGTTTTAGTGCCACCTAAGATACGTTATACCGGTATAATCCGGTTAGGATTTTCTTTTGGTGAGGCTACGTAGTACCGACATGCTTCTTACGGTGCATCGACGCCGTACTAAACATAATAACCCCTTTCCTTTGAAGAAATGACTCATGAACTAACTTTCAACTAAAAATGGAAGTTTGAAACAAATATTAGTTACTGAACTCTTATTTTGAGCTAAGATTCAAATGAGAGGAAGATTAGACTTCAAAGATTTCAAAAAAACAGAGTGCTCTGTTTTCAGCAGAAATTTGTGCTGGACTTCAACAGAGCATAACTCTGAGTAGCTTGACCTAATTAAGGTGTATGATAGAGTTCTGGAAAGATTTTCAAGTGATCTACAACTTCTTTGTAGACCTCCAGAGATAAATTACATGCTAAATGGGTAGAAAGTTCAGAGTAAGGTAAACTGTCCAGAACCAGGACAGCAACAAAACCTCTCTGGACCTTTCTGTTTTTAAGCCATAACTTCTGTAGATAAACCCTTAAGAAGCCTATGATACACCATTGGATAGGTTATGAAATGTGAAACATTGTTGTAGTTCAAGGTTTGTTCAGGTTCTTATTGTATTTACATATACAACTGTGATAAAGTCAGCCATGTACAAAGGAGGTGCTGGCAAATTTTATCCAGGAATTCTGTCAACTTTGGAAAAATCATAACTTTTAATCCGGAAATGGTCTAGGGGCATATGAGTACTCGTTGGAAAAATACTGAAGTTAACTTTAACTTTGGTATTCAACTTGAGTTGTGAAAATGCTCTTAACTAGGTCAAAATCTGGAGATAGTGCAGAAAGGTCTGTTCTGTACAGATAGGCTGAATAACTATGCCTACTAAGGAGTTTTGTAAACATGAATTTTGTTACTGCTTTCATAAAGTTTTGACATAATCATGTTTCCATTAGTCTCACATACTGCTGAGTTCTTGCTTAACTCATCTCAACTACATTTTGCAGTATGGTTCGTAATCGCTCTAGGAGTAGGGCCGGAAGTTCTAGTCGAGGTGGTGATGGTTCTATCCCACCATCGGGACCACCATCCACGGGATGGATGGATCTTATGACTCGAGTTGTCGAGTCTAATCAAGAGAATGCTAGGCTACTCCAAGAAGCAACACAAGAACACACACGCTTACTCCAAGCTTTGGTACAGCAAGGCGTACTCCAGAACACGCAACAAGTCGTTCCACCTCGGGACGCTTATCTGGACTTCTTGGCGACTCAACCGCCTATCTTTACTGAAGCCACCGAACCTGTCGAAGCAGATCAATGGCTTCGTGTCATGGAGTCAAAATTTGGAGTATTCCAGTGTGATGATTACCAGAAGACAAAGTTTGCCGCTCAACAACTCCATGGAGCAGCCGGGAACTGGTGGGTGGATTATGTTGCCACCATTCCGGGGGGCCATCAAGTAACATGGAGAGAGTTTTGTGAAGCCTTTCGTACTCGTTACATACCACTAGGTATTGTCAAGGCAAAGCGGGAGGAATTTTTGGGCTTGAAGCAAGGGGACATGAGTGTCCTCGAGTATGTCAGGAGATTTAATCTCTTGGCCCAATATGCTCCCGAATATGTGGCGAAAGAAGAGGCACGGTGTGACCTATTTTTCCATGGTCTGAGTGCCATATTGCGGGAAAAGCTGGCCGTACACAATAACGGCAGTTACACCGATATGGTCAATGCGGCTTTCATTCAAGAGAAGCCGACACTTGAGTGGCAAGCTGAGAAGAGAAAGATGAGTAAGATCGAGCAGGCCAGCACAAGTCATGTGCCTCAGAAGTACCGTTTGGTGTATCAAACGCCACCCGGTGAAAGACGGAGGCCACCTGTACGATCAACTCCTCAGAGATTGATTACTGGTCAAGTTTTACAACTTGCACCACCTCCAGTGCCGCAGCATCAGACGGTGGTTTGTGCTCCATCGCTGCAGCCATATGTACCTAGCAGTCCACCGCAAGTCAACGAAGAACCGGAGAGGCATCCGTGTCTTACTTGTGGGCGTAAGGGCCATTATGCTAGGCAATGTCTGGAGGAAATTCGAGGCTACGGGTCATCATATTTACAACAATACGACCCGTACCTTAATCTGCAGATAGGAGGGCAGATAAGGGGCAACATTCACTATACTGTGATTGATGATGTTCCGGAAGGAGAAGCCGCTTTAGCAGGGATATTTTCTCTGAATCAGCTACCGGTTTTAGTTCTCTTTGATTCCGGTGCCACACACAACTTCATTAGCCAATCTTTTGTGGCTCAACATCAGCTCCAAACCGTTTATACAAAGAGGCAATACCTCATATCTTCGCCCGGGGGCAGCAGTACCGCAAGCGAGGTTGTCTCCCGAGCACCTCTTTGTTTGGGGGGTAAAATATACCCTACGACTCTCATTATCCTTGAGGGTCTGAAGATCGACATCATTTTGGGGATGTCGTGGTTGAGTTACCACAGAGCGGTTCTTAACATCAGCTCCAGGACCGTTGAGCTCAACTCCCCACAGCACGGTCTTCATATATTAATTCTGGGCGCCAGACGGCAGCAGATTGCAACAGTGAACCACACGGAAGCTGTCAAGATAGAGGACATTCCGGTGGTACGTGAGTATCCGGATGTGTTTCCCGACGATTTACCGGGCATGCCGCCCGAGCGAGACGTTGAGTTCAAGATCGAACTTATACCGGGAACAACACCGATATCACGAAGGCCGTACAAGATGGCACCCAATGAACTGGCAGAATTGAAGACGCAGCTGAATGACCTAATGAGCAAGGGATTTATACGACCAAGTTCGTCACCTTGGGGTTGTTCAGCGTTGTTTGTCAAAAAGAAGGACGAAACACTACGGCTTTGTGTTGATTATCGTCCTTTGAACGCCGTTACCATCAAGAACAAGTATCCACTACCTCGCATTGATATGCTCTTCGATCAATTAGTGGGTGCGAAGGTATTTTCGAAGATGGATCTTCGGTCCGGATATCATCAGATTAAAATCCGGGCAGAAGATATTCCGAAGACGGCATTTTCAACAAGATACGGGCTGTATGAGTATCTCGTTATGTCTTTTGGTTTGACCAACGCCCCGGCACACTTTATGTATCTGATGAATTCAGTGTTCATGCCGGAGTTGGATAAATTCGTCGTGGTCTTCATCGACGATATCTTGGTGTACTCCAAGTCAGAGGAAGAACATGCTGAACATCTGCATATTGTGCTACAAAGATTGCGAGATCATCAGCTCTATGCAAAATTCAGCAAGTGTGAATTCTGGATTAATCAAGTACCTTTTCTCGGACACATTATTTCAGCGGAGGGCATCGCTGTAGATCCGAGTAAAATTATCCAAGTACAGAAATGGGAGTCACCAAAGTCAGTACATGAAATCCGAAGCTTCCTCGGTTTAGCGGGGTACTACCGAAGGTTTATTCCGAGTTTCTCCAAGATTGCTAAACCGATGACGGAATTATTAAAGAAGAATACCAGATTTGTGTGGGGTGATGCGTGTGAACAAGCTTTCAAGACTTTAGTGAAGTATCTCACAACAGCCCCAGTTCTTGCTCAGCCGGATACAACGAAGCCATTCGACGTTTATTGCGATGCATCTGGCATCGGTCTTGGCTGCGTGCTGATGCAAGAAAGACGAGTGGTCGCTTATGGATCTCGTCAACTCAGAACTCACGAGCAGCATTATCCAACTCATGACCTTGAGTTAGCTGCCGTGGTCCTTGCTTTGAAGATGTGGAGGCATTACTTGCTCGGAAATCTTGTACACCTCTACACCGACCACAAGAGCTTGAAGTACATCTTCACTCAGAAAGAATTGAACATGAGGCAACGAAGGTGGCTAGAGCTCATTAAGGATTATGAACTAGAGATTCATTATCATCCAGGAAAGGCGAATGTGGTCGCCGATGCGCTTAGTCGTAAGGCGCATATCCATCACCTAACTATTGCTGAAATGGATGATAAAGAACCAAGTCTCCGTGTCATCCCGTATGGAGCTCTCTATAATCTTGCTCTCATTCCTACCATCCGAGAGGAGATCATTGAGGCTCAACGAAAAGACAAGGGTATGTCTCACATACGACGAAGAATAGACAACGGAGAAATGAAGTGCTTCCGGAAGGATGATGAGGGTACTTTGTGGTTTAACGACCGGATTGTAGTACCCCGGGATATGGGACTACGGAAGAAAATTTTGGATGAAGCTCATTTGTCCAAGTTTTCCATTCATCCGGGCAGTAATAAAATGTACCAAGATCTCCGGAAGAAGTTTTGGTGGACACGTATGAAACGTGAAGTTGCAAAGTACGTTTCAGAATGTGATACGTGTCGAAGAGTCAAGGCCGACCATATGAAGAAGTCAGGCCTGTTGCAGCCATTGCAAGTACCGGCATGGAAATGGGAAGACTTGAGTATGGACTTCATCGTCGGGTTGCCGATGACCTCCCACAACCATGATTCGATTTGGGTAATCGTGGACCGATTAACCAAATCAGCACATTTCATCCCTGTGCATACTAGGTACAACACAAAGCAGTATGCGGAGCTGTACATAGCACGGATCTTGTGCTTACATGGAGTTCCCCGCACCATTGTGTCAGATCGAGGATCGCTATTCGTAGCCCGTTTCTGGGAGCAGCTACATGCATCCTTGGGGACAAAGTTGATTAGAAGCTCTGCATATCACCCTCAAACCGATGGGCAAACTGAGAGGGTGAATCAAATACTAGAGGATATGCTAAGAGCATGTGCCATCCACCACGGTAAGGGCTGGGACGATCACTTACCGCTGGCGGAGTTCTCGTACAACAACGGATATCAGACGAGCATCAAAATGGCGCCATATGAAGCTCTATACGGCCGGAAGTGCCGTACACCATTGAACTGGTGCGAATCCGGTGAACGAGTAACATTCGGGGTTGATCTTGTCAATGAAGCCGAAGAGAGAGTTCGGATAATACAAGAGAACCTCAAAGCTGCCCAATCTCGTCAAAAGAGCTACGCGGACCAGAGACGTCGACCGCTGCATTTCAAAGTCGGAGAGCACGTGTATCTTCGTGTGTCTCCGATGAAGGGGATTCATCGGTTCGGTGTCAAGGGGAAACTTGCTCCCCGATTTATCGGTCCGTTTACTATCACGGAGAAGTGCGGGAACGTAGCCTACCGGCTGGGACTACCGGCAAGCCTTGCCGGTATTCACGACATATTTCACGTGTCCCAGCTGCGGAAATGTCTCAGGTTTACAGCTGCCATCCGCACCGAAGCCATCGACGAGTTGAAACCGGATCTCACCTATGTTGAGCAACCTGTACAGATTATCGACGAAAAGACCCGGACCACCAGGAACCGGACTTTGAAATTTTACAAAGTCCTGTGGAGTAATCATACCCCGGAAGAGGCGACGTGGGAAACCGAAGATTACATCCACAAGAATTATCCGGAGCTTTTGTCATAAACCTTGTAATTACCTCCCACCTCGTTCCTCGTTTGAATCTCGGGACGAGATTCCTTTTAAGGGGGGAGGAATGTAAAGGTCCCAAAATTATGAATACAAAGAAACACTTATTTGCAAAAGTTGGTTTCATATGTATGAAAATTGGGACTTGTTAAAACTTTTCCCCACATGTGATAACACACGTGAGGATTTTGCTTCACACAAGTCAAATGTTTATTTGAGAACTTGGAACCCTAGAGGGGTCAAAACCAAGGATGGGAAGTTCCCATATGTGTGAGAAAGCAAAAATCCGATTTGGAACAATTTGTTCAAACAAAAATTCAAATGAGAAAAACTCAATGGAATTCAAAACTGTTGGGCTAAAAATCTCATTTGCAGCAGCCAAAATAAAAATCAGATTTCATATTTGAATTCCTTGAGTCCAAATTAGGGGGTGTGCAAAGTTTCATGATTTATGGAAATAGTTTGCAACCCATTTTGCAAAATGGACTTTAAAAGACAAAGAATTCAAATGCATGTTTGAATTTGGATGAAACTTGCCCAATTATCCAAATGCATACCAGATTTGAACTCCCACAAATGAATTCACTCAACATTCAAACTTGGGAGATATTTGGAGAGGGGATAAGGAGGACTGATCAGTGGGTCCCATTTGTCATTGGGAGCACTGAAATTGCAAAAGATGTCCACAGTCTCTGTTTTGCTTACTTCCCACGTGAAGCAGTCGGCAGAGCCGACAGCGGCGCTCACCGCCTCGGGCGACCGCCTCCCCGCGGGAACCGCCTCACCCAGGGCTTTATTAACCCCTGTCGGGCTCCTTCTCCCTCTCATCGCCGAAGCCCCGAAACCTCGGCCTGTTCTTCCTCCTCGCGCAAGAAAAATCAACCGAGCGCTGCCGCTGAGCTCTCGGTCGATCGACCACCACCTAGCGCTTGTGCCAGCCGCAGCTGAGCAGCAAAACTGCACCGCAGAACACCCCACAGCATCCCCGAGCCATCACCGAGCAGATTCACGCTCTCTGCACCGAGAACATCGAGTTTCCGCGGCGGCCGAACACCCCGGCGGCAACGTGCTCCCGTGGACAGCTCCACAGAGCGGCTTTCACGACCAAGAAAGCGGTCCCTGGGACGCGCAAAGTCTCCGTGCAGCTTCCACCCGAAGCACCGAGTCTGTCTCGGCCTCTCAACAACGAATTTCAAAGATCCTCTCCGGCCGGTGAAAACTGACCCGCGGGTATGAATCGACGAAATTCTCGAGTTATATTCATTTAGAGCTCTGCAAATTTCGCACATAGAATCTAGACTGGTGTAGCAACTTTTCTTCTTCACAAAACGTCGCATGAAACCCATGGTAAACGGCTTGTTTCAAGCTTTTCCAACGGCTACCACAATAAGGGGCATCGGATGCATGATGAACCCTAGGTTGGAGCCATTTCCGAGCCCATATGCGGCCACGCCGAGCAGGGCAAACCTCCACTAGTGCTGTAGAACCTTTCCAGGGGACTTCTGGCGGACTAGAGCATCGGGGCAACGTTGCCGGACTCCCTCAGAGCCGCTGCACCGGTGCGGGGTGGTTTAGGAACCTCGCCGGTCTGGGGAAGTCCCACCATCGTGTTCCTCAGGTTAAAATAGTGCCTGGCGGCGAGTGACAGCTCGGGAGTTGGTCGGAGCGACGAAAACCGGCGAACTCCGGCGAGCCCGGCGGCGCAGAAGCGCGGGGGCGGGAGGTAGACGAAGGTGCTACCGGCCCCACGCGTCAGTCGCACAGAAACAGTGGACCGGATACTCTGTGGCGCGGGATCGGCTGTGACAGCGCGGGAAACAATTCTGTAGCCCGTGTGGCGCGCTCCCGGCAGCAGACACGTGTCCCTGGTCCCACAGTCAGGTTTAAACTTTTCCCTGGATTTATTCAAATCCCAGATTTTCCCCAAACTTTAGCAGAGCATAACTTTTGCTAGGAACCTCCAAATTTAGTGATTCAAATTGGGTTAGATTCAGATTGAAAAACTCTATCCAATTATGCAACCCAATTTGTATGAAAGTCTTTATTTAATTCTGGAAAATTCTTTAAAGATTTTCAGCAAAAGAATTTTAGAGGGAGTTTGGTTTATCCAAAAATCCTCAAATTTTGCCAGAATATTCTCTAGGGTGTTATTAGACTCCTGTAAAAGTTTCAGCCCATTTGGAGTTGAATTGATCAGGGTAATTCAGATTGTAAGTTCCTGTATTCAAATGAATACAGAAACATTTTCAGAGAATTTCCAAAACTTGTAAATTCAGTTCTGGGAAATTCTTAGCTCTAAAAATCCTAGAAAAATTCATGTAGACTCTATAAACTATAATTGAAATTGTGGTTCACTGAGTTTGACATGAACATGGATGTTACCTCAGAATTAATTCATCTTTGACTAAACACTTAGAGAATTATTCTGAATAAACCATTCCATGAAATGTGCTAGATTATGGTCCAGAGGACTTTCTCGTGACAAGGAACTCACATGAAAATTCTCAGCTCCAGTAGAGCTCTGGATCACCACTGTCATGTGTGATCCCTTAAGGTGATCAACACTTAAGTGGAAAAAGCACTTAATAAGTGATCTTAGTGTTTAAGCCCAACCCAAACCACTAGCACCAGTGTCATTTTAAATTCTTAAACAAAGTTCCAGTTTTAAAATGGTTGTTAGATCTTATGAGCAAAAGCTTTTCAATTAAATACATATGCATGATCATATCGTGTAGCATATACGTGAAGAAGGTGAGAAGGACTTGAAGTGAAGATCAAGGAGGAAAGAGAACAAGTGATCAAGCTCCAAGTGGTCGTCACTAACTGATTGTAACAGTAGTCACCTGCAAAACAGGCAAGCCCCGGTTTGCATTTGAACCGTTTTATACAGCATTTTCATTTGTAGGAATCATAGCTTTACATTGTTGATTGCATTACGTCTAGATGATATTGAAAACCCCACTTGCATGACCAGAAACACCTATGAGAGAAAGGGTAGAATAGCAACTCCTCGAGGGAATTTGGCTACGCTAATCTTAGTAGGAAAGGTCCGGTAGAAGTCGAGTGGTTGGAATCTACTCGCGAGTTTAGAGCTGGTTTACTCGGAACGGGTCCGAATTAGAGAGAATGATGAAAGTTCACACTTAAGAAATGGAGACCGGGCAGGGAGGTTTAGATGCAGCAGGTTGCAGGCCGTGCGTGCATAGCCCTGCCTGTGTCGGTTAAGGCCCGTCCGTGCTTGGCCCTGTTGGACAAGTTTGAGTTGTGTACCGGGCACATACTGGCTATATGGGACCCAGGAAACCGATGTACCTTGGGAGATCCATAGTGGAACTTTTCCAACTGCCTTAGGCTTTCGGCGTCAGGGTAGCAGGAGGTAACTCGCTCAAGAACATACCACAGCGGGTATGCACCTTGAGGGAACTTGCGTACTCGGGGCAGTTGGACTGCGTCCAATGTGGAAGATCTTGGGAAAGGTGGCCGCGTACAACGTCAGTCGAGGTTGCTGCCGGCAACTCGGAGTACGGGTGTACGTGTCGTGTAGTCCGGGCGTGTACTGATTCGAATCACCGTCGCTCGCGGTCATATGAGCATACTTGCCCACTGCGTCTTGACGTAGTAACAACTGGAATTGTTTATCTTGAACTTGATAAGGCTGTGCTATAACTCGTATTGCAACCATGATTGAATTAGAGATAGGCTCATTAAAGTTTACTTTCACTTTGTGCAAGGAGCATCGCAACAAAGCGTTTCTTGTTTGATTGTGGAGTTGCGATGCTTTTCGGCTCAAGGTCTGCACAATGAGGCTTAAAATCTGAAAGTTAAGGATCAACTTTAGGCGAGTCCTTTATGCAAATCTAGCCAACCCAGTTGCAACCGTCTTGCATGTAGAGTTTCTTGCTTAGGAGAGACGGGTCAGACTTGCTGAGCCTATGTGCTCACGCTTGCTATATAAGTGGTTTTGCAGGTTAACAACGATGCTGAAAAGAAGGTTGTCCGGTGAGACTCGGGAACTCCCGAGTCAGGTAACACATGGAGAACCGAGCCGCTGCTGCTTGTCTTCGTGTCGCTAGCGAGAGGAGTCCGTGGGCTGGACTTCATCTCGAATGCTCTTAGTTATTCGACGTGAGTTGATAAAGACTTCCGCTGTAGCTACTTGATGTAAAGTATTTACAAAGAAAAACTTGTAAGCTTCCGCCATTGTTTTATGTAATACATTGTTCCTCATATGTGTGTTGTTGGGTGCCGCATAACACGGCACCACCCAATGCGATTCCCGGGCGAGTGGCCTGTCTCGGTTGAGCGGGTCGCGTCACGCGGCGCTGCTGCACTCACTCGCGAGAAACCGAGTCGGTTCAGTGAAAGCAGCCTCTGTCAAGTGGGTCCCCCTCCCCTCTAATTCTTTTCTTTTGTTTGTGCTGCATAGATCTCAGCTACTCCCCATTTAATTGTAGACTTCACTCCCAAGTCATGAGTGGAATTTGATTTCCTCAAATTGAAGTTAGTTTGGCTATATTTGGTTCACATTTGAATTTGAAATTCAAATTCAGTTTTAAATTAATCCAAATATAGCTCCCGACAAGATGAACTCCAACGAGGATAAAAGTTGTTGGACTAACTCAGAAAAATGTGCTGATTTTGAATATGAAGTCAACTTTTGATTCCAAGTGATGAAAATAGCTAAAATTTGAATTTGCATTCAAATTAGCCCTTTTTACAAAAGTCTCTAAAAGTGCCTCAAAATGATTTGGATTTGCATGAAACTTGGACTGAGCACTCCTAATAATATTTAGGGCCTAATGGTGAGATCAGCCTCTCATGTTTATATGTGTGAGATCCTACTTTTGGATTTGTGAGTTCTTCCTCTAATCACCTTTTGATTGTGTTTACATGCTCTTCACAAATGTTCATGAGACTTCCACAAAATGAGCTGTGGTGTGGTGATATGATGAACACTCTAGGAAGTTAATTCTTGGGCTTTTACACTCACTGCCCCTACATTGAGACAGAACACAAAACCAGATTGCGATCTGGAATCATCTTTGTCTGTTTGGAAGCTAGCATTGGTGTAATCCGTTACAACAAGCTGTTCTTCACCGACAAACACTCGGAACACATCCTTAGTTCTTTTCAAGTACTTAAGGATGTTTCTAACAACTGTCCAATGATCCTCACCATATCTGATTTATACCTGCTCATAATACTTAGAGCATAAGAGACATTTGGGTGTGTAAATAGCATGGCATACATGATGTATCCAATAGCCAAAGCATAACGAATAGCTCTCATCCTCTTTTGCTCATCAGGCGTCGAAGGACACTGACATGTGACATTGGCAAGAAACCTTTCTTAGAATCTTGCATATTGAACCGATTCAATATCTTGTCAATATATGTAGCTTTGCTTAATCCAATCAGCCTCTATCCCTATAGATCCTTATGCCCAAAACATACTATGCCACTCCTAAATCCTTCATTGAGAAACTTTTTCTTAATGAGGATTTAACAAGAGCAAGCATTGGAATATCATTCCCAATGAATAATATGTCATCTACATATAGGACCAGAAATACAATCGCGCTCCCATTGAACTTCTTATAAATACAAGGCTCTTTTGCGTTCTTGATGAAATCATACATTTGACTACTTCATCAAAATGTAGATTCCAACTCCGAGATGCTTGCTTCAATCCGTAGATGGACTTTTGAAGTTTGCATATTTTCCTAGCATTTTTAGGATCGACAAAACCCTCAAGTCGTGTCATGTACACATCCTCACTTAGGCTTCCATTAATAAAGATTGCTTTAATATCCATCTACCATATTTCATAATCAAAATATACAGCAATCGCTAAGTGAATCTGAACAGACTTTAGCATTGTGACGGGCAAAAACATTTCATCATAATCAACACCTTGGATCTGTATGAAACCTTTCGCCACCAATCATGCTTTATAGATGTGAACTTTTCCATCCATACTAGTATTTTATTGAAAATCCATTTTCAATCGATAGGTCTCACACCTACGATTGGATCAACCAAGTTCCAAAGTCGATTCTCATTCTTGGATTCTATTTCGGATTCCATGGCTCCAAGTCATTTCTTAGAGTCAGGTCCCATCATTGCTTCGGTGTAGGTCATAGGCTCATTATTGTCCAACAATAACATGGCGTGCTGCTCCGTGGTTAGGAGTGTTATTTTTTCAGTTGCACGACGTGCCGTTGTATACCTTCGTGGGGCTGGCACTTCAACAACAGGTTGTACAATATCTTGTACATCATGTATAGAATCAGTGGGTGCTAAAACATTTTCAAGTACTTCTTGAATTTCTTCAAGTTGTACCTTGCTCCCACTAACTCTTTTTGAGAGAAACTCTTTCTCCAAGAAAACACTATTGTGAGCGGTAAACACTTTGCCGTCATTTTATTATAAAAATAATATTCTTTGGTTTCCCCTGGATACCCCACAAAGAAACATTTTTCTGATTTAGGAGTGAGTTTGTATTACGTCAAACGTTTAACATAAGCCTCACATCCCCTGTGGGGACCACCCCGTGGTTCACCCACTCCAGGATCGCATAGGGTGGTGCCGTGCGATGCAGCACCCAACAGCACACACGAAAAGAATAAAGAACAACATACAAACTTTTATTTGATATAAAACAGCGGAAGTCTTTTTACAAAACTTATTTATACAGCGGAAGTAATATACATATGTAGCCTCTCATCCTAACTATTCAGAAGTGCAGCCGTCCAGCCCGAGGACGCTACAAACTAGCAGCATGGAACCGGAGAATCACGGCGGCGTGCAGGGCTCTAGCTCGGCCGTGTACCCCGACGGGGGCATCGCCTCGTCCTCGGAACCTTCCTCATAACTCTCACCTGCACACATCTCAAATATTGCAACCGTGAGCATGAAGGCTCAACAAGTGTTAACCGTCAACCCTAGGCATGGAACACTACGTGCAAGGATGTGTAAGGTAGGAAAGGACTTTGCGATAAAGACACGCCTATAAGTTGATCCTTACTTTCAGTTTTATAGTAGCAGATTCATATGCCTTAGGCAGCCCTCACATCGGAAGTCCACAATCAAACAAGAAACGCTTTCCTCCGATGTGGTGATGCCCAAAGTGGAATATAAACTTAATTAGCTCTATAACTACAGCAATCAAGGTATTCAAGACATTAATAGGTCAATACAACATTTTCAGTTGGCTTATTTCACTTCTTACTACGTCACAGCGCAGTGAACAAGCGGGTACTCAAATAACCGCGAGGGACGGTGATTGCAATCAAGACACACCCAGATAACACGTTGCATACACCCACTTTCAGAAGCGTGATTCCACACCCCTTCCTACTCTGTTGTATGCAACAACCTTTCAAAGGCAACCCAAATGCCGAACCGGTCCATCCGTAACGGGTAGGAGGTCCCCGCGTGGAGCGTGACTGTGCCCACCGGCAGATTTACACCTTGCTACCCTCAACCCACTCCTATTTACGGTTGGGTAAGCCTCGACACCCAGGTTAACCAATTACATCGGTTTCCTGGTTCCCATATGCCAGTATGCATTCGGTACTGTTTGATACTTGTCCAGCAGGGCCACACACGGACGGTCCTCAACCGACGCCAACAGGGCTACGCACGTGAGACCTCTGCTCACTGCTTCCTATCCCCCCTGCTGGGTCTCATTTTCATATCTTAAGCCATTTGCTTCATCTTTTCATCCCGTGTAATAAGTACTATCTCGCGAGTAGCTTCCAACCACTTGACTTCTACCGAGATCCTAAACATTAGCATGGCATTTTCTACTCGTCGAGTCTGTAAACTACCCAACCCACCATAGGAGTCAAGAGGCTATGCAATTGGGGTTTCAATCACCTTAACTCTAATGCATACATTTCAACCTAGACATAAGTGATACAAATGAAAAAACTTTATAAAAGGTACTTAAGTGCATACCGGGGCTTGCCTGGTTGCGAGTTAAAGGGAAAGTCAGCTTCTGGTGGGAGGACGTCCAAAGGCTCCGGTGCGTCCTCAACTTCGGTCACTAAATGAAATGTAGCAAAATAGATGTATAAGTATTAAGGCTTTATAAGAATTGAATTACTATTCATAGCTATTGCTATTTAGGATCCTTAATTGGCTTTGGGATTTTTACAGTGGATACTAGACCCTCTAAGGATGATTTGAGCCAAATTTGGAGACATGTCATTGCATAATGTAGTCTTTAAAATTCCTACAAGTACAATGCTTATCTGAATTTTGATCCCAAATCAGGATCTTTGACATAGCTAGAAATGGAAGATCTGATTAGGGTAAGTCTCCATGGTTCTAACAAAATTTATTTCACCATTTTTGGAGCTACCATCAGAGAGGTATGAATTTTTGAACTTAGACAGGAGTTCTGAAAAAGCTTCTGTTTAAATTTGAATTTCCAAATAAAGGCTGAACTTGGGAAGGCAGTTTAGCCTAGCAAATGATCTCCAATGAAGTCCAAATTTTTACTGGAGATCAGTAACTATGAGAATGATTTTCTGACCAAATTTGGAAATATTTCATAAAGAATTGCTCCTGTAATAAATCCCTAAAGGATTTACTAAAAACAATTCTACAGAAATTCCTGGGCATTTTCATAGCCTAAAATTGGTCTCTCTGTGAAGTACTCCTCATGAGGAATCTAACAAAATTGGTCTCACTATTTTTGGAGTTTTCTACACAAAGTTATGAGCTTGCAAAGATCAGCTCATTTCTGGAATTATTTCCCTAATAGAAACTTCAAATAATTAGAACTGGGCCCACTGTTTTAATTCGGACCAGTCAGATCTTGTCAACACTGGAGGCTACGGGGTTATTCCCGCGCAGCCGCACCAGATCCGGCGCCACAAGCCGATCCGGATCCTTCCTGGTGCCACCGACAGGTGGGGCAGGCCCCCACCTTCTTCAACCTCGCGCCCGGCCGGCCTCCTCGCCGGAGAAGCGACCGTGCCTCGTCGGAACGGCTGTCCCGTGCCTTAAACGGCTCAACCCTCGCCGCCTGTGCCTAAAACCCGACGAGGAACACTTTGGTGAGCTCGGTGGCGGCGCTAACTGGCCGGGAATACCTCCCCGACGGTGGCAGTAACTCGGGCGACTCCGGCGACGTGGTGTTCGCCCGGCAAGCCCGGAAACCGACCGCGGTTGGGTACTACAGCACCACCGTGACCTTGGGAGCTCGGAACACTACCCTGATCCCTCGGAAAACGGCTGGAAACATGAGCTCACCGTGCGACCGAAGTGGTTCTTCCCCGCCGTGAGGAAAAACACGGAGAACTCTTCGGACTCTGCATGGTATTGCTTGCCCTTTGCTCGAGAAGGGTCGTCATGGCTTGGAGAACCTATGCCTACACTCTTGTGAGCCCCAACCCAATATGGCCCTGGAATTTACCGTTTTCTTTCAACTCGGTTCCAAGGAACCGCCGGTGACAAACTTCGAATTCCAGCCAACCTAGGCTATGATCTAGCTCCAAACTTGGAGGACAGCAAGAAGGGTCGACAACGCACCTAGAACACCGGTTGGATGAGCGTGAACGAGCCGGGGGTGGCCGGTCGACGGTGCGGCGTTGTGGCGGCAAGCTGGAAAGTGGAACGATGAACTTAGGCTCAGTTCTCGGGACCAGCTCGAAGGAACGACAGGGGCTGTCGTCAGAGAGGAACTAGAGGGCCTTGCGCACCTTCCTATGACCTCAACCGGTCGTGACAACGTCGGAGTGGTGTCGATGACGGACAGGCGACGCGGATCAACCGAGCGGCGGCCGAGGCTACGCGAACTGAGCAGGGAAAAGGGAAAACACGTCGGTGGACGGCCGAGAGAGCAAGGGAGGTTGTGCTGGGACTGTGGCACGCGCGGATGATCAAGTAGGCGGCAGAAACAGGAGGTGGCGCGGCACACCTCGGGCGTGGGTCGGAGACGGGAGCTGTCGTGCCCCTGCTGTTCGACCGAATGGAGAAAAGGCTGTAGCTCCTGTGGGTGGCTGACAAATGGGCCCCACCTCCCCCTTTTGTTTAATCAAACTTTCTCTGATCTTTTCCATCCAGCAACTCAAAATTTAAGGCTAGACTTTCACCCCAAGTTAAGTTTGAATTTGCTGAATTCAGAGGGTTCTAATTCGGTGTGAAATTTGGATGTGGTTTGATCATTTGAATTTGAAAAGGAGTTTGAATTCTCCACTTTGTATTACCTCAAAAATATAGCAAACCAGCTCCAAAATTTCCAACTTTTGGCATGGCTGCTCATTCAAAGGTGGAGAACACATTTGTGAACCCAAATTTTGAAATTGAGGGAATTGGAATTTGAAATTGAATTTGAAATTCGGATTAGTGGGCTTCTCCTTTTAATCTTAAACAAATATTAAAACTCCTCCAAATGAGCTGAAATTTGGAAGGTTGAATATTTGGACTATGAAGATCCAAGTTGTGCATTTAGATCTCCATGTTTGGAAGTTTTGGGAAGTCTAAACCCTCACTTTGAACTCACACTTATTATAATTCAAAGTTTTAATTCCCCTCATTTTTAATAAGTTTATATGAGCTGAATTTTCTTGCTACCACTTTTGGGGATTTTACATCCCTCCCCCCTTAAAAAGAATCTGGTCCCGAGATTCCAAAGGAAAAGCAAAGTGGGGAAAACTTTACCGGGTATATGATGATAGCAAGTCTGGATAATACGTGCGTAAATAATCCTCGCTTTCCCGTGTCGCCTCATCAGCGGTATGGTTACTCCACAAGACCTTGTAGAACCATAAGGTCCGGTTTCTTGTGGCACGAGTATTTTCATCGATGATCCGGATTGGATACTCCGTGTACGTGAGGTCCGGTTGAAGAACTTCTATGTCTTCTGTGCGGATTTCAGCGGAGGGTTTGAGACACTTCCTCAGCTGAGATATGTGGAAGACGTTGTGAATGCCTGCGAGCGACGCTGGTAACTCCAGGCGATAGGCCACGGGTCCACATCTTTCAATGACGGCAAACGGACCAATGAACCGCGGCGCAAGTTTACCCTTCACTCTGAAACGGTGAACTCCCTTCATCGGAGACACACGGACATAAACAAGGTCCCCGTTGTCGAAGTGGAGAGGACGGCGTCTTTTATCTGCATAGCTTTTCTGACGAGATTGAGCAGCCTTGAGGTTGGCTTGTATCACTCGCACTCGTTCTTCAGCTTCATTCACAAGTTCAATGCCGTAGATGACTCGCTCGCCGGACTCGCACCAGTTGAGAGGTGTGCGGCATTTCCGGCCGTAGAGAGTTTCATACGGCGCCATCTTGATGCTATCTTGATAGCCATTGTTGTATGAAAACCCTGCCAACGGCAAATGATCATCCCAATTCTTGCCATGGTGGATGGCACAAGCGTGTAGCATGTCTTCCAGCACTTGATTCACCCGTTCAGTTTGACCATCTGTCTGCGGGTGATACGCGGAGCATCGGATCAGTTTGGTCCCCAACGATGCGTGCAGCTGTTCCCAAAACCGAGAGACGAACAGCGCACCGCGATCTGAAATGATGGAGCGGGGAACACCGTGCAAACATAAGATCTTTGAAATGTACAGCTCCGCATATTGCTTGGCCACGTACTTTGTATGTACGGGGATAAAATGAGCCGAGTTGGTTAGTTGATCGACTATCACCCAAATCGAGTTATGTTTGTGAGATGTCAGAGGTAATCCGACTATGAAGTCCATGCTGATATCCTCCCACTTCCACGCCAGAATGTTCAACGTTGCAGCTGTCCGGCTTTACGCATATGGTCGGCTTTCATCCGCCGACACGTATCACATTTGGATACGTACTTTGCGATTTCTCTTTTCATCCGCGTCCACCAAAACCTTGTTTTCAGATCTTGGTACATCTTGTTGCTGCCCGGATGAATAGAATACTTGGTCAAATGTGCTTCGTCCAATATTTTCCTCCGAAGCTTCATGTCGCGGGGTACCACTATACGGTCTTTAAACCATAGTGTACCGTTATCATCTCTTCGGAAGCATTTCATTTCGCCATTCTTCATCCTTCTCCGAATGTGCGACATTCCCACGTCTTTCTTCTGTGCTTCCATAATCTCCTCTCGTATTGTAGGGACGAGAGCAAGATTATACAATGCCCCATATGGAACCAAGTACAGACTCGGCTCCTCCTCTTCAAGTGGGGTGATGGATAGACTGTTGACATGGGATTTGTGGCTTAAGGCATCGGCAACCACGTTTGCCTTCCCGGGATGGTAGTGAATCTCAATCTCATAGTCTTTGATCAGCTCTAGCCATCTCCGTTGCCGCATATTCAACTCCTTTTGAGTGAATATATACTTCAGACTCTTGTGGTCGATGTAGAGGTGCACTAAGTTCCCAAGCAAATAGTGCCTCCACATCTTCAAGGCCAATACCACAGCAGCGAGCTCAAGATCATGAGTCAGATAGTGCTGCTCGTGGTTACGAAGTTGGCATGAGCCATAGGCGACCACTCTTTTTCCTTGCATCAATACACAACCAAGCCCGATGCCAGACGCATCACAATATACGTCGAAGGGCTTGGTTGTATCCGGTTGAGCTAACACCGGGGCTGTTGTAAGATGCTTCACTAATGCTTGGAAAGCTTCTTCACAATCTGAGCTCCAGATATATTTGATACCCTTCTTCAACAGTTCAGTCATCGGCTTAGCATACTTGGAGAAGTTTGGTATGAATCTCCAGTAATATCCTGCTAACCCGAGGAAACTCCTGACTTCGTGGACTGATGTGGGGGACTTCCATTTCAGCACTTGTTCGATCTTGTTTGGATCAACTGCAATGCCTTCTTCAGAAATAATGTGACCAAGGAATGGCACTTGGCTGATCCAAAACTCACACTTGCTGAACTTGGCATAAAGCTTATGGTCTCGCAAACATTGAAGCACGATATGCAAGTGCTTGGCGTGTTCTTCTTCAGACTTGGAGTAAACCAAGATGTCGTCTATGAACACCACCACAAACTTGTCCAACTCCGGCATGAATACTGAGTTCATGAGGTACATGAAGTGTGCCGGGGCATTGGTGAGACCAAATGACATGATGAGGTATTCATACAACCCATATCTCGTCGAGAAGGCCGTCTTCGGAATATCTTCCGCTCGGATCTTGATTTGATGGTACCCTGAGTGAAGATCCATCTTTGAAAACACACTTGCACCCACAAGTTGATTGAATAATATATCGATGCGGGCAGTGGATATTTATTCTTGATGGTGACGGCGTTGAGAGGTCGGTAGTCCACACACAACCTCAAGGTTTCATCCTTTTTCTTCACAAACAGCGCCGAGCATCCCCATGGCGAGGAACTCGGTCGAATGAAACCCTTCTTCATAAAATCGTTGAGCTGCTCCTTCAATTCAGCCAGCTCATTCGGAGACATCTTGTACGGTCTCCGTGAGATCGGTGTCGTCCCTGGTACAAGTTCGATCTTGAACTCGACATCCCTTTCGGGTGGCATGCCCGGGAGATCATCCGGAAAGACATCCGGGTATTCACGGACCACACGAATATACTCAAGTTTTGTGGCTTCCGTGTTATAGGTGGCTGGAGCTTCTTGAACCGAACGGTAAAGAATAAGAACATGTGGTTCATAAAGTGGAGAGTTTAAATGAACCACACATGGAATGATGTCAAGAACAGCACCATTGCGATGTAGCCATGACATTCCTAAAATGACATCAAGTTTTTGACTTTCTAACATGATTAGAGAAGTCAGATATAGATTCCCACCCAACTGTAATGGTGCTCTATAGACCATTCTATCAGCTGTTATTTTTCCACCCGGAGAACATATCAAATATGAATTATTTGTGGGAATGATAGGCAGTTGATATTTAATAACATAAGACTGACTTATGAAATTATGGGTGGCACCGGAGTCAAAAAGTATGACTACGGGATGACCTAGGTAAGAGAACGTACCCGCAAGGACGGGTTCGCCTTCCGGCACGTCTTCAATAGCTAAGTGGTGGACGTTGCCGGGTTTTGGTGCTGGTTTCTTGGGCTGATTGCGGGGCTGATTAGCACCCTGATATGGTGCTGCACCCCTGCCCTGTCGCGGCTCGGGGCAGTCCCTCGAAATGTGCCCGACAAGGCCACACGTATAGCACGTGTAAGGTGTCGGGGTCCCGCCAACTTGAGGACGAAATCCCGGTGCACGCTGTTGAAACTGAGGCGTACGTGGGACCATCCTTTGCTGCTGCTGTTGCTGTGATGGATACGTTGGTCGAAAGCCAGACGCATTATATTGCCGACCGCGAAACTGAGGTGGTCGCGCCGGTGGCTGCCATCTCTGAACGGATGGTGAGCGATACACCACGCGGTATTTCTGTGGCGTTCCACCACTGCTGCTCGTCAGCACGCTGCGTTTCCTCTTGTCAGAACCGCGCTCGCGCTGAGCATTTTCTTGTAGAATCGCGGCATTAACTAGATCGTTGAATGTGCCGCGATTGCTTTGGGCGAGGTGGACCTTCATCTTGGAATTCAGGCCCCGGAAGAAAGCGTTGCGCTTGATGTCTTCCGTCCCCTCAAATCCTGGTGCATACTGCGCCAGCCGGTTGAATAACCTAGAGTACTCATGAGCACTCCTCTCGCCTTGTCGTAGCGCTAGGAACTCCTGGAGCTTCATTTCCATCACTCCGGGAGGTATGTGATAGGCGCGGAACGCCTCCCGGAATTCCGTCCATGTGACGGCATGGCCAGCCGGTAAGGAGGCGGTGTAGTTCGCCCACCAGGTACCGGCTTCTCCTTGAAGCTGTTGCGCTGCATACAGCGCCTTCTGGTGTTTGGTGCATCGTAGCAGCCCGAACTTCGCCTCCAGAGTGCGGATAAAGCTGTCCGCCTCCAAAGATTCTTCGGCCTCCGTGAAGACCGGTGGATGGGTTGCCATGAATTCAGAATACGAACTTTGTTGGGGCTGGCGTTGCCCATTGTCTTGGCGTCCTCCCTGATGGGACGCATTTTGCTGGACTAGCATCCACAGCAACTCGGTTTGCTCGTCGCGCGAGCCGAGCACTGCGGCGAGAACCTCCGCAAGATTCCTTGGAAGTTCTGGTGGTGGAGGAGGTAGTTGCTGCTGCGTCATGGTTTGCTCCGGTGGTGGAGACTCATCACCACGAACCTGACTTGGACCTCCCTCCTCTTGCGTTGAACGTGTCCGCACCATTCTGCATTCAGATCATTCAAATGATCAGCACATGTTGGTTTATTTCATCCAATCTATAAATAGTAGTGCGAGAATGGAATAAACAATGCGCATAACAATCACACAAATGGATAAAGTATAAACTTTATACAACATATACATCCATGGACCGTGTCACATGATCGAGTTCCAAAGTATTGAACTTTATGGGTTAAAAGTTCATTTCGACCATCGGGGCCACCATGGGATGTTAAGTGTGTTAGCATGCGTAATTCCTCGCTATTGTATTGGACCCAAGCGTATACTAACTCGAAGTGATATGTCAAATGCATAAACCCTTCGACTCCAAATCGCTGTTTACAACAGCCACTGGACGTCAAACGGTGAAACTAAGTGTTTTGGTTGAAATACAGAAAATTCCAGAGAGCATTTTGGTCTGCCCTGTTTCTGGGCAGTACCTATTCTTCTGAGATTTTCATCCATTTGAAGGGAGATTATGTTCTGGAGCTCTACAGAAAAGTTGTAGAGGACTTCAAAAACTTTCCAGAATGGTATCACACACCTCCATTGGTTCAACCAAACTAAGTTATGCCCTGTTCAAGTTCAGAAAAATTTCTGCCAAAACAGGGAAGATTGTTCCTAAGTTTTTGAGACTGAATCTATACTGCCAATTGACTCTTAGTTCAATATAGGAGTTTACTAACCCCTAAATGGATTCCTAAACTTCATTTTGACTCTTTTCTTTGAAAATAAACTTTTATGCAGTCAGTACTACGTTTCCTCCCAAAGAAAAATCCTAAACCGGTATTCCGGCTTATACATGTCAAATGGTGGAACTAAAGTCGTCACTCACAAACGGTTTCTACACGTCATGCGCTAACGTGGTTAATGTACCTGCAGAAAAACACACAATAATGGTGCACACAAAGGTTTTAGCATTTCAGGCAGTTCCATATCATAATAAAAACATACGGTCCGTATCATTGCCATACGGACCGTCCTTGAGTCAAGCCACGTCTCAAGGTACATGGTCGTGTTTTTACACCACACGACGGGGAACCCGAGTAGAGCGCGAACGGGTCGTCACGGTTGAGAATTTTATCAACCCAACGGATACCACCTACTGCCTCATGACCGTTGAGGCACACCGATGGCGAGCGCTGCATATGGCCCTTTGAACATTAAACGTTCAAGAGTTGCATACTATCGTGTTGCTTACCACACGATGGGGTATTCTCACTTTTACCTAAAGAACGCTTGAGATCAGCGTTTTCATATGCTCTCAGAACCATAGCGAGGTTCAGAGACTCATATTCACTACCGTGCCAAGCCACGGTATATCATCCCATACTATTACTCGTATGGTGAGTTACCACAGTTGATCCGCCTGCGGTGGCGTACCTTACCTCTTATCTGATGTCGGAACATCGTTACAGAATGTATAACAAGTAAGTTAGCTTTTCCACCATAATATCTACTACTATCATAGACCTTATGTGGGCTTAATGTGTAATCCTCACTCGACTACTTCTAAGTTTTCAAAAATAGGCTCTTTTCGAGCGTTCTATTCCCAATGCGGCTCTGATACCACGACTGTGGGGACTACCCCGTGGTTCACCCACTCCATGATCGCATAGGGTGGTGCCGTGCGATGCGGCACCCAACAGCGCACACGAAAAGAATAAAGAACAACATACAAACTTTTATTTGATACAAAACAGCGGAAGTCTTTTTACAAAACTTATTTATACAGCGGAAGTAATATACATATGTAGCCTCTCATCCTAACTATGCAGAAGTGCAGCCGTCCAGCCCGGGGACGCTACACACTAGCAGCATGGAACCGGAGAATCACGGCGGCGTGCAGGGCTCCAGCTCGGCCGTGTACCCCGACGGCGGCATCGCCTCGTCCTCGGAACCTTCCTCATAACTCTCACCTGCACACAGCTCAAATATTGCAACCGTGAGCACGAAGGCTCAACAAGTTTACTACCTTCCGCTAAAACAAACATGAAGCAAAGGATCAAAATACTTATCCTTGCAAATTTTCTGACTAACCTTGGACTAGTCCGCACTCATACCGGACTATTCTAGTCTCAGGAATTTGACTGGTTTCAATTAAGTGTTGCAGAAATTTGAAAAGTCTATTCACCCCCCTCTAGGCTACATTCAATTGGTATCAGAGCCAAACTCTCCATCAAGAGACTAACTACTCGGAGAGGCAATGGCCGACGAGAAGGAAACTCAAATTCCAATGAAGCCATTGATGATGGATCTCAAGACACAACCAAAGTGTTGGATGTGCTAAGAGAAAATGAGGACGATGACTCTTAACCGTCAACCCTAGGCATGGAACTCTATGTGCAAGGATGTGTAAGGTAGGAAAGGACTTTGCGATAAAGACACGCCTATAAGTTGATCCTTACTTTCAGTTTTAGAGCAGCAGATTCATATGTCTTAGACAGCCCTCACATCGGAAGTCCACAATCAAACAAGAAACGCTTTCCTCCGATGTGGTGATGCCCAAAGTGGAATATAAACTTAATTAGCTCTATAACTACAGAAATCAAGGTATTCAAGACATTAATAGGTCAATACAGCATTTTCAGTTGGCTTATTTCACTTCTTACTACGTCACAGCACAGTGAACAAGCGGGTACTCAAATAACGGCGAGGGACGGTGATTGCAATCAAGACACACCCGGATAACACGTTGCATACACCCACTTTCAGAAGCGTGATTCCACACCCCTTCCTACGCTGTTGTATGCAACAACCTTTCAAAGGCAACCCAAATGCCGAACCGGTCCATCCGTAACGGGTAGGAGGTCCCCTCATGGAGCGTGACTGTGCCCACCGGCAGATTTACACCTTGCCACCCTCAACCCACTTCTATTTACGGTTGGGTAAGCCTCGACACCCAGGTTAACCAATTACATCGGTTTCCTGGTTCCCATATGCCAGTATGCATCCGGTACTGTTCGATACTTATCCAGCAGGGCCGCACACGGACGGTCCTCAACCGACGCCAACAGGGCTACGCACGTGAGACCTCTGCTCACTGCTTCCTATCCCCCCTGCTGGGTCTCATTTTCATATCTTAATCCATTTGCTACCTCTTTTCATCCCATGTAATAAGTATTATCTCGCGAGTAGCTTCCAACCACTCGACTTCTACCAAGATCCTAAACATTAGCATGGCATTTTCTACTCGTCGAGTCTGTAAACTACCCAACCCACCATAGGAGTCAAGAGGCTATGCAATTGGAGTTTCAATCACCTTAACTCTAATGCATACATTTCAACCTAGACATAAGTGATACAAATGAAAAACTTTATAAAAGGTACTTAAGTGCAAACCGCGGCTTGCCTGGTTGTGAGTTAAAGTGAAAGTCAGCTTCTGGTGGGAGGACGTCCAAAGGCTCCGGTGCGTCCTCAACTTCGGTCACTAAATGAAATGTAGCAAAATGGATGTATAAGTATTAAGGCTTTATAAGAATTGAATTACTATTCATAGCTATTGCTATTTAGGATCCTTAATTGGCTTTGGGATTTTTATAGTGGATACTAGACCCTCTAATGATGATTTGAGCCAAATTTGGAGACATGTCATTGCATAATGTAGTCTTTAAAATTCCTACAAGTACAATGCTTATCTGAATTTTGAGCCCAAATCAGGAGCTTTGACATAGCAAGAAATGGAAGATCTGATTAGGGTAAGTGTCCATGGTTCTAACAAAATTTGTTTCACCATTTCTGGAGCTACCATCAGAGAGGTATGAATTTTTGAACTTAGACAGGAGTTCTGAAAAAGCTTCTGTTTAAATTTGAATTTCCAAATAAAGGCTGAACTTGGGAAGGCAGTTTAGCCTAGCAAATGATCTCCAATGAAGTGCAAATTTTTGCTGGAGATCAGTTACTATGAGAAGGATTTTCTGACCAAATTTGGAAATATTTCATAAAGAATTGCTCCTGTAATAAATCCCTAAACGATTTAATAAACAATTCTACAGAAATTCCTGGGCATTTTCATAGCCTAAAATTGATTTCTGTGTGAAGTACTCCTCATGAGGAATCCAACAAAATTGGTCTCACTATTTTTGGAGTTTTCTACACAAAGTTATGGGCTTGCAAAGATCAGCTAATTTCTTGAATTATTTCCCTAATAGAAACTTCAAATAATTGGAACTGGGCCCACTGTTTTAATTCAGACCAGTCAGATCTTGGCAACACAGGAGGCTACGGGGTTATTCCCACGCAGCCGCACCAGATCCGGCGCCACAAGCCGATCCGGCGCCTTCCTGGTGCCACCGACAGGTGGGGCAGGCCCCCACCTTCTTCAACCTCGCGCCCGGCCGGCCTCCTTGCCGGAGAAGCGACCGTGCCTCGTCGGAACAGCTGTCCCGTGCCTTAAACGGCTCAACCCTCGCCGCCTGTGCCTAAAACCAGACGAGGAACACTTTGGTGAGCTCGGTGGCGGCGCTAACTGGGCGGGAATACCTCCCCGACGGTGGCAGTAACTCGGACGACTCCGGCGACGTGGTGTTCGCCCGGCAAGCCCGGAAACCGACCGCGGTTGGTTCCTACAGCACCACCGTGACCTGGGGAGCTCGGAACACTACCCTGATCGCTCGGAAAACGGCTGGAAACATGAGCTCACCATGCGACCGAAGTGGTTCTTCCCCGCCGTGAGGAAAAACACGGAGAACTCTTCGGACTCTGCATGGTATTGCTTGCCGTTAGCTCGAGAAGGGTCGTCATGGCTTGGAAAACCTATGCCTACACTCTTGTGAGCCCCTACCCAATATGGCCCTGGAATTTTCCGTTTTCTTTCAACTCGGTTCCAAGGAACCGCCGGTGACAAACTTCGAATTCTGGCCAACCTAGGCTATGACCTAGCTCCAAACTGGGAGGACAGCAAGAAGGGTCGACAACACACCTAGAACACCGGTTGGATGAGCGTGAACAAGCCGGGGGTGGCCGGTCGACGGTGCGGCGTCGTGGTGGCAAGCTGGAAAGTGGAATGATGAACTTAGACTCAGTTCTCGGGACCAGCTCGAAGGAACGACAGGGGCTGTCGTCAGAGCGGAACTAGAGGGCCTTGCGCACCTTCCTACGACCTCAACCAGTCGTGACAACGTCGGAGTGGTGTCGATGACGGACAGGCGACGCGGATCAACCGAGCGGCGGCCGAGGCTACGTGAACTGAGCAGGGAAAAGGGAAAACACGTCGGTGGACGGCCGAGAGGGCAAGGGGGGTTGTGCTGGGACTGTGGCACGCGTGGATGATCAAGTAGGCGGCAGAAACAGGAGGTAGCGCGGCACTCCTCGGGCGTGGGTCGGAGATGGGAGCTGTCGCGCCCCTGCTGTTCGACCGAATGGAGCAAAGGCGGTAGCTCATGTGGGTGGCTGACAAATGGGCCCCACCTCCCCCTTTTGTTTAATCAAACATTCTCTGATCTTTTCCATCCAGCAACTCAAAATTTAAGGCTAGACTTTCACCCCAAGTTAAGTTTGAATTTGCTGAATTCAGAGGGTTTGAATTCGGTGTGAAATTTGGATGTGGTTTGATCATTTGAATTTGAAAAGGAGTTTGAATTCTCCACTTTGTACTGCCTCAAAAATATAGCAAACCAGCTCCAAAATTTCCAACTTTTGGCATGGCTGCTCATTCAAAGGTGGAGAACACATTTGTGAACCCAAATTTTGAAATTGAGGGAATTGGAATTTGAAATTCAGATTAGAGGGCTTCTCCTTTTAATCCCAAACAAATATTAAAACTCCTCCAAATGAGCTGAAATTTGGAAGGTTGAATATTTGGACTATGAAGATCCAATTTGTGCATTTAGATCTCCATGTTTGGAAGTTTTGGGAAGTCTAAACCCTCACTTTGAACTCACACTTATTATAATTCAAAGTTTTAATTCCCCTCATTATTCATAAGTGTATGTGAGCTGAATTTTCTTGCTACCACTTTTGGGGATTTTACATCCCCAAACTTTAAGGAAAAACAATACTGGATATTTACTGTTCCATATCTCATATGGTGTCTTCTCAACAGACTTAGTTGAAACTCTGTTCAATGTAAAAGCAGTAGTTTCAATAGCATAACCCCTAAAGGACAATGGAAGATCTGTTTCGTTCATCATGGACCGGACCATGTTTAACAAGGTTCGGCTGCTTCGCTCGAACACCCCATTCTATTGAGGCGTTCCAGGTGGAGTTAACTGTGGAACAATTCCACATTGTTTTAAATGATCATAAAATTCATGGCTCAAATTTCACCTCCATGATCAGATCGTAGAAGTTTAATTGTATTTCCTAGTTTATTTTGTACTTCATTATGAAATTCTTTGAACTTTCCAAATGATTCAGACTTGTGCTTCATTAAGTAAATATATCCATATCTACTAAAGTCATCGGTAAAAGTAATAAAATACTGAAAACCACCTCTAGATATAGAGCTCATTGATCTACATACATCAGTATGTACAAGTCCCAATATGTCACTTGACCTCTCACTTTGACCAGTGAAAGGTGCTTTAGTCATCTTTCCAAGCAAACAAGATTGCATGTGTCAAGTTGTAGGATCGAAGTACACGTGTAAAGCTACCAGAGGGGGGTGAATGGTAGATAAAAACTTTTCAGCGGAAGCAACAAAACACCCCTCAGCAGAAAACCGATCTGTTAAAGGAACCGTGTGTGAGACTAATCTAAACGTGTTAAACTTTGACAAAACTAGTATAGATTGTATAGAATCAAGTCATGAAGACGTCACAACAAGAATCATGAAAATCCGTTGAGAGAAACTTAAGTTACGATCGAAAGATCGAACAAAGGTCAATCTGTCCTACGCGAGAAAAACAGTTCTGGAATACTGCAAAGAAACTCGTCTAGATCAGAAACCACAAATTCAATGACCGTGAAATTTTCACATATGATAAATAATCAAGTTGTGAAGACAACCCTAAAATAATCACATCAATTGAATCTGCAAAACTCGAGTTATGATAAAACCACCGAAGCAAGGTACTGCTGAACAGAAACTCGACGAGAAAAACTTGTCTGAAACAAGTCGGACGAACAAGGCACAAAAGTTCCTTTAGAATACAAATTTTATTTATCAAAACACAAGAGGAACAACCCCAAAGTCGTGTACCCACGAGCCATGGCCTCCCTTGCTTATATAACCAGCCCTAAGGCCAACCCAATTCAAACTAGGACTCCTACTCCTACTTGAATTCAAACTGTAACATTCCAATACTGCTCAAGACTCTTCTACACGCAGATAGGATCAATCTTAAGACTTCCAAACACCTTCTAAAACAACTCAAATTCGTGACCCACACGAAATCCTATCATAACCAACTCAAAACTTTCCATATTTGAGTCAAACACGACTCAGCCGCAGCCTGAGTCTATAACCTAGTCGGTTGGACCTTTCCGACCAATTCTTTACGTCCACATATCTTCATCACGCCTTGGAACCATGCAGCCAAGTCCATGCACTCCTTGCACACTTGCAAACATCTTCCAACGACGTCCAAGATACCTTCATATGCATTGTTCTTGATTCAAACATACTGCGCAACCTTCCGATCAACTCAACCACAATTCATCCCGAACTTGGTAGTTGAACCTCATCTTCTCCCTAAGACTAGTTCAATGGATCCCGTCACCAGCCATGTCTTGAACTCAAGCAACAGCTGCACATGAATAAACAACCAATACTTCTGAGCACAAGTCCTCGACTTGACTCTCGTTAGTTCCGAAACTACAACATCTTACGTGAGCACCTCACATAAGCATGTTGTAAACCATAGCAAAATGATATCAGCCATAACCACCAAAACAAAAACATAGTAAAATAATACTAAGCAAACTTTCCATAAGAGTAAAGCAAGTTCGAAACATTGCAAGTTAAAAGCAGAACCATTGCAATCAAGCTCCGAACCTTACCAAAGCTAACCGGACCTTGAACCGGAGCTTACCAAAGCTAGTTGGACCTAGCACTGGAACTTACTAAAGCTTAGTCGGACCTAGCACGGAACTTACCAAAGCTAGTCGGACCTAGCACCAAAGCTAGCAAAAACAAGTCAGACCTAGCCAAAATAAGTCAGATCTAGACAAAGCAAGTCGGACCTTACGTCGGACCTATCGTCGGACCTTGCAGGAGCTCGGACCTAGAGTTGGACCTTGTTAAGAAGGTGTTCTGGTAGTATTCAAAACTTTTATCGTCAAAGCCAATGTATTCAGCACACATAGGTCTCACAATCTCCCCCTTGATGAATGCATTGGCAACACCACTTAAAATCCAAACATTGGCTTATTCACATGAAAAGTTTTGAAAACAATTTCTCCCCCTTTGTAAATCAGAAATAAAATGAGAAGAAAAACAAATATATCAAAAATTCTCCCTCTGAGAAGAATCATGCCAAAACACTTGTGAATGTGTGCAATGTGTGATCAATTTCTCCCCCTTTGACAATGTATTCAGCAAGGTACAAAAGAGAAATTTTAATTTGTTATGAGCACATTATAACATATACATATAAAACAAAGCTCATCCAAATCATACTATCAAGTAACTTACACTATCACATCAATGAGATACATAAAGTAGTGTAAGCCATGCTAGAGATCAAGTGTAATTTTCAATTTAAGCAAGTCATGATCTCACAAACTTAACTATTTCAAGACCTGAAAGCATGACACTTGTTGTTGCATTTTATTTATCATTTAAAGCACAAATTTTGATCTTATGACATTTGCAAGAGGTTATATGCAGCATCAACCTTATTCTAACCAACCAAGCCAAGCCTATGTCATTTGACAGTCAGAAGCTTAAAAACATGGTTTTAGTCATACACAACTCTTTTCAAGTTTATATCTATGTGCAATGATAAGCCATCTCAAAATAAGAAGTGCGATGCATGCATATTCTCTTGATCTTTTCTCATTTTTCTATTTGAACATAAAAACTCAACATGTGAGTTGATTACTTGATTAATTCTTTATGATTAAAAGCACTTGTGAGCATGCAACAAGTTCAAAACAGCAAGAAAGTTCGACCATGACCAGATTTAGTGTAAGTAATTATTCCAATTACTAGACATGGCAAAAACTACAAAATGTATAACACGAGTAATGTAGTAAGAACTTTCAGCATGAAAATGGAATCACAAAGTCATATATGCATGAAATACTAAGCTCATATTATTTTAATTCCAGATTCGCACATAGACTTCCAAAGTTTCAAAATTCTCCCTCAATTTAAGCCATGAGGATACATAACCCCTATTTCACTACGAATGTAACAAAAACGAGTGAAATCCAAAGGTTTTGTAAAAATGTCAGCCAATTGTTGTTCGGTATCTACATGGTGAAGCACAATGTTCCCTTTTTTGACATTATCACAGAGAAAGTGATACGTAATGTCAATGTGCTTAGTTCTCGAATGTTGCACGGGGTTTTTAGCAATGCAAATGGCACTAGTGTTATCACAAAACAGTGGAACACTATCTAGATCAACCCCATAGTCCTTAAGTGTTTGAACAATCCAAAGAATTTGTGAGCAAGCACTAGCAGCAGCTACATATTCAGATTCGGCTGTGGATTGTGTAACTGAACTTTGTTTTCTAGAGGACCAGGCAACAAGTGAATTACCAAGAAAACGACAAGCACCAGAAGTACTTTTCCTATCAATCCTACAACCCCCAAAATCAGCATCGGAAAATGCTTTCAAAGTAACGGTTGAGGAAGAAGGAAGAAAAATGCCAAATTCTTGAGTTCCATGTAAGTACCTGAGAATCCTTTTGACGGCTTGACGATGTGAAGCACGTGGGGAGCTTGAAGCCATGCACAAACACATACGCTGAATTGTATGTCCGGTCTTGATGCCGTGAGATACAAAAGTAATCCGATCATGCTTCTATATTCTTTTTGATCAACGGGATCACAATCTTCATCAAGTTCAAGTGTTGTTGCTGCTCCCATTGGTGTCCGAAGAGGCTTGCTTTTGTCCATGTTGAAGCGCCTTAGGAGATCTTTTGTATACTTTGTTTGATGCACAAAGATACCCTCCTTGGTTTGCTTGATTTGCAGCCCCAAAAAGTACGTGAGTTCTTCCATCATACTCATCTCAAATTCTGAACTCATCATAGCTGAAAACTTGGACACAAGATCATGACAAGCACAACCAAAGATAATATCATCCACATACACTTGAAGGAATAATGAGTCATTGCCATGCTTAAGCCCAAAAAGAGTTTTATCAACCTTGCCCATCGTAAACCCCTTTTCAAGTAAGAATGTTTTTAACCTATCATATCATGCTCTAGGGGCTTGTTTGAGACCGTACAAGGCTTTGGACAGTTTGTAAACATGATTAGGAAAATTTGGATTTTCAAAACCAGGTGGTTGTTTGACATAAACCTCCTCATCTATGTAGCCATTAAGAAAAGCACTTTTAACATCCATTTGATATAGCTTAAAACCTTTAGATGCAGCAAAAGCTAACAAAATTCTTATGGCTTCTAATCTAGCAACAGGAGCAATAGTTTCATCAAAATATAGACCTTCAACTTGTGTGAAACCTTGAGCAACCAACCTAGCCTTATTCCTAACCACAACCCCATCCTCACTTTGTTTATTTTTAAACACCCATTTAGTTCCAATTAAAGTGTGACCTTGATGTGGAGGTACAAGTTTCCAAACATTATTTATTTCAAAATTTTCTAACTCTTCTTGCATGGCAATAATCCAAGATTCATTAGTGAGTGCGTGTGATATATATTTGGGTTCAAAATAAGCAACAAAAGCAGAATGAGCATGAGAATTGGGGTCGAAAAACCTGGATCTTGTAACTCGTTCATGCAAGCTTCTAACAATTTGTTGTGGAGGATGACTTTTGAGAATCCGGAGGGGAGTGGACACTTCAAAAGCTTCTTCTTCTTCATGTTCATCACAAATAGATGAGCTTGTGACGTGAGGAGGATCTGGACCAGCAATGGTGGTCGTTGGTGCTGGCTGTGAATCAAGATCAGGAGCTGGAACAATGTCATTAGCTGCTGAATTTTCGGGCAGCAGTACCACTTCTTCCTCTTCTTCAACGAAAATACTCTCCCCCTCTAGATATGGATCCGGACCTGCAATATTTGAACTAGTACCTGGGCTATCTTCATCAAAAGAAACCTCACAAGTCTCCACAATTTTGTTAGTATCAAGTAAAAGCACACGGTAGCCTCTAGTATGAGATGGATAACCAACAAGCATGCCATCAACAGATCTAGCTTCAAATTTATCAAGATTACCATGTTTCTTAACAAAGCATTTGTAACCAAAGACCCTAAAGTGTGTGACACTAGGCCTATGTCCAAACCTGAGCTCATATGGTGTTTTACCTAGCTTAGCACTCAAGAAAACACGATTTGAGACATAACAAGCGGTTGCAATTGCATCAGCCCAAAATTTCTTACGAGTTTGATATTCATCAATCATAGTCCTAGCCATCTCAACTAAGGTTATGTTCTTTCTCTCCACAACACCATTTTGTTGAGTTACATATAGTGAAGAAAATTGATGATCTATTGCATTTTCAGCACAAAAGTGATCAAACGATTGATTTTTAAATTCGGTTCCATTATCACTTCTAATTGCTCTTAAAGATCCTGGGTGATCAATTGATAATCTAAGAAATAAAGTTCTAAAGTGACTAAAAGCTTCATTCTTAGCTGCCACATCCTTCAAGTGTAGTGATCATTTACTCTAACCGAACCCTTAGCAATTATAGGAGTTGAAGAATTATCCGCAAAAGTAACATTCTCTACACGTGACACAAAAGAGAGAGAGGAGAACCATTCTTTGTTACCGGTCATGTGGCGTGAGCAACCTGAATCCACAATCCCAATGTTCTCCTTCCTCAAGCGTGTAACCTACATAGAAGCACAATACGTCGATGACTCAATACTGGGGTTAGTTAAAAGGCATTTAGGAATCCGGTACTGAGTCACACGATGTCCAGCAGGAATAACATGCGAAAGCTGAGATAAAACAGCAGGTTTATGAGTCAAAGTTTGAGATTTTTTGTTCTTAACTATTGACCTATGAGGTGTTACTTGTGTAGCACGAAAATCAGTAGCTCCGGAGGCAAAAACTGAAGCTCCGGAGGCAAAAACTGAAGCTCCGGAGGTAAACATTGAATATTTCTGACTCATAACAGCAGGTTGCATGTTCCTGACATTCGGTTTAGTATGTGCAGCAAATTTTGCATGAGAGTTATAAGATCTAGCTTGCATTCTTTCTTTTTTATGTTGTTTAGCTAGTCTATAACAAAAATCTATGACACGACCATCTCTACCACAATAGGTACAATGAAATTTAACTTTGTGTTCATGTCTAGATGAGCATGCAGTATGCTTATTTGAACCCGAATGTGACAACACTCCTTCATATTTAAAAACCACTTCTTTTTGTTTAGGAACTGTTTGAATCAAATCACTTCCTAATGATTTTACAATTTTAGGTGGATGTTCCTTAGCATGAGCATGTGAATCAAAACCTAAACCAGTTTTATCATTACAAGACTTGGACGAATTCAGCAGCAAGTTTAGGTTCTTATTCCCATTACAAAACCGATCTAATGTCCTATGCATGTTATCAAGTTTCTTTGATAGATCAAGGCAATTTTCACATGAAGTTTTTCGTTTTAATTTGCAATTGGAACAATATTTAACTTCATGAGAACGTAAAACATTGTTCAATATAGAAATTTCTTTCATAGCATCTTGTAGTTTCTTATCAAGATCATTGCAAGTAGAACAATGCAAATCAATTGTAGAACAACAAGCATCTTTCAAGTTTTTATCATTAAGTGCAGCAAGCTTTTTGTTCTTTTCGATTTCATGTTCAAGTTTATCAAGTGTGGAGGTGTGTGCACTTCTTAGAGAGGACAATTGTTCATATATTAAATCACATGAGGAAAAAGAATCATCACTAGGAATCAAGGATTTTAGACGATTAATTTCAGATTCTAGTGACTCAATTTTAACAGCATTGTCCCTAAGCTTTTTGTCCTTTTTCTTAACAATAATAGTGGCACGAGAAATAGCATCACACATTTCTTCGTAAGTAGGACATACCTCTTCGTTGTCACTGTTGTGTTCTGCATCCTCCATAATTGATTTTGATTTGCCTGCCATAAAGCACAAGTTTGCTAGATCATCTTCATCTTCGTCACTTCCAATGTCTACATCATTCGAGCCAAGTTCTTGAAGTGCGGTCATGAAACTGTTTATCAGTTTGCGTCCTGTAAAACCCTTGTTTTTCTTGTTGGTGTTGCCAAAAGAGGACTTGACTTTATTCTGCTTTTCATTATGGTTAGAAGGACCTGAAAGGTTAGGACAATCTGTACGAAAGTGTCCTGTCTTACCACATTCAAAGCATCGTTGAGGTCCGGAGCTTCCTCTCCTTCTAGTTCTCACATTTTGCAATGCTTTTGAGAACCTAGTAGAAAGAAGTACTAGCTCCTCCTTTGGAAACTTCTCAATCTGTTCCAGGGTTAGTGAAGACAGCAAAGCAAGTGTATTGCAAGATGATTGGCTGGAGCTAGGCATATTACGTTGTGAGACAAATGCAATAGACTTATTTGGGTTATTGCGTGATATAATGTCAAGTTCATGGGTTTTTAGCTTAGAATAAAGCACATCTAATGTAAGAGTACTCATGATAGTGGATTCACGTATGAATGTTAATTTCATCTCCCAAATTGACATGTCTAATGCACTTAGTAATTGCCTAGCATTCTCAGCATCTGAAAAATTAACATTGACGCTACGCAAGTTGCTGGGAATTTTATTAAAGCGAGCAAAGAGGTGATCAATGGACTCACTGAGTTGCATCTCAAAGTGCATGTATTCTTTCTTGAACATATCCTGTCTTACCTCCTTTACCGTGTTGGATCCTTCGTGGTAGTCACAAAGTGCTCTCCACACATCGTACGCCGATCGGAGGTGTGCAACACGGTCGAAGTTGCTCTGAGTTAGTCCTTGTATGATCAAGTTCCGAGCCTTATTGTTGTTGTTGACATCTCTCATGTTTGTATCCGTGACTTGATCATTTTAAGGCACATCGTAAGGCTTGTACACCTTTTCCCATATTGCAAAGCTTTGCGCCTAGATGAAAGCTTCCATGCGTGCCTTCCAAATCTGAAAATCAATACCACTAAACACACAAGGTTTGGCGGAGTATTTCTCCATGGAGATTAGTCAAAACACGTGCAAATCACAAATATTAGAGAACCTGCTCTGATACCAATTGTAGGATCGAAGTACACGTGTAAAGCTACCAGAGGGCGGTGGTGAATGGTAGATAAAAACTTTTCAGCGGAAGCAACAAAACACCCCTCAGCCGAAAACCGATCTGTTAAAGAAACCGTGTGTGCGACTATTCTAAACTTGTTAAACTGTGAAAAAACTAGTATAGATTGTAGAGAATCAAGTCACAAAGACTTCACAACAAGAATCATGAAAATCCGTTGAGAGAAACTCAAGTTACGATCGAAAGATCGAACAAAGGTCAAACTGTCCTACGCGAGAAAAACAGTTCTGGAATACTGCAAAGAAAGTCCTGTAGATCAGAAACCACAAATTCAATGAACGTGCAATTTTCAAAGCTGATAAATAATAAAGTTGTGAAGACAACCCAAAAAGAATCACATCAATTGGATCTGTAAAACTCGAGTTATGATAAAACCACGGAAGCAAGGTAGTGCTGAACAGAAACTCGACGAGAAAAACTTGTCTGAAACAAGTCGGACGAACAAGGCACAAAAGTTCCTTTATAATGCGAATTTTATTTATCAAAACACAAGAGAAACAGCTCCAAAGTCGTGTACCCACGAGCCTTGGCCTCCCTTGCTTATATAACCAGCCCTAAGGCCAACCCAATTCAAACTAGGACTCCTACTCCTACTTGGATTCAAACTGTAACTTTCCAATACTGCTCAAGACTCTTCTACACGCAGATAGAAGCAATCTTAAGACTTCCAAACACCTTAGTAATGTTCCAAACATTCCTAAAACAACTCAAATTCGTGACCCACACTAAATCCTATCATAACCAACTCAAAACTTTCCATATTTGAGTCAAACACGACTCAGCCGCAGCCTGAGTCCATAACCTAGTCGGTTGGACCTTTCCGACCAATTCTTTACATCCACATCTCTTCATCACGCCATGGAACCATGCAGCCACGTCCATGCACTCCTTTCACACGTGCAAACATCTTCCAATGACGTCCAAGTTACCTTCATATGCATTGTTCTTGATTCAAACATATTGTGCAACCTCCCGATCAACTCAACCACAATTCCTCCCGAACTTGGTTGTTGAACCTCATCTTCTCCCTAAGACTAGTTCAATGGATCCCATCACCAGCCATGTCTTGAACTCAAGCAACACCTGCACATGAATAAACAACCAATACTTCCGAGCACAAGTCCTCAACTTGACTCTCGTTAGTTCCGAAACTACAACATCTTACGTGAGCACCTCACATAAGCATGTTGTAAACCATAGCAAAATGATATCAGCCATAACCACCGAAACACACCAAAAACTTAGTAAAATAATACTAAGCAAACTTTCCATAAGAGTAAAGCAAGTTCGAAATATTGCAAGTTAAAAGCAGAGCCATTGCAATCAAGCTCCGAACCTTACCAAAGCTAACCGGACCTTGAACCGGAGCTTACCAAAGCTAGTCGGACCTAGCGCCGGAGCTTACTAAAGCTTAGTCGGACCTAGCACGGAACTTACAAAATCTAGTCAGACCTAGCACCGGAGCTAGCAAAAACAAGTCGGACCTAGCCAAAAGAAGTCAGACCTAGACAAAGCAAGTCGGACCTTACGTCGGACCTATCATCGGACCTTGCAGGAGCTCGGACCTAGAGTCGGACCTTGTTAAAAAGATGTTTTGGTAGTAAGTGCCGATTGCTGTGACCGCAACTTTTGCTCCATTGCCGACACGAATATCCAAATCTCCTTTTGCAAATATTCTAGTCTCACTTAGTCTCTACAACGATTTGCATGTGTGAATCATTGACACAGTATCAAATTACCATGATTCACTAGAAGATGTGGCAATATTAATTTCTATAACATTTGTACCTTAAGCGAAAGTCTCACTTCCCTTCTTCTTCTTTAGATCCTCCAAGTACTTCTTGCAGTATCTAGACCAATGTTCCTTGAGATGACAGTTGAACCATTCATCTTCAGGAGAAGGGCCAGATTTTCCCTTTGGCTTAAGTTTAGAGCTTGAGGACTCATTGGGAACCTTTACCTTGCCTTTGCTTTTGGAGGCGTCCAACGCTTTCTCTTTTTATTCTCCTTTTGAACCATCATCACATGAGTGGCGTTTTTTTTAATGCTTTCCTCAGCTGTTTTAAGCATCCCATGCAATTCATCCAATGTTTTCTCTATGACATTCATCTGAAAATTCAAAATAAATGTCTCGTAGCTCACTAGGAGCGACTGGAGAATGACGTCTAGCCAGATCATCATTGAGTTCATAACCAAGTTTGTCCAAAGTCCCAATGCAACCAATCATCTTGATTACATGAGGACTGATCGGGCTACCCTCAGCCAACTTGCATGAGAACAAAGACTTTGAGATGTTGTACCTCTCAGGCCTTGCCTGGTTTTCAAACATTCCACATAATCCCTCAATCATAGAATAAGCATCTGTATGCTCATACTATTTTTGCACATCAGAGGACATAGTTGCAAGAATGAGGCAACTTACATTAAGTGCATCATTGCAGTTCTTCTGATAAGTTCAGCGTGCTGTGGTATTGGCATCAGTGGGAGGGGCATTAGGATATGTCTGCTGAAGACAATACTTAGTTTTCTCTTGCCTAAGAACAATTCTTAGGTTGCGGTACCAATCAATAAAGTTAGCTCCATTGAGCTTTACCTTCTCAAGCATAGATCGCAAAATTGAAACCGGAATTGTTACTGGCAAACATGATCTACAACAGAAAATAATATGCAAGGTTTTAGAACTAAGTTATGCACCAATATTATATTAACCAATTTAATAAAATACATTTCCACAATATTATATAGTGGTCTAAGATTCATATTCACTTACTCCTAGTGAGCTTTGGCTTCACTGCTAGATAACTAGTGACATAGGTAAACAACGATTTGTTAATCATATCTTTATATGACTCTTGGTTGTTGGGTGGCATCCAATGCCCCGGCTCCCAACTCTATGCCATAAAGCTCAAAACCATTTTGATAGCTTTATTGAGCAAACCAACACTATGTTTGCGGATGTCCAACATCCACCCTATTCATGATGATAGCTAACGGTATTTCGCTTTGGCAAAGCTACCACACAACAATGAAAACTAAATAGGTGCAGCTATTGGTAAATGGCATGAAATACTCAACTTTTCCAAGGGAAGCTATTGTATCATGACAAAACATCCACCATATGAAAACCATGAAAAGAATAGTAATGCAAAAAATAAATATCACAAGCATATGATCATATAATATTGTGAATAGTATGGCCTTTATAATCATAGTGGTGCCCATCGCCATGGTTCCATCATGATGTCCATCGCCATGCCTCCCTTCTTGTGGCGATCATCATCGCCACCATGATTCAAGAGACCACCATGAACATAGTTGAAGCTAATACATCTAATAGCTACCAAATAAATTACATGAGAGATCAATCATCATAAGTCGACACGCAGATCGTTATACAATAATGAGACAACCTCAATCCGGTTGTGTTAACTTGCAGCATGCAGGCCACAGAAACGTTACACATGGATCATCACATCATATTGAGGCCATACCATTCACATCATTCACTGCAAAAACAAGTTAAGCGTAGAACTATTCTATCACAAAAGGTACTATGCTATCACTATAGAAGATAGCAACGGTGGTCCTGTAGGATTGTATCTATGAAATCACTATGAAAATCTCATTGGATTGATCAGATCAACAAAAATTTGAGCCACTCAGAATGCCTCAATTTTCATGAGATCAATCCTGTTGATCAACGTGATAGGTTATCACGGGAGGATCGCTATACATGACCGTGATCTATTGGCTCACTCTACTAGCTATTAACACGATTAGTCCCAATGCTGATTTCAGCCAGCAGGCACATGTTGTGCACAAAACATAGAAGGAGCACAAACTAATCCTTTAGTCGTATGATTGCAATCTACCCTAACCTATTCCAACCCATAAAGCCAGGCATCAAAATATTCATCACACGAACCTAACTACATTAGATCGCATCTATTAACAACACGTATCACCTATATGTGCAACATCCAGACCAAAAACTATGCAAGTCAGCTCTGATGCCGCTGTTGGGAAATATGTGATATGCTACTCTAGCATTTACTCTACCGCATCGCCCAATATACATGCGAGTGAAGAGGTCATAGATAGTTACCACTAGACAGGCAGCGCAGCGGAAGATTGGAGAAGATGCGCGTCGGTGTAGAGGAAGTAGTCAATTACGATGAACTACTCGCGGTCATCCTAGCAGCAGAAGCGCCTCCACGGAGTCCACACGTACGGGAAAGGAACGCAGCGCGCAGGTGTGCTATCACCTCGCACCCGACAAAGGCCTTGGGATAACGACTGTAAGAGGTTGCGGCTAGAGTTGTCATATGGTGGGTAATCAGCCCTTAACTCTACCTCTCACATTTATAAGTTGCACTAATGGGTTGTCGGCTCATAGGCCCTTTGGTACCTAATCCCTCATGGATTAAATATCCATTGGGCCTTTACTCTGAGTTCCACCAGGCTTCGAATCTCCCACGTCTCCTCCAACTGCTCTTCACCAATAGCCGGGCTTTGCACGTGTTCCATGGTTCGTGCTTGCCTCTAGTGGACAATGAGAAGACCATGCGGACGCGTGGGGAGGTTGATCTTCGCCTACTGATACAGCGCCGGAATCTTCATTAATCGATGTTGTTGTCGATACTGAAAACTTAACGTGCTTCTCTCGCTGATCCAAATTGGCGAGTGTAAGACCTAGTTGCTGAATACATTGGCAAAGGAGTGTTAGAGTGAGGTTCATGTAATGTTTTGAGCATTCACATGGTGTTTGACATGTGGCTTGACATGGAATGTGTTAATCCTGTCTTTAACGTGTAGGAGAGAATGCTTTGTGCTTACGGAATGAGTTATTGATGTATTTTGGCGATTCATGACAGGTTGAGGTGCACAACATGCTTGTGTGAGTTGTGGTGTTTGGACTAATGAGAATCAAGTCGTGGACTTTTGCTCGCATGCATTGGTTGTTTGCTCATGTGCAGGTGTTACTTGAGGTCAAGACATGACTGGTGATGATGATCCTTAAACTATACTTAGCGAGAAGTTGAGGTTCAACAACCAAATCTAGGAGGAATTGTGGTTGAGGCGATTAAAGCTGTCTTGCAGCATGTTTGGATAAAGAACGATGCATATGAAGGTACTTGATACATGTCATGTGGTGCTACAAACATGTGTGGAAGCCATGGGCGCAAGTGCAGGGATGGTGATAGGGTGAAACCCGGGGGTGGCCCGATCTTCACGGCAGCAGGTACGACAAGGGATAACTAGCTGAAAAATCGGGCTGGAATAACTAGCTTTATACCTGCAATGATTGGATGTGACCAAGATACAGGGAGAGAGGCAACAAAGTCTTGAGAACTTCAACTCGATCTTCGATCGACCACAGAACCACAATCCATGATAACTAGCTTTTATACGTGCCAAGGTTGGTTGTGACCAGGCGACGGGGAGAGAGGCACCGAATGAAAGACTTCGACTCGATCTCCGAACAACAACAGAACCACAAGCCGGGACTAACCCACACAAAAGACCTAAAAGCTTAGAGCAAGAATCAGGGGATCCCAGAAGGATCACATCACAAGTCCATGAAGAACAAGGAAGAACAAAGGTGTGCAAGGCACTCGGCTGTAGATACAATGGTTGTGTTTCCACAAGCACAAGGGTGATATTTATACTAGGAACAACCCTCCCAGCTAGGTGTGAACTGAAGTGACCATGTTTTGAGTTTGAATGAAAACTGGTGCAAAATTTCCGAGTTGTTCATCAGTCCTCGCGCGTCTCATTCTCTACCGTGCAGTCAGCAGAAAATGATCATAACTCTTATTTGGGACCTCCAAATGATGCCCCGTTTGTTCCGTAGGAAAGTAGACTTGATATTCTTTCACACCATATGTATAATGGGCCATGAAACATTACAGGTTGGTGCAGGATTGCACGTGAAGTTTGATGTTTTTCCTGTGTACCCTTCTCAGTTCAGACAGTCGGATTTATCACACCACAGAGTTCGGACAGTGCGAACTGACTTAGTGATTTTTGTGCCAGTCAATGGTGTCGCTGTGGCGGACCGGAATCTGCTGATCCAGGATCACAGAGGGTGGTGCCGCACGATGCGACACCCGACAGCACACATCATAAGCACACATTGTATTACATAGAAAACCAACTAAAATGTACAAAGTCGTACAATACTCCAGTTACAAATTAGTGCTTATATTAGACAGAGGAAACTAAATTTGTACAACTCACGCCCGTCTATCTAGCAAAAGTCGGTTGCCCAGCCCTAGGGCAACCCACACTAGCAGCACTCCTCAGCTCAGCGCGGCGTGTATGGCTCCCGCTCAGCCGTGGTCCCCGACGGAGGGTAACCCTCGCCGGTGGACTCGTACCCCGAGTCGGTGGGATGCTCCTCACCTGAAAAACACTTATATCAGCAACCGTGAGCACGATGGCTCAACAAGACTTAACCGACTCCCCTAGGCATGAAACTCTACATGCAGTTTACACGAACATGGGATGGTAACTTTTAGCAAGTGGACACACCTACACGTTCATCCTTAGTTCATCTTTTAGCTGCAAGTTAACAGTTCATAAATATGAAATTTAGTGAGCAATATTTGGTTGCACACATGTAGCAATACAATTATATCATAACGGCAATATTGAATCATCACATTTCATATATTACCCTACGTCACGACTCAGTGACCAAGTGGTACTCTTCACCGCGGGGGACGTCGAATCGACAATATATACACCTGCAGGGATACCCAAAGAGCACGTCACGTACGCCCACCCGTGGAGCTGCACAGCACGCTCACAAGATGTCGTACGGGACAACCTTTCACCCAACAGCCCAAACGTCAAACCGGTCGCACCGAAACGGGCAGGAGGTTTCCTACACGGAGCATCTCTCTATGCCCGTTAGCAGATTTCCACCTTACTGCCCTCAACCTACACCTATAAATCGGTGCGTTATGCCTCGACGCCCAGAGGTTTAGGATACATCGGTTTACCGGGGCCCATATATCCGATATGCCTTCTGTACATTCAAACTTGATCAGCATGGGCCACACACGGATTGGTCCTCAATCGACACGAACAGGGCTGCGCACACAAGACTTCCTCTTGCTGCGCCCTAGCCCCTGCCTAGTCTCATTTTCATTACTAAAGTGAGCTCACATCACTCGAACCAATCCCGTGTGTCCCAAGCCTAACTCGCGAGTAGATTCCAACTACTCAACTTCTACCGAAGTTCTATAATATATTAAGCATAGCCCGTCTACTCGAGGACTTAGACACTACCCTCACTCTTATAGGAAAAATTCTGGTTATGCACTTGGGTTTCATCCATCCTACACCTAATGCACATCCATACCACATACTAAGTATTCATAAAGCAAAACTTTGAAAAATGGGTTAATGCAAACCAGGGCTTGCCTTGTTGCTGCTGATCAGTGGTTAGGGCTTCGTCCGGAAGAAGGAAGTCGAGCACTTCCGGAGTTTCCTCGCCTTCAACGACTACACGTAAACGATATACTATATGTCAACTTAAATGCAATGTTTGAACTTGAATATGTAAAGTCCATAATTCTAGCTAGCACTCCCCTTTGGCTCTGAAATTTTTATGGTGGCTTGGTAGGGTCCTAACTAGAGTCTTGACCAAGCTTCATTTGAAACAAAGTTCATTTGAGCCTTGTACAAATAAAAGCCCATTTGGTCAATATTATTGCCTCTAAGGAATTCCAGGGGTTTTCATGGCTCCAACCCTTACTTTCCAGAAACTAGAATTTGAGATAGTTCTAATGGAATTGGTTTCATGTCATTTTAAGAATTTTAGATGAAGTTATGCCCTAGACAAGATTTGAGGAAATCTGAAAAAATGTTTATGTACATTTTCTATTTTCTCTGGGCAGTTCACTTAATCACACCATTAGGGGGACTAAATCAACTTGGATGGGTCTGAAAATTTTACTGTGACTCAAGGATTTTTCAGTGAATCTCCCAGCCAAATTTCAGAATTTTTCATACAGTAATTCTCCCGATAAAATTCCTAACAATTTAAAATTTAGGGAATTAATTATGAAAAACTATTAAGTTTCATGAGCTGAAATTTGTGTTGCTGGAAATTACTCAAAAAGCTGAGTTCAGCAAAATTTGGTTCACTGAATTTGGAGCTTCCTAGCAGAAGTTATGTGCATTTGAAGTTTGAACTAAACTGAAAATTCCAATAAAGTTTAAACCGGCTGGTGGGGTCCCCGCGCTACGTGTCAGCACCGCAACCAAACCACACGGGGGTCTGCAGAGTCTCCCGCGCAGTCACACGAGATCCCGGTGCCACAGCCGATCCGGCGCTGTTTAAACAGAGGCTGACACATGGGGCCCGCGGGGCTTCGTCTACCTCGAGCTCCCGCCGCTCCCCGCCGCCCCCTTTGCCGGAGAGATCGCCGCCGGGCGTTCTGCTGCCCGACCTTCGATGAGACTTGCCGCCTGTGCATATTTCTGCCTGGGAAACATGGTGGTGCACTCCCCGGAGCTCGGCGACGGCCGGAATAGTGCTCGCGACGGTAACAGCGGCTGGGAGCTCATTGGCGACGTCTAACTCGGTGTCCTCTGCACCTTTTTCAACGCGGTTTGCTCGGAGAGCTCCGCCGAGACTTGCTGATCACAGATATGAGCACTGATCCCCGTGAAAACGACCACAACTATGACCTCACCGTCGACGTAGGGCTAAAACGGCCGTGACCAGGAAAATTTCGAAGAACAGCAACCCTAGTCCATGGTTTTCGCTCGTTTTTGATCCTAGGTGGCCGTGGACCAGTGCAGACCGTGTGTGTAGCTCGGAATCCTCTGTGGTGAACTACTCATTATGAATTTCCGAGTTTTGAACGATTCGGTCCTTGGAACCCCGAATGACTAACCGGACAAATTCTACCCCAGCGAAGCACGAGAGGAGGAGCGGTCGGCACGAGCGTGTCAAGCACCTTGGAGCGGGCCTTTTTCGTGTAGCTCATCGGGCGCGAAACGGCTTCTAGCTTTCGGACGCCGGGGAGCATATGAGGTCGGCGCTGGCGCGAGTTTGGATTTCGGTGCGCGAAGGAGACGGTGAAGAAGAGAGTGAAGATTCACGTGTTGCACTCAGTGCTTCCCTCGAGCAGGAGGTGGCGATGGCATGTCGGTCGGGCGCCGACGTCGGGGCTAGCTGGCGCGCGCAGCTTCGGCGAGCGAAAAAGATCAACCCGATGAAAACTTCAGTGTGAAGGCTACTAACAAGTGGGTCCCTCCCCTCTAATCTCTTCTTATTTTTCATCTCTGATTTTACTGAAAATATCCCAGCTACTCAGAATTGAATGAGAGACTTAATCACCAAGTCATAGTTTGAATTTTGGTTTCCTCAATTTGGAATTGATTTGGCTAAATTTGTTGCACATTTGAACAGAAATTCAAATTCAGCTTTTGAATAATGCAAATTTAGCCCCCGACAAGATGAACTCCAATGAGGATGAAAATTGGTGGACTAACTCATAAAAATGTTCTGAGTTTGAATATGAAGTTAACTTTTGAATTCAAGTGATGAAAGTGACTGAAATTTGTATTTACATTCAAATTGGCCCCTTTTTCAAATGCCTCCAAAAGTGCCTTAAAAAGTATTGGTTTTGCATGAAATTCCTGATCCTTCCCAAGACTATTTAAGTTCTAGGGGTGAGTTCAACCTTTCATGTTCATGTGTAGAAATCCCACTTTTTGGAAGTTAGGGATTTCCCCTCTAAGCACCCTTTTGATGGTGGTTACTTGCTCTTCACAAGTGTTCACAAGATTTCCACAAGATGAGCTGTGGAGTTGTGAGGTGATGAAAATGATCACTTTTGTATGTCCCTTTTCTTGCGCTTTTACATCCCTCCCCCTTAAAAGAATCTCGTTCCGAGATTACAAAAGAAGAGACAGCGATGTAATAGGAAGTCACCCGTGCTGAGACGCCATTGAACTCCGGGTAGTTTGAGCGAAGAAATTCCTCGCTCTCCCACGTCGGTTCATCGGCGGTGTGGTTGCTCCAGAGTATCTTGTAGAACCACAGCGTTCGTCTACGTGTGGTCCGAGCCTTCTCATCAATAATTGCCACCGGATATTTATCATACGTCAAATCCGGTTGCAGCTCGCCGATGTCTTCGGTGGGAACAGAAGCTGTATACTTCAGACATTTTCGCAGTTGTGAAACATGGAAAACGTCGTGAACACCATCAAGAGATGCCGGTAGCTCCAGTCTATACGCCACTGGTCCACACTTCTCCGTGATGGCATAAGGTCCAATAAATCGGGGAGCGAGTTTCCCCTTCACGCCGAACTGGTGCACGCCTTTCATTGGAGATAAACGGAGGTACACGTGCTCCCCGATGTCAAAGTGCAGGGGTCTATGCCTCTTATCAGCGTAGCTTTTCTGCCGGGATTGAGCGTCCTTCATGTTGGCTTGAATCATCCGAACACGCTCTTCGGCGTCCTTCACCACATCAACCCCGGATGTGACCCTTTCACCGGACTCACACCAGTTCAGTGGGGTGCGGCATTTGCGACCGTAGAGAGCCTCATATGGTGCCATCTTGATACTCGCTTGATAGCCGTTATTGTACGAGAATTCCGCCAATGGCATATGATCATCCCAGTTTCTACCGTGGTGGATGGCACACGCTCTCAACATGTCTTCTAGTACTTGGTTCACCCTCTCTGTTTGACCATCTGTCTGAGGGTGATAGGCGGAGCTTCTAATCAGCTTAGTACCGAAAACAGTGTGCAACTGCTCCCAGAAACGAGATACAAATAGTGCCCCTCGGTCTGAGACTATGGTCTTGGGTACTCCATGCAAGCATAGGATTCTTGCAATATACAACTCCGCATATCTGTTGGCATGAAATGTGTATGCACGGGAATGAAGTGAGCCGACTTGGTTAATTGGTCAACGATTACCCAAATAGAATCATGCTTGTTGGAAGTCAGGTGTAATCCCACAATGAAATCCATGCTCAAATCTTCCCATTTCCATGCTGGAATTTTCAGGGTCTGCAGCAGCCCTGATTTCCTCATATGATCAGCTTTCACTCCTCTACACGTATCACACTCGGATATGTACTTAGCCACTTCGCGCTTCATCCGTGTCCACCAAAATTTCTTTTTCAAATCTTGGTACATTTTGTTGCTGCCCGGATGAATGGAGAATTTAGACAAGTGAGCTTCATCAAGGATCTTCTTTCTCAGCTCCATGTTCCGGGGTACGACTATGCGGTCATTGAACCACAGCGTCCCCTCATCATCTTTCGACAAACATTTGATTTCCCCGTTGTCTATCCGTCTCGGGAGATGTGCCATGCCCTTGTCAACTTTCTGATCTGCAATGATCTCCTCCCTAATGGTAGGAATGAGGGCAAGGTTGTAGAGCGATCCATAAGGAACCAAGTATAAACTCGGCTCTTCCGCCTCCACCGGTGTAATGGTGAGGTTATGGACATGTGATTTCGGACTCAACGCGTCGGAAACCACATTCGCCTTGCCGGGGTGGTAATGAATCTCAACTCATAATCTTTGATTAGTTCTAACCACCTCCTTTGCCTCATATTCAGATCCTTCTGGGTGAAAATGTACTTCAGGCTCTTGTAGTCGGTGTAGAGATGCACCAAATTCCCCAGGAGATAGTGCCTCCACATTTTTAGCGCCAAAACCACAGAAGCGAGCTCAAGATCATGAGTCGGATAGTGCTTCTCATGGTTTTGAAGTTGGCGTGAGCCATATGCGACCACACGTCCCTCCTGCATCAACACACAGCCAAGCCCGATGCCGGACGCATCACAATACACGTCGAAGGGCTTGGTTGTATCCGGTTGAGCTAAGACCAGGGCTGTTGTGAGATGCTTCACTAATGCTTGGAACGCTCCTTCACATGCTGAGTTCCAAACATACTTTGTTCCCTTTTTCAACAATTCAGTCATCGGCTAAGCAAGCTTGGAGAAACTTGGAATGAATCTCCGATAATATCCCGCTAAGCCGAGGAAGCTTCTTACCTCATGTACAGAAGTAGGGGCTTTCCATTTCAGCACTTGCTCAATTTTGCTTGGGTCAACCGCAATGCCTTCCGCAGATATGATATGTCCCAAAAATGGCACTTGGCTGATCCGAAACTCACATTTGCTGAATTTGGCATATAGCTTATGGTCCCGCAATCGTTGAAGAACGATCCTCAAGTGTTCTGCGTGTTCTGCTTCTGTCTTGGAGTAAACCAAGATATCATCGATGAACACCACAACGAACTTGTCCAGCTCCGGCATGAACACTGAGTTCATGAGATACATGAAATGTGCCGGAGCATTAGTGAGACCAAAATACATGACGAGATACTCATATAGGCCATATCCCGTCGAGAAGGCTGTCTTCGGGATATCCTCCGCCCGGATTTTTATTTGATGATATCCAGAGCAAAGGTCCATCTTGGAGAACACACTTGCACCCACAAGCTGATCAAACAGAATGTCAATGCGGGGCAGTGGGTATTTTTTCTTGATGGTGACGGCATTGAGCGGCCAGTAATCCACACACAGCCTCAAGGTTTCATCCTTTTTCTTTACGAACAGCGCCGAGCATCCCCAAGGCGAGGAACTCGGCCTAATGAAACCTTTTCTCAACAGATCATTGAGCTGCTCTTTCAATTAAGCCAGCTCGTTTGGAGCCATTTTGTATGGTCTCCGTGAGATAGGAGTAGTTCCGGGTGCAAGATCAATCTTGAACTCGACATCCCGTTCAGGTGGCATGCCCGGAAGATCATCCGGAAACACGTCGAAATATTCCCGGACTACGGGGATGTCCTCTAACTTGAGAGCTTCAGTATTATTAATTGCTGAAACTTCCCGGACTGGATTGTCCAATATGAGGGACTGCGGACGGTGTAGTGGGGAGTTAAGGTGAACCGTCCGTGATAACGTTTCTAGGACAGCACCATGGTAGCTTAGCCATGACATCCCTAAGATTGCATCAATCTTCTGCCCCTCAAGAATAATCATAGTGGTGGGATATATCTTCCCACCTAAGCACAGTGGTGCTTTCGGAATCATCATAGTTGCTGAAATCTTTCATCCCGGTGAGCAGATCATATAAGAGCACTCGGTTGGAAAGGCTTCCAGTTGATGCTTAAAAACATATGATGCACTTATGAAGTTGTGGGTTGCACCCGAATCAAATAATATGACGATTGCTTGATCGTTGAGAGTGAACGTACCGTCCAGCACGTTGTCTCCCTCTGGGGCGTCCTCATTGTCGAGGTTGCGAACGCCCCCAGTTTGCTGACCATCCTTCTTGACCGGAGGTCGGCCTCGAGCACCGCTCTGGAACTGGGCTGGCCCGCTGCTCTGCTGCCCCGGGGTACAGTCCTTCGAGAAATGGCCCGCCTGGCCACACGTAAAGCAAGTGTAACGAGGCGGTCCTCCGTTGATCGGTGGACAGACTCTCGTGGCCCGTTGTGGCGGTGGAAACGCCCAGGGTACCATCTTCTGCAGCTGTTGCGGTCGCGGTGGTGGCATCGGCGGTCGGAACGAGGGTGCCTGAAAAGAACAACCCCCAAACTGCTGAGATCGCACCGATAGATGCCACTGCTGAATGGATGGTGTCCGATACACCATGCGGTATTTCTGGGGAGCTCCTCCCCCACTGCTGGGTGGCGTACTGCACTTCCGCTGCTCAGCCGCCAACTCCCGCTGATCATCTTCTTTCATGATCACGGCGTTGACTAGATCATTGAACGTGCTGCGATTGCATTGGACGAGATGCGTCTTCATCTCAGGATGTAATCCCCGATATAAGTGCTCTCGCTTCTTCTCCTCGGTGGAGACATTATCCGACGCGTATTGCGCCAGATGGTTGAAGGCACGGGAGTAGTCGTGGGCACTCCTCCCGCCCTGCTTCAGCTCCAAGAACTCTTGGAACTTCCGCTTCATGATCCCGGGAGGGATATGGTAGGCGCGGAACGCCTCCCGGAATTCTTCCCACTCCACGGCATGGCCAGCCGGACGTGAGGCAACATGATTCGCCCACCATGCACCAGCAGCACCGTGAAGCTGCTGCGCTGTGAACAGAGTCTTTTGCCGCTCCGTACATTGGAGCAGCCCGAACTTGGACTCAATTGTCCGCAGTCAGTTGTCGGCCTTCAGGGGTTCTGCTGCTTCTGTGAACACCAGAGGGTGCGTACTCATCAAATCCGAGTACATCACAACATGGGGCTCACGAGGCCCCCTCTGTTGACACCCCCCGCCTGGGACGTATTCTGCACGATCATGTGGAGCAGGTCGGTCTGCTCCTCACGACCACCCACCAGTGCCGCAATCACATCCGCTAGCGTAAGCGGAGGCGACGGTGGTGGTTGTTGCTGCGCGGTGCTGTCGTAGGCAGGTGGCTGGGAGTCATCACCCCCTGATGGCTACAGCCACCAATCTCATGCGTTGTCCGAGTGCGAACCATCTGCAACCATACGACAATAAACATCAGTCCCGCAACATACTTCATGCAGTCCAATAAAATGGCGTAAAACATAATGACAGTAAAAACGTGCGATACATCTCGTATACAGATAATGTAATAACTTTGCATAAGCTACACCATTACCAGACCAAATACGCGCTAGTTAAATCCAATTTGATGGACTTCCTCTTTGGATGTTCATCTCAACTAGGTTTGGTCACAACGAGACGTTAAAATCGCTTTGTCATCACGTATACTACCCTTTTATCTTCAATATGACACAAACATGGTCTCTAGCAAAAGAAGCTTGAGCAGGACATACACTCAAATCTTTCACTAGTTGAAGATAACCGCTCATGAGTATGTTCTACCCCATTGGAAGTACTTAAACTCCCTAGGGTACAACGATCTCTCAATTGAGTTCAACTGTCATCCCTCTGCCCGAATGACCAGTTCCTACCTATTCCAGATTTTGACCTGGTCCTGGGCGTATTCATGACTCAAGCTGAATACAAAAGTTAAATTTAACTTAAGTATCTTTCCAACGAGTATTTATTTGCCATCAGATCAGCAGTGGTTAAAAAGTTATGGTAATTCAAATTCAACAGAATTTCTGGGAGAATTTCAACAGCCCCTCCGTTGGAAGTTGCTGTTTTCAACTCTAATTTAAACTGAGTTCTGTGCTGAAATTTCAGAAACTTTGAATTACAAAGATGTAATACATCTCCTACCCTTTCCATGAATATATCATATGATAACTTAAGATTTTCCTACAGAAAGTTATGCAGGCAAAACAGAACAGCCCAGAGAGTACTTTAAATCTGTCCTGGTTCTGGACAGTTTACTTTCTTCTGGAATTTAAGACATCTTAAGGTGTGATTCAGCTCTTGGGGTCTACAACAAAGTTGTAGAGTACATAAATACCTTTCCAGAACTATATTCGACACCGCCATTGGCTAAATAATCTTTGAGTTATGCTCTGTCAAAGTTCAGCCAACTTGCTGCCCAAAACAGAGCACTCTGTTTTTCAATCCCTTGGAGCTCCACTGATCCACTATTGAATTTTTCTACCCAACCAGGGTCCTAAATGTTGAAACTTAGTTATTTTAGTTCCTCGTTATCCTTATCTTTCATGCACATGCCTATGATATGTCGGTACTACGTTCCTCACAAAAAGAAAATCCTAACCGGATTATACCGGCATATACGTCTCAATTGTGGCACTAAACGGGCTCTCACACACGTATACTACACGGCATACATACGTGGTTAGTACCTGCAGAAGACCACACAATCATGATGCACTCAAGGGTTATTTTCCATTTCGGGCAGGGCCATATTTGAAAGTAAATACAAACGCCCGTATCTTTGCCATACGGCCGTCCTTGAGTTAAGCCACGTCTCGAGGTACGTGATCGTGTTTTAACACCACACGACGGGGAACCCGAGTAGAGCGTGAACGGGTCATCAAGGTTGGGAATTTCATCACCCCAACAGATACCACCTACTACCCTGCAGGGCATGCCGATGGCAAGCGCTGCGTATGTCCTCCTAGGCTATTTCCAGACGAACACACTATCGCGTTACTGACCACATGATGGGGTCTCCAATTACTTGCCTAATGCACGCTAGAGATCAGCGTTTCATATGAACGCAGGGACATGAAGAATCCAAGGGTTTCATATTGATGTCTCACACCAAGCTGTGAGACCTATCCCTGGACCACATTCCTCGTTAGGGGAGCTAACTGAAATTGAACCGCTTTCGGTGGCGTTCCTTACCATTTTTACATGAGCGTAGGTGCGTCGTTACATAAGTAAAATTCAGAATTATAACACATATGTTAGTCTTGCCACTTTAAGTAACTATGCTAATATAGTCCTTACTTGGGCAAACTAGCGAATCCTCACTGTAAACCTAAGTTTTCCCGTAATACAGTCCTTAGTTAGCGTGCTATCCCCAATGCGGCTCTGATACCAGCCTGTGGGGGACCGGAATCTGCTCATCCAGGATCACAGAGGGTGGTGCTGCACAATGCGACACCCGACAGCACACATCATAAGGACACATTGTATTACATAGAAAACCAACTGAAATGTACAAAGTCGTACAATACTCCAGTTACAAACTAGTGTTTATATTACACAGCAGAAACTAAATTTGTACAACTCACGCCCGTCTATCTAGCAAAAGTCGGTTGCCCAGCCCTAGGGCAACCCACACTAGCTGCACTCCTCAGCTCAGTGCAGCGTGTACGGCTCCCACTCAGCCGTGGTCCCCAACAGAGGGTAACCCTCGCCGGTGGATGCGTACCCCGAGTCCGTGGGATGCTCCTCACCTGAAAAACACATATAGCAGCAACCGTGATCACGATGGCTCAACAAGACTTAACCGACTCCCCTAGGCATGAAACTCTACATGCAGTTTACACGAACATGGGATGGTAACTTTTAGCAAGTGGACACGCCTACACGTTCATCCTTAGTTCATCTTTTAGCCGCAAGTTAACAGTTCATAAATATGAAATTTAGTGAGCAATATTTGGTGGCACACATGTAGCAATACAATTATATCATAACAGCAATATTGAATCATCACATTTCATATATTACCCTACGTCACAACTCAGTAACCAAGTGGTACTCTTCACCGCGAGGGATGGCGAATCGACTCGATATACACCTGCAGGGATACCCGAAGAGCACGTCACGTACACCCACCCGTGGAGCTGCACGGCACGCTCACTCGATGTCGTACGGGACAACTTTTCACCCAACAGCACAAACGTCGAACCGGTCGCACCGAAACGGGCAGAAGGTTCCCTGCACGGAGCATCTCTCTATGCCCGTTAGCAGATTTCCACCTTGCTGCCCTCAACCTACACCTATAAATCGGTGCGTTATGCCTCAACGCCCGGAGGTTTAGGACACATCGGTTTACCAGGGCCCATATATCCGATATGCCTTCGGTACGTTCAAACTTGATCAGCGTGGGCCACACACGGATCGGTCCTTAATTGACACGGACAGGGCTGCGCATACAATACTTCCTCTTGGTGCGCCCTAGCCCCTGCCTAGTCTCATTTTCATTACTAAATTGAGCTCACATCACTCGAACCAATCCCGTGTGTCCCAATCCTAACTCGCGAGTAGATTCCAACTACTCGACTTGTACCGAAGTTCTATGAATCATTAAGCATAGCCCGTCTACTCGAGGACTTAGACACTATCCTCACTCTTATAGGAAAAATTCTGGTTATGCATTTGGGTTTCATCCATCTTACACCTAATGCACATCCATACCACATACTAAGTATTCATAAAGCAAATCTTTGAAAAATGGGTTAATGCAAACCGGGTCTTGCCTTGTTGCTGCTGGTCAGTGGTTAAGGCTTCGTCCGGAAGAAGGAAGTCGAGCACTTCCGGAGTTTACTCGCCTTCAACGACTACACGTAAATGATATTGCAGGATCGAAGTACACGCGTAAAGCTACCAGAGGGGGGGTGAATGGTATATAAAAACTTTTCAACGGAAGCAACAAAACACCCCTCAGCAGAAAACTGATCTGTTAAAGAAACCGTGTGTGCGACTAATCTAAACGTGTTCAACTGTGTCAAAACTAGTATAGTTTGTAGTGAATCAAGTTATGAAGATTTCACAACAAGAATCATAAAAATCCGTTGAGAGAAACTCAAGTTATGATCGAAAGATCGAACAAATGTCATCTGTCCTACGCAAGAAAAACAGTTCTGGAATACTGCAAAGAAACCCGTGTAGATCAAAAACCACAAATTCAATGACCATGAAATTTTCATAGATGATAGATAATCAAGTTGTGAAGCCAACCCAAAAAGAATCTCATCAATTGGATCTGTAAAATCGAGTTATCATAAAACCACCGAAGCAAAGTAGTGCTGAACAGAAACTCGACGAGAAAAACTTGTCTGAAACAAGTCCGACGAACAAGGCACAAAAGTTCCTTAGAATACGAATTTTATTTATCAAAACACAAGAGGAACAGCCCCAAAGTTGTGTACCACGAGCTCTGGCCTCCTTTACTTATATAACCAGCCCTAAGGCCAACGCAATTCAAACTAGGACTCCTACTCCTACTTGGATTCAAACTGTATGTTTCCAATACTGCTCAAGACTCTTCTACATGCAGATAGAAGCAATCTTAAGACTTACAAAGACCTTAGTAACGTCCCAAACATTCCTAAAACAACTCAAATTCGTGACCCACACGAAATCCTATCATAACCAACTCAAAACTTTCCATATTTGAGTCAAACACGACTCAGCCGCAGCCTGAGTCCATAACCTAGTCGGTTGAAACTTTCCGACCAATTCTCTACGTCCACATCTCTTCATCACGCTTGGAACCATGCAGCCACGTCCATGCACTCCTTGCACACGTGCAAACATCTTCCAACGACGTCCAAGATACCTTCATATGCATTGTTCTTGATTCAAACATACTGCGCAACCTCCCGATCAACTCAACCACAATTCCTCCCGAACTTGGTTGTTGAACCTCATCTTCTCCCTAAGACTAGTTCAATGGATCCCATCACCAACCATGTCTTGAACTCAAGAAACACTTGCACATGAATAAACAACCAATACTTCCGAGCACAAGTCCTCAACTTGACTCTCGTTAGTTCCGAAACTACAACATCTTACGTGAGCACCTCACATAAGCATGTTGTAAACCATAGCAAAATGATATCAGCCATAACCACAAAAAACACCAAAAATTTAGTAAAATAATACTATGAAAACTTTCCATAAGAGTAAAGCAAGTTCGAAACATTGCAAGTTAAAAGCAGAACCATTGCAATCAAGCTCCGAACCTTACCAAAGCTAACCGGACCTTGAACTGAAGCTTACCAAAGCTAGTCGGACCTAGCGCCGGAGCTTACTAAAGCTTTGTCGGACCTAGCACCGAACTTACCAAAGATAGTCAGACCTAGCACTGGAGCTAGCAAAAACAAGTCGGACCTAGCCAAAATAAGTCAGATCTAGACAAAGCAAGTTGGATCTTACGTCGGACCTATCGTCGGACCTTGTTAAAACAATGTGTTTTTGTAGTATTCAAAACTTTTATCGTCAAAGCCAATGTATTCAGCACACATAGGTCTCACAATCTCCCCCTTGATGAATGCATTGGCAACACCACTTAAAATCCGAACATTGGCTTATTCACATGAAAAGTTTTGAAAAACAATTTCTCCCCCTTTGTAAATCAGAAATAAAATGAGAAGAAAAACAAAAATACCAAAAATTCTCCCCTTGAGAAGAATCGTGCAAAAACAATTGTGAATGTGTGCAATGTGTGATCGATTTCTCCCCCTTTGACAATGTATTCAGCAAGGTACAAAAGAGAAATTTTAATTTGTTATGAGCATATTATAACATATACATATAAAACAAAGCTCATCCAAATCATACTATCAAGTAACTTACACTATCACATCAATGAGATACATAAAGTAGTGTAATCCATGCTAGAGATCAAGTGTAATTTTCAATTTAAGCAAGTCATGATCTCACAAACTTAACTATTTCAAGACCTGAAAGCATGACACTTGTTGCTGCATTTTATTTATTATTTAAAGCACAAATTTTGATCTTATGACATTTGCAAGAGATTATATGAAGCATCAGCCTTATTCTAACTAACCAAGAAAAGCCTATGTCATTTGACAGTCAGAAGCTTAAGGACATGGTTTTAGTCATACACAACTCTTTTCAAATTCATATCTAAGTGCAATGATAAGCCATGTCAAAACAAGAAGTGCGATGCATGCATAATCTCTTGATCTTTTATCTTTTTTTTATTTGAACATAAAAACTCAACGTGTGAGTTGATTACTTGATTAATTCTTTATGATTAAAAGCACTTGTGAGCATGCAACAAGTTCAAAACAGCAAGAAAGTTCGACCATGACCAGATTTAGTGTAACTAATTATTCCAATTACTAGACATGGTAAAAACTACAAAATGTATAACACGAGTAATGTAGTAAGAACTTTCAGCATGAAAAGGAATCACAAAGTCATATATGCATGAAATACTATGCTGATATTATTTTAATTTCAGATTCACACATAGACTTCCCACGTTTCAAAATTCTCCCACAATTTAAGCCATGAGGATGCATAACCCCTATTTCACTACGAATGTAACAAAAATGAGTGAAATCCAAAGGTTTTGTAAAAATGTCAGCCAATTGTTGTTCGGTATCTACATGGTGAAGCACAATGTTCCCTTTTTCGACATTATCACGGAGAAAGTGATACCTAATGTCAATGTGCTTAGTTCTCGAATGTTGCACGGAGTTTTTAGCAATGCAAAAGGCACTAGTGTTAACACAAAACAGTGGAACACTATCTAGATCAACGCCGTAGTCCTTAAGTGTTTGAACAATCCAAAGAATTTGTGAGCAATGCAGCAGCTACATATTCAGATTCAGCTGTGGATTGTGCAACTGAACTTTGTTTTCTAGAGGACCAGGCAACAAGTGAATTACCAAGAAAATGACAAGCACCAGAAGTACTTTTCCTATCAATCCTACAACCCCAAAATCAGCATCGGAAAAAGCTTCCAAAGTTACGGTTGAGGAAGAAGGAAGAAAAATGCCAAATTCTTGAGTTCCATGTAAGTACCTGAGAATCCTTTTGATGGCTTGACGATGTGAAGCCCATGGGGAGGCTTGAAACCGTGCACAAAGACATACGCTAAAATTTATGTCCGGTCTTGATGCCGTGAGATACAAAATTGATCCGATCATGCTTCTATATTCTTTTTGATCAACGGGATCACAATCTTCATCAATTTCAAGTATTGTTGTTGTTCCCATTGGTGTCCGAAGAGGCTTGCTTTTGTCCATGTTGAAGCGCCTTAGGAGATCTTTTGTATACTTTGTTTGATGCACAAAGGTACCCTCCTTGGTTTGCTTGATTTGCAGCCCCAAAAAGTACATGAGTTCTCCCATCATACTCATCTCAAATTCTGAACTCATCATAGCTGAAAAAAATGGACACAAGATCATGAGAAGCACAACCAAAGATAATATCATCCACATACACTTGAACGAATAATGAGTCATTGCCATGCTTAAGCACAAAAAGAGTTTTATCAACCTTGCCCATGGTAAACCCCTTTTCAAGTAAGAATGTTTTTAACCTATCATACCATGCTCTAGGGGCTTGTTTGAGACCGTACAAGGCTTTGGACACTTTGTAAACAAGATTAGGAAAATTTGGATTTTCAAAACCATGTGGTTGTTTGACATAAACCTCCTCATCTATGTAGCAATTAAGAAAAGCACTTTTAACATCCATTTGATATAGCTTAAAACCTTTAGATGCAGCAAAATCTAACAAAATTCTTATGGCTTCTAATCTAGCAACAGGAGCAAAAGTTTCATTAAAATCTAAACCTTCAACTTGTGTGAAACCTTGAGCAACCAACCTAGCCTTATTCCTAACCAGAACCCCATCCTCACTTTGTTTATTTTTAAACACCCATTTAGTTACAATTAAAGTGTGACCTTGAGGTGGAGGTACAAGTTTCCAAACATTATTTCTTTCAAAATTTTCTAACTCTTCTTGCATGGAAATAATCCAAGATTCATTAGTTAGTGCGTGTGATATATCTTTGGGTTCAAAAGAAGCAACAAAAGCAGAATGAGCATGAGAAATGGTGTCGAAAAACCTGGATCTTGTAACTCGTTCATGCAAACTTCCAATAATTTGTTGTGGAGGATGACTTTTGAGAATCCGGAGGGGAGTGGACACTTCACAAGCTTCTTCTTCTTCATGTTCATCACAAATAGATGAGCTTGTGACGTGATGAGGATCTGGACCAGCAATGGTGGTCATCGGTGCTAGCTGTGAATCAAGATCAGGAGCTGGAACAATGTCATTAGCTGCTGAATTTTCGGGCAGCAGCACCATTTCTTCCTCTTCTTCAACGAAAATACTTTCCCCTGCGGATATGGATCCGGACCTGCAATATTTGAACTAGTACCTGGGCTAGCTTCATCAAAAGAAACCTCACAAGTCTCCACAATTTTGTTAGTATCAAGTAAAAGCACACGGTAGCCTCTAGTATGAGATGGATAACCAAGAAACATGCCATCAACAGATCTAGCTTCAAATTTATCAAGATTACCATGTTTCTTAACAAAGCATTTGCAACCAAAGACACTAAAGTGTGTGACACTAGGCCTATGTCCAAACCTGAGCTCATATGGTGTTTTACCTAGCTTAGCACGCAAGAAAACACAATTTGAGACATAACAAGCGGTTGCAATTGCATCAGCCCAAAATTTTCTAGGAGTTTGATATTCATCAAGCATAGTCCTAGCCATCTCAACTAAGGTTCTGTTCTTTCTCTCTACAACACCGTTTTGTTGAGGTACATATGGTGAAGAAAATTGATGATCTATTGCATTTTCAGTACAAAAGTGATCAAACGATTGATTTTTAAATTCGGTTCCATTATCACTTCTAAATGCTCTTAAAGATCCTGGGTAATCAATTGATAATCTAAGAAATAAAGTTCTAAAGTGACTAAAAGCTTCATTCTTAGATGCCATAAAGTAAACCCAAGAGTATCTAGAATAGTCATCAACAATCACAAGAATATACCATTTACCTCCGAAGGATTGAACACGTGAAGGTCCTACGGTGTCAAGTTATAAAAGTTGACCCGGTTCAGTTATCATGGTCATTGTGAGAGGAGCATGTGAACCTGCAACCATCTTAGCATGTCTACAAGAAGAGCACACAATTTCTTTGTCCCCTTTAAGCTTAGGCAGCCCACAAATGCGATCAAGAGCACTAACACGCGTGAGATGATCAAAGCCTACGTGACCAAGTCTACGATGCCAAAAATATAAATCTTTGGAATCATTTGCATCTAGGCATCCATGCTTAGAGGAAGACATATCAAAATCAGCTTTAAAAACTCTTCCAAACCGAGACATGTTAAAAATAAGCTCACTATTTGAACCTACAACTTTGTAGCAGTTTTTATTGAAAATAAATTCCAGATTTTCATCTAGCAATTGTGAAACAGAAAACAAGTTGTATTTCAAATTTTTGACAAGTGCCACATCCTTCAAAGTGTAGTGATCATTTACTCTAACCGAACCCTTAGCAATTATAGGAGTTGAAGATTTATCAGCGAAAGTAACATTCTCTACACATGACACAAAAGAGAGAGAGGAGAACCATTCTTTGTTACCGGTCATGTGGCGTGAGCAACCTGAATCCACAATCCAAATGTTCTCCTTCCTCAAGCTTGTAACCTACATAGAAGCACAATACGTCGATGACTCAATACTGAGGTTAGTTAAAAGGCAATTAGGAATCCAGTACTGAGTCACACGACGTCCAGCAGGAATAACATGCGAAAGCTGAGATAAAACAGCAGGTTTATGATTCAAAATTTGAGACTTTTTTTTTCTTAACTACTGACCTATGAGGTGTTACTTGTTTACCACGAAAATCAGTAGCTCCGGAGGCAAAAACAGAAGGTCCGGAGGCAAAAACTGAATCTCTGGAGGTAAACTTTGAATATTTCTGACTCATAACAGCAGGTTGCGTGTTCCTGACATTCGGTTTAGTATGTGCAGCAAATCTTGCATGAGATTTATAAGATCTAGCTTGCATTCTTTCCTTTTTATGTTGTTTAGCTAGTCTATAACAAAAATCTATGACATGACCATCTCTACCACAATAGGTACAATGAAATTTAACTTTGTGTTCATGTCTAGATGAGCATGCAATATGCTTATTTGAACCCGAATGTGACAACACTCCTGCAGATTTAAAAACCACTTCTTTTTGTTTAGGAACTGTTTGAATCAAACCACTTCCTAATGATTTTACAATTTTAGGTGGATGTTCCTTATCCTGAGCATGTGAATAAAACCTAAACCAGTTTTATCATTGCATGACTTGGAAGAATTCAGCAGCAAGTTTAGATTCTTATTCCTATTACAAAACCGATCTAATGTCCTATGCATGTTATCAAGTTTATTTGATACATCAAGACAATTTTTACATGAAGTTTTTCCTTTTAGTTTGCAATTGGAACAATATTTAAATTCAATGAGAACGTAAAGCATTGTTCAATATATAATTTTTTTTCATAGCATCTTGTAGTTTCTTATCAAGATCATCGAAAGTAGAATAATGCAAATCAATTGTAGAACAACAAGCATCTTTCATGTTTTATCATTAAGTGCAGCAAGCTTTTTGTTCTTTTCGATTTCAAGTTCAAGTTTATCAAGTGTGGAGGTGTGTGCACTTCTTAGAGAGGACAATTGTTTATATATTAAATCACATGAGGAACAATAATCATCACTAGGAATCAAGGATTTTAAACGATTAATTTCATATTCTAGTGACTCAATTTTAACAGCATTGTCCCTAAGCTTTTTGTCCTTTTTCTTAACAATAATAATGGCACGAGAAATAGCATCACGCATTTCTTCGCAAGTAGGACATACCACTTCGGTGTCACTGTTGTGTTCTGCATCCTCCATACTTGATTTTGATTTGCCCGCCATGAAGCACAAGTTTGCTAGATCATCTTCATCACTTCCAATGTCTACATCACTCGAGCCAAGTTCTTGAAGTGCGGTGATGAAACTGTTTATCAGTTTGCGTCCTGTAAAACCCTTCTTTTTGTTGTTGGTGTTGCCAAAAGAGGACTTGACTTTATTCTGCTTTTCATCACGGTTAGAAGGACCTGAAAGGTTAGGGCAATCTGTACGAAAGTGTCCTGTCTTACCACATTCAAAGCATCGTTGAGGTCCGGGGCTTCCTCTCCTTCTAGTTCTCACATTTTGCAATAATTTTAAGAACCTAGTAGAAAGAAGTACTAGCTCCTCCTCTGGAAACTCCTCAATCTGTTCCAGGGTTAGTAAAGACAGCAAAGCAAGTGTATTGCTAGATGATTGGCCAGAGCTAGACATATCACGTTGTGAGACAAATGCAATAGTCTTATTTGGGTTCTTGCATGATATAATGTCAATTTCATGAGTTTTTAGCTTAGAATAAAGCACATCTAATCTAAGAGTACTCATGACAGTGGATTCACGTATGTATGATACTTTCATCTCCCAAATTGACATGTCTAATGCACTTAGTAATTGCCTAGCATTTTCAGCATCTGAAAAATTAACATTGACGCTACGCAAGTTGCTGAGAATTTTATTAAAGCGAGCAAAGAGGTCATCATTGGACTCACCGGGTTGCATCTCAGAGCGCATGTATGTAACACCCCAAAACCTGATAAAGAGCGGAATTTAAAATTTTTTGGACGTATTGCATGTGGTGCAGAAATTCAAATTCAAACTAAACAGAAAAGAAAAGGAAAAAGAAAAAAAAGAAAAAGAAAAACCCCAACCGGCCAGTGGGCCGAAACCCGCCAGCCGGCCCAATCCCCCGCACCAGCCCAAGACCGCGCACCCCCTCTCTTCCTCTCACTGACACGCGGGGCCCGCATGTCATCCCTCACCTCCCACACGCCAACCGACCCAGACTCTTCCCTCGCGCCCGATCGCAACCGATCTCCAGAAACCCGCGCCCCCAGCCCAATTTCGGGTCCCGGACGCCTCCAACTCGATCCCAACAGACCGCCGCCCTCCCTCGCCTATATAAACGCCGACAATCGCCCTGTGTTTCTCCTGATCGGCCGTTCTTCTCTCCGGTGAGAACCGAAGCTTCGATCACCGTTTTCTTTCGATCCTTGCTCGGATTTTCTGATCTAACGCGCTGATCGTGCTCCACCGCCCCCAGGGAGCCCTGCACGTGAAGGAAGCGACAAGTTTCGCGCCCTAGCATCGGTTCCGACGAGCACCGAGGAGAAGCTTCAACCATCGTCATCGCAGAGCTGAATTCCGATCTCCCCAAGCCCGAGAAACCCCTAGGTGAGCTCCCCTACCCCTCCGCAGTCGACCCGTGTGAAAAACTGCAAGTTTTAACGTATAGTGGCAAGGAACCGAAGCTGCGCCGGCGAGATCGCCACCCCCGCCACCGCGCGCCGTCGTGAGCGCGGGCTGGTTCTGGCCAGGGCGACGTGGCCCCTTGAGGGCCGTCTATTTTAAATCGCACGGTAGAAATAAAACCCACGCGTACCGGTTCGGCCATCTAATCTGAGTCGTCTATTTTAAATCGGACGGTCCACATCAGCCCCGCGTTATAAATGTCGAGATTCTTACGCGCTACCCCCTGGGGATCTCGGAAAACACGAGCTAGCCCCGGAAACTTCTGATCTAGCCCCTGGAACTTCAGAAAATCGTGTAAATTCATTTAAAAATCAGTTTTAGCCCCTGGACTTAATAAAAATTAGGAAAACTCCTCTTTAATGTGTAGTTAGACCCCTGGAAATTTATGAAATAGCAAATTAGACCCTGCAGTAGGATGGATTTACCTTTTTGACCCTATATGATATTAAATTCAGAAATTTGAATATATGACTAGGATTTAAATTTAAAAGTGTAAGGCAAACACATGTGCAAATTCAAATTTAAACTCTCCTAGCACTTGGAAAACTTTAGAATGAGTTAAAAATAGATTTTAGGCTGAAATGAAATCTGCCTAAGTGTTGTTCACATTTATTAGTTCTAGAAACACATTTTTAGGCTAGGAAATAATTCTGAAAACTGATAAAATAAATTTAAATTAGTTCACATCAGAGGAGAAGTTCAAAAATATATTATTTAATATTTTAGATCAGAACCTATTCTGTTTAGATGATATGTCCTACTATTTAATATTAAAACCCACTTTTAGGCATAGAAAATAAATCTGAAAAATATAGGAAGATGGTATGCATAATTAGAAAATGATAAATGAAGTCTCCAAATCCAAAAACTTCAGTTTAGGATTTGGTAGAAGATCTGAAAACCTATTAGGAGTAGGAAATTACCTTTCATGCAAACTTGGTAGCTAAGAAGTGTATCAATTAAATATAAAAGAATTTGTTCAAATTGGAAATTCATATATAGTGTGCAAACAGAAATCTGAATACAAAAGTTATAAATCATATACACATGTTTAAAAGTGCATGTAAGTCAAAAATCAACACATATAGAGTAACCACAACACTTATAAATGCGAATGACTTTCATAGGTGTGAATGTGTGATTTGTATGAAGTGAAAGTGTGAACTATGTCCTATGGATTGTTGTTTTCTTTTGCTATGTGTATTGGCATGAGTAGAACCTGCCCCAGAGCAAGTTCTCCCCTTCCAAGACCAAGACTTTCCATTCCCAGAGCAGCAGGAAGAAGGCAAGTGTCCTTGACCACTTTGATACTATACTAGGATGTGTAGCTAGAATTATTTGCATTGTCAATTGAAATATGAAACCCATGCTAGGAAGTTTCCCTAGAATTGCATTACCTTGTTTCCTTGTAGCTTGGGTTGGGATTTATTTTATCATGTCATTTATTCATATGCTTATGCTTAGCCATGCTTAGAATAGGATAATTGGGATATGAGATCATCAATTTATTTACCTTACTCTTGAATGAGATGGGGCAGCTTGGCCAATTAATTAGGTGTATCCCCGGCGTAGTATGGGTGTGTTGGATGGTGCGGGGAATAGGTGTCAGCTGGACTATCTTATGAACCGCAAGGCTCAAGAGGGGGCCACTGCAGCGGGGTTGGAGCCTCTTATATGCTGTTAGGGGTGAAACCTCAGTGGGCCCACGCTCGTCGGGAATCCCTTGGTAAAGGCTTCGTAGTGATCTCCTAGCTACACACCTGGGAAGCGTGAACGTGGTTCGCGGCCACTGGCAAAATGGAGGTTCTTTTAGTCCACCCGGCAACGGCGGATGAAATCACTACATGTGGGTACAGTGGTGCAAACTCTGTAGAGTCAAAACTGTCATGACAGTCGTGCTCATGGTCAAGAGCGGCTTGGACTTATTCATGATTAGAGGATGATGGAATCGGAAGTTGAGGATGTTAAGCGGGAAGCTTAACATTGGAGTTGAGACTATGTGAATTTGATATTGATGATGGGTTGAGGGATTGGGACCATTTCACCTGTGTAGTAATGTAGGTGCTTAATAAGCTAAGGTGATAGGTATTAATTGCATAGTGCTTTAACCATGAGTTCAACCTCTCCTTGCTCTAGCCATGCATGACATAACTTTCTCACACTTGCTGAGTACCCACGGTACTCAAACTTGCTTTTCTGTTGGTTTATATTGCTGCTCAGGTCAAGAGAATGATGTGGTGTTTAATGACCAAGACTTGGGTCCCGAGGAAGGATTCTAGGGTCAAGGAGTCCACCGGGCAACGCCTGTGACGGATCCCACAAGATTTATATTCCGCTGCTGTTTTATTTACATATTATGAACTTATTATCGTCCATCGAGACGTATGCTATGTAAGACTTAATTATATTCGACACCTGGCTTATAATAAATAGATGCTTCACTATTTGTCATCACATGTATGAGAAAATGATCCTGGCATACATGTGATATTCACTCGGTTGTTCTTCGGAGAAACCGGGTGTGACAGAAGTGGTATCAGAGCCAAGGTTGCCCGTAGGAACGTGGACCTAGGTAGAAATGGACGTATTTAAGGACCCTATTTTCTTAAAAACTATTTTACATAGGTGTGGGTTGAAGGTGTTATTTAATGGGGTCACTTTGTTCATCTTACCCCAACTTTTATTCAAAATATAATTTTTGTTTAACTGTTATCTAACTTAATTTTAAATGCTTTATGTTTTAGATGGTTTGCATGATCCGCACCGCTCGCAAGTCCACCGGAGGGAGAGTTCATGTAGTTGCCCTTGCCCTGGGAGAGGAGAAACGTCCGGTGACGTACCACTCCTACGGGTTGGCAGTAGGAGGCTTGTTGCGCCGTCTACGGCGTATGCTCCACGCTGCCGGCAATAGGGGCAAGCTAATCATACACTACAGCTCCACCCGGACCATCCGTGAGAAGCGGGAAGAATGGAGTTCAGAAATGAGGATTATCCATAAAAATCAGCTGCTCAAGATCCACCGCTCTCCAGCTTGTCGGGCGACACAGGTCGATGTTGAGAAGGATGTCACCTGGGAGGCCATCACCTGCCAGAGTTACATCAACCATCGCCACCTGGACAGGACTGAGTACATGTATGTCCTCCAGCGTGAGAGTGGCACCGTGGAGTACAAGTACCCGCCAGTGCAGCAGGGGACTTCCCATGAGCACATGAACTTGTGCTTGGAGGATGCTGCTATGCTCAGCACTCGACTGCAGAAGTGTCAGCAGGAGCTTCAGGATGTTCGTGACACCCTGAAGGAGACTAAGGTGTTGCTTCGAGCCAGCTTGAGGGCGAGAGAGAGAGAGAGAGGAGATGGGAATGAACTGCGTGTCACCGTGAATGACACATGGACTCCCGACTCCCCAGACCGCTGGGCGAGCAGGCGTCGCCACACTTCTCCACCAGCAGCTTCCCCACCCAAAGCGGAATCAGAGGGCACCCGCAATAATGAGGAAGACCCCGAGGAGCCAGCTCAGTGATACGAGTGGTGTAGAGTCCTTTCCCTTAGTTTAGCAGGTTATCGAGTAGTCGAGTCAATACCTTAGTTATTTGTGTGTTAATGTTTGGTGTGTGACGTGAGTTGTGGAAGCCATGAGAATTTGTCCACAACCTCGTCTTTAGGTTGTTTTGCTTTAAGGTGTGAACCCCTATGAATTAAGAGTGCATTTATTTTCGCGTGAGACGTGACTCCAAAAAATCTACGTGAAACCCTCAGAAAATGTTAATATATTAAGGCCTCAAAAGTTTAAATTTAAACAAGCAATTTGGGAAGTTAATATGTAATGCTTTAAGTTAACATTTGGTTGATCATGATAGATGGCTGAAGAGGAAAGGGTCGTGGTGCCATCCCCGCCAACAACAACGATGAGGCCGGCAACCCTCATCTTTCTGGAGGACAAGACAGGGGTGGTCGCCGTGAAGGAGCTGATCCTATCCACCAAATGCTTGAAAATCAGAATCAGCTCATCCAGAGTCTAACTCAAGTGGTGACCAACTTGCACCAAGCTCCACCCCCACAAGCTGCACCACGCCAACCAAGGTTGAGTGAGTTTCTAGGGACTCAACCTCCAATGTTTACAAGTGCTGCTGAAGCTCTGGAGGCAGATGACTGGTTGAAGACCATAGAGAGCAAGATGAGGATCATACAGTGCCAAGGGTATGAGAGGGTTCTGTTTGCCTCTCACCAATTGCATGGACCTGCTGTTGATGGGTCGTTCAGAGACGCCTCCGACACGTACTTGACGGAGTTGCAATACGCAGAGGTAGGTTGCGTAATCTTTAAATTGTTCATATTAATTTTGCTAAGTAACACCTAATGAACTACGCATGTGTGCAGGTTAGTGTCCCTTGGTTACAGGGACGAACTGAAGATTACCGCGCCCTATGCAGCTATTGGGCTAGCGATGAGTTCATCGCTAAGTCCAAGAAGGCTCGAGATGCCAGAGGGAGCTCAGGGAAGCACGGTATGGGCGTCCAAAGTTTTGTGCGAATGGCTAAACAGATGGTAAGTTTCTTGGTAGTTTTTATTATATTCATAATGTAGTATTGTTCGTACTAACATATGTTCACAGGAAAAGGAGACCGGCGTGCGACCGAGTGCTACTGCGGTCTATAGGAGAGGTCACGCTGACCCTTCTCAGCCGGAGCAGTGTAGTCAGTACGCAGTGGAGCGCCTGGTAAGTTTCATGACCTCTGAAATTATTTGACACTATATATGTTGTTGAACTTACACAATTTCATTGTTTTTCAGACTAGGTATGGGCAAGAGGCTGTGAGGGTACACGGCGAAGGGTTCGATTGGGAAAACTCCCCGAACATCGACCCTCAAGCCGCGTATGCAAGCGGAGGTGGAAAAGCACACGGAAGGTGAATTCATATACTTTCATTGTTTTCAATTCAAGATTATTTAATTTTACCTTGAATTGAATCGTTTTTTTAGGCTTGCCATATTCTCTGGAGTCGTCAACTCTAGGGAGGCACGACCAGCGAGAGGTAGCTCCTCGCAGTCTTCGGCTGCAGGCTCCTCCAGCCGCCGTGTCACCGAGAGAGATCTCGAAGTCATGGCGCTTCGGGAGAGCTTGGCTCGGCAGGAGAAGGCCTTGGTGAGAGAGCAAGAGAACAACAGGGCTGCCATGGCATACCATGTGTCCTATATGGCACAGATGCAAGCGGCAATGGAAGTAAGAAACATACAATTATAGTTTAATTACATTGCATTTCAATTAGTTTTGTAAATTGTAATGTTTGAAATGACAGACGCTAGCTCGACAGCAAGGGCAGCAAATCCAGATACCGTTGTGGCAGCCACCTCCGTTCGTGCTAGAGCCGTCGCCACCACAGGAGCAGTTTCCTGGAGTACAGGTATAAAAAGAAAGTTACATTAAGTGGAAGCCCCAACCGCTAAGAATCCTAATGAACCTAGAAAAACAATTGTAAACTTGTACATATGTCACTTTGTTTCGCAGGGATCAGGGACAGAGGCTCAGACTCCATCGCCACAGCTAAGGGCGCCAGGTTCGCCGCGGCAGGATGACTTCTTCGCTCCCGGAGGTAGTGGAGGGGCTAGTAATCAATAGATTTGTGATTTTGTTTTTATTTGTGTGGATGTCAGACTTCGTGATTGTCGATGTGTACTATTGCACTTTGTTGTGAATTTATATATCAAACTGTTTTGTTGTTGTCTATTGATTTGGATGTGTAGCTGGCCATCGAGCCAGGTTAGCCATTTTCTATTTTTTAAAAGAAATGGAAAAGCTTATATACGACGGCCTGTATAGTTTATATACAACGGCCGCTATACAGGGCCATCGTAAATAAGCCTAAATTATATACGACAGCTGGGCCAGGCTGTTGTATATAAGCTCTTATATACGACAGCCAGGGTCCAGCGGCTGTCGTATATAAGCCCTTATATACGACAGCCAGGGCCCAGCGGCTGTCGTATATAAGCCCTTATATACGACAGCCAGGGCCCAGCCGTCGTATATAAAGGCCCTAGCCCACTGGGCTAAGTCTATGAAACGGGCCGTTGTATATAAGTGGTCGTCATATATATACTGTTATATACAACGGTGCCATCCTATATAACTATATATACGACAAAATATATACGACAGCCACAAACCGTCGTATATAAACAACTGCCGTCGTATATAAACTATATACGACGGCTGCTGCTTTATATATGACGGTTTTAGCCGTCGTATGCTGACGGGAATCCTGTAGTGACCGCTTACGTGGCAGCCCATCATGACCCCGAGAACATCATTTGGGAAGAGTTCAAGCGCAGTTTCTGCAACCATTACATACCAAGGGGTGAACTCAAAAACAAGAGGAAGGAGTTCTTGGGACTGCAGCAAGGAAACATTACTGTGAGGGAATACCTCACTAAGTTCACCCAACTATCCCGTTATGCACCACGGGACATTGAAACTGATGAGCAAAAACAGGACTGTTTTGTGGAAGGACTTACTATGGAAATGCAATGTGCAATGTCCTCCAACGAGTATGAAAGCTTCCAAAAGATGGTAGACAGAGCATTTGTCGTGGAGAGAAAGCTGAAGGCCTTGGAGAATGAAAACAAGAGGAAGGCGGGATGGTCACACCAAGCCTCAGGTAGCAACACACACCCACGTCTGATCCACCAACCCGCAGGGCAGACGAGCCGTGCTGTGGTACCCTACTCAGCACCGAGATGGTACAACCCGAATTTCAGGCCTCCGTCAGCACCAGCACAGCCACAACGTCAGTTTGTACAGCAGCCTCGCCCCACATATCAACCTCGACCAGCAGTACAAGGACCACCGAACCAACCCCAAGACAACAAAGGCCAGGCACCTAAGGTTGGGGTGCAATGCTTCAACTGTGGTGAAGTGGGGCACTACGCCCATAAGTGCCCAAAGAAGAAGCCCATGCAGCCACAACAGCAGAATGTGATGTGAGGACGGGTGAACCACGTGACCATGGAGGAAGCGCAAGAGGCACCTGACGTGGTGATTGGTAAGTTTCCTGCCAATTTACACATTGCAACCCTGTTGTTCGATTCTGGTGCTACCCACTCGTTCATTGCTCAAGGGTTTGTTAAGAAGCATGATCTAGCAACAACACAAATGAACCATATGCTAGCAGTAAACTCTCCAGGGGGAGAAATAAGGACAAGACAAGTGTGTCCCAAGGTGAATCTAGACATTAATGGGGTAGTATTTACTGCAAACCTCATAGTGATAGACTCACAAGGAATAGATATTATTTTGGTTATGGATTGGTTGACCAAACATAAGGGAATCATCCATTGTTCGACAAGAACGGTGGAACTAACTCACCCTAGTGGCACAAGAGTGAAGTTCATAACTGTACAAGAACCTAGGAGCGACCTTAAACTCAATCACGTTGAGGTGGAAGTGGAAGAGATCAGGATCGTCACGGAATATCCAGATGTTTTTTCTGGAGGAGTTGCCAGGTATGCCCCCCGATTGTGAAGTGGAATTCACGATTGAGCTAGTGCACGGAACAGCTCCAATATACAAGAGGCCTTATCGGATGGACTCCAAACAGCTGGAAGAGCTCAAGGAGCATATAGGGGAATTGACGGAGAAGGGGTATATTCATCCTAGTTCCTCACCATGGGGAGCTCCAGTGATATTTGTGCCCAAGAAGGACGGGACCCAAAGGTTATGCGTAGACTACCGTGCTTTGAATGAAGTAACCATCAAGAACAAGTACCCATTACCCCGCATTGAAGACTTATTTGATCAGTTGAGGGGAGCTTGTGTGTTCTCAAAAATTGATCTTAGGTCGGGATACCACCAACTTAAGATAAGACAAACCGACATTCCAAAGACAGCTTTCGTATCTCAGTACGGGCTATATGAATACACCGTCATGCCTTTCGGATTAACTAATGCCCCGGCATACTTCATGTATCTCATGAACAAGGTATTCATGGAATATCTGGACAAGTTTGTGGTGGTCTTCATTGATGAAATTCTCGTCTTCTCCAACGATGAAGAAGAACATGAGGAACATTTAAGGTTGGTGTTGCAAAAGCTGAGAGAACACCAACTATATGCCAAGTTGAGAAAGTGTGAGTTTTGGCTGAAGAGAGTTCCCTTCTTAGGACATATAATCTCGGAGGGAGGAATCTCCATGGATCCCGCCAAGATCGAGGATGTGCAGAAGTGGAAGACCCCTGAAAATGTCGGGGAAGTTCGAAGCTTCTTAGGATTGGCTGGGTATTATCGACAGTTTATCGAGGGTTTCTCCAAGATTTCAAGACCCCTCACCAAATTGTTAGAGAAGGGAATCACATTCACATGGACACCGCAGTGCGAGATGAGTTTTCAAGAACTGAAGAAAAGATTGACAACAGCCCGAGTGCTAGTTATGCAAGATATGCGGAAGAACTTTTCGGTGTACTGCGATGTCTCTAGAAATGGGTTGGGATGTGTTATCATGCAAGAGGGGCATGTCGTGGCCTATGCGTCCCGGCAGCTCCGGAAACACGAGAAGAACTGTCCTACGCATGACCTAGAGCTAGCCGTTGTGGTACACACGTTGAAGATTTGGCGGCATTACTTGATGGGGAAGAGGACAGAGATATATGCGGATCATAAGAGCTTAAAGTATATTTTCACACAGCCAGATCTCAACCTCAGACAAAGGAGATGGTTAGAGCTAATCAACGACTTTGATGTTGGCATCAACTATCATCCTGGGAAAGCGAACGTCATAGCAGATGCTTTAAGACGGAAGGTGCAGGTCAATAGGTTGAGCTTAAAGGACATGCCTACAGAATTGAAGGAAGAGGTTGTAAAACTCAATCTATGTCTGGTGAATAGTGGTGAGGCCATCGCCATGGAAGTGGACTCCACATTAGAGCAAGACATATGCAATGGTCAGAAGAATGATGAGAAGATACAAGAAATCAGAGAACTCATCAAGAATAATAAAGCCCCCGGGTTCGGAGAGGATGAACAAGGTACGGTATGGCACGAGAAAAGAATCTGTGTGCCTGAGGTGAAGGAAATCCGTGAATTGATTTTGAAGGAGGCTCACGATTCTGACTATTCCATTCATTCTGGAAGTACGAAGATGTATCATGACCTCAAGAGCAGATATTGGTGGTATGGCATGAAGCGAGATGTCGCGGAACATGTTGCCCTATGTGACACATGTCAGTTGGTGAAAGCAGAACATCAACGACCCGCGGGACTATTGCAACCACTCAAAGTGCCCGAATGGAAATGGGAAAAAATAGGTATGGATTTCATAGTAGGACTGCCTAGGACCCAATCGGGATATGATTCGATATGGTTCATCATCGACAGGCTAACCAAGGTAGCTCATTTCATCCCCGTGAAAGAAAGCTACAGCGGATCCAAACTGGCAGAGTTGTACATGTCAAGGATCGTGTGTTTCAATTGAGTGCCAGAGAAGATAGTGTCAGATCGAGGGACACGGTTCACCTCAAGGTTCTGGCAGAAGTTACATGAAACCATGGGAACCCATCTAAATTTTAGTTCTGCCTATCACCCCCAGACTGACGGGCAGACGGAAAGAACCAATCAGATCCTTGAGGACATGCTGAGAGCGTGTGCGCTCAAGAACAATAGGAGTTGGGATAAGAACTTACCGTATGCGGAGTTCTCCTATAACAACAGCTATTAGGCTAGTATGAAGATGTCACCATTTGAGGCTTTGTATGGGAGGAAGTGTAGAACTCCACTATTTTGGAACCAAACAGGGGAAAGTAAAGTGTTTGGGCCCGAGGTACTACAAGAAGCCGAGGCGAAAGTGAGGGAAATCCGCAACAACTTGAGGATAGCACAGACCCGACAAAAGAGCTATGCCGATGTACGGAGAAGAGAGCTCGTTTTCAACGTGGGGGACTATGTCTACCTCAAGGTGTCCACTATCCGAGGACTTCGTCGGTTCAAAGTGAAAGGGAAGTTATCACCTCGATACATCGGACCCTTTCAGATTCTGGAGAGGAAGGGCGAAGTGGCATATCAACTCAAACTATCGGCTCGCCTATCGGATGTGCACGTTGTATTCCATGTGTCACAGCTCAAGAAATGTCTGAGGACGCCTGAAGAGATGTTACCCATGAATGAGGTTGACGTAGGAGAGGATCTGTCTTATGCCGAGCAACCGGTCAAGGATTTGGAGACAATGGAACGCCTCACAAGAAATAAAAGAATTCGGATGTGCAAGGTGCAGCGGAAGCATCACTCGTAAGAGGAAGCCACATGGGAGCGAGAAGACGAGCTTAAGACACAGTTTCTGGAATTGTTTTCCTAGAACCACAAATCTCGAGGATGAGATTTCTTTTAAGGGGGGGTAGAGCTGTAACACCCCAAAACCTGCTAAAGAGGGGAATTTAAAATTTTTTGGACGTATTGCATGTGGTGCAGAAATTCAAATTCAAACTGGAATTCAAATGAAAACAGAAAAGAAAAGGAAAAAAAAAAGAAAAAAAACCCAACCGGCCAGTGTGCCGAAACCCGCCAGCCGGCCCAATCCCCCGCGCCAGCCCAAGACCGCGCGCCCCCTCTCTTCCTCTCACTGACACGCGGGGCCCGCATGTCATCCCTCACCTCCCGCAAGCCAACCGACCCGGACTCTTCCCTCGCGCCCGATCGCAACCGATCTCCGGAAACCCGCGCCCCCAGCCCGATTTCCGGTCCCGGACGCCTCCGACTCGATCCCAACAGACCGCCGCCCTCCCTCGCCTATATAAACACACACAATCGCCCTGTTTTTCCCCTGATCGGCCGTTCTTCTCTCCGGTGAGAACCGAAGCTTCGATCACCGTTTTGTTTCGATCCTTGCTCGGATTTTCTGATCTAACGCGCTGATCATGCTCTACCGCCCCCAGGGAGCTCTGCTCGTGAAGGAAGCGACAAGTTTCGCACCCTAGCATCGGTTCCGACGAGCACCGAGGAGCAGCTTCAACCATCATCGTCGCAGAGCCGAATTCCGACCTCCCCAACCCCAAGAAACACCTAGGTGAGCTCCCCTACCCCTCCGCAGTCGACCCGTGTGAAAAACTGCAAGTTTTAACATATAGCGGCAAGCAACCGAAGCTGCGCTGGAGAGATCACCACCCCCGCCGCCGCGCGCCGCCACGCGCGCGGGCTGGTTCCGGCCGGGGCGACGTGGCCCCTTGAGGGCTGTCTATTTTAAATCGCACGGTAGAAATAAAACCCAAGCGTACCGGTTCGGCGATCTAATCTGAGCCGTCTATTTTAATCAGACGGTCCACATCAGCCCCGCGTTATAAAGGCCGGGATTCTTACGCGCTACCCCCTGGGGATCTCGGAAAACACGAGCTAGCCCCGGAAACTTCTGATCTAGCCCCTGGAACTTCAGAAATTCGTGTAAATTCATTTAAAAATCAGTTTTAGCCCCTGGACTTAATAAAAATTAGGAAAACTCCTCTGTTATGTGTAGTTAGACCCCTGAAAATTTATGAAATAGCAAATTAGACCCTGCAGTAGGGTGGATTTACCTTTTTGACCCTATATGATATTAAATTCAGAAAATTGAATATATGACTAGGATTTAAATTTAAAAGGGTAAGGCAAACACATGTGCAAATTCAAATTTAAACTCTCCTAGCACTTGGAAAACTTTAGAATGAGTTAAAAATAGATTTTAGGCTGAAATGAAATCTGCCTAAGTGTTGTTCATATTTATTAGTTCTAGAAACACATTTTTAGGCTAGGAAATAATTCTGAAAACTGATAAAATAAATTTAAATTAGTTCACATCAGAGGAGAAGTTCAAAAATATATTATTTAATATTTTAGATCAGAACCTATTCTGTTTAGATGATATGTCCTACTATTTAATATTAAAACCCACTTTTAGGCATAGAAAATAAATCTAAAAAATATAGGAAGATAGGTATGCATAATAGAAAATGATAAATGAAGTCTCCAAATCCAAAAACTTCAGTTTAGGATTTGGTAGAAGATCTGAAAACCTATTAGGAGTAGGAAATTACCTTTCATGCAAACTTGGTAGCTAAGAAGTTTATTAATTAAATATAAAAGAATTTGTTCAAATTGGAAATTCATATATAGTGTGCAAACAGAAATCTGAATACAAAAGTTAGAAATCATATACACATGTTTAAAAGTGCATGTAAGTAAAAAATCAACACATATAGAGTAACCACAACACATAGAAATGTGAATGACTTTCATAGGTGTGAATGTGTGGTTTGTATGAAGTGAAAGTGTGAACTATGTCTTATGGATTGTTGTTTTCTTTTGCTATGTGTATTGGCATGAGTAGAACCTTCCCCAGAGCAAGTTCTCCCCTTCCAAGACCAAGACATTCCATTCCCAGAGCAGCAGGAAGAAGGCAAGTGTCCTTGACCACTTTGATCCTATACTAGGATGTGTAGCTAGAATTATTTGCATTGTCAATTGAAATATGAAGCCCATGCTAGGAAGTTTCCCTAGAATTGCATTACCTTGTTTCCTTGTAGATTGGGTTGGGATTTATTTTATCATGTCATTTATTCATATGCTTATGCTTAGCCATGCTTAGAATAGGATAATTAGGATATGAGATCATCAATTTATTTACCTTACTCTTGAATGAGATATTATGAGTTATGTAGAGGTAGGGATCGAGGCAAGTTGGATGATTTGGTTGGTGCTGGGTGCACGAGACTCGGGTTTGTGTTTAGTACTTGCCTGGATCCTAAGGACCGGTTCATGGAGCATGTAACCTGGCTTTACCGTGCCAACCACATGCTGAGATGGGGCAGCTTGGCCAATTACTTAGGTGTATCCCCGGCGTAGTATGGGTGTGTTGGATGGTGCGGGGAATAGGTGTCAGCTGGACTATCTTATGAACCGCAAGGCTCAAGAGGGGGCCACTGCAGCTGGGTTGGAGCCTCTTGTATGCTGTTAGGGGTGAAACCTCAGTGGGCCCACGCTCGTCGGGAATCCCTTTGTAAAGGCTTCGTAGTGATCTCCTGGCTACACACCTGGGAAGTGTGAACGTGGTTCGCGGCCACTGGCATAATGGAGGTTCTTTTAGTCCACCCGGCAACGGGGGATGAAATCACTACATGTGGGTACAGTGGTGCAAACTCAGCAGAGTCAAAACTGTCATGACAGCCGTGCTCACGGTCAAGAGCGGCTTGGACTTATTCATGATTAGAGGATGATGGAATTGGAAGTTGAGGATGTTAAGCAGGAAGCTTAACATTGGAGTTGAGACTATGTGAATTTGATATTGATGATGGGTTGAGGGATTGGGACCATTTCACCTGTGTAGTAATGTAGGTTCTTAATAAGCTAAGGTGATAGGTATTAATTGCGTAGTGCTTTAACCATGAGTTCAACCTCTCCTTGCTCTAGCCATGCATGACATAACTTTCCCACACTTGCTGAGTACCCACGGTACTCAAACTTGCTTTTCTGTTGGTTTATATTGCTGCTCAGGTCAAGAGAATGATGTGGTGTTTAATGACCAAGACTTTGGTCCCGAGGAAGGATTCTAGGGTCACGGAGTCCACCGGGCAACGCCTGTGACGGAGCCCACAAGATTTATATTCGGCTGCTATTTTATTTACATATTATGAACTTATTATCGTCAATCGAGATGTATGCTATGTAAGACTTAGTTATATTCGACACCTGGCTTGTAATAAATGATGCTTCACTATTTGTCATCACATGTATGAGAAAATGATCATGGCATACATGTGATATTCACTCGGTTGTTCTTCGGAGAAACCAGGTGTGACATATTATTTCTTGAACATATCCTGTCTTACCTCCTTGATCGTGTTGGATTCTTCGTGGTAGTCACAAAGTGCTCTCCACACATCGTACGCCGATCGGAGGTGTGCAACACGGTCGAAGTCACTCTGAGTTAGTCCTTGTATGATCAAGTTCCGAGCCTTGTTGTTGTTGTCAACATCTCTCATGTTTGTTGCAGTGACTTGATCGTTTGAAGGCACATCACAAGGCTTGTACACCTTTTCCCATATTGCAAAGCCTTGCGCCTGGATGAAAGCTTCCATGTGTGCCTTCCAAACCTGAAAATCAATACCACTAAACACACAAGGTTTGGCGGAGTATTTCTCCATGATGATTAGTCAAAATATGTGCAAATCACAAAGATTAGAGAAACCTGGATCTGATACCAATTGTAGGATCGAAGTACATTTGTAAAGCTACCAGAGGGGGGTGAATGGTAGATAAAAACTTTTCAGCGGAAACAACAAAACACCCCTCAGCAGAAAACCGATCTGTTAAAGAAACCGTGTGTGCGACTAATCTAAATGTGTGAAACTGTGAAACAACTAGTATAGATTGTAGAGAATCAAGTCACGGAGACGTCATAACAAGAATCATGAAAATCCGTTGAGAGAAACTCAAGTCACGATCGAAAGATCAAACAAATGTCAATCTGTCCTACGCGAGAAAAACAGTTCTGGAATACTGCAAAGAAACTCGTGTAGATCAGATCAATTGGATCTGTAAAAGTCGAGTTATGATAAAACCATCGAAGCAAGGTAGTGCTGAACAGAAACTCGACGAGAAAAACTTGTCTGAAACAAGTCGGACGAGCAAGGCACAAAAGTTCCTTTAGAATACGAATTTTATTTATCAAAACACAAGAGGAACAGCCCCAAAGTCGTGTACCACGAGCTCTGGCCTCCCTTGCTTATATAACCAGCCCTAAGGCCAACCCAATTCAAACTAGGACTCCTACTCCTACTTGGATTCAAACTGTAACATTCCAATACTGCTCAAGACTCTTCTACACGCAGATAGAAGCAATCTTAAGACTTCCAAACACCTTAGTAACGTCCCAAACATTCCTAAAACAACTCAAATTCGTGACCCACACGAAATCCTATCATAACCAATTCAAAACTTTCCATATTTGAGTCAAACACGACTCAGCCGCAGCCTGAGTCCATAGCCTAGTCGGTTGAACTTTTCTGACCAATTCTTTACGTCCACATCTCTTCATCACGCCTTGGAACCATGCAGCCACGTCCATGCACTCCTTGCACATGTGCAAACATCTTCCAACGACGTCCAAGATACCTTCATATGCATTGTTCTTGATTCAAACATACTGCGCAACCTCCCGATCAACTCAACCACAATTCCTCCCGAACTTGGTTGTTGAACCTCATCTTCTTCCTAAGACTAGTTTAATGGATCCTGTCACCAGCCATGTCTTGAACTCAAGCAACACCTGCACATGAATAAACAACCAATACTTCCTAGCACAAGTCCTCGACTTGACTCTCGTTAGTTCCGAAACTACAATATCTTACGTGAGCACCTCACATAAGCATGTTGTAAACCATAGCAAAATGATATCAGCCATAACCACCAAAAAACACCAAAAACTTATTAAAATAATACTAAGCAAGCTTTCCATAAGTGTAAAGCAAGTTCAAAACATTGCAAGTTAAAAGCAGAACCATTGCAATCAAGCTCCGAACCTTACCAAAGCTAACCGGAGCTTACCAAAGCTAGTCGGACCTAGCGCCGGAGCTTGCTAAAGCTTAGTCGGACCTAGCACGGAACTTACCAAAGCTAGTCGGACCTAGCACCGGAGCTAGCAAAAACAAGTCGGACCTAGCCAAAATAAGTCCGACCTAGACAAAGCAAGTCGGACCTTATGTCGGACTTATCGTCGGACCTTGTTAAAAAAATGTGTTTTGGTAGTCTTCAAAATTTTATCATCAAAGCCAATGTATTCAGCACACATAGGTCTCACAGATATACTATATGTAACCTTAAATGCAATGTTTGAACTTGAATATGTAAAGTCCATAATTCTAGCTAGCCCTCCCCTTTGGCTCTGACATTTTAATGGTGGCTTGGTAGGGTCCTAACCAGAGTCTTGACCAAGCTTCATTTGAATCAAAGTTCATTTGAGCCTTGTACAAATAAAAGCCCATTTGGTCAATATTAGAGCCTCTAAGGAATTCCAGGGGTTTTCATCGCTCCAACCCTTACTTTCTAGAAACTAGAATTTGATATAGTTCTAATGGAATTGGTTTCATGTCATTTGAAGAATTTTAGATGAAGTTATGCCCTAGACAAGATTTGAGGAAATCTGAAAAAAAATGTTTCTGTACATTTTTCTATTTTCTCAGGGCAGTTCACTTAATCATACCATTAGGGGGATTAAATTACTTAGATGAGTCTGAAAATTTTACTGTGACTCTAGGATTATTCAGTGAACCTCCCAGCCAAATTTCAGAATTTTTCATACAGTAATTCTCTAGATAAATTTCCTAACAGTTTAAAATTTAGGGAATTAATTCTGGAAAACTATTAAGTTTCATGAGCTGAAATTTGTGTTGCTGGAGAGTACTCAAAAAGCTGAGTTCAGCAAAATTTGGTTCACTGAATTTGGAGCTTCCTAGCAGAAGTTATGTGCATTTGAAGTTTAAACTAAACTGAAAATTCAAATAAAGTTTAAACCGGCTGGTGGGTTCCCCGGGCTACGTGTCAGCACCGCAACCGAACCACACGGGAGTCCGCAGAGTCTCCCACACAGTCGCACGAGATCCCGGTGCCACAGCTGATCCGGCGCTGTATAAACAGAGGCTGACACATGGGTCCCGCGGGGCTTCGTCTACCTCGCGCTCCCGCGGCTCCCCGCCGCCCCCTTCGTCGGAGAGCTCGCCTCCGGGCGTTCTGCTGCCCGACCTCCGAAGAGACTTGCCCCCTGTGCATATTTCTGCCTGGGAAACATGGTGGTGCACTCCCGGGAGCTCGGCGACTGCCGGAATAGTGCTCGCGATGGTGACAGCGGCCGGGAGCTCATCGGTGACGTCGAACTCGGTGTCCTCTGCACCTTTTTTGACACGGTTTGCTCGGAGAGCTCCTGTGAGACTTGCTGATCACAGATATTAGCACTGGTCCCCGTGAAAATGGCCGCAACTATGACCTCACCGTCGACCTAGGGCTAAAACGACCGTGACCGGGAAAATTTCGAAGAACAGCGAACCTAGTCCATGATTTTCGCTGGTTTTTGATCCTAGGTGGCCGTGGACCAGTGCAGACCGTGTGTGTAGCTCGGAATCCTCTGTGGTGAACTACTCATTACGAATTTCCGAGTTTTGAACGATTCGGTCCTTGGAACCCCGAATGACTAACCGGACAAATTCTACCCCGGCGAAGCACGAGAGGAGAAGCGGTCGGCACGAGTGTGTCAAGCACCTTGGAGCGGACCTTTTTCATGTAGCTCGTGGGGCGCGAAACGGATTCTAGTTTTCGGACGCCGGGGAGCAGAGGAGGTCTGCGCTGGCGCGAGTTCGGCTTTCGGTGGGCGAAGGAGACGGTGAAAAAGAGAGTGAAGATTCACGTGGCACAGCGTGCTGATCACGTGTTGCACTCAGTGCTTCCCTCGAGCAGGAGGTGGCGATGGCAAGTCGGTCGGGCGCCGACGTCAGGGCTGGCTGGCGCACGCAGCTTCGGCCGAGCGAAAAAGATCAACCCGAAGAAAACTTCAGTGTGAAGGCTACTGACAAGTGGGTCCCTCCCCTCTAATTCTCTTCTAATTTTTCATCTCTGATTTTACTGAAAATATCCCAGCTACTCACAATTGATTGAGAGACTTAATCACCAAGTCATAGTTTGAATTTGGTTTCCTCAATTTGGAATTGATTTGGCTAAATTTCTTGCACATTTGAACTGAAATTCAAATTCAGCTTTCGAATAGTGCAAATTTAGCCCCCGACAAGATGAACTCCAATGAGGATGAAAATTGGTGTACTAACTCATAAAAATGTGCTGAGTTTGAATATGAAGTCAACTTTTGAATTCAAGTGATGAAATTGACTGCAATTTGTATTTACATTCAAATTGGCCCCTTTTTCAAATGCCTCCAAAAGTGCCTTAAAAAGTATTGGATTTGCATGAAATTTGGCCTGAGCCTTCCCAAGACTATTTAAGTTCTAGGGGTGAGCTCAACCTTTCATGTTCATGTGTAGAAATCCCACTTTTTGGAAGTTAGGGCTTTCCCCTCTAAGCACCCTTTTGATGGTGGTTACTTGCTCTTCACAAGTGTTCACAAGATATACACAAGATGAGCTGTGGTGTTGTGAGGTGATGAAAATTATCACTTTTGCAAGTCCCTTTTCTTGGGCTTTTACAGTCACCTCTTGTGTAAACCTGAGTATTAGTAGATTACACAACTTAGGTAGTATATTATTCTCATCAATAATAAAATGTAATGTGTAGAGAGGAAAGCATTCACCTGTTGTTCACGTTTCTTAGCACGAGTGCGTGTAATCGCTCCTTCATAGGACCGTTTATATGTGTCTGTTGCTGGGATGTCCAGATCATCCTCCCCCTCTTGAAAAGGAGTCCTCGACTCAAAGTCTAAGAGAGCAAGTGGTGGGGCTGTTGTCAACTTCCTTTTCAGCTCTTCAAATGCTTTTGTTTGTGTTTCTCCCGAATGGAAATGTACATTTGTAAAAGTCCCAAAAATGCAAAGTCAATAAAGTGAATGTTGATTCCCCTTTGTGTTTGGAATGCATGAAAATAGGATTTACAAAATTTTATACACGCGATGAGGCACATGGGTGTCCAACCAAACGAGCTCTCACGTTCATTTGAAATGTGTTAAGGGGTTGAATTAACACCATGTGTAGAGTTCTCATGTGTACGAGGGAGTCTAAATTCATATTTGAACTCAAATATTTCCCTTAAGTTGCTGCCAAAAAGTTTGAGTACACATGTATCCTCATAACTTTGAATTTGATGAAACTTAGGTTGGCAACCTTCTGATTTTAGGATGGGCTAAAAAGGGGTTAAATATGATCATTTCCAAATTTTAGCAGAATTCAAATTTGAAAGTGAAATTCACAATGGATTTGGTTTATTCAAAATTCAGCCCACGTTTAAACTCCCGAAAATATCAGATTGAGGGGATTTACATGAATGAAGATCTTTTGGAAACATTTGGAGGATAAGAAGAGGAGTAAATGGGGTAGACCCCACATGTCATTGGGCCGCTTTAACTTGCCCCTGAAGACTTCCTCTGTTCGGTGTCGAACACCACCCGAGCCTCCTCAGAGCGCCACTGAGGGAAGCCATCTCCAGTTTCTTGCATCGAGCTGGCTTCAACACCTCACGGCGTGATCCTCTCACTCACCAACCAAGCTGCAAGAGGAGGCCACCTCCTCGCTGCTTCCGTCACACTGGCGACTAGCTCGTGGGATTGAGTAGCTCCCGACGTGATCTTTTGCTAACAAAACAGCAACTCTGGGCGTTATTTCCCCCTCGCACAGGAACTGAACCGAGAGCGCCGAATTTAAAATTTTGAATATCACAGAGGGTTAACTCCACAGTAATGAAATTTGGTTTGTAGAAATTGATGCGAACTTTTGAATTTGAAGTGTGGAGCCACTGTTGTTTGAGAGGGGGGAAACTTTGGGGGGACCCGCAGGTCAGTGACACAGAGGCAACACTCGAATTATCTTCAATGTGCGCTCGACACAGAGGGTGCAGACGCCACCAAGACACTCCACCGAGCTGTGTGTACTCGTGACCCCGGGAGTCGGTTCATTCAGCGGTTCCTCAGCTGAGCCCTAAAGATTGCCGAGGCACAAGCAATTATCTCTGTTCACACGTTCAACTGACGCCCCCTCCTCTGCTCAAGCGCTCCCTAAGAAACACACCGTGCACCCTCTGCTCCTCACCCCCGATCGACCTCCAGCCACTGTGGCGCCTAGCTGATCTGAGCAGAGGATGCGCCGGCCTCCACTCGACATCACCCGAACCTCCACAGCTCGTGTCCGTCGTCCTCCGGCTGGTGCCAAGCAAATTCTTCCCTCTCGGTAGAGGACGAAGTCGCCACCGTGGTTCCTCGTCTTCCGGCCACTCCATTGCCTCTCCGGCGCAAAAAACTTCGCCCTAAGGTGTGTCATGATGTGTAGTTACTCCTCCGAACTCTCCTTGATTGTTCCCAGCACCGGCTCACCGGAATTTGCCGTTTACCACCATGTACGTGAAGAATCGCCTAAACTAGAATCTGAAAATTCGTCCAAAGTGCTTGATCGTTCTTCCTTCCGATCAAACCAAAGAATCCCACCATCCTAGCAACCTCCCATGCCAAAGCACGCATCAAACCGACCATCCCATGCCCCGGGCGACGAGAATTCACCGCCGGCGGAAAAAACGGGTCGGTCCTCCGGTGACCGCCCTCTTCCCGCCGTTTGCTGCAAGAATTGGTTTGCGTTCCATGTTCTACTACCACTAGGGGTGCTGTATGGCAGATTGGTCTGTTGAAATCGGCTTGGGACACGCTGAAACACGTCGTTGACGCGCCACCGAACGTCGCCATCGGTGCCGACCCGTTTCCGGCCGTTTTCAAGCGGTGAGACCTTGCCCGGAAGCTGCGCCACGTTCCAACGGTCGTGTAGGGCGAAACCGGAGCAAAAATGGTGGAGAAATGAGTAAGAACGGGGTGCACCATCCTCCTGTTCCGGCGTGTGCGCGGGCTCTGTCCCGAGGTAGAAGAAGAGTCTGACCTATGGACCCCACCGTCAGCCAGTATTAGGTTCCAGAAAATGTTCAAACTTTAAAAAATCATAACTTTGTGTAGGAAACTCCAAATTAGGTGATTAAAATTGGGTTAGATACCGTTTGCAAAGATCTATTCAAATTTGTACCCCAATTTGTATGAAAGTCAATAATAAATTCTGGATAATTCTTTTAAAATTTTCGGTAAAAGAATTATGGAGGGAGTTTGGGTAAGCCAAAAATCCCCAAATTTTGACAGAATATTCTTTCGGGAATTATTTAACTTCCAGCAAAGTTTCAGCTCATTTGGAGTTGATTTGAGTAGGAATTTTCAGAGTCCAAGCTGTTGTAAAATTCTCAGAAAAAGATTCCACATTGTAAAATTCATTCTAGGTAATACTTGACTCCAAAAATAGTGAAACAAATTTTTCTGGAATACTTAGGAAGAGTACTTTGCATAGAAACAAATTATTTCTATGAAAATGCCTGGGATTTTCTGTAAAATTCTTTTTAGATAATCCATTAGTGAGTAATTTTAGGAATATTCCTTTATGAAATATTCCCTCTTTTGGTCAGAAAACTTTTATCCTAGTTCCTGATCTCCAGTAAAAATCTTAGGACTTTTGGATGTGATTAAGGTGGATTAATCAGGAGGTTATTTCAGGGTTAAAAATTAGCTAAAATCATAGAGTTAATTTCCAGAAAAATATTTCAAACTTCAAACCTCCATAAGCTTCAGTAGGTATATCCAAAATTTGTGAAACAAAATTTTGCTGGATTCCCCTCAGTCAGTACTTTGCATAAATGCAGAGAATTTGGTCTGAAGATATCTGGAATTATCTCCAAAATTCATCAAAATTAAATTTTTGGGAATTAATTCCAGAAGATCCCTGTCATGGAATTTCCTCAAATTTGGCTAAAAGATTCTTCATATAGTTAGTGATCTCCTGTAAACATTTGATCCTCATTGGAATTCATTTGATAGGCTAAATTGTCTTCCCAAGTTCAGCCTTCATTTCAAAATTTCAAACCAAACAGAAACTTTTTCAGAAATGCTCACCAACTTCAAAAATTCATTTCTCCCTGTAGGTAGCTCCAAAAGTTGTGAAACAAGTTTTGTTAGAACTCTAGAGACGTGCTTTAATTAGATCTTCCACTGTTAGCCATGTCAAAACTTCAAATTTGGAATCAAAATTCAGAGAAGCCTTGTACTTGTGGGAATTTTGGAGACCAAAAGCTTCCGCAAGAATTTCTCAAATTTTGCTCAAATCATCCTCAGAGAGTCTAGTATCCACTAGAAAAATCCCAAAGCCAATTAAGGAACCTAAATAGCAGTAGCCATGAATAGAAGTATACTACTTATAAATCACTAGCACTTAAACATATATTTTGCTACATTTCATATAGTGACCGAAGTTGAGGACACTCCGGAGCCGTTGGAAGTCCTCCCACCAGACACTAACTTTCCTTTTGACTCGCAACTAGGCAAGCCCCGGTTTGCATTTAATTACATTTTGTAAAGTTTTCATTTGTATCACTTATGTCTAGGGTGAAATGTTTGCTTTAGAGTTAAGGTGATTGAAACCCCACTTGCCTGACTTTTAAATCCTATGGAGGGTTGGGTAGTTTACAACTCGACAAGTAGATAATGCCATGCTAATTTTATTAGGATCTGGGTAGACGTCGAGTAGTTGGAACCTACTCGCGAGATATGATTTTATCACACGGGATAGAAAGAGGTAGAGAACGGCTTGATAATATGAAACTGAGACCCAGCAGGGGGGATAGGATGCAGTGAGCGGAGGTCTCACGTGCGTAGCCTTGTTAGTGTTGATTGAGGACCGAGCCGTGTGCGGCCCTGCTGGACAAGTTTGAACAGTACCGGAGGCATACTGGCATATGGGAACTAGGAAACTGATGTAATTGGTTAACCTATGTGCCGAGGCTTACCCAACTGTTTTATAGGAGTGGGTTGAGGGTAGCAAGGTGTAAATATACTGGTGGGCACAGACATGCTCCACAAGGGGACCTCCTGCCCGTTACGGATGGACCGGTTCGGCATTTGGGTTGCCTTTGAAAGGTTGCTGCATACAACAGAGTAGGAAGGTGTAAAGCACCACACTTCTGAAAGTGGGTGTATGTGACGTGTTATCCGGGTGTCTATTGATTGCAATCACCGTCCCTCGCGGTTATTTGAGTACCGCTTGTTCACTGCACTGTGACGTAGTAATAACTGAAAGAAGCCAGCAGAATATGATGCATTGAGCTAATATTGTCTTGATACCATGTATGCTGTAGATGTAGAGCTCATTAAGTTTATTTTTCTACTTTGGGCATAACCACATCGAAGGAAAACATTTCTTGTTTGATTGTGGACTTCTGATGTGAGGGCTGCCTAAGGCACATTAAACTGCTGCTATAAAACTGAAAGTAAGGATTAAGATGTAGGCGTGTCTTTATTACAATGTACTTTTCCTATATTACAAATCCCTGCATTTAGAGTTTCATGATTAGGAGTGTCGGTTAAAGCTTGCTGAGCCATCATGCTCACGGTTGCAATATTTGAGCTGTTTCAGGTGAGGGTTATGAGAAAGGGTCCGAGGACGAGGCGATGCCCCCGTCGGGGTACACGGCCGAGCTGGAGCCCTGCATGCCACCATGATCATCGTGTGAGGGTTGCTAGTGTGTAGCATCCCCGGACTGGACAGCTGCACTTTTGCTTAGTTAGGATAAGAGAATAGTTATGAATAATACTTCTTCTGTATAATTAAGTTTGTAAAAGACTTCCGCTGTGTTTTATGTAAAATAAAAGTTTGTATGTTGTTCTTAATCTTTTCTTGTGTGCTGTTGGGTGCCGCATCGCACGGGACCACCCTCTGCGACCCCGGAGTGGGAGAACCACGGGGTGGTCTCCCACAGCATTCTTCTTTTTCAACTCGTTGATTGGGACAGCTATGGTACTGAAATCTTGCACAAAACGTCGCTAGAAGCCTGCAAGTCCAAGAAAGTCTTGAACTCGGATGACATTTTTTGGAGACATCCACTCACGAACAGCTTTAATCTTTTCTTTATCGACCTCCACGGCCTGAGCTGAAACAACAAAACCAAGAAAGACTACACTGTTGGTTCAAAAGGTGCACTTGGCAAGGTTAGCATACAAGTATTCCTTTCTCAAAATAGCAAGCACACAATTTATATGTTCAACATATTCGTCAAGAGACTTGCTGTAAATCAATATATTATATAAGTAAACCACAACAAGTTTTCCAATTAAGGTTCCAAGAATGTGATTCATTGGGTTCACTCAATTCTTTTAAATCCCCTTTTGTAGCTTTAGTCGCTAAACCCTCTTTTCCCTTTGGCTAGGTTCTTTGTGGCTGTGGGGTTTTATTTGGCTGTGGAGACACTCTCACTATTTTTTGTGGGTCACTCACAAGTGGTTCTCACTCTCTCGCTGTTTTCTTTTCAGACCATCCTTCACCATTTCCTCTGATGTCAATGGATGTAAAGTGAGATGCTCTCAATTGTACATGAATATAAGCTTGTTAGCATGACTACAAATCTGAACATCACGATCATATAGTCATGGTCTTTCTAACAATAGCTGACACGCATGCATAGGAACGACATCACATCTCACTTGGTCTTTATATTTCCCAATAGAGAAAGGAACAGTCACAATGTTGGTAACGCGTAGTGCCCAACAATCATGAGCCATTGCATCTTGTACGGGTTAGGATGACGCTACTGTTTGAACCCCATTTTCTCCACCAATTCTTGACTTGCAATATTATTGCAGCTGCCATTATCAACAATAATTCTGCATACAATGTCTTTGATCATACCTCTGGTGTGGAAAAGATTGTGTCGCTGTCCATTATCTTCTTTTACAGCAGTAACACTAAGCATTCGATGAGAAATGAAGCAATTATGATCACCTTCCTCAGGTTGGGTCTCATTTTCATCATATCATTTTTAATATCTTCATCGTAGCATGGTGCATCTTCTGGTTCACTTTCAGATTCCCATTCTCCATGTTAATTTCTAATCATAGTCCATCGACTAGGACATTCAGCAGCAACATGTTCACGTCCTTGGCACTTGTGACATACAAAGCTTCGGCTATTTGAAGAGGATGCAACCGCTGATGCAACCGAAGGGGCTGTTGTACCTGCAGTGCGATGTTGTCGCTCTTGCTGAACTATAGGTGAAGAAGTAGCTAAAACTGATGTCTTGGCAGCGTCAATGGATGGAGAAGACTTAGCTGCACCGTCTTGAAATTTCCCCTCAACAAAAGATGTACCGGGTTGCTGCCAGTTCCATGGAAGTGAAATAGATCGACCACCATAGGATCCAGTGCGTCTAGCTTGCTGAATTTTCTCTCGGTGCGCATAGCCTGATCCGCAAGGCTCTGCAGATTATTATATGGAAACATCTCAACTAAATCAGAAATTTCAGCATTAAGACCATGCAAAAATCTTGCCATTTTTGACTCTTCATCTTCTCTAATTCCTGATCGAATCAACAGCCGCTCCATTTCCTTGTAATACTAATCAACTGATTTGGAACCTTGTCTCAATTGCTGCAACCTATTTCGATGGTCGTGTTGATAACTTAATGGTACAAAGCTTCTCCTCATCAACCGATTCATCTAATTCCATGTGTTTATATGATCACGTCCCAACGCAAGTCGATTTTCTTGTATCTGATTCCACCAAGTGAGAGCATAACCAAAAAATTTGATCACATTGCTCCTCCCACTCGAGATATGCATCTGCATCTTCCTTTCCTGAAAATTTTGGAACACTTAGCTTGACACGAGTAATATTTTCTGGATCATTTATATTGTGATGATGACAACTTTCTCCATCATGAACAGCACCTCGACGTTGATCATGGTAATGTTCAAAGTGCCCATGATCTGCAGAAGGGATGCCATCTGCATCATAACCATTATAATAATTTTCATGTGACTCCTGGTCATCATCATAGTGCACATGGTTGCCACGACCACGTCTTTGAATGCTTCCTCGCCTCTGATCATTGTGCCCAGCATGCCTACCACCATCATGGCCACCAAGGTCATTTCTGAAATGTTTGGAAAAACCATTCCCAAAATCAGAATTTTCATCACCAAATTCTTCATTATGATGTCGTAGAGCCCTTCTACCCGCTGGAGGGAGACATTCATTGAGAATCCTCTCCATGGCCTCCAATAGCGAGTTTCCAAGTTGGTGTAGTTCAGCTCGTGCAACTAGTGGTTCTTCTCTTCCAGTAGTATCACCACGAACCCTTCAATCAGATCCTGCCATGTTGGAACAGTGGAGGGGCAATAGTATAGGATTTTTTGTGGAATCACACAATCTCGCTGAGGGGGACCCGGCCCGTGTCACAGGGTCGTGCCGCTCGCCCAGGAATCGCATTGGGTTGTGCCGTGTTATGCGGCACCCACCAGCACACATATAAGGAAACTGTATTACATAAATCAAAGCGGAAGCTTACAAATGTTCTTTGTAAATAATTTACATCAAATAGCTACAGCGGAAGACTACAATCAACTCACGTCAAATAACTAATGAGCACTCGAGAAGAGGTCCAGCCCACAGACTCCTCTCGCTAGCAACACGAAGACATTGCAGCGGCTGGGTTGTCCATGTGTTACATGACTCGGAAGTCTCCGAGTCTCACCGGCCAACCTTCTCCATAAGCGTCTATGTTAACCTGCAAAACCACTCATAGAGCAAGAGTGAGCACAAAGGCTCAGCAATACTTAACCGTCTCCCCTAAAGCATGCAACTCTACATGAAGGTAACTTAGACAATAAACAAGAAAGTTGCATAAAGACTCGCCTACACGTTCATCCTTAACTCTCAGATTTAGCCATCATAGTAGTGGTCTTGCGGCGAGCAACATTGGAACTCCACAATCAAACAAGAAACACTTCATTCCAATGTTAATTGTCCCAAGGTGGAAATTAACTTTAATTTGCTCTATCACTACTTCATACATGGTTTTCATGCAATTCCAATTATCATAGCAGCAATTAAAATATGCAAACTGTTCTCACACAACTTGATTATTACGTCACAGCGCAGCGAGCAAGCGGTACTCATATCCGCGAGGGACAGTGATTCAAATCAAACACTGCCCAGATAACTCGACACATACGTCCGCCTCTGAAGACCCAAATCTGTCATCCTTCATTACGTCGTATGTGGCGACCTTTCGCAGGACACCCGACTGTAGAACCGGTCGCGCCGTCTCGGGCTCATAGGTCTAACGAGACGATGTGGTATGCCTCTACAATCCAGTTAACCTGGGTCCCATATAGCAGTAAGCATCCGGTACACAACTCAATACTTGCTCCCAGGGCCCCGCACATGGCTCGGTTCTTAACCGACACAGGCAGAGCTACTCGACCAAGACCTCATCTTGTCGCTGCCTAACCCTCCTGCCCGGTCTAATTTTTGGAAATAAAAAATTTAGTTTGCCTCTTTTAAACCATGCCCGTGTGATCCCGAACTCGCTCGCGAGTAGATTCCAACTATTCAACTTCTACTGGATGTCATACCCTATTAGCACGGCAATATTCTACAGTGGTGACACTTTTCTACCCTCTTCTCTAGGGTTCATTTGGTCATGCATTTGGAGTATAAAGCATACTTGACCTAATGCACATACAAACTCTAACCATAGTAGTGGAGAAAGTAAAAAAACTTTATAAAACAACTTAGATGCAAACTAGAGCTTGCCTTGGTTTTGCAGGTGACTAAGACTGTATTCAGTTAGTGAAGACCACTTGAGGCTTGATCACTCGCTTTCCTCCCTCTTTGATCTCCACTTCGATTGCTTCACAATCTTCACATAGATGCTACACGTTATGAATATGCATATGTATTTAATTGCAAAGCTTTTGCTAACAAGTTCTAACGACAAGTTTAAACCTGGAACTCTGTTTAAGAATTTAAAATGAAACTGGTGCTAGTGGTTTGGGTTTGGGTTAAGCAACATGATCAAGTGATAAGTGCATTTCATCACTTGTGTGTTACTCATCTATGAGGTTAAACAGGACAGTGAGTTTCTTGTCGCAAGAAAGTCATTTGGACCAAAATTCAGAATTTTTCAATGAGTAGATCACTCAGAACAATTCCCTAAGCATTTAGGCAAAAAAGAATTAATTCTGAATAAATTTGCACTTTCATGCAAATTCAATGAACCACAATTTTAACATATCTCGGGGAGCATGCAAGAACTTTTCTTGGATTTTTGGAGCTAATAATTGCCCAGAACTGAATTTCCAAGTTTTGGAACTTTTCTGAAAATGTTTCTGTATTCATTTGATTACAGAAACTTGAACTCTGAATTATCTTAATCAAATCAACTCTAAATAAGCTGAAATTTTTATAGGTGTTCACTAACATCCTAAAGAGTATTCTAACAAAATTTCAGAATTTTTGGATGAACCAAACTCCCTCTAAAATTCTTTTGCCGAAAAGCTTTAAAGAATTTTCCAGAATTAAATATTGATTTTCATACAAATTGGGTTGCATATTTGGATAGAGTTTTTAAATATGAATCCAACCCAATTTGAATAACTAAATTTGAATTTCCCTAGAAAATGTTATGAGGTTCTAAAGTTTGAATTGAATTTTGGGGTTCAAATAAACTGGGAAACATTTAAATTCTGACCGTGGGTCCCATGTGACGTGTCAGTCCCTCGATGCAGCCACACCGCGGTCCACAGAAAATTAGGCGTAGCAACAAAAGATCAAATAGCCACAGAAAATCCCAGTCTACCGCTAACGGCCACTGACCGATGGGACCGGAGGCGTCTTCTTCCTCCCGAGCCCCCCTTTCCCGCGCACGCCTTCCCCCTCGCTGGCGAGGCGGCGCTGCTTCGGAGTCTCATTTTCCAGTGGACTCAGGGGCAAAAACTCGCTGCTAGCCTCGATCTTGATGTTAGGAACTCGTCCCCAGAATCATCGTAGGCCGGTGACGGCGCTAGACTCTTGTGCGACGTACGGCGGCTCGGTGCTTGCTCCGAGGACGTCGCGCGCCCTCTCTGGACCCCCAAACCCGAGAGCTTTTGGTCCTAAAGCATCAGTGAGTCGTGGCCATGCTCGACGTGTACTCCTTTTTGATCGGAAACACCTCTAGGTAGGGTTCCACCGTGCGCCCAAACGTCCCCGCCATGGCCACCGATGGAAAAACTTGAAATTAGCTGCAACTACTCGGTTCTAAGCTAGATTTGCGAAGGAAAAAGGCTCCTTATCCACTCTAGCTCCTTTGTGCGCAAAATGATGAACCCTAACCAAAAATTGAGCTTCACTTCACAAATTCTTACCCGTGGTTAGGTTTTCCCTGGCCGAGAGCAAAACTCAGAATTCCCAAGCTATGGTGCACGGCTTGAGCTGAAGCTTTGGGAGGAGGAGCGTGATGATCCGTCGCGACTCAGAGTGTGCATGCTCGGCCGTGAAAAGTCTCGGTGTGAGATGTCCACGGGAGCCCGGTTCTGGTTGCTTTAGGTCGCCGTGAGGAAGAGAGGTTTTTCGGTTGGTGGAAGCTCAGACTTGAGCAGCTGCGCGTCGAGGAGGTCGAGGAGGAACAACCTAAATCATTTTGCTACTCAAGGGGTGATGTGCAAGGTGGCTTTGCCAGTTTCCACCCGGAGCACTGAGGCGGCGGGAGTTCTCGTTCTCTTGCGCGAGGGAGAAGAAAAACCGTGTGTTGCGTCTTGTGAGCTAACGGATCACGCTGCACGTCAAGCACACACACGAGCTGGTTGCCAGCACGAGAAGAGAGCGAGGCTGTAAGGGCCTCAGTTTTTGACACATGCTTGAAGTGTCATCACCACACACACACCTCATTTGAAGCAAGTTGATAAACACCTTTGAAGAGCAAGTAACCACCATCAACATGCTCATTAGGGAACAAACTCACATATTGCAAAAGTGGTATTTCCCACATGTGATATACAGGGGCTTGGCATAAGAAAACTCCTACTCAGTGCTAGGAATGTCCATGCCAAGTTTCACCCAAATTCAAAACCTTTTTGAGGTCATTTTGGGTATAGCTAGAAAGAGGGCAGTTTGAACTCAAATGCAAATTCAAACTGTTTTGATCCCATAAATTCAAAAGTGGGAGGCATATTCTTACTCAGCACATTTTTGTATACTCACACACCAATTTTTACTCCATTTGGACTTGATATTGACATGAGCTAAGTGGGGCAAATTCAAACTTTATTTGAATTTCAAACTGAACATGTGCTGGAATTTATCCAAACCAAACCCAATTTGAATTCTAACCAATTTAAATGGCTCAGAGGTGAATAATTCAAATCACAATGGGCAGTTTAGGGCTTACTGTTTACAACAGTGATTTGGAGTTAATTTTGGAGGTTAAAAGAAAATTGGGACCCACATGTCAGCCACTGAGAAGATCTAACCGAGTGGACTTTCAGTGCTCGGGTCCCCGAGCTTCTCGCGAGAGCGCCTCCGAGGGGAGGCCGCCGCGCCACCACCTGCTTGCCACCACGGCCGCTGAACCGACTTCCGGGGCCCTTATCTAGGCATCCGAGCAGTCGCCGGTGCTCCCCATCCCTACCCCGATGCACTCTCATCCAACAGACTGAAACTCCTCGCCGCCCGAGTGAACCTTCGGTTCCTCATCACCCGGCCGATCCATTGATCCTCCGGGCGATCTGAGACCAGCACCAGGTGCGCCAAGCCATCTTCGACACCCTCGCGTCGGTTCCAGACCCTGCGCAGTCCTCCCCGAGCTCCACCGAGGCGATCTTTCCTCTCCCGGTTCAGCTCGAGCCGCCACTGCGGGGATCATCCTTCCGGCTACCACAGCCCACCGTTCACCGAGCTGTGAACAGCAAAGAGGTTCGCCTTCAGTCCCTCTTTCATTTCCGCATGCTCCGGCGGCATGACAAACACTGCTCAGGCCGGAATTTCGTGTTTTCGCGGCGGTGTGCAAAAGTGGAGTCGACACCGATCAGGGAAATTCGTAAGCCACACTGCATCACTCATCCTCTCATGGAGAGGATCACTTCTAGATACCCGTACGAGTCCATATGAGCAGGAACCACGAAGAACCATGGAGGGAAACCGCTGTTCTTCAAGTTTTAGTAGAAATCCCGAATTCCGGCCTAGGTCGCACGGTGACAGCCCAACACCGCCCTTCCCAAGCTCCGTGGAGCTCATGTCAACCTTTCCTATGGTCCACTGATGCTCGACGACCCTTAGCTCGATCGGGTGAGGTGCTAGGGAGGACGGGCAACACGGCCGAAGTCCTCCCGAGGCTGCTGCTCGTCGCCGACCATGTGCCGGCCATTTTCATGACGAGCTGAGCCCGGAATCGTGTTCCCCGAGTGAAAATAGGCAGGGGCGGCCGGAATCAGAAAGCTTGGAGCTCCACAGAGGCTGCCGGCGAGCTCTCCGGCGAGGTACCCCGGCGGCAGAGCGCGGGCGGCGGGAGGTAGACGAAGGGGGTGGACCCCAGCCATCAGCGACAGATATTTTAATTTGGGATCGGGCTGCCGCTCGGATCCGGTGTGCTGGCGCACAAATACTCCGTAGACTCCGGTGTGCTGACGCCTCAGCGCGTAACACGTGTCCCCATGGCCCACCAGCAGATTTAAACTTTTCCCCGATTTTCAGATTTCATTCAAACTTCAAATCCTCATAACTTGGGCTAGGAAACTCCAAATCGAGTGAACCAAATTTTGTTGGATTCAGATCTTTGAGCACTTTCTAGCAAATCAAGTTTCACTGCATGAAAATCCTTAATCTCCATAATTAATTCCTCAAAATTTAAACTGTTGTCGAATTTTAACTGGAGAATTCCTTGGAGGAAAATTCTGAAATTACGCTGGGATGTTCACCAAAATATCCCTGAACTACCATACAAATTTCAGGTCCATTTGAGCTCATTTTATCCACCTAATGGTGTGATTCATGAAACTGTTCCAGAGAAAATAGAAAATGTTCAGAAACATTTTCAGAATTTTCTCTTAAATTGTTTAACTCATATCTTTAGCTAGGAACCTTCAAATTAAGTGAAACCAACTCCATTAGAACCCTCTGAAAATCTAGTTTTCAGAAAGTCCTAGCTTGTTTTATGAAAATCCTTAGAACACCCTAAAAGCCTTCAATTAAGGTCAAGGACATAATTAATTGTGGAGGGCTCAAATGAGCTTTGCTGCAATTAAAACTTGACCAAGTCTCTTTTTAGGTTGTAACCAAGCCACAGTAAAAGTTTCACAGTCTTTGGGTCTGTCTAGTGAGACTTAGAATGTTCACAAAGTTTAAAACTCAATTCAAATGCATTTAATTAATACATGTAATTCTTATATCATGTAGTCGCTAAGGTCGAGGAGGAACCCGAAGTCCCAGACTTCGTTACTCCGGAGAAGCAGCTAGCCTACGACCAAGAGCAGCAAGGCAAGCTCCGGTTTGCATTAACTTATTTACAAATTTTTATTGTTTTGAGCATTTTCTTTGAGTATCACTTATTTCCTTGCATTAGAGTCTTGTTTGAAAACCCAATTGCATAGCCAAGAAAACCATGGGTTGGGTTTAGGATTGCAAACCCCGGTAGCTACTGCAAAGCTAAGTTAGGATAGGATTCGGTAAAAGTCGAGTAGTTGGAACTACTCGCGAGCATAGGCTAGAGGCACTCGGCTCGGGTAGAGATAGCACATGATACACATGGCAAGAAATATGAGACCGAGCTGAGAGTAATGGCAGCAGGAATTTGGGGCCTGTGTGCTGTAGCTCCACTTGTGTCGATTGAGGACCGAGCCGTGTGCGGGCCTGTTGAACAAGCTAGAACAGTACCGAAGACCTACCGGCTATATGGGAACCGGGAAACCGATGTAACTCGGGTAGCTGGGTGTTGAGGCATAGCTGGTCGTTCAGAGGGTAGGTTGGGAGCTTGAGGTGTAAATCGGCTGACGGCACGGAGATGCACGTGCAGAGACCTCTTGCTCGGGACGATTGGACCGGTTCAACATTTGGCTGACGGGTGAAAGGTGGTTGCGTACGACGTCCGTGATGGTTGTTGTAGGCAACATCGAGTACGGGCGTACATGACGGGTTATTTGGGTAACCCTGCAGGTGTAAATCGATTATAATCGCCGTCCCTCGAGGTCAGTGAGTACCACATGTTCACTGTACCATGACATAGAAAGAATAGGCTAGTTACATGTTAAAATGTTGCTGATTGAAAGATGGACTTTGATTGTTAATGATTTGTTGTAGTTAGAGCTAACTAAAGTTCTTTTCAACTTTGGCCAAAGTACATGAGAGAAATGCGTTTCTTGTTTGATTGCGGCTCTCTCATGTGCCTTAGCGTAAGGTTCTCCACAACCCGCTGCTAAAACTTGAAAGTAAGGTTCCAATAATTAGGCGAGTCCTTTGCAAATTGTTTTATCTCATGTACCCATCACCCCTCATGTATAAGTTCCATGTTTAGGAGAGACGGGTCAGTCTTGCTGAGCCTTCATGCTCACTGCTTGTGTTTGAAGCTTTTGCAGGGTTCTATGAGGAAGGGACTCCCGAGGAGGAGACGGAACCCCAGGAGGGGAACCCCGTTGAGTGGGAGTCATGCACGCCGCCTTGTTAGTGTGCGTGTGTGCTAGCAAGGACATGTTCACGGGCTGAACATGAACTTGATGCGTAGTCTACGCCCGTGAGTGTAGACTGAACCTATTTTGATGTAAAATGTTCATAAACCACCTTATGTAATAAAAGTTTTGCTTCCGCTTTGAACCTTTGATGTGTGTTATCCGGTGCTGTGCAACACAGCACCCCTCAGCGTGATCCTGGCTCGACAAGACCGTGGGGTCATGTCAGCGTTGGTATCAGAGCTCGCTTGAGGTTTAACGCACTAAAAAGATCATCTTTTTCAAAAAAATCCAGTGAGGAACGAGTTAGTAGCCCGTATAAGGATGTTATTAGTGTATAGAAAGTGGCATACTAACCTATTTGTCTATGTCGGAAAATCGTGCATCTCGGGACGTTTATGTCTTGGGGGGTGCACGTAAGCGCTGTCCACCAGTGCGCACAAGCTGAAGGGTGGAGCCCCACGGGTGGCAGGTAATGTAAGGGCCTCAGTTTTGGCACACATTTGAAGTGTTCATCACCACACCACACACCTCATTTGAGGAAAGATGATGAACATAAATGAAGAGCATGTAACCACCATTAACATGCTCATTAGAGAACAAACTCACATATTGCAAAAGTGGTATTTCCCACATGTGATGTAGGTGGGCTGGACTTATGAAAACTCCTACACATTGCTAAGGATGTCCAGGCCAAGTTTCACCCAAATTCAGAACCTTTTTGAGGTCATTTTTGGTATAGATAGAAAGAGGACAGTTTGAAACCACATTCAAATTCAAACTGTTTTTATCCCATGAATTTAAAAATGGGAGGCATATTCTTATTCAACACATTTTTGTGATCTCACACACCAATTTTCACTCCATTTGGAGTTGATCTTGACATGAGCTAAGTGGGACGAATTCAAACTTTATTTGAATTCAAAACTGAACTTGTGCTGAAATTCACTCAAACCGAACCCAATTTGAATTCTATTCAATTCAAATGGCTCAGGGGTGAATAATTTGAATCACCAGGGGTATTATGGGGCTCACTGTTTACAACAGTGATTAGGAGTAAATTTCAGAGGTTAAAACCCCGGGTGGGACCCACATGTCATAGAGGGGAGAAGGAGAAACTTGCACCCAAAGTCAGGGTCTCGGTGGGAAACTCCACCGAGCAGCTGTCGGTTGTGCCACCGAGCAGCTACCGGCGCCACCAGCTGCTTCCCTCTCCACGCGCTGGCGCCCAGGGCGGCTGGCTCGCGCCCCCACGCGACCGGCACCGCCTCAGCCGAGCAGGAGTCGGCCGGCTTTATCTTCTCGCGGGCAAACACGAGCGGCGGCATTGTTTCTCGCCACAGCTCTCTGCTCAATCGGGAAAAACCAACAAAACCATCTCCACCTTCGTCCCTGAGCTGCTAGACGGCCACCTGAGGTCGCACTCCACCTCCCCAACGCCAGAAACCCCGAGCTCCGACCTCCTTTGCCCGAAGACGATAGCCACCGCGGCGACCTAACCTCAGCCGAGAGTCAGGCGCCCGTGGGCAGCGTTCCACAGGCGTTTTCACGGTCCAGCGAGAGAGGCAACAGGAGTGCGCGACCACCGTGCTGCTCTCCTCCAAGTTTGGAAGCCAACCGTGAAGAATCCGCAGAGAATTTCCAGTTTTTGCTCCGGCGACCGTAAACCGAGCTTCCGGTACGGTTTCTTTAAATTCTCGCTCTATGATCTTTCGGAGGTCATCAAATCTTGCACATAGACGCTGGACTAGCCGGCGATCAAGTTCTTTTCTGCATCCGTAGCGTGAAACTGTCTAGGAGTGACGAATTTCGAGCTCGATCGAGGGCGGTCATGGCGGGCACGGTCGGTCACACGGTGCCGACCAACTTACCGCCATCCCTGAACCCTTTTGACACCTTGTCGAGCTTCCTAGAGGTACACTGATGCTGTAGGGCCGTTTGTTCGAGGTGTTGGCAGGTTTAGAAACCACGGTCGACGGTGTCGAACCTCAACCGAGGCTGCGGCACGTCGCCGAGCTATTTCCGGTCACCCCCAGCCCGACCTGTCACCACCGACGTGTTCCTCGACGTCGACAACCCCCTAGCGGCGATTTTCAGACCATGGGAGGTCCGGCAGCGGTGAGCCGGCGAGCCCCGAGTCTGCTCCGGCGAGGTCGGCGGCACGGGCGCGAGAGAACGGCGGGAGGAAGACGAAGTCGGCTGGCCCACGTGTCAGCGGCTGAAGAATTTAAATCAGGATCAGGTGTGGCCGGGGATCGGCTGTGCTGGCGCACAAATACCGTGTGAGCCCCGGTGTGCCGGATACCTCCGCGCTCGACACGTGTGGTATCCCCGGTGTGCCGGACACCTCCGCGCTCGACACGTGTGGTATCCCCGGTGTGCCGGACACCTCCGCGCTCGACACGTGTCCCCGCGGGCCCCGAGAGTTTAAACCTTTCCCCCGATTTTCAGAATTCTTCCAAACTTCAAATCCTCATAACTTTGGCTAGAAAGCTCCAAATCGAGTGAACCAAATTTTGTTGGATTTAGCTCTCTGAGCACTTTCCATGAATACCAAATTCAGCTCATGAAAGTGAATAGTTTTCCAGAATTAAATCCCTAAAATTTAAACTGTTGGGAATTTTATCTGGAGAACTACTTTATGAAAACTTCTGAAATTTGGCTGAAAGATTCATTGGAAAATCCCTGAATACCAGTAAAATTTTCAGACTCATCCAAGTTTATTTAATTACCCTAATCGGGTGATTAAGAGAACTGCCCTGAGAAAATAGAAAAATGTACAGAAACATTTTTCAGATTTTCTCAAATCTTAATTAGGGCATAACTTTCTGTAGAATTCTTCAAAAGACATGAAACCAACTCCATTAGAACCATCTTAAAGTCTAGATTCCAGAAAGTCATGGTTGGAGCCATGAAAACCCCTGGAATTATTCAGAGGCTCAAATATTGACCAAGTGGGCTTTTATTTGTACAAGGTGCAAATGAACTTTGTTTCAAATAAAACTTGGTCAAGACTCTGGTTAGGACCCTACCAAGCCACAATAGAAATTTAAGAACCAAAGGGGAGGGCTAGCTAGAGTTAGTAGTAAATAAGTATTCAAGTTTACACATTGCATTTAAATTTACATGTAGTATTGTATTCAACGTGTAGCCATTGAAGAAGAGACCCCAGAAGTGCTGGATTTCCTTCTTCCGGACGAAAAACTAACTACTGACCAGCAGCAACAAGGCAAGCCCCGGTTTGCATTAACCTTTTTATAAGTTTTTACTTTGTTTACATGTGTCATATGAAGTATGTATGTGCATTAGGTATAGGATGGATGGAACCCCACTTGCATAACCAGAATTTCCCCTAAGAGTGAGGGTAGTGTCTAAGACCTCGAGTAGACAGGCTATGCTTAATGATTCATAGGACTTCGGTACAAGTCGAGTAGTTGGAATCTACTCGCGAGATAGGCTTGGGACACACGGGTTCGGTTGAGTGATGTGAGATCACTTTAGTAATGAAAACGAGACTAGGCAGGGGCTAGGGCGCAGCAAGGGGAAGTCTTGTGTGCACGGCCCTGCCCGTGTCGATTGAGGACCGATCCGTGTGCGGCCCCGCTTAACAAGTATTGAACGTACCGAAGGCATATCGGATATATGGGCCCCGATAAACCGATTAGCCTAAACCTCCGGGCGTCGAGGCATAACGCACCGATTTATAGGTGTAGGCTGAGGGCAGCAAGGTGGAAATCTGCCAACGGGCATAGAGAGATGCTCCGTGTGGGAAACCTCCTGCTCGTTTCGGTGCGACCGGTTCGACGTTTGGGCTGTTGGGTGAAAGGTTGTCCCGTACGACATCGAGTGAGCGTGCTGTGCAGCTCCACGGGTGGGCGTACGTGACGTGCTCTTTGGGTTTCCCTGCAGGTGTATATCGGGTCGATTCGCCGTCCCTCACGGTGACGAGTACCGCTTGTTCACTGCGTCGTAACGTAGATTAATGAATGAAATGTTATGATTCAATATTGCTGTTATGATATAATTGTATTGTTACATGTGTGCCACCAAATATTGCTCACTAAATTTCAGCTCTATGAACCGTTAACTTGTTGCTAAAAGATGAACTAAGGATGAACGTGTAGGCGTGTCCGTTTGCTGCAACATTGCTATCCTATGTCTTGGTATACCTCATGTAGAGTTTCATGCTTAGGTGAGTCGGTTAAGCCTTGCTGAGCCTTCGTGCTCATGGTTGCTGCTTAAGTGTTTTACAGGTGATGAGCCCCCCACAGACTCGGAGTACGAGTCCACCGGCGAGGGTTACCCTCCGTCGGGGACCACGGCTGAGTGGGAGCCGTACACGCCGCGCTGAGCTGAGGAGTGCAGCTAGTGTGGGTTGCCCTAGGGCTGGGCAACCACTTTTGCTAGATAGGAGGGCGTGAGTTGTATAAAAGAAACTTCTGCTGTGTAATAAAAGACCCTAGTTTGTAACTGAGAAGTGTACTATTTTGTACATTCAGTTTGTTTTCCCATGTAATATAATGTGTTCTTATGACTGTGCTGTCGGGTGTCGCATCGCGCGGCACCACCCTCTGCGATCCTGGATGAGCGGATTCCGGTCCGCCATAGCCTGGTATCAGAGCTGCAGTGGGGATAGCACAGTACTTAAGGACTGCATTATTGGAAAAACTTAGGTATATGGTGAGGAATCGGTAGTTGCCCAAGTAAGGACTATATTAGCATAGTTACTTAAAGTGGCAAATACTAACTTATGTGTTATAATTCTGAATTTCAATTATGTAACGACGCACCTACGCTCTGGTAAGTATGGTAAGGAACGCCACCGAAAGCGGGTCAATTTCGGTTAGCTCCCCCTGACGAGGAAAGTGGTTCAGGGATTGGTCTCACAGCTTGGTGTGAGACGTCAATATGAACCTCTTGAACTCTTCATGTCCCTGAGTTCATATGCAACGCTGATCCCTAGCGTGCATTAGGCAAGTAAGTGGAGACCCCATCACGTGGTCAGTTACGCGAGAGTGTGTTCGTCTGGAAATAGCCCAGGAGGACATACGCAGCGTTTGCCATCGGCGGGCCCTGCAGGGCAGTAGGTGGTATCTGTTGGGTTGATAACATTCCCAACCGTGACGACCCGTTCATGACATACTCGGGTTCCCCGTCGTGTGGTGTTGAAACACGATCACGTACCTTGAGACGTGACCTAACTCAAGGACGGCCGTATGACAATGATACGGGCGTTTGTATTTACCTTTAAATATGATTCTGCCTGAAATGAAACCAACCATTGAGTGCACCATCATTGTGTGGTCTTCTGCAGGTACTAACCACGTATGTATCCGTGTAGAAAACGTGTGCGAGAGACCGTTTAGTGCCACACTTGAGATGTATATGCCGGTATGATCCGGTTAGGATTTTCTTTTGTGAGGAACGTAGTACCGAGATATTGTCGGCATATGCATGAAAATATTGAGAACAAGGAACTAAAATCATTAGGTTCAACAATTAAGACCCTGGTTGGGTATAAGAATGGCATAGTGGACCAGGATAGTTAAAGGGATGAAAAACAGAGTGCTCTGTTTTGGGCAGCACGTTTGCTGATCTTCAACAGGGTATAACTCACAGGTCTTTTAGCCCAGAGAGGTGTGCTATACAGTTCTGGAAAGGTACTTAAGTAATCTAGAACTTTGTTGTATACTTCCAGAGCTGAAACTCACCTTAAGATGGCTTAAATCCCAGAGGAAGGTAAACTGTCCAGAACCAGGACAGAGTAAAACATTCTCTGGGCTGTTCTGTTTTTCAAACATAAATCCCAGTAAAAAAAATTTTAAAAAAAAATTCATATGATACCTCCTTAGAAAGAGTAGAAGATGTGTGATATCTTTGCAATTCAAAGTTTCTGAAGTTTCAGCACAGATTTCAGTGGAAACTCGAATGGAAAACAGCAACTTCCAAGGGAGGTGCTGTTAAAAAAAAATTCTTCCAGAAATTCTGCTGACTTTGAAATTAGCATAACTTTTTTTTAACCAAGGCTGATCTGGGGGCGATTGAATACTCGTTGGAAAGATACTGAAGTTAACTTTAACTTTGGTATTCAACTTGAGTCATGAAAATGCCCAGAACCAGATCAAAACTTGGAATAGGTAGAAACTGGTCATTCTGACAGAAGAATGACAGTTGGACTCATTGGAGAGGGTGTTGTACCCTAATGGTGGTATACGTGATGACAACGCGATAGTAATGTCTCGTGGTGGCCAAACCTAGTTATGGTGAGCTTCCAAAGTGGAGGTTCATCAAGTTGGATTAAACTAGCTTGTGTTTGGTCTGGTAATGGTGTAGCTTGTGCAAAGTTATTACACTATCTACTTACGAGATGTATCGCATGTTTTTATTGTCATTATGTTTTACACCTATTTCATTTGGACTGCATGCACTCTCTTGCGGGACTGATGTTATTGTCGTATGGTTGCAGATGGTTCGCACTATGACCACGCACGAGGTTGGTGGCTCTAGCCAAGGGGGAGGCGATGACTCCCAGCCACCGGCCTACGACAGCACCCCGCAGCAGCAGCCACCACCGCTGCCTCCGCTTACTCTAGCGGATGTGATAGCGGCACTGGTGGGAGGTCGTGAGGAGCAGACCGACCTGCTCCGCACGATCGTGCAGAATACGTCCCAGGCGGGGGGACGTCAAGAGCGAGGGCCTCGTGAGCCCCGTGAAGTGTCGTACTCGGATTTCATGAGTACGCACCCTCCAGTATTCACCGAAGCTGAAGAACCACTGGAGGCGGACAACTGGCTGCGGACCATCGAGTCCAAGTTCGGGCTGCTCCAATGTACGGAGCGGCAGAAGACTCTGTTCGCAGCGCAGCAACTCCACGGTGCTGCTGGTGCGTGGTGGGTGAACTATGTCGCCTCACGTCCGGCTGGCCATGCCGTGGAATGGCAAGAGTTCCGGGAGGCGTTCCGCGCCTATCACATTCCTCCCGGAATCATGAAGAGGAAGTTCCAAGAATTCTTGGAGCTGAAGCAGGGCGGGAGGAGTGCCCATGACTACTCCCGTGCCTTCAACCATCTGGCACAATATGCGTCAGACTATATCTCCACGGAGGAGAAGAAGAGGGAGCATTTCTATCGGGGGTTACACCCCGAAATGAAGACGCACCTCATTCAGTGGAATCGCGGCACTTTGAACGACCAAGTCAATGCCGCGATTATGCAAGAGGATGCTCAGCGGGAGTTGGCAGCTGAGCTGAGGAAGCGCAGCGCTCCACCTAGCAGCGGTGGGGGCGCGCCTCAGAAGTACCGTATGGTGTATCGGACACCATCCGGGCAGCAGTGGCATCCACCGGCGCGACCTCAATGGTTCGGTGGACGTCCGTTCCAGTCATCCTCGTTCCGTCCGCCGGTGCCACCACCAAGACAGCAGCAGCAGCAGCAGACGGCACCCCGGGTATTTCCACCGCCACAGCACGCCCCGGGATTCCGTCCACCGATCAGCAGGGGACCGCCCCGTTTCACCTGTTTCACGTGTGGCCAGGCGGGCCACTTCGCGAAGGACTGTCCCCAGGGGCAGCAGAGCAGCGGGCAAGCCCAGTTCCAGGGCGGTGCTCGAGGCCAACCTCCGGCGAAGAAGGTTGGTCACCGGACTGGTGGCGTCCGCAACCTCGACAATGAGGACGCCCCAGAAGGAGACAACGTGCTGGCGGGTACGTTCACTCTCAACCATCAATATATCATAATATTGTTCGATTTTGGTGCAACCCATAACTTCATTAGTGCATCGTATGTGGCTCAGCATCAGCTGGAAGCCTTTCCATCCGAGTGTTCTTATATGATCCGCTCACCGGGAGGAAAGATTTCAGCAACTATGATGGTTCCAAAAGCACCACTGTGCTTAGGTGGGAAGATATATCCCACCACTATGATTATCCTTGAGGGGCAGAAGATTGATGCAATCTTGGGAATGTCATGGCTAAGCTACCATGGCGCTGTCCTGGAGATCATATCACGTACGGTTCACCTCAACTCCCCATTACACCGTCCGCAGTCCCTCCTATTAGATAATCCAGTCAGAGAGGTTTCAGCGATCAATAGTGCTGAGGCTCTCAAGTTAGAAGACATCCCCGTAGTCCGGGAGTATCCTGACGTGTTCCCGGAGGATCTTCCGGGCATGCCACCTGAGCGGGACGTCGAGTTCAAGATCGAGCTCGCACCCGGGACTACACCCATATCATGGAGACCATACAAAATGGCTCCAAATGAGCTGGCGGAACTGAAAGAACAGCTCAATGATCTGTTAAGCAAGGGTTTCATCAGGCCGAGTTCCTCGCCTTGGGGATGCTCAGCGTTGTTCGTGAAGAAGAAGGATGAAACCCTGAGGCTGTGTGTGAATTACCGGCCGCTCAACGCTGTCACCGTCCAAAATAAGTACCCACTGCCCCGCATCGACATATTGTTTGATCAACTTGTGGGTGCAAGTGTGTTCTCCAAGATGGACCTTCGCTCTGGATATCACCAGATAAAGATCCGGGCGGAGGATATACCGAAGACGGCCTTCTCAACGAGATATGGATTATATGAATATCTTGTCATGTCGTTTGGTCTCACAAATGCTCCAGCCCATTTCATGTATCTCATGAACTCGGTGTTCATGCCGGAGCTAGACAAGTTCGTGGTAGTGTTCATCGACGATATCTTGGTTTACTCCAAGACAGAAGCCGAACATGCCGAACACTTGCGGATCGTTCTTCAACGATGGTGGGACCATAAGCTATACGCCAAGTTCAGTAAATGCAAGTTTTGGATCAGCCAAGTGCCGTTCTTGGGGCATATCATCTCCGCAGAAGGCATTGCGGTTGACCCAAGCAAAATAGAGCAAGTGCTGAAATTGAAAGCTCCCACTTCAGTTCATGAAGTCAGAAGCTTCCTTGGGTTAGCGGGATACTATCGGAGATTTATCCCAAGTTTCTCCAAGCTCGCTAAGCCGATGACAGAGTTACTGAAGAAAGGGACAAAGTATGTTTGGAACACGGCGTGTGAAGGAGCGTTCCAAGCATTGGTGAAGCATCTCACCACAGCCGCGGTATTAGCTCAGCCGGATACAACAAAGCCCTTCGACGTGTATTGTGACGCGTCTGGTATTGGGCTCGGCTGCGTGTTGATGCAGGAAGGACGTGTGGTCGCATATGGCTCACGCCAACTTCGGAACCATGAGCAGCATTATCCCACTCATGATCTTGAGCTTGCTGCAGTGGTTTTGGCGCTAAAAATGTGGAGGCACTATCTCCTGGGTAATCTAGTGCATCTCTACACCGACCACAAGAGCTTGAAATACATTTCCACCCAGAAGGAGCTGAATATGAGGCAAAGGAGGTGGTTAGAGCTGATCAAAGATTATGATATTGAGATCCATTACCACCCTGGCAAGGCGAATGTGGTTGCCGACGCGCTGAGTCGGAAATCACATGTCCATCACCTCACCATTACACCGGTGGAGGAGGAAGAGCCAAGTTTATACTTGGTTCCTTATGGATCGCTGTACAACCTTGCCCTCATCCCTACTATTAGGGAGGACATCATTGCAGCTCAGAAGACGGATAAAGGCATGGCACATCTCCGGAGACGGATAGACAATGGAGAGATCAAATGTTTCCGGAAAGATGATGAGGGGACGCTGTGGTTTAATGACCGCATAGTCGTACCCCGAGATATGGAGTTGAGGAAGAAAATCCTCGATGAAGCTCACTTGTCCAAGTACTCCATTCATCCAGGTAGCAACAAAATGTATCAAGATTTGAAAAAGAAATTTTGGTGGACACAGATGAAGCAGGAGGTAGCTAAGTACGTATCTAAGTGCGATACGTGTAGACGAGTGAAAGCTGATCACATGAAGAAATCATGGCTGTTGCAACCCCTGAAGATCCCGGCATGGAAATGGGAAGATGTGAGCATGGATTTCATTGTGGGATTACCCCTAACATCCAACAAGTATGATTCCATATGGATAATCGTTGATCGGTTAACCAAGACGGCTCACTTCATTCTGGTGAATACACGTTACAATGCCAGCAAATATGCGGAGCTATACATAGCGAAGATTCTATGCCTATACGGGGTACCCAAGACCATCGTCTCAGATCGAGGTGCATTATTTGTATCTCGCTTTGGGGAGCAGCTACACGCTGCATTGGGTACCAAGTTGATCAGGAGCTCCGCCTATCACCCTCAGACAGATGGCCAGACAGAGAGGGTGAATCAAGTTCTGGGAGACATGTTGAGAGCATGTGCCATCCACCATGGTAGGAACTGGGATGATCACCTACCATTGGCGGAATTCTCGTACAACAACGGCTATCAGGCGAGTATCAAGATGGCACCCTACGAAGCTCTCTACGGTCGCAAATGCCGCACCCCATTAAATTGGTGCGAGTCCGGTGAAAGGGTCACATTCGGGGTTGATGTGGTGAACGACGCCGAAGAGCGCGTTTGGACAATTCAAGCCAATTTTAAGGCCGCTCAATCCCGACAGAAGAGCTACGCTGATAAGAGGCGTAGACCGTTGCATTTTGACGTTGGGGAACACGTGTACCTCCGCGTGTCTCCGATGAAGGGCGTGCACCGGTTCGGTGTGAAGGGGAAGCTCGCTCCCCGTTTCATTGGACCCTATGCTATCACAGAGAAGTGTGGGCCAGCAGCGTATAGATTGGAGCTACCGGCATCCCTGGATGGTGTCCATGATGTTTTCCATGTTTCGCAACTGCGAAAATGTTTGAAGCATACAGCTGCTGTTCCTACCGAAGACATCAACGAGCTGAAACCGGATTTAACATATGATGAGTATCCGGTGAAAATTCTTGATGAGAAAGCCCGAACCACGCGTAGCAGAACGTTGTGGTTCTACAAGATCCTCTGGAGTAACCACACCGTGGAAGAAGCGACGTGGGAGAGCGAGGAATTCCTTCGCTCAAATTACCCAGAGTTCATGGTTTCTCAACACTGGTAAGTCCCTACTACATCGCTATCTCTTCTTTTGTAATCTCGGGACGAGATTCTTTTAAGGGGGGAGGAATGTAAGGGCCTCAGTTTTGGCACACATTTGAAGTGTTCATCACCACACCACACACCTCATTTGAGGAAAGATGATGAACATAAATGAAGAGCATGTAAGCACCATCAACATGCTCATTAGAGAACAAACTCACATATTGCAAAAGTGGTATTTCCCACATGTGATGTAGGTGGGCTGGACTTATGAAAACTCCTACACATTTCTAAGGATGTCCAGGACAAGTTTCACCCAAATTCAGAAGCTTTGTGAGGTCATTTTTGGTATAGATAGAAAGAGGACAGTTTGAAACCACATTCAAATTCAAACTGTTTTTATCCCATGAATTTAAAAATGGGAGGCATATTCTTATTCAACACATTTTTGTGATCTCACACACCAATTTTCACTCCATTTGGAGTTGATCTTGACATGAGCTAAGTGGGATGAATTCAAACTTTATTTGAATTCAAAACTGAACTTGTGCTGAAATTCACTCAAACCGAACCCAATTTGAATTCTATTCAATTCAAATGGCTCAGGGGTGAATAATTTGAATCACCAGGGGTATTATGGGGCTCACTGTTTACAACAGTGATTAGGAGTAAATTTTTCAGAGGTTAAAACCCCGGGTGGGACCCACATGTCATAGAGGGGAGAAGGAGAAACTTGCACCCAAAGTCAGGGTCTCGGTGGGAAATTCCACCGAGCAGCTGTCGGTTGTGCCACCGAGCAGCTACCGGCGCCACCAACTGCTTCCCTCTCCGCGCGCTGGCGCCCAGGGCGGCTGGCTCGCGCCCCCACGCGACCGGCACCGCCTCAGCCGAGCAGGAGTCGGCCGGCTTTATCTTCTCGCGGGCAAACCCGAGCAGCGGCATTGTTTCTCGCCACAGCTCTCTGCTCAATCGGGAAAACCAGCAAAACCATCTCCTCCTTCGTACCTGAGCTGCTAGACAGCCACCTGAGGTCGCACTCCACCTTCCCAATGCCAGAAACCCCGAACTCCGACCTCCTTTGCCCGAAGACGATCGCCACCGCGGCGACCTAGCCTCAGCCGAGAGTCAGGCGCCCGTGGGCAGCGTTCCACAGGCGTTTTCACGGTCCAGCGAGAGAGGCAACAGGAGCGCGCGACCACCGTGCTGCTCTCCTCCAAGTTTGGAAGCCAACCGTGAAGAATCCGCAGAGAATTTCCAGTTTTTGCTCCGGTGACCGTAAACCGAGCTTCCGGTACGGTTTCTTTAAATTCTCGCTCTATGATCTTTCGGAGGTCATCAAATCTTGCACATAGACGCTGGACTAGCAGGCGATCAAGTTCTTTTCTGCATCCATAGCGTGAAACTGTCTAGGAGTGACGAATTCCGAGCTCGATCGAGGGCGGTCATGGCGGGCACGGTCGGTCACACGGTGCCGACCAACTTACCGCCATCCCTGAACCCTTTTGACACCTTGTCGAGCTTCCTAGAGGTACACTGATGCTGTAGGGCCGTTTGTTCGAGGTGTTGGCGGGTTTAGAAACCACGGTCGATGGTGTCGAACCTCAACCGAGGCCGCGGCACGTCGCCGAGCTACTTCCGGTCACCCCCAGACCGACCTGTCACCACCGACGTGTTCCTCGACGTCGACAACCCCCTGGCGGCGATTTTCAGACCATGGGAGGTCCGGCAGCGGCGAGCCGGCGAGCCCCGAGTCTGCTCCGGCGAGGTCGGCGGCGCGGGCGCGAGAGAACGGCGGGAGGAAGACGAAGCCGGCTGGCCCACGTGTCAGCGGCTGAAGAATTTAAATCGGGATCTGGTGAGACCAGGGATCGGCTGTGCTGGCGCGCGAATACCATGTGAGCTCCGGTGTGCCGGACACCTCCGCGCTCGACACGTGTGGTATCCCCGGTATGCCAGACACCTCCGCGCTCGACACGTGTCCCCGCGGGCCCCGAGAGTTTAAACTTTTCCCCCGATATTCAGAATTCTTCCAAACTTCAAATCCTCATAACTTTGGCTAGAAAGCTCCAAATCGAGTGAACCAAATTTTGTTGTATTTAGCTCTCTGAGCACTTTCTAGCAATACCAAATTCAGCTCATGAATGTGAATAGTTTTCCAGAATTAAATCCCTAAATTTAAACTGTTGGGAATTTTATCTGGAGAACTACTTTATGAAAAATTCTGAAATTTGGCTGAAAGGTTCATTGGAAAATCCCTGAATACCAGTAAAATTTTCAGACTCATCCAAGTTCATTTAATTACCCTAATCAGGTGATTAAGAGAACTGCCCTGAGAAAATAGAAAAATGTACAGAAACATTTTTCAGATTTTCTCAAATCTTAATTAGGGCATAACTTTCTGTAGAATTCTTCAAATGACATGAAACCAACTCCATTAGGACCATCTTAAAGTCTAGATTCCAGAAAGTCATGGTTGGAGCCATGAAAACCCTTGGAATTATTCAGAGGCTCAAATATTGACCAAGTGGGCTTTTATTTGTACAAGATGCAAATGAACTTTGTTTGAAATGAAACTTGGTAAAGACTCTGGTTAGGACCCTACCAAGCTACAATAGAAATTTCAGAACCAAAGGGGAGGGCTTGCTAGAGTTAGTACTAAATAAGTATTCAAGTTTACACATTGCATTTAAATTTACATGTAGTATTGTATTCAACGTGTAGCCATTGAAGAAGAGACCCTGGAAGTGCTGGATTTCCTTCTTCCGGACGAAGAACTAACTACTGACCAGCAGCAACAAGGCAAGCCCCGGTTTGCATTAACCTTTTTATAAGTTTTTACTTTGTTTACATGTGTCATATGAAGTATGTATGTGCATTAGTTATAGGATGGATGGAACCCCACTTGCATAACCAGAATTTCCCCTAAGAGTGAGGGTAGTGTCTAAGACCTCGAGTAGACAGGCTATGCTTAATGATTCATAGGACTTCGGTACAAGTCGAGTAGTTGGAATCTACTCGCGAGATAGGCTTGGGACACACGGGTTCGGTTGAGTGATGTGAGATCACTTTAGTAATGAAAATGAGACTAGGCAGGGGCTAGGGCGCAGCAAGGGGAAGTCTTGTATGCGCGGCCCTGCCCGTGTCGATTGAGGACCGATCCGTTTGCGGCCCTTCTAAACAAGTATTGAACGTACCGAAGGCATATCGGATATATGGGCCCCGATAAACCGATGTAGCCTAAACCTCCGGGCGTCGAGGCATAACGCACCGATTTATAGGTGTAGGCTGAGGGCAGCAAGGTGGAAATCTGCCAACGGGCATAGAGAGATGCTCCATGTGGGGAACCTCCTGCTCGTTTCGGTGCGACCGGTTCGACGTTTGGGCTGTTGGGTGAAAGGTTGTCCCGTACGACATCGAGTGAGCATGCTGTGCAGCTCCACGGGTGGGCGTACATGACGTGCTCTTTGGGTTTCCCTGCAGGTGTATATCGAGTCGATTCGCCGTCCCTCGCGGTGACGAGTACCGCTTGTTCACTGCATCGTAACGTAGATTAATGAATGAAATGTTATGATTCAATATTGCTGTTATGATATAATTGTATTGTTACATGTGTGCCACCAAATATTGCTCACTAAATTTCAGCTTTATGAACCGTTAACTTGTTTCTAAAAGATGAACTAAGGATGAACGTGTAGGCGTGTCCGTTTGCTGCAACATTGCTATCCTATGTCTTGGTATACCTCATGTAGAGTTTCATGCTTAGGTGAGTCGGTTAAGCCTTGCTGAGCCTTCGTGCTCATGGTTGCTGCTTAAGTGTTTTACAGGTGAGGAGCCACCCACGGACTCGGAGTACGAGTCCACCGGCGAGGGTTACCCTCCGTCGGGGACCACGGCTGAGTGGGAGCCGTACACGCCGCGCTGAGCTGAGGAGTGCAGCTAGTGTGGGTTGCCCTAGTGCTGGGCAACCACTTTTGCTAGATAGGCGGGCGTGAGTTGTATAAAAGAAACTTCCGCTGTGTAATAAAAGACCCTAGTTTGTAACTGAGAATTGTACTATTTTGTACATTCAGTTTGTTTTCCCATGTAATATAATGTGTTCTTATGACGTGTGCTGTCGGGTGTCGCATCGCGCGGCACCACCCTCTGCGATCCTGGATGAGCGCATTCCGGTCCGCCACAGGTAACCCGACCCGCTTTAATATCCTCTACGACTCTTCATGTCGTTTGGGTTATTCGAGCAACGTCTGTCTCTGGCGTTCGTGGTGCAATTTGGGAGACCCTGTCACGTGGTCAGTAATGTGAACACGTAGCTCAAGGCGTGTTTGGCTTGAGAACATCCGGGCGAGTGATGACGGCCGGGTGTATGAACTGTAAGGATACCGGGCTCGGTGTGCAGCCGAGTCTGACGATTGCTTGAGTTATTTGCAGGTAGTCTAACCATGAAACAGTAGACGTGTAGTATTCGTGTGTGAGTGACATTTAGTGCCACTGAACTAACGAAGCCGGCTAAGTCCGGTATAGGTTTTTCTTTGTGAGGACGTAGTACCGACATGATCTGGTGACGCATCGACGTCACACTCCACTAAATGAACAACATCATTGTAAAGCTTGAAAGTTTTAATCCAGAGCACTAAACTTTTATGTAACTCCTTCCCTTGATCAGGATATTCAAAGTTAACAAGTTTTTCAACTTATAGGTTGCTAAGGACAGAGCACCCTGTTTTCAGCTGAATAAAGGCTGAAGTTAATCAGGGGTTAGAGGCCGAGTTCTTTCGAGGTTGGGGTCATATCATTTCTGGAAATCTTTGGAAGATCTTTACAACTTTTCTGTTGATGTCCAGAGGTGTTTCACCCATTAACCAATCGAAAAATGCAGTAGAGTTGAAACTGTCCAGAAAACAGGGCAGAGCAAAGACTCTCTGTAACTCTATGTAAATTGAGTATAACTTCCTGAATAAAAATCCAAAAAATAGAAAATGAGGTAGTTCTGAAAAGCTTATGAGATGGGTTACAACTTTGTAACAGAAAGTTTTGTCAGATTGGGAGCAGAATTAACTGGAATTCTTGGATCAAATCAATGCCTAAAGCAGGGAGGTGCTGTCCAATCTTCTCCAGAAATTCTGTTAACTTTGACATCTCATAACTTTTGAACCAGGACAGATCTTAGGCCAAGAAAACACTTTCTGGGAAGCTATTGAAGTTAGCTTTAACTTTGATGTTTAGCTCCAGAATTAGTTTTGCCTTTAGTATGGCCTAAATCAGGATAAAATGGAAACTGGTCAGGGCTGTCATGCAGACAGCAGATCAGCAGTCAAATTTGTTTAAATTTGAACTATATTTCCAAGTTTCATGGGTTCAATGACATGTCTTATGTTGTAACTCAATGGTTTACTGTTTAAATAAATATTTGACATTTCTCAAATATATTTTTACAGATGACAGCGGATAAACAGTTTGAGAACGGTTGGGTAGAATCTCACTGTTCTCACCACAGCGGCTATCCGGAGGCATTAAGGCAGATGCTTCAATATTTTGGATACAACCAAATGCCGCAGTACTTCGCCAAGGAAGAACGCGAGGAGGGGAACAAGATGTGTAGAATCCATGTCGAAGTCCCTGCAGGACCTATGCCACCCGGTTGGGTGCCGTTCACCGTCAGGGTCAGAGGTAGGCAACCGGAAGGGATGTGGCAAGTGGCAGCCCGCGACACCATGCTATGTTTCTGGCAACTACACGTGAGAGCGATGGAGGGAACTCCATACACGCTCGTTCCCGTGGAGGGACGGTCTCATCATGTGTGGGAAGGGAGGTACCGGGAGGCACAGACCCGAATTGCCCTAGGTACAACCCCGCGGAGGCAAACCTCAGCCTCCAGATGAGGGCGGGAAACGCCGTGATGGACAGCAAAGCTCAATGAGAGCACACGCCGTGGAGACCATTTCAAGAGTGCTCACAGCGCACTCCGCAATGTGCTCCTTCCGACGATCAAGCGACTGAATGAACAGCACAATCAGTTGCATCATCTTAAGAAGGCAAAGAAGAAAAGCCGTGTCGACATCGCGGCGTTACAAGAGCTGGTGCAGACTTTAACCCAGAAGAATGAGGACCTTACTCAAGAGCGGGACTACGCCATTGAGGAAGGGCAAGGCTGGGAAGAAGACTACAACCAGGCCATGGACGAGGTGCATGCATTGCAGGACCTCGTACCTCCGGTATTGGGTGACACGACCCCACGGTCTTATGGAGCCAGGATCACGCTGAGGGGTACTGCGTTGCACAGCACCGAATAACACACATCAAAGGTACAAAGCGGAAACAAAACTTTTGTTACATAAAGTGGTGTATGAACATTTTACATCAAAATAGGTCCAGTCTACACTCACGGGCGTAGACTACGCATCAAGTTCACGTTCAGCCTGTGAACGTGTCCATGCTAGGACATACGCACAATAACACGGCGGCGTGCACGACTCCCACTCGACAGGACTCGCCTAATTATTGGAACCTTACTTTCAAATTTTAGCGGCAGGTTGTGGAGAACCTTACGCTAAGGAACATGAGAGAGCCGCAATCAAACAAGAAACACATTTCTCTCATGTACTTTCCCCAAAGTTGAAAGGAATTTTAATTAGCTCTAGACAACAGCAAATCATTAACAGTCAACTCCGTCTTTCACTCAGCAACATTTTAACATGTAACTAGCCTGTTCTTTCTATGTCACGGTACAGTGAACAAGTGGTACTCACTGACCGCGAGGGACGGCGATTATAATCGATTTACACCTGCAGGGTTACCCGATTAACCCGTCACGTACGCCCGTACTCGATGTTGCCTACAACAACCATCACGGACGCCGTACGCAACTACCTTTCACCCGTTAGCCAAATGTTGAACCGGTCCAATCGTCCCAAGCAAGAGGTCTCTGCGCGCGCATCTCAGTGCCGCCAGCCGATTTACACCTCGAGCTCTCAACCTACCCTCTGAACGACCAGCTATGCCTCAACACCCAGCTACCCGAGTTACATCGGTTTCCCGGTTCCCATATAGCCAGTAGGTCTTCGGTACTGTTCTAGCCTGTTCAACAGGCCCGCACACGGCTTGGTCCTCAATCGACACAAGCGGAGCTACAGCACACAGGCCCCAAAGTCCTGCTGCCCTTACTCTCCGCTCGGTCTCATCTTTCTTGCCATGTGTATCATGTGCTATCTCTACCCGAGTCGAGTGCCTCTAGCTTATGCTCGCGAGTAGTTCCAACTACTCGACTTGTACCGAATCCTACCCTAACTTAGCTTTGCAGTAGCTAACGGGGTTTAAAATCCTAAACCCAACCCATGGTTTTCTTGGCTATGCAATTGGGTTTCCAAAAAAGACTCTAATGCAAGGAATCATAATACTCAAGTAAGTGCTCAAAACAATAAAAATTTGTAAAAAGGTTAATGCAAACCGGAGCTTGCCTTGCTGCTCTTGGTCATAGGCTAGCTGCTCCTCTGGAGTCACGAAGTCTAGGACTTCGAGTTCCTCCTCGACCTTAGCGACTACATGATATAAGAAATACATGTATTAATTTAATGCAACTGAATTGAGTTTTAAACTTGTGAAACTTCTAAGTCTCACTAGACGAACCAAAAGACTGTGAAACTTTTACTGTGGCTTGGTTACAACCTAAACACAGACTTGGTCAAGTTTTAGTTGCAGCAAAGCTCATTTGAGCCCTCCACAATTAATTATTTGCTTGACCTTAATTGAAGGCATTTATGGTGTTCTAAGGATTTTCATGAAACAAACCCTGACTTTCTGAAAACTAGATTTTCAGAAGGTTCTAATGGAGTTGGTCTCACTTAATTTGAAGGTTCCTAACTAAAGATATGAGCTAAACAATTTCAGAGAAAATTCTGAAAATGTTTCCGAACATTTTCTATTTTCTCTGGAACAGTTTCACTAATTACACATTAGGTGGATTAAATGAGCTCAAATGGATCTGAAATTTTTATGGTAGTTCAGGGAAATTTTGGTGAACATCCCAGCAAAATTTCAGAATTTTTCGCCAAGGGATTCTCCAGTTAAAATTCCAAACAGTTTAAATTTTGAGGAATTAATTCTGGAGAATTATGTATTTTCATGAATTGAAACTTGATTTGCTGGAAAGTGCTCAGAGAGCTGAATCCAACAAAATTTGGTTCACTCGATTTGGAGCTTTCTAGCCCAAGTTATGAGGATTTAAAGTTGGAATGAAATCTGAAAATTGGGAAAAAGTTTAAACTTGTGGGTGGGCCACGGGGACACGTGTTGCGCACTGATGCGTCGGCACACCGTGGTCTGCGTGGTTCCTGCACGCCAGCACAACAGATCCCAGCCTCACCCGATCCCGGTTTGAATTTTTAAGCCGCTGACGCTTGGGCCAGCCGGCTTCGTCTTCCTCCCGACGCGCCCTCGTGCCCGCGCCGCCTCCCCTCGCCGGAGCAGACCCGGAGCTCGCCGGACCAGCGTTCCCGGCCGCCGCCCAGCCAGAGACTCGCCGCCAGAGGGTTTAGGGCATCGAGGAACACACTGGTGGGCTCTGTTTGGGACGTCGGTGGCCGGAACCAGCTCCGCGACGTGCGGCGGCTACTGCTGTGGTTCAGCACCGTTGTCCGAGGTCTCTAGCCCGCCATCGCTTGCGCCGATGGGCTCTACATCACCAGCGCAGCTCTAGGAAGCTCGACATGACCTCAGAGTAGCTCGGAAGTCACCGTAAATACGGTTTCACCATGCGACCGAATGGTTCTGCGGCGGACACTCTGACTAGAGCTTAAATCCTGCCGCTCCGAGGCGTTCTCATGCGATGGATGCTAAAGGAGTTTTGATCGCCGGCTAATCCAGCATAAGTATGCAAAATTTGATGACTCAAGGAGGGACAGAGAAGGAGAATTTTAAAGAACTGTACCGGAAGCTCGGGCTGAGGTCGCCGGAGCGAATTCTCGGAATTCGCCAGCGAGAGTGCACGGCGTGGCTTGAGCTTCAGGTGGAAGAAGCGTGGAGTTAGTGCGCTCCTTTTTCTGCCCTTGCTCGGCTGTAAAAGTGGCTGTGGCGTGCTGCCCACGTGAGACCGATCACCGTTCTTCAGCTCAGTCACGGTGGTCGTCGTTGATCACGGGAACAGAAGCCAAAACCCGGTGGTTTAGGCGTCGGGAGAGTGGTGCTCGAGCTCAGGGTGCTGCCTAGCAGCTCGTGGAGGCGAGGGTGCGATTGCTTGCTGTGTTTTCCAGATCGACCGCAAGCTCGGGGAAGGAAGAATGGCGCCGCTCGGTGTCGCCCGCGAGGATAAGAAGGCATTCGGTCTTCACTCGGCTGAGGCGGTGACGGTCGCGTGGGTGCGCGAGCAGACCGCCCTGGGCGCCAGCGCGCGAAGGGAGAAGCAGCTGGTGGCTCCGGTTGCTTCTCGGTGGCACAGCCGGCAGCTGCTCAGTGGAATTTCCCACCGAGGCTGTGACTTTGTGTGCAAGTTTTCCCTCTTATCTCTATGACATGTGGGTCCCACCCTCACTTTTAACCTCTGAAATTAACTCCTTATCACTGTTGTAAACAGTAATCCCCACAAAGCCACTGGTGATTTGAATTATCAACCTTTGAGTCATTTGAATTGACTAGAATTCAAATTGAATTTGGTTTGGATAAATTTCAGCACATGTTCAGTTTGAAATTCAAATAAAGTTTGAATTTGCCCCACTTAGCTTATGTCAAGATCAACTCCAAATGGAGTAAAATTGGTGTGTGAGCTCACAAAAATGTGCTGAGTAAGAATATGTCTCCCACTTTTGAATTCATGGGATAAAAACAATTTGAATTTGAATGTAGTTTCAAACTGCCCTCTTTCTAGCTATGCCCAAAATGACCTCAAAAGGATTTGAATTTGGGTGAAACTTGGCATGGACATTCCTAGCAACGTGTAGGAGTTTTTCATATGCCCAGCCCCTATATATTATATGTGGGAAATACCACTTTTGCAATATGTGAGTTTGCTCTCTAATGATTATGTTGATGGTGGTTACTTGCTCTTCAAATGTGTTCATCAACTTTCTTCAAATGAGGTGTGTGTGTGTGGTGATGAACACTTTAAATATGTGTCCAAAAACTGAGGCCCTTACATTCCTCCCCCCTTAAAAGAATCTCGTCCCGAGATTATAAGGTGAAAATGAGAGAGAGGACGGCGGAAAATTACCGGATGTGCGACGCAAAAAAGTCGGGGTAGTTAGCGCGAAGAAATCCTTCGCTCTCCCATGTCGCTTCGTCCACGGAGTGATTACTCCATAGAACCTTGTAGAACCATAACGTACGGTTGCGTGTGGTTTGGGCCTTCTCATCAATGACCTGAACCGGTTCCTCCCGATAGGTGAGGTCCGGTTGCAGTTCTTCAATGTCCTCCAGCTGAACGGTAGTAGATAGCTTAAGACACTTCCTCAGCTGGGAAATGTGAAAGACGTCGTGCACACCGGAAAGTGCTTCTGGTAATTTCAGCCGGTATGCTACCGATCCACATCTTTCGGTAATCTGAAATGGACCAATGAATCGGGGTGCCAACTTTCCTCTCAGCCCGAATCTGTTTACACCCTTCATTGGAGACACCCGTAGGTATACGTGATCCCCGACTTCAAACTGCAATGGGCGTCTTCTCCGGTCCGCATACTGTTTCTGACGGGATTGGGCAGCTTTTAGGTAAGCTTGAATCAGTCGAACCTTCTCTTCCGCGTATAGCGCCTCGTAGGGCGCCATCTTTATGCTGGCTTGGTACCCATTGTTGTACGAGAACTCGGCTAATGGCAATTGATCATCCCAATTCTTGCCGTGGTTGATAGCGCAAGCCCGTAGCATGTCTTCTAAGATCTGATTTACCCGCTCGGTTCGCCCATCCGTTTGCGGGTGGTATGCTGAACTACGGATCAGCTTCGTCCCCAATGCAGCGTGCAGCTGCTCACAAAAACGGGACACAAATAAAGTGCCCCGATCAGATATGATGGTATGGGGTACGCCGTACAAGCACAGGATCCGTGAGATGTACAGTTCAGCGTACTTCTTGGCGTTGTAGTTGGTGTTGACCGGGATGAAATGGGCAACTTTGGTGAGCCTGTCGATGATCACCCACACAGAATCATGCTTTTGCAATGTGGTGGGTAGACCGATGATGAAGTCCATGCTCACATCCTCCCACTTCCAGGCAGGAACGCCCAGTGGTTGTAGCAGTCCCTGTTTCCGCATATGATCTGCCTTCACCCTTTGACATGTTTCACACTCGGACATGTACTTCGCGATCTCCCGCTTCATCCGTGTCCACCAAACTTGCTTCTGAGTTCTTGATACATTTTGTTGCTGTCGGGGTGAATAGAAAATATTGATAAGTGAGCCTCATCAAAAATTTTCTTCCGTAACTCCGGGTTACGGGGTACGACAATCCGGTCCTTGAACCATAGGATGCCGTCTCCGTCCTTCCGGAAACATTTAAACTCCCCACTGTCTACACGTCTCCGCAAATGCGACATGCCCTTGTCATGTTTCTGAGCTGCCGCTATCTCTTCACGGATGGTGGGGATCAAAGCTAGGTTGTAGAGAGCTCCATGTGGAATTACATGCAGTGGTTGTTCGCTCTCTTCCAACGGTGTGATGGTCAGATTGTTGACGTGTGACTTGCGGCTCAGCGCATCTGCCACTATGTTTGCCTTGCCCGTATGATAATGGATCTCTATTTCGTAATCCTTTATCAGTTCCAACCATCTTCGCTGCCTCATGTTCAGCTCCTTCTGAGTAAATATGTACTTGAGGCTTTTGTGGTCGGTATATAGATGTACGAGGTTACCGAGTAGGTAGTGCCTCCACATCTTGAGTGCAAGTACCACGGCAGCGAGCTCCAAGTCGTGAGTTGGATAATTCTGCTCATGGTTTCTAAGCTGCCGTGACCCATACGCGACCACTCTTCGGTCTTGCATCAGCACACATCCGAGCCCGATGCCAGATGCATCGCAGTACACATCGAACGGTTTTGTTGTGTCTTGCTGCGCCAAAACCGGTGCTGATGTCAGGTGCTTGACTAAAGCCTTGAATGCTACTTCACATGCTGGACTCCAAACATATTTGGTAGCCTTCTTCAGCAGCTCCGTCATTGGCTTGGCAATCTTCGAGAAGTTCAGAATGAACATCCAATAATATCCCGTGAGTCTGAGGAAACTCCATACCTCGTGAACAGTCCTCAGGGATTTCCAATTCAGCACTTGTCGGTTCTACAGCGATACCCTCCGCTGAGATGATATGCCCGAGAAAAGGCACTTGCGATATCCAGAACTCACATTTGCTGAATTTCGCGTAGAGCTTGTGATCCCGCAGCCGTTGCAAGACTATACGCAGATGCTTCTTGTGATCTTCCTCCGACTTGTAATATACCAGTATGTCGTCGATGAAGACCACTACAAACTTGTCCAGCTCCGGCATGAACACCGAGTTCATCAAATACATGAAGTGAGCTGGAGCATTGGTGAGGCCGAAGGACATGACCAGGTACTCATAAAGTCCGTACCTCGTTGAGAAAGCCGTCTTCGGAATGTCCTCCGCCCTTATCTTAATCTGATGGTACCCGGATCTTAAGTCCATCTTTGAAAAGATCTTTGCTTCGACCAACTGATCAAACAACATGTCGATCCGTGGCAACGGGTACTTGTTCTTGATGGTTACGGCATTTAATGGGCGATAGTCCACGCAAAGCCGCAACGTCTCATCCTTCTTCTTCACGGATAATGCCGAACAGCCCCATGGCGAGGAGCTCGGCCTAATAAAACCCTTCTCTAGTAGGTCCGTTTTCTGGGTCTTCAATTCAGCCAATTCCTTGGGCGCCATCTTGTACGGCCTTCGGGATATTGGCATGGTTCCCGGCGCAAGTTCAATCTTGAACTCCACCTTTCTATCGGGCGGCATCCCCGGCAAATCGTCCGGGAACACGTCAGGGAACTCTCGGACCACTAGAATATCTTCCAATCTGATGGTTGTGCCTTGATAGACACTTGGAAGTTTTATTTCTGGACTGTCCAGAAATAAGGAGTGAGATTTGTGCACTTCTGAGTTTAAGTGCACAACTCGGAGGACGGTGTCTAAAACAGCACCGTGGCGGGTTAACCACGACATCCCTAAGATGACATCGACCTTTTGTCCCTCTAAGATTATGAGAGACGTAGGGTAAACTCTACCCTCTAAGCACAATGGCGCTTTTGGGACCATCATGCTTGCTGAAATTTTCCCACCCGGTGAACAGATCACATAAGGACTATCGGTGGGTAGTATTTGCAAGCTATATTTATTAATGAAAGCTTGGCTAATGAAGCTATGCGTGGCGCCTGAATCAAATAATACTAGGGCGGGATGCTGGTGGAGTTGGAACATACCCGCAAGGATTGGCTCACCCTCCGGCACGTCCTCTATGGCAAGCTGGTGGACAGTGCCAGGCCGAGGGTTCGCCCGCCGCGCATTAGTAGGGTTCCAGGGTTGATTCCTCCCCGGAAACTGCGGTGCAACTCTGCCGCCTTGCCTCTCCGGGCAACTGCTAGCGAAGTGTCCTGGATGACCACACTTGTAACATGTGGCCGCTGCTTGTGTGGTGCTCGGGGGACGAAAGCCCGGCATGCGCTGCTGAGGTGCATATGCACGCGGCATCGCCCGCTGCTGCTGTTGTTGTTGTGGAGGTGGTGCTGGCAGTGCCGGCCTGAATGCCGCTGAAGAGTACGGCTGACTGCGGAATGGCATCTGCCTCTGCGGTGGCTGCCAGCGTGGACCTGATGGTGGGCGATTCACCATCCTAAATTTCTGGGAGGGACCGCCTCCCTCTCCGCTGCTTTGCGGCGCGCTTCGCTTTCTCTCCGCCGCCGCTAACTCCTTGCCGGAGTGCTCCTGAACAATCGCAGCATCACTGATGTCGTTGAGGCTGCCACGATTGAACATCGCCAATTTGTCCTTCAGGAGCGGGTTATGCCCCTGGTAAAAGTGGTCCCGCCGCTTCTTGTCAGTATCGGCGTGATATGACGCATAGAGCGCGAGATCGTTGAACGCCCTGGAGTATTCCAGTGCCCGGCTCCCTTGTTGCAGGTGTAAAAATTCCCGCGTCTTCCTCTTCATCAGATCCGGCGGTATGTGATAGGCCCGGAAGGCCGTCCGGAACTCCATCCAGGTCATAACTCGGTCGGTGGGCTGTGAAGCACAAAAGTTTGCCCACCACGCGCTCGCAGATCCTTGGAGCTGCTGGACCGCGAACTGAGTCTTGCGCTGCTCACTTATCTGGAGCAGCCCGAACTTCATCTCTATCGCGCGGAGCCGGTTGTCCGCGTCGAGAGGTTCATCCGCCCTTGAGAATACCAGGGGATGAGTCGCTAGGAAGTCGGAGTAGGAGCTCTGTTGACGCTCCTCACGGTCTTGACGTCTCTCTGGGCGAGACGTATTGGCAATAAGAGTTTGCAGCAACTCCGTGTGCTGCTGATGTGAACCCGCCATTGCCGCGACGATGTCGGCCAATGTAACCGTTGGCAGTGGCGGTGGCGGTGTTTGCTGTTGCTGCTGTCCCGAGGAGTCCTCGGGAGGCTGTTGGGAGGTCTCTCCCCCTTGGCTGGTAACCCCAACGTCCGGATTGGCACGAGTACGAGTCATTCTGAAATTCATAACAGCAGCAATTAGCACATGCCATACTTAAAATTCCATATGCGACAGTACGTATTGAAGTGACACATGAATAATTTGCACAACATTCACATATATTGATAAAGCATAAACATTATACAAGATACATTATTCTTGGGTCTCCGAGAAGTCGTGCTCATGTCGTCACTACCTATACATACGCTACTGCCTACACGACATGTCACCGATTACAAAAGTTGGGTTACACTACTCTAGCTGCCCTACTTGGCAACTGTAATCCCCTACTCAGAGTATAACTCGACCTCCTGCGGGTCGTCCTCCTCCGGTACCTCTGCTGGTGGTTCTGGATCTACCACCTCTTCTCCCATCTCGGGTTCTCCCATTGCTTGAAGGCCCAAGACCACCGGTATGCCCAATACCGGAGGTACGAGGTCCTGCAATGCATGCATCTCGTCCATGGCCTGGTTGTAGTCTTCTTCCCAGCCTTGCCCTTCCTCAATAGCATCGTATCGCTCTTGAGTAAGTTCCTCATTCTGCTGGGTTAAAGTCTGCACCAGCTCTTGCAACGTCGCGGTGTCGACACGGCTTTTCTTCTTTGCCTTCTTTAGACGATGCAACTGATTATGCTGTTCATTCAGTCGCTTGTTCGTCGGAAGGAGCACATTGCGGAGTGCGCCGTGAGCACTCTCGAAATGGTCTCCACGGCTTGTGCTCTCCTTGAGCTTTGTGGCGAGATGCTCCATATGAACAGCTTGGCTGTCCACCACGGTGTTTCCCGCCCTCATCTGGAGGCTGAGGTTTGCCTCCGCGGGGTTGTACCTTGGGCAAGTCGGGTCTGTTGCCTCCTGGTACCTCCCTTCCCACACATGATGAGCCCATCCCTCCACCGGAACGAGCGCGTATGGAGTTCCCTCCATCGCTCTCACGTGTACCTGGCAGAAACGTGACATGGTGTCACGGGCTGCCACTTGCCACATCCCTTCCGGTTGTCTACCTCTCACCGTGACGGTGAACGGCACCCAACCGGGTGGCGTAGGTCCTGCAGGGACTTCGACATGGATTGTCCATGTCTTGTTCCCCTCCTCGCCTTCTTCCTTTGCAAAGTACTGCAGCATCTGTTTGTACCCGAAATATTGAAGCATCTGCCTCAATGCTTCCGGATAGCCGCTACGGTGAGAACAGTGGGACACCACCCACCCGTTCTCCAACTGCTTATCTGCTTTCATCTGTAAAAAATATATTTGATAAATGTCAAATATTTATTTAAACAGTAAACCATTGGGTCATAACATAAGACATGTCATTGAACCCATAAACTTGGAAACGTAGTTCAAATTTTTAAGCAAATTTGACTGCTGATCTGCTGTTCAACATGACAGCCCTGATCAGTTTCCATCTCAACCTGATTTAGGCCTTGTTAGAGGCCAAACAAATTCTGGAGCTCAACATCAAAGTTAAAGCTAACTTCGATAGCTTTCCAGAAAGTATTTGTTTGGCCTAAGATCTGTATTGGTTCAAAAGTTATGAGAGGTCAAAGTTAACAGAATTTCTGGAAAAAATTGGACAGCACCTACCTGCTTTGGTACTGATTTGATCAAAAAATTCCAGTTAATTATGTTCCCAATCTGACAAAACTTTCTGTTACAAAGTTGTAACCCATCTCATAAGCTTTCCAGAACTACCTCCTTTCCTATTTTTGGATTTTAAGCAGGAAGTTATGCTCAATTTACAGAGAGTTTACAGAGAGTGTTTGCTCTGCCCTGTTTTCTGGACAGTTTCAACTCTACTGCATTTTTCGATTGGTTAAGGGATGAAACACCTCTGGACCTCAACAGAAGAGTTGTAAAGATCTTCCAAAGCTTTCCAGAAATGTATCACATGACCCTAACCTCGAAAGAACTCAAAACCTCTGATTAACTTCAGCCTTGATTCAGCTGAAAACAGAGTGCTCAGTCCTTAACAACCTATAAGTTGAAAACTTGTTAACTTTGAATATCCTGAATAAGGAAAGAGGTTACAGCAAAGTTTTAATACTACAGATCAAAACTTTCAAGTTTTACAATGAAGTTGTTCATTTAGTGGGGCGTGACGTCGATGCGTCACCAGATCATGTCGGTACTACGTCCTCACAAAGAAAAAACCTATACCGGACTTAGCCGGCTTCGTTAATTCAGTGGCACTAAATGTCACTCACACACGGATGCTACACGTCTACCGTTTTGTGGTTAGACTACCTGCAGAAACTCAAACAATCATCAGACTCGGCTGCACACCGAGCCCGGTATCCATACAGTTCGTACACCCGACCGTCATCACTCGCCCGGATGTTCTCAAGCCAAACACGCCTTGAGTTACGTGTTCACGTTTCAGACCACGTGACGGGGTCTCCCAAATTGCACCACGCACGCCAGGGACAGATGTTGCTCGATACCCCAAACGACATAAAGAGTCGTAGAGGATACCAAAGCGGGTCGGGTTACCTGCCACCCGTGGGGCTCCACCCTTCAGCTTGTGCGCACTGGTGGACAGCGCTTACGTGCACCCCCCAAGACATAAACGCCCCGAGATGCACGATTTTCCAACATAGTCAAATAGTTTAGTATGCCACTTTCTATACACTAATAACATCCTTACAAGGGCTACTAACTCGTTCCTCACTGTATTATTGAAAAAGGTGACCTTTGTAGTGCGTAAAACCTCAAGCGAGCTCTGATACCAATGCTGACACGACCCCACGGTCTTGTCGAGCCAGGATCACACTGTGGGGTACTGCATTGCACAGCACCGAATAACACACATCAAAGGTACAAAGCGGAAGCAAAACTTTTATTACATAAAGTGGTGTATGAACATTTTACATCAAAATAGGTCCAGTCTACACTCATGGGCGTAGACTACGCATCAAGTTCACGTTCAGCCCGTGAACGTGTCCTTGCTAGCACACACACACACTAAGACGGCGGCGTGCACGACTCCCGCTCGACGGGGTTCCCCTCCTGGGGTTCCGTCTCCTCTTCGGGGGTACCTTCCTCATAGAACCCTGCAAAAGCTTCAAACACAAGCAGTGAGCACAAAGGCTCAGCAAGTCTGACCCGTCTCACCTAAACATGGAACTTCTACATGAGGGGTGATGGGTACATGAGGTAAAATCAATTGCAAAGGACTCGCCTAATTATTGGAACCTTACATTCAAATTTTAGCAGCAGGTTATGGAGAACCTTACGCTAAGGCACATGAGAGAGCCGCAATCAAACAAGAAATGCATTTCTCTCATGTACTTTGCCCAAAGTTGAAAGGAACTTTAATTAGCTCTAGACTACAGCAAATCATTAACAGTCAAGTCCGTCTTTCACTCAGCAACATTTTAGCATGTAACTAGCCTGTTCTTTCTACGTCACGGTACAGTGAACAAGTGGTACTCACTGACAGTGAGGGACGGCGATTATAATCGATTTACTCCTGCAGGGTTACCCGAATAACCCGTCACGTACGCCCGTACTCGATGTTGCCTACAACAACCATCACGGACGCCGTACGCAACTACCTTTCACCCTTTAGCCAAATGTTGAACCAGTCCAATCGTCCCGAGCAAGAGCTCACTGCGTGCACATCTCAGTGCCACCAGCCGATTTACACCTCGAGCTCTCAACCTACCCTCTGAACGACCAGCTATGCCTCAACACCCATCTACCAGAGTTACATCGGTTTCCCGGTTCCCATATAGCCGGCAGGTCTTCGGTACTGTTCTAGCTTGTTCAACAGGCCCGCACACGGCTCGGTCCTCAATCGACACAAGCGGAGCTACAGCGCACAGGCCCCAAAGTCCTGCTGCCCTTACTCTCCGCTCGGTCTCATCTTTCTTGCCATGTGTATCATGTGCTATCTCTACCCGAGTCGAGTGCCTCTAGCCTATGCTCGCGAGTAGTTCCAACTACTCGACTTGTACCCAATCCTACCCTAACTTAACTTTGCAGTAGATAATGGGGTTTACAATCCTAAACCCAACCCATGGTTTTCTTGGCTATGCAGTTGGGTTTCCAAACAAGACTCTAATGCAAGGAATCATAATACTCAAGTAAGTGCTCAAAAAATAAAAATTTGTAAAAAGGTTAATGGAAACCGGAGCTTGCATTGCTGCTCTTGGTCGTAGGCTAGCTACTCCTCTGGAGTCATGAAGTCTAGGACTTCGGGTTCCTCCTCGACCTTACCGACTACATGATATAAGAAATACATGTATTAATTTAATGCAATTGAATTGAGTTTTAAACTTGTGAATATTCTAAGTCTCACTAGGCGGACCCAAGGACTGTGAAACTTTTACTGTGGCTTGGTTACAACCTAAACACAGACTTGGACAAGTTTTAGTTGCAGCAAAGCTCATTTGAGCCCTTCACAATTAATTATTTACTTGACTTTAATTGAAGGCTTTTAGGGTGTTACAAGGATTTTCATGAAACAAACCCTGACTTTCTGAAAACTAGATTTTCAGAAGGTTCTAATGGAGTTGGTCTCACTTAATTTGAAGGTTCCTAACTAAAGATATGAGCTAACCAATCTCAGAGAAAATTCTGAAAATGTTTCTGAACATTTTCTATTTTCTCTGGAACAGTTTCACTAATTACACCATTAGGTAGATTAAATGAGCGCAAATGGATCTCAAATTTTTATGGTAGTTCAGGAACATTTTGGTGAACATCCCAGCAAAATTTCAAAATTTTCCGCCAAGGGATTCTCCAGTTAAAATTCCAAACAGTTTAAAATTTGAGGAATTAATTATGGAGAATTAAGGATTTTCATGAAGTGAAACTTGATTTCCTGGAAAGTGCTCAGAGAGCTGAATCCAACAAAATTTGGTTCACTCGATTTGGAGCTTTCTAGCCCAAGTTATGAGGATTTGAAGTTTCAATGAAATCTGAAAATTGGGGAAAGTTTAAACTTGCGGGTGGGCCACGGGGACACGTGTTGCGCACTGATGCGTCGGCACACCGTGGTCTGTGGGGTTCCTGCGTGCCAGCACAACAGATCCCAGCCGCACCCGATCCCGGTTTGAATTTTTAAGCCGCTGATGCCTGGGCCTTCCGGCTTCGTCTTCCTCCCGACGCGCCCTCGTGCCCGTGCCGCCTCCCCTCGCCGGAGCAGACCCGGAGCTCACCGGACCGGCGTTCCCGGCCGCCGCCCGGCCAGAGACTCGCCGCCAGAGGGTTTAGGGCATTGAGGAACACGTTGGTGGGCTCTGTTTGGGACGTCGGTGGCCGGAACCAGCTCCGCGACGTGCGGCGGCTACTGCTGTGGTTCGGCACCGTTGTCCGAGGTCTCTAGCCCACCATGGCTTGCGCTGATGGGCTCTACATCACCAGCGCAGCTCTAGGAAGCTCGACATGACCTCAGAGTAGCTCGGAAGAAACCATAAATACGGTTTCACCGTGTGACCGAATGGTTCCGCGGCGGACACTCTGACTAGAGCTTAAATCCCGCCGCTCCGAGGCGATCTCATGCGATGGATGCTAAAGGAGTTTTGATCGCCGGTTAATCCAGCATATGTATGCAAAATTTGATGACTCAAGGAGGGACAGAGGAGAATTTTAAAGAACTGTACCGGAAGCTCGGGCTGAGGTCGCCGGAGCAAATTCTGGGAATTCACCGGCTGCACGGCGTGGCTTGAGCTTCAGGTGGAATCAGCGTGGAGTCCGTGCGCTCCTTTTTCTGCCCTTGCTCGGCTGTGAAAATGGCTGTGGTGTGCTGCCCACGTGAGACCGATCGCCTTTCTGCAGCTCAGTCACGGCGGTCGTCGTTGATCACGGGAACAGAAGCCAAAACCCGGTGGTTTAGGCGTCGGGAGAGTGGTGCTCGAGCTCAGGGTGCTTCCTAGCAGCTCGTGGAGGCAAGGGTCGATTGTTTGCTGTGTTTTCCAGATCGACCGCAAGCTCGGGGAAAGAAGAACGGCGCCGCTCGGTGTCGCCCGCGAGGATAAGAAGGCATTCGGTCTTCACTCGGCTGAGGCGGTGACGGTCGTGTGGGGGCGCGAGCAGACCGCCCTGGGCGCCAGCACGCGAAGGGAGAAACAGCTGGTGGCGCCGGTTGCTTCTCGGTGGCACAGCCGGCAGCTGCTCGGTGGAATTTCCCACCGAGGCTGTGACTTTGTGTGCAAGTCTTCCCTCTTATCTCTATGACATGTGGGTCCCACCCTCAATTTTAACCTCTGAAATTAACTCCTTATCACTGTTGTAAACAGTAATCCCCACAAAGCCCCTGGTGATTTGAATTATCAACCTTTGAGCCATTTGAATTGACTAGAATTCAAATTGGGTTTGGTTTGAATAAATTTCAGCACATGTTCAGTTTGAAATTCAAATAAAGTTTGAATTTGCCCTACTTAGCTCATGTCAAGATCAACTCCAAATGGAGTGAAAATTGGTGTGTGAGCTCACAAAAATGTGCTGAGCAAGAATATGTCTCCCACTTTTGAATTCATGGGATAAAAACAGTTTGAATTTGAATGTAGTTTCAAACTGCCCTCTTTCTAGCTATGCCCGAAATGACCTAAAAAGGTTTTGAATTTGGGTGAAACTTGGCATGGACATTCCTAGCAATGTGTAGGAGTTTTTCATATGCCCAGCCCCTATATATTACATGTGGGAAATACCACTTTTGCAATATGTGAGTTTGTTCTCTAATGAGTATGTTGATGGTGGTTACTTGCTCTTCAAATGTGTTCATCCACTTTCTTCAAATGAGGTGTGTGTGTGGTGATGAACACTTTAAATATGTGTCCAAAAACTGTCTTGGGTCTTCCGGCATTGGGAGAACCCGAGATGGGAGAAGAGGTTGTAGATCCGGAGCCACCAGCAGAGGTACAGGAGGAGGACGACCCACAGGAGGTCGAGTTCTACTCCGAGTAGGGGGTTACAGTTGCCAAGTAGGGCAGCTAGGATAGGGTAACCCAAACTTTTATAATCGGTGACATGTCATGTAGGCAGTAGCGTATGTATAGGTAGTGACGACATGAGCACGACCTCTCAGAGACCGAGAATAATATATCTTGTATAAAGTTTATGCTTTATCAATATATATGTGAATGTTGTGCAAATTATTCATGTGTCACTTCAATACCTACTGTTGCATATGGAATTTTAAGTATGACATGTGCTATTTGCTGCTGTTTGAATTTCAGAATGACTCGTACTCGTGCCAACCCAGATGTTGGGGGTACCAGCCAAGGGGGAGAGACCTCCCAACAGCCTCCTGAGGACTCCTCAGGACAGCAGCAGCAACAGCAGGAACAGTAAACACCGCCACCGCCACTGCCAACGGTTACATTGGCCGACATCGTCGCGGCAATGGCGGGTTCTCATCAGCAGCACACGGAGTTGCTGCAAACTCTCATCGCTAATACGTCTCGCCCAGAGAGACGTCAAGACCGTGAGGAGTGTCAACAGAGCTCCTACTCCGACTTCCTAGCGACTCATCCCCCGGTATTCTCAAGGGCGGGTGAACCTCTCGACGCGGACAACTGGCTCCGCGCGATAGAGATGAAGTTCGGGCTGCTCCAAATAAATGAGCAGCGCAAGAATCAGTTCGCAGTCCAGCAGCTCCAAGGATCCGTGAGCGCGTGGTGGGCAAACTTCTGTGCTTCACAGCCCACTGACCGAGTTATAACCTGGGCGGAGTTCCGGACGGCCTTCAGGGCCTATCACATACCGCCGGGTCTGATGAAGAGGAAGATGCAGGAATTCCTACATCTGCAGCAAGGGAGCCAGAATGCGCTGGAATACTCCAGGGCGTTCAACGATCTCGCGCTCTATGTGTCATATCACGCCGATACTGACGAGAAGCGGCGGGACCACTTTTACCAGGGGCTTAACCCGCTCCTGAAGGACAAGTTGGCAATGTTCAATCGCGGCAGCCTCAACGACATCATTGATGCTGCGATTGTCCAGGAGAACCCTGGGAAGGAGTTAGCAGCGGCGGAGAGAAAGCGAAGCGCGCCGCAAAGCAGTGGAGAAGGAGGCGGTCCTTCTCAGAAATTTCGAATGGTGAATCGCCCACCATCAGGTCTACGCTGGCAGCCACAACAGAGGTCGATGCCGTTCCGCAGTCGGCTGTATTCTTCACCGGCATTCAGGCCGGCACTGCCAGCACCACCTCCACAACAACAACAGCAGCAGCGGGCGATGCCGCGTGCATATGCACCTCAGCAGCGCATGCCGGGCTTTCATCCCCCGAGCACCGCACAAGCAGCGGCCACATGTTACAAGTGCGGTCGTCCAGGACACTTCACCAGCAGTTGTCCAGAAAGGCAAGGCGGCGGAGTTGCACCGCAGTTTCTGGGGAGGAATCAACCCCGGAACCCTACTAATGTGCGGCAGGCAAACCCGAGGCCCGGCACTGACCACCAGCTTGACATAGAAGACGTGCCGGAGGGTGAGCCAATCCTTGCGGGTATGTTCCAACTCCACCAGCATCCCGCCATAGTATTATTCGATTCAGGCGCCACGCGTAGCTTCATTAGCCAAGCCTTCATTGATAGATATAGCTTGCAAATACTACCCACCGATAGTCCTTATGTGATCTGTTCACCGGGTGGGAAAATTTCAGCAAGCATGATGGTCCCAAAAGAGCCATTGTGCTTGGAGGGTAGAGTATACCTTACGTCTCTCATAATTTTAGAGGGACAAAAGGTCGATGTCATCTTAGGGATGTCGTGGCTAACCCGCCACGGCGCTGTTTTAGACACCGTCCTCCGAATCGTGCATTTGAATTCAGAAGTGCACGAATCTCATTCTTTATTTCTGGACAGTCCAGAAATAAAACTTCCAAGCGTCTATCAGTCCACCACCATCAGATTGGAAGATATTCCAGTGGTCCAAGAGTTCCCTGACGTATTCCCGGACGAATTGCCGGGGATGCCGCCATATAGAGAGGTGGAGTTCAAGATTGAACTTGCACCGGGAACCATGCCAATATATCGAAGGCCGTACAAGATGGCGCCCAAGGAATTGGCTGAGCTGAAGACTCAGCTAATGGACCTCCTGGAGAAGGGTTTTATTAGGCCGTGCTCCTCGCCATGGGGCTGTTCGGCATTATTCGTAAGGAAGAAGGATGAAACGTTGTGGCTTTGCGTGGACTATCGCCCATTAAACGCCGTAACCATCAAGAACAAGTACCCGTTGCCACGGATCGACATGTTGTTTGATCAGTTGGTCGAGGCAAAGATCTTCTCCAAGATGGACTTAAGATCCGGGTACCATCAGATTAAGATACGGGCTGAGGACATTCCGAAGACGGCTTTCTCGACGAGGTACGGACTTTATGAGTACCTGGTCATGTCCTTCGGCCTCACCAATGCTCCAGCTCACTTCATGTATTTAATGAACTCGGTGTTCATGCCGGAGCTGGACAAGTTTGTCGTGGTCTTCATCGACGATATACTGGTATACTCTAAGTCGGAGGAAGATCACAAAAAGCATCTGTGTATAGTCTTGCAACGGCTGCGGGATCACAAGCTATACGTGAAATTCAGCAAATGCGAATTCTGGATATCGCAAGTGCCTTTTCTCGGGCATATCATCTCAGCGGAAGGTATCGCTGTAGACCCGAGTAAGATCACTCAAGTGCTGAATTGGAAGTCCCCGAGGACTGTTCACGAGGTATGGAGTTTCCTCGGACTCGCAGGATATTATCGGAGGTTCATTCCGAACTTCTCGAAGATTGCCAAGCCGATGACAGAGCTGCTGAAGAAGACTACAAAATATGTTTGGAGTCCGGCATGCGAAACAGCATTCAAGGCTTTAGTCAAGCATCTGACATCAGCACCGGTTTTGGCGCAGCCAGACACAACAAAACCGTTCGATGTGTACTGCGGTGCATCCGGCATTGGGCTTGGATGTGTGCTGATGCAAGACCGAAGAGTGGTCGCGTATGGGTCACGGCAGCTTAGAAACCATGAGCAGAATTATCCAACTCACGACTTGGAGCTCGCTGCCGTGGTACTTGCACTGAAAATGTGGAGGCACTACCTACTCGGTAACCTCGTGCATTTATATACCGACCACAAGAGCCTCAAGTACATATTCACTCAGAAGGAGCTGAACATGAGGCAGCGAAGATGGTTAGAATTGATAAAAGATTACGGAATAGAAACCCATTATCACCCGGGCAAGGCAAACGTAGTGGCAGATGCGCTGAGCCGCAAGTCACACGTCAACAATCTGACCATCACACCGTTGGAAGAGAGCGAACCACCACTGCATGTGATTCCACATGGGGCTCTCTACATCTTAGCTTTAATCCCCACCATCCGTGAAGAAATAGCGGCAGCTCAAAAACATGACAAGGGTATATCTCATTTGCGGAGACGTGTAGATAGTGGGGAGCTTAAATGTTTCCGGAAAGACGGAGACGGCGTGCTATGGTTCAAGGACCGGATCGTCGTACCCCGTAACCCGGAGTTACGAAAGAAATTTTTTGATGAGGCTCACTTATCAAAATTTTCTATTCAACCCGGCAGCAACAAAATGTATCAAGAACTTAGAAGCAAGTTTTAGTGGACACGGATGAAGCGGGAGATCGCGGAGTACGTGTCCGAGTGTGATACATGTCGAAGGGTGAAGGCAGATCATATGTGGAAACCGGGACTGCTACAACCACTGTGCGTTCCTGCCTGGAAGTGGGAGGATGTGAGAATGGACTTCATCGTCGGTTTACCCACCACTTTTCAGAAGCATGATTCTGTGTGGGTGATCGTCGACCGGCTCACCAAAGTTGCCCATTTCATCCCGGTCAACACCAACTACAACGCCAAGAAGTACGCTGAACTGTACATCTCACGGATCCTATGCTTGTACGGCGTACCCGATACCATCATATCGGATCGGGGCACTTTATTTGTGTCCCGTTTTTGGGAACAGATGCACGCTGCATTGGGGACGAAGCTGATCCGTAGTTCAGAATACCACCCGCAGACGGATGGGCAAACCGAGCGGGTAAATCTGATCCTAGAAGACATGCTACGAGCTTGCGCTATCAACTACGGCAAGAATTGGGATGATCACTTGCCGTTAGCCGAGTTCTCGTACAACAATGGGTACCAAGCCAGCATAAAGATGGCGCCCTACGAGGCGCTATACGGAAGCAAGTGCCGCACACCACTGAATTGTTGTGAGTCTGGCGAAAGGGTTACCTTTGGGATTGACTTTGTCAACAACGCGGAGGAAAAGGTTCGGCTGATTCAAGCAAACCTAAAAGCCGCCCAATCACGCCAGAAACAGTATTCGTACCGGAGAAGACGCCCATTGCAGTTCGAAGTCGGGGATCACGTATACCTACGTGTGTCTCCAATGAAGGGCGTAAACAGATTTGGGGTGAGAGGGAAGTTGGCACCCCGATTCATCGGTCCATTCCAGATTACCGAATGATGTGGATCAGTAGCATACCAGCTGAGATTACCAGAAGCACTTTCCGGTGTGCACGACGTCTTTCACATTTCCCAGCTGAGGAAGTGTCTCAAGCTATCAACTACCGTTCAGCTGGAAGACATTGAAGAACTGCAACCGGATCTCACCTATCGGGAGGAACCGGTTCAGATCATTGACGAAAAAGCCCGAACCACACGCAACCGCACGTTGTGGTTCTACAAAGTTCTATGGAGTAATCACTCTGTGGACGAAGCGACATGGGAGAGCAAAGGATTTCTTCGCGCTAACTACCCCGACTTTTTCACATCGCATATCCGGTAATTCTCCACCGTCCTCTCTCTCATTTTCACCTTATAATCTCGGGACGAGATTCTTTTAAGGGGGGGGGGAGGAATGTAAGGGCCTCAGTTTTTGACACACGCTTGAAGTGTCATCACCACACACAAACCTCATTTGAAGCAAGTTGATAAACACCTTTGAAGAGCAAGTAACCACCATCAACATGCTCATTAGGGAACAAACTCACATATTGCAAAAGTGGTATTTCCCACGTGTGATATACAGGGGCTGGGCATATGAAAACTCCTACTCAGTGCTAGGAATGTCCATGCCAAGTTTCACCCAAATTCAAAACCTTTTGAGGTCATTTTGGGTATAGCTAGAAAGAGGGCAGTTTGAACTCAAATGCAAATTCAAACTGTTTTGATCCCATAAATTCAATAGTGGGAGGCATATTCTTACTCAGCATATTTTTGTAAGCTCACACACCAATTTTTACTCCATTTGGAGTTGATCTTGACATGAGCTAAGTGGGGCAAATTCAAACTTTATTTGAATTTCAAACTGAACATGTGCTGAAATTTATCCAAACCAAACCACTTTTGAATTCTAACCAATTCAAATTTTTCAGAGGTGAATAATTCAAATCACAATGGGCAGTTTAGGGCTTACTGTTTACAACAGTGATTTGGAGTTAATTTCAGAGGTTAAAAGAAAATTGGGACCCACATGTCAGCCACTGAGAAGATCTAACCGAGTGGACTTTCAGTGCTCGGGTCCCCGAGCTTCTCCCGAGAGCGCCACCGAGGGGAGGCCGCCGCACCACCACCTGCTTGCCACCACGGCCCGCTGAACCGACTTCCGGGGCCCTTATCTAGGCGTCCGAGCAGTCGCTGGTGCTCCCCATACATACCCCGACGCACTCTCATCCAACAGACTGAAACTCCTCGCCGCCCGAGTGAACTTTCGGTTCCTCATCGCCTGGCCGATCCAGTGATCCTCCCGGCGATCTGAGACCAGCACCGGGTGCGCCAAGCCATCTTCGACACCCTCGCGTCGGGTCCAGACCCTGCGCAGTCCTCCCCAAGCTCCACCGAGGCGATCTTTCCTCTGCCGGTTCTGCTCGAGCCGCCACTGCAGGGATCATCCTTCTGGCCACCAGAGCCCACCGTTCACCGAGCTGTGAACAGCGAAGAGGTTCGCCTTCAGTCCCTCTTTCATTCCCGCAAGCTCCGGCGGCGTGACAAACACTGCTCAGGCCGGAATTTCGTGTTTTCGTGGTGGTGTGCAAAAGTGGAGTCGGCACTGATCAGGGAAATTCGTAAGCCACACTGCATCACTCATCCTCTCATGGAGAGGATCACTTCTAGTTACCCGTACAAGTCCATAGGAGCAGGAACCACGAAGAACCATGGAGGGAAACCGCTGTTCTTCAAGTTTTAGTAGAAATCCCGAATTCCGGCCTAGGTCGCACGGTGACAGCCCAACACCGCCCTTCCTGAGCTCTGTGGAGCTCATGTCGACCTTTTCTATGGTCCACTGATGCTCGACGACCCTTAGCTCGATCGGGTGAGGTTCTAGGGAGGACGGGCAACACGGCCGATGTTCTCCCGAGGCTGCTGCTCGTCGCCGATCATGTGCCGGCCATTTTCATGACGAGCTGAGCCCGGAATCGTGTTCCCCGAGTGAAAATAGGCAGGGGCGGCTGGAATCAGAAAGCTTGGAGTTCCACAGAGGCTGCCGGCGAGCTCTCCGGCGAGGTACCCCGGCGGCAGAGGGCGCGCGGCGGGAGGTAGACGAAGGGGGTGGACCCCAGCCGTCAGCGGCAGATATTTTAAATCGGGATCGGGCTGCGGCTCGGATCCGGTGTGCTGGTGCGCAAATACCCTGTAGACTCCGGTGTGCCGACACCTCAGCGCGTAACATGTGTCCCCGTGGCCCACCGGCAGATTTAAACTTTCCCCGATTTTCAGATTTCATTCAAACTTTAAATCCTCATAACTTGGGCTAGGAAACTCCAAATTGAGTGAACAAAATTTTGTTGGATTCATCTCTTTGAGCACTTTCCAGAAAATCAAGTTTCACTGCATGAAAATCCTTAATTCTCCTTAATTAATTCCTCAAAGTTTAAACTGTTGTGGAATCTTAACTGGAGAATCCCTTGGAGGAAAATTCTGAAATTTTGCTGGGATGTTCACCAAAATATCCCTGAACTACCGTAAAAATTTCAGGTCCATTTGAGCTCATTTGATCCACCTAATGGTGTGATTAATGAAACTGTTCCAGAGAAAATAGAAAATGTTCAGAAACATTTTCAGAATTTTCTCTGAAATTGTTTAATTCATATCTTTAGCTAGGAACCTTCAAATTAAGTGAAACCAACTCCATTAGAACCCTCTGAAAATCTAGTTTTCAGAAAATCCTAGGTTGTTTTATGAAAATCCTTAGAACACCCTAAAAGGCTTCAATTAAGGTCAAGGACATAATTAATTGTGGAGGGCTCAAATGAGGTTTGCTGCAATTAAAACTTGACCAAGTCTCTGTTTAGGTTGTAACCAAGCCACAGTAAAAGTTTCACAGTTTTGGGTCTGTCTAGTGAGACTTAGAAGGTTCACAAAGTTTAAAACTCAATTCAAATGCATTTAATTAATACATATACTTCTTATATCATGTAGTCGCTAAGGTCGAGGAAGAACTCGAAGTCCTAGGCTTCGTTACTCCGGAGAAGTAGCTAGCCAACGACCAAGAGCAGCAAGGCAAGCTCCGGTTTGCATTAACTTATCTACAAATTTTTATTGTTTTGAGCATTTTTTTTGAGTATCACTTATTTCCTTGCATTAGAGTCTTGTTTGAAAACCCAATTGCATAGCCAAGAAAATAATGGGTTGGGTTTAGGATTGCAAATCCCGTTAGCTACTGCAAAGCTAAGTTAGGATAGGGTTCGGTACAACTCGAGTAGTTGGCACTACTCGCGAGCATAGGCTAGAGGCACTCGACTCGGGTAGAGATAGCACATGATACACATGGCAAGAAAGATGAGACCGAGCGGAGAGTAAGGGCAGCAGGACTTTGGGGCCTGTGTGCTGTAGCTCCGCTTGTGTTGATTGAGGACCGAGCCGTGTGCGGGCCTGTTGAACAAGCTAGAACAGTACCGAAGACCTACCGGCTATATGGGAACCGGGAAACCGATGTAACTCGGGTAGCTGGGTGTTGAGGAATAGCTGGTCGTTCAGAGGGTAGGTTGAGAGCTTGAGGTGTAAATTGGCTGGCGGCACGGAGATGCGCGTGTAGAGACCTCTTGCTCGGGGCGATTGGACCGGTTCAACATTTGGCTGACGGGTGAAAGGTGGTTGCGTACGACGTCCATGATGGTTGTTGTAGGCAACATCGAGTACGGGCGTATGTGACGGGTTATTCGGGTAACCCTGCAGGTGTAAATCGATTATAATCGCCGTCCCTTGCGGTTAGTGAGTACCACTTGTTCACTGTACCGTGACGTAGAAAGAACAGGCTAATTACATGTTAAAATGTTGCTGATTGAAAGATGGACTTTGATTGTTAATGATTTGTTGTAGTTAGAGCTAACTAAAGTTCTTTTCAACTTTGGCCAAAGTAAATGAGAGAAATGCGTTTCTTGTTTGATTGCGGCTCTCTCATGTGCCTTAGCGTAAGGTTCTCCACAACCTGCTGCTAAAACTTGAAAGTAAGGTTCCAATAATTAGGCGAGTCCTTTGCAAATTGTTTTATCTCATGTACCCATCACCCCTCATGTAGAAGTTCTATGTTTAGGAGAGACGGGTCAGTCTTGCTGAGCCTTCGTGCTCACTGCTTGTGTTTGAAGCTTTTGCAGGGTTCTATGAGGAAGGGACTCCCGAGGAGGAGACGGAACCCCAGGAGGGGAACCCCGTCGAGTGGGAGTCGTGCACGCCGCCTTGTTAGTGTGCGTGTGTGCTAGCAAGGACATGTCCACGGGCTGAACATGAACTTGATGCGTAATCTACGCCCGTGAGTGTAGACTGAACCTATTTTGATGTAACATGTTCATAAACCACCTTATGTAATAAAAGTTTTGCTTCCGCTTTGAACCTTTGATGTGTGTTATCCGGTGCTGTACAACGCAGCACCCCTCAGCGTGATCCTGGCTCGACAAGACCATGGGGTCGTGTCAGAGGCGGTGGCTTTTGCGTGAGGCTCGGTGGCACGTGTGAGGCAGCCGGCTGGGGCGAGTGGGAACAGAGGAGAGAAGGATTACTTCGGTTGTAAGTCTTCCTTCCACTGTCATGTGGGCCCACTGCTCTTCTTCCCCAAAAGATCATCCAAATATGGCATAGTGCAAACTTCAGCCATGAAGAGCTCAAATTTGAAAGCCATTTGGAAAATTTGACAAGGTGTACTTTAATTTCAAGTTGAATTCAAATTTCAATGAAATTCACAAGCCTCTTTGATATACATATCAAAGTACCTCCAAATTTTCTCAAAATTTGTCTTCCTCATAATTTGGACCTGAAGAATTAAAATATGGAATCTGATTTTAAATTTGGCTGTTGCAAATGAGCTTTTGAACACAACAGTTTGCAATTTCTATTGTAGTTCCCTCATTTGAAATTTGAGTTGAACATTTAGTTCACAATCTGATTTTTTTAAACTTTCTATTGCACATGAGACTTCAAATATGTGGTTTTAATCCACCTAGGGTCCAAACATATACGTAACCATAAGCTTGTTTAGAAGAGCTCTCATGTGTATTATCATATGTGGAAAAGTTTAAACAAGTCCCATTTCTTGAATTTCAACTCAACTTTATTCACAGCCCAAGTTTTCCATTTACAAGTTTTGGGATTTTTACACTCACCTCTTGCTTACCAAAGTTCTTACCCATTCTCAAGGACTGTGATTGTGCAAAATGTGGTAGTGTTCCTGCTATGATTAAGCGGTTGGAAGGATTACAAATCAAGAGATCCTGTTACAGTATTTTGTGGAGCTAGGATGACTGAACAAGGAAATTTTTTCAACAATGATTGTAGTACTTGTTATTTCTTTTTTGCAGCACTTCTCTCTCTCTCTCTCTCTCTATTATTTTTTCCTTCTTTTTTTATGAACAAACACTATGATGTGGATTGATTGAAGAAAATGTAGATGAACAGATATGATGAACAACAAATGGTGTAAACAACACAAGACCAGCGGTACTAAACAAAGGTTTGGTTACTTTTGTGGAGGTTTAATGGACTATAGGTATGACACGAAGACATGAGATGAATAATAGTAAACAGTGATAAACTAATGGATGATACGAGGATGGCACCTAGCATGGAAACCTGAAATCTGATACCAAATGATAGGGTGAAACCCGGGAGTGGCCCGATCTTCACGGCAGTAGGTACGAAAAGGGATAAATAGCTGAAAAATCAGCCGTGATAACTAGCTTTATACCTGCCAAGGTTGGTTGTGACCAAGTGACGGGGAGAGAGGCACCAAAACCTGAAATACTTCGACTCAATCTCTGAACAACCACAGAACAACAAGCTGCGACTAACCCACACACAAGACCCGAAGTCCTAGAGCACGAATTAGGGGATCCCGGAGGGATCACTTCACAAATCCATGAAGAACAAGGAAGAACAAAGGTGTCCAATGCGAGTCTTTTCATCAATTATCTGGGTTGGATGCTCAACATAAGTGAGGTCCGGCTTCAAATCTGCTATGCCTCCCGTGATAATCTCCGTTGGAACTTTCAAACACTTCCGCAACTGAGATATGTGGAAGACGTTATGAACTCCGGATAAGGCTGCCGGTAACTCCAGACGGTATGCCACGGGTCCACATCTTTCGATGATGGCGAAGGGACCGATAAAATGTGGAGATAATTTTACTTTCACTCCGAATCAGTGAATTCCCTTCATAGGCGATACGTGGAGATATACGACGTCTCTTATCCGCATAGCTCTTTTGTCTAGACTCAGCGGCTTTAAGATTTGCTTGAATAAGCCTTACCCGCTCTTCAGCTTCATTTACGAGATCAATCCCGTAAATAACTCTCTTGCCAGATTCACACCAATTCAAGGGTGTGCGGCACTTCCGGCCGTAGAAGGCTTCATACGGTGCCATCTTGATGCTCGCTTGATAACCATTGTTATAAGCGAATTCCGCCAATGGTAGATGATCTTCCCATCCTTTACTGTGGTGAATGGCACATGCTCAAAGCATATCTTCGTTGTAAGCACAGTATTCTTGCAATATACAGCTCAGTATACTTCTTGGCATGGAATCCCTTATGTACCGGGATGAAATGCTCTGACTTGGTTAACCGATCAACGATCACCCAAACGAGTCATGCTTATTAGCCGTGAGCGGTAGTCCAACAATGAAGTCCATACTAATATCCTCCCACTTCCATGCCGGAACGCTTAGCGGTTGCAAGGTTCCCGCTTTCTTCATGTGGTCGGCTTTAACTCGCAGACACGTATCACATTCTGATACGTATTTAGCAATCTCTCGCTTCATCCGGGTCCACCAAAATTTAGTCTTTAATTCTTGGTACATCTTGTTGCTTCCCAGATGAATAGAAAATTTGGACAAATGAGCTTCATCCAAAATTTTCTTCCGCAGCCTCATATCACGGGGTACAACTATCCGTTCCTTGAACCATAGGGTACCTTCATCATCTAACCAGAAACATTTTACTTCCCCGTTCTTCAACCTTCTCCTAATATGAGACATGCCTTTGTCTTGCTTTTGAGCTTTCATAACCTCCTCTTTTAATGTGGGTATGAGAGCTAGGTTATGTAGAGCTCCATATGGAACGAAGTAGAGACTCGGTTCTTCCTCTCTATCGGCGTAATGGTCAGGTTATGGATATGAGATTTCCGGCTTAGTGCATTGGCAACCACATTTGCTTTGCCTGGATGATAATTAATTTCAATCTCATAGTCTTTGATCAGTTCCAACTATCGCCATTGTCGCATATTCAACTCTTTTGGAGTGAATATGTACTTCAAGCTTTTGTGGTCGGTGTAGAGATGAACCAGATTTATCAATAGGTAATGTCTCCACATCTTCAAAGCTAGTACCACGGCAGCAAGCTCGAGATCATGAGTTGGATAATGTTGTTCATGATTCCGTAATTGTCGTGACCCATATGCGACGATGCGTCCTCCTTGCATAAGTACGCAACCAAGTCCGATGCCGGACGCATCACAATAAACATCGAAGGGCTTGGTTGTATCCGGTTGAGCTATTATCGGGGCTGTTGTGAGGTGTTTCACCAACGCTTGAAAATCTTCCTCACATGGCTTGCTCCAATCGTATTTGATGCCCTTTTTCAGTAGCTCCGTCATAGGTTTAGAGATTTTTGAGAAGCCCAGGATGAACCTCCGATAATATCCCGCCAAACCTAAGAAGCTACAAACTTCATGAACTGAGGTTGGAGACTTCCATTTCAACACTTGTTCAATCTTCCTTGGATTAACCACGATGTCTTCCACTGAAATAATATGTCCAAGAAATGGAACTCGGTTGATCCAGAATTCACATTTACTAAACTTTGCATAGAGCTGGTGATCTCTCAATCGTTGGAGCACAATACACAAATGTTTAGCGTGTTCCTCCTCTGATTTGGAATAGACCAAGATATCATCAATGAATACCACGACGAACTGATCCAACTCCGGCATGAATACCGAGTTCATAAGATACATAATGTGAGCCGGAGCATTGGTCAACCCAAATAACATGACAAGTTACTCATAGAGTCGATATCTTATCAAAAATGCTGTTTTCGGGATATCCTCCGCTCTGATCTTGATTTGATGATATCCCAATCTTAAGTCCATCTTAGAGAAGACTTTAGCACCCACTAGTTGATCAAAGAGAATATCAATTCTGGGTAGTGGATACTTGTTCTTTATCGTCACAGCATTTGACGGACCATAGTCGATGCATAGCCTCAGCGTCTCATCCTTCTTCTTTACAAATAAATCCAAGCAACCCCATGGTGATGAACTTGGATGAATAAATCCCGTCCATCAGATCTATTAGTTGCTCCTTCAGTTCGGCTAATTCATTCGGAGCCATTTTGTATGGTCTCTGAGAGATCGGCGTGGTTCCCGGTATCAACTCTATTTTGAATTCCAACTCGCGCTCAGGTGGTAAGCCTGGAAGAACTTCGGGAAACACGTCCGGATATTCACGGACTACCAGAATGTCTTCTAGCTTGCAGGCTTCAGAATTACATACTTCCGGGACTTTGGAAACAGATTTGCCGAGATACAATGTATGACGCCCGTGAAATAGAGAGTCCAAATGAACACTCCGGTTCTCGATGTCCAGAACAGCCCTATGGAAAGTTAACCATGATATTCCCAATATGGCATCAATTCCTTGATCTTCGAGAATAATGAGGGTGGTAGGACAAACTTTTCCACCCAAACAAAGTGGTGCTCTAGAAATGACTTCATTAGTCGATATGTCTCCCCCTGGCGAATGAATCAGGTAAGAACCCTTAGTGATAATGGTGGAAATCTGATTCCGGATCACCATCGCCTTTCTAATGAAGTTATGTGCTGCACTAGAGTCAAATAGAATGACAACCAGCTTGTCATTTAAGGTGAACCTGCCCGCGAGAACTGGTCCTCCCTTGGGCAGATCGTCGACTGACACATAGTTAACAGTTCCGACGTTGGACACGGCTTTTCTTTGCTGTCCAAGATCATTATTGAGAACTGGACCCGCAGACATCATGTTGCTTCTCAGTTCAGTGGCTTCATTTACGTTGTGTTCATTGTCAATTTGAAGTGAGATACCAGGTTCAGCTGAGAAATCACCTTGATCATCTTCAATATCTTGAGGGGAATAATATTCTGGTGCACATTGTTGGTACTAAGGTGCACGAGCAATAAGTTGTTTCTGCGGTGGAGGAAAATAAAACCTCCGTGGAGTATAAGAGTCGTCATACTCCAAGAATGTCTGCAGTTTTGTGGAACCTCTCGACCGGAAGGTGAACGGATTACCTACCGATACTTCTGAGGCACATGATTGCATTCGTTCTATGATGAGTCCCTCTTCATCTTTTCTTTAAGGTGGAGATTGGAATAATATTCCTGGGTGATAGCACAGCTAACAAACTCATCAAAATTCTTTTAGCTAACTTGAGCCAACTCACATCGCAGCCTAGCAGCCAGCCCTCCGTAAAAATGATAACCCTTCATGGCTGGTGATTTCATATAATCAGGAACATATTGAGCTAGGTAATTAAATTCCTTCGCATACTCAATAACACTCATTTCCCCTTGTTTTACATTCTAGAATTCATCAAGACTTGTTTGCATTATGCCCGCAGGAACGAAACGAGCACGAAATGCATCCTGGAACTCCGTCCACGTGACACAATGTCCTTCTGGTTGGATAGCAAGGTATTCTGCCCACCAGGCTCCAGCAAAGCCGTGAAGATGTTGAGTGGCAAATGGAGTCTTCTGGAATTCGTCACATTGAATCTACTCAAACTTGGACTCAATGACACGTAACCAGTGATTTGCTTCACAATGGTCAGCTGCTTCGGAAAATACCGGCGGTTGTGTCGCCAAGAAATCTAGATAAGTGCTCTGGGTTATCATGTGATGTTGAGCTTCTCTACTTATTCCTTGCTGAACTAGAGTTTCGAGAGTTTCATTCATCTTCACCATAATTTCTGCTAATCCGGTTGGCGATGGCTCTTGTGATGAAGTCGAGTCATTCCCACCTCGACTCGAATCTCCAAGCTCCATTTGATAATGTGTGCGTACCATACTGCACGAAACATATTTTGAGTCAATCAAAATTCTATCTCAGCAGTAAGTAAAGATAATTAAAACATGAACATGTCATGAACTTTATGAAAGCATAACCACATTCATGTTTAGACAAATCTTAAGTACGCTAAACTAATCAGTTTGACTACCCTGACCAGTTCACACAAACTCCAAAATTTACTCAAGTTAACTACAGATTCTTGACTTGAGTTCAATACCAAAGTTTTAGTAAACTTCAGTATCTTTCCAATTCTTATTCGTAGGCCTTTATATCATTTCTATATCAAAAGTTATGATTTTCAAAGTTGACAGAATTCCTGGATAAAATTTGCCAGCATCTCCTGTGTATGTGGCTAACTTTATCACAGTTGCATATGTAAATACAATAAGAATATGAACAAACTTTGAACTACAACAATGTTGCAAGTTTCATAATCTTTCCAACGGTGTATCATGGTCTCCTTAGGGATTTTTCTAAGGAAGTTATGGCTTAAAAACAAAAAGGTCCAAAGAGGTTGTGCTGCTGTCCTTTTTCTGGACAGTTTGCCTTCAACTGGACTTTTCACCAACTCAACGTGTGATTTTTCTCTGGAGGTCTACAGATAAGTTGTAGAGCACTTAAAAAATATTTCCAGAACTGTATCATACAACTTAATTGGGTAAATCTACTCAGAGTTATGCTCTGTCAAAGTCCAGCAGAAATTTCTGCCAGAAACAGAGCACTCTGTTTTTAAAATCTTTGAAGCCTAGTCATTCTCTAATTTGAATCTTAGCTCAAAATAAGAGTTTAGTAACTAATATTTGTTTCAAACTTCCATTTTTTGTTTAAATTTAGTTCATGCATCATTTCTTCATAGGGAAGAGATTATTAAGTGTAGTATGGTGTCGATGCACCATAAGAATCATGTCGGTACTACGTAGCCTCACCAAAAGAAAATCCTAACCGGATTATACCGGCATATCCGTATTATCGGTGGCACTAATATGGTCACTCGCAAACGTGTGTTACTCGTTCTACGGTTCCGTGGTTAAACTTGCATAAATCACAAACAATCATCAGGTTCGGCTGCACACCGAACCCGGTCCCAATACAGTTTGTACACCTATCCGTCATCACTCGCACAGGTGTTGTCAAGTCAAACACGCCTTGAGCTACGTGTTCACGTTACTAACCATGTGACGGAGTCTCCCATACTTGCCCGTAGCACACCAGGGAAGGGCGTTGCTCGAATACCCCAAACAACATGAAGAGTCGTAGAGGATACCAAAGCTGGCCGGGTTACCTGCCACCCGTGAGGCTCCACCCTTCAGGTTATGTGCACTGGTGGACAGCGCTTACGTGCACCCCCCAAGATAAATAAAGTCCCGAGATGCATGATTTCTGACATAACACATAAGTTAGGTTGCCACCTTCATATTAGGCTAATATAGTAGTGCTTATATGGGCCTAATACCGTTTCCTCACCATATCCTAAGTTTTTATCGTAATACGATCCTTATTCCATGCGCTATTACCAATGCGGCTCTGATACCACGCTGAGGGGGACCCGGCCCGTGTCACAGGGCCGTGCCGCTTGCCCGAGAATCGCATTGGGTGGAGCCGTATTATGCGGCACCAAACAGCACACATATAACGAAACTGTATTACATAAATCAAAGCGGAAGCTTACAAATATTCTTTGTAAATAATTTACATCAAATAGCTACAGCGGAAGACTACAATCAACTCATGTCGAATAACTAATGAGCACTCGAGAAGAGGTCCACGACTTCTCTCTCTAGCAACACGAAGACATTGCAGCGGCTTGGGTTCTCCATGTGTTACATGACTCGGAAGTCTCTGAGTCTCACCGGACAACCTTCTCCATAAGCGTTTATGTTAACCTGCAAAACCACTTATATAGCAAGAGTGAGCACAAAGGCTCAGCAAGACTCAACCGTATCCCCTAAAGCATGCAACTCTACATGAAGGTAACTTAGACAATAAACAAGAACGTTGCATAAAGACTCGGCTACACGTTCATACTTAACTTTCAGATTTTAGCCATCATAGTAGTGGTCTTGCACCGAGCAACATTGGAACTCAACAATCAAAAAAGAAACGCTTCATTCCAATGTTACTTGTCCCAAGGTGGAAATTAACTTTAATTTGCTCTATCACTACTTCATACATGGTTTTCATGCAATTCCAGTTATCATAGCAGCAATTAAAACTTGTAAACTGTTCTCACACAACTAGATTATTACGTCACAGCGCAGTGAGCAAGCGTACTCATATCCGCGAGGGACGGTGATTCAAATCAAACACTGCCCGGATAACTCGACACATACGCCCGTCTCTAAAGAGCCAAATCTGGCGTTCTTCATTACGTCGTATGTGGCAACCTTTTGCAGGACACCCAACTGTAGAACCGGTCGCACCGTCTTGGGCTCATAGGTCTAAAGAGATGATGTGGTATGCCTCTACAATCAAGTTAACCTGGTACATCGGTTTCCTTGGTCCCATATAGCAGTAAGCATCCGGTACACAACTCAATACTTGCTCCCGGAGCCGCACATGACTCGGTCCTCAACCGACACAGGCAGAGATACTCGACCAAGACCTCGTCTTGTCGCTGCCTAACCCTCCTGCCCGGTCTCATTTTTGGAAATATAAACTTTAGTTTGCCTCTTTTAAACCATGCCCGTGTGATCCTGAACTGTAGCTCGCGAGTAGATTCCAACTACTCGACTTCTACCGGATGTCATACCCTATTTAGCACGGCAATATTCTACAGCGGTGACACTTTTCTACCATTGACTCGTTCATTTGGTCATGCATTTAGAGTATAAAGCATACTTGACCTAATGCACATACAAACTCTAACCATAGTAGTGAACAAAGTAAAAAAAACTTTATAAAACAACTTAGATGCAAACCGGAGCTTAACTTGGTTTTGCAGGTGACTAAGACTGTATTCAGTTAGTTAAGACCACTTGAGGCTTGATCACTCGCTATCCTCCCTCTTTGATCTCCACTTCGATTGCTTCACAATCTTCACGTAGATGCTACATGTTTTGAGTATGCATATGTATTAAATTGCAAAGCTTTTGCTAACAAGTTCTAATGACAAGTTTAAAACTGGAACTTTGTTTAAGAATTTAAAATGACACTGGTGCTAGTGGTTTGGGTTTGGGTTAAGCAACATGATCAAGTGATAAGTGCATTTCATAACTTGTGTGTTACTCATCTAAGAGGTTAAACAGCACAGTGATGATCCAAAGCTCAAATGGAGCTGAAAATTTTCATGTGAGTTCCTTGTCACAATAAAGTCATTTGGACCAAAATTCAGAAATTTTCAAATGGTAGATCACTCAGAACAATTCCCTAAGCATTTAGGCAAAAAGGAATTAATTCTGAATAAATTTGCACTTTAATGCAAATTAAAGTGAACAACAATTTCAAACATAGATCAAGGAGAATGCATGGATTTTCCTAAGATTTTTGAAGCTAAGAATTGCCCAGAACAGAATTTCCAAGTTTTGGAACTTTTCTGAAAATGTTTCTTTATTCATTTGAACACAGAAACTTGAACTCTGAATTCTCTTAACCAAAACAACTCTAAATGAGCTTAAATGTTTACAGGAGCTCACTAACATCCAAATGAGTATTCTGGTGAAATTTGAGGATTTTTGGATGTACCAAACTCCCTCTAAAATTCTTTTGCTGAAAAGATTTAAAGAATTTTCCGGAATAAAATAATGACTTTTGTACAAATTGGGTTGCATATTTGGATATAGTTTCTCAATCTGAATCCGTCCCAATTTGAATCACTAAATTTGAAGTTCCCTAGCAAAAGTTATGAGGTTCTAAAGTTTGAATTGAATTTGGGGGTTCAAATAAACCGGGAAACATTTAAATTCTGACCGTGGGTCCCATGTGACGAGTCAGTCCCTCGATGCAGCCACACCGTGTCGACAGACAATTAGGCTGTAGCCACAAAAGATCAAATGGGCATAGCAAATCCCAGTCTGCCGCTAACAGCCACTGACCGGTGGGACTGGAGGCGTCTTCTTCCTCCCGAGCCCCCCTTTCCCGCGCACGCCTTCCCCCTCTCTGGCGCGGCGGCGCTGCTTCGTACTATCGTTTTCCAGTGGACTCAGGGGCCGAAACTCGCCGCTAGTCTAGATCTCGACGTGAGGAACTCGTCCCCACACTCATCGGAGGCCGGCGACGGCGCTAGACCCTTGTGCGACGTGCAGCGGCTCGGTGCTTGCTCCGGCGACGTCGTGCGCCCTCTCTAGACCCCCAAACCCGAGAGCTTTTTGTCCTAAAGCATCAGTGAGTCGTGGCCATGCTCGACGTGTACTCCTTTTTGATCAGAAACGCATCTAGGTAGGGTTCCACCGTGCGCCCGAGCGTCCCCGCCATTGCCGCCGATGGAAAAACTTGAAATTAGCTGCAACTACTCAGTTCTAAGCTAGGTTTGCGAAGGAAAAAGGTTCCCTATCTACTCTAGCTCCTGTATGCGCAAAATGATGAACCCTAACCAAAAATTGAGCTTCAATTTCACAAATTCTTACCTGCGGTTAGGTTTTCCCCCGCCATGAGCAAAACTCAAAATTCCAGAGCTATGGTGCACGGCTTGAGCTGAAGCTTTGGGAGGAGCAGCGTGACGATCCGGCACGTCTTGGAGTGTTCTTGCTCGGCCATGAAAAGTCTCGGTGTGAGCTGTCCACGGGAGCCCGGTTCCGTTTGCTTTAGGTCGCCGCGAGGAAGAGAGGTTTTTCGGTTGGTGGAAGCTCGTACTTGAGCAGATGCGCGTCGAGGAGGTCGAGGAGGAACAACCAAAATATTTTTGCTACTCGAGGGGTGATGTGCAAGGTGGCTTTTGTGGCGGACCGGGATCCGCTCATCCAGGATCGCAGAGGGTGGTGCCGCGCGATGCGACACCCAACAGCACACGTCATAAGAACACATTATATTACATGGGGAAAACAAACTGAATGTACAAAGTAGTACACTTCTCAGTAACAAACTAGGGTCTTTTTTTACACAGCGGAAGTTTCTTTTGTACAACTCACGCCTGCCTATCTAGCAAAAGTCAGTTGCCCAGCCCTAGGGCAACCCACACTAGCTGCACGTGGGCCAGCCGGCTTCGTCTTCCTCCCACCGTTCTCTCGCGCCCGCGCCGCCGACCTCGCCGGAGCAGACTCGGGGCTCGCCGGCTCGCCGCTGCCGGACCTCCCATGGTCTGAAAATCGCCGCCAAGGGGTTGTCGACGTTGAGGAACACGTCGGTGGTGACAGGTCGGTCTGGGGGTGACCGGAAGTAGCTCGGCGACGTGCCGCGGCCTCGGTTGAGGTTCGACACCGTCGACCGTGGTTTCTAAACCCGCCAACACCTCGAACAAACGGCCCTACAGCATCAGTGTACCTCTAGGAAGCTCGACAAGGTGTCAAAAGGGTTCAGGGATGGCGGCAAGTCGGTCGGCACCGTGTGACCGACCGTGCCCGCCATGACCACCCTCGATCGAGCTCGAAATTCGTCACTCCTAGACAGTTTCACGCTACGGATGCAGAAAAGAACTTGATCGCCGGCTAGTCCAGCATCTATGTGCAAGATTCGATGACCTCCGAAAGATCATAGAGGGAGAATTTAAAGAAGCCATACCGGAAACTCGGTTTACGGTCGCCGGAACAAAAACTGGAAATTCTCTGCGAATTCTTCACGGTTGGCTTCCAAACTTGGAGGAGAGCAGAACGGTGGTCGCGCGCTCCTGTAGCCTCTCTCGCTGGACCGTGAAAACGCCTGTGGAACGCTGCCCACGGGCGCCTGACTCTCGGCTGAGGCTAGGTCGCCGCGGTGGCGATCGTCTTTGGGCAAAAGGAGGTCGGAGCTCGAGGTTTCTGGCGTTGGAGAGGTGGAGTGCGAGCTCAGGTGGCTGTCTAGCAGCTCAGGGACGAAGGAGGAGATGGTTTTACTGGTTTTCCCGATTGAGCAGAGAGCTGTGGCGAGAAACAATGCCGCTGCTCGGGTTTGCCGGCGAGAAGATAAAGCCGGCCGACTCCTGCTCGGCTGAGGCGGTGCCGGTCACGTGGGGGCGCGAGCCCGCCGCCCTGGGCGCCAGCACGCGGAGAGGGAAGCAGCTGGTGGCGCCGGTAGCTGCTCGGTGGCATAGCCGACAGCTGCTCGGCGGAATTTCCCCCCGAGACTCTGACTTTGGGTGCAAGTTTCTCCTTCTCCCCTCTATGACACGTGGGTCCCACCCGGGGTTTTAACCTCTAGAATTTACTCCTAATCACTGTTGTAAACAGTGAGCCCCATAATACCCCTGGTGATTCAAATTATTCACCCCTGAGCCATTTGAATTGAATAGAATTCAAATTGGGTTCGGCTTGGGTGAATTTCAGCACAAGTTTAGTTTTAAATTCAAATAAAGTTTGAATTCGTCCCACTTAGCTCATGTCAAGATCAACTCCAAATGGAGCGAAAATCGGTGTGTGAGCTCACAAAAATGTGCTGAATAAGAATATGAAGCTAACTTTTGAATTTGGGTGATGAAAGTTGCTGCAATTTGAATTCGCATTCAAATTGGCCTCTTTTTCAAATAACCCAAAAAGTGCCTCAAAAAGTGTTGGATTTCTATGAAACTTGGACTGAACCTTCCCAAGACTTTTTAAGTTCTAGGGGTGAGCTCAACCTCTCATGTTCCTATGTCCAAATCCCACTTTGTGAAAAGGAAGACTTTCCCCTCTAATCACTCTTTTGATGAAGGTTACTTGCTCTTCACAATATTTCCTAAGATATCCACAACGAAAACTGTGGTGTTGTGAGGTGAAGAAAAGTTTTTTTTTGCAAGTCCCTTTTCTTGGGCTTTTACATCCCTCCCCCCTTAAAAGAATCTCGTCCCGAGATTACAAAAGAAGAGATAGCGATGTAGTAGGGACTTACCCGTGTTGAGAAGCCATGAACTCCGGGTAATTTGAGTGAAGGAACTCCTCGCTCTCCCACGTCGCTTCCTCAGCGGTGTGGTTGCTCCAGAGGATTTTGTTGAACCACAACGTTCTGCTACGTGTGGTTCGGGCTTTCTCATCAAGAATTTCCACCGGATACTCCTCATAGGTTAAATCCTGTTTCAGCTCGCCGATGTCTTCGGTAGGAACAGCAGCCGTATGCTTTAAACATTTTCGCAGTTGCGAAACATGAAAAACATCATGGACACCAGCGAGAGATGCCGGTAGTTCCAATCGATACGCCGCTGGTCCACACTTCTCGGTGATAGCGTAGGGTCCAATAAAACGGGGAGCGAGCTTCCCCTTCACACCGAACCGGTGCACGCCCTTCATCGGAGGCACGCGGAGGTACACGTGTTCCCCAACGTCAAAGTGCAACTGTCTACGCCTTTTATCAGCATAGCTCTTTTGCCTGGATTGAGCGGCCTTCAAATTGGCTTGAATTGTCCGAACGCGCTCCTCGGCGTCGTTCACCACATCAACCCAGAATGTGACCCTTTCACCGGACTCGCACCAATTTAATGGGGTGCGGCATTTACGACCGTAGAGAGCTTCGTAAGGTGCCATTTTGATACTCGCCTGATAGCCGTTGTTGTACGAGAATTCCGCCAATGGTAGGTGATCATCCCAGTTCCTACCATGGTGGATGGCACATGCTCTCAACATGTCTTCCAGGACTTGATTCACCCTCTCTGTCTGGCCATATGTCTGAGGGTGATAGGCGGAGCTCCTGATCAACTTAGTACCCAATGCAGCGTGTAGCTGCTCCCAAAAGCGAGATACAAATAATGCACCTCGATCTGAGACAATGGTCTTGGGTACCCCGTATAGGCATAGAATCTTTGCTATGTACAGCTCCGCATATTTGCCGGCATTGTAACGTGTATTCACCGGGATGAAGTGAGCCGTCTTGGTTAACCGATCAACGATTACCCATATGGAATCATGCTTGTAGGATGTTAGGGGTAATCCCACAATGAAATCCATGCTCACATCTTCCCATTTCCATGCCGGGATCTTCAGGGGTTGCAGCAGCCCTGATTTCTTCATGTGATCAGCTTTCACTCGTCGGCACGTATCGCACTCGGATACGTACTTAGCTACCTCCCGCTTCATCCGTGTCCACCAAAATTTCTTCTTCAAATCTTGGTACATATTGTTGCTGCCCGGATGGATGGAGTATTTAGACAAGTGAGCTTCATCGAGGATCTTCTTTCTCAACTCCATATCCCGGGGTACGACTATGCGGTCATTGAACCACAGTGTCCCCTCATCATCCTTCCGGAAACATTTGATTTCCCCGTTGTCTATCCGTCTCCGGAGATGTGCCATGCCTTCATCATCTTTCTGAGTTGCAATGATGTCCTCCCTAATAGTAGGGATGAGGGCAAGGTTGTACAGCGATCCATAAGGAACCAAGTATAAACTTGGCTCTTCCTCCTCCACCGGTGTAATGGTGAGGTGATGGACATGTGATTTCCGACTCAGCGCGTCGGCAACAACATTCGCCTTGCCGGGGTGGTAATGAATCTCAATTTCATAATCTTTGATCAATTATAACCACCTCCTTTGCCTCATATTCAGCTCCTTCTGGGTGAAAATGTATTTCAAGCTCTTGTGGTCGGTGTAGAGATGCACCAGATTCCCCAGGAGATAGTGCCTCCACATTTTTAGCGCCAACACCACTGCAGCAAGCTCAAGATCATGAGTCGGATAGTGCTGCTCATGGTTCTGAAGTTGGCGTGAGCCATATGCGACCACACGTCCTTCCTGCATCAACACGCAGCCAAGCCCAATACCGGACGCGTCACAATACACGTCGAAGGGCTTTGTTGTATCCGGCTGAGCTAACACCGGGGCTGTTGTGAGATGCTTCACCAATGTTTGGAACGCTCCTTCACACGCCGTGTTCCAAACATATTTTGTCCCTTTCTTCAGCAACTCTTTCATCGGCTTAGTGAGCTTGGAGAAGCTTGGAATGAATCTCCGGTAGTATCCCGCTAACCCGAGGAAGCTTCTGACTTCATGGACTGAAGTGGGAGCTTTCCACTTCAGCACTTGCTCTATTTTGCTTGGGTCAACCGCAATGCCTTCTGCTTAGATGATATGTCCCAAGAAAGGCACTTGGCTGATCCAAAACTCGCATTTACTGAACTTGGCGTAGAGCTTGTGGTCTCGCAATCGTTGAAGAACGATCCGCAAGTGTTCGGCATGTTCGGCTTCTGTCTTGGAGTAAACCAAGATATCGTCGATGAACACTACCACGAACTTGTCCAGCTCTGGCATGAACACTGAGTTCATGAGATACATGAAATGGGCTGGAGCATTTGTGAGACCAAAGGACATGACGAGATATTCATGTAATCCGTATCTCGTCGAGAAGGCCGTCTTCGGGATATCCTCCATCCGGATCTTTATCTGATGATATCCAGAGCGAAGGTCCATCTTGGAGAACACACTTGCCCCCACAAGTTGATCAAACAATATGTCAATACGGGGCAGTGGGTACTTATTCTTGATGGTGACGGCGTTGAGCAGCCGGTAATCCACACACAGCCGTAGGGTTTCATCCTTCTTTACAAACAGCGCCGAGCATCCCCAAGGCGAGGAACTCGGCCTAATGAAACCCTTGATCAACAGATCATTGAGATGTTCTTTCAGTTCAGCCAGCTCATTTGGAGCCATTTTGTATGGTCTCCGTGATATGGGCGTAGTCCCGGGTGCGAGCTCGATCTTGAACTCGACATCCCGCTCAGGTGGCATGCCCGGAAGATCATCCGGGAACACGTCGGGGTACTCCCGGACTACGGGAATGTCCTCCAACTTGAGGGCTTCAGTATTGTTGACTGCTGAAACCTCCCGGACGGGGTTATCTAATAGGAGGGACTGCGGACGGTGTAACGGGGAGTTGAGGTGAACCGTCCGTGTTAGAGTTTCCAGGACAGCGCCATGGTAACTTAGCCATGACATTCCCAAGATTGCATCGATCTTCTGCCCCCCTAAGATAATCATAGTGGTGGGATATATCTTCCCACCTAAGCATAATGGTGCTTTTGGAACCATCATAGTTGCTGAAATCTTTCCGCCCGGTGAGCAGATCATATAAGAGCACTCGGTTGGAAAGGCTTCCAGCTGATGCTTAGCCACATATGATGCACTTATAAAGTTGTGGGTTGCACCAGAATCAAACAATATTATGATGGCTTGATGGTTGAGAGTGAACGTACCCGCCAGCACGTTGTCTCCCTCTGGGGCGTCCTCATTGTCGAGGTTGCGGACGCCCCCAGTCCGCTGACCAACCTTCTTCACCGGAGGTCAGCCTCGAGCACCGCCCTGGAGCTGGGCTTGCCCGCTGCTCTGCTGCCCCTGGGGACAGTCCTTCGCGAAGTGGCCCACCTGGCCACACGTGAAGCAGGTGAAACGGGGTGGTCCCCCGCTGATCGGTGGACGGAATCCCGGGGCGCGTTGTGGCGGTGGAAACACCCGGGGCACCGTCTGCTGCTGCTGTTGCTGTCTTGGTGGTGGCATCGGCGGACGGAACGAGGGCGACTGGAACGGACGTCCCCTGAACCATTGAGGTCGCGCCGGTGGATGCCACTGCTGGCCGGATGGTGTCCGATACACCATACGGTACTTCTGGGACGCGCCACCACCGCTGCTAGGTGGAGCGCTGCGCTTCCTCTGCTCAGCTACCAACTCCTGCTGAGCATCCTCTTGCATAATCGCGGCATTGACTAGATCATTGAAAGTGCCGCGATTCCACTGAACGAGGTGCGTCTTCATTTCGGGGTGTAACCCCCGATAGAAATGCTCCCTCTTCTTCTCCTCCGTGGAGATATAGTCTGACGCATACTGTGCCAGATGGTTGAAGGCACGGGAGTAGTCGTGGGCACTCCTCCCGCCATGCTTCAGTTCCAAGAATTCTTGGAACTTCCTCTTCATGATCCCGGGAGGAATATGATAGGCGCGGAACGCCTCCCGGAACTCTTGCCATTCCACGGCATGGCCAGCCGGACGTGAGGCGACATAATTCGCCCACCACGCACCAGCGGCACCGTGGAGCTGCTGTGCTGCGAACAGGGTCTTCTGCCGCTCCGTACATTGGAGCAGCCCGAACTTGGACTCGATGGTCTGCAGCCAGTTGTCCACCTCCAGTGGTTCCTCAGCTTCGGTGAACACTGGAGGGTGCGTACTCATGAAATCCGAGTACGACACATCACGGGGCTCCCGAGGCCCTCTATCTTGACGTCCCCCCGCCTGGGACGTATTCTGCACAATCGTGCGGAGCAGGTCGGTCTGCTCCTCACGACCTCCCACCAATGCCGCTATCACATCCGCTAGAGTAAGCGGAGGCGGCGGTGGTGGCTGCTGCTGCGGGGTGCTGTCGTAGGCCGGTGGCTGGGAGTCATCACCTCCCTGTTGGCTAGAGCCACCAACCTCGTGCGTGGTCCTAGTGCGAACCATCTGCAACCATACGACAATAATCATCAGTCCCGCAACATTTTGCATGCAGACCAATAAAAATGGGCGTAAAACATTATGACAACAAAAACATGCGATATATCTCGTAAGTAGATAATGTAATAACTTTGCACAAGCTACACCATTACCAGACCAAACACAAGCTAGTTTAATCCAACTTGATGAACCTCCACTTTGGAAGCTCACCATAACTAGGTTTGGTCACTACGAGATATTACTATCGCTTTGTCATCACGTATACCACCCTTAGGGTACAACACCCTCTCCAATGAGTTCAAACTGTCATTCTTCTGTCAGAATGACCAGTTTCTACCTATTCCAAGTTTTGATCTGGTTATGGGCATTTTCCTGACTCCAGTTGAATACCAAAGTTAAAGTTAACTTCAGTATATTCCCAACGAGTATTCATTTGCCCCCAGATCAGCTTTGGTTAAAAAGTTATGCTAATTCAAAGTCAGCAGAATTCCTGGAAGACTTTTAACAGCACCTCCTTTGGAAGTTACTGTTTTCAACTCTGGTTTCCACTGAAATCTGTGCTGAAATTTCAGAAACTTTGAATTGCAAAGATGTCACACATCTTCTACTCTTTCTAAGGATGTATCATATGAAAATTTTTGATTTTTCTACTGGGAGTTATCCTTGAAAAACAGAACAGTCCAGAGAATGTTTTAACACTGTCCTGGTTCTGGACAGTTACATGCCTCTGGAATTTAAGCCATCTTAAGGTGAGTTTCAGTTCTGGAAGTCTACAACAAAGTTGTAGAGTACTTCAATACCTTTCCAGAACTATATAGCACACCTCTCTCGGCTAAAAGACCCGTGAGCTATGCCCTGTTGAAGATCAGCAAACTTGCTGTCCCAAAACAGAGCACTCTGTTTTTCAGTCTTTTTGGAACTACACTCCTTACTATCCCATTCTTATACCCAACCAGGGTCCTAAATGTGGAACCTATAGATTTTAATTCCTTGTTATCATTATTTTTCACGCATATGCCTACAATAACTCGGTACTACGTTCCTCACAAAAGAAAATCCTAACCGGATCATACCGGCATATACGTCTCAAGTGTGGCACTAAACGGTCTCTCGCACACGTTTTCTACACGGATACATACGTGGTTAGTACCTGCAGAAGACCACACAATAATGGTGCACTCAATGGTTATTCATTTCAGGCAGTTCCATATTTGAAAGTAAATACAAACGCCCGTATCATTGTCATACGGCCATCCTTGAGCTAAGTCACGTCTCAAGGCACGTGATCGTGTTTCAACACCACACGACGGGGAACCCGAGTATGTCGTGAACGGGTCGTCACGGTTGGGAATGTTATCAACCCAACAGATACCACCTACTGCCCTGCAGGGCACGCCGATGGCAAGCGTTGCGTATGTCCTTCTGGGCTATTTCCAGACGAACACACTCTCGCGTTACTGACCACGCGATGGGGGTCTCCACTTACTTGCCTAATGCACGCTAGGGATCAGCGTTTCATATGAACTCAGGAACATGAAGAGTCCAAGAGTTTCATATTGACGTCTCACACCAAGCTGTGAGATCAATCCCTGAACCACGTTCCTCGTCAGGGGGAGCTAACCGAAATTGAACCGCTTTCGGTGGCGTTCCTTACCATACTTACCAGAGCGTATGTGCGTCGTTACATAATTAAAATTCAGAATTATAACACATAAGTTAGTATTTGCCACTTTAAGTAACTATACTAATATAGTCCTTACTTGGGCAGCTACCGATTCCTCACCGTGACCTAAGTTTTCCCATAATGTAGTCCTTAAGTACTGTGCTATCCCCAATGCAGCTCTGATACCAGGCTGTGGCGGACCCGGGATCCGCTCATCCAGGATCGCAGAGGGTGGTGCCACGCGATGCGACACCCAACAGCACACGTCATAAGAACACATTATATTACATGGGGAAAACAAACTGAATGTACAAAGTAGTACACTTCTCAGTTACAAACTAGGGTCTTTTTTTACACAGAGGAAGTTTCTTTTGTACAACTCACGCCCGCCTATCTAGCAAAAGTCGGTTGCCCAGCCCTAGGGCAACCCACACTAGCTGCACATCTCAGATCAGCGCGGCGTGTACGGCTCCCACTCAGCCGTGGTCCCCGACGGAGGGTAACCCTCGCCGGTGGACTCGTACTCCGAGTCCGTGGGTGGCTCCTCACCTGAAAAACACTTAAGCAGCAACCGTGAGCACGATGGCTCAGCAAGGCTTAACCGACTCACCTAAGCATGAAACTCTACATGAGGTGTACCATGACATAGGATAGCAATGTTGCAGCAAAAGGACACGCCTACAAGTTCATCCTTAGTTCATCTTTTAGCAACAAGTTAACGGTTCATAAAGCTGAAATTTAGTGGGCGATATTTGGTGGCACACACGTAACAATACAATTATATCATGACAGCAATATTGAATCATAACATGTCATTCATTAATCTACGTTACGACGCAGTGAACAAGTGGTACTCGTCACCGCGAGGGACGGCGAATCGACTCGATATACACCTGCAGGGAAACCCAAAGAGCACGTCACGTACGCCCACCCGTGGAGCTGCACAGCACGCTCACTCGATGTCGTACGGGACAACCTTTCACCCAACAGCCCAAACGTCGAACCGGTCGCACCGAAACGAGCAGGAGGTTCCCCACACGGAGCATCTCTCTATGCCCGTTGGCAGATTTCCACCTTGCTGCCCTCAGCCTACACCTATAAATCACTGCGTTATGCCTCGACGCCCGGAGGTTTAGGCTATATCAGTTTATCGGGGCCCATATATCCGATATGCCTTCGGTACATTCAATACTTGTTCAGCAGGGCCGTACACGGATCGGTCCTCAATCGACACGGGCAGGGCCGCGCACACAAGACTCTCTCTTGCTGCACCCTAGCCCCTGCCTAGTCTAATTTTCATTACTAAAGTGATCTCACATCACTCAACCAAACCCGTGTGTCCCAAGCCTATCTCGCGAGTAGATTCCAACTACTCGACTTGTACCGAAGCCCTATGAATCTTTAAGCATAGCCTTTCTACTCGAGGTCCTAAACACTACCCTCACTCTTCTAGGAACCTTTGGTTATGCCAGTGGGGTTTCATTCATCCTATACCTAATGCACATACATACTTCATATGACACATGTAAACAAAATAAAACTTAATAAAAGGTTAATGCAAACCGGGGCTTGCCTTGTTGCTGCTGGTCAGGGGTTAGTTCCTCTTCTGGAAGGAGGAAGTCCAGCACTTCTGGAGTCTCTTCTTCAATGGCTACACGTTGAATACAATACTACATGTAAATTTAAATGCAAAGTGTAAACTTGAATACTTATTTACTAATAACTCTAGTTTGCCCTCCCCTGTGGTTCTGAAATTTTTATTGTGGCTTGGTAGGGTCCTAACCAGAGTCTTTACCAAGTTTCATTTGAAACAAAGTTCATTTGAACCTTGTACAAATAAAAGCCCATTTGGTCAATATTTGAGCCTCTGAATAATTCCAGTGGTTTTCATGACTCCAACCATTACTTTCTGGAAACTAGACTTTAAGATGGTTCTAATGGAGTTGGTTTCATGTCATTTGAAGAATTCTACAGAAAGCTATGCCCTAAATAAGATTTGAGAAAATGTGAAAAATGTTTCTGTATATTTTTCTATTTTCTCAGGGCAGTTCTCTTAATCACCACATTAGGGTAACTAAATTAACTTGGATGAGTCTGAAATATTTACTGGGATTCAGGGATTTTCCAATGAACCTCTTAGCCAAATTTCAGAATTTTTCATAAAGTAGTTCTCCAGATAAAATTCCCAACAGTTTAAACTTTAGGGATTTAATTCTAGAAAACTATTCACTTTCATGGGCTGAATTTGGTATTGCAGGAAGGTACTCAGAATCCTGAGTTCAGCAAAATTTGGTTCACTGAATTTGGAGCTCTCTAGCCAAAGTTCTGAGGATTTGAAGTTTGGAAGAATTCTGAAAATCGGGGGAAAAGTTTAAACTCTCGGGGCCCGCGGGGACACGTGTCGAGCGCGGAGGTGTCTGGCATACCGGGGATACCACACGTGTCGAGCGCGGAGGTGTCCGGCACACCGGAGCTCACATGGTATTCGCGCGCCAGCACAGCCGATCCCTGGCCTCACCAGATCCCGATTTAAATTCTTCAGCCGCTGACACGTGGGCCAGCCGGCTTCGTCTTCCTCCCGCTGTTCTCTCGCGCCCGCGCCGCCGACCTCGCCGGAGCAGACTCGGGGCTCGCCGGCTCGCCGCTGCCGGACCTCCCATGGTCTGAAAATCGCCGCCAGGGGGTTGTCGACGTCGAGGAACACGTCGGTGGTGACAGGTCGGTCTGGGGGTGACCGGAAGTAGCTCGGCGACGTGCCGCGGCCTCGGTTGAGGTTCGACACCGTCGACCGTGGTTTCTAAACCCGCCAACACCTCGAACAAACGGCCCTACAGCATCAGTGTACCTCTAGGAAGCTCGACAAGGTGTCAAAAGGGTTCAGGGATGGCGGCAAGTCGGTCGGCACCGTGTGACCGACCGTGCCCGCCATGACCACCCTCGATCGAGCTCAAAATTCGTCACTCCTAGACAGTTTCACGCTACGGATGCAGAAAAGAACTTGATCGCCGGCTAGTCCAGCGTCTATGTGCAAGATTCGATGACCTCCGAAAGATCATAGAGCGAGAATTTAAAGAAGTCGTACCAGAAACTCGGTTTACGGTCGCCGGAACAAAAACTGGAAATTCTCTGCGAATTCTTCACGGTTGGCTTCCAAACTTGGAGGAGAGCAGCACGGTGGTCGCGCGCTCCTGTAGCCTCTCTCGCTGGACCGTGAAAACGCCTGTGGAACGCTGCCCACGGGCGCCTGACTCTCGGCTGAGGCTAGTTCGCCGCGGTGGCGATCGTCTTTGGGCAAAAGGAGGTCGGAGCTCGAGGTTTCTGGCGTTGGAGAGGTGGAGTGCGAGCTCAGGTGGCTGTCTAGCAGCTCAGGGACGAAGGAGGAGATGGTTTTGCTGGTTTTCCCGATTGAGCAGAGAGCTGTGGCGAGAAACAATGCCGCTGCTCGGGTTTGCCCGCGAGAAGATAAAGCCGGCCGACTCCTGCTCGGCTGAGGCGGTGCCGGTCACGTGGGGGCGCGAGCCCGCCGCCCTGGGCGCCAGCGCGCGGAGAGGGAAGCAGCTGGTGGCGCCGGTAGCTGCTCGGTGGCATAGCCGACAGCTGCTCGGCGGAATTTCCCCCCGAGACTCTGACTTTGGGTGCAAGTTTCTCCTTCTCCCCTCTATGACACGTGGGTCCCACCCGGGGTTTTAACCTCTGGAATTTACTCCTAATCACTGTTGTAAACAGTGAGCCCCATAATACCCCTGGTGATTCAAATTATTCACCCCTGAGCCATTTGAATTGAATAGAATTCAAATTGGGTTCGGCTTGGGTGAATTTCAGCACAAGTTTAGTTTCGAATTCAAATAAAGTTTGAATTCGTCCCACTTAGCTCATGTCAAGATCAACTCCAAATGGAGTGAAAATTGGTGTGTGAGCTCACAAAAATGTGCTGAATAAGAATATGAAGCTAACTTTTGAATTTGGGTGATGAAAGTTGCTGCAATTTGAATTTGCATTCAAATTGGCCTCTTTTTCAAATAACCCAAAAAGTGCCTCAAAAAGTGTTGGATTTCTATGAAACTTGGACTGAACCTTCCCAAGACTTTTTAAGTTCTAGGGGTGAGCTCAACCTCTCATGTTCCTATGTCCAAATCCCACTTTGTGAAAAGGAAGACTTTCCCCTCTAATCACTCTTTTGATGAAGGTTACTTGCTCTTCACAATATTTCCTAAGATATCCACAACGAAACTGTGGTGTTGTGAGGTGAAGAAAAGTTTTTTTTTGCAAGTCCCTTTTCTTGGGCTTTTACAGCTTTGCCAGTTTCCGCTAGGAGCACCGAGGCGGCGGGAGTTCTCGTTCTCTTGCGCGAGGGAGAAGCGAAACCGTGTGTTGCGTCTTGTGAGCTAACGGATCACGCTGCACGTCAAGCACACGCACGAGCTGGTTGCTAGCATGAGAAGAGAGCGAGGCAGTGGCTTCAGCGTGAGCCTCGGTGGCACGCGTGAGGAAGCCGGCTGGGGCGAGTGGGAACAGAGGAGAGAAGGATTACTTCGGTTGTAAGTCTTCCTTCCACGGTCATGTGGGTCCCACTGCTCTTCTCCCCCAAAAGATCATCCAAATATGGCATAGTGCAAACTTCAGCCATGAAGAGCTCAAATTTGAAATCCATTTGGAAAATTTGACAAGTGTACTTTAATTTCAAGTTGAATTCAAATTTCAATGAAATTCACAAGCCTCTTTGATATAAATATCAAAGTACCTCCAAATTTTCTCAAAATTTGTCTTCCTCATAATTTGGACCTGAAGAATTAAAATATGGAATCTGATTTTAAATTTGGCTGTTGCAAATGAGCTTTTGAACACAACAGTTTGCAATTTCTATTGTAGTTCCCTCATTTGAAATTTGAGTTGAACATTTAGTTCACAATCTGATTTTTTTAAACTTTCTATTGCACATGAGACTTCAAATATGTGGTTTTAATCCACCTAGGGTCCAAACATATACGTAACCATAAGCTTGTTTAGAAGAGCTCTCATGTGTATTATCATATGTGGAAAAGTTTAAACAAGTCCCATTTCTTGAATTTCAACTCAACTTTATTCACAGCCCAAGTTTTCCATTTACAAGTTTTGGGATTTTTACACTCACCTCTTGCTTACCAAAGTTCTTACCCATTCTCAAGGACTGTGATTGTGCAAAATGTGGTAGTGTTCCTGCTATGATTAAGCGGTTGGAAGGATTACAAATCAAGAGATCCTGTTACAGTATTTTGTGGAGCTAGGATGACTGAACAAGGAAATTTTTTCAACAATGATTGTAGTACTTGTTATTTCTTTTTTGCAGCACTTCTCTCTCTCTCTCTCTCTATTATTTTTTCCTTCTTTTTTTATGAACAAACACTATGATGTGGATTGATTGAAGAAAATGTAGATGAACAGATATGATGAACAACAAATGGTGTAAACAACACAAGACCAGCGGTACTAAACAAAGGTTTGGTTACTTTTGTGGAGGTTTAATGGACTATAGGTATGACACGAAGACATGAGATGAATAATAGTAAACAGTGATAAACTAATGGATGATACGAGGATGGCACCTAGCATGGAAACCTGAAATCTGTTACCTAATGATAGGGTGAAACCCGGGAGTGGCCCGATCTTCACGGCAGTAGGTACGAAAAGGGATAAATAGCTGAAAAATCAGCCGTGATAACTAGCTTTATACCTGCCAAGGTTGGTTGTGACCAAGTGACGGGGAGAGAGGCACCAAAACCTGAAATACTTCGACTCAATCTCCGAACAACCACAGAACAACAAGCTGCGACTAACCCACAAACAAGACCCGAAGTCCTAGAGCACGAATTAGGGGATCGCGGAGGGATCACTTCACAAATCCATGAACAACAAGGAAGAACAAAGGTGTCCAATGCACTCAGCACTCAGCTGTAGAAACAATCTTGTTTATGAGATCATCAATGGTTGTTTTTCCAGGAGAACAAGGGTGATATTTATAATAGGAACAACCCTCCTAGCTAGGTGTGAACTGAAGTCACCATGTTTTGATTTTGAATGAAAACTGGTGCAGAATTTCCGAGTTGGTCTTCAGTCCTCGCGCGTCTCTTTCTCTACGGTGCAGTCAGCAGTAAAATTATCACAACTCACAAACGATGCACCGTTTGTTGCGTCGAAAAGTAGACTTGATATGTTTTCACACCATGAGTATTGCACGTGAAGTTTGATGTTCCTCCTGTGTACCCTTCTCAGTTCAAACAGTCCGAACTATCGTGCCACAAAGTTTGGACAGTGCGTACTGACTTAGTGCTTTTTGTGCCAGCCAATTGTGTCACATCTTGTGTAAACCTAAGTAATAGTATATTCACTACTTAGGTAGTATATTATTCTCATCAATATTAAAATGTAATGTGTAGAGAGGAAAGCATTCACCTGTTGTTCACGTTTCTTAGCACTAGTGCGTGTAATCGGTCCTTCATAGGATCGTTTATGTGTGTCTGTTGCTGGGATGTCCACATCAGATGGCACAAGGTTGTGACATGATTCTAATATATTTGGAAGATGTAGAGTGAAGGCTGATCTCTTATCCTTAGGTCCTACAAGTGGCATCAGAGCCAAGTTGCACTAATCTAACAATGTTTGCTTGTTTTTAGATTAGATTCAATGGAGAAATATTCTGAAAAAACCGTGTGTGTTCGATGGCATTGATTTTCAGGTTTGGAAGGCTCATATAGAGGCTTACATTCAGGCGCAAGGCTTTGCTATCTGGGAGAAAGTATTCAAGCCCTTTGTTATGCTGTCAAACGAAGATGTGACAGCTGCTAACATGAAAAAAGTTGACAACAAGTTCAAGGCGCCCAAATTGACCATCCAAGGACTGGCTGTTGACGGTCCTTAAGTGTCATAATTGACCATCAATTCACATCATAAAATTTATAAAATGAGAACACAACATAGTGGTAGGAATTAAATACTAACCATTTCCACAAGTGTTAGTGTCTATTTGTATAAGGTGAATTATACCCCAAAATACTGAGAATTGCAAGCACCAATCCTGAAAACAAGTTTCCAACCAATGAGGAGTCGCCAAGGGGCAACACATGGATTCATAGACCCATTATCAGGTGTATCCGATGGAATTCAAAGGCAATTCACGCGGGGATGGAACTAGGGCCCACCTGCCAGTCTCCTGGAGAAAGCACATGTGGGGGTCGACCGAACCAGGGGTTCGGTCGAATCATTCCCACCTCTGAACTCGGTCTCCCTCCACGTGTCGACTCCATGTGGTTCCTTGAAGTGGTGGTGACGGGGTTCCTGACTCGGACCCCCTGGGAGGAAGCAGGCAACCTCCACTCGAGAGACGCCGGAGGAGTAAGGCCGAGCCCGGGCTCGAGAGAAGACTGAGCAGATAGGACAGAGAGCTCGGACCGACCCCTAGAGCGAGCCGTGAGGCTCGCCCTCGGGTGCATATGAAGGAATGACCCCGAAGGGAAGGCCCGAGCCCGACCTCAGGTAGGCGAGAAGTAGGTGGCCTTCAATGCAGAGCAGGCGCCGCCCTGGCCATGTGGGATGGCACTCGAGTTCCTCCCCTGTCTATGGCATTGAATACTCATCACCTCCAACGGGACCGAAGAGGAGTAGTACGCGTTGCGCGCATGCACCTCGGTATGGTCTACCCCGATGACAAGACAGGAGCAGGCGCGGCTGCAGGCTACGGATACAGCGACTCCATCGAGTGCCCTGTCAAATGTACGATGGGACAAGATGTCCTTGTTCCCACGACATTCTCCCCACTTGTAATAAAGAGGAGTCGATCGATCCTCTGAGGAGAGGGTCTCACACTTGTAAAAGAACCACCCCCATTCTTTAGAAAGAACAATGAGATACCCCATACTGGACATAGGGCACGTTGCCTGAACCAGTATAAAATATTTGTGTTCTTAGCTAGGCCAACTCGACGAAGAATGCAAGGTACATTAGTTACTAGTCGGAAATCTGAAAGCGACAGTTGGCACGCCAGGTAGGGGGACTGCCGCACGTTCCTGTTCCACGTCCTCGATGGATTTTTCATGTCGACTGTCACACCTGGTGTGACAATGTCCTTCGACGACTTCGAGCTTAACGCCACAGGCGATGAGGGGCGGTTCCTTCTACGCCCTCACCCACCAGACCCTCCGCTTTAGAAGCTTATTCTTCTTTACCAAGAGCTTCGGCACTCTCCGGATCTCCAATGATGCATACACCACGTATGATGCCCCAGCATCAGTCTTCGCAGGGGTGACCGTGCACGCACCGACATCCATCCACCACATCCTGGAATACAGCCCCAGCTCTGATGACGATTCTGAAGGTGACAAGCACCCCTCTCGTGAGTGCCACAAAGCCAAAACAGTCAACGCCTCCCAGCTCGCTCACCGACTAGCGCGAGTCCACGAGGCGACCCCGACCTGTCAAAGGCAGGGCACTGCGAGCTGGCCGACCAGCGCGGGGCACGACATGCCGCCTCAAAGGCCGACCGAGCACGCATGGCCCTAGGTCGGGTTTAACCGCGACACGCCTCCGTTACTGACAGGTAAAGGCCGACATCATCAATGATGGCCAGGTCGCGCACTTCCAAAAGGCCAGCAAGAACATGGCGGCCGTCATTGCCATACTGCATGGCATGCCGGAGCCCGCCGACCCGAAAACTCAGAGGGCTCACCAAAACCTTTAGGCGCTCCTAGCCTCAGCGGCCGCCCAGCAGGTTGAAAGTTCCCTCGGCCGAGCCCGAGGTTTGTCAACCCCCAACCAGAGATGAAAGCTCGGCAGGAGCAGAACGAACCACACCAGGACCCACATGCCAAGCCAAGTAACCAGACCCGAAAGCGCCGGGTCGTCGAACCCCTCGGGCCCTGCAACCTCCGCCATGGTCTCAAAGCCAGGCGGCAGCCTCGGGAGGGCCCCAAGGACTCACCTTTTGGCTCTCGGCTCCAACGGCCTCGCCAGGTTAACTACCATGGCCATGGAAGAGGATGGAGCCTGAGCCCTGGTCCGCTGTACCCCAAAGCCTTTGGAAAAAAGATACACAGCGTCCCTTTTCCGCAAAGGTTCTGGACCCTGACCAACATCAGGAAGTACGATGGGAAGACCAACCCGGCGTATGGTTGGAGGACTACCACCTGGCCTGCCAAGCTGGTGGAGCGGAGGATGATGACTTCATCATCCAATACCTCCCCATCTACCTAGCCGAGCCAGCATGCCCATGGCTCGAATACCTTCCACCCGTCATCATCCAAAACTGGGCTGTGCTAAAGGAAATGTTCGTCGGCAACTTTCAACGGACCTGCGCGCATCCCGACAACTCCTGGGACCTCAAGAGTTGCCGATAGAAGCCGGACGAGACCCTGCCACAATACATCTAGCGCTTCTCGAAGAAGTACAACGAGCTCCCCGATGTCGTCGATGCTGACATCATCGTGGCCTTCCTCTCAGGGACGATCTGCGAGTCCCACGTACACAAGCTTGGTTGCGTCAAGCCAAAAAGCACGAAGGACTTCCTCGACATCGCCATGAATCACGCCTCCGGCGAGGAAGCAGTTGGGGCCATCTTTGTCAAATGAAAGCTGAAGAACCATGACGTGGGAAGGAAAGAGGCACCCCGCAAATGATACAAGAGGAGGTGAGCAAGCGACAGCAGGCGACAATACCCGACCAACAGTGTTTCAGACCTTGTCGTGGCTGTTAAATGCTGCGAAAGCAAGAGACCGGCCACGAGGCAGACGGACTACTTAGAGAAACTCCTCGATAAGCCGTGCACCAACCACACCTACCCAGTAAGGCACGCCTTAAAAAATTGTGCCCTGTTGAAGCGTTTTCTCAGTGCAGAACCGGACGCAGTGGGCGACAAAGGCAAGAGGCCCGTCGAAACGAGTTCCAAGACTGACGAGCCGAACTTCCCCACACCGGAGGGCTGCCTCATGATCTTCAGAGGAAGTCAAGCCTTTGAAAGCCACCGCAGGCAGAAGCTGACAACACGCGAGGTCAGTATCATTGCTCACACCATCCCAACCTTCCTTGGATGGCACAAAGAGGCAGTCACCTTCGACTGATCAGACCACCCCGACCTCAGTCCACAGCCCGGGCACTTCCCCCTGTTGTGGACCCGGTCATAGGTCCAAAACGCCTTAACAGGGTACTAATGGATGGGAGAAGCAGTCTCAACATATTTTATGTTGGGACCCTTGACGCCCCAGGAATCCCACGCTCAAGCCTCCGTCCAACACTAGCCCCTTTCCACGGCGTCATCCCCGGCAGCAGGCAGTGTCGCTGGAAAAATTGACCTCCCCGTCACTTTCGGGGACAAATCCAACTTCCGCACGGAGATCCTCACCTTTGAGGTCCCCAATTTCGACGGCACCTACCACACCCGTCTGGGAAGGCTGGCTTACGCGAATTTCTGGCCATCTCAAAGTACACTACCTCAAGTTGAAGATGCCCGACCCCAGAGGAATCATCACAGTGGAGGCAAAAATTTTGCAGGCCCTGCTGTGCGAGCAACACGGTTGTGAACAGGCCACAGCGGCAGTCGTGGCAGCAGCGCCGAGCTCGGCTCGACAAATGAAGGCAAGAATCACTCCAGACCAACCCTCAACAAGTCCGCCGAAGGACACGAGGATGGTCGATGTTCACCCCGGGGTCTCAGAAAAGGCAGCACAGACAACATCCGCACCACTAGACAGCTGAAAGGGGGCGTCACTCACATCAATGCGTAGCCTAGGCGTCACTAATTGTACTTTTAGGCCCCTAGTCGGGCAGACATAAGATATAGACACTAAGACTTATATCTTTTTCATGTTTTGGGTTCTTTCGGTCAGGCATCCACCCCCTACGCCAAGACCGGGCCCGATCTCCTGCACCATACGACCCCCTAAAAAAGAAAAATATATAGGGAAGCACCACGCGATGGAAGGAATGAACCAACTGTCGCACGGTGCTCGGGGGCACCCCATCCACCTAGAAATCCAAAACAACATTAAAAAATCTTCCAATCTTCATCACAACCCACAACCAAGATAACAAAGGCCCTTTCCATTATACAAGCAAAAGGAGAAGTCACAGTTCCAACAAATTACAAGGACGAAATGGAAAACCGAGAAGAAGCCCAAACTACGAAGGACTGCCCAGCCTCTGGCTCCTGCCCGCCTCCTCCTTGATCGCCCTTCCCGGGACAAGCTCGGCCAAGGAGAACGCAGCTGGATCAATCACGTCTCCAAGCTCTTCAGAGTCCATGGACGGCCCGTCTTGACAAAGACCATGAAGAAGCTGAAGGTCGAGGCCGGGATAGTGAGATGGCACAACACCTAGCACAACCTGGGCCCCACAAAAGACCCCGGCTTCCCTGACGGCCAGCTGCATACATTCCACCTCACCGGGTGCACTGGTCAACCGGTTGGCAAGCTCGACTCCTGACCGGTCCCTGAGCACCAGGTTACGTATCGACCGCCTAGTGTCCTGGAGTCCGGCGAGCTCCGACTAAAGCACACAAAGTTGGAACCTGCCTAAGCCGTGACTCTAGGGAAGCGAGGCCTGCCAAAGTGGTCACCAGCATCGGACCCAGCATCCGGTCACAAGATGCGGCCACCAGATGCCGAGTCTTCTCCAGCTTCCGGTCACAAGAGCACGAAGACCCTCGACGTCCCCCTCCCAAGCCTCGACCAAGTCTCCAGTGACCGTGATGCACCAACTCATTTCTACACATAACACACCACAAAGGCATCAGATCAGCACGGATTCATAAAGCCAAAGGAAGGATAAGAAGGAAAGGACCAACCTGCGATCTGGTCCCTCGTCTTACCCACGATGAACAAGGCTTCCCTGACTTCGTGACCATGGTCCGCCAGCTCCTTCGCAGCTTGGGCTGCACCCCCTCGTGCGGCCTCGGCAACAGCACGGAGGCGGCCAATCTCGGTGGACGACGACGCCACCCCCTTGACTGCTACTGCCACTGCTTGAGCCACTTCCTTCGCAGCGGCCCGGGCCATCTCGAGCTCCGCCCGCACCTCAGCCAGCTCAGCCTCCACAGTACACCAATGACTCTCGCTCTCAGGAAGAAGCCGCGAGTCTTAAGCAGCTCGGCAAACCAGATCCTGCCGACAAGGAGGGAACCCCTCGTCAAAATCAAAGAGCTCACGACAAGAAAAAGGAGGAGAAATGTCTCACCAGCCCACTCAGAGGTACCCCTCACAATTGCTCGAGCATAGCGTCCAGACGCTCGCACTCCACCGAGAGACTCGACCGAACACCGGCGATCAGGGAACAAAAGGAGCCCAGGTCTCCTTATTCCCGCCCCTGTTCATCCGACCCCAGGGCACCGCCAGCCTCGGCTCCAGCACCCCCGTGCACAGGGTCAACGGGCGCTCTGGCATCGGGAGTCGATGAAAGGCATACAAAGTCAGACCCCCCAATGAGGGACCAAGATTGACCAACCGATGCCCATTGCCATCACTTCACCTCCATCGACGAAGGGACCCGGTATGGCCACCGGACCAGAGGTCTGGACAGGCCCCCCTCAGCCGGATCAGTCACCAATGAGGCGGACCTCCTCGTCAAGCCCTCATCCGGGCTGCGGCACCTGGAGGAGCGCTGAGCACTCGGACGGACCTCCTATGTGAAGGCATGGTTCAAAAAACCTAATAGAAAAGAAGACGATGCAGCAGGAAAAGAAGAAAGTTGTCTCCCCCACTGCTGAAGAATGGCGCACGATTCGCATGGTGAAGTCGCATTGCGACGGTGGTGGGAGCCGGAATGCCCTGATCCTCCAAGCTTCGAGCAGCCAAGGACGCGGAGACACGCTCGATGAGAGCCGTCGGTCTGGCCTCGACGCCCGACTGACCTCCCTCCAACGCTCGACCGCCCATCCGTCGTAACCCCTCGCCGAAGGGTAGGGACCTTGCAACGAGCCGAGTGTCCGGCACCTGAGTCCCCAAAAGGCCAGCGTCGTGCCCCTCGCAGGGGCGCTCGTCCTCCCCTTCGATACCCGATCACGAACGGGCTCGGACGCCCGCTCCGCCACCACCCGAGAAGCAGACATTGGAACTTCAGCCGGGCCTCTGCCACTCTCCTCCGAGTCGCTGTCGTCCTCCAATGATGACTCCAGGGTAGTTTCACGGGCCTCCTGCGCTGCACGCCTCTGCTTCTCGTGCCGTATCCGGCGAATTCTGGAATGATATGGAAATTCTCTAGTAAACACCCTATCATAGGAATTCATATTAAGACATGCATGCAAATTCTAACTAAATGCCTAGAACGGGAACAATGTGGTCAAGGACACTCGCCTCCGGAAAGTAGCTGCTGCTCTCCGACGTCAAAGTATTGGTCTTGCAAATTAAAGGCCTGCTGCGGGACTGGCTCTACCCAATTCATCGTACACATAGCAAATTAACAAGAAACAAATGAGATAGGTTACTAAAGTATTAAATCTACATAAACACACAAGCTCTACACCTAAAACTAAGCCTTTACTTTGTTAAAAATGTATTTATGATGTTAAAATCAACATTGAAAGTTAATATAAACATTTATGAAGTTGTTTTATGTAAAATAAACAATTACTTTGGGCCTAGGTGTAAAATCAACATGTGATGAAGGTCAATTTAGTGAAAATTGCATAATGTAAAGGTTAATAAATAATTTTAGCCACTTTAAGGGGGGTTTTGGGTAATTACTAGCATGGACAGGGGTGTTTCTGCTTATTTTCAGCATAGCACAGAGGCTAGAAACTAATAAAAAATAACCTACAGGGGTAAATCTACAAAACAGTTACCCCAGGGATATATTGATAATTATCCAGTATATATATTTTTTAAGTGTCAAAACTGTAAAAGAGATTAATGCAGGGTCCTAGTTGCAAAAATAATTATGTTGTGGAGCCAATTGGGTGAAATTAGCCCTATACAGGGGTCTTCTATCAAATTATAGCTTCTACAGGGACTAAACTGCTAACTCAGCTAAATACAGGGATCAATCTGCTAAACCAGATAAATACAGGGGCCTAAACATCATTTCTGCCTATTCTAGGGGTTCCTCTACAAAAATCAGTGTATATGGAGGTGTCATGTGCAAAAACAGAACTGTCCAGGGCTTTTAACTCAATTTACAGTGAATTATCCAATTTTTAGAGAGCCTGGGGGTGTTTTTACAAGTCTTAGGGGCCCCTTTGCTGCTCACCAAAACTTCCACGGGGCCGAGCATACAACTGCCGGCGGGAAAAGAACTTTGAATCTGGGCCGTTGGATCAGAATCGGCGGGTCCAGATTTAAAATAACAAAAGGATACACGTGGCCTAACCGGGGTGGTTGGATCTTTAGCCTACGGTTCTGATTTAAATAATCGAAGGGGTACGCCCCTTCTAATTTCTAATCGTTCATCTGAGATCCGACGGCGGGGACGTGTTTCCCTCCCTCGACGGCCGCCGGCGGCGTCTCAGCACGGCGGCTCGCCATGCGCGCGCCCCTACCTCGCCGGAAACTAATCGGATCCACGAATTTTTGCCTAGAACTCGTATCTAACCAGACAAATCGGTGGAGGGGGACCTCTGGAGCTCACCTAGGACAATTTCGGAGGCTAGGAGGCGGCGCAAACGGGCTCGTGGGCTCGTGACGGGGGAGTGCGGTGGGAACCATCGGCTCTTCGTCAGCGATGTGTTCTAGGGTACGGCGACGTCGATGGAGGGGTCAATAGGGGGAATTAGCCACCCGAGGCTTCGGAACGAGAGGAAAATCGAGAGGACTCACCGGAGCTCGCCGAAGCTAGGGTTTGGGGCGTCAACACGACTTGGGGCGGGCCGAGGGGGTTCTCTGAGGTCCATGTAGATCGCACGTCGCGTTAGATGGTTGGAAGATGGGGGGAATAAGTAGAATTTGGCGTTTCCGGCGGCTACCCGAAGGAATTTGGCGGCGGCAGATTTCTTGCAAGCGGGGAGGGCCAACCCTAGGGCGCACGACGTATATAGCAAGGGGGCGGCGGCTACGGAGGCTGGCGGCAATGAAGACCCGCACTGATTCGACGGTTTTTCCGTTATCGGCGAGATCGGTGCTCGGTGGTTGAAGATCGGAAGGAGAACGGAAGAAGGGGAGGAGGAAGACGAACGCCATGCTGACAAGCGGGCCCCGTCGGCAGAGAGAGGAGGGGGAGGTAAGGGAAGCTGGGCTGGGTGTGTTTGGGCTGCAAGGTCCAACCTAGGAGGGAAGAGAGATGGGTTTTCAGCCCATCCAGGGTTTGAAATTTATATTTTTGGATGAATTTTTCTATTTAGAACTACAATTTAAAACTAGGGTGTTACAACTCCACCCCCCTACAAAGAATCTCGAACCGAGATTAGTAGACTTACGAAAAGAGGTGAGGGAACTCCGCCTGGAGATCTTCTTCTCTCTCCCAAGTGGCTTCTGCTCAGAATGGTGCTTCCATTGAACCTTGCACATAGGAACCCTCTTGTTTCTGGTGATACACTCCATCCTCTCGAGAATCTTAATAGGGTACTCAGCATACGATAGGTCTTCCTCGATGGTGAGATCATCCATCGGCAGCTTTTCCTCGGGTGCCCTGAGACATTTCTTCAGCTGCGACACATGAAACACATCGTGCACGTCTGACAAGCGAGGTGGCAACTCCAGCTGATATGCAACTTCGCCCCTTCTGCTTAGCACCTTGAATGGGCCAATGTACCTAGGTGCAAGCTTGCCCTTTACTTTGAATCGTCAAAGTCCTCTGATGGGTGACACTTTGAGGTACACAAAGTCTCCAACCTCAAAAGTCAACTCCCGACGTCTCCTGTCAGCATAGCACTTCTGCCTGGACTGAGTTGTTCTCAGGTTTTTCCGAATCTCTTGTACCTGCCTCTCAGCTTCTCTCAATGATTCTGGGCCAAATACCTGACTTTCTCCAGTTTGACTCCAAAATAGTGGCGTCCTGCATCTTCTCCCATACAGTGCTTCAAAGGGTGACATCTTCAAGCTAGCCTGATAGCTGTTGTTGTAGTAAAATTCCGCATAGCATAAATTCCTGTCCCAGCTCCTACTATTCTTCAAAGCAAATGCCCTCAACATGTCCTCTAGTATCTGATTAGCGCGTTCAGTCTGGCCGTCCGTCTGAGGGTGATAGGCCGAACTGAAATTTAGGATGGGTACCCATATGCTCATGCAATTTCTGCCAGAACCTTGAAGTGAATTATGTACCCCTATCAGACACGATCTTCTTAGGGACCCCATGCAAGAACACAATCCTTGACATGTACAACGCTGCCAACTGTGACCCATTATACTTTTCATTGACCGGGATGAAATGAGCAACTTTAGTTAATCGATCCACAATTACCCATATTGAGTCATATCCCGACTGGGTCCTGGGTAACCCGACGATGAAGTCCATGCTGATTTCTTCCCACTTCCATTCTGGCACCTTAAGTGGTTGTAGCAACCCTGCAGATCTCTGATGCTCTGCCTTCATGAGCTGACATGTGTAACATAGAGCCACATATTCTGCAACGTCTCGCTTCATACCGTGCCACAAATAATGGTCTTTTAAGTCCTGGTACATCTTAGTACTCCCAGGGTGAATGGAGTACTCTGACTCATGAGCCTCTCGCAGTATCGTTTGCCGTATGCCCTTATCATCCGGTACACATATCCTCTTACCCAGCCATAATGTCCCCTGCTCATCTTCTCGGGAACCGGAGCCTTGTTTTCCTTCATCAGTCGCCTGATCTCACGAAGCTTCTCATCATTCTTATGTCCCTCTCGAATCTCGTGCTCCAAAGTGGAGTCCACTTCCATGACCACTGCCTCTGTGCTGGACACCAAGCTGAGATTAAGCTTTGCAAACTCGTCACATAACTGAGGTTGCAATATCAAAACATTACTATTCGTCTTTCGGCTCAAGGCATCGGCCACCACATTGGCCTTCCCTGGATGGTAATTAATCCCCACATCAAAGTCATTAATAAGCTCCAACCATCTGCACTGCCGAAGATTTAGATCCGGCTGCGTGAATATGTACTTGAGGCTCTTACGATCTGTGTAGATCTCTGTCCTCTTTCCCATTAAGTAATGCCTCCAAATATTTAATGCATGGACAACAGCTGGTAGTTCCAAGTCATGCGTCGGATAATTTCTCTCGTGTTTCCGGAGCTGTCTGGAAGCGTAGGCCACGACATGCCCCTCCTGCATAAGGACACATCCCAGTTCCTGTCCCGAAGCATCACAGTAGATTGAGAACTCCTTCTGCATGTCTGGCATGATCAAAACGGCAGCTGAGGTCAACCTCTTCTTCAATTCTTGAAAGCTTTTCTCGCACTCGGGCGTCCATCTGAAAGCTGCCCCTTTTTCAAGCATCTTAGTGAGTGGCCAGGCAATCTTGGAGAATCCCTCAATAAAGCAACGATAATACCCTGCCATACCCAAGAAGCTTCTGATCTCCCCCACATTCCATGGTGCACTCCACTGCATCACAGTGGCTACCTTGCTTGGATCAACAGATATTCCTCCTGCTGAGATGACATGACCTAAGAAAGCCACTTCCTTCAACCAGAACTCGCATTTGCTAAGTTTGCCATACAACTGGTTCTCCTGAAGCTTCTACAACGCCAACCTCAAATGTTCTTCATGCTCTTCTTCATTTATCCAGAAAACCAGAATGTCATCAATGAACACCACAACAAATCTGTCCAAATACTCCATAAAAACCTTATTCATATGGTACATGAAGTAGGCTGGAGCATTAGTCGACCCGAACGACATGACCGTGTACTCATATAGACCATAGTGAGTAACAAATGCTGTCTTCGGGATATCTGAGGCTCGAATCTTCAGTTGATGATACCCTGAGCGAGGATCAATTTTGGAGAATACACTTGCTCCCCTCAATTGATCAAACAAGTCCTCGATACGTGGCAATGGGTACTTGTTTTTGATGGTCACTGCATTAAGAGCTCGATAGTCGACACATAACCTCTGAGTCCCATCTTTCTTTGGCACGAATATAACTGGGGCTTTCCAAGCTGAGGGACTAGGTCGAACATACCCCTTGTCTTGCAGCTCTTGGATATTCTCCTTGAGCTCTACTAACTGATTAGCACCCATCCTGTGCGGCCTCTTATATATAGGATCTGTGCCAGGTACTAAATCGATGATGAACTCAATATCACGATCTCGTGGCATACCTGCTAACTCCTTAGGAAAAACATCCGGGAACTCGCTAACCACCCGGATTCCCTCCGTCGTCTTGATTTGATTAAGCTGGATCTTCTCATCTGTCACACGGACTGACTTGAACTCCACCTTGCTGCCGTCAGTGTGAGTCAAATGACACGACCCCACGGTCTTGTCGAGCCAGGATCACGCTGAGGGGTGCTGCGTTGCACAGCACCGTATAACACACGTCAAAGGTACAACGCGGAAGCGAAATTTTATTACATAAACAAGTTATGAACATGTTTACATCAAAATAAGTTCAGTCTACACTCGCGGGCGTACACTAAGCATCAAGTGCACGTTCAGCCCTTGAACGTGTCCTTGCTAGCACACACGCACACTAACTCTGCGGCGTGCACGACTCCCACTCGACGGGGTTCCCCTCCTGGGGTTCCATCTCTTCCTGGGGAGTCCCTTCCTCATAGAACCCTGCAAAAGCTTCAAACACAAGCAGTGAGCATGCAGGCTCAGCAAGTCTGACCCGTCTCACCTAAACATGGAACTTCTACATGAGGGGTGATGGGTACATGAGGCAAAAATCATTTGCAAAGGACTCGCCTAATTAGTGGAACCTTACTTTCAAGTTTTAGCAGAAGGTTGTGGAGAACCTTACGCTAAGGCACATGAGAGAGCCGCAATCAAACAAGAAACGCATTTCTCTCATGTACTTTGCCCAAAGTTGAAATGAACTTTAGTTATCTCTAAACTACAGCAAGTCATTAGCAATCAAGTCCATCTTTCAATCAGCAACATTTTAACATGTAACTAGCCTGTTCTTTCTACGTCACGGTACAGTGAACAAGTGGTACTCACTGACCGTGAGGGACGGCGATTATAATTGATTTACACCTGCAGGGTTACCCGAATAACCCGTCACGTACGCCCGTACTCGATGTTGCCTACAACAACCATCATGGACGCCGTACGCAACCACCTTTCGCCCGTCAGCCAAATATTGAACCGGTCCCATCGTCCAGAGCAAGAGGTCTCTGCACGTGCATCTCAGTGCCGCCAGCCGATTTACACCTCAAGCTCTCAACCTACCCTCTGAACGACGGGCAATGCCTCAATACCGAGCTACCCGAGTTACATCGGTTTCCCGGTTCCCATATAGCTGGTAGGTCTTCGGTACTGTTCTAGCTTGTCCAACAGGCCCGCACACGGCTCGGTCCTCAATCGACGCAAGTGGAGCTACAGCACACAAGACCCAAAGTCCTGCTGCCCTTACCCTCCACTTGGTCTCATTTTCTTGTCATGTATTTCATGTGCTATCACTACACGAGTCGAGTGCCCCTAGCCTATGGTCGCGAGTAGTTCCAACTACTCGACTTGTACCGAATCCTACACTATCTTAGCATTGCAGTAGCTAATGGGGTTTGCAATCCTAAACCCAACCCAGGGTTTTCTTGGCTATGCAGTTGGGTTTCCAGACAAGACTCTAATGCAAAGAATAAAGTAACCAAGTATGTGCTCAAAACAATAAAGCTTGTAAAAGGTTAATGCAAACCAGAGCTTGCCTTGCTGCTCTTGGTCGTAGGCTAGCTGTTCCTCCGGAGTAACGAAGTCTAGGACTTCGGGTTCCTCCTCGACCTTAGCGACTACATGATAGAAGCAATACATGTATTAATTTAATGCATTTGTATTAAGTTTGAACTTGTGAAGCTTATAAGTCCCACTAGACAGACTCAATGACTGTGAAACTTTTACTGTGGCTTGGTTACAACCTAAATAGAGACTTGGTCAAGTTTTAGTTGCAGCAAAGCTCATTTGAGCCCTCCACAATTAATTATGTCCTTGACCTTAATTGGAACTCTTAGGGTGCTCTAAGGATTATCATGAAACAAACTATGACTTTCTGAAAACTAGATTTTCAGAGGGTTCTAATGGAGTTGGTCTCACTTAATTTGGAAGTTCCTAACTAAAGATATGAGCTAAACAATTTCAGAGAAAATCCTGAAAATGTTTCTGAACATTTTCTATTTTCTCTGGAACAGTTTCACTAATCACATCATTAGGTGGATTAAATGAGCTCCAATGGGTCTGAAATTTTTATGGTAGTTCAAAGATATTTTGGTGAACATCCTAGCAAAATTTCAGAATTTTCGTCCAAGGGATCCTCCAGTCAAAATTCCTAACAGTTTAAACTTTGAGGAATTAATTCTGGATAAATAAGGAATTTCATGAAGTGAAACTTGATTTGCTGGAAAGTACTCAGAGAGCTGAATCCAGCAAAATTTGGTTCACTCGATTTGGAGCTTTCTAGCCAAAGTTATGAGGATTTGAAGTTTGGAAGAATTCTGAAAATCGGGAAAAAGTTTAAATCTCGCAGGGGCCCGCGGGGACACGTGTCGAGCGCGGAGGTGTCCGGCACACCGGAGATACCACACATGTCGAGCGCGGAGGTGTCCGGCACACCAGAGCTCACAGGGTATTTGCGCGCCAGCACAGCCGATCCCCGGCCACACCCGATCCCGATTTAAATTCTTCAGCCGCTGACACGTGGGCCAGCCGGCTTCGTCTTCCTCCCGCCGTTCTCTCGCGCCTGCGCCGCCGACCTCGCCGGAGCAGACTCGGAGCTTGCCGGCTCGCCACTGCGGGACCTCCCATGGTCTGAAACTCGCCGTCAGGGGTTGTCGACGTCGAGGAACACGTTGGTGGTGTCAAGTCGGGCTGGGGGTGACCGGAAATAGCTCGGCGACGTGCCGCGGCCTCGGTTGAGGTTCGGCGCCGTCGACCGTGGGTTCTAACCTGCCAACACCTCTATCAAACGGTCCTACAGCATCAGTGTACCCCTAGGAAGCTCGACAAGGTGTTAAAAGGGTTTAGGGACGGCGGCAAGTCGGTCGGCACCGTGTGACCGATCGTGCCTGCCATGACCGCCCTTGATCGAGCTCGAAATTCGTCACTCCTAGACAGTTTCACGCCACGGATGCAGAAAAGAACTTGATCGCCGGCTAGTCCAGCGTCTATGTGCAAGATTTGATGACCTCCGAAAGATCATAGAGCGAGAATTTAACGAAACCGTACAGGAAACTAAGTTTCAGGTTGCCGGAGCAAAAACTGAGAATTCATCGACGAGAGTTCACGGCGTGGCTTGAGCTTCAGGTGGAAGCAGCGTGGAGTCCGTGCGCTCCTGTTGCCGCCCTTGCTCGGCCGTGGAAGTGGCTGTAGTGTGCTGCCCACGTGAGACCGATCGCCGTCCTTCAGCTAAACTGTGGCGGTTGTCGTTGATCACGGAAACAGGGGCCGAAACCCGGTGGTTCAGGCGTTGGGAGGGTGGTGCTCGAGCTCAGGATGTTGCCTGGCAACTCGGAGAGGCGAGGACACGAGTGTTGCTGTGTTTTCCCGATCGACCGAGAGCTCGGGAATAAAAAGGAATGACGCCGCCCAGTGTCGCTCATGGGGATAAGAAGGCACCCGGTCTTCACCCTGTTGAGTCGGTGACGGTCGCGTGGGGGCGAGAGCGAACCGCCCTGGGCGCCAGCGCGCGGAGAGGGGAAGCAGCTGGTGGCGCCGGCAGCTGCTCGGTGGAATTTCCCACCGAGGCTGTGACTTTGTGTGCAAGTTTTGCCTCCTTCTCTCTATGACATGTGGGTCCCACCCAGGGTTTTAACCTCTGAAATTTACTCCTAATCACTGTTGTAAACAGTGAGCCCCAAAATACCCCTGGTGATTCAAATTATACACCCATGAGCCATTTGAATTGATCAAAGTTCAAATGAGGTTTGGTTTGAATGAATTTCAGCACAAGTTCAGTTTGAAATTCAAATAAAGTTTGAATTTCCCCCCACTTAGCTCATGTCAAGATCAACTCCAAATGGAGTGAAAATTGGTGTGTGAGCTCACAAAAATGTGCTGAATAAGAATATGCCTCCCACTTTTAAATTCATGGGATAAAAACAGTTTGAATTTGAATATGGTTTCAAACTGCCCTCTTTCTAACTATACCCAACATGACCTCAAAAAGGTTTTGAATTTGGGTGAAACTTGGCATGGACACCCTTAGCAATGTGTAGGAGTTTTCATATGTCCAGCCCACCTATATCAAATGTGGGAAATACCACTTTTGCAATATGTGAGTTTGTTCTCTAATGAGCATGTTGATGGTGGTTACTTGCTCTTCATTTGTGTTCATCATCTTTCCTCAAATGAGGTGTGTGGTGTGGTGATGAACACTTCAAATGTGTTCCGCAAAAAAGGGCCCTTACATTCCTCCCCCCTTAAAAGAATCTCGTCCCGCGATTATAAGGTGAAAATGAGAGAGAGGACGGTGGAAAATTACCGGATATGCGATGTAAAAAAGTCGGGGTAGCTAGCGCGAAGAAATATTTCGCTCTCCCATGTCGCTTCGTCCATGGAGTGATTACTCCATAGAACCTTGTAGAACCACAACGTACGGTTGCGTGTGGTTCGGGCCCTTTCATCAATAATCTGCACCGGTTCCTCCCGATAGGTGAGATCCGGTTGCAGTTCTTCAATGTCTTCCAGCTGAACGGTAGTTGATAGCTTGAGACACTTCCTCAGCTGGGAAATGTGAAAGACGTCGTGCACACCGGAATGTACTTCTGGTAATTCCAGCCGGTATGCCACTGATCCACATCTTTCGGTAATCTGGAATGGACCGATGAATCGGGGTGCCAACTTTCCTCTCACCCCAAATCTGTTTACGCCCTTCATTGGAGACACCCGTAGGTATACGTGATCTCCAACTTCGAATTGTAATGGGCGCCTTCTTCGGTCCGCATATTGTTTCTGACGGAATTGAGCGGCTTTTAGGTTCGCTTGAATCAGTCGAACCTTTTCTTCCGCGTTGTTGATGAGATCAATCCCGAAGGTAACCCTTTCGCCAGACTCACACCAATTCAATGGTGTGCGGCATTTCCTACCGTATAGAGCCTCGTAGGGCGCCATCTTTATACTGGCTTGGTACCCATTGTTGTACGAGAACTCGGCCAACGGCAAGTGATCATCCCAATTCTTGCCGTGGTTGATAGCGCAAGCTCGTAGCATGTCTTCCAAGATCTGATTTACCCGCTCCGTTTGCCCATCCGTCTGCGGGTGGTAGGCTGAACTACGGATCAGCTTCGTCCCCAAGGCAGCATGCAGCTGCTCCCAAAAACGGGACACAAATAAAGTGCCCCGATCCGATATGATGGTACGGGGTACGCCGTACAAGCATAGGATCTGTGAGATGTACAGTTCAGCGTACTTCTTGGCGTTGTAGTTGGTGTTGACCGGGATGAAATGGGCAACTTTGGTGAGGCGATCGACGATCACCCACACAGAATCATGTTTCTGCAAGGTGGTTGGTAAACTGACGATGAAGTCCATGCTTACATCCTCCCATTTCCAGGCAGGAATGCCCAGTGGTTGCAGCAGTCCCGATTTCCGCATATGGTCTGCCTTCACCCTTCGACATGTATCACACTCGGACACGTATTTTGCAACCTCACGCTTCATCCGTGTCCACCAAAACTTGCTTCTGAGTTCTTGATACATCTTGTTGCTGCCGGGGTGAATAGAAAACTTTGACAAGTGAGCCTCATCAAAGATTCTCTTCCGTAATTCCTGGTTACGGGGTACGACGATCCGGTCCTTGAACCATAGGACGCCGTCTCCGTCCTTCCGGAAACATTTCAGCTCCCCACTGTCTACACGTCTCTGCAAATGTGGCATGCCCTTGTCATTCTTCTGGGCTGTCGCTATCTCTTCACGGATGGTGGGGATCAAAGCTAGGTTGTAGAGAGCTCCGTGTGGAACCACATGTAGTGGTGGTTCGCTCTCTTCCAACGGTGTGATGGTCAGATTATTGACGTGTGACTTGCGGCTCAGCGCATCTGCCACTACGTTTGCTTTGCCTGGATGATAATGGATCTCTATTTCGTAATCCTTTATCAGTTCTAACCATCTTCGTTGCCTCATGTTCAGTTCCTTCTGAGTGAATATGTACTTGAGGCTTTTGTGGTCGGTATATAAATGCACGAGGTTACCGAGTAGGTAGTGCCTCCACATTTTGAGTGCGAGTACCACGGCAGCGAGCTCCAAATCGTGGGTTGGATAATTTTGCTCATGGTTTCTAAGCTGCCGTGATCCATACGTGACCACTCTTCGGTCTTGCATCAGCACACATCCGAGCCCAATGCCGGATGCATCGCAGTACACATCGAACGGTTTTGTTGTGTCTGGCTGCGCCAAAACCGGTGCTGATGTCAGGTGCTTGACTAAAGCCTTGAATGCTGCTTCACATGCTGGACTCCAAACATATTTGGTAGCCTTCTTCAGCAGCTCTGTCATTGACTTGGCAATCTTCGAGAAGTTCGGAATGAACCTCCGATAATATCCCGCGAGCCCGAGGAAACTCCGTACCTCGTGAACAGTTCTCGGGGATTTTCAATTCAGCACTTGAGTGATCTTGCTCGGGTCTACAGAGATACCCTCCGCTGAGATGATATGCCTGAGGAAAGGCACTTGCGATATCCAAAACTCGCATTTGCTGAATTTCGCGTATAGCTTGTGATCCCGCAGCAGTTGCAAGACTATACGCAGATGTTTCTTGTGATCTTCCTCCGACTTGGAATATACCAGGATGTCATCGATGAAGACCACGACAAACTTGTCCAGCTCCGGCATGAATACCGAGTTCATCAAGTACATGAAGTGAGCTGGAGCATTGGTGAGGCCGAAGGACATGACCAGGTACTCATAAAGTCCGTACCTCGTCGAGAAAGCTGTCTTCGGAATGTCCTCAGCCCTTATCTTAATCTGATGGTACCCGGATCTTAAGTCCATTTTGGAAAAGATCTTGGCTTCGACCAACTGATCAAACAACATGTCGATCCGTGGCAACGGGTACTTGTTCTTGATGGTTACTGCATTTAATGGACGATAGTCCACGCAATGCCGCAACGTCTCATCCTTCTTCTTGACAAATAATGCCGAACAGCCCCATGGCGAGGAGCTCGGCCTAATAAAATCCTTCTCCAGAAGGTCCGTGAGCTGAGTCTTCAGTTCAGCCAACTCCTTGGGCACCATCTTGTACGGCCTTCGGGATATTGGCATGGTTCCCGGTGCAAGTTCAATCTTGAACTCTACCTCTCTATCGGGTGGCATCCCCGGGAATACGTCAGGGAACTCTCGGACCACTGGAATATCTTCCAATCTGATAGTGGTGGCTTGATAGACACTTGGAAGTTTTATTTCTGGACTGTCCAGAAATAATGAGTGAGATCCGTGCACTTCTGAGTTTAAGTGCACAACTCGAAGGACGGTGTCTAAAACACTGCCGTGGCGGGTTAACCACGACATCCCTAGGATGACATCGACCTTCTGTCCCTCTAAGATAATGAGAGACGTGGGGTACACTCTACCCGCTAAGCATAATGGTGCTTTGGAAACAATTACGCTTGCTGAAATCTTCCCACCCGGTGAACAAATTAAATATGGACTATCGGTGGGTAGTATTGGCAAGCTGTGTTTAGCAATGAAAGCTTGTCTAATAAAATTATGCGTGGCACCTGAATCAAACAGTACTATAGCGAGATGCTGGTGGAGTTGGAACATACCCGCAAGGATTGGCTCGCCCTCCGGCTCGTCCTCGATGGCAAGCTGGTGGACAGTGCCGGGCCTAGGGTTTGCCCGCCGCGCATTAGTAGGGTTCCGGGGTTGATTCCTCCCCGGAAACTGTGGTGCCACTCCGCCACCTTGCCTCTCCGGGCAACTGCTCGAGTGTCCTGGATGACCACACTTGTAACATGTGGCCGCTGCTGGTGTAGTGCTCGGGGGACGAAAGCCCGCCATGCGTTGCTGAGGTGCATACGCACGCGGCATCGCCCGCTGCTGCTGTTGTTGTTGCGGTGGTACTGGCAGTGCCGGCCTGAATGCCGGTGAAGAGTACGGCCGACTGCGGAACAGCATCGACCTCTGGGGTAGCTGCCAGCGTGGACCTGATGGTGGGCGATTCACCATCCGAAACTTCTGAGAAGGACCACCTCCTTCTCCGCTGCTTTGCGGCGCGCTTCGCTTTCTCTCTGCCGCTGCCAACTCCTTGCCGGAGTCCTCCTGAACAATCGCAGCATCAATGATGTCGTTGAGGCTGCCGCGATTGAACATCGCCAACTTGTCCTTCAGGAGCAGGTTAAGCCCCTGGTAAAAGTGGTCCCGCCGCTTCTCGTCAGTATCTGCGTGATACGACGCGTAGAGCGCGAGATCGTTGAACGCCCTGGAGTATTCCAGCGCGTCCCGGCTCCCTTGCTGCAGGTGCAGGAACTCCTGCGTCTTCCTCTTCATTAAACCTGGCGGTATATGATAGGCCCTGAAGGCCGTCCGAAACTCCGTCCAGGTCATCACTCGGTCGGTGGGCTGTGAAGCACAGAAGTTGGCCCACCACGCGCTCGCGGATCCTTGGAGCTGCTGGACCGCGAACTGAGTCTTGCGCTGCTCGCTTATCTGGAGCAGCCCGAACTTCATCTCTATGGCGCGGAGCCAGTTGTCCACGTCAAGTGGTTCATCCGCCCTTGAGAATACCGGGTGATGAGTAGCCAGGAAGTCAGAGTAGGAGCTCTGTTGGCGCTCCTCACGATCTTGACGTCTCTCTGGGCACGTATTGGCGATAAGCGTTTGCAGCAACTCCCTGTGCTGCTGATGTGAACCCGCCATTGCCGCGACGATGTCGGCCAATGTAACCGTTGGCAGTGGCGGTGTTTGCTGTTGCTGTTGCTGCTGTTTCTGTTGTTGTCCCGAGGAGTCCTCGGGAGGTGGTTGGGAGGTCTCTCCCCCTTGACTGGTACCACCAACGTCAGGGTTGGCACGAGTACGCGTCATTCTGAAATTCAAAACAGCAGCTATTAGCACATGTCTTACTGAAAATTCCATAAGCAACAGTAGGTACTGAAGTGACACATGATTAATTTGCACAACGTTCACATATATTGATAAAGCATAAACTTTATACAAGACATTATTCTCGGGTCTCCGAGAAGTCGTGCTCATGTCGTCACTACCTATACATACTCTACTGTCTACACAACATGTCACCGATTACAAAAGTTGGGTTACACTACCCTGGCTGCCCTGCATGGCAACTGTAACCCCCTACTCGGAGTAGAACTCGACCTCCTGTGGGTCGTCCTACTCCGGTACCTCTGCTGGGGCTCTGGATCTACCACCTCTTCTCCCATCCCGGGTTCTCCCATTGCTGGAAGACCCAAGACCACCGGTACTCCCAACACCGGAGGTACGAGGTCCTGCAATGCATGCACCTCGTCCATGGCTTTGTTGTAATCTTCTTCCCAGCCTTGTCCTTCCTCAATAGCGTCGTCCCGCTCTTGAGCAAGGTCCTCGTTCTTCTGGGTCAGGTTGTGTACCAGTTCTTGTAATGCCGCGATGTCAACACGGCTCTTTTTCCTTGCCTTCTTCAGACGATACAACTGATTATGTTGTTTATTCAGTCGCTTGATCGTCGGAAGGAGCACATTACGGAGTGCGCTGTGAGCACTCTCGAAATGATCTCCACGGCTTGTGCTCTCTTTGAGCTTCGTAGCGAGATGCTCTGTATGAACAGCTTGGCTGTCCATCACGGCGTTTCCCGCCCTCATCTGGAGGCTGAGATTTGCCTCCGCGGGGTTGTACCTTGGGCAACTCGGGTCAGTTGCCTCCAGGTACCTTTCTTCCCACACATGCTGAGCCCGTCCCTCCACCGGAACGAGCGCATATGGAGTGCCCTCCATAGCCTGCACGTGTAGTTGGCAGAAACGTGACATGGTGTCACGGGCTGCCACTTGCCACATCCCTTCCGGTTGTCTTCCCCGCACCGTGATGATGAACGGCACCCAACCGGGTGGCGTAGGTCCTGCAGGGACTTCGACATGGATCGTCCACGTCTTGTTCTCCTCTTCGCCTTCTTTCTTGGCGAAGTACTGTGGCATCTGGGTATATCCGAAATATTGAAGCATCTGCCTCAATGTTTCCGGATAACCGCTGCGGTGAGAACAGTGGGACACCACCCACCCGTTCTCCAATTGCTTATCTGCTGTCATATGTAAAAATATATTTGAGGAATGTCAAATATTTATTTAAACAGTAAACCTCTGAGTTATAACATAAAACATGTCATTGAACTCATAAAACTTGGAAACACAGTTCAAATTTTGAACAAATTTGACTGCTGATCTGCTGTTCCAATGACAGCCCTGATCAGTTCCCATATCAACCTGATTTAGGCCATGCTAAAGGCAAAACCAATTGTGGAGATCAACATCAAAGTTAAAGCTAACTTCAATAGATTTCCATAAAGTATTTGATTGGCCTAAGATCTGTCCTGGTTCAAAAGTTATGAGATGTCAAAGTTAACAGAATTTCTGGACAAAATTGGACAGCACCTCCCTGCTTTAGGTACTGATTTCATCCAAGAATTCCAGTTAATTATGTTCCTAATCTGACAAAACTTTCTGTTACAAAGTTGTAACCCATCTCATAAGCTTTCCAGAACTACCTCATTTTCTATTTTTGGATTTTTAAGCAGGAAGTTATGCTTAATTTACAGAGAGTTTACAGAGAGTCTTTGTTCTGTCCTGTTTTCGGGACAGTTTCAACTCTACTGCACTTTTCGATTGGTTAAGGGATGAAACACCTCTGGACCTCAACATAAAAGTTGTAAAGATCTTCCAAATATTTCCAGAAATGTATCATATGAACCCAACCTTGAAAGAACTCAACCTCTAACCTCTGATTAACTCCCGCCTTATTTCATCTGAAAACAGAGTGCTCCGTCCTTAACAACCTATAAGTTGAAAATTTGTTAACTTTAATATCCTGTTCAAGGGAAGGAGTTACATCAGGTTTTAGTGCTTTGGATCAAAACCTTCAATTTTTACAATGAAGTTGTTCATTTAGTGGGGTGTGACGTCGATGCGTCACCAAATTATATCGGTACTACGTCCTCACAAAGGAAAAACCTATACCGGACTTAGCCGGCTTCGTTAGTTCAGTGGCACTACTCGTCACTCGCACACAGATACTACACGTCTACCATTTCGTGGTCAGGCTACCTGCAGAAACTCAAACAATCATCAGACTTGGCTGCACACCGAGCTCGGAATCCATACAGTTCGTACAACCGGCCGTCATCACTCGCCCGGATGTTCTCAAGCCAACCACGCCTTGAGCTACGTGTTCACGTTTCAGACCACGTGACGGGGTCTCCCAAATTGCACCACGCACGCCAGGGACAGTCGTTGCTCGAATACCCCAAACGACATGAAGAGTCGTAGAGGATATCAAAGCGGGTCGGGTTACCTGCCACCCGTGGGGCTCCACCCTTCAGCTTGTGCGCACTGGTGGACAGCGCTTACGTGTACCCCCCAAGACATAAACGTCCCGAGATACACGATTTTCCAACATAAACAAATAGGTTAATATGCCACTTTCTATATGCTAATAACATCCTTATACGGGCTACTAACTCGTTCCTCACTGGATTTTTGAAAAAGATGACCTTTGTACTGTGTTAAACCTCAAGCGAGCTCTGATACCAACGCTGACACGACCCCACGGTCTTGTCGAGCCAGGATCACGCTGAGGGGTCCTGCGTTGCACAGCACTGTATAACACGCGTCAAAGGTACAAAGCGGAAGCGAAATTTTATTACATAAACAAGTTATGAATATGTTTACATCAAAATAAGTTCAGTCTACACTCGCGGGCGTAGACTAAGCATCAAGTGCACGTTCAGCCCTTGAACGTGTCCTTGCTAGCACACACGCACACTAACTCTGCGGCGTGCACGACTCTCACTCGACGGGGTTCCCCTCCTGGGGTTCCGTCTCTTCCACGGGAGTCCCTTCCTCATAGAACCCTGCAAAAGCTTCAAACACAAGCAGTGAGCACGCAGGCTCAGCAAGTCTGACCCATCTCACCTAAACATGGAACTTCTACATGAGGGGTGATGGGTACATGAGGCAAAAATCATTTGCAAAAGACTCACCTAATTAGTGGAACCTTACTTTCAAGTTTTAGCAGCAGGTTGTGGAGAACCTTACGCTAAGGCACATGAGAGAGCCGCAATCAAACAAGAAACGCATTTCTCTCATGTACTTTGCCCAAAGTTGAAATGAACTTTAGTTAGCTCTAAACTACAGCAAGTCATTAGCAATCAAGTCCATCTTTCAATCAGCAACATTTTAACATGTAACTAGCATGTTCTTTCTACGTCACGGTACAGTGAACAAGTGGTACTCACTGACCGCGAGGGACGGCGAATATAATCGATTTACACCTGCAGGGTTACCCAAATAACCTGTCTCGTACGCCCGTACTCGATGTTGCCTACAACAACCATCACGGACGCCGTACGCAACCACCTTTCGCCCGTCAGCCAAATATTGAACCGGTCCCATCGTCCCGAGCAAGAGGTCTCTGCACGCGCATCTCAGTGCCGCCAGCCGATTTACACCTCAAGCTCTCAACCTACCCTCTGAACGACGGGCAATGCCTCAATACCGAGCTACCCGAGTTACATCGGTTTCCCGGTTCCCATATAGCCGGTAGGTCTTCGGTACTGTTCTAGCTTGTCCAACAGGCCCGCACACGGCTCGGTCCTCAATCGACGCAAGTGGAGCTACAGCACACAGGCCCCAAAGTCCTGCTGCCCTTACCCTCCACTTGGTCTCATTTTCTTGTCATGTGTTTCATGTGCTATCACTACCCGAGTCGAGTGCCCCTAGCCTATGATCGCGAGTAGTTCCAACTACTCGACTTGTACCGAATCCTACACTATCTTATCATTGCAGTAGCTAACGGAGTTTGATATCCTAAACCCAACCCATGGTTTTCTTGGCTATGCAGTTGGGTTTCCAGACAAGACTCTAATGCAAAGAATAAAGTAACCAAGTATGTGCTCAAAACAATAAAGCTTGTAAAAGGTTAATGCAAACCGGAGCTTGCCTTGCTGCTCTTGATCGTAGGCTAGCTGTTCCTCCGGAGTAACGAAGTCTAGGACTTCGGGTTCCTCCTCGACCTTAGCGACTACATGATAGAAGCAATACATGTATTAATTTAATGCATTTGTATTAAGTTTGAACTTGTGAAGCTTATAAGTCCCACTAGACAGACTCAATGACTGTGAAACTTTTACTGTGGCTTGGTTACAACCTAAATAGAGACTTGGTCAAGTTTTAGTTGCAGCAAAGCTCATTTGAGCCCTCCACAATTAATTATGTCCTTGACCTTAATTGGAACTCTTAGGGTGCTCTAAGGATTATCATGAAACAAACTATGACTTTCTGAAAACTAGATTTTCAGAGGGTTCTAATGGAGTTGGTCTCACTTAATTTGGAAGTTCCTAACTAAAGATATGAGCTAAACAATTTCAGAGAAAATCCTGAAAATGTTTCTGAACATTTTCTATTTTCTCTGGAACAGTTTCACTAATCACATCATTAGGTGGATTAAATGAGCTCCAATGGGTCTGAAATTTTTATGGTAGTTCAAGGATATTTTGGTGAACATCCTAGCAAAATGTCAGAATTTTCCTCCAAGGGATCCTCCAGTTAAAATTCCTAACAGTTTAAATTTTGAGTAATTAATTCTGGAGAAATAAGGAATTTCATGAAGTGAAACTTGATTTTCTGGAAAGTACTCAGAGAGCTGAATCCAGAAAAATTTGGTTCACTCGATTTGGAGCTTTCTAGCCAAAGTTATGAGGATTTGAAGTTTGGAAGAATTCTGAAAATCGGGAAAAAGTTTAAATCTCGTGGGGGCCCGCGGGGACACATGTCGAGTGCGGAGGTGTCCGGCACACTGGAGATACCACACGTGTCGAGCGCGGAGGTGTCCGGCACACCGGAGCTCACAGTGTATTTGCGCGCCAGCACAGCCGATCCCCGGCCACACCCGATCCCGATTTAAATTCATCAGCCGCTGACACGTGGGCCAGCCGGCTTCGTCTTCCTCCCACCGTTCTCTCGCGCCCGCGCCGCTGACCTCGCCGGAGCAGACTCGGAGCTTGCCGGCTCGCCGCTGCGGGACCTCCCATGGTCTGAAACTCGCCGCCAGGGGGTTGTCGACGTCGAGGAACACGTCGGTGGTGTCAGGTCGGGCTGGGGGTGACCGGAAATAGCTCGGCAACGTGCCGCGGCCTTGGTTGAGGTTCGGCGCCGTCGACCGTGGGTTCTAACCCGCCAACACCTCGAACAAACGGTCCTACAGCATCAGTGTACCCCTGGGAAGCTCGACAAGGTGTCAAAAGGGTTTAGGGACGGCGGCAAGTCGGTTGGCACCGTGTGACCGATCGTGCCCGCCATGACCGCCCTTGATCGAGCTCGAAATTCGTCACTCCTAGACAGTTTCACGCCACGGATGCAGAAAATAACTTGATCGCCGGCTAGTCCAGTGTCTATGTTCAAGATTTGATGACCTCCGAAAGATCATAGAGCGAGAATTTAACGAAACCGTACCGAAAACTCAGTTTAAGGTTGCCGGAGCAAAAACTGAGAATTCGCCGACGAGAGTTCACGGCGTGGCTTGAGCTTCAGGTGGAAGCAGCGTGGATTCCGTGCGCTCCTGTTGCCGCCCTTGCTCGGCCATGGAAGTGGCTGTAGTGTGCTTCCCACGTGAGACAGATCGCCGTCCTTCAGCTAAACTGTGGCGGTCGTCGTTGATCACGGAAACAGGGGCCGAAACCCGGTGGTTCAGGCGTTGGGAGGGTGGTGCTCGAGCTCAGGATGTTGCCTGGCAACTTGGAGAGGCGAGGACACGAGTGTTTCTGTGTTTTCCTGATCGACCGAGAGCTCGGGAAGAAAAAGGAATGGCGCCGCCCAGTGTCGCTCAGGGGGATAAGAAGGCACCCGGTCTTCACCCCGTTGAGGCGGTGACGGTCGCGTGGGGGCGCGAGCGAGCCGCCCTGGGCGCCAGCGCGCGGAGAGGGGAAGCAGCTGGTGGCGCCGGCAGCTGCTCGGTGGCACAGCCGACAGCTGCTCGGTGGAATTTCCCACCGAGGCTGTGACTTTGTGTGCAAGTTTTGCCTCCTCTCTATGACATGTGGGTCCCACCCAGGGTTTTAACCTCTGAAATTTACTCCTAATCACTGTTGTAAACAGTGAGCCCCAAAATACCCCTGGTGATTCAAATTATACACCCATGAGCCATTTGAATTGATCAAAGTTCAAATGAGGTTTGGTTTGAATGAATTTCAGCACAAGTTCAGTTTGAGATTCAAATAAAGTTTGAATTTCCCCCCACTTATATCATGTCAAGATCAACTCCAAATGGAGTGAAAATTGGTGTGTGCGCTCACAAAAATGTGCTGAATAAGAATATGCCTCCCACTTTTAAAATCATGGGATAAAAACAGTTTGAATTTGAATATGGTTTCAAACTACCCTCTTTCTAACTATACCCAACATGACCTCAAAAGGGTTTTGAATTTGGGTGAAACTTGGCATGGACACCCTTAGCAATATGTAGGAGTTTTCATATGTCCAGCCCACCTATATCACATGTGGGAAATACCACTTTTGCAATATGTGAGTTTGTTCTCTAATGAGCATGTTGATGGTGGTTACTTGCTCTTCATTTGTGTTCATCATCTTTCCTCAAATGAGGTGTGTGGTGTGGTGATGAACACTTCAAATGTGTGCCAAAAACTGAGGCCCTTACATCAAACTTACAGTCTTCAACGCACATTGTATCACACAATTATACTTGGCCAGCCAATCCATCCCCAATATGATATCTAAGCCCCGTGACTCCAACACAAGGAGGTTTGTAGAGAACCACCCCCATGATGTCAAGACTCACTTTTGAGCACACAACATTCGTCTTGAGTTGTCCCCCAGGAGAGTTGACCACTAGCGTACGTGTCATAGATGTAGTCTTCATATTACGCTTTTGTACGATGTTCTTAGCAATGAACGAATGAGTAGCACCTGAATCAAACAAGATTGTAGCAGGGTGGGAATGGATGGAGAACATACCAATCACTACATCTGGAGCATCCTGAGCCTCCTCCAAGGCTAATGGTTCACACGACCATGCATGACATTCTTCTGTTGCTATTGTGGCTGTTTCTTCTTTGGGCAAAGGTTGGAGAGATGCCCATTCTCGCCGCAAGTGTAACACGGCCCAATCATCCTGCCACACTGAGTCTTGCTGCCCTGCTGCTGACTCTGCTGGAACTGACCAGCCGGACGGGGTGGAAAAGTAGGACGCGTCTGCTGGAACAGTGGACGCTGCTCCTAAATCTGCTGCACTGACTGCCTGAAAGCCGTGGTAGGGTACCTCGGCGCTTGATACGAGCCCATGGGACGGCTCACCTGTCCCACTGGCGTCGGCGTAAAACGGGTGCGACTGCTGCTGCCAAAAGACTGGCCCTGCCAAGATGTCTTTCGCTTCCTGTGTGCTTCTAACTCGGGCCTCTGCTTCTCCATAACAAAAGCTTTATCAACCATCTTTTGGAAAGGCTCGTAGTAGCTGGAGGAAAGTGCATTTTCCAATTCTTCGTCTAGCCCCTGGATAAAGCAGTCCTGTCTCTTCTTGTCAGTGTTGACATCTTCAGGCGCATATCAAGATAGCTGCGTGAACTTCTAAAGATACTCCTGAATTGTCATACTACCCTGCCTCAGACTAAAAAACTCTGCCGCTTCATCTTTATTGCCCCCGCTGGCACATAGTGACTGTGAAAGCTCCTTGTAAACTCCTCCCAGGTGATACTTTGTGGGTCCTCATGGGCGAACGTGTAAGCTGTCCACCAGTCTGCTGCGGGACCTAAAAGCTGGTGGGAGGCAAGCAACACCCTCTCCCGACCCTGACACTGAACTATCTGCAGCTTGCTTTCAATGGACTTTAACCAGTCATCAGCATCTAGTGGCTCCATGGAGTTAGAAAACACTGGTGGATGAGTACTCTAAAAGTCCCTCAGTTTGGGTCGGGGTTCAGGGACGGGTGGTGGTGGAGGAGCTTGATTCATGTTGGCCACCACTTGAGTCAGGTTCTGCAGTAACTGAGTCTGCATAGCCATCATCTGCTGCATCCCCATTGGAACAGCTCCCCTGCGGGCACCTCGACCATTCCATGGTGGAATCTGGAATGCGGAAGGAGCATTACCCTCCTCGGGCACCCTGCGGCCACGACCTCGTCCACGTCCCCTGCCTGCCATCTGATTTATATATAGTGACAGATAATGAGAACAAGCGTTAGAACTAAACAATTTCAGAAAATAATCAAAACAAAAGCTCATATATAACTATTTAGACTATAGCAACTCAACATATAACTATCAATAAAACAAAGCATCCCGTATTATTAAGTGACACAAAATGTCAACCTTTACGACAAGGTGACCCTTATATGTGGACATACTTCTAATTTCACAACCTTTTCTAACTAGGTTGCGTCCTACGGACAACCTCAGCTCTGATACCATTCTGTCATACTTGGTTCCTGTATAACAACCAGACATGCTACACATGTATGCCAGGATCAGTTAAACCATACATGTGTTAACATAAATGATGTATCATATATATAAAAGCCAAGTTTATTACAAACCCATAATGAACTTATAATCTAGAAAGTAAAAATACATAGCAGCGGATAGTCTAAGCGTAGAGCTCCATCACAGGCGTGGTCCGGGGGCACGCTCGCCTAATACTGCGCACCAGGGTTGAAGCCATCGTCTTTCTCGTACTCCACTCCTCCATGTCCTGAGAAACAATTATTTCCAAAGAGAAGCAACAAAAACACATGAGTACTTAGAGTACTCAGCGAGTGAGGGAATGATATGACATGTAGGCAAATTCAAGGGAGGCCAACTCGGCTAAAGCACTACACAGCATCCTATCCCTAGGTTGTAATAGCATCCTATTTACTAAGTGATTCTCCCTCCAGGTGTCACCCCAATAATCCATTTCCACTGCCGACCAAGTATACCCAATCCTCCCCATACCCAACTAATCATGAAGGAGTTTCTAGCCCGCTCTTGACCGTGAGCACGACTGTCTAGACAGTTTTGACTGTGCAGAGTTTGTACCCTGTACCCACAAGTCATGATTTCGTCCCTTGTCACCAAGTGGACTAAAGTCTCCCTGATTTGCCCGTGATCACGAATGGCATCTCACACTTCCTATGGTGTGTGGCCAGGGGATCACTATGAGGCCTTTACATTGCTCTACCAAATCCATGTACTGTGGCGGACCGGGATCCGCTCATCCAGGATCACAGAGGGTGGTGCCGCGCGATGCGACACCCGACAGCACACGTCATAAGAACACAATATATTACATGGGGAGAACAACTGAACTGTGCAAACAGGTACAATACTCAGTTACAAACTATTGTCTTTATTACACAGTGGAAGTCTACTTTTCTACACTCACGCCCGCCTATCTAGCAAAAGTCGGTTGCCAAGCCCTAGGGCAACCCACACTAGCTGCACGTCTCAGCTCAGCGCGGCGTGTAGAGCTCCCACTCAGCCGTGGTCCCCGACGCAGAGTAACCCTCGCCGGTGGACTCGTACTCCAAGTCCGTGGGTGGCTCCTCATCTGAAAACACTTAAGCAGCAACCATGAGCACGAAGGCTCAACAAGACTTAACCGACTCACCTAAGCATGAAACTCTACATGAGGTGTACAATGACATAGGATAGCAATGTTGCAGCAAATGGACACGCCTACAAGTTCATCCTTAGTTCATCTTTTAGCAACAAGTTAACAGTTCATGAAGCTGAAATTTAGTAAGCAATATTTGGTGGCACACATGTAGCAATACAATTATCTCATGACAGCAATATTGAATCACAGCATTCCATAAATTATCTACGTTGCAACGCAGTGAACAAGCGGTACTCGTCACCGCGAGGGACTGTGAATCGACTCGATATACACCTGCAGGGAAACCCAAAGAGCACGTCACGTACGCCCACCCGTGGAGCTGCACAGGTCGCTCACTCGATGTCGTACGGGACAACCTTTCACACAACAGCCCAAACGTCGAACCGGTCGCACCGAAACGAGCAGGAGGTTCCCCACACGGAGCATCTCTCTATGCCCGTTGGCAGATTTCCACCTTGCTGCCCTCAACCTACACCTATAAATCGGTGTGCTATGCATCGACGCCCGGAGGTTTAGGCTACATCGGTTTATCGGGGCCCATATATCCGATATGCCTTCGGTACGTTCAATACTTGTTCAGCAGGGCCGCACACGGCTCGGTCCTCAATCGACACGGACAGGGCTGCGAACACAAGACTTCCTCTTGCTGCGCCCTAGTCCCTGCCTAGTCTCATTTTCATTACTAAAGTGATCTCCCGTCACTCGAACCAAACCCGTGTGTCCCAACCTATCTCGCGAGTAGATTCCAACTACTCGACTTGTACCGAAGTCCTACAAATTATTAAGCATAGCCTGTCTACTCGAGATCTTAGACACTACCCTCACTCTTATGGAAATAGTTCTGGTCATGCAAGTGGGGTTCCATCCATCCTATACCTAATGCACATTCATACTTCATATGACACATGTAAACAAAGTAAAACTTATAACAAGTTAATGCAAACCGGGGCTTGCCTTGTTGCTGCTGGTCAGGGGTTAGTTCCTCTTCTGGAAGCAGGAAGTCGAGTACCTCCGGAGCCTCCTCGCCTTCAGCGACTACACGTTAATACAATACTACATGTTAATGAATATGCACATGAGGTTATGGTAATACTTCTGTTATTAGATCTAATAACTAGTCTCTAACAACTGGAACTCTGTTTAAGAATTTAAAGATGAACTGGGTGTTGGTGGTTTGGACTTAGACCTAAGCACATGGTTAAGTGCTAAGTGGTTTTCCCCCTTTTCCATATTAATCCCTCAAGTGGTTAAACAGGACAGGGGTGATCCAGAGCTCCAATGGAGCTGAGAATTTTTGTGTGAGTTCCTTGTCACAAGAAAAACCTCTGGACCAAACATTAGCACTTTTCATTGAGTGGTTTGCTCAGAATAATTCTCTTAGCACATAAGCAAAGAAGAAATAATTCTGAGGTAAATCATGCCCAACTTAGTGAATTATAATTTCAATTATAGCTCATAGAGTTTGCATGAATATTCCTAGCATTTGTGGAGCTAAGATTTGCCCAAAACTGAATTTCCAAGTTTTGGAAATTCTCTGAAAATGTTTCTGTATTCAAATGAACACAGCACCTTCAAATTTGAATTGCTCTGATCAAATCAACTCCAAAGGGTCTGAAACTTTTACAGGGGTTTATTAACATCCTAAAGAACATTCTGGCAAAATTTGGGGATTTTTGGATGAACCAAACTCCCTCAAAAATTCTTTTGCTGAATAGTTTTAAAGAATTTTACAGATTTAAATAATAGGTTTCATACAAATTGGGTTGCATATTTGGACATAGCTATGCAAGATGAATCCAACCCAATTTGAATCATTAAATTTGGAGCTTCCTAGCAAAAGTTATGGGGTTCTAAAGTTTGAACTAAATCTGAAATCCTAAATAAACCGGGGAAAAATTTAAACTCTGACCGTGGGCCCGGCCACACGTGTCACCGCTGGAGCTGAGGCACACGGGGATACAGACCCCTTCCTGTGCAGTCACACTTGATCCCGGGGCCACAGTAGATCTGGGTTTTAAACTTCCTGACACTGACACGTGGGCCCCGCGGGTCGTCTTCTTCCCCGCGTTCCCACGCCCGCGCGCCGCCGGGCTCGCCGGAGACACGCTTATACTTGCCGCCCGGCCGACTCTCGCCCTCTCCCTTGCCGCCAGGGCCTAGTTCCACCTGCTGAACATGCTGGCACCTTCTCCCCCGACCGGCGGTGGCTCTACCCTAGCCGGCGACGGTGCCGCGGCTCGGCAACACTTCGGTCACGTCGCCCGGACAGTTTAGCCAGCCAAAACATCGGTGGATCGGTGCTATAGCACCAGTGGGTGCTAGGGAAGCTCGTCATAGTGGTGAAACCGCCCAGAGAGGGCTCTATCCTAGGTCTCATCGTGAGCCCGAGCCTCCGTGCCTCAATTACCGTAACAAAACCTAGAAATACCCGGCTTACGTGCGGTTTCAAGCCAGGGCCGTGAGGGGCTAATGAGCGTTGATGAGTGACGGTCCTGTGTGCCAGTTTTCATGACCTAAGAACAAAGGTTGTGAGTGAATTCGACGTTACCGTGCCGGAAGGTCCGTTCGTGCCCGTCGGAGAACTTTCTCCAAATTCGTGCTCTATGGTCCAGGTCACGGTCTGAGCTTCGGATACGAGCACCAGCGGTTTCTGACACGCTCGAAAGCATTCTTGCTAAGCCGTGAAAGGCCCTCTGTTGGGCTGTCACCGTGAGCCGAGTGGTGGTGGTTTCTCGGTTGTTGCTCGGAACTGTGGAGCTAGGGCTGGGGAAGGGCCGAACTCGGCTGCTCTCGTGCCAAGGAGGTAGAGGACGAGTAGCTGGTGTGTATTTGTGGCTAGGAAAGGCGCTGCTCGCGATGGTTTGCCGGATTCTTGATCGAGCGCAAGCGACGGCGTGTACTCGGTCGTTTCTCGGGCAACAGAACACGGCGCCTCGGTTTGGCGGTGTAGGTGCGTGATGATCGGGCGGAAGCAGCTGGCCACCGCGAGGGAGAAAGCAGGAGCTGGCTGCGTCGCCTCACGAGGGGGAGTTTGGAGGATTTTCTCGGTGGCACGCCGGGAGCGATTGCTTCGGTGAGAAACTGAGCCCGTCCGGCTGGAACAGCTCCCCCACTGATCTGTGGACCCAACCTTCCCCCCTAATCCTCTCTTCCCCATTTCCTTTGTAAATATCCCAGCTACTGAACATTGAATAAGAGACTTAGCCCCAAAGTATTGGTTTGAATTTGACTTATCAAATTCAAACTTTGTTGAGTTAAATTTGCTTCATGTTTAAACTGAAATTCAAATTCAGTTTTGAATTATTGCAAATTTAGCTCCTGACAAGATGAATCCCAATGGGGATGAAAATTTGTGGGCTAGCTCAGAAAAATGTGCTGAGTTTGAATATGAAGCTAACTTTTGAATTCAAGTTATGAAAGTTGCTGCAATTTGAATTTGCATTCAAATTGGCCTCTTTTTCAAATACCTCCAAAAGTGTCTCAAAAAGTGGTGGATTTACATGAAACTTGGCTGAACCTTCCCCAGACTTTTTAAGTTCTAAGGTGAGCTCAACCTCTCACGTTCATGTGTAGAAATCCTACTTGGTGAAAGTGAAGGCTTTCCCCTCTAATCACTCTTTTGATGGAGGTTACTTTCTCTTCACAATATTTCCTAAGATATCCACAATAAAAACTGTGGTGTTGTGAGGTGAAGAAAAATTTTGCAAGTCCCTTTTTCTTGGGCTTTTACATCCCTCCCCCCTTAAAAGAATCTCGCCCCGAGATTTTAAAAGAAGAGACAGCGATGTAATAGGGACTTACCCGTGTTGAGACGCCATGAACTCCGGGTAGTTTGAGCGAAGGAACTCCTCGCTCTCCCACGTCGCTTCTTCAGCGGTGTGGTTGCTCCAGAGTATCTTGTAGAACCACAACGTTCTGCTACGCGTGGTTTGGGCTTTCTCATCAAGGATTTCCACCGGATACTCCTCATATGTCAAATCCGGTTTCAGCTCGCCGATGTCTTCGGTAGGAACAGCAGCTGTATGCTTCAAACATTTTCGCAGTTGCGAAACATGGAAAACATCATGGACACCAGCCAGAGATGCCGATAGCTCCAATCTATACGCTGCTGGTCTACACTTCTCGGTGATAGCGTAGGGTCCAATGAAACGGGGAGCGAGCTTCCCCTTCACACCGAACCGGTGCACGCCTTTCATCGGAGACACGCGGAGGTACATGTGTTCCCCAACGTCAAAGTGCAACGGTCTACGCCTCTTATCAGCGTAGCTCTTCTGCCGGGATTGAGCGGCCTTCAAGTTAGCTTGAATCGCCCGAACGCACTCTTCGGTGTCGTTCACCACATCAACCCCGAATGTGACCCTTTCACCGGACTCGCACTAGTTTAATGGGGTGTGGCATTTGCGACCGTAGAGAGCTTCGTAGGGTGCCATCTTGATACTCGCCTGATAGCCGTTGTTGTACGAGAATTCTGCCAATGGTAGGTGATCATCCCAGTTCCTACCATGGTGGATGGCGCATGCTCTCAACATGTCTTCTAACACTTGATTCACCGTCTCTGTTTGTCCATCTGTCTGAGGGTGGTGGGCGGAACTCCTGATCAGATTAGTACCCAATGCAGCGTGTAGCTGCTCCCAAAAGTGAGATACAAATAATGCACCTCGATCCGAGACGATGGTCTTGGGTACCCCATATAAGCACAAAATCTTTGCTATGTACAGCTCCGCATATTTGCCGGCATTGTAACGTGTATTCACCGGGATGAAGTGAGCCGTCTTGGTTAACCGATCGACGATTACCCAAATGGAATCATGTTTGTTGGCAGTTAGGGGTAATCCTACAATGAAATCCATGCTCACATCTTCCCATTTCCATGCCAGGATCTTCAGGGGTTGCAACAGCCCTGATTTCTTCATGTGATCAGCTTTCACTCGTCGGCACGTATCGCACTCGGATACGTACTTCGCTACCTCCCGCTTCATCCGTGTCCACCGAAATTTCTTTTCCAAATCTTGGTACATCTTGTTGCTGCCCGGATGAATGGAGTACTTAGACAAGTGAGCTTCATCGAGGATTTTCTTCCTCAGCTCCATATCCCGGGGTACGACAATTCGGTCATTGAACCACAGCGTCCCCTCATCATCTTTCCGGAAACACTTGATCTCTCCATTGTCTATCCGTCTCCGGAGATGTGCCATGCCTTTATCCGTCTTCTGAGCTGCAATGATGTCTTCCCTAATGGTAGGGATGAGAGCAAGGTTGTACAGTGACCCATGAGGAACCAAGTATAAACTCGGCTCTTCCTCCTCCACCGGTGTAATGGTGAGGTGATGGACATGTGATTTCCGACTTAGTGCATCGGCAACCACATTCGCCTTGCCGGGGTGGTAATGAATCTCGATCTCATAATCCTTGATCAGTCCTAACCACCTCCTTTGCCTCATGTTCAGCTCCTTCTGGGTGAAAATGTATTTCAAGCTCTTGTGGTCGGTGTAGAGATGCACCAGATTCCCCAGGAGATAGTGCCTCCACATTTTTAGCGCCAAAACCACTGCAGCAAACTCAAGATCATGAGTAGTATAATGCTGCTCATGGTTCCGAAGTTGGCGTGAGCCATATGCGACCACACGTCCTTCCTGCATCAACACGCAGCCGAGCCCAATACTGGACGCGTCACAATACACGTCGAAGGGCTTTGTTGTATCCGGCTGAGCTAAGACCGGGGCTGTTGTGAGATGCTTCACCAATGCTTGGAACGCTCCTTCACACGCCGTGTTCCAAACATACTTCGTCCCCTTCTTCAGCAATTCTGTCATCGGCTTGGCGAGCTTGGAGAAACTTGGAATGAATCTCCGATAGTATCCCGCTAACCCGAGGAAGCTTCTGACTTCATGGACTGAAGTGGGAGCTTTCCATTTCAGTACTTGCTCTATTTTGCTTGGGTCAACCGCAATGGCTTCAGCTGAGATGATATGTCCCAAGAATGGCACTTGGCTGATCCAAAACTCGCATTTACTGAACTTGGCGTAGAGCTTGTGGTCTCGCAATCGTTGAAGAACGATCCACAAGTTTTCGGCATATTCGGCTTCTGTCTTGGAGTAAACCAAGATATCGTCGATGAACACTACCACGAACTCGTCCAGCTCCGACATGAACACCGAGTTCATGAGATACATGAAATGGGCTGGAGCGTTTGTGAGACCAAAGGACATGACGAGATATTCATATAATCCATATCTCGTCGAGAAGGCCGTCTTCGGGATATCCTCCGCCCGGATCTTGATCTGATGATATCCAGAGCGAAGGTCCATCTTGGAGAACACACATGCACCCACAAGTTGGTCAAACAATATGTCGATGCGGGGCAGTGGGTACTTATTCTTGACGGTGACGGCATTGAGCGGCCGGTAATCCACACACAGCCTCAAGGTTTCATCCTTTTTCTTCACAAATAGTGCCGAGCATCCCCAAGGTGAGGAACTCGGCCTAATGAAACCCTTGCTCAACAGATCATTGAGCTGTTCTTTCAGTTCAGCCAGCTCATTTGGAGACATTTTGTATGGCCTCCGTGATATGGGTGTAGTCCCGGGTGCAAGTTCAATCTTGAACTCGACATCCCGCTCAGGTGGCATGCCTGGAAGATCATCCGGGAACACGTCAGGATACTCCCGGACTACGGGGATGTCTTCTAACTTGAGAGCATCAGCATTATTAATTGCTAAAACTTCCCGGACTGGCGTGTCTAAGACCATGGAATGCGGACGGTGGAATGGAGAATTTAAGTGAACCGTCCGTGTCCGAGTCTCTAGGACAGCGCCATGGTATTGTAGCCATGACATCCCTAAGATTGCATCAATATTTTGCCCCATAAGGATTATCAAGGTGGTGGGATATAGTTTCCCACCTAAGCACAGAGGTGCCTTTGGAATCATCATATTAGCTGAAATCTTCCCTCCCGGTGAGCAGATCATATAAAGTGCAGTCGGTTGGTAAGACTTGCATTTGATGCTTAGCCACATAGGATGCACTTATAAAGCTGTGGATTGCACCAGAATCAAACAATATGACGATGGCTTGATTGTTGAGAGTAAACGTACCCGCCAGCACGTTGTCTCCCTCTGGGGCGTCCTCATTGTCGAGGTTGCGGACGCCACCAGTCCGCTGACCAACCTTCTTCACCGGAGGTCGGCCTCGAGCACCGCCCTGGAACTGGGCTTGCCCGCTGCTCTGCTGCCCCTAGGGACAGTCCTTCGCAAAGTGGCCCGCCTGGCCACACGTGAAGCAAGTGAATCGTGGCGGTCCCCCGCTGATCGGTGGGCGGAAACCCGGGGCGCGTTGTGGCGGTGGAAACGCCCGGGATGCCATCTGCTGCTGCTGCTGTTGCTGCTGTCTTGGTGGTGGCATCGGCGGATGGAACGGAGGTGACTGAAAAGGACGTCCCCCAAACCGTTGAGGTCGCGCCGGTGGGTGCCACTGCTGTCCGGATGGTGTCCGATACACCATGCGGTACTTCTGGGGAGCGCCACCACCACTGGTGGGTGGAGCGCTGCGCTTCCTCTGCTCAGCTGCCAACTCCCGCTGAGCGTCCTCTTGCATAATCGCGGCATTGACTAAGTGGTTGAAGGTGCCGCGATTCCACTGAACGAGGCATGTCTTCATTTCGTGGTGTAACCCCCGATAGAAGTGTTCCCGCTTCTTCTCCTCAGTGGAGATGTAGTCTGACGCATATTGCGGCAGATGGTTGAAGGCACGGGAGTAGTCATGGGCACTCCTCCCGCCCTGCTTCAGCTCCAAGAATTCTTGGAACTTCCTCTTCATTATTCCGGGAGGAATGTGATAGGCGCGCAACGCCTCCCGGAACTCTTCCCACTCCACGGCATGGCCAGCCGGACGTGAGGCGACATAGTTCACCCACCACGCACCAGCGGCACCGTGAAGTTGCTGCGCTGTGAACAGAGTCTTCTGCCGCTCCATGCATTGGAGCAGCCCGAACTTGGACTCGATGGTCCGCAGCCAGTTGTCAGCCTCCAGTGGTTCTTCAGCTTCGGTGAACACTTGAGGGTGCGTACTCATGAAATCCGAGTACGACACTTCATGGGGCTCACGAGGCCCTCTGTCTTGACGCCCCTCCCCCCCCGCCTGGGACGTATTCTGCACGATCGTGCGGATCAAGTCGGCCTGCTCCTCACGACCTCCCACCAGTGCCGCTATCACATCCGCTAGGGTAAGCGGAGGCGGCGGTGGTGGCTGCTGCTGCGGGGTGCTGTCGTAGGCCGGTGGCTGGGAGTCATCGCCTCCCTGATGGCTAGACCCACCAACCTCATGCGTGGTCCTAGTGCGAACCATCTGCAACCATACGACAATAAACCTCAGTCCCGCAACATATTGCATGCAGTCCAATAAAATTAGGCGTAAAACATAATGACAATACAACATGCGATACATCTCGTGTGTAGATAATGTAATAACTTTGCACAAGCTACACCATTACCAGACCAAATACAATCTAGTTTAATCCAACTTGATGAACCCCCTCTTTGGAAGCTCACCACAACTAGGTTTGGTCACTACGAGACGTTACTATCGCGTTGTCGTCACGTAAACCACCCTTTTTCCTTCAATACGACACAAACATGGTCCCTAGTAAAAGAAACTTGAGGGAGACCTATGATAAAATCTTTCACTAGTTGAAGATAACCTCTCATGAGTATGTTCCAACCCATTCGAAGTACTCAAACCCCCTCTAGGGTACCACAATCTCTCACATGAGTTCAACTGTCATTTCTCTGCCAGAATGACCAGTTTCTACACATTCCAAATTTTGCCCTGGTTCTGGGCATTTTTATGACTCAAGTTGAATTACAAAGTTAAAGTTAACTTCAGTATCTTTCCAACAAGTACTTATATGCCCTCAGATCAGCTTTGGTTACAAAGTTATGGTAATTCAAAGTCAACCAAATTCCTGGAAGAATTTTAACAGCACCTCCTTTGAGAAGTTGCTGTTTTCAACTCTGATTTCCACTGAACTCTGTGCTGAAATTTCAGAAACTTTGGATTGCAAAGATGTAACACATATTCTACCTTTTCTAAGGATGTATCATATGAAAATTTTTGATTTTTCTACTGGGAGTTATGTTTCAAAAACAGAACAGTCCAGAGAGTGTCTAACTCTGTCCTGATTCTGGACAGTTTACATTCCTCTGGGATTTCAGCCATCTTAAGGTGTGATTAAGCTCTGGAAGTCTACAAAAAAGTTGTAGAGTACTTAAATACCTTTCCAGAACTATATATCACACTTACCTGGGCTAAAATACCTGTGCGTTATGCCGTGTTGAAGATCAGCAAACTTGCTGCCCAAAACAGAGCACTCTGTTTTTCAGTCTTTTGGAGCTACCCTCATCATTATCCAATTTTTCTACCCAACCAGGGTCCTAGATGTTGAACCTAGTGATTTTAATTCCTTGTTACCATTATTTTTCATGCATATGCCTATAATATCTCTGTACTATGTTCCTCACAAAATAAAATCCTAACCGGATTATATCGGCATATACGTCTCAAGTGTGGCACTAAACGGTCTCTCGCACACGTTTTCTACACGGATACATACGTGGTTAGTACCTGCAGAAAACCACACAATAGTGATGCATGCAAAGGTTGTTCATTTCAGGCAGTTCCATATTTAAAAGTAAATACAAACGCCCGTATCGTTGCCATACGGCCGTCCTTGAGTTAAGTCACGTCTGAAGGTACGTGATCGTGTTTCAACACCACACGACGGGGAACCCAAGTATGTCACGAATGGGTCGTCACGGTTGGGAATGTTATCAACCCAACAGATACCACCTACTGCCCTGCAGGGCACGGCGATGGCAAGCGCTGCGTATGTCCTCCTGGGCTATTTCCAGACGAACACACTCTCGCGTTACTGACCACGCGATGGGGTCTCCACTTACTTGCCTAATGCACGCTAGGGATCAGCGTTTCATATGAATTCAGGAACATGAAGAGTCCAAGAGTTTCATATTAACGTCTCACACCAAGCTGTGAGACCTATCTCTGAACCACGTTCCTCGACAGGGGAGCTAACCGAAATTGAACCGCTTTCGGTGGCGTTCCTTACCATTCTTACCAGAGCGTAGGTGCGTCGTTACATAATTAAAATTCAGAATTATAACACATAGGTTAGTCTTTGCCACTTTAAGTAACTATGCTAATGTAGTCCTTACTTGGGCAACTACCGAATCCTCACCGTAAACCTAAGTTTTCCCATAATACTGTGCTATCCCCAATGCAGCTCTGATACCAGGCTGTGGTGGACCGGGATCCACTCATCCAGGATCGCAGAGGATGGTGCCGCGCGATGCGACACCTGACAGCACACGTCATAAGAACACAATATATTACATGGGGAAATCAACTGAACTGTACAAACAGGTACAATACTCAGTTACAAACTATTGTCTTTATTACACAGCGGAAGTCTACTTTTCTACACTCACGCCCGCCTATCTAGCAAAAGTCGGTTGCCCAGCCCTAGGGAAACCCACACTAGCTGCACGTCTCAGCTCAGCACGGCGTGTACGGCTCCCACTCAGCCGTGGTCCCCGACGGAGGGTAACCCTCGCCGGTGGACTCGTACTCCGAGTCCGTTGGTGGCTCCTCACCTGAAAAACACTTAAGCAGCAACCGTGAGCACGAAGGCTCAACAAGACTTAACCGTCTCACCTAAGCATGAAACTCTACATGAGGTGTACAATGACATAGGATAGCAATGTTGCAGCAAATGGACACGCCTACAAGTTCATCCTTAGTTCATCTTTTAGCAACAAGTTAACAGTTCATGAAGCTGAAATTTAGTAAGCAATATTTGGTGGCACACATGTAGCAATACAATTATCTCATGACAGCAATATTGAATCACAGCATTCCATAAATTATCTATGTTGCGACGCAGTGAACAAGCGGTACTCGTCACCGCGAGGGACAGCGAATCGACTCGATGACCTGCAGAGAAACCCAAAGAGCACGTCACGTACGCCCACCCGTGGAGCTGCACAGCACGTTCACTCGATGTCGTACGGGACAACCTTTCACCCAACAGCCCAAACGTCGAACCGGTCGCACCGAAACGAGCAGGAGGTTCCCCACACGGAGCATCTCTCTATGCCCGTTGGCAGATTTCCACCTTGCTGCCCTCAACCTACACCTATAAATCGGTGTGCTATGCATCGACGCCCGGAGGTTTAGGCTACATCGGTTTATCGGGGCCCATATATCCGATATGCCTTTGGTACGTTCAATACTTGTTCAGCAGGGCCGCACACGGCTCGGTCCTCAATCGACACGGACAGGGCTGCGCACACAAGACTTCCTCTTGCTGCGCCCTAGTCCCTGCCTAGTCTCATTTTCATTACTAAAGTGATCTCCTGTCACTCGAACCAAACCCGTGTATCCCAACCTATCTCGCGAGTAGATTCCAATACTCGACTTGTACGGAAGTCCTATGAATTATTAAGCATAGCCTGTCTACTCGAGATCTTAGACACTACCCTCACTCTTATGGAAATAGTTCTGGTCATGCAAGTGGGGTTCCATTCATCCAATACCTAATGCACATTCATACTTCATATGACACATGTAAACAAAGTTAAACTTATAACAAGTTAATGCAAACCGGGGCTTGCCTTGTTGCTGCTGGTCAGGGGTTAGTTCCTCTTCTGGATGCAGGAAGTCGAGTACCTCCGGAGCCTCCTCGCCTTCAGCGACTACACGTTAATACAATACTACATGTTAATGAATATGCACATGAGATTATGGTAATACTTCTGTTATTAGTTCTAATAACCAGTCTCTAACAACTGGAACTCTGTTTAAGAATTTAAATATGAACTGGGTGTTGGTGGTTTGGGCTTAGACCTAAGCACATGGTTAAGTGCTAAGTTGTTTCCCCCTTTTTCATATTAATCCCTCAAGTGGTTAAACAGGACAGGGGTGATCCAGAGCTCCAATGGATCTGAGAATTATTGTGTGAGTTCCTTGTCACATGAAAACCCTCTGGACCAAACATTAGCACTTTTCATTGAGTGGTTTGCTCAGAATAATTCTCTTAGCACATAAGCAAAGAAGAATTAATTCTGATGTAACACCCCTGTTCATGCCCAACTTAGTGAACTACAATTTCAATTATAGCTCATAGAGTTTGAATGAATTTTACTAGCATTTTTGAACCTATGATTTGCCCAGAACTGAATTTCCAAGTTTTGGAAATTCTCTGAAAATGTTTCTGTATTCAAATGAACACAGCACCTTCAAATTTGAATTGCTCTGATCAAATCAACTCCAAATGGTCTGAAACTTTTACAGGGGTTTATTAACATCATAAAGAACATTCTGGCAAAATTTGGGGATTTTTGGATGAACCAAACGCCCTCAAAAATTCTTTAATTGAATATATTTAAAGAATTTTCCAGAATTAGATAATAGGTTTCATACAAATTGGGTTGCATATTTGGACATAGCTATGCAAGATAAATCCAACCCAATTTGCATCATTAAATTTGGAGCTTCCTAGCAAAAGTTATGGGATTCTAAAGTTTGAACTAAATCTGAAATCCTAAATAAACCGGGGAAAAATTTAAACTCTGACCGTGGGCCTGGCCACACGTGTCACCGCTGGAGCTGAGCCACACGGGGCTACAGACCCCTTCCCATGCAGTCACACTTGATCCCGGGGCCGCAGTAGATCTGGGTTTTAAACTTCCTGACGCTGACACATGGGCCCCGCGGGTCGTCTTCTTCCCCGCGTTCCCGCGCCCGCGCGCCGCCGGGCTCGCCGGAGACATGCTGATACTTGCCGCCCGGCCGACTCTCGCCCTCTCCCTTGCCGCTAGGGCCTAGTTCCACCTGCTGAACATGCTGGCACCTTCTCCCCCGACCGGCGGTGGCTCTACCCTAGCCGGCGATGGTGCCGCGTCTCGGCAACCCTTCGGTCACGTCGCCCGGACAGTTTAGCCCGCCAAAACATCGGTGGATCGGCGCTATAGCACCAGTGGGTGCTAGGGAAGCTCGTCATAGTGGTGAAACCGCCCGGAGAGGGCTCTATCTTAGGTCTCATCGTGAGCCCGAGCCTCCGTGCCTCAATTACCGTAACAAAACCTAGAAATACCCGGCTTACGTGCGGTTTCAAGCCAGGGCCGTGAGGGGCTAACGAGCGTTGATGAGTGACGGTCCTGTGTGCCAGTTTTCATGACCTAAGAACAAAGGTGGCGAGTGAATTCGACGTTACCGTGCCGGAAGGTCCGTTCGTGCCCGTCGGAGAACTTTCTCCAAATTCGAGCTCTATGGTCCAGGTCACGGTCTGAGCTTCGGATACGAGCACCACCGGTCTCTGACATGCTCGAAAGTGTTCTTGCTAAGCCGTGAAAGGCCCTCTGTTGGGCTGTCACCGTGAGCCGAGAGGTGGCGGTTTCTCGGTTGTTGCTCGGAACCGTGGAGCTAGGGCTGGGGAAGGGCCGAACTCGACTGCTCCCGTGCCGAGGAGGTAGAACACGAGTAGCTGGTGTGGTTTTGTGGCTAGGAAAAGCGCTGCTCGCGGTGGTTTGCCAGATTCTTGATCGAGCGCAAGCGACGGCGTGTACTCGGTCGTTTCTCGGGCAACAGAACACGGCGCCTCGGTTTGGCGGTGTAGGTGCGTGATGATCAGGCGGAAGCAGCTGGCCAGCGCGAGGGAGGAAGCAGGAGCTGGCTGCGTCGCCTCACGCGGGGGCGTTCGGAGGATTGTCTCGGTGGCACGCCGGGAGCGATTGCTTCGGTGAGAAACTGAGCCCGTCCGGCTGGAACAGCTCCCCACTGATCTGTGGGCCCAACCTTCCCCCCTAATCCACTCTTCCCCATTTCCTTTGTAAATATCCCAGCTACTGAACATTGAATAAGAGACTTAGCCCCCAAGTATTGGTTTGAATTTGAGTTATCAAATTCAAACTTTGTTGAGTTAAATTTGCTTCATGTTTAAACTGAAATTCAAATTCAGTTTTGAATTATTGCAAATTTAGCTCCCGACAAGATGAATCCCAATGGGGATGAAAATTGGTGGGCTAGCTCCGAAAAATGTTCTGAGTTTGAATATGAAGCTAACTTTTGAATTCAAGTGATGAAAGTTGCTGCAATTTGAATTTGCATTCAAATTGGCCTCTTTTACAAATACCTCCAAAAGTGCCTCAAAAAGTGGTGGATTTACATGAAACTTGGGCTGAACCTTCCCCAGACTTTTTAAGTTCTAAGGTGAGCTCAACCTCTCACGTTCATGTGTAGAAATCCTACTTGGTGAAAGTGAAGGCTTTCCCCTCTAATCACTCTATTGATGGAGGTTACTTTCTCTTCACAATATTTCCTAAGATATCCACAATAAAAACTGTGGTGTTGTGAGGTGAAGAAAAATTTTGCAAGTCCCTTTTTCTTGGGATTTTACATGTACACCCGCTAAGGTTTCACCGCTAACAGCATACTTGGTGTCTATTTTACCTCCGCTGTAGAAGCCCCCTCTTGCGCCACACAAACATCCCAATGGTGTACACAAGATAAGGTAGAAGTCAACTTAATTGGCCAAACTGTTCCATACCGGTCTTGTGGTGGCACAATATAGCTAGATCACAGGATATCGCGAACCGGTCCTTAGAATCTACACAGGCACTAACCTCCAAACCGAGTCTCGTGCATACGCACCAACCGTATACCAACCAGCCTTCTAGACTCCTATTACTACTAACCATGTATATATCATACATAGCACCACACAATACTTCAAAGATGATGATATTAGCATTAATGTAAAGTTTCCTCCATTCCATTTGTCTAAGAAGGGCTAAGCAGTGAGTAAACGACATAAAGTAAATCCCCACCAAAATCCCTTTTCCAGGCTACAAGGAATGATATGGAAATTCTGTAGTAAACACCCTATCTTAGGAATGCATATTAAGACATGCATGCAAATTCTAACTAAATGCCTAGAACGGGAACAATGTGGTCAATGACACTCGCCTCTGGAAAGTAGTTGCTGCTCTCCGACTCAAAGTATTGGTCTTGCAAATTAATGGCCTGCTCCGGGACTGGCTCTACCCAATTCATCATACACATAGCAAATTAACAAGAAACAAATGAGATAGGGTACTAAAGTATTAAATCTACATAAACACATAAGCTCTACACCTAAAACTAAGCCTTTACTTTGTTAAAAATGTATTTGTGATGTTAAAATTAACATTGAAAGTTAATATAAACATTGATGAAGTTGTTTTGTGTAAAATAGACAATTACTTTAGGCCTAGGTGTAAAATCAACATGTGATGAAGGTCAATTTAGTGAAAATTGCATTATGTAAAGGTTAATAAATAATTTTAGCCACTTTAAGGGGGGTATTGGGTAATTACTAGCATGGACAGGGGTGTTTCTGCTTATTTTCAGCATAGCACAGAGGCTAGAAACTAATAAAAAATTTAACCTACAGGGGTAAATCTACAAAACAGTTACCCCAGGGATATATTGATAATTATCCAGTATATATATTTTTTAAGTGTCAAAACTGTAAAATAGATTAATGCATGGTCCTAGTTGCAAATATAATTATATGGTGGGGCCAAGTGGGTGAAATTAGCCCTATACAGGGGTCTTCTATCAAATCATAGCTTCTACAGGGACTAAACTGCTAACTCAGCTAAATACAGGGGTCCATCTGCTAAACCAGTTAAATACAGGGGCCTAAACATCATTTCTCCCTATTCTAGGGGTGCCTCTACAAAAATCAGTGTATATGGAGGTCTCTTGTGCAAAAACAGAACTGTCCAGGGGCTTTTAACTCAATTTACAGTGAATTATCCAATTTTTAGAGAGCCCGGGGGTGTTTTTACAAGTCTTAGGGGCCCCATTGTTGCTCACAGAAACTTCCAGGGGGCCGAGCGTAAAACTGCCGTGGGAAAAAGAACTTTGAATCTGGGCCGCTGGATCGGAATCGGGGGGTCCAGATTTAAAATAACAAAAGGATACACGTGGCCTAACCGGGGCGGTTGGATCTTTAGCCTACGGTTCTCATTTAAATAATCGAACGGTATGCCCCTTCTAATTCCTAATCTTTCGTCTGAGATCCGACGGTGGGGACGCGTTCCCTCCCCTGACGGCCGCCGGCGGCAACTCAGCGCGGCGGCGCGCCATGCGCACGCCGCTACCTCGCCGGAAACTAATCGGATCCAGGAATTTTCGCCTAGAACTCGTATCTAACCACACAAATCGAAGGAGGAGGACCTCTGGAGCTCACCTAGGACAATTTTGGAGGCTGGGAGGCGGCGCAAACGGGCTCGCGACGGAGGAGTGTGGCGGGAACCTTCGGCTCTTCGTCAGCGATGGCATCGGCGACGAATTCCTTGCGGTCTTCACGTCGGCGATGTGTTCTAGGGTACGGCGACGTCGATGGAGGGGTGAATAGGGGGAATTAGCCACCCGAGGCATCGGAACGCAAGGAAAATCGAGAGGACTCACCAAAGCTCGCCGAAGCTAGGGTTTGGGGCATCAGCGCGACTTGGGGCGGGCCGAGGGGGTTCTCCGAGGTCCATGCAGACCGCACGTCGCATTAGATGGTCGGAAGATGGGGGAAATAAATAGAATTTGGCAGATCCGGCGGCTACCTGAAGGAATTTGGCGGCGGTGGATTTCTTGCAAGCGGGGAGGGCTAACCCTAGGGTGCACGGCGTATATAGAAAGGGGGGCGGCGGCTGCGGAGGCTGGCGGCAATGAAGACCCGCACTGATTTGACGGTTTTTCCGTTATCGGCGAGATCGGTGCTCGGTCATTGAAGATCGGAAGGAGAACGGAAGATGGGGAGGAGGAAGATGAAGGCCACGCTGACAAGCGGGCCCCATCAGCAGATAGAGGGGGGGGAGGTGAGGGAAGCTGGGCTGGGCACGTTTGGGCTGCAAGGTCCGGCCCAAGAGGGAAGAGAGATGGGTTTACAGCCCATCCAGGGTTTGAAATTTATATTTTTGGATGATTTTTTCTATTTAGAACTTCAATTTAAAACTAGGGTGTTACACTAAACTTGATCCTTATATTCAGATTCTTATAGCCTTCATTTTAGTGGTCCTCACGCCTCACAACACCGGAAGTTCACAATCAAACAAGAAACGTTTATCCCGATGTTGCTAGCCTAAGGTGGAAATGAACTTTAGTTCGCACTATCTCTAATTCAGTCAAGGTTCCAATACAAAGATTAATCCATAAACAGCATGTTAAGAGACTTAGTTCCTCTTCTTACTACATCACGGCGGAGTGGGCAAGTATGCTCAATCCACTTTCGTGAGCGACGGTGATTCGAATCAATAACAACCTAGAATACACGACACATACACCTGCCTCGAAAGAATCTCTCAAGATCTCTTTCTTACGTTGTATGCAGCAACCTTTCACACGACACCCCGACATAGAAAAACGTTTCGTGCCGAGCAAAGATGGTCCTCTACGTGGACACATCGAAGTTGCCCGCTAAAGGATTCACACCTCCCGCCTTCTCAATGCCATTCCCACACGAAGGATGAGTTTCTATATCAAGGTCCATCGAGTTACATCAGTTTCATGGGTCCCATACCCCACTATATATCCGGTACAGCTCAATCTTGTCCAGCGGGGCCGCATACATACAGTCCTTAACCGACACGGTTGGGGCTACAACCAACCTCCACATTTTCCTTACCATCCCAGTCCAGGCCAAATGTGGTCTCAAGCATTGTCACACCCATCGCAGGTCGAGACCAACCTTGAGCGCTCCATCCTACAGGAACATCCCTGTCCCCATCTCATTTTCATGAGGGTGCTCTTATCATTAACCTCTCACGAGTAACTCCATTACTCGAACATTCTCGCGAGTAGCTTTTTACTACTCGACTTCTACCGAGCTAGCTATAACATTAGCCTAGCATCTACGATGAGGCAACGCCTACACTAAACCTTTTACTCAGGGATGTAATAGCCATGCAAGTGGGTGTCAATCATCCTAGACATAATGCACAATATCAAGTCTAATAACCATGAGGTGAAGTAAAGCAAAATTTAAAATGGCAACGATATGCAAACCGGGTCTTGCCTTGCTCAACGGTTTTGTTAGAAGCTAGGAGCTAGTCTTCCTCCGGAGAATCCGCCAAACACGTCACGAGATGGAGATCCTCGCTGCGGAGTCGAGTCCTCGTCGAACGTCGACGTCACGTGCTATTAATATGATTTATGCACATGTATTCAAAAGCAATTTAGAAAATGATTCAAAGCTGTTGTGCAAGTTAACTCACACATAATAGAGATAAACAACAGCGAGGTTTCTGTTGTTGGATCTAAACCTTAGAGATGATGAAAGCTAGGTGAAAAGGGATACTAGTAATCACCATGTGATTAAGTCCATTATATGAACACTTAAACCTAAAAGATGGTAGCTCAGGTACCATAGGTCCAATGAAGCTGAAAACTTAACCACAGCTTCTGTGGAAGGTATTTAGGCAGTGTGCAAAAATTGAGCTCATGAAATGGCTTCATATGAGCACAACAAATCCTTATGTGGTTATCACTAATCTGCCTTTACCCCCTAGATATTAAGCTTGTAAAAGCCCAAGAAAAGGGACTTGCAAAAGTGATCATTTTCATCACCTCACAACACCACAGCTCATCTTGTGGATATCTTGTGAACACTTGTGAAGAGCAAGTAACCACCATCAAAAGGGTGCTTAGAGGGGAAAGCCCTAACTTCCAAAAAGTGGGATTTCTACACATGAACATGAAAGGTTGAGCTCACCCCTAGAACTTAAATAGTCTTGGGAAGGCTCAGGCCAAATTTCATGCAAATCCAATACTTTTTAAGGCACTTTTGCAAGCATTTAAAAAAGGGGCCAATTTGAATGTAAATACAAATTGCAGTCACTTTCATCACTTGAATTCAAAAGTTGACTTCATATTCAAACTCAGCACATTTTTATGAGTTAGTCCACCAATTTTCATCCTCATTGGAGTTCATCTTGTTGGGGGCTAAATTTGCATTATTCAAAAGCTGAATTTGAATTTCAGTTCAAATGTGCAGCAAATTTAGCCAATCAATTCCAAATTGTGGAAACCAAATTCAAACTTTGACTTGGTGATTAAGTCTGTCATTCAATTGTGAGTAGCTGGGATATTTTCAGTAAAATCATAGATGAAAAATTAGAAGAGAATTAGAGGGGAGGGACCCACTTGTCAGTAGACTTCACACTGAAGTTTTCTTCGGGTTGATCTTTTTCGCTCAGCCGAAGCTGCGCGCGCCAGCCAGCCCCGACGTCGGCGCCCGACCGACTTGCCATCGCCACCTCCTGCTCAAGGGAAGCATTGAGTGCAACACGTGATCAGGATGCTGTGCCACGTGAATATTCACTCTCGTCTTCACCATCTCCTTCACGCACCGAAAGCCAAACTCGCGCCAGCGCCGACCTCCTCTGCTCCCCGGCGTCCGAAAGCTAGAAGCCGTTTCGCGCCCGACGAGCTACACGAAAAAGGTCTGCTCCATGGTGCTTGACACGCTCGTGCCGACCGCTCCTCCTCTCGTGCTTCGCCGGGTAGAATTTGTCCGGTTAGTCATTCGGGGTTCCAAGGACCGAATCATTCAAAACTCAGAAATTCTTAATGAGTAGTTCACCACAGAGGATTCCGAGCTAAACACACGGTCTGCACTGGTCCACGGCCACCTAGGAACAAAAACCAGCGAAAACCATGGAGTAGGGTTGCTGTTCTTCGAAATTTTCCCGGTCACGGCCGTTTTAGCCCTAGGTCGATGGTGAGGTCATAGTTGCGGCCGTTTTCACAGGGATCAGTGCTCATGTCTGTGATCAGCAAGTCTCAGCAGAGCTCTCCAAGCAAACCGCGTTGAAAAAGGTGCAGAGGACACTGAGTTCAACGTTGCCGATGAGCTCCCGACCGCTGTCACCGTCGCGAGCACTATTCCGGCCATCGCCGAGCTCCGGTGAGTGCACCACCTTGTTTCGCAGGGAGAAATATGCACAGGCGGCAAGTCTCGTCGAAAGTCGGGCAGCAGAACGCCCGGCGGGGAGCTCTCTGGCGAAGGTGGCGCGGAGAGCCGTGGTAGTGCGAGGTAGACGAAGCCCCGCGGGCCCCATGTGTCAGCCTCTGTTTAAATGGCGCCGGATCGGCTGTGGCACCGGGATCTCGTGCGACTGCGCGGGAGACTCTGCGGACCCCCGTGTGGTTTGGTTGCGGTGCTGACACATAGCCCGGGGACTCCACCAGCCGGTTTAAACATTATTTGAATTTTCAAATGCACATAACTTCTGCTAGGAAGCTCCAAATTCAGTGAACCAAATTTTGCTGACCTCAGCTTTTTGAGTACTTTCCAGCAACACAAATTTCAGCTCATGAAACTTAATAGTTTTCCAGAATTAATTCCCTAAATTTTAAACTGTTAGGAATTTTATCTGGAGAATTACTGCATGAAAAATTCTGAAATTTGGCTGGGAGGTTCACTGAGAAATCCTGGAGTCACAGTAAAATTTTCAGACCCATCCAAGTTCATTTAGTCCCCCTAATGGTGTGATTAAGTGAACTGCCCTGAGAAAATAGAAAAATGTACAGAAACATTTTTCAGATTTTCTCAAATCTTGTATAGGGCATAACTTCATCTAAAATTCTTCAAATGACATGAAACCAATTTCATTAGAACTATCTCAAATTTCAGTTTCTGGAAAGTAAGGGTTGGAGCCATGAAAACCCCTGGAATTCCTTAGAGGCTCTAATATTGACCAAATGGGCTTTTATTTGTACATGGCTAAAATGAACTTTGTTTCAAATGAAGCTTGGTCAAGACTCTGGTTAGGACCCTACCAAGCCACTATAAAAATTTCAAATCCAAAGGGGAGGGCTAGCTAGAATTATGGACTTTACATATTGAAGTTCAAACATTGCATTTAAGTTGACATATAGTATATCGTTTACATGTAGTCGTTGAAGGCGAGGAAACTCCGGAAGTGCTCGACTTCCTTCTTCCAGATGAAGCCCTAACCACTGACCAGCAGCAACAAGGCAAGCCCTGGTTTGCATTAACCCATTTTTCAAAGTTTTGCTTTATCAATACTTAGTATGTGGTATGGATGTGGATTAGGTGTAGGATGGATGAAACCCAAGTGCATAACCAGAATTTTTCCTATAAGAGTGAGGGTAGTGCTAAGTCCTAGAGTAGACGGGCTATGCTTAATGATTCATAGAACTTCGGTACAAGTCGAGTAGTTGGAATCTACTTGCGAGTTAGGCTTGGGACACATGGGATTGGTTCGAGTGATGTGAGCTCACTTTAGTAATGAAAATGAGACTAGGCAGGGGCTAGGGCGCAGCAAGAGGAAGTCTTGTGTGCGCAGCCCTGTCCGTGTCGATTGAGGACCGATCCGTGTGCGGCCCACGCTGATCAAGTTTGAACGTACCGAAGGCATATCGGATATATGGGCCCCGGTAAACCGATGTATCCTAAACCTCCGGGCGTCGAGGCATAATGCACCGATTTATAGGTGTAGGTTGAGGGCAGCAAGGTGGAAATCTGCTAAAGGGCTATAAAAGCCCAAGAAAAGGGACTTGCAAAAACTTTCATCACCTCACAACACCACAGTTTTGTGGTGAATATCTTGTGAAGAATAGTGAAGAGCAAGTAACCTCCATCAAAAGGGAATTGGTTCAAACTTTCTACACATATGATAACACATGAGAGGGTGTTCAAAAACCAACTTAGAGTCATTTACATGTTTGGACCCTAGTTGGTTTAAGACCACTGAGTTGAAGTACTCAAGTGCAATGAGGGGATTTGAAAATCAGAATTTGAACTAATGTCCAACTCAAAATTCAAATGAGGGGAGGACATAATAGTGAGTGAAAACTGTTGTATTCAAACTCTTGGTTGCAGTAGCTAACACAAGAATCAAAGTGCATATTTGGATTCCTTAGGTCCAAATTAGTGGGGAGGCAAAGTTTCAAGAATGTTTGAAAAGGTTTGCTACCCATTTTTCCAAAAAGGATCCAAATATGCAAAGAATTCAAATATACATTTGAATTTGGGGAAATTTGTCCAACCATACAAATGTAGCTCAGTTTGAGACTCCAAACATTTGAATTCATCACTTTCCAAGTTTTGGAGATCTTTTGAGGGGTGGGGGAGCACTGACAAGTGGGTCCCACATGTCATTGGGTCGAATAGACTTAACCCCCAAGTTTTTCCCTCTGTTTCTCAGTCAACCGAAGAGCTTCGGTCGCACACCCAGCTGCCGCGCGCGCCGTCGCCCGGGAGGCCACCTCCTGATTCCCTCTCTCACACTGGCAACCGGGCAGCAGCTCGCTCCCCCTCTACGTGACCCCCTCTCCATGCAGCTGGGCCGAGCGTGTTTCCTTTCTCTTCCCCGACCAGCATGCGCACCGGCTCTGTTCGTTCACCGGCGCCGCTCCTCCGATTTCCCCAGTACGCCGGCGCCTGCTCGGCCTTTGCCCGAGCCTCCAACACAAAAAGGGAGCACCAGTGCGTGCTCTAGCTAACCACCCCACCACCTCGCGGCGGTAGCACTTCATTCAGCCACCAATCGACGATCGCAGCTGAGGACCGAGGCCACCCGGCGGAAAACCGAGGTTGCTCTCCGTGGACAGCACACCACGGCCATTTTCGCCGCCTGACTTCAACATGAAAAAGGTGCGCCTCAGTCTCCAGATCGTGTAGCTGCAACCCTCATAGCCATTGATAGACCGAGCGCAGAGAATTCCTAAGAATCCTGAGAACTAGTGCATACGGGTAGGGGTCGGTCTACCCCAAAATTCTAACTGCACCGACCAAACCCAGCTCGGGTGAGATTGCACACACCTTCCTCACTTCCTAGCGGCCCTCCTCGACCAAGAATCAAGGGATATGGCCCAGAAATGGCCGGGTTCTTGTTGTTTTTCGGGCCGCCATGGAATAATAGCTCGGGTCACCGTGGAGCTCTAGGTTGCCGACCTTTTCATGGGGTTTGGCGGCCATTTTCGTCACCCTCGAGCTTCCACGGTGCTCTCCGACCCTTTTCCGATCATTTTGATGCATTGTAACGCATTCCCGACCACGCCGGAACCCTAACCGCCGCTGTCACCGTCGGGCGCCCTGTTCCGGTGAGCTACGGCCGCCGGCGACCCCCGAGCCGAGTTCAGCGTCGCAAGTTAGGGTGGGGCGGCGAGTCTGGGGTCGGGAGATGCTGGGAAAGCGGTTCTGGCGACGCTCGCCGGAGGGCGCCGCCGCGGGCCCCTGTTTGGCGCGAGGAAGGAGAAGACCTGCCGGGTGGGACCCACTGGCAGGCATTTGAACATTTTGGAATTTTCAGTTTTAAGTTTAAACTTTGGAGGGCTACAACTTGGGGTAGGAGAGTCTAAAAATTGTGAAACAAATTTTGTTGGACTCCTCTAATAGAGTACAATCCAGATATGAAACCTAATTTGTATGAGACCTATTATTTAATTCTGGAAAATTCTTTAAAACTTTTCAGGAAAAGAATTTTAGAGGGAGTTTGGTTCATCCAAAACTCCCCAAATTTTTCCAGAACGTTCTTTAGGATGTTAGTTAACCCGCTTAAAAATTTCTGACCATTTTGAGTTCATTTGATCCGAGCAATTCAGATTTGAGGGTGTTGTGTTCAATAGAATACAGAGATATTTTCAGAGAATTTCCAAAACTTAGAAATTCAATTCTGGACAAACCTTAGCTCCAAAAATGCTAGGAAAATTCATGAAAACTCTATGAGCTATAATTGAAATTGTAGTTCATTAAGTTTGAAATGAACAGGGGTGTTACCTCAGAATTAATTCTTCTTTGCTTAATTGCTAAGAAAATTATTCTGAACAAACCACTCAATGAAAATTGCTAAATTTTGGTCCATAGGGTTTTCTTGTGACAAGGCACTCACGCAAAAATTCTCAACTCCATTAGAGCTCTGGATCACCCCTGTCCTGTTTAACCACTTGAGGTGATCATTATGGAAGAGGGGGAAAACCACTTAGCACTTAATCATGTGCTTAGGTCCAAGTCTAAACCACTAGCCCCAGTTCCATTTTAAATTCTTGAACAGAGTTCCAGTTTTTAAAAACTTGTTAGCAGAACTTGTAACAGAAACAGTACAATAAACTCATGTGCATATTCATTAACATGTAGTATTTCATTAACGTGTAGTCGCTGAAGGCGAGGAAGCTCCGGAGGTACTCGACTTCCTGCTCCCAGAAGAAGAAATAAACCCTGACCAGAAGCAACAAGGCAAGCCCCGGTTTGCATTAAGCCTTTTATAAAGTTTTACTTTGTTTACATACGTAGTGTGAAGTGTTTATGTGCATTAGGTGTAGGATGGATGAAAACCCCACTTGCATGACCAGAAATTTTCCATAAGAGTGAGGGTAGTGTCTAAGACCTCGAGTAGACAGGCTATGCTTAATGTTTCATAGGACTTCGGTACAAGTCGAGTAGTTGGAATCTACTCGCGAGTTTAGGCTTGGGACACATGGGTTCGGTTGAGTGATGTGAGATCACTTTAGTAATGAAAATGAGACTAGGCAGGGGCTAGGGCACAGCAAAAGGAAGTCTTGTGTGCGCAGCCCTGTCCGTGTCGATTGAGGACCGATCCGTGTGCAGCCCTGCTGAACAAGTATTGAACGTACCGAAGGCATATCGGATATATGGGCCCCGATAAACCGATGTAGCCTAAACCTCCGGGCGTCGAGGCATAGCACACCGATTTATAGGTGTAGGTTGAGGGCAGCAAGGTGGAAATCTTCCAACGGGCATAGAGAGATGCTCCATGTGGGGAACCTCCTGCTCGTTTCGGTGCGACCGGTTCGACGTTTGGGCTGTTGGGTGAAAGGTTGTCCCGTACGACATCGAGTGAGCGTTTTGTGCAGCCCCACGGGTGGGTGTACGTGACGTGCTCTTTTGGTTTCCCTGCAGGTGTATATCGAGTCGATTCGCCGTCCCTCGTGGTGACGAATACTGCTTGTTCACTTCATCGTAACGTAGATAATTTATGAAATGTTATGCTTCAATATTGCTGTTATGATATAATTGTTTTGCGACATGTGTGCCACCAAATATTGCTTACTAAATTTCAGATTCCTGAACTGTTAAACTTGTGGCCAAAAGATGAACTAAGGATGAACTTGTAGGCGTGTCCGTTTGCTGCAATTATACCATCCCATGTTAATTGTACCCTACATGTAGAGTTTCATGCTTAGGTGAGTCGGTTAAGTCTTGTTGAGCCATCGTGCTCACGGTTGCTGCTTAAGTGTTTTTCAGGTGAGGAGCCACCCACGGACTTGGGTTATGAGTCCACCAGCGAGGGTTACCCTCCGTCGGGGACTACGGCTGAGTGGGAGCCGTACACGCCGCGCGGAGCTGACACGTGCAGCTAGTGTGGCTTGCCCCAGGGCGGGGCAACCAACTTTTGCTAGATAGGCTGGCGTGAGTTGTGTAAATTAGACTTCCGCTGTGTAACATAAACAGCAGTTTGTAACTGAAGTTTGTACCGTATGCACAGTTCAGTTGTTTTTCCATGTAATATATTGTGTTCTTATGACGTGTGCTGTCGGGTGTCGCATCGTGCGGCACCACCCTCTGCGATCCTGGAATGAGCGGATCCCGGTCCGCCACAGCCTGGTATCAGAGCCGCATTGGGGATAGCACAGTACTTAAGGGCTGTATTACGGGAAAAACATAGGTTACGGTGAGGATTCGGTAGTTGCCCAAGTAAGGACTATATTAGCATAGTTACTTAAAGTGGCAAAGACTAACCTATGTGTTATAATTCTGAATTTTAATTATGTAACGACACACCTACGCTCTGGTAAGAAGGGTAAGGAACGCCACCGAAAGCGGTTCAATTTCGGTTAGCTCTCCCTGACGAGGAACGTAGTTCAGGGATAGGTCTCACAGCTTGGTGTGAGACGTTAATATGAAACTCTTGGACTCTTCATGTTCCTGAGTTCATATGAAACGCTGATCCCTAGCGTGCATTAGAAAAGTGAGTGGAGACCCCATCGCGTGGTCGGTAACGCGAAAGTTGTTCGTCTGGAAATAGCCCAGGAGGACATACGCAGCGCTTGCCATCGGCGTGCCCTGCAGGGCAGTAGGTGGTATCTGTTGGGTTGATAACATTCCCAACAGTGACGACCCGTTCATGACATACTCGGGTTCCCCGTCGTGTGGTGTTGAAACACGATCACGTACTTTGAGACGTGACCTAACTCAAGGACGGCCGTATGGCAATGATACGGGCGTCTGTATTTAATTTCAAAATATGGAACTGCCTGAAATGAAACAACCGTTGAGTGCATCATTATTGTGTGGTCTTCTGCAGGTACTAACCACTTATGTATCCGTGTAGAAAACGTGTGCGAGAGACCGTTTAGTGCCACACTTGAGACGTATATGCCGGTATAATCCGGTTAGGATTTTCTTTTGTGAGGAACGTAGTATCGAGGTATAATAGGCATATGCATGAAAAGTAATGATAACAAGGAATTAAAATCACTAGTTTCAACATTTAGGACCCTGGTTGGGTATAAGAATGTGATAGTGGAGCAGGATAGCCAAAGGAATGAAAAACAGAGTGCTCTGATTTGGGGCAGCAAGGTTGCTGACCTTCAACAGGGCATAACTCACAGGTCTTTTATCCCAGAGAGGTGTGGTATGTAGTTCTGGAAAGGTATTTGAGTACTATACAACTTTGTTGTAGACTTTCAGAGCTGAAACACAACTTAAGATGGCTTAAATCCCAGAGGAATGTAAACTGTCCAGAATCAGGACAGAGTTAAACACCCTCTGGACTGTTCTGTTTTTCCAACATAACTCCCAGTAGAAAAAATCTGAAATTGTCATATGATACATCTTTGGAAAGGCTAGAATATGTGTTACATCCTTTTAATTCAAAGTTTCTGAAATTTCAGCACAGATTTCAGTGGAAACCAGGGTTGAAAACAGCCATTTCCATGGGAGATGCTGTTGAAATTCATCCAGAAATTCTGTTGACTTTGAATTACCATAACTTTTTAACCATAGCTGATATGGGGGCAAATGAATACTCGTTGGAAATATACTGAAGTGAACTTTAACTTTGGTATTCAACTTGAGTCATGAAACTGCCCAGAACCAGATCAAAACTTGGAATATGTAGAAACTGGTCATTCTGACAGAGGAATGACAGTTGAACTCATTGGAGAAATTGTTGTACCCTAGAGGGGGTTTGAGTACTTCCAATGGGGTAGAACATACTCATGAGAGGTTATCTTCAAATAGTGAAAGATTTTATTATAGGTCTCACTCAAGTTTCTTTTACTAGAGACCATGTTTGTGTCGTATTGAAGATAAAAGGGGGGTATACGTGATGACAAAGCGATAGTAACATCTCGTAGTGACCAAACCTAGTTGTGGTGAGCTTCCAAAGGGGAAGTTCATCAAGTTGGATTAAACTAGTTTGTATTTGGTCTGGTAATGGTGTAGCTTGTGCAAAGTTATTACATTATCTACATACGAGATGTATCGCATGAATTTATTGTCATTATGGTTACGCCTATTTTATTTGACTGCATGTGATATGTTGCGGGACTGATGTTTATTGTCGTATGGTTGCAGATGGTTCGCACTAGGACCACGCACGAGGTTGGTGGCTCTAGCCAACAGGGAGGCGATGACTCCTAGCCACTGGCCCACGACAGCACCCCGCAGAGGCAGCCACCACCGCCGCCTCCGCTTACTCTAGCGGATGTGATAGCGGCACTGGTGGGTGGTCGTGAGGAGCAGACCGACCTGCTCCGCACGATCGTGCAGAATACGTCTCAGGCGGGGGGGGGGGGGGGGGGCGTCAAGACAGAGGGCCTCGTGAGCCCCGTGAGGTGTCGTACTCGGACTTCATGAGTACGCACCCTCCAGTGTTCACAGAAGCTGAAGAACCACTGGAGGCTGATAACTGGCTGCGGACCATCGAGTCCATGTTCAGGTTGCTCCAATGTACGGAGTGGCAGAAGACTCTGTTCACAGCGCAGCAACTCCACGGTGCCGCTGGTGCATGGTGGGCGAACTATGTTGCCTCACGTCCGGCTGGCCATGCCATGGAATGGGAAGAGTTCCGGGAGGCGTTCCGCGCCTATGATGTCCCTCCCGGGATCATGAAGAGGATGTTCTAAGAATTTTTGGAACTGAAGCAGGGCGGGAGGAGTGCCCATGACTACTCCCGTGCATTCAATCATCTGGCGCAATTGCGTCAGACTACATCTCCACTGAAGAGAAGAAGCGGGGACATTTCTATCGGGGGTTACACCCTGAGATGAAGACACATCTCATTCAGTGGAATCGCGGCACCTTCAATGACCTAGTCAATGCCGCGATTATGCAAGAGGATGCTCAGCGGGAGTTGGCAGCTGAGAAGAGGAAGCGCAGCGCTCCACCCAACAGTGGGGGTGGCGCTCCCCAAAAGTACTGGATGGTGTATCGGACGCCATCCGGGCAGCAGTGGCATCCACAGGCGCGACCTCCGCGGTTCGGGAGACGTTCGTTTCAGTCACCTCCGTTCCGTCCGCCGATGCCACCACCAAGGCAGCAGCAGCAGCAGACGGCACCCCGGGCGTTTCCACCGCCACAACGCGCCCCGGGTTTCCGTCCACCGATCAGCGGGGGACCGCCCCGCTTCACTTGCTTCATGTGTGGCCAGGCGGGCCACTTCGCGAAGGACTGTCCCCAGGGGCAGAAGAGCAGCGGGCAAGCCCAGTTCCAGGGCGGTGCTCGAGGCCGACCTCCGGTCAAGAAGGTTGGTCAGCGGACTGGTGGCGTCCGCAACCTCGACAATGAGGACACCCCAGAGGGAGACAACGTGCTGGCGGGTACGTTTACTCTCAACAATCAAGCCATCATCATACTGTTTGATTCTGGTGCAACCCACAGCTTTATAAGTGCATCCTACGTGGCTAAGCATCATATGCAAGTCTTCCCAACTGACTGCACTTATATGATTTGCTCACCGGGAGGGAAGATTTCAGCAAATATGATGATCCCAAAGGCACCTCTGTGCATTGGTGGGAAAATATATCCCACCACTTTGATAATCCTTACGGGACAAAAGATTGATGCAATCTTAGGGATGTCATGGCTACAATACCATGGCGCTGTCCTAGAGACTCGGACACGGACGGTTCATTTAAACTCTCCATTCCACCGTCCGCATTCCATGGTGTTAGACACTCCAGTCCGGGAAATTTCAGCAATTAATAATGCTGAAGATCTCAAGTTAGAAGTCATCCCCGTAGTCCGGGAGTACCCCGATGTGTTCCCGGATGATCTTCCGGGCATGCCACCTTAGCGGGAGGTCGAGTTCAAGATTGAACTTGCACCGGGACTACACCCATATCACGGAGACCATACAAGATGGCTCCGAACGAGCTGGCTGAATTAAAAGAACAACTCAATGATTTGTTGAGCAAGGGTTTCATTAGGCTGAGTTCCTCGCCTTGGGGATGCTTGGCGCTGTTTGTAAAGAAGAAAGATGAAACCCTGAGGCTGTGTGTGGATTACCAGCCGCTCAACGCCGTCACCATCAAGAATATGTACCCACTGCCCCGCATCGACATATTGTTTGATCAACTTGTGGGTGCAAGTGTGTTCTCGAAGATGGACCTTCACTCTGGATATCACCAGATAAAGATCCGAGCGGAGGATATTCCGAAGACGGCCTTCTCGACGAGATATGGATTATATGAATATCTCATCATGTCCTTTGGTCTCACAAATGCTCCAGCCCATTTCATGTATCTCATGAACTCAGTGTTCATGCCGGAGCTGGACAAGTTCGTGGTAGTGTTCATCGATGATATCTTGGTTTACTCCAAGACAGAAGCCGAACATGCCTAACACTTGAGAATCGTTCTACGACGATTACGCGACCACAAGCTCTACGCCAAGTTCAGCAAATGCGAGTTTTGGATCAGCCAAGTGCCATTATTGGGACATATCATCTCTGCGGAAGGCATTGCGGTTGACCCGAGCAAAATAGAGCAAGTGCTGAAATGGAAAGCTCCCACTTCAGTTCATGAAGTCAGAAGCTTCCTCGGGTTAGCGGGATACTATCATAGATTTATTCCAAGCTTCTCCAAGCTCGCTAAGCCGATGACAGAATTGCTGAAGAAAGGGACGAAATATGTTTGGAACACGGCGTGTGAAGGAGCGTTCCAAGCATTGGTGAAGCATCTCACCACAGCCCCGGTCTTAGCTCTGCCGGATACAACAAAGCCCTTCGACGTGTATTGTGACGTGTCCGGTATTGGGCTCGGCTGCGTGTTGATGCAGGAAGGATGTGTGGTCGCATATGGCTCACACCAACTTCGGAACCATGAGCAGCATTATCCCACTCATGATGTTGAGCTTGTTACAGTGGTTTTGGCGCTGAAAATGTGGAGGCACTATCTCCTGGGGAATCTGGTGCATCTCTACACCGACCACAAGAGCTTGAAATACATTTTCACCCAGAAGGAGCTGAACATGAGGCAAAGGAGGTGGTTAGAACTGATCAAAGATTATGAAATTGAGATTCATTACCACCCCGGCAAGGCGAATGTGGTTGCCGACGCGCTGAGTCGGAAATCACATGTCCATCACCTCACCATTACACCGGTGGAGGAGGAAGAGCCAAGTTTATACTTGGTTCCTTATGGATCTCTGTACAACCTTGCCCTCATCCCTACCATCAGTGAGGACATCATTGCAGCTCAGAAAGATGATAAAGGCATGGCACATCTCCGGAGACGGATAGACAACGGGGAGATCAAATGTTTCCGGAAGGATGATGAGGGGACACTATGGTTCAATGACCGAATAGTTGTACCCCGAGATATGGAACTGAGGAGGAAGATCCTCGATGAAGCTCACTTGTCTAAGTACTCCATTCATCCGGGCAGCAAAAAAATGTACCAGGATTTGAAAAAGAAATTTTGGTGGACACGGATGAAGCGGGAGGTAGCGAAGTACGTATCCGAGTGCGATACGTGCAGACGAGTGAAAGCGGATCATATGAGGAAATCAGGGCTGCTGCAACCCCTGAAGATCCTGGCATGGAAATGGGAAGATGTGAGCATGGATTTCATTGTGGGATTGCCCCTAACTTCCAACAAACATGATTCCATTTGGGTAATCGTCGATCGGTTAACCAAGACGGCTCAATTCATCCCGGTGAATATACGTTACAATGCCGGCAAATATGCGGAGCTGTACATAGCGAAGATTCTATGCTTATATGGGGTACCCAAGACCATCCTCTCAGATCGAGGTGCATTGTTTGTATCTCGCTTTTGGGAGCAGCTACACGCTGCATTGGGTACCAAGCTGATTAGGAGCTCCGCCTACCACCCTTAGACCGACGGACAAACAGAGAGGGTGAACCAAGTGTTAGAAGACATGTTGAGAGCATGTGCCATTCACCACGGCAGGAACTGGGATAATCACCTGCCGTTGGCGGAATTCTCGTACAACAACGGCTATCAGGCGAGTATCAAGATGGCACCGTACGAAGCTCTCTACGGTCGCAAATGTCGCACCCCATTAAACTGGTGCGAGTCCAGTGAAAGGGTCACATTCGGGGTTGATGTGGTGAACAACGCCGAAGAGCGTGTTCGGACGATTCAAGCTAATTTGAAGGCCACTCAATCCCGGCAGAAGAGCTACGCTGATAAGAGGCGTAGACCGTTGCACTTTGACGTTGGTGAACACGTGTACCTCCGTGTGTCTCCGATGAAGGGCGTGCACCGGTTCGGTGTGAAGGGGAAGCTCGCTCCCTGTTTCGTGGGACCCTATGCTATCACTGAGAAGTGTGGACCAGCGGCGTATAGACTGGAGCTACCGGCATCAATTGCTGGTGTCCATGACATTTTCCATGTCTCCCAGCTGAGAAAATATCTGAAACATACCGCTGCTGTTACTACCGAAGACATCGGCGAGTTGCAACCGGACTTGACATATGATGAATATCCGGTGGCAATTCTTGATGAGAAAGCCAGAACCACGCGTAGCATAATGTTGTGGTTCTACAAAATACTCTGAAGCAACCACACCGCCGAAGAAGCGACATGGGAGAGCGAGGAATTCCTTCACTCAAATTACCCGGAGTTCATGGCATCTCAGCACGGGTAAGTCCCTATTACATCACTATCTCTTCTTTTGTAATCTCGGGAAGAGATTCTTTTAAGGGGGGAGGGATGTAAAAGCCCAATAAAAGGGACATGCAAAAACTTTCATCACCTCACAACACTACAGTTTTGTGGTGAATATCTTGTGAAGAATTGTGAAGAGCAAGTAACCTCCATCAAAAGAGGTTTGGTTCAAAATTTCTACACATATGATAACGCATGAGCGGGTGTTCAAAAACAAACTTAGAGTCATTTACATGTTTGGACCCTAGTTGGATTAAGACCACTGAGTTGAAGTACTCAAGTGCAATGGGAGGATTTGAAAATCAGAATCTGAACTAATGTCCAACCCAAAATTCAAATGAGGGGAGGACATAAGGGTGATTCAAAACTGTTGCATTCAAACTCATGGTTGCAGCAGCTAACACAAGGATCAAAGTGCATATTTGGATGCCTTAGGTCCAAATTAGTTGGGAGGCAAAGTTTCAATAATGTTTGAAAAGGTTTGCTACCCATTTTTCCAAAAAGGATCCAAATATGCAAAGAATTCAAATATACATTTGAATTTGGGGGAAATTTGTCCAACCATACAAATGTAGCTCAGTTTGAGACTCCAAACATTTGAATTCATCACTTGCTAAGTTTTGAGATCTTTTGAGGGGTGGGGGAGCACTGACAAGTGGGTCCCACAAGTCATTGGGTGGAATAGACTTAACCCCCAAGTTTTTCCCTCTGTTTCTCAGTCAACCGAAGAGCTTCGGTCGCACACCCAGCTGCCGCGCGCGCCGTCGCCCGGGAGACAACCTCCTGATTCCCTCTCTCGCGCTGGCAACCGGGCAGCAGCTCGCTCCCCCTCTACGTGACCCCCTCTCCACGCAGCTGGGCCGAGCGTGTTGCCTTTCTCTTCCCCGACCAGCACGCGCACCAGCTCTGTTCGTTCACCGGCGCCGCTCCTCCGATTTCCCCTGTACGCCGGCGCCTGCTCGACCTTTGCCCGAGCCTCCAACACAAAAAGGGAGCACCAGTGCGTGCTCTGGCTAACCACCCCACCACCTCGCGGCGTTAGCACTTCATTCAGCCACCAATCGACGATCGCAGCTGAGGACCGAGGCCACCCGGCGGAAAACCGAGGTTGCTCTCCGTGGACAGCACACCACGGCCATTTTCACCGCCTGACTTCTACACGAAAAAGGTGTGCCTTAGTCTCCAGATAGTGTAGCTGCAACAGTCATAGCCATTGATAGACCGAGCGCGGAGAATTCCTAAGAATCCCGAGAACTAGTGCATACGGGTAGGTGTCGGTCTACCACGAAATTCAAACTGCAACGTCCAAACCCAGCTCGGGTGAGCTTGCACATACCTTCCTCACTTCTAGTGGCCCTCCTCGACCAAGAATCAAGGGATATGTCCCAGAAATGGCCGGGTTCTGGTTGTTTTCCAGGCCGCCATGGAATAATTGCTCGGGTCACCGTGGAGCTCCAGGTTGCCGACCTTTTCATGGGGTTTGGCGGCCATTTTCATCACCCTCGAGCTTCTGCGGTGCTCTCCGACCCTTTTCCGATCGTTTTGATGCGTTGTAACGCATTCCCGACCACGCAGGAACCCTAACCGCCGCTGTCACCGTCGGGCACCCTGTTCCGGTGAGCTACGGCCACCGGCGACCCCCGAGCCTAGTTCAGCGTCGCAAGTTAGGGTGGGGCGGCGAGTCTGGGGTCGGGAGATGGCCGGGAAAGCGGTTCCGGCAGGGAAAGAGGGAGTTCGGTTCATCTAAAAATTCCCAAATTTTTCCAGAATGTTCTTTAGGATGTTAGTGAACCCCTGTAAAAATTTCAGACCATTTGGAGTTGATTTGATCAGAGCAATTCAGATTTGAGGGTGCTGTGTTCAATAGAATACAAAGACATTTTCAGAGAATTTCCAAAACTTGGAAATTCAATTCTGGACAAACATTAGCTCCAAAAATGCTAGGAAAATTCAAGCAAACTCTATGAGCTATAATTGAAATTGTAGTTCACTAAGTTTGGCATGAACAGGGGTGTTACCTCAGAATTAATTCTTCTTTGCTTAATTGCTAAGAAAATTATTCTGAACAAACCATTCAATGAAAAGTGCAAAATTTTGGTCCAGAGGGTTTTCTTGTGACAAGGAACTCACACAAAAATTCTCAACTCCATTAGAGCTTTGGATCACCCCTGTCCTGCTTAACCACTTGAGGTGATCATTATGGAAGAGGGGGAAACCACTTAGCACTTAATCATGTGCTTAGGTCCAAGCCTAAACTACTAGCCCCAGTTCCATTTTAAATTCTTGAACAGAGTTCCAGTTGTTAAAAACTTGTTAGTAGAACTTGTAACAGAAACAGTACAATAAACTCATGTGCATATTCATTAACATGTAGTATTTCATTAACGTGTAGTCGCTGAAGGCGAGGAAGCTCCGGAGGTACTCGACTTCCTGCTCCCAGAAGAAGAACTAAACCCTGACCAGCAGCAACAAGGCAAGCCCCAGTTTGCATTAAGCCTTTTATAAAGTTTTACTTTGTTTACATACGTAGTGTGAAGTGTTTATGTGCATTAGGTGTAGGATGGATGAAAACCCCACTTGCATGACCAGAAATTTTCCATAAGAGTGAGGGTAGTGTCTAAGACTTCGAGTAGACAGGCTATGCTTAATGTTTCATAGGACTTCGGTACAAGTCAAGTAGTTGGAATCTACTCGCGAGTTTAGGCTTGGGACACACTGGTTCGGTTGAGTGATGTGAGATCACTTTAGTAATGAAAATGAGACTAGGCAGGGGCTAGGGCACAGCAAGAGGAAGTCTTGTGTGCGCAGCCCTGTCCGTGTTGATTGAGGACCGATCCGTGTGCGGCCCTGCTGAACAAGTATTGAACGTACCGAAGGCATATCGGATATATGGGCCCCGATAAACCGATGTAGCCTAAACCTCCGGGCGTCGAGGCATAACACACCGATTTATAGGTGTAGGTTGAGGGCAGCAAGGTGAAAATCTGCCAAAAGGCATAGAGAGATGCTCCGTGTGGGGAACCTCCTGCTCATTTCGGTGCGACCGGTTCGACGTTTGGGCTGTTGGGTGAAAGGTTGTCCCGTACGACATCGAGTGAGCGTGCTGTGCAGCTCCACGGGTGGGTGTACGTGACGTGCTCTTTGGGTTTCCCTGGAGTTGTATATCGAGTCGATTCGTCGTCCCTCATGGTGACGAGTACCGCTTGTTCACTGCAACGTAGATAATTTATGAAATGTTATGCTTCAATATTGCTGTTATGATATAATTGTTTTGCGACATGTGTGCCCCTAAATATTGCTTACTAAATTTCAGATTCCTGAACTGTTAAACTTGTGGCTAAAAGATGAACTAAGGATGAACTTGTAGGCGTGTCCGTTTGCTGCAATTATACCATCCCATGTTCATTGTACCCTACATGTAGAGTTTCATGCTTAGGTGAGTCGGTTAAGTCTTGTTGAGCCATCGTTCTCATGGTTGCTGCTTAAGTGTTTTTAAGGTGAGGAGCCACCCACGGACTCGGGTTATGAGTCCACCGGCGAGGGTTACCCTCCGTCCGGGACTACGGATGAGTGGGAGCCGTACACGCCGCGCTGAGCTGAGACGTGCAGCTAGTGTGGGTTTCCCTAGGGCGGGGCAACCAACTTTTGCTAGATAGGCGGGCGTGAGTTGTGTAAATTAGACTTCTGCTGTGTAACATAAACAACAGTTTGTAACTGAAGTTTGTACCATATGCACAGTTCAGTTGTTTTTCCATGTAATATATTATGTTCTTATGACGTGTGCTGTCAGGTGTCGCATCGTGCGGCACCACCCTCTGCGATCCTGGAATGAGCGGATCCCGGTCCGCAACACGGGCATAGAGAGATGCTCTGTGTAGGGAACCTCCTGCCCGTTTCGGTGCGACCGGTTCGATGTTTGGGCTGTTGGGTGAAAGGTTGTCCCGTAGGACATCGAGTGAGCGTGCTGTGCAGCTCCACGGGTGGGCGTACGTGACGTGCTCTTCGGGTATCCCAGCAGGTGTATATCGAGTCAATTCGCCGTCCCTCGCAGTGAAGAGTACCACTTGGTCACTGAGTCGTGACGTAGGGTAATATATGAAATGTGATGATTCAATATTGCCGTTATGATATAATTGTATTGCTACATGTGTGCCACCAAATATTGCTCACTAAATTTCATATTTATGAACTGTTAACTTGCGGCTAAAAGATGAACTAAGGATGAACGTGTAGGCGTGTCCACATGCTAAAAGTTACCATCCCATGTTCGTGTAAACTGCATGTAGAGTTTCATGCCTAGGGGAGTCGGTTAAGTCTTGTTGAGCCATCGTGCTCACGGTTGCTGCTGTAAGTGTTTTTCAGGTGAGGAGCATCCCACGGACTCGGGGTACGAGTCCACCGGCGAGGGTTACCCTCCGTCGGGGACCACGGCTGAGTGGGAGCCGTACAAGCCGCGGTGAGCTGAGGAGTGCAGCTAGTGTGGGTTGCCCTAGGGCTGGGCAACCGACTTTTGCTAGATAGACGGGCGTGGGTTGTACAAATTTAGTTTCCGCTGTGTAATATAAACACTAGTTTGTAACTGGAGTATTGTACGACTTTGTACATTTCAGTTGGTTTTCTATGTAATACAATGTGTCCATATGATGTGTGCTGTCGGGTGCCCCATCGTGCGGCACCACCCTCTGTGATCTTGGATGAGCGGATTCCGGTCCGCCACAGGCTGGTATTAGAGCCGCATTGGGGATAGCACGCTAACTAAGGACTGTATTATGGGAAAACTTAGGTTTACGGTGAGGATTCGCTAGTTTGCCCAAGTAACGACTATATTAGCATAGTTACTTAAAGTGGCAAGACTAACATATGTGTTATAATTCTGAATTTTACTTATGTAACGACGCACCTACGCTCAGGTAAAAATGGTAAGGAACACCACAGAAAGCGGTTCAATTTCGGTTAGCTCGCCTGACGAGGAATTTGGTTCAGGGATAGGTCTCACAGCTTGGTGTGAGACGTCAATATGAAACTCTTGGACTCTTCATGTTCCTGAGTTCATATGAAACGCTGATCCCTAGCGTGCATTAGGCAAGTAAGTGGAGACCCCATTGTGTGGTCAGTATCGCGATAGTGTGTTCGTCTGGAAATAGCCTAGGAGGACATACGCAGTGCTTGCCATCGGCGTGCCCTGCAGGGCAGTGGGTGGTATCTGTTGGGGTGATGAAATTCCCAACCGTAACGACCCGTTCGCGGTCTACTCGGGTTCCCCGTCGTGTGGTGTTAAAACAATATCACGTACCTTGAGACGTGGCTTAACTCAAGGACGGCCGTATGGCAATGATACGGGCGTTTGTATTTACTTTCAAATATGGCCCTGCCTGAAATGAAAAATAACCCTTGAGTGCATCATGATTGTGTAGTATTCTGCAGATACTAACCACTTATGTATGCCGTGTAGTATAGTGTGTGAGAGCCCGTTTAGTGCCACAATTGAGACGTATATGCCGGTATAATCCGGTTAGGATTTTCTTTTTGTGAGGAACGTAGTACCGACATATAATAGGCAGTGCATGAAATATAAGGATAACAAGGAACTAAAAGCACTAAGTTTCAACATTTAGGACCCTGGTTGGGTAGAAAAATTCAATAGTGGATCAGTGTAGCTCCAAGGGATTGAAAAACAGAGTGCTCTATTTTGGGTAGCAAGTTGGCTGAATTTTGACAGAGCATAACTCACAGATTCTTTCGCCAATGGAGGTGTGGAATATAGTTCTGGAAAGTTATTTAAGTACTCTACAACTTTGTTGTAGAGCCCCAGAGCTGAATCACACCTTAAGATGGCTTAAATTCCAGAAGAACGTAAACTATCCAGAACCAGGACAGATTTAAACTACACTCTTGGCTGTTCTGTTTTTCCAGCATAACTTTCTGTAGGAAAATCTAAAGTTATCATATGATATATTCTTGGAAAGGGTAGGAGATGTGTTACATCTTTGTAATTCAAAGTTTCTGAAATTTCAGCACAGAACTCAATGGAAATTAGAGTTGAAAACAGCAACTTTCAATGGAGGGGCTGTTGAAATTCTCCCAGAAATTCTGTTGACTTTGAATTACCATAACTTTTTAACCAGAGCTGATCTGAGGGCAAATAAATACTCGTTGGAAAGATACTGAAGTTAGCTTTAACTTTGGTATTCAGCTTGAGTCATGAATATGAGAGAACCAGGTCAAAATCTGGAATATGTAGGAACTGGTCATTCGGGCAGAGGGATGACAGTTGAACTCAATTGAGAGATTGTTGTACCCTAGGGGGTTTAAGTACTTCCAATGGGGTAGAACATACTCATGAGCGGTTATCTTCAACTAGTGAAAGATTTGAGTGTATGTCCTGCTCAAGCTTCTTTTGCTAGACACCATGTTTGTGTCGTATTGATGATAAAAGGGTAGTATACGTGATGACAAAGCGATTTTAACGTCTCGTAGTGACCAAACCTAGTTGAGATGAACTTCCAAAGAGGAAGTCCATCAAATTGGATTTAACTAGCATGTATTTGGTCTGGTAATGGTGTAGCTTGTACAAAGTTATTACATTATCTGTATACAAGATGTATCGCATGTTTTTACACTCATTATGTTTTACGCCATGGCGCAGCGGTAAAACTGTTGCCTTGTGACCATGAGGTCACGGGTTCGAGTCCTGGAAACAGCCTCTTGCAGAAATGCAGGGAAAGGCTGCGTACAAAAGACCCAAGTGGGTCGGACCCTTCCCCGGACCCTGCGCAAGCGGGAGCTACATGCACCGGGCTGCCCTTCTTTATGTTTTACGCCATTTTATTGGACTGCATGAAGTATGCTGTGGGACTGATGTTTATTGTCGTATGGTTGCAGATGGTTCGCACTTGGACCACGCATGAGATTGGTGGCTCTAGCCAGCAGGGGGGTGATGACTCCCAGCCACCAGCCTACGACAGCACCCCGCAGCAACATCCACCACCGCCGCCTCCGCTTACGCTAGCGGATGTGATTGCGGCACCGGTGGGTGGTCGTGAGGAGCAGACCGACCTGCTCTGCACGATCGTGCAGAATACGTCCCAGGCGGGTAGCATCAAGAGAGGGGGCCTCGTGAGCCCCATGTTGTGACGTACTCTGATTTCATGAGTATGCACCCTCCGGTGTTCACAGAAGCAGCAGAACCCCTGGAGGCCGACAACTGGCTGCGGACAATTGAGTCCAAGTTCAGGCTGCTCCAATTTACGAAGCAGCTTCACGGTGCCGCTGGTGCGTTGTGGGTGAATCATGTCGCCTCACGTCCGGCTGGCCATGCCGTGGAGTGGGAAGAATTCCGGGAGGCGTTCCGCGCCTACCATATCCCTCCCGGGATAATGAAGCGGAAGTTCCAAGAGTTCTTGGAGCTGAAGCAGGGCGGGAGGAGTGCCCACGACTACTCCCGTGACTTCAACCATCTGGCGCAATATGCGTCGAATTATGTCTCCACCGAGGAGAAGAAGCGGGAGCACTTCTATCGGGGATTACATCCCGAGATAGACTCATCTCGTCCAATGCAATCGCGGCACATTCAATGATCTAGTCAATGCCGCGATCATGCAAGAAGATGCTCAGCGGGAGTTGGTGGCTGAGCAGCGGAAGCATAGTACGCCACCCAGCAGTGGGGGAGGAGCTCCCCGGAAATACCGCATGGTGTATCGGACACCATCCGGTCAGCAGTGGCATCCACCGGCGCGATCTCAGCAGTTCAGGGGTCGTTCTTTTCAGCCACCCTTGTTCCGACCGCCGATGCCACCACCGTGACAGCAACAGCAGCAGCAGATGGTACCCCGGGCGTTTCCACCTCCACAACGCGCCCCGATATTCTGTCCGCCGATCAGCGGAGGACCGCCTCGCTACACTTGCTTTACGTGTGGCCAGGCAGGCCATTTCTCGAAGGACTGTCCCCAGGGGCAGCAGAGCAGCGGGCCAGCCTAGTTCCAGGGCGGTGCTCGAGGCCGACCTCTGGTCAAGAAGGTTGGTCAGCGAACTGGGGGCGTTCGCAACCTCGACAATGAGGACGCCCCAGAGGGAAACAACGTGCTGGCGGGTACGTTCACTCTCAACGATCAAGCAATCATCATATTATTTGATTCGGGTGCAACCCACAACTTCATAAGTGCATCATATGTGGTTAAGCATCAACTGGAAGCCTTTCCAACCGAGTGCTCTTATATGATCTGCTCACCAGGAGGAACAATTTCAGTAACTATGATGATTCCAAAAGCACCACTGTGCTTAGATGGGAAGATATATCCCACCACTATGATTATTCTTGAGGGGCAGAAGATTGATGCAATCTTAGGGATGTCATGGCTAAGCTACCATGGCGCTGCCCGAGAAACGTTATCACGGACGGTTCACCTTAACTCCCCACTACACCGTCCACAGTCCCTCATATTGGACAATCCAGTCCGGGAAGTTTCAGCAATTAATAATACTGAAGCTCACAAGTTAGAGGACATCCCCGTAGTCCGGGAATATCCCGACGTGTTTCCGGATGATCTTCCGGGCATGCCACCTGAGCGGGATGTCGAGTTCAAGACTGAGCTTGCACCCGGGACTACTCCTATCTCACAGAGACCATACAAAATGGCTCCAAATGAGCTGGCTGAATTGAAAGAGCAGCTCAATGATCTGTTAAGCAAAGGTTTCATTAGGCCAAGTTCCTCGCCTTGGGATGCTCGGCGCTGTTCGTAAAGAAAAAGGATGAAACCTTTAGGCTGTGTGTGGATTACCGGCCGCTCAACACCGTCACCATCAAGAACAAATACCCACTGCCCCGCATTGACATTCTGTTTGATGAGCTTGTGGGTGCAAGTGTGTTCTCCAAGATGGACCTTTGCTCTAGATATAATCAAATAAAAATCCGGGTGGAGGATATACCGAAGAAGGCCTTCTAGACGAGATATGGCCTATATGATTATTTCATCATGTCTTTTGGTCTCACTAATACTCCGGCACATCTCATGTATCTCATGAACTCGGTGTTCATGCCGGAGCTGGACAAGTTCGTTGTGGTGTTCATCGATGATATCTTGGTTTACTCCAAGACAAGCAGAACACGCAGAACACTTGAGGATTGTTCTTCCACGATTGCGGGACCATAAGCTATATTCCAAATTCAGCAAATGTAAGTTTTGGATCAGCCAAGTGCCATTTTTGGGACACATCATCTCTGTGGAAGGCATTGCGGTTGACCCAAGCAAAATTGAGCAAGTGCTGAAATGGAAAGCCCCTACTTTTGTCCATGAAGTCAGATGCTTCCTCGGCTTAGCGGGATATTATCGGAGATTCATTCCAAGTTTCTCCAAGCTTGCTAAACCGATGACTGAATTGTTGAAAAAGGGAACAAAGTATGTTTGGAACTCAGCATGTGAAGGAGCGTTCCAAGCATTAGTGAAGCATCTCACAACAGCCCCGGTCTTAGCTCAACCGGATACAACCAAGCCCTTCGACGTGATTTTGATGCGTCCGGCATTGGGCTTGGCTGCATGTTGATGCAGGAGGGACGCGTGGTCGCATATGGCTCACGCCAACTTCGAAACCATGGGCAGCACTATCCGACTCATGATCTTGAGCTCGCTGCTGTGGTTTTGGCGCTAAAAATGTGGAGGCACTATCTCCTGGGGAATTTGGTGCATCTCTATACCGACCACAAGAGACTGAAGTACATTTTCACCCAGAAGGAGCTGAATATGAGCAAAGAAGGTGGTTAGAACTAATTAAAGATTATGAGATTGATATTCATTACCACCCCGGCAAGGCGAATGTGGTTGCCGAAGCGTTGAGTTGGAAATCACATGTCCATAACCTCACCATTACATCGGTGGAGGAGGAAGAGCCGAGTTTATACTTGGTTCCTTATGGATCGCTCTACAACCTTGCCCTCGTCCCTACCATTAGGGAGGAGATCATTGCAGCTCAGAAAGTTGACAAGGGCATGGCACATCTCCGGAGACCGATAGACAACGGGGAAATCAAATGTTTCCGGAAAGATGATGAGGGGACGCTGTGGTTCGATGATCGCATAGTCGTACCCCGGAACATGGAGCTGAGAAAGAATATCCTTGATGAACCTCACTTGTCTAAATTCTCCATTCATCCAGGCAGCAACAAAATGTACCAAGATTTGAAAAAGAAATTTTGGTGGACACGGATGAAGAGGGAAGTGGCTAGGTACGTATCCGAGTGTGATACGTGTAGACGAGTGAAAGCTGATCATATTGCAAGAATCCTATGCTTGCATGGAGTACCCAAGACCATAGTCTCAGACTGAGCGGCACTATTTGTATCTCGTTTCTGGGAGCAGTTGCACACTGCTTTGGGTACTAAGCTGATTAGAAGCTCCACCTATCACCCTCAGACAGATGGTCAAACAGAGAGGGTGAACCAAGTACTAGAAGACATGTTGAGAGCGTGCCATCCACCATGGTAGAAACTGGGATGATCATCTGCCGTTGGCGGAATTCTCGTACAATAACGGCTATCAAGCGAGTATCAAGATGGCACCCTATGAGACTCTCTACGGTCGCAAATGCCGCACCCCACTGAACTGGTGCGAGTCCGGTGAAAGGGTCACATTCGGGGTTGATGTGGTTAACGACGCTGAAGAGCGCGTTCGGATGATTCAAGCCAACTTGAAGGCCACTCAATCCTGGCAGAAAAGCTACGCTGATAAGAGGCGTAGACCGATGCACTTTGACGTCGGGGAGCACGTGTACCTCCGTGTATCTCCGATGAAAGGCGTGCACCGGTTCGGCGTGAAGAGGAAACTTGCTCCCCGATTCATTGGACCTTATGCCATTACCGAGAAGTGTGGACCAGTGGCGTATAGACTTGAGCTACCTGCATCTCTTGCTGGTGTTCACGATGTTTTCCATGTTTCACAACTGCGAAAATGTCTGAAGTATACAGCTGCTGTTCCCACCGAAGACATCGGCGAGCTGCAACCGGATTTGACGTATGATGAATATCCAGTGGCAATTATTGATGAGAAGGCTCGGACCACACGTAGCTGAACGCTTTGGTTCTACAAGATACTCTGGAGCAACCACACCGCCGAAGAAGCGACGTGGGAGAGCGAGGAATTTCTTCGCTCAAACTACCCGGAGTTCATGGCGTCTCAGCACGGATGAGTTCCAATTACATCGCTGTCTCTTCTTTTGTAATCTCGGGACAAGATTCTTTTAAGGGGGGAGGGATGCAAAAGCCCAAGAAAAGGGACTTGCAAAAGTGATCATTTTCATCACCTCACAACACCACAGCTCGTCTTGTGAATATCTTGTGAACACTTGTGAAGAGCAAGTAACCACCATCAAAAGGGTGCTTAGAGGGGAAAGCCCTAACTTCCAAAAGGTGGGATTTCTACACATGAATATGAAAGGTGAGCTCACCCCTAGAATCTAAATAGTCTTGGGAAGGCTCAGGCCAAATTTCATGCAAATCCAATACTTTTTAAGGCACTTTTGGAGGCATTTGAAAAAGGGGCTAATTTGAATGTAAATACAAATTGCAGTCACTTTCATCACTTGAATTCAAAAGTTGACTTCATATTCAAACTCAGCACATTTTTATGAGTTAGTCCACTAATTTTTATCCTCATTGGAGTTCATCTTGTCGGGGGCTAAATTTGCATTATTCAAAATCTGAATTTCAATTTCAGTTCAAATGTGCAACAAATTTAGCTAAATCAATTCCAATTTGAGGAAACCAAATTCAAACTATGACTTGGTGATTAAGACTCTCATTCAATTGTGAGTAGCTTGGATATTTTCAGTAAAATCAGAGAGGAAAAACTAGAAGAGAATTAGAGGGGAGGGACCCACTTGTCAGTAGCCTTCACACTGAAGTTTTCTTCGGGTTGATCTTTTTCGCCCGGCCGAAGCTGCATGCGCCAGCCAGCCCCGATGTCGGCGCCTGACCGACTTGCCATTGCCACCTCCTGCTCGAGGGAAGCACTGAGTGCAACACGTGATCAGCATGCTGTGCCACGTGAATCTTCACTCTCTTCTTCATCGTCTCCTTCCGCATCGAAAGCCGAACTCGCACAAGCGCCGACCTCCTCTGCTCCCCGGCGTCCGAAAGCTAGAAGCCGTTTCGTGCCTGACAAGCTACACGAAAAAGGTCCACTCCACGGTGCTTGACACGCTCGTGCCGACCGCTCCTCCTCTCGTGCTTCGCTGGGGTAGAATTTCTCCGGTTAGTCATTCGGGGTTCCAAGGACCGAATCATTCAAAACTCGGAAATTCGTAATGAGTAGTTCACCACAGAGGATTCCGAGCTACACACACGGTATGCACTGGTCCACGGCCACCTAGGATAAAAAACCAGCGAAAACCATGGACTAGTGTTGCTGTTCTTTGAAATTTTCCCGGTCACGGCCGTTTTAGCCCTAGGTTGACGGTGAGGTCATAGTTGCGGTCGTTTTCACGGGGATCAGTGCTCATATCTGTGATCAGCAAGTCTCAGCGTAGCTCTCCGAGCAAACCGCGTCGAAAAGGTGCAGAGGACACCGAGTTCGACGTCGCCGATGAGCTCCCGGCCGCTGTCACCGTTGCCAGCACTATTCCGGCCGTCGCCGAGCTCCGGTGAGTGCACCACCGTGTTTCCCAGGCAAAAATATGCACAGGCGGCAAGTCTCCTCGAAGGTCGGGCAGCAGAACGCCTGGCGGCGAGCTCTCCGGCGAAGGGGGCGGCGGGGAGCCGCGGGAGCGCGAGGTAGATGAAGCCCTGTGGGCCCCATGTGTCAGCCTCTGTTTAAACAGCGCCGGATCGGCTGTGGCACCGTGATCTAGTGCGACTGCGCAGGAGACTCTGTGGACCCCAGTGTGGTTCCGTTGCGGTGCTGACACGTAGCCCGGGGACCATACCAGCCTGTTTAAACTTTATTTGAATTTTCAGTTTAGTTCAAACTTCAAATGCACATAACTTCTGCTAGGATGCTCCAAATTCAGTGAACCAAATTTTGCTGAACTCAGCTTTTTGGGTACTTTCCAGCAACACAAATTTCAGCTAATGAAACTTAAAAATTTTCCAGAATTAATTCACTAAATTTTAAACTGTTAGGAATTTTATCTGGAGAATTACTGTATGAAAAATTCTGAAATTTGGCTGGGAGGTTCACTGAAAAATCCTTGAGTCACAGTAAAATTTTCACACCCACACAAGTTCATTTAGTCCCCCTAATGGTGTGATTAAATGAACTGCCCTGAGAAAATAGAAAAATGTACCGAAACATTTTTTCAGATTTTCTCAAATCTTGTCTAGGGCATAACTTCATCTGAAATTCTTCAAATGACATGAAACCAATTCCATTAGAACTATCTCAAATTCTATTTTCAGAAAGTAAGGGTTGGAGCCATGAAAACCCCTGGAATTCCTTAGAGGCTCTAATTTTGACCAAATGGGCTTTTATTTGTACAAGGCTCAAATAAACTTTGTTTCAAATGAAGCTTGGTCAAGACTCTGGTTAGGACCCTACCGAGCCACCATAAAAATTTCAGAGCCAAAGGGGAGGGCTAGCTAGAATTATGGACTTTACATATTCAAGTTCAAACATTGCATTTAAGTTGACATATAGTATATCGTTTACGTGTAGTCATTGAAGGCGATGAAACTCCAGAAGTGCTCGACTTCCTTCTTCTAGACGAAGCTCTAACCACTGACCAGCAGCAACAAGGAAAGCCCCGGTTCGCATTAACCCATTTTTCAAAGTTTTGCTTTATGAATACTTAGTATGTGGTATGGATGTGCATTAGGTGTAGGATGGATGAAACCCAAGTGCATAACCAGAATTTTTCCTACAAGTGTGAGGGTAGTGTCTAAGTCCTCGAGTAGACGGGCTATGCTTAATGATTCATAGAACTTCGGTACAAGTCGAGTAGTTGGAATACTCGCGAGTTAGGCTTGGGACACACGGGATTGGTTCGAGTGATGTGAGCTCACTTAGTAATGAAAATGAGACTAGGCAGGGGCTAGGGCACAGCAAGAGGAAGTCTTGTCTTCGCACCCTGTCCGTTTAGATTGAGGACCGATCCGTGTGAGGCCCACGTTGATCAAGTTTGAACGTACCGAAGGCATATCGGATATATGGGCCCCGTTAAACCGATGTATCCTAAACCTCCGGGCATTGAGGCATACCACACCGATTTATAGGTGTAGGTTGAGGGCAGCAAGGTAGAAATCTGCTAACGGGCATAGAGAGATGCTCCGTGTAGGGAACCTCCTGCCCGTTTCGTTGCGACCGGTTCGACGTTTGGGCTGTTGGGTGAAAGGTTGTCCCGTACGACATCGAGTGAGCGTGCTGTGCAGCTCCACGGGTGGGCGTACGTGACGTGCTCTTCGGGTATCCCTGCAGGTGTATATTGTGTTGATTCTCTGTCCCTCGGGGTGAAGAGTACCACTTGGTCATTGAGTCGTGACGTAAGGTGATATATGAAATGTGATGATTCAATATTGCTGTTATGATATAATTGTATTGCTACATGTGTGCCACCAAATATTGCTCACTAAATTTCATATTTATGAACTGTTAACTTGCAGCTAAAAGATGAACTAAGGATGAATATGTAGGTGTGTCCACTTTCTAAGAGTTACCCTCCCATGTTTGTGTAAACTGCATGTAGAGTTTCATGCCTAGGGGAGTCGATTAAGTCTTCTTGAGCCATCGTGCTCATGGTTGCTGCTATAAGTGTTTTTCAGGTGAGGAGCATCCCACGGACTGGGGATACGAGTCCACCGGCGAGGGTTACCCTCCGTCAACCACGGCTGAGTGGGAGCCCTACATGCCGCGCTGAGCTGAGGAGTGCAGCTAGTGTGGGTTGCCCTAGGGCTGGGCAACCGACTTTTGCTAGATAGACGGGCGTGAGTTGTACAAATTTAATTTCCGCTGTGTAATATAAACACTAGTTTGTAACTGGAGTATTGTACGACTTTGTACATTTCAGTTTGTTTTCTATGTAATACTGTGTCCTTATGATGTGTGCTGTCGGGTGTCGCATCGTGCGGCACCACCCTCTGTGATCCTGGATGAGCGGATTCCGGTCCGCCACATTTCCTATGCTGCAAAGTCGACTTTTTGTGAAGTAGAAAATTTCCTGAGTCCATAGGAATTGGTTTTACCATTTTTGGAGTTTCCCACATGGATATATGGATTTTACAAGGATAGGGAAAAAGTCTGAAAATGTCTCTGTTTATTTTTCCCATTTTTCAGAGACATAAGGAATGAACACATCATTTTACCAAGCAAATGGGGTCCAATGCCTCTGAAATTATTACTGGAGTTCAAGGAATTTTGGAAGAATGTCCTGTCAAAATTTGGGAATTTTCCAATAAACATAACTCATGTAAAAATTCATATAATATTTTTAAAAGAGTTAATGAGCCAAATCCAAGGATTTTCATAAATATTGGGCTGCACCCATGGATAGTACTCTTTGATAGGAATCCAACAAAATTTGTTTCACAATTTTTGGACATTCCCACACAAAGTTATGGCTCTCCAAAGTTTGAACTGAAGTGGGAAAATCTGGAAATGTTTAAATACCGACAGTGGGTCCCACTCGCCAGCCCTCTTCTTCTACCTCGCGCCAAACAGGGCAGTGGCGGGTCCCTCCGGCGAGGGTCGCTGGAAAGGCACTTCCGGGCCACCCTCCGACCCCGTGCTGCCCCCCCCCCCCCTTTCCACCATGCTGAACATGTTGGTGAGGTCGCCGGCGACCGAAACTCGCCAGAAAACAGGGCGCACCGATGACAGCAAGAACTAGGGTTCCGGCGAGTTTGTGGCGGCTCATTTCTTCACCAAATGATCGGTTCTTGGGTTCTACAGAACCAGGGGATCGTGTAAAAGATCGACATGAGGTCTAAACAAGCTGGGGAGCGCTCCAAACCTATTGGCACCGTGCGCCTGACGTGGTCCAGCGGTATACCCTCGAAAAGAACTCGGATTCCACGCTCTACACTCAATTTCTCAGTCTAAAATCAATGGAGGAGGTGTGCTAAGTAGTTAAGATCCTGTGTGTGAAGTTTGAAACACAACCAACATAAATTGATGATGAATTTTGCAATTCCTTACCTCAAGGTCAGTTTCTGCCGCCCGGGAGAAAATCTTTAAATTCTCCCTCTGTGATCAATGGCTAGGGCTGAGCTTCAGAGGTGAGCCACTAGACTTGTCGGTGCACCGATGGGGTGGCTTGCTTGGGCGTGATCACCCTTGGTTCGGGCTGTCCACGGTGACCATTTTGGTTTCTTCGGTTTCAACACGGGAGCAGTGGCAACTCTGCTGTTTCTAGGCGCCAGTGAGTTCGGGACAGAGGGGTGAAGTTGCTAGCCGGCTAGAGCACTCATGGTCAAAACTTTTTGCTGTGGGAAGCTCGGGCAAGGGGAGCTGGGTTGCTATGGTGTGCTCAGGCGAACAGAGAGCACAGCGGGCTGTTTGTGTTTACGGGAGCAAACCACAGAGGCTGAGATCGAGCTGGGAGAGGCAAACTAGCGTTGTTGCACTTGCTGTGATGATCAGCACGAGTAAAGGACGATCCAGCAGGAGGTGGCGTCGGGAGTGGATGGCACCGATCTGCTGCTGTCGCGCGCTCAGTCGAGGAAGAACAGAGCCGAGTCGGTTCGGTTACCTGTGTGTATGACATGTGGGCCACAGCCCCAAATATCTCCCCCCTCCGTGCTTTAATTTTTCCCGCACCACCTTCGTCCAAATTCAAACAAAATTGGACGGTAGATTAAACAAATTATGAGGAACTCGAATCTGAAATCAGATTTCAAAATTGAGCACGTTTGGTTCATTTTCCAAATTCAAATTTGAATTTGAACTCTCCCTCGAATATTCTTTGGAATAATTGGTATACGAGCTCCAAAAATATCCAGATTTGGATCACGAGCTCATTGATACATGAGGAATGCATCAGTGAATTCATTTGTATGCATGTGGGCAATCTGAACATGAATTCTTTCAAAAGAATTCAAATTGTGTTTAAATTCCATCTACTCCAGTAATAGAGAAGGTGCACATGAGTTAGAGTTTTTGGAAGTGAAATTCTTTCCCCCTAGGTTAACATGTGTTGAGCATGTGCTAGAGAAAAGTTTTACTCCCTCACATGTCTATTTGTTGTGTTTATCATTTTATGTGACACAAACATAATCTGTCTTCGCCTTAGCTTTGTTTTATCAGTTGAAATCAACTTTAGAAAAGTTAGGGCTGTTACACTTACTGCCGGGACGGATCACTTGGCCCCCTGTAGAAGTTCAGGGTGTGCGGCCGGTCTCGTATAGGTAACACCCTCTGACGAATCATGGTATGAAGAAGATGAGCTCCCAAAAGTACGCTGTTCTTGAGGCTTCTGATGTGCCGAAGGATCGGATCGAGCTTACCCATCTTCCTCCTCGGTGTTCCCCACTTCCAGGAATGTTGCTCCCTGAAGACCTGCCCGAAAAGAGCGGAAGGGTATAGGCGTCGTCCTTGATATAAAATCATTGACACTACCACCCGGTCGGAAGAGGAGGTTGGAGCGTGATGATGAAGTCTGTCTTCCCCCGACGCAATTCGATGACGGCGCCTCCCACGGACGGAAGCTTAACTGGATCAGACGACGGCTGCACGCTGAAGAAGTGCCTCCACAGCCCAAAATGAGGAATCATCCCCAGATAGGATTCGCGCAAGATGATGAATAGCACCACCTGAAGCACGCCGTCTGGCATCAGATGGTGAAGCTCCATTCCGTACTCGTACAGCAGGCATTTCACCGAGACAACGAGGGGCGTGTCACACAAGGGAAAGTAGCGTCCTTTTTTCTTCTCTCTGGCGGAGGCACCGGGAAGAAAGATGTGAGGAACCGTCCAATTTGAATCCATGTTAGATGCATTAGGTCGCTGTCCATCAACGTCACGCGAGCTACAAACGCGACCAACACAAAATCCAACTTCGGTAGTCCACCGATATGCTCCTAATCATCCCAGGATCACAGCATATCGGTTCACAACATTGCACACATCACAAGCACATGAATAAACCACAAGTTCACAAATATTACTGATTATAATGTGCATGGAAGTAGTGACAAGTTTCTGAAATTTTACATGTCCAATAAGCAATGTTACAGTTAATCCTCCAAGATTCTAAGGATAACATTGCTCAATAATGGTTAGGTTCAGGTTTGAGACAACAAAATATAAAAGCCTATGCAGCGGAAGTCATCATTTTGAAACAACAAAATTCCAGCAGTGCCTGCCCACAACACCACTGCCCACGTCAAGTGAAAACAGCACATTACTCCTCCCCATCACCGGATGGCAGGGAAGAAGTAACCAAACACCATAGAGGTCTCACCTGCAAAACTTCAACAAAACAAACATGAGTACGAAGCTACTCGCAAGACTTACACATATGGTATATATAGCCTGACTACAAGGAGTATAAATATGGCAGTGGCAAGGGTATATGTGGGGGACCACCCCGTGGTTCACCCACTCCAGGATCGCATAGGGTGGTGCGGTGCGATGCGGCACCCAACAGCACACACGAAAAGAATTAAGAACAACATACAAACTTTTATTTGATATAAAACAGCGGAAGTCTTTTACAAAACTTAACTAACAGCGGAAGTATTATACATAGATGGCCCCTCATCCTAACTATGCAAAAATGCAGCCGTCCAGCCCAGGGACGCTACACACTAGCAGCAAGTAACCGGAGATCACGGCGGCGTGCAGGGCTCCAACTCGGCCGTGAACCCCGACGGGGGCATCGCCCCATCCTCGGAACCTTCCTCATAACTCTCACCTGCACACAGCTCAAAATATTGCAACCGTGAGCACGATGGCTCAGCAAGGCTTAACCGACAACCCTAAGCATAGAACTCTAAATGTAAGGATGTGTAAGATAGGAAAAGAACTTTGCAATAAAGACACGCCTACATGTTGATCCTTACTTTCAGTTTTATAGCAACAGTTTATTGAGCCTTAGGCAGCCCATACATCGGAAGTCCACAATCAAACAAGAAACGCTTTCCTTCGATGTGGTGATGCCCAAAGTGGAATAGAAACTTAATTAGCTCTATAAATACAGCATACAAGGTTTCAAGACATTAATAGTTCAATACAGCATATTCAGTTGGCTTATTTCACTTCTTACTACGTCAAAGCGCAGTGAACAAGCGGGTACTCAAATAACCGCGAGGGACGGTGATTGCAACCAGAAGACACCCGGATAACACGTTGCATACACCCACTTTCAGAAGCGTGATTCCACACCCCTTCCTACTCTGTTGTATGCAACAACCTTCCAAAGGGAACCCAAATGCCGAACCGGTCCATCTGTAACGGGCAGGAGGTCCCCGCGTGGAGCGTGACTGTGCCCACTGGCAGATTTACACCTTGCTACCCTCAACCCACTCCTATTTACGGTTGGGTAAGCCTCGGCACCCAGGTTAACCAATTACATCGGTTTCCTGGTTTCCATATGCCAGTATGCATCCGGTACTCTTTGATGCTTATCCAGCAGGGCCGCACACGGACGGTCCTCAACCGACGCCAACAGGGCTAGGCACGTGAGACCTCTACTCACTGCATCCTATCTCCCCTGCTGGGTCTCATTTTCACAAGTCAAGCCATTTTCTACCTCTTCTCATTCTGTGTGATAAGTACTATCTCGCGAGTAGCTTCCAACCACTCGACTTCTACCGAGATCCTAAACATTAGCATGGCATTCTCTACTCATCGAGTTTGTAAATTACCCAACCCTTTATAGTAGTTAAAAAGGCTATGCAAGTGGGGTTTCAATCACCCTAACTCTAACGCATACATTTCAACCTCGACATAAGTGATACAAATGAAAAGCTTTATAAATGGTACTTCAGTGCAAACCGGGGCTTGCCTGGTTGCGAGTTAAATGGGAAGTCAGCTTCTGGTGGGAGGACGTCCAAGGGCTCCGGTGCGTCCTCAACTTCGGTCACTATTATGAAATGTAGTAAAATATACGTGTAAGTATTAAGGACTTATAAGAGGTAACTTCTATTCATGGATACTGCTATTTAGGATCCTTAATTGTGAAATCCCAAAAACTCAAGCAAGTGGAGCTGCAGTTCACACCGAGAAAAGGAGAGGGAATTTAAACTTTTGAATTTAACGGTGTGAGCTCCAAGTCGAAACTTGAACTTGCAAAAATTCCCGAACACGGAGATTTAAAGCTATCATTGGGTTCTCCACACATCCAATAATAGCACGGCAAATTTTCATAGAATTTAAAAAGGATTTCCTATTTGTTAGAATTTAAACGGGAGAAAATTTGAATTTGAATTTAAATCTCAGTTTCAAATTCCAACTTCACCGAAATTCAAATTTGAGTGCACCATTGTGTTCCTCTCCTCCAAATTTTATCAAATTTGGAGCTCGTTGCTATTTTTAAACAGAAATTGGGGGATAAGGGGGAGAGGTGGACCCCATCTGTCAGCTACACAGGGAGTGAACCGCCTCTGTTTTCCTCCATCGCGCGAGCTCCCGACAGCACATCGGCAGCAGACTTCAGGACGAAGTTTTTGGGCGCCACCTCCTGCTCTCAGCTCGGTTGCGTTGCCCCTATCCATCCCACGTACGAGCCTGGTTGTTTCTCTCTCGCTCAACCAGCTCTCTGTTCTTCCTCCCGAGCAGAACCCTGCCGTTCTTCTTCTCTCCATCGCACAGCAAGCACTGGAGCCCGATTGCTCGAGCCCCCAACAGCAAATAGCTGCGCCCAAGGGTGCTCTAGCCGGCCAGCAACGTTCCCCCACAGCCCCGAGCTCCTTAGCACCGGAAATCAGCAAAAGTTCTGCAGCTTTAAGGTAAAAGCTGAAAAACCGAACTGGTCGTCGTGGCCAGCCCAAACCAGGGGTGATCTCGCCCAAGCAAGCCACCCCATAGGTGCACCTACAAGCCTAGTTGCTCACCTCCAAAACTCAGCCAAAGCCATTGTTCACAGAGGGAGAATTTCAAGTTTTTCTCCCGGGCGGCCGAAACTGACCTTGAGGTAAGAAATTGCAAAATTCGTCCTCAATTCGTGTTGGTTGTGTTTCAAACTCCACACACAAGTTCTTAACTGCCTAGCACACCTCCTCCATCGATTTTAGACCAAGAAATTGAGTGTGGAGTGAGGAATTCAAGTTCTTTTTGAGGGTATACCACTGAACCATGTCGGGTGCACGGTGCCGATAGGTTTGGAGCTCTCCCCGGCCTGTTTAGACCTCATGTCGGTCTTCTCCATGATTCCCTGGTGCTATAGAGCCCAAGAACCGACCATTTCATGCAGAAATCACTGCACACGACCTCGCTGGAGCCCTAGGGTTAGCTGTGGCCGGTGCGCACTGCTTTCCGACGAGTTTTAGCCGCCGGTGACCTCACCAATGGGTTCAGCAGGTGGGAAATGGGGGGGCGGCCAGCAGGGGGTCCAGAGGTGGCCGGGAAGGTCATTTCCGGTGACCTCACCGGAGGCAGCCGCCACTGCTCTGTCTTGGCGCGTGGCTGGAGGTTAGGGATGACGAGTGGGACCCACTGTCAGCATTTAAACATTTTTCAGATTTTCCCATTTCAGTTCAAACTTTGGAGAGCCATAACTTTGTGTAGGAGTGTCCAGAAATTGTTAAACAAATTTTGTTGGATTCCTCCCAAAGAGTACTATCCAGGGGTGCATCCCAATATTTATGAAAATTCCTGGATTTGGCTCATTAATTCATTTAAGGAATATCTTGTATGAATTTTTACAGGAGTTCTGTTAACTGGAAAATTCCCAAATTTGAGCAGAGCATTCATCCAATAATCCTTGAACTCCAGTAAAAATTTCAGAGGCATTGGACTCCATTTGCTTGGCCAAATGTTGTTTGAATCCTCTATATCTCTGAAAAATGGGAAAATAAACAGACACATTTTCAGACTTTTAACCAAGTTTGGAAAATTCATATCTCTCTGTAGGAAGCTCCAAAAATGGTGAAACCAAGTCCTATGGACTCATGAGACTCTAAAGTTTCTGAAAAACCAAATTTGGAGCATGACAAGACATTATAATTGCCATAGGATTTCAGAGAATCCAAATAGTAAGAAAATTCCCTAGGCCACATCTTCCATCAACTTTGTCTGAAATTTTGAAAGCCATACCTATGTATGATATATGGACTACTGTAAAAGTTTCAGAGCAAGTTGAGATCATCTTCTCCAGTTTTCTGCCAATTATGTCCAGCTTCATACTTATGTCCGTTATATAGTTCTTTACACTTTAGTTCCAAAAACCTCCAATACTCATAATGTTCCTTTATCTGTTCCAGCACATAAACAAACCAAATTCTCAAATCTTAGATAGTCTGAACTCTTCTTAAGTCATAAAACACATTTGTTTTATAATGTTTTTACTTGCAACATAAAACTGTGCATGTTCATATCGGTAGGAAAAACGACGATGGAGCTCGACGAGGCATTCAACTCGGAACAGAAACTTGAAGTTTTACTCGTCGCAAAGCTACTGACTTAAAAGTAGAAATAAACCTGCAGCAACATAAGGCAAGTCCCGGTTTGCATTTAACAGCTTTTAGTTATATTTTACTTTGTATCACTTCTATTGGTCTAGCATGTATTGTGCATTAGGTCAAGGTGATTGATACTCCAAATGCATGACCTACAAACCCTTGGAGTACAGGGTAGAATAGGTTACCTTCGTGTAGATTCTGCTAGGCTAAAGTTGTATAGGATCCGGTACAAGTCGGGTAGTTGGAAGCTACCCGCGAGTTTAGGATGTGGGTACAGCGGGTTATGATTCTAGAAAATGAATGTTCTGGAGTGGAAAATGAGACCGAGCAGAGAGTAGGAGCAGCAGGACGTGGGGCCTGTGTGGCTGTAGCTCTGTTTGTGTCGGTTAAGGACCGATGCGTATGCCGCCCTGCTGAGCAAGTTTGAACAGTACCGGATGCATGTCGGATATATGGGACCCGATAAACCGATGTAACTCGGGTACTCTCATGTCGAAACTTATACGGCCGTCCTTTGGGGGTTGGTGTCAGAGGTGTAAAGCCGCTAGCGGAGCAACTTCGACGTGTTCCGTGTAGTGGCCCTTCTGATGGGTCGGCGGAACTGGTTCGGCATTGGAGTGACGGGTGAAAGGTTGCTGCATACAACGTAAGAAAGAGCTTGCGTGAGTCTTTCGAGGCGGGTGTATGTGTCGTGTATTCCGGGTGTGTCCTGATTGCAATCACCGTCCCTCGCGGTTATATGAGTACCGCTTGTTCACTGAGTTGTGACGTAGTAATAATTTCCAGATGAAGTGAGATGAATCATTGCTGATGTGAAGTTCTTAAATTTATTGTATTGCCAACCATGTATGCTATAGTTGTAGAGCTCACTAAGTTTATTTTCCTCTTTGGGCATCACCACATCGGAGGAAAGCGTTTCTTGTTTGATTGTGGACTTCCGATGTGAGGGCTGCCTAAGGAATAATAATCTGCTGCTATAAACCTGAAAGTAAGGATCAACATTTAGGCGTGTCGTTATTGCATCATACCTTTTCCTATGTTAGTAATCCCAGCACGTAGAGTTCCATGTTTAGGAGTGTCGGTTAAGTCTTGCTGAGCCATCGTGCTCACGGTTGCATTATTAGTGTTTTGCAGGTTATAAAATTTGCTATGAAGATGGTTGTTCGGTGAGCCATTAGAGACTCACCGGAAACCCTGCCGCTGCACTTATCCTTGTGGAAGCTAGTAAGTAGCGTCCGCGGGCTGGACGTCTTCTCTTTGCATAGTTAGGACTGAGAGTAAGTGTGTATGTATATTCTGCTGCGTGTACCCTCGTGGTACAATATTTTGTAAATGACAATATCTTGAGAAATAAAATACCTTGTACTTTATGGTTCTTTTTGTGTATGCTATTCGGTGCCGCATCGCACGGTACCACCCAATGTGTATCCTGGAGTGAGGATCCCGGAAGGGGTTCCCCACAGGCGCCCGGTTTGATTGTGTGATATCCTGACTCCCGGCTTAATAGGATTGATAGAGGATTCATATCACCAAGGTATACCTTCTTTTCCGGAAGCCCACCTGCAAAGAACTCCGGGGTTAAGCGTGCTTGGCCCGGAGGAATTTGGGGATGGGTGACCGACCGGGAAGTTTTCCCGGGTGCGCACGAGTGAGGACAAAGTGCGCAGAAAAGACGAGTGGTGGTATTTGGGGCCAGTCTATGATTCTAGAGAGCCATCACAATTGGTATCAGAGCCGACCCTCGCAGTTTCACGGGTGCGTACGGGTCAGTGACGAGGATACGGTAGCGTACGGGTCAGGGACGCAGGTACGTAGGCATGACACGTGGGTCCTCTGTGTGGGACACGGTATGGTACGTATGCTGCTAACCGGACGTACGGTATGCGTATGCCAGTACTGAAAGTACGGACGTGACTAAGAGGGGACGTTCCTGTCTTGGTGTTGACCGACGAGGACGTCGGTCTTCTAAGGGGGAGTGGATTGTGTGATATCCTAACTCCCGGCTTAATAGGATTGATAGAGGACTCATATCACCAAGGTATACCTTTTTTTCCGGAAGCCCACCTGCAAAGAACTCCGGGGTTAAGCGTGCTTGACCCAGAGGAATTTGGGGATGGGTGACCGACCGAGAAGTTTTCCCGGGTGCGCACGAGTGAGGACAAAGTGCGTAGAAAAGACGAGTGGTGGTATGTGGGGCCAGTCTATGATCCTAGAGAGCCATCACATTAATTGTCTTTGGGATTTTTACAGTGGAGACTAGACTATCTAAGGATGATCTGAGCAAAATTTGGAGAAATGTCATTGCATATTGTGGTCTCCAAAATTCCCACAAGCACAAGGCTTCTCTTAATTTTGAGCCCAAATCAGGAGCTTTGACATATCTAACAGTGGAAGATCTGATTAGGGTAAGTCTCCATGGTTCTAAAAAAATTTGTTTCACCATTTTTGGAGCTACCAACAGAGGAATATGAATTTTTGAAGTTGGATAGAAGTTCTGAAAAAGTTTCTGTTTAAATTTGAAATTCCAAGTAAAGGCTGAAATTTGGAAGGCAATTTAGCCTAGCAAATGAACTCCAATGAAGCCCAAATATTTACTGGAGATCAGTTACTATGAAAAGGATTTTCTGCCCAAATTTGGGAATGTTTCATAAAGAATTGCTCCTGTAATAAATCTCTAAAGTATTTAATAAAAACAATTCTACAGAAAGTCCTGGGCGTTTTAATAGCAAGCAATTTGTTTCTATGTGAAGTACTCCTCATGAGGATTCCAACAAAATTGGTCTCACCCTTTTTGAAGTTTTCTACACAAATTTAGGGTCTCCAAAGTTTGAACTAAATTAGGAAAATCTGGAAATGTTTAAATCCTGGCTGTGGGGCCCACCCGTCAGCTCCCTCTCCTACCTCGCGCCAAACAGAGGAACCCGTGGCGTTGCTCCGGCGAGGGTGGCGGAAAAGGCCTTCCCAGCCATCTCCCGGGCCCAAACTGGCTGCCCCCCTTGTCTTCAAGTACGCTGAACACTCTGGTAGGGTCGCCAGCGGCCAATTCTCCCCAGAAACCACCACGCACCGGCAACAGTGAGACCTAGGTCTCCGGCGATGTCGTGGCGGCCCATCCCTTCACCAAATGATCGAGATTTTAGCTCTAGAGCATCAGTGAACGGTGTAGAAGCTCGACATGGAGTCTAAACGGGTCGGTGAGCGCTGCAAACCCATCGGCACCGTGCGCCTGATGGGGTCCGGCGGTGCGCCCTGATCAAGACGCAGAAATTCTCCCTCTACATCCCATATCTAGGTCTAAAATCGATGGAGGAAGTGCGCTAAGTAGTTAGGAAGCTTTGTGTACAGTTTGGATCAACAAGAACATGAATTAACGAAGAATTTGACAAATTCCTACCTCGGGGTCGGTCTGTACCGCCCAGGAGAAAATCTTGAACTTCTTCTGCTGTGATCAACGGCGAGGGCTGAATTTTTGGCTTGAGCAGCTAGGGTGGAGTATGCACCGAGGGGCTGGCTTGCTTTGACGTGATCTTGCTCGGTGTGAGCTGTCCACGGTGACCTCTCTCGGTTTTTCAGTGTTCACCCGAGAACCGCGGCAATTTTTTGCCAATTTCCGGTGCAATCAAGCTCGGGACAGGGAAGGAGAAGGGCTGGCCGGCTAGAGCACTGGTGGGAGCAGCTCTTCGCTATTGGGAGCTCGGGCAACCAAGCTCAGTGGCTGTGGTGTGATCGGGAGGAAACGGCGGCGGGGTTCGGTGCGAATGAAACGGCTGCGGCGCAACAAGAGCTGAGGGGGAAGAGAAATAGGGCTGGGGTACTCGGCGGCCGCTCTGATCGCCCACGCGCGCGCCGACGTCGGGGCCAGCGAGAACCAGCTCGGTGGAAGCGTCGGGCGAAGGGTTTGCCGGGAGCTGGCGCGCTGTGATCAACCGGGAAACAGAGAGAGAGGGAAACTGATTTCTGTGAGGCTGACTGCTGGGTCCCACCACTGTAATTTTTCAATTGCATTTCACAGATATTTTTACCCCAGCAACTTAGAATTAAAGTACATACTTCCACCCCAAGTCATGGTTTAAACCTGCTGAATTCAAATAGTTTGAATTCTGGTGTGAAGTTTGAATTTGGTTTGGTCATTTGAATTTGAAAGGGATTTTGAATTCACCATTTTGCATATTTCCAAAAACATAGCAAACCAAGCCCAAAGTTTCTGATATTTGGCATGGCTGCTAATTAAAACGTGAAGAACACATTTGTGGAACCAAATTTGCAAATTGGGGAATTTCGAATTTGAAACTGAATTTGAAATTCCGATTAGAGGGCTTCTCCTTTTAATCCCAAACAAATACTAAAACCCGTCCAAATGAGCTGAAATTTACAAGGTTGAATATATGAAATATGAAGACCCAAGTTATGAATTTAGATCTCCATGTTTGGAAGTTTTTGGAAGTTTGAATCCTCACTTTGAACCTTCACCGTTATACTTCAATGTTTTAATTCCCCTCATTTTTCCTAAGTTTACATGAGCTGAAAATTATTGCTACCACTTTTGGGTATTTTACATCCCTCCCCACTTAAAAATAATCTCGTCCCATGATTCCAAAACAAATGCAAAGTGGGGAAACTTTACCGGGTATATGATGATAGCAAGTCCAGATAATTGGTTCGTAGATATTCCTCGCTTTCCCATGTCGCCTCATCAGCGGTATGGTTACTCCACAAGACCTTGTAGAACCATAAGGTCCGGTTTCTTGTGGCACGAGTCTTTTCATCGATAACCCGAATTGGATACTCCGTGTAAGTGAGGTCCGGTTGAAGAACTTCTATGTCTTCAGTGCGGATTTCAGCGGAGATTTTGAGGCACTTCCTCAGCTGAGAGATGTGGAAGACATTGTGAATTCCTGCGAGCGACGCCGGTAAATCCAAGCGATAGGCCACGGGTCTGCATCTTTCAGTGATGGCAAACGGACCAATGAACCACCGTGCAAGTTTACTGACACGACCCCACGGTCTTGTCGAGCCAGGATCACGCTAAGGGGTGCTGCGTTGTACAGCACCGGATAACACACATCAAAGGTACAAAGCGGAAGAAAAGTTTTATTACATAAACCAGTGTATGAACATTTTTACAACAAAATATGTTCAGTCTACACTCACGGGCGTAGACTACGCATCGAGTTCACGTTCGGCACGTGAACGTGTCCCCACTAGCAAGCACACACACTAACACGGCGGCGTGCACGACTCCCACTCGATGGGGTTCCCCTCCTGGGGTTCCATCTCCTCCTCGGGAGTCCCTTCCTCATAGAACCCTGCAAAAGCTTCAAACACAAGCAGTGAGCACGAAGGCTCAGCAAGACTGACCCGTCTCTCCTATACATGGAACTTCTACATGATGGATGATAGGTTACATGAGGTACAATAATTTGCAAAGGACTCGCCTAACTAGTGGAACCTTAATTTCAAGTTTTAGCAGCAGGTTATGGAGAACCTTACCCTAAGGCACATGAGAGAGCCGCTATCAAACAAGAAAAGCATTTCTCTCATGTACTTTGCCCAAAGTTGAAAAGAACTTTAATTAGCTCTAAGCTACAACAAGGCATTAACAAACAAAGTATAACTTTCAAATCAGCAAACTTTTAACATGTATCTAGCCTGTTCTTTCTACGTCACGGTACAGTGAACAAGTGGTACTCACTGACCGTGAGGGACGGCGATTATAATCAATTTACACCTGCAGGGTTACCCAAATAACCCATCACGTACGCCCATACTCGATGTTGCCTACAGCAACCATCACGGACGTCGTACGCAACCACCTTTCGCCCGTCAGCCAAATATTGAACTGGTTCTATCATCCCGAGCAAGAGGTCTCTGCACGCGCATCTTAGTGCCGCCAGCGGATTTACACCTCAAGCTCTCAACCTACCCTTTGAACGACAGCATCAATTATATTGTTGAGGCTGCCGCGATTGAACATCGCCAGTTTGCCCTTCAGGAGCGGATTAAGCCCCTGGTAGAAGTGATCCCGCCGCTTCTCGTCGGTATCGGCATGATACGACGCGTGAGCGCAAGATCATTGAACGCCCTGGAGTATTCCAGCACGTTCCGGTTCCCTTGTTGCAGGCGTAAGAACTCCTGCGTCTTCCTCTTCATGAGACCCGGCGGTATATGATAGGCCCTGAAGGATGTCCGGAACTCCGTCCAGGTCATAACTCCGTCGGTGGGCTGTGAAGCACAGTAGTTCACCCACCACGCGCTCGCGGATCCCTGGAGCCGTTGGACTGCGAACTGAATCTTGCGCTGCTCACTCACTTGGAGCAGCCCGAACTTCATCTCCATCATGCGGAGCCAGATTTCCGCATCGAGGGGTTCATCCGCCCTTGAGAATACCGGGGGATGAGTTGCTAGAAATTCGGAGTAGGAGCTCTGTTGGTGCTCCTTACGATCTTGACGCCTCTCTGGTCGAGACGTATTTGCGATGAGAGTTTGCAGCAACTCCGTGTGCTGCTGATGAGAACCCGTCATTGCCGCAACAATGTCGGCCAATGTAACCGTTGGTGGTGGCGGTGTTTGCTGTTGCTGCTGTTGCTGTTGCTGTCCCGAGGAGTCCTCGGGAGGCTGTTGGGAGGTTTCTCCCCCTTGACTAGAATCCCCAACGTCCGGGTTGGCACGAGTACGAGTCATTCTGAAATTTAAAACAGCAGTGATAAGCACATGTCATACATAAAATTCCATATGAAACAGTAGGTATTTTAAGTGACGCATGAATAATTTGCACAACATTCACATATATTGATAAAGCATAAACTTTATACAAGATACATTATTCTCGGGTCTCCGAGAAGTTGTGCTAATGTCGTCACTAACTATACATATGCTACTGCCTACACGACATGTCACTGGTTACAAAAGTTTGGGTTACACTTCCCTGGTTGCCTACATGGCAATGGTAACCTCCTACTCGGAGTAGAACTCGACCTCCTGTGGGTCTTCCTCCTCCGGTACCTCTGCTGGTGGCTCCGGATCTACAACCTCTTCTCCCATCTCGGGTTCTCCCATTGCCGGAAGACCCAAGACCACCGGTATGCCCAATACCGGGGGTACGAGGTCCTGCAACGCGTGCACCTCGTCCATGGTCTGGTTGTAGTCTTCTTCCCAGCCTTGCCCTTCCTCAGTGGCGTCATTTCGCTCTTGGGTAAGGACCTCGTTCTGCTGGGTTAGAGCCTGCACCTGTTCTTGCAACGCCGCGATATCAAGCCGGCTTTTCTTCCTTGCCTTCTTCATACGATGCAACTGATTATGTTGTTCATTCAGTCGCTTAATCATCGGAAGGAGCACATTGCGGAGTGCGCTGTGAGCATTCTCGAAATGGCCTCCACAGCTTGTGCTCTCCTTGAGCTTCGCAGCAAGACAATCTGTATGAACAGCTTGGCTGTCCATCACGGTCTTTCCTGCTTTCAATTGGAGGCTGAGGTTCGCCTCCACGGGGTTGTACCTTGGGCAACCCGGATCGGTTGCCTCCCTGTACCTCTCTTCCCACACATGATTAGCCCGTCCCTCCACCTGAACAAGCACATATGAAGTGCCTTCCATAGCTCTCACGTGTAGTTGGCAGAAACGCGACATGGTGTCACGGGCTGCCACTTGCCACATCCCCTCCGGTTGTCTACCTCTCACCGTAATGGTGAACGGCGCCCAACCGGGTGGCGTGGGCCCTGCAGTAACCTTGACATGGATTGTCCACGTCTTGTTCCCCTCCTCGCCTTCTTCTTTGGCGACGTACTGCAGCATCTTGTCAAACCCGAAATATTGAAGCATTTGCCTCAACGTTTCCGGATAGCCGCTGTGGTGAGAACAGTGGGACACCACCCACCCGTTCTCAACCTGTCTATCCACTGTCATCTGTAAAACATATTTGAGAAATGTCAAATATTTATTTGAACAGTAAACCATTTGAGTTATAACATAAGACATGTCATTGAACTCATAAAACTTGGAAACTTAGTTCAAATTTAAACAAATTTGACTGCTGATCTGCTGCCCAACATGACAGCCCTGACCAGTTTCCATTTCAACCTGATTTAGGCCATGCTAAAGGCAAAAACAATTCTGGAGCTCAACATCAAAGTTAAAGCTAACTTCAATAGATTTCCAGAAAGTGTTTGCTGGGCCTAAGATCAGTCCTGGTTCAAATGTTATGAGATATCAAAGTTAGCAGAATTTCTGGAGAAAATTGGACAGCACCTCCCAGCTTGAGGTACTGATTTGATCCAAGAATTCCAGTTAATTCTACTCCCAATCTGACAAAACTTTCTGTTAAAAAGTTGTAACCCATCTCATAAGCTTTCAGAACTACCTCATTTTCTATTTTTGGATTTTTAAGCAGGAAGTTATGCTCAGTTTACAGAGAGTTACAGAGATTGTTTGCTCTGTCCTGTTTTCTGGACAGTTTCAACTCTACTGCATTTTTCGATTGGTTAGAGGATGAAACACCTCTAGACTCTAACATAAAAGTTGTAAAGCTCTTCCAAAGATTTCCATAAATGTATCATATGACCTCAACCTCGAAATAACTCAACCTATAACCTCTGATTAACTTCAGCCTTAATTCAGCTGAAAACAGGGGACTCTGTCCTTAGTATTCTATAAGTTAAAAACTTATTAACTTTAAATATCCTGATTAAGGGAAGGAGTTACATCAAGTTTTAGTGCTCTGGGTTTAAACTTTCAAGTTTTACAATGCAATTGCTCATTTAATGGGGTTTGACGTTGATGCGTCACCAGATCATGTCGGTACTACGTCCTCACATAGAAAAACCTATACCGGATTTAGCCGGCTTCGTTATTTCAGTGGCACTAAGTGTCACTCGCACACGGATACTACACATCTACCATTTTGTGGTTAGAATACCTGCAGATAACTCACACAATCGTCAGACTCGGCTGCACACCGAGCCCGATATCCATACAGTTGTACACCCGGCCGTCATCACTCGCCCGGATGTTCTCAAGCCAAACACGCCTTGATCTACGTGTTCACGTTACTGACCACGTGACGGGGTCTCCCAAATTGCCGGAAGCACGCCAGGTACAGAAGTTGCTCGAATACCCCAAATGACATGACGAGTCATAGAGGATATCAAAGTGGGTCGGGTTACCTGCCACCCGTGGGGCTCCACCGTTCAGCTTGTGCGCACTGGTGGACAGCGCTTACGTGCACCCCCCAAGATATAAAGCGTCCCGAGATGCACGATTTTCCGACATAAGCAGATAGGTTAGTATGCCACTTTCTATGCACTAATAACATCCTTATATGGGCTACTAACTCGTTCCTCACTGGATTTTTGAAAAAAAGATGACCTTTGTAGTGCGTTAAACCTCAAGCAAGCTCTGATACCACGCTGACACGACCCCACGGTCTTGTCGAGCCAGGATCACGCTGAGGGGTGCTGCGTTGCACAACACCGGATAACACACATCAAAGGTACAAAGCGGAAGCAAAGTTTTATGACATAAACCAGTGTATGAACATTTTTACAACAAAATATGTTCAGTCTACACTCACGGGCGTAGACTACGCATCGAGTTCACGTTCAGCCCGTGAACGTGTCCCCACTAGCACGCACACACACTAACACGGCGGCGTGCACGACTCCCACTCGATGGGGTTCCCCTCCTAGGGTTCCATCTCCTCCTCGGGAGTCCCTTCCTCATAGAAACCTGCAAAAGCTTCAAACACAAGCAGTGAGCACGAAGGCTCAGCAAGACTGACCCGTCTCTCCTATACATGGAACTTCTACATGATGGTTGATAGGTTACATGAGGTAAAATAAGTTGCAAAGGACTCGCCTAATTAGTGGAACCTTACTTTCAAGTTTTAGCAGCAGGTTGTGAAGACTTTACGCTAAGGCACATGAGAGAGCCGCAATCAAACAAGAAACGCATTTCTCTCATGTACTTTGCCCAAAGTTGAAAAGAACTTTAGTTAGCTCTAGACTACAGCAAACCATTAACAATCAAAGTCCATCTTTCAATCAGCAACATTTTAACATGTATCTAGCCTGTTCTCTCTACGTCACGGTACAGTGAACAAGTGGTACTCACTGACCGCAAGGGACGGCGATTATAATCGATTTACACCTGCAGGGTTACCCGAATAACCCGTCACGTACGCCCGTACTAGATGTTGCCTGCAGCAACCATCACGGACGTCGTACGCAACCACCTTTCACCTGTCAGCCAAATGTTGAACCGTTCCAATCGTCCCGAGAAAGAGGTCTCTGCACGCGCATCTCAGTGCCGCCAGCCGATTTACACCTCGAGCTCTCAACCTACCCTCTGAACGACCAGCTATGCCTCAACACCCAGCTACCCGAGTTACATCAGTTTCCCGGTTCCCATATAGCCGGTAGGTCTTCGATACTGTTCTAGCTTGTTCAACAAGCCCGCACACGGCTCGGTCCTCAATCGACACAAGCGGAGCTATAGCACCCAGGCCCCAAAGTCCTGCTGCCCTTACTCTTCGCTCGGTCTCATTTTTCTTGCCATGTGTATCATGTGCTATCTCTACCCGAGTCGAGTGCCTCTAGCCTATCCTCGCGAGTAGTTCCAACTACTCGACTTGTACCGAATCCTACACTATCTTTGCATTGCAGTAGCTAACGGGGTTTTCAATCCTAATCCCAACCCATGGTTTTCTTGGCTATGCATTTGGGTTTTCAAACAAGACTCTAATGCAAGAATTAATGGTACTCAAAGTAAGTTTTCAAAACAATAAAAGTTTGTAAAGAGGTTAATGCAAACCAGAGCTTGCCTTGCTGCTCTTGGTCGTAGGCTAGCTGCTCTTCTGGAGTGACGAAGTCTAAGACTACGGGTTCCTCCTCAACCTTAGCGACTACATGAGGTAACAAGTATATGTATCAATTTAAATGCATTTGAATGAATTTAACTTGTAAAGACTATAAGTCTTACTATACAGTCCCAATGATTCTTAAATTTTTACTGTGGTTTGGATACAACCTAAACAGAGACTTGGCAAAGTTTTATTTGCAGCAAAGCTCATTTGAGCTCTCCACAAATAATTATGTACTTGACCTTAATTAGAGCTCTTAGGGTGTTCTAGGGATCTTCATGGAGCAAGCCCTGACTTTCTGAAAACTAGATTTTTACAGGGTTCTAATGGAGTTGGTCTCACGTAATTTGAATGTTTCTAGATAAAGATATGAGCTAAACAATTTCAGAGAAATTTCTGAAAATGTTTCTGGACATTTTCTATTTTCTCTGGAACAGTTTTAATAATCACACCATTAGGTGGATCAAATGAGCTCAAATGGATCTGAAATTTGTGTGGTAGCTCAGGGATATTTTGGTGAACATCCCAGCAAAATTTCAGGGTTTTCCTCCAAAGGGTTCTCCAGTTAAAATTCTAAACACTTTAAAATTTAGAGAATTAATTCTGGAGAAATAAGGATTTTCATGAAGTGAAACTTGATTTGCTGGAAAGTACTAAGAGAGCTGAATCCAACACAATTTGGTTCACTCGATTTGGATGTTCCTAGCCAAAGTTATGAGGATTTGATGTTTGAATGGAATCTGAAAATCGGGAAAAGTTGAAATCTACCGGTGGGTCCATGAGTACACGTGTTGAGAGCTGGAGCGATGGCACCCCGGGCCACAGGTTTTATTCCCGTGCTGCCACAGTCGATCCGTTCCCACAGAAGATCAGACCGCCCGGGTTCCTCCCAGTGACAGCGGGCCCGGCTCGGTCGTCTTCCACCTCGCGCCTCCGGCGCGGTAGCGCTGCCGGTGTCACCGGAGCGTCGCTGAACTTGCTCGTCTGGTCAGCTCCCGAGCTCCAACTCGCCGCTAGCCCCTAATTTTGTGTGCTGAACACGTTGGGAGGGTTTCCCCTCGTCGACGTTGGCTCTAACCGAGCCCGCGACGGCGCAGCGGCTCGGGGAGAGTCCGGTGACGTTGTCCCGCGTACTAGCCTGCCAAACGCCTGGCGAAGCGGCTCTACAGCACCAGTGGTGGCTCGCGAAGCTCGGCATGGCGATGGAAAGGCTTGGGGAGGGTCCCAAAGTTGGTCTCACCGTCCGCCCGAAGCTGCCCGCAGGATCCGCCGTCGGCAAGCTTCGAAACACGCCGGGTACAGGGGTTCTCAAGCTAAAGGTTGCAAGGCAACTTGTGCGCCATCAAGTCTAGTCTGTGTAGGAACAAATTGAGACTCTCTAACCCTTTCTAGAGTGCGAATTTGGCAGAACCGCACCCGAAGGTCGGTCGGTACCGAGAAAAAGGAAAACTGGAAATTTATCGCCGGCGATCAAGCACTCGGCTGTGGCTCAGGGGTGAGCATCGCCGGCCCTAACGCGTCCAGGGACACCTTAGCTCGGGCGTGACAATCTCCCGGTTGGGCTAACCACGGGAGCCCGAGATGCGGTGGACTCAATTCACTGAAAAGAACTTGCGGTATAGTCGAGATCATCCGAGTTAAGCCGATTTCCAGCAACGGGGAAGGAGAAGGGGAGTCCCTAGTACCTTGTTGTAGCTTTGGAGGTAGTGGAGAGGCGGTGATCGTGGTTCCCCGATCAGCTCCGAGCGATCGGCAGCGAGGGTTGTGTTTCTGGTGCGAGAAAGCAGAAAGTGCGCGGTTCTTCATCCGATCAGGGCGGCCGCGGGGATAAGTAGGCCGCGAGGCGGTTCAGCAGGTCGGGGCGGCAAGCAGCTGCTGTCCCGATCGCGCCTTCGCCGTGGTGGCTGCTGAAGCGCGCGCGAGTACCCGAGCTCGATAACTTCAGTCGGTTGAACTGGTATAGAGACTTACATGTGGGTCCCACCCATGGGTTTAACCCCTGAAATTAACTTTTCTCCACTGTTCTAAATAGTAGAGACCAAATTAACCCAAGAATTTGAATTAGCTACCCCTGTGCCATTTGCATGGGATAGAATTCAAATTTGGTTGGGTTTGGCTAAATTTCAGCACATATTCAGTTTGGAATTCAAATAATGTTTAAATTTGCTAAACTTAGCTCATGTCAAGATCAACTCCAAATGGAGTGAAAATTGGTGTGTGAGCTCACAAAAATGTGCTGAGTAAGAATATGCCTCCCACTTTTGAATTCATGGGATGAAACCGGTTTGAATTTGAATTTGAGTTCAAACCACCCTCTTTCTAGCTATACCCAAAAGGACCTCAAAAAGGTTTCGAATTTGGGTGAAACTTAGCATGGACCTTACTAGCAAGGTGTAGGAGTTTTTCATATGTCCAGCCCCTATATGATGCATGTGGGAAATGCCACCTTTGCATTGTGTGAGTTTGTTCTCTACTGATCATGTTGATGGTGGTTACTTGCTCTTCAAATGTGTTCATCAACTTTCTTCAAATGAAGTGTGTGTGTGGTGTGATGAGCACCTTGAGTTTGTGCCAAAAACTTAGGCCCTTACATTTACCCTTCACTCCAAAATGATGGACTCCCTTCATCGGAGAAACACGGACATACACATGGTCCCCGATGTCGAAGTGGAGAGGGTGGCGTCTTTTATCTGCATAGCTTTTCTGACGAGACTGAGCAGCCTTGAGATTGGCTTGTATTACTCGCACTCGTTCTTCAGCCTCATTCACAAGTTCAATGCCGTAGATAACTCGCTCGCCGGACTCGCACCAGTTAAGTGGTGTGCGGTATTTCCGGCCTTAGAGAACTTCATACGGCGCCATCTTAATGCTAGCTTGATAGCCATGATTGTAAGAAAACTCCGCCAGCGGCAAATAATCGTCCCAATTCTTGCCGTGGTGGATGGCACAAGCGTATAGCATGTCTTCAAGCACTTGATTCACCCGTTCAGTTTGACCATCCGTCAGTGGGTGATACACGGAGCTTCGGATCAGTTTGGTCCCCAACGACGCGTGCAGCTGTTCCCGAAACCGAGAGACGAACAGCGCACCGCGATCTGAAATAATGGAACGGGGAACACTGTGCAAGCACAAGATCCTTGCAATATAAAGCTCCGCATATTGCTTGGCCACGTACTTTGTATGTACGGGGATAAAATGAGCCGACTTGGTTAGTCGATCGACTATTACCCAAATCGAGTCATGCTTGTGAGACGTGAGAGGTAAACCAACTATGAAGTCCATGCTGATATCCTCCCACTTCCATGCCGAAATGTTCAATGGCTACAGCTGTCCGGCTTTACGCATATGGTCGGCTTTCACCCGCCGACACGTATCACATTCAGATACATACTTTGCGATTTCTCTTTTCATCCGTGTCCACCAAAACCTGGTTTTCAGATCCTGGTACATCTTGTTGCTGCCCGGATGAATAGAATACTTGGATAAATTAGCTTCATCCAAGATTTTCTTCTGAAGCTTCATGTCACGAGGTACCACTATACGGTCTTTAAACCATAGAGTGTCGTGTTCATCTCTCCGAAAGCATTTCATTTTGCCATTCTTCATCCTTCTCCGAATGTGCGACATTCCCACGTCTTTCTTCTAAGCTTCCATAATCTCCTCTCGTATTGTAGGGACGAGAGCAAGATTATACAATGCTCCATGCGGAACCAAGTACAGACTCGGCTCCCCCTCTTCAAGTGGGGTGATGGACAGACTGTTGACATGGGATTTGCAGCTTAAGGCGTCGGCAACCATGTTTGCCTTCCCGGGATGGTAATAAATCTCGATTTCATAGTCTTTGATCAATTCTAACCACTCCGTTGCCGCATATTCAACTCCTTTTGAGTGAATATATACTTCAGACTTTTGTGGTCGGTGTAGAGGTGCACTAAGTTCCCAAGTAAATAGTGCCTCCACATTTTCAAGGTCAACACCACAGCAGCGAGCTCAAGACCATGAGTCGGACAGTGCTGCTCGTTGTTACGAAGTTGACGTGTGTAATGGCCCTAACTTTTGGAAAGTTTGATTTCAATTTATGAAACAAAGTTAAGGCAAAGAAAGGCTATAGTTGTGTCACATGAAATGAAGAACATAAATATGGACATGGGAGGATGTTAAAAAATTTCTCTAGCCCATGCTCAACACATGTTAACCTAGGGGAAAGAATTCCACTTCCAGAACTCTAACTCATGTGCACCTCCTCTAGGAGTAGAGTGGAGGGAATTTAAACGCAATTTGAATTCCTTTAAAAGGATTCTTATCTAGATTGTATAAATGCATCCAAATGAATTGACCGATGCATTCTCCATGTATCAATGAGCTCATGATCCAAATTTGGATATTTTTGGAGCTCGTATACCAATTATTCCGGGAAATATTTGAGGGAGGGTTCAAATTTGAATTTGATTTTGAAAACTAAACCAAACGTGCTCAATTTTGAAATTTGAGTTTAGATTCAAATTCATCACCGCATGTTTGGTCTAACCTCCAATTTTGGTAGAATTCGGACAAAGGCGGTGCGGGGAAATTAGAGCACAGAGGGTGGAGATATTTGAGTGCTGTGGCCCACATGTCAGCCAGCTCACAGTGCACACCGCCTCTGTTTGCATTTTTTTGACCGAGCGCACGGCAGAAGCCCCTACCGGCGCCACCTCCTGCTGGGTTGATCTCTTGCTCGTCCTGATCTTCCCCACAGCGAGTGCAACAGAGCTACTTCGCTTCTTCCCCGTTCTGCCTGCTGCCGTGTGCTTCTCTCTCGAGCAGAACAGAAATTGTCGCTCTGCTCTTCTTCCCATCACGCAGCCACCACCGGAGCTCGGTTGCTCGAGCTCCCCACAGCAAAAACCTTCGCCCATGAGTGCTCTAGCCAGCTAGCACCTTTCCTCCATTGATCCAAGCCCACGTGCGCCTAGAAGCAGCAAAGTTTCCACTGCTCCCGAGCTGAAACTGAAGAAACTGGAACTGATCACCCTGGCCAGCCCAAACCAGGAGTGATCACGCACAAGCAAGCCACCCCATCGGTGCACCTACAAGTCTTGTTGCTCACCTCCGAAGCTCAGCTCTAGCCATTGATCACAGAGGGAGAATTTCAAGTTTTTCTCCCGGGCGGCAGAAACTGACCTTGAGGTACGGAATTGTAAAATTCGTCCTAAAATCGTGTTTGTTGGGTTTCAAACTTCACACACCGGATGTTAAATGCCTAGCACACCTCCTCCATCGATTTTGGACCAAGAAATTGAGTGTAGAGTGAGGAATTCGAGTTCTTTTCGAGGGTATAGCGCTGGACCATATCGGGTGCACGGTGCCGATAGGTTTGGAGCGCTTCCCGGCTTGTTTAGACCTCATGTCGGTCTTCTACATGATCCCCTGGTGCTTTAGAGCCCAAGAACCGACCATTTGGTGGAGAATTTACCGTGCACGACCTCGCCGGAGCCCTAGGGTTTTCTGTTGCCGGTGCGCCCAGTTTTCTGGCGAGTTTCAGCCGCCAGCGACCTCACCAACGTGTTCAGCATGGTGGAAAATGGGGGGCGGCCAGCAGGGGGTCCGGAGATGGCTGGGAAGTGCCTTTCCGGCGACCTCGCCGGAGGGAGCCGCCATGTAAAAGCCCAAGAAAAGGGACTTGCAAAAAATTTTCATCACCTCACAACACCACAGTTTTTGTTGGGGATATCTTGTGAAAAATTGTGAAGAGCAAGAAACCTCCATCAAAAGAGTGATTAGAGGAGAAAGCCCTAACTTTCACAAAGTAGGATTTCTACACATGAACATGAGAGGTTGAGCTCACCCCTAGGACTTGAAAAGTCTTGGGAAGGTTCAAGCCAAGTTTCATGCAACCCCAACACCTTTTGAGGCAATTTTGGAGGCATTTGAAAAAGAGGCCAATTTGAATGTAAATTCAAATTGCAGCAACTTTCATCACTTAAATTCAAAAGTTAGCTTCATATTCAAACTCAGCACATTTTTCTGAGTTATCCCTCCAATTTTTATCCCCATTGGAGTTCAGCTTGTCGGGAACTAAATTTGGAATAATTCAAAACCGAATTTGAATTTCAGTTTAAACATAAAGCAAATTTAGCCAAACACAGTTCAAATTTGAGAACTCAAATTCAAACCAAGACTTGGTGATTAAGTCTCACATTCAATTGTGAGTAGCTGAGGATAATTTGGCACAAACAGAAATGAAAAGAATTGGAAAAAAAGGAATTAGAGGGGAGGCCCACATGTCAGCAGACTTCAGTCTGAAGTTTCCTCTAGTGATTTTTTCCCTCGGCCGAAGCCTTGCGCGCGCGCCAGCGCGATCGCACCGGCGCCCGACCGCCTCAACCGGTGCCACCTCCTGCTCGGGGGTGAGGCTAAGGACGCAGGTGAGACGCCGGGATCGAGTAGCCACGCCACCACGTGCAATCCTCATGCTCTCTGTTCTCCTTCGCACGACCGAAACATTCCACCCGGCCGACCTCGCAGATCACCGGCGCCCGGGCCGCACAGGCGCTCTCATGCCTGACGACCTACACAAGAAAGGTCCGCTCCGAAGTGCTGATCACAACCGTACTGACCTCGCCCTCTCTCTCGCACGATCGGCAAAGAATTTGGGGGATTAGCGCGTCGGGGTGTTTAGAACCGAGCCACGCGAAATCCGGGAATTCGTAGCAAGTAAGCCACCACTCCCTAGACCGAGCTAAAGACGTGATCTAGACTCGCCCTCGCGTCTCTAGGATCAAAGACAATCGAGTTTCATTGAGTCTGGGTGATGTTCTTCGAGGTTTTTGCATCGGCGCCGATTTCCGGCCTAGGTCGCCGATGAACTCGTAGTTGCGGCCTCTGTTGAGCTGACTTGAGTCCATGCCGGGGTTTAGGAGGTCGCCGTGGTGCTCTAGGGCGAATGACCAAAGTGTTTGAGCTCTACTAGCATTAGGGCGACGTTGCCGAACTCCAACCGTCACTGCCACCCGTCGCCGATAGGTTTCCGGTGACCGGAGCCCCCGACCGACCTCGGGGATGAGCTGCCCGTGGTCCAAAAGGGGGAGGCGGCAAGTCTCTGGGCTGGGGAACGCAGGAAAGGCGGGGTCCGAGGAGCTCGCCGTAGATTATCACCGCAGCGATCCGTTGGCGCGGAAAGGAAGACGATACTGTATAGTGGGCCCCACCCACAGGAGTTTAAACATTTTGGGGGATTTTCCAGTTTAGTTCAACTTCAAATGCATAGAACTTTTGCTAGGAAGCTCCAAACCCAATGAAACAAGTTTTGCTGAACCCAGGATTCTGAGTACTTTCCAACAATACCAATTTCAGCTCATGAAACCTAATAGTTTTCCAGAATTAATTCCCTAAATTTTAAACTGTTGGGAATTTTAGCTGGAGAATTACTCCATGAAAAATTCTGAAATTTGGCTCAGAGGGTCACTGGAAAATCCTTGAGTCACAGTAAAATTTTCAGACTCATCCAAGTTCATTTAGTCTCCCTAATGGGGTGATTAAGAGAACTGCCATGAGAAAATAGAAAAATGCACAGAAGCATTTTTCAGATTTTCTCAAATCTTATTTAGGGCATAAATTTCTGTAGAATTCTTCAAATGACATGAAACCAATTCCACTAGAACCCTCTTAAATTCTAGTTTCCAGAAAGTAATGGTTGGAGCCATGAAAACCCCTAGAATTACATAGAGGCTCAAATATTGACCAAATGGACTTTTATTTGTACATGGTTCAGATGAACTTTGTTTCAAATGAAACTTGGTCAAGACTCTGGTTAGGACACTACCTAGCCACCATAAAAATTTCATAACCAAAGGGTAGGGCTAGCTAGAGTTATTGGTAATTCTTCTTCAAGTTTACACTTTGTATTTGAATTGACATGTAGTGTCTCATTAACGTGTAGTCGCTGAAGGCGAGGAGACTACGGAAGTGCTCGACTTCCTTCTTCTGTACAAAGACCTAACCCCTGACCAGCAGCAACAAGGCAAGCCCCAGTTTGCATTAAGCTTTTTATAACGTTTTACTTTGTCAACATACGTAGGGTGAAGTGTGTATATGCATTAGGTGTAGGATGGATGAATACCCAACTGCATATCCAGAATTTTCCCCAAGGGTGAGGGTAGTGTCTAGGGCCTCGAATAGACGGGATATGCTTAATGATTCATAGGACTTCGGTACAAGTCGAGTAGTTGGAATCTACTCGTGAGTTAGGCTTGGGACACACGGGTTTGGTTCGAATGATGTGAGATCACTTTAGTAATGAAAATGAGACTAGGCAGGGGCTAGGGCGCAGCAAGAGGAAGTCTTATGTGCGCAGCCCTGTCCGTGTCGATTGAGGACCGATCCGTGTGCGGCCCTGCTGAACAAGTATTGAACGTACCGAAGGCATATCGGATATATGGGCCCCGATAAACCGATGTAGCCTAAACCTCCGGACGTTGAGGCATAGCACACTGATTTATAGGTGTAGGTTGAGGGCAGCAAGGTGGAAATCTGCTAACGGGCATAGAGAGATGCTCCGTGTAGGGAACCTCCTGTCCATTTCGGTGCGACCGGTTCGACGTGTGGGCTGTTGGGTGAAAGGTTGTCCCGTACGACATCGAGTGAGTGTGCTGTGCAGCTCCATGGGTCGGCGTACGTGAAGTGCTCTTTGGGTTTCCCTGCAGGTGTATATCGAGTCGATTCGCCGTCCCTCGCGGTGACGAGTACGGCTTGTTCACTGCATCGTAACATAGTTAATGTATGAAATGTGATGATTCATTATTGCTGTTATGATATAATATTGTATTGCTACATGTGTGCCACCAAATATTGCTTACTAAATTTCAGATTCATAAACTGTTAACTTGTGCCTAAAAGATAAACTAAGGATGAACTGGTAGGCGCGTCCGTTTGTTGCAATTGTACCATCCCATGTTCATTGTACCCTACATGTAGAGTTTCATGCTTAGGTGAGTCGGTTAAGTCTTGTCGAGTCATCGTTCTCATGGTTGCTGCTTAAGTGTTTTTCAGGTGAGGAGCCACCCACGGACTCGGGTTACGAGTCCACCGGCGAGGGTTACCCTCCGTCGGGGACCACGGCTGAGTGGGAGCCGTACACGCCGCGCTGAGCTGAGACGTGCAGCTAGTGTGGGTTGCCCTAGGGCTGGGCAACCTACTTTTGCTAGATAGACGGGCGTGAGTTGTATAGTTTAGACTTCCGCTGTGTAATATAAAAAATAGTTTGTAACTGAGGATTGTAACGGTTTGTACAGTTCAGTTGGTTTCCCATGTAATATATTATGTCCTTATGACATGTGCTGTCAGGTGTTGCATCGTGCGGCACCACCCTCTGCGATTCTGGATGAGCGCATTCCGGTCCGCCACAGCCTGGTATCAGGGCTGCATTGTGGATAGCACAGTACTTAAGGACTGTATTACGGGAAAACTTAGGTTTACGGTGAGGAATCGGTAGTTGCCCAAGTAAGGACTATATTAGAATAGTTACTTAAAGTGGCAAAGACTAACCTATGTGTTATAATTCTGAATTTTAATTATGTAACGACAGCACCTACGCTCTGGTAAGAATGGTAAGGAACGCCACCGAAAGCGGTTCAATTTCAGTTAGCTTCCCTGACGAGGAACGTGGTTCAGGGATAGGTCTCACAGCTTGGTGTGAGACGTCAATATGAAACTCTTGGACTCTTCATGTTCCTGAGTTCATATGAAACGCTGATCCCTAGCGTGCATTAGGCAAGTAAGTGGAGACCCCATCGCGTGGTCAGTAATGCGAGAGTGTGTTCCTCTGGAGGTAGCCCAGGAGGACATACGCAGTGCTTGCCATCGGCGTGCCCTGCAGGGCAGTAGGTGGTATCTGTTGGGTTGATAACATTCCCAACCGTGACGACCCGTTCATGACATACTCGGGTTCCCCGTCGTGTGGTGTTGAAACACGATCACGTACCTTGAGACGTGACTTAACTCAAGGACGGCCGTATGGCAATGATACGGGCGTTTGTATTTAAATTCCAAATATGGTCCTGCCTGAAATAAACAACCATTGAGTGCATCAATATTGTGTGGTCTTCTGCAGATACTAACCACGTATGTATCCGTGTAGTAAACGTGTGCGAGAGACCGTTTAGTGCCACACTTGAGACGTTATGCCGGTATAATCCGGTTAGGATTTTCTTTTGTGAGGAACGTAGTACCGAGATATTATAGGCATATGCATGAAAAATAATGATAAAAAGGAATTAGAATCACCAGGTTCAACATTTAGGACCCTGGTTGGGTAGGAAAATTGTAGGGTGATGAGTGTGGTTCCAATAGACTGAAAAACAGAGTGCTCTGTTTTTGGCAGCAAGTTTGCTGATCTGCAACAGGGCATAACTCACAGGTCTTTCAGCCCAGGGAGGTCTGTATATAGTTATGGAAAGGTATTTAAGTACTATACAACTTTGTTGTAGACTTCCAGAGCTGAAACACACCTTAAGATGGCTTAATTCCCAGAGGAATATAAAACTGTCCAGAATCAGGACAGAGTTCAACACTCTCTGGACTGTTCTGTTTTTCAAGCATAACTCCCAGTAGAAAAATCTAAAATTGTCATATGATGCATCTTTAGAAAGGGTAGAAGATGTGTTACATTTTTGCAATTCAAAGTTTCGGAAATTTCAGCACAGATTTCAGTGGAAACCAGAATTGAAAACATCAACTTCCCAAGGGAGGTGCTGTTAAAATTCTTCCAGAAATTCTGCTGACTTTGAATTACCATAACTTTTTAACCAGAGCTGATATGAGGGCAATTAAATAAGCGTTGGAAAGATACTGAAGTTAACTTTAACTTTGGTATTCAGCTTGAGTCATTAAAATGCCCAGAACCAGATCAAAATCTCGGATATGTAGAAACTGGTCATTCTGACAGAGGATGACAGTTGAACTCATGTGAGAGATTGTGGTACCCTAGATGGGGTTTGAATACTTCCAATGGGGTAGAACATACTCATGAGAGGTTATCTTCAACTAGTGAAAGATTTGAGTATAGGTCTCACTCAAGTTTCTTTTACTAGAGAACATGTTTGGGTCGTATTGATGGTAAAAGGGTGGTATACGTGATGGCAACGCGATAGTAACGTCTCGTAGTGACCAAACCTAGTTGTGGTGAGCTTCCAAAGAGGAGGTTCATCAAGTTGGACTAAACTAGCTTGTATTTGGTCTGGTAATGGTGTAGCTTGTGCAAAGTTATTACATTATCTACATACGAGATGTATCGCATGTCTTATTGTCATTATGCTTTTACGCCTAATTCATTTGACTGCATTGAAATATGTTGCGGGACTGATGTTTATTGTCTTATGGTTGCAGATGGTTCGAACTTGGACCACGCATGAGGTTGGTGGCTCTAGCCAACAGGGAGACGATGACTCCCAGCCACCGGCCTACGACAGCACCCCGCAGCAGCAGCCACCACCGCCGCCTCTGCTTACTCTAGCGGATGTGATAGCGGCACTGGTGGGAGGTCGTGAGGAGCAGACCGACCTGCTCCGCACGATCATACAGAATACGTCCCAGGCAGGGGGACGTCAACAGAGGGGCCCCCGTGAGCCCCGTGAGGTGTCATACTCGGACTTCATGAGTACGCACCCTCCAGTGTTCACAGAAGCTGAAGAACCACTGGAGGCCGACAACTGGCTGCGGACCATCGAGTCCAAGTTCGGGCTGCTCCAATGTACGGAGCGGCAGAAGACTCTGTTCGCAGCGCAGCAGCTTCACGGTGCCGCTGGTGCATGGTGGGCGAACTATGTCGCCTCACGTCCGGCTGGCCATGCCGTGGAATGGGAAGAGTTCCGGGAGGCGTTCGGCGCCTATCATATCCCTCCCGGGATAATGAAGAGGAAGTTCCAAGAATTTTTGGAACTGAAGCAGGGCGGGAGGAGTGCCCATGACTACTCCCATGCCTTCAACTATCTGGCACAATATGCGTCAGACTACGTCTCCACCGAGGAGAAGAAGCGGGAGCACTTCTATCGGGGGTTACACCCCGAGATGAAGATGCATCTCGTTCAGTGGAATCGCGGCACCTTCAACAACCTCGGCAATGCAGCGATTATGCAAGAGGACGCTCAGCGGGAGTTGGCAGCTGAGCAGTGGAAGCGCAGCGCTCCAACCAGCAGTGGTGGTGGCGCTCCCCTGAAGTACCGCATGGTGTATCGGACACCATCCGGGCAGCAGTGGCGTCCACCAGCGCGGCCTCAACAGTTCGGGGGACGTTCTTTCCAAGCACCCCCATTCCGACCGCCAATGCCACCACCGAGACAGCAGCAGCAGCAGCAGCAGACGGCACCCCGGGCATTTCCACCGCCACAACGCGCCCCGGGTTTCCATCCACCGATCAGCGGGGGACCGCCCCGTTTTTGGCCAGGCGAGCCATTTCGCGAAGGACTGTCCCCAGCGGAAGCAGAGCAGCGTGCAAGCCCAGTTCCAGGGCGGTGCTCGAGGCCGACCTCCGGTCAAGAAGGTTGGTCAGCGGAATGGGGGCGTCCGCAACCTCGACAATGAGGACGCCCCGGAAGAAGACAACGTGCTGGCGGGTACGTTCACTCTCAACAATCAAGCCATCATCATATTATTTGATTCTAGTGCAACCCACAGTTTTATAAGTGCATCCTATGTGGCTAAGCATCAAATGCAAGTCTTCCCAACCGACTGCACTTATATGATCTGCTCACCGGGAGGGAAGATTTCAGCAAATATGATGATCCCAAAGGCACCTCTGTGCTTAGGTGGGAAACTATATCCTACCACCTTGATAATCCTTACGGGGCAAAAGATTGATGCAATCTTAGGGATGTCGTGGTTACAATACCATGGCACTGTCCTGGAGACTCGGACACGGAAAGTTCATTTAAACTCTTCATTCCACCGTCCGCATTCCCTGGTGTTAGACACTCCAGTCCGTGAAGTTTCAGAAATTAATAATGCTGAAGCTCTCAAGTTAGAGGACATCCTGTAAGGGCCTCAGTTTTGGGCACACATTTGAAGTGTTCATCACCACACCACACACACCTCATTTGAGGAAAGATGATGAACACAAATGAAGAGCATGTAACCACCATCAACATGCTCATTAGAGAACAAACTCACATATTGCAAAAGTGGTATTTCCCACATGTGATATAGGTGGGCTGGACTTATGAAAACTCCTACACATTGCTAAAGATGTCCATGCCAAGTTTCACCCAAATTCAAAACCTTTTTGAGGTCATTTTGGGTATAGATAGAAAGAGGACAGTTTGAAACCACATTCAAATTCAAACTGTTTTTATCCCATGAATTTAAAAATGGGAGGCATATTCTTATTCAGCATATTTTTGTGAGCTCACACACCAATTTTCACTCCATTTGGAGTTGATCTTGACATGAGCTAAGTGGGACGAATTCAAACTTTATTTGAATTCCAAACTGAACTTGTGCTGAAATTCACTCAAACCGAACCCAATTTGAATTCTATTCAATTCAAATGGCTCAGGGATGAATAATTTAAATCACTAGGGGTATTATGGGGCTCACTGTTTACAACAGTGATTAGGAGTAAATTTCAGAGGTTAAAACCCCGTGTGGGACCGACATGTCATAGAAGGGAGAAGGAGAAACTTGCACCCAAAGTCAGAGTCTCGGTGGGAAATTCCACCGAGCAGCTGTCGGCTGTGCCACCGAGCAGCTACCGGCGCCACCAGCTGCTTCCCTCTCCACGCGCTGGCGCCCAGGGCGGCTGGCTCGCGCCCCCACGCGACCGGCACCGTCTCAGCCGAGCAGGAGTCGGCCGGCTTTATCTTCTCGCGGGCAAACCCGAGCAGCGGCATTATTTCTCGCCACAGCTCTCTGCTCAATCGGGAAAACCAGCAAAACCATCTCCTCCTTCGTCCCTGAGCTGCTAGACAGCCACCTGAGCTCGCACTCCACCTCCCCAATGCCAGAAACCCCGAGCTCTGACCTCTTTTGCCCAAAGACGATCGCCACCGCGGCGACCTAGCCTCAGCCGAGAGTCAGGCGCCCGTGGGCAGCGTTCCACAGGCGTTTTCACGGTCCAGCGAGAGAGGCAACAGGAGCGCGCGACCACCGTGCTGCTCTCCTCCAAGTTTGGAAGCCAACCGGGAAGAGTCCGCAGAGAATTTCCAGTTTTTGCTCTGGCGACCGTAAACTGAGCTTCCGGTACGGTTTCTTTAAATTCTCGCTCTATGATCTTTCGGAGGTCATCAAATCTTGCACATAGACGCTGGACTAGCCGGCGATCAAGTTCTTTTCTGCATCCGTAGCGTGAAACTGTCTAGGAGTGACGAATTTCGAGCTCGATCGAGGGCGGTCATGGCGGGCACGGTCGGTCACACGGTGCCGACCGACTTGCCGCCATCCCTGAACCCTTTTGACACCTTGTCGAGCTTCCTAGAGGTACACTGATGCTGTAGGGCCGTTTGTTCGAGGTGTTGGCGGGTTTAGAAACCACGGTCGACGGTGTCGAACCTCAACCGAGGCCGCGGCACGTCGCCGAGCTATTTCCGGTCACCCCCAGCCCGACCTGTCACCACCGACGTGTTCCTCGACGTCGACAACCCCCTAGCGGCGATTTTCAGACCATGGGAGGTCCGGCAGCGGCGAGCCCCGAGTCTGCTCCGGCGAGGTCAGCGGCGCGGGCGCGAGAGAACGGCGGGAGGAAGACGAAGCCGGCTGGCCCATGTGTCAGCGGCTAAAGAATTTAAATCGGGATCGGGTGTGTGGCCGGGGATCGGCTGTGCTGGCGCGCAAATACCCTGTGAGCTCCGGTGTGCCGGACACCTCCGCGCTCGACATGTGTGGTATCCCCAGTGTGCCGGACACCTCCGCGCTCGACACGTGTGGTATCCCCGTTGTGCCGGACACCTCCGTGCTCGACACGTGTTCCCGCGGGCCCCGAGAGTTTAAACTTTTCCCCCGATTTTCAGGATTCTTCCAAACTTCAAATCCTCATAACTTTGGCTAGAAAGCTCCAAATCAAGTGAACCAAATTTTGTTGGATTCAGCTCTCTGAGCACTTTCCAGCAATACCAAATTCAGCTCATGAAAGTGAATAGTTTTCTAGAATTAAATCCCTAAACTTTAAATTGTCAGGAATTTTATCTGGAGAACTACTTTATGAAAAATTCTGAAATTTGGCGGAAAGGTCATTGGAAAATCCCTAAATCCCAGTAAAATTTTCAGACTCATCCAAGTTCATTTAGTTACCCTAATGGGGTGATTAAGAGAACTGCCCTGAGAAAATAGAAAAATGTACAGAAACATTCTTCAGATTTTCTCAAAGCTTAATTAGGGCATAACTTTCTGTAGAATTCTTCAAATGACATGAAACCAATTCCATTAGAACCATATTAAAGTCTAGTTTCCAGAAAGTAATGGTTGGAGCCATGAAAACCCCTGGAATTATTCAGAGGCTCAAATATTGACCAAGTGGGCTTTTATTTGTACAAGGTTCAAATGAACTTTATTTCAAATGAAACTTGGTCAAGACTCTGGTTAGGACCCTACCAAGCCACAATAAAAATTTCAGAACCAAAGGGGAGGGCTAGCTAGAGTTAGTAGTAAATAAGTATTCAAGTTTACACATTGCATTTAAATTTACATGTAGTATTATATTCAACGTGTAGCCATTGAACAAGAGACTCCGGAAGTACTGGACTTCCTTCTTCCGGACGAAGAACTAACTACTGACCAGCAGCACCAAGGCAAGCCCCGGTTTGCATTAACCTTTTTTATAAGTTTTACTTTGTTTACATGTGTCATATGAAGTATGTTTGTGCATTAGGTATAGGATGGATGGAACCCAACTTGCATCACCAGAATTTTTCCCTAAGAGTGAGGGTAGTGTCTAAAACCTCGAGTAGACAGGCTATGCTTAATGATTCATAGGACTTCGGTACAAGTCGAGTAGTATGAATCTACTTGCGAGATAGGCATTGGGACACACGGGTTCGGTTGAGTGATGTGAGATCACTTTAGTAATGAATATGAGACTAGGCAGGGGCTAGGGCGCAGCAACAGGGAGTCTTGTGTGCGCATCCCTGCCAGTGTCGATTGAGGACCGATCCGTGTGCGGCCCTTCTGAACAAGTATTGAACGTACCGAAGGCATATCGGATATATGGGCCCCGATAAACCGATGTAGCCTAAACCTCCGGGCGTCGAGGCATAACGCACCAATTTATAGGTGTAGGCTGAGGGCAGCACGGTGGAAATCTGCCAACGGGCATAGAGAGATGCTCCGTGTGGGGAACCTCCTGCTCGTTTCGGGGCGACCGGTTCGACGTTTGGGCTGTTGGGTGAAAGGTTGTTGCGTACGACATCGAGTGAGCGTGCTGTGCAGCTCCACGGGTGGGCGTACGTGACATGCTCTTTGGGTTTCCCTGCAGGTGTATATCGAGTCAATTCGCCGTCCCTCGCGGTGACGAGTACCACTTGTTCACTGCGTCGTAACGTAGACTAATGAATGAAATGTTATGATTCCATATTGCTGTTATGATACAACTGTATTGCTACATGTGTGCCACCAAATATTGCTCACTAAATTTCAGCTTCATGAACTGTTAACTTGTTGCTAAAAGATGAACTAAGGATGAACCTGTAGGCTTGTCCATTTGCTGCAACATTGCTATCCTATGTCATGGTACATCTCATGTAGAGTTTCATGTTTAGGTGAGTCGGTTAAGCCTTGCTGAGCCTTTGGGCTCACGGTTGCTGCTTAAGTGTTTTCCAGGTGAGGAGCCACCCACGGACTCGGAGTACAAGTCCACCGGCGAGGGTTACCCTCCGTCGGGGACCACGGCTGAGTGGGAGCCGTACACGCCGCGCTGAGCTGAAGAGTGCAGCTAGTGTGGGTTGCCCTAGGGCTGGGCAACCGACTTTTGCTAGATAGGCGGGCGTGAGTTGTACAAAAGAAACTTCTGCTGTGTAACAAAAGACCCTAGTTGGTAACTGAGAAGTGTACTATTTTGTACATTCAGTTTGTTTTCCCATGTAATATAATGTGTTCTTATGACGTGTGCTGTCGGGTGTCGCATCGCGCGGCACCACCCTCTGCGATCCTGGATGAGCGGATCCCGGTCCGCCACACATCCCCGTAGTCCGGGAGTACCCTGACGTGTTCCAGGATGATCTTCCGGGCATGCCACTTGAGCGGGATGTCGAGTTCAAGATTGAACTTGCGCCCGGGACTACGCCCATATCACGGAGACCATACAAAATGGCTCGAAATGAGCTGGCTGAACTGAAAGAACAGCTCAATGATCTGTTGAGCAAGGGTTTCATTAGGCCGAGTTCCTCGCCTTTGGGATGCTCGGCGCTGTTCATGAAAAAGAAGGATGAAACCTTGAGGCTGTGTGTAGACTACCGGACGCTCAACGCCGTCACCATCAAGAATAAGTACCCACTGCCCCGCATCGACATATTGTTTGATCAACTTGTGGGTGCAAGTGTGTTCTCCAAGATGGACCTTCGCTCTGGATATCATCAGATAAAGATCCAGACGGAGAATGTCCCGAAGACGGCCTTCTCGACGAGATATGGATTATATGAATATCTTGTCATGTCCTTTGGTCTCACAAACACTCCAGCCCATTTCATGTACCTCATGAACTCAGTGTTCATGCCGGAGCTGGACAAGTTTGTGGTAGTGTTCATCGATGATATCTTGGTTTACTCCAAGACAGAAGCCGAACATGCCGAACACTTGAGGATCGTTCTTCAACGATTACGAGACCACAAGCTCTACGCCAAGTTCAGCAAATGCGAGTTTTGGATCAGCCAAGTGCTATTCTTGGGACATATCATTTCCGTGGAAGGCATTGCGGTTGACCCAAGCAAGATAGAGCAAGTGCTGAAATGGAAAGCTCCCACTTCAGTTCATGAGGTCAGAAGCTTCCTCGGGTTAGTGGGATACTATCGGAGGTTCATTCCAAGCTTCTCCAAGCTCGCTATGCCGATGACAGAATTTCTGAAGAAGGGAACGAATTATGTTTGGAACCCGGTGTGTGAAGGAGCGTTCCAAGCATTGGTGAAGCATCTCGCCACAGCCCCGGTCTTAGCTCAGCCGGATACAACAAAGCCCTTTGACGTGTATTGTGACGCATCAGGTATTGGGCTCAGCTGCGTGTTGATGCAGGAAGGACGTGTGGTCACCTATGGCTCACGCCAACTTCGGAACCATGAGCAGCACTATCCGACTGATGATCTTGAGCTTTCTGCAGTGGTTTTGGCGCTGAAAATGTGGAGGCACTATCTCCTGGGGAATCTGGTGCACCTCTACACCGACCACAAGAGCTTGAAATACATTTTCACCCACAAGGAACTGAATATGAGGCAAAGGAGGTGGTTAGAACTGATCAAGGATTATGAATTTGAGATTCATTACCACCCCGGCAAGGCGAATGTGGTTGCCAACGCACTGAGTCGGAAGACACATGTTCATAACCTCACCATTACCCCGGTGGAGGAGGAAGAGCCGAGTTTATACTTGGTTCCTTATGGGTCGCTTTACAACCTTGCCATCATCCCTACTATTAGGGAGGACATCATTGCAGCTCAGAAGATTGATAAGGGTATGGCACATCTCCGGAGACGGATAGACAATGGGGAGATCAAATGTTTCCGGAAGGATGATCAGGGGACGCTATGGTTCAATGACCGCATAGTCGTACCCCGGGATATGGAACTGAGGAAGAATATCCTCGATGAAGCTCACTTGTCTAAATACTCCATTCATCCGGGCAGCAACAAAATATACCAAGATTTGAAAAAGAAATTTTGGTGGACACGGATGAAGCGGGAGGTAGCGAAGTACGTATCCGAGTGCGATACGTGTAGACGAGTGAAAGCTGATCATATGAAGAAATCAGGGCTGCTGCAACCCCTGAAGATTCCGGCATGGAAATGGGAAGATGTGAGCATGGATTTCATTGTGGGATTACCCCTAACATCCAACAAGCATGATTTCATTTGGGTAATCGTTGATCGGTTAACCAAGACGGCTCACTTCATCCCGGTGAATACACGTTATAATGCCGGCAAATATGCGGAGCTGTACATAGCAAAGATTCTATGCTTATATGGCGTACCCAAGACCATCCTCTCAGATCGAGGTGCATTGTTTGTATCTCTCTTTTGGGAGCAGCTACACGCTGCTTTGGGTACTAAGCTGATTAGGAGCTCTGCCTACCACCCTCAGACAGATGGCCAAACAGAGAGGGTGAATCAGGTTCTTGAAGACATGTTGAGAGCATGTGCCATCCACTACGGTAGGAACTGGGATGATCACCTACCGTTGGCGGAATTCTCGTACAACAACGGCTATCAGGCGAGTATCAAGATGGCACCCTACGAAGCTCTCTACGGTCGCAAATGCCGCACCCCATTAAACTGGTGCGAGTCCAGTGAAAGGATCACATTCGGGGTTGATGTGGTGAACGACGCCGAAGAGCGTGTTCAGACGATTCAAGCCAACATGAAGGCCACTCAATCCCGGCAGAAGAGCTACGCTGATAAGAGGCGTAGACTGTTGCATTGGGCCCTATTCTATCACCGAGAAGGGCGTGCACCGGTTCGGCGTGAAGGGGAAACTCGCTCCCCGTTTCATTGGGCCCTATTCTATCACCGAGAAGTGTGGACTAGTGGCATATAGACTGGAGCTACCGGCATATCTTGCTGGTGTCCATGACGTCTTCCATGTTTCACAACTGAGAAAATGTCTAAAACATACAGCCGCTGTTCCTACCGAAAACATTGGCGAGTTGCAACCTGATTTGACATATGATGAATATCCGGTGGCGATTATGGATGAGAAGGCTCGAACCACGCATAGCTGAACATTGTGGTTCTACAAAATACTCTGGAGCAACCACACCACCGAAGAAGAGACGTGGGAGAGCGAGGAATTTCTTCGCTCCAATTACCCGGAATTCTTGGCGTCTCAACACAGGTGAGTCCCTATTACATGGCCATCTCTTATTTTATAATCTCGGGACGAGATTCTTTTAAGGGGGGATGTAAAACCCCAAGAAAAGGGACTTGCAAAAACTTTTAATCACCTCACAAAACCACAGTTTTTGTTGGGGATATCTTGTGAACAATTGTGAAGAGCAAGTAACCTCCATCAAAAGAGTGATTAGAGGAGAAAGCCCTAACTTTAACAAAGTAGGATTTCTACACATGAACATGAGAGGTTGAGCTCACCCCTAGGACTGGAAAAGTCTTGGGAAGGTTCAAGCCAAGTTTCATGCAAACCCAACACTTTTTGGGGCAATTTTGGAGGCATTTGAAAAAGAGGCCAATTTGAATGTAAATTCAAATTGCAGCAACTTTCATCACTTAAATTCAAAAGTTAGCTTCATATTCAAACTCAGCACATTTTTCTGAGTTAGACCTCCAATTTTCATCCCCATTGGAGTTCAGCTTGTCGGGAACTAAATTTGCAATAATTCAAAACCGAATTTGAATTTCAGTTTAAACATGAAGCAAATTTAGCCAAACACAGTTCAAATTTGAGAACTCAAATTCAAACCAAGACTTGGTGATTAAGTCTCACATTCAATTATGAGTAGCTGAGGATATTTTGGCACCAACAGAAATGAAAAGAATTGGAAAAAAGAAATTAGAGGGGAGGCCCACATGTCAGCAGACTTCAGTCTGAAGTTTCCTCGGGTGATTTTTTCCCTCGGCCGAAGCCTCGCGCACGCGCCAGCGCGATCGCACCGACGCCCGACCGCCTCAACCGGTGCCACCTCCTGCTCGGGCGTGAGGCTAAGGACGCAGGTGAGACGCCGGGATCGAGTAGTCACGCCACCACGTGCAATCCTCGCGCTCTCTGTTCTCCTTCGCACGACCGAAACATTCCGCCCGGCCGACCTCGCTGATCACCGGCACCCGGGCAGCACAGGCGCTCTCGTGCCCGACGAGCTACACAAGAAAGCTCTGCTCCGAGGTGCTAATCACAACCATACTGACCTCGCCCTCTCTCTCGCACGATCGGCAAAGAATTTGGGGGATTAGTGTGTCGGGGTGTTTAGAACAGAGCCACGCGAAATCCGGGAATTCGTAGCAAGTAAGCCACCACTCCCTAGACCGAGCTAAAGACGTGATCTAGACTCGCCCACGCGTCTCTAGGATCAAAGACCATCGAGTTTCATCGAGTCTGGGTTATGTTCTTCGAGGTTTTTGCATCGGCGCCGATTTCCGGCCTAGGTCACCGATGAACTCATAGTTGCGGCCTCTGTTGAGCTGACTTGAGTCAATGCCGGGGTTTAGGAGGTCGCCGTGGTGCTCTAGGGTGAAAGACCTTAGTGTTTGAGCTCTACTAGCATGAGGGCGACGTTGCCGAACTCCAACTTTCACTGCCGTCCGTCGCTGACAGGTTTGCGGTGACCGGAGCCCCCGGCCGACCTCGGGGATGAGCTGCTCGTGGTCCAAAAGGGGGAGGTGGCAAGTCTCCGGGCTGGGGAACACAGGAAAGGCGGGGTCTGAGGAGCTTGCCGAAGTTTATCACCACAGCGAGCCGTTCGCGTGGGGAGGAAGATGATACTGTATAGTGGGCCCCACCCGCAGGAGTTTAAACATTTTGCGGGATTTTCCAGTTTAGTTCAACTTCAAATGCATAGAACTTTTGCTAGGAAGCTCCAAATCTAATGAAACAAATTTTGCTGAACTCAGGATTCTGAGTACTTTCCAACAATACCAATTTCAGATCATGAAACTTAATAGTTTTCCAGAATTAATTCCCTAAATTTTAAAATGTTGGGAATTTTAGCTGGAGAATTACTCCATGAAAAATTCTGAAATTTGGCTGAGAGGATCATTGGAAAATCCTTGAGTCACAGTAAAAGTTTCAGACTCATCCAAATTGATTTAGTCCCCCTAATGGGGTGATTAAGAGAACTGCCCTGAGAAAATAGGAAAATGTACAGAAGCATTTTTCAGATTTTCTCAAATGTTATTTAGGGCATAACTTTCAGTAGAATTCTTCAAATGATATGAAACCAATTCCATTAGAACCCTCTTAAATTCTAATTTCCAGAAAGTAATGGTTGGAGCCATGAAAACCCCTGGAATTACTTATAGGCTCAAAAATTGACCAAATGGGCTTTTATTTGTACAAGGTTCAAATGAACTTGTTCCAAATGAAACTTGGTCAAGACTCTGGTTAGGACCCTACCTAGCCACCATAAAAATTTGAGAACCAAGGGGATGGCTAGCTAGAGTTATTGGTACACTTTGCATTTGAATTGACATGTAGTATCTCATTAACGTGTAGTCGCTGAAGGCGAAGAGACTCCGGAAGTGCTCGACTTCCTTCTTACGGACGAAGACCTAACCCCTGACCAGCAGCAACAAGGCAAGCCCCGGTTTGCATTAAGCTTTTTATAACATTTTACTTTGTCTACATACGTAGGGTGAAGTGTGTATGTGCATTAGGTGTAGGATGGATGAATACCCAACTGCATATCCAGAATTTTCCCCAAGAGTGAGGGTAGTGTCTAGGGCCTCGAATAGACAGGCTATGCTTATTGATTCATAGGACTTCGGTACAAGTTGAGTAGTTGGAATCAACTCGCGAGTTAGGTTTGGGACACACGGGTTTGGTTCGAATGATGTGAGATCACTTTAGTAATGAAAATGAGACTAGGCAGGGGCTAGGGCGCAGCAAGAGGAAGTCTTGTGTGCGCAGCCCTGTCCGTATCGATTGAGGACCGATCCGTGTGCGGCCCTGCTGAACATGTATTGAACGTACCGAAGGCATATTGGATATATGGGCCCCGATAAACCGATGTAGCCTAAACCTCCGGGCGTCGAGGCATAGCACACCGATTTATAGGTGTAGGTTGAGGGCAGCAAGGTGGAAATCTGCTAACGGGCATACAGAGATGCTCCGTGTAGGGAACCTCCTGTCCGTTTCGTTGCGACCGGTTCGACGTTTGGGCTGTTGGGTGAAAGGTTGTCCCGTACGACATCGAGTGAGCATGCTGTGCAGCTCCACGGGTGGGCGTACGTGACGTTCTCTTTGGGTTTCCCTGCAGGTGTATATCGAGTCGATTTTCCGTCCCTCGCAGTGACGAGTACCGCTAGTTCACTGCGTCGTAACGTAGTTAATGTATGAAATATGATGATTCAATATTGCTGTTATGATATAATATTGTATTGCTACATGTGTGCCACCAAATATTGCTTACTAAATTTCAGATTCATAAACTGTTAACTTGTGCCTAAAAGATGAACTAAGGATGAATTGGTAGGCGTGTCCGTTTGCTGCAATTGTACCATCCCATGTTCATTGTACCCTACATGTAGAGTTTCATGCTTAGGTGAGTCGGTTAAGTCTTGTTGAGCCATCATGCTCATGGTTGCTGCTTAAGTGTTTTTCAGGTGAGGAGCCACCCACGGACTCGGGTTACGAGTCCACTGGTGAGGGTTACCCTCTGTCGGAGACCACGGCTGAGTCGGAGCCGTACACGCCGCGTTGAGCTGAGACATGCAGCTAGTGTGGGTTGTCCTAGGGCTGGGCAACCGACTTTTGCTAGATAGGCGGGCGTGAGTTGTATAGTTTAGACTTCCATTGTGTAATATAAAAAATAGTTTGTAACTGAGCATTGTAACTGTTTGTACAGTTCAGTTGGTTTCCCATGTAACATATTATGTCCTTATGACGTGTGCTGTCTGGTGTCGCATCGTGCGGCACCACCCTCTGCGATCCCGGATGAGCGGATTCCGGTCCGCCACACGCCACTGCTCTGTTTGGCGCAAGTCTGGAGGTTAGGGATGACTAGTGGGACCCACTGTCGGCATTTAAACATTTTCCAGATTTTCCCACTTTAGTTCAAACTTTAGAGAGCCATAACTTTGTGTAGGAATGTCCAAAAATTTTGAAACAAATTTTGTTGGATTCCCCTCAAAGAGTCCTATCCACGGGTGCAGACTAATGTTTATGAAAATCCCTGGATTTGGATCATTAATTCATTTAAGGAAAATATTGTAGGAATGCTTACAAGAGTTCTGTTTATTGGAAAATTCCCACATTTGGGCAGGACATTCTTCCAAAAATCCTTGAACTCCAGTAAAAAGTTTAGAGGCATTGGACCTCATTTGCTTGGTCAAATGATGTTTTCATTCCTTATGTCTCTGAAAAATGGGAAAAATGAACAGAGACATTTTCAGCTTTTTCCCAATCCTTCTAAAATCCATATCTCCATGTAGGAAACTCCAAAAATTGTAAAACCAATTCCTATGGACTCAGGACATTTTGTACTTCACGAAAAGTCTACTTTGCAGCATAGGAAAGCTTAATATCTAGGGGCTAATGGCATATTAGTGAAAACCACATAAGGATTTGTTGTGCTCACATGAAGCCATTTCATGACCTCAATTTTTGCACACTGCCTAAATAGCTTCCATAGAAGCTGTGGTTAAATTATCAGCTTCGTTGGACCTTTGGAACTTTAGCTACCATCTTTTAGGTTTAAGTGTTCAGATATAATCACATGGTGATTATTAGTATCTCCTTTTCACCTAGCTTTCATCATCTCTAAGGTTTAGATCCAACAACAGAAACCTTGCTGTTGTTTATCTACCTTATGTGTGAGTTAACTGGTACAACAGTTTTCAATCATTTTCTAAAATGCTTTTGAATACATGTGCATAAATCATCTTAATAGCACGTGACGTCGACGTTCGACGAGGACTCGACTCTGCAGCGAGGATCTCCATCTCGTGATGAGTTTGGCGGATTCTCCGGAGGAAGACTAACTCCTAGCTTCTAACAAAACCGTTGAGCATGGCAAGCCCCGGTTTGCATATCATTACCATTTTAAATTTTGCTTTACTTCACCTAATGGTTATTAGACTTGATATTGTGCATTATGTCTAGGATGCTTGAAACCCACTTGCATGGCTATTACATTCCTGAGTAGAAGGTTTAGTGTAGGCTTTGCCTTGTCGTAGATTCTAGGCTAATGTTGTAGCTAGCTCGGTAGAAGTCGAGTAGTAAAAAGCTACTCGCGAGAAAGTTCGAGTAATGGAGTTACTCGCGAGAGGTTAATGAGAAGAGCACCCTCATGAAAATGAGATGGCGACGGGGATGTTCCTGTAGGATGGAGCGCTCAAGGTTGGTCTCGAACTGCGATTGGTGTGACAATGCTTGAGAGCACATTTGGCCTGGACCGGGATGGTAAGGCAAATGTGGAGGTTGGTTGTAGCCCCGTCCGTGTCGGTTAAGGACCGTATGTATGAGGCCCTGCTGGACAAGATTGAGCTGTACTGGATATATAGTGGGGTATGGGAACCATGAAACCAATGTAACTCGATGGACCATGATATAGGAACTCATCTTTCGTGTGGAATAGCGTTGAGAAGGCGGGAGGTGTAAATCCTTTAGCGGGCAACTTCGACGTGTCCGCGTAGAGGACCATCCTGATCGGCGCGAAACGTTTTTCTATGTCGAGGTGTCGTGTGAAAGGTTGCTGCATACAACGTAAGAAAGAGCTCTTGAGAGAGTCTTTCTAGGCGGGTGTACGTGTCGTGTATTCCGGGTTGTTATTGATTCGAATTACCGTCGCTCGCGGAAGAGGATTGAGCATACTCGCCCACTGCGCCATGACGTAGTAAGAAGAGGAACTAAGTCTTTTAACTTGCTGTTTGTGGATTAATCACTGTATTGGAACCTTGACTGAAGTAGATATAGAGCCAACTAAATTTCATTTCCACCTTAGGCTAGCAACATCGGGATAAGTTTAGACAAGCTGCATTTTACAAATTCCTATTCCTACTGTCTTACTACCCTTGCATGTAGAGTTTCATGTTTAGGATTGACGATTAAGTCTTGCTGAGCCTTAGTGCTCACGGTTGCTTCTGAGTTGTTTTACAAGTAGCAGGATGCCTGCTATGAATATGGTTGTTCGGTGAGATGACGAACCTTATCGTTCGTTATACTCATTTGAAACCTAGCCGCTGCCTTTCTTTGGTGAAGCTAGTAGGAAGCGTTCACGGGCTGAACGACTTCTCTTTGGCGTAGTTAGGGTCGAGAGTGAGTAGATTGTCCAGCTAGTCTTAATTTCCGCTGCATGTGTACTTATGTTGTAAAAGAACTTATCTTGAGTAACAAAATGGTTTCGTTATGTTCTTACGCCTCTTTTCGTGCTTTCTGTTGGGTGCCGCATCGCACGGCACCACCCACCGCGATTCCCGGGCGGGCTCCTCACACTGTGGTATCAGAGCCGCATTGGGAATAGCACGCATGAAAAGAGCATATTTTTTAAAACTTAGGAGTATACGAGTGAGAAATGTATAGTATGCCCACATAAGGAGTATTATTAGCATAGTTACTTAAGGTGGCAAGCTAACAGTGTGTTATCATTCAGTATTTCAATTCTGCAACGACGCACTTACGTGGAGGTAAGAATGGTAAGGAACGCCACCGAAAGCGGATCAATTTCGGTTAGCTCACCCATACGAGAAAAGTAGTGTGGGATGTCCCGTTCAGCAATGGACGGGAAGTGAATATGTTTTCTAAGACTCTTCATGTCTTAGAGACATATGAATGGCACTAGCCTCCAGTATGCAAACCCAGGGGCAAGAGGAGGAGACCCCATCGTGTGGTTTGTAACACGAAGTGTGTTCTCTAGGACTCTTCATGTCCTATGAGGCATACGAGAGTTCTGTTCCACCGGTGTGCTTTATTGCAAAGGTGTGGAGCCCCCATCGGGTGGTGAATAACCTGATCATGTACCTTGAGACGTGGCTTGACTCAAGGACGGCCCGTATGGCAATGATACGGGGCGTATGTTTTTACTATGATATGGACCTGCCTGAAATGATAAACCAATCTGTGCATCATTATTGAGTGATTTTCTACAGGTACCTTAACCACGTTAGTACATGTCGTGTAGAAAACGTGTGTGAGTGATCGTTTTAGTGCCACCACTTGAGACGTATAAGCTGGTATAAAGCCAGTTAGAATTTTAATTTGGTGAGGAAACATAGTACCGTGATATGGTCTGAACTGCATGAAAAGGAAGGTTTGAAAAGAAAAAGAGTAAATTTAGAGTATAGGATTCTATTAGGGGGTAATGAACTCCTATATTGAACTAAGAATCAGTTGGGAGTATAGATTTATTCACAAAGACTTAGGAATAACATCCCCTGTTTTTGGCAGAATTTTGCTGAAGTTGAACAAGACATAACTTTTGTTTAGTTTAACCAATGGAGGTTAGTGATACATTTCTGGAAAGCTATTGAAGTCTTCTACAACTCTTCAGTAGAACTCCAGATCAGAATCACCTTCCAAATGGATGAAATTCTCAGAGGAGTGTGAACTGCCAAAAAACAGGGCAGGCACAAATTGCTCTCTGGAAATTTCTGTATTTCGACCATAACTTTCTGTAGAAAAATTTCTAAGGGTCAAGTAATACACCGTTGGAAATCTTGTGATATATGATATGACTTTGTAGTTCAAATTTTCTCCGGATTTGGAGTTTAAAGTGATGAAATCTTGCGGACAAAACATCTACTTTCAAAGGAGGTGCTGTCAAAATTGTTCCAGATTTCTGTCGATTTTGAAATATCACAACTTTTGATCCAGAACTGATATGAAGGCAAATGAATACTCGTTGAAAATATATTGAAGTTAACTATAACTTTGATATTCAACTTGAGGCATGAAGTTGCCATTTTCATATTTAAATTCTGGGATTAAGACCTATTGGTCATTCTGAACAGAGTAGTGCTTATTGCCGATGTAACTTTGTCCTTGTTGTGGACAGGGATGTTTTAGACTTTTCTAAGCTCCATAACATGTTCTTGAGTTATTTTCAGTTTGTACTACTGTTGGAATTAAGGGTTTGGACAAACTTGTTAAAGTTGGTAGATATCAGAATTGTCGAAACCCTGGTTAGATTGTGTAGTGCTGCAATGTCTATGTGATGCTTTTACGGTTATGTTTTTGAATTCAAGTTGAGTTTAAACTTTGAATTTTAACTGTAGCTCACTCTTGCAGCATGGATCATGCTCCTTCCAGGAGTGAGGTTGGTGAGTCGAGTCACGGCGAAAATAATTCGCCACGACAAGAAGTGCCGACATCATCAACTGGATTGGCGGAAATCTTGACAAAGATGGCTGAGTCTCTGGATCTGTTGGTGTGACAAAGCATATGACAGGAGACACTACAGCAAAATCCCCCGCCAAGCACTTATCTGGATTTCTTAACAAGACAACCACCGGTTTTCTCGGAGGCGAAAGAACCGTTGGAGTCGGCTCATTGGCTTCAATGTATTGAAGCCAAATTTGATATGCTTAAGTGCGATGAATATCAGAAGACTCTATTTGCCTCTCAACAACTCCACGGAGCCGCTGGAGTTTGGTAGGCAGAGTACATCGCTACTCTTCCTGAAGGTCATCGCGTGACGTGAAGATGAATTCCGGACTGTTTTTCGGGCACGTCACCCTTGTTCGGGAATTCTACGAACAAAGTATCAAGACTTTCTAGAGTTAAAGCAAGGGGAAAGGAGTGCGTACGAGTACTTCAAAGGGTTTGAAGACTTGATGCAATACGCCACTTATATGGTAGACTCGGAAGCGTTGAAGTGCGAGTATTTCTTCCGAGGTTTGAATGTCAAACTTCAGGAACAAGTGACTTTGTTCAATAACGGTATTTACAATTAGTTGGTAAATGCCGCTATCATTAAAGAAGACATGCATCTCCGATGTGAAGCGGAGTTGAATAGAAGTATACCGGCAGACCACGATGTCGAGGTTCGTCCGAACTATCGAGTGCGATATTACTCGCCAGTTAGGCAACAAATTCAGCCTGTGGTGCAACTCTCATAACCACGGCTGAAGATGATCACTTATGAGCCTCCACCTCAACAGCCGTGGTCAGAAATTATTCGTACAACCCTACCGCAACCAGCTACGCACGAATTATCTCCACCTCGTGTTATTAGAGAGCTGAGGATTTCTGCAGCACGAAACCGTCGTGGAGCTGACCAGAGCCACACTCATGTGTCATCTCCTCAATGCTCAGATCAGCACCGTGAACCTTCAAAGAAGAATCTTTCGAAAGCTTGCAGGGTTAATTACACTGCTATTGAGGACATTGCAAAAGGCGAACCAGTTTTAGCGGGCATGTTCACATTACATGAACAGCCCACTTTCATTTTGTTTGATTCCGGAGACACCCACAATTTTATTAGCCGAGACAATGTGCTGAAGAATAATCTTCTATTTAGCACAGTTAAGCATCCGTTTCATATCAGCTCACCCGGAGGCAAGATATCAACAGATGAGATGGTCTCTCGGGCACCTTTATGTTTGGGTGGAAACATCTATCCTGCGAGCCTTATCATACTCAAAGGCCAAAGGATTGATATTATCTTGGGGATGTCATGGTTGACACATTATGGAGCTATCTTTGACATCAGCTCTCGGACTGTCCAACTGAATTCCCCAATACAACGTGTTGCATCACAACGTGTTGCAGCAGTGCATCAGATTGAAGCTCCTAAACTTGAGGATATTAAAGTGGTATGTGAATATCCAGATGTGTTTCCCGAAGACTTGCCGGGCATGCCGCCGGAACGTGATGTAGAGTTCAAGATTGAACTAGCACCGGGAACAACACCTATTTCCCGGCGACCATACAAAATGGCACCAAAGGAGCTAGCAGAATTGAAGGAGCAGCTGAATGACCTCATGGACAAAGGTTTTATACGCCCAAGTTCATCACCTTGGGGCTGTTCCGCACTCTTCATGAAGAAGAAGGACGAGACTTTAAGACTATGCGTAGATTATCGTCCACTGAATGCTGTCACTATCAAAAATAAGTATCCACTACCGCACATCGATATTTTGTTCAATCAACTAGTGGGTGCTGAGGTATTCTCCAATATGGATCTTCGGTCCGGGTATCATCAGATAAAGATCCGGGCAGAAGATGTACCTAAGACGGTGTTCTCAACAATATATGGTCTTTATGAATATCTTGTCATGTCCTTTGGATTGACCAATGCTCCGGCTCACTTTATGTATCTCATGAACTCTGTGTTCATGCCGGAGTTAGACATGTTCGTCGTGGTTTTCATCGATGACATCTTGGTCTATTCAAAGTCAGAAGAAGAACATGCTGAACATTTGCGTATTGTACTCCAACGCTTGAGGGATCACAAGCTATATGCAAAGTTCAGTAAATGTGAGTTTTGGATCAGCAAAGTGCCATTTCTTGGGCATATTATTTCAGCGGAGGGCATCACTTTGGACTGAAGTAAAATCGAGCAAGTGCTGAATTGGAAATCTCCAACATCTGTTCATGAAGTGAGGAGTTTCCTAGGTTTAGCGGAATATTACCGGAGATTCATTCCAAACTTCTCCAAAGTTGCTAAACCTATGATGGATCTGTTGAAGAAAAGCACCAAGTATGATTGGAGTAATTCATGTGAACAAGCTTTTTAAACTTTAGTGAAGTATCTCACTACAGCTCCAGTTTTGGCCCAACCGGACACCACGAAGCCGTTTGACGTTTATTGTGATGCACCCGGCATCGGTTTGGGTTGTGTGTTGATGCAAGAAGGACGTGTGGTCGCTTATGGATCCCAACAACTCAGGGGTCATGAGCAGAATTACCCGACGCACGACCTTGAGCTAGCTGCAGTGGTCCTTGCATTGAAAATGTGGAGACATTATCTACTAGGCAATCTAGTACATCTCTACACTGACCACAAAAGCTTGAAGTACATCTTCACACAGAAAGAACTGAATATGAGGCAGCGAAGATGACTAGAATTGATCAGGGACTATGAACTTGAGATTCATTACCATCCGGGCAAAGCGAATGTGGTTGCCGATGCACTTAGTCGGAAAGCCCACGTTCACCATTTAGCCATGGCTGCACATGAAGGAGAACCAAGCCTGCGCTTAGTTCCCTACGGATCGCTGTTCAACCTCGCTCTTATTCCTACAATCCGACATGAGATTGTAGAGGCTCAGAAGAGAGATAGAGGTATGTCTCATATCCAGAGGAGAGTGGACAGTGGTGATTTGAAGATGTTCCGCAAGGATGAAGAGGGTACTCTATGGTTTAACAACCGTATAGTTGTACCCCGAAACATGAAGTTGCGGAGGAAGATATTGGATGAAGCTCATTCATCCAAGTACTCTATTCATCCGGGAAGCAATAAGATGTACCAGGACTTGAAATCTAAGTTCTGGTGGACACGGATGAAAAGAGAGATTGCAAAATACGTATCCGAGTGTGATACGTGTCAGCGGGTTAAAGCCGACCATATGAGGAAAGCCGGACCACTTCAACCGCTGAAGGTTACAGCATGGAAGTGGGAAGACATAAGTATGGACTTCATCGTTGGTTTACCCATGACCAGCAACAAGCATGATTCTATTTGGGTAATCGTCGATCGTTTGACCAAGACAGCACATTTTATTCCAGTCCATACCAAATATGTGGCAAAGAAGTATGCGGAGCTGTTCATCTCGAGAATCGTGTGTTTACACAGGGTTCCCCGCACCATCGTTTTCTGATTAAGGTGTGTTATTCATATCCAGATTTTGGGAGCAACTGCATGCTTCCTTAGGAACCAAGTTAATTCGGAGTTCAGCGTATCATCCACAAACTGATTGTAAAAGCCCAAGAAAAGGGACTTGCAAAAACTTTTAATCACCTCACAACACCACAGTTTTGTTGTGGATAGATTGTGAAAAAGTGTGAAGAGCATGTAACCTCCATCAAAAGAGTGATTAGAGGGGAAAGCCTACACTTTCATAAAGTGGGAATTTTAAACATGAACGTGAGAGGTTGAGCTCACCCCTAGAACTTTAAAAATCATGGGAAGGTTCAGGCCAAAATTCATGTAAATCCAACACTTTTTGAGGTACTTTTGATGTATTTGAAAAAGAGGCCAATTTGAATGTAAATTCAAATTGCAGCAACTTTCATCCCTCAAATTCAAAAGTTAGCTTCATATTCAAACTCAGCACATTTTTATGAGTTAGCCCACCAATTTTTATCCCTATTGGAGTTCATCTTGTCGGGAGCTAAATTTGCAATAATTCAAAACTGGATTTGAATTTCAGTTTAAACATGAAGCAAATTTAACCCAACAAAGTTAAATTTGAGAACTCAAATTCAAACCAATACTTGGGGGCTAAGTCTCCCATTCAATGTTCAGTAGCTGGGATATTTACAAAAGAAAGAGGGAGAAAGAATTAGAGGGGAGAAGAGGGCCCACTGGTCAGCCACCCTAGGGAGCAAACCGACTCGGGCACACGGTCGAACACCCTGCGGCCGACAGCGCACGGGGTCGACCCCTTCCCAACGCGGCCACCGCACCACCTCCTGCTCGGGGGGATGATAGCGCCGGCTACAAAACACGCGATCGCACCCTGGTCGGCGTGAATTCGCTCCCCATTCTCTCGGTTCCAACCGCCCACATCCGAAGCAGCGCACCCGGGGTCGCCGCCCTCTGATCGCTGGCGCCCGGACAGCACAGGCTTCCTCATGCCCGACGCTCAACACAAGAAACGACCGCCACAAGGTGCTGGTTCTGCTTGTCCTTACCATTCGGCGTTTCATGCACCGTCGGGGGAGAATTTCTTCCGGGAACGCTTCGGTGTTCTTAAGGCCGAGCTCTACCAAATCCCAAAATTCACGGGTGTTGGCTTATCACCGGGCGTACCGAGCTAAACACACGATCTACACCCTGCCACGACCACCTAGGATCGAAAACCAGCAAGAATCGTGGGCTAGGATTGCGGTTATCCAAGTTTTTCGAGCAACAGGCGATATCCGGCCTAGGTCGCCGATGAGGTCATAGTTGCCGCCGTTTTCACGGGGATCGGTACCCATATCCATGATCAGCAGGTGTCAGCGGAGCTCCCCGAGCAAACCGCATCGAAAAAGGTGCAGGGGATGCTGAGTTGGACGTCGCCGGTGAGCTCCCGGCCGCTGTTGCCGTCGGGAGCACTGTTCCGGCCGTTGTCAAGCTCCGGTGAGGGCACCAGCGTGTTCTCCCAGTCGAGTTAGGAACAGGCGGCAATTTCCGTCGAAGTTCGGGCAGTGAAATGCCCGGCGGCGAGGCGCCGCCGCGGGAGCTGCGGGAGAGCGCGAGGTAGACGAAGGGGGGGCCGGGTCCACCGGTCAGCCTCTGATCTCGCGCGGGGATCGGTTTGCGGCCGGGATTCGGTGCGGCAGCGTGGGTAAAACCCTGTGGGCCGCGGTGTGGCCGCATTCTGAGTGGGCCGGCTCGAAGAGTGGAACCCACCCGCAGGATTTAAACATTTTTGGAATTTCCAGTTTTAGTTCAAACTTCAAATGCATAGAACTTTGGCTAGGAAACTCCAAATTTGATGAACCAAATTTTGCTGAACTCAGAATTCTGAGTACTTTCCAGCAATACCAAATTCAGCTCATGGAAATAAATAGTTTTCCAGAATTAAATCCCTAAAGTTTAAACTGTTGGGAATTTTATCTGGGGTACTACTTTATGAAAAATTCTGAAATTTGGCTGAGAGGTTCATTAGAAAATCACTGAATCCCAGTAAAATTTTCAGACTCATCCAAGTTCATTTAGTTACCCTAATGGGGTGATTAGGAGAACTGCCCTGAGAAAATAGAAAAATGTACAGAAACATTTTTCAGATTTTCTCCAATCTTAATTAGGGCATAACTTTCAGTAGAATTCTTCAAATGACATGAAACCAATTCCATTAGAACCATCTTGAATTCTAGTTTCCAGAAAGTAATGGTTGTAGCCATGAAAACCCCTGGAATTACTTAGAGGCTCAACTATTGGCCAAATAGGATTTTATTTGTACAAAGCTTAAAGGAACTTTGTTTCAAATGAAACTTTGTCAAGACTCTGGTTAGGACCCTACCAATCCACCATAAATATTTCAGGACCAAAGGGAAGGGCTAGCTAGATTTATTAGCAATTATGTATTCAAGTTCACACATTGCATTTAAATTAACATGTAGTATTTCATAAACGTGTAGTCACTGAAGAAGAGACTCCGGAAGTGCTGGACTTCCTCCTTCCGGAAGAAGAGCTAACTACTGACCAGCAGCAACAAGGCAAGCCCCGGTTTGCATTAACCTTTTCATAAGTCTTACATTGTTTACATGTGTCATATGAAGTATGATTGTGCATTAGATATAGGATGGATGGAACCCCACTTGCATAACCAGAATTTTTCCCTAAGAGTGAGTGTAGTGTCTAGGACCTCGAGTAGACAGGCTAGGCTTAATGAGTCATAGGACTTCGGTACAAGTCGAGTAGTTGGAATCTACTCGCGAGATAGGCTTGGGACACACGGGTTCGGTTGAGTGATGTGAGATCACTTTAGTAATGAAAATGAGACTAGGCAGGGGCTAGGGCGCAGCAAGAGGGAGTCTTGCGTGCGCAGCCCTGTCCGTGTCAATTGAGGACCGATCCATGTGCGGCCTACGCTGATCAAGTTTGAACGTACCGAAGGCATATCGGATATATGGGCCCCGATAAACCAATGTAGCCTAAACCTCCGGGCGTCGAGGCATAGCACACCGATTTATAGGTGTAGGTTGAGGGCAGCAAGGTGGAAATCTGCCAACGGGCATAGAGAGATGCTCCGTGTGGGGAACCTCCTGCTCGTTTCGGTGCGACCGGTTCGACGTTTGGGCTGTTGGGTGAAAGGTTGTCCCGTACGACATCGAGTGTGCGTGCTGTGCAGCTCCACGGGTGGGCGTACGTGACGTGCTCTTTGGGTTTCCCTGCAGGTGTATATCGAGTCGATTCGCCGTCCCTCGCGGTGAAGAGTACCACTTGGTCACTGAGTCGTGACGTAGACTAATGTATGAAATATGATGATTCAATATTGCTGATTGATATAATTGTATTGCTACATGTGTGCCACCAAATATTCCTCACTAAATTTCAGCTTCATGAACTGTTAACATGTTGCTAAAAGATGAACTAAGGATGAACTTATAGACGTGTCCATTTGCTGCAATTATACCATCCCATGTTCATTGTACCCTACATGTAGAGTTTCATGCTTAGGTGAGTCGGTTAAGCCTTGCTGAGCGTTCGTGCTCACGGTTGCTGCTTAAGTGTTTTTCAGGTGAGGAGCCACCCACGGACTCGGAGTACGAGTCCACCGGCGAGGGTTACCCTCCGTCGGGGACCACGGCTGAGTGGGAGCCGTACACGCCGCGCTGAGCTGAGGAGTGCAGATAGTGTGGGTTGCCCTTGGGCTGGGCAACCACTTTTGCTAGATAGGCGGGCGTGAGTTGTATAAAAGAAACTTCCGCTGTGTAATAAATACCCTAGTTTGTAACTGAGAAGTGTACTACTTTGTACATTCAGTTTGTTTTTCCCATGTAATATAATGTGTTCTTATGACGTGTGCTGTCGGGTGTCGCACCGCGCGGCACCACCCTCTGCGATCCTGGATGAGCGGATTCCGGTCCGCCACAGCCTGGTATCAGAGCTGCAGTGGGGATAGCACAGTACTTAAGGATTACCTTATGGGAAAACTTAGGTTACGGTGAGGATTCGGTAGTTGCCCAAGTAAGGACTATATTAGCATAGTTACTTAAAGTCGCAAAGACTAACTTATGTGTTATACTTCTGAATTTTAATTATGTAACGACGCACCTACGCTCTGGTAAGCATGGTAAGGAACGCCACCGAAAGCGGTTCAATTTCGGTTAGCTCCCCCTGACGAGGAACGTAGTTCAGGGATTGATCTCACAGCTTGGTGTGGGACGTCAATATGAAACTCTTGGACTCTTCATGTTCCTGAGTTCATATGAAACGCTGATCCCTAGCGTGCATTAGGCAAGTAAGTGGAGACCCCATCGCGTGGTCAGTAACGCGAGAGTGTGTTTGTCTGGAAATAGCCCAGCAGGACATACGCAGCGCTTGCCATCGGCGTTCCCAGCAGGGCAGTAGGTGGTATCTGTTGGGTTGATAACATTCCCAACCGTGACGACCCGTTCATGACATACTCGGGTTCCCCGTCGTGTGGTGTTGAAACACGATCACGTACCTTGAGACGTGACTTAACTCAAGGACGGCCGTATGAAAATGATACGGGCGTTTGTATTTACTTTTAAATATGGAACTGCCTGAAATGAACAACCTTTGAGTGCATCACTATTGTGTGGTTTTCTGCAGGTACTAACCACGTATGTATCCGTGTAGTAAACGTGTGTGAGAGACCGTTTAGTGCCACACTTGAGACGTATATGCCGGTAGAATCCGGTTAGGATTTTCTTTTGTGAGGAATGTAGTACCGAGATATTGTAGGCATATGCATGAAAATAATGATAACAAGGAATTAAAATCACTAAGATCAACATCTAGGACTTTGTTGGGTAGAAAAGTTGATAATTGATGAGTGTAGTTCCAAAAGACTGAAAAGCAGAGTGCTCTGTTTTGGGGCAGCAAGTTACTGAACTTCAACAGGGCATAACTCACAGGTCTTTTAGCCCAGGGAGGTGTGGTACATAGTTCTGGAAAGGTATTGGGGTACCCTACAATTTTGTTGTAGACTTCCAGAGCTGAAACACACCTTAAGATGGCTTAATTCCCAGAGAAATGTAAACTGTCTAGAACCAGGACAGAGTGAAACATCCTCTGGACTGTTCTGTTTTTCAATGATAACTCTCCCAGTAGAAAAATCAAAAATTTTCATATGATACATCCTTAGAAAGGATAGAAGATGTGTGACATCTTTTCAATTCAAAGTTTCTGAAATTTCAGCACAGATTTCAGTGAAAACGCGAATGGAAAACAACAACTTCCAAAGGAGGTGCTGTTAAAATTCTTCCTGAAATTCTGCTGACTTTGAAATAGAATAACTTTTTAACCAAAGCTTATCTGGGGGCAAATGAATACTCGTTGGAAAGATAGTGAAGTTAACTTTAACTTTGGTATTCAACTTGAGTCATGAAAATGCCTAGAACCAGATCAAAACTTGGAATAGGTAGAAACTGGTCATTCTGACAGAAGAATGACAGTTGAACTCATTGGAGAGGGTGTTGGACCCTAAGGGTGGTATACGTGATGACAACGTGATAGTAATGTCTCATAGTGACCAAACCTAGTTATGGTGAGCTTCCAAAGAGGAGGTTCATCAAGTTGGATTAAACTAGCTTGTGTTTGGTCTGGTAATGGTGTAGCTTGTGCAAAGTTATTACATTATCTACATACGAGATGTATCGCATGAATTATTGTCATTATGTTGTACGCCTCTTTTTATTGGACTGCATGAAATCTGTTGTGGGACTGATGTTACTGTCGTATGGTTGCAGATGGTTCGCACTAGGACCACGCACGAGGTTGGTGGCTCTAGCCAACAGGGAGGCGATGACTCCCAGCCACCGGCCTACGACAGCACCCCACAGCAGCAGCCACCACCGCCGCCTCCGCTTACTCTAGCGGATGTGATAGCGGCATTGGTGGGACGTCGTGAGGAGCAGACCGACCTGCTCCGCACGATCGTGCAGAATACATCCCAGGCGGGGGGATGTCAAGACAGAGGGCCTCGTGAGCCCCGCGAAGTGTCGTACTCGGATTTCATGAGTACGCACACTCCCGTGTTCACCGAAGCCGAAGAACCACTGGAGGCGGACAACTGGCTGCGGACTATCGAGTCCAAGTTCGGGCTGCTCCCATGTACGGAGCGGCAGAAGACTCTGTTCGCAGCGCAGCAACTCCACGGTGCCGCTGGTGAATGGTGGGCGAATTATGTCGCCTCACGTCCGGCTGGCCATGCCATGGAATGGCAAGAATTCCGGGAGGCGTTCCGCGCCTACCACATCCCTCCTGCAATAATGAAGAGGAAGTTCCAAGAATTCTTGGAGCTGAAGCAGGGCGGGAGGAATGCCCACGACTATTCCCGTGCCTTCAACCATCTGGCGCAATATGCGTCAGACTACATCTCCACCGAGGAGAAAAAGCGGGAGCACTTCTATCGGGGGTTACACCCCGAGATGAAGACACATCTCGTGCAGTGGAATCGCGGCACATTCAACGACCTAGTCAATGCCGCGATCATGCAAGAAGACGCTCAGCGGGAGTTGGCAGCTGAGCAGCGGAAGCGCAGCGCTCCACCCAGCGGTGGGAGTGGCGCTCCCCAGAAGTACCGTATGGTGTATCGGACACCATCCGGGCAGCAGTGGCAACCACCGGCGCCACCTCAACGGTTCGGGGGACATCCTTTCCAGTCACCCCCGTTCCGACCGCTGCTGCCACCACCAAGACAGCAGCAGCAGCAGCTGCAGAAGGCACCCCGGGCGTTTCCACCGCCACAACGCGCCCCGGGATTCCGTCCACCGATCAGCGGGGGACCGCCCCGTTTCACTTGCTTCACGTGTGGCCAGGCGGGCCACTTCGCGAAGGACTGTCCCCAGGGGCAGCAAAGCAGCGGGCAAGCCCAGTTCCAGGGCGGTGCTCGAGGCCGACCTCCGGTGAAGAAGGTTGGTCAGCGGACTGGGGGTGTCCGCAACCTTGACAATGAGGACGCTCCGGAGGGAGACAACGTGCTGGCGGGTACGTTTACTCTCAACCATCAAGCCATCGTCATATTGTTTGATTCTGTTGCAACCCACAGCTTTATAAGTGCATCCTATGTGGCTAAGCATCAAATGCAAGTCTTCCCAACCGACTGCACTTATATGATCTGCTCACCGGGAGTGAAGATTTTAGCTAATATGATGATTCCAAAGGCACCTTTGTGCTTAGGTGGGAAACTATATCCCACCACTTTGATAATCCTTATGGGACAAAAGATTGATGCAATCTTAGGGATGTCATGGCTACAATACCATGGCGCTGTCCTAGAGACTCGGACACGGACGGTTCATTTAAACTCCCCATTCCACCGTCCGCATTCCATGGTATTAGACACTCCAGTCCGGGAAGTTTTAGCAGTTAATAATGCTGAAGCTCTCAAGTTAGAAAACATCCCCGTAGTCCGGGAGTACCCCGACGTGTTTCCGGATGATCTTCCGGGCATGCCACCTGAGCGGGATGTCGAGTTCAAGATTGAACTTGCACCCAGGACTACGCCCATATCACGGAGACCATACAAAATGGCTCCAAATGAGCTGGCTGAACTGAAAGAACAGCTCAATGATCTGTTGAGCAAGGGTTTCATTAGGCCGAGTTCCTCGCCTTGGGGATGCTCGGCGCTGTTTGTAAAGAAGAAGGATGAAACCCTGAGGCTGTGTGTGGATTACCGGCCGCTCAACGTGTGAGGACCCCGCCGTCCTGATCAGTCACGGGGATGGGGCACCTCGCCCGGGAATCGCATTGGGTGGTGCCGTATGATGCGGCACCCAACAGCACACATAATAAAGCATCATATTACATAAAACAAGCGGAAGCTTACAAAGTGTTGATTTTACAAATACTTCTCAAAACAAACTACAGCGGAAGACTATTACATCTCACGTCTCATACCTATGCTAAGCAACAGAGAAGGTGTCCAGCCCGCGGACCCTTCTAGCTAGCAACACTGTCATAATAGCAGCGGCAGGGGTTGCCATGAGTTCACCACTCGGGGAGTTCCGAGTCTCATCGGGCACCCGTACATCTCAGCCTACAGTTATTACCTGCAAAACAACTTATGCAGTATTTGTGAGCACGAAGCTCAGCAAGACTGACCCGTCACCCTAGTCATGAAACTCTACATGATGAAATAGAGGGCTGATTATAGAAGTTTGCACAAATGATGAACTTGAGCTAAAGGAGCGTCCTTACTTCAAGTTTTAGGCAACTTTTATAGCCCTCGCGCAACTTACATCGAGACTCCACAATCAAACAAGAAACGTTTCATCTCGATGTCACTTGCCCGAGGTGAAAGTAACTTTAATGAGCTACCCTAAACTCATACTGACCTTGCGCCATCAATGTCGACACTCCACAATCAAACAAGAAACGCTTTGCCTCGACGCTACTAGCCCAAGGTGGAAATTAAATTTAATGAAGTGTTGATCGTTCCTCATCTTCATTATGAGGATTACTCACGAAGCATGTTAAATGTTTCCCGGTTTATTACTACGTCACGACGCAGAGAACAAGTATGCTCACTACCGCGAGCGACGGTGATTGCAATCAAAAACACCCGGCTGACACGACACGTACGCCCGTACTCGACGTTGCACACAGCAACCGTCACTGACGTCGTACGTGGCAACCTTTCACACGACACCCAAATGTCGAACCAGTCCCACCGACTGGGATTAAGTCTCTCTATGGCAAACCCTCGTAGAGCAGACTTCTCTATCCTTTCAGCATCGGCATCAGACGGTGAGGTATGCCTCGACACCCAGGTTAACATGTTACATCGATTTCCTGGGTCCCATATAGCCAGTATGCATCCGGTACACAACTCAAACTTGCCCAACGGGCCGCACACGAGAACGGGCCTTAATCGACTCAGACATAGACTAGGCTCACAGGACCACGTCCTTGACCTTCCATCCACTGCCCGGTCTCCATTCCCAACTATGAGGATCAATTCCCAACTCTTCCGATTGAGCCCCCTAAATCCCTGTTCACGAGTAGGAATCTGCCCACTCGAGGTTTGCTTCTTTTAATCCACTTTTGTTGAGATCAGCAGTTATAATTAATTGCTAACATATCCTACATTAAAACTCCAGGGTTTTCTTGGTCATGCATTTGGAGTTTCATACCATCTAGACGTAATGCAATAAATATAATGCTAGACGTATGAAGTGAATACAAATAAAAACTTATAAATTTGATGCAAACCGGGGCTTGCCTTTGTTTTGCAGGGGCTAATATATATATCTCAGTTAGTGAAGATCACTTAACTTGATCTCTCGCCTCCCTTCTTTGATCTCTACTCCAATGACTTCAAGTCCTTCACGTAGATGCTACACGTAATGAATATGCATATATGTTTAATTGTAAAACTTTGCTACAAGTTCTAACAACAAGTTTCAAAACTGGAACTCTGTTTAAGAATTTAAAATGACACTGGTGCTAGTGGTTTGGGTTTGGGTCTAAGCAACATGATTAAGTGCTAAGTGTCTTCCCCCTTTCTATATTGATCACCTTAAAGGTTGAACAGCACAGGGGTGATCCAGAGCTCCAATGGAGCTGAAAATTTTCATGTGAGTTCCTTGTCACAATAAAATTCTCTGGACCAAAAATTAGCACATTTCATTAAGTGGTTTGTTCAGAATAATTTTCTAAGCAATTAAGCAAAAAAGAATTAATTCTGAGATCACACCCATGTTCATGCAAAAATTAGTGAACTACAATTTCAATTATAGCTCATAGAGTTTGCATGAATTTTCCTAGCATTTTTGGAGCTACGATCTGCCCAGAACTGAATTTCCAAGTTTTGGAAATTCTCTGAAAATGTTTCTGTATTCAATTGAACACAGCATCTTCAAATCAAGATTTCCCTGATCAAATCAACTCCAATTGAGCTGAAACTTTTACAGGGGTTCAATAATACCATAAAGACTATTCTGACAAAATGTGAGGATTTTTGGATTAACCAAACTCCCTCTAAAATTCTTTTACTACAAAGCTTTAAAGTATTTTACAGAATTAAATAAAGGGTTTCATACAAATTGGGTTCTACATTTGGATAGTACTCTATCAGAGGAATCCAACAAAATTTGTTTCACAATTTTTGGATTCTCCTACCCAAAGTTGTAGCTATTCAATATTTGAATTGAAAACTGAAATTCCCGAAAATGTTCAAATACTAGCTGTGGGTCCAGGGGACAGGTGTCACTAGCCGGGGCAAGCCACACGGGGCTACTGGGTATTTCCCGTGCCACCACACCAGATCCCCGTGCCACAGCCGATCAGAAAATTGAAAAACCGTCGCTGACAGGCGGGACCCAGCGGGTCGTCTTCTACCTCCGGCCGAACAGAACCCGCGGCGGCGCCCTCCGACGAGCGTCGCCGGAATGACCTTACCAGCCACCTCGCGGCCCCCTGCTCGCCGCCCCTCCATATTCTGACCTGCTGAACACGTTGGGAGGCTCGCCGGCGGCCATAGATCGCCGGAAAACCTTGCGCACCGGGGTCAGCAACCATTAGGGTTCTGGTGAACTCGGAAGTCGCCTACACGGCGTCAAAAGGGTAGGGAATGGCTCGGAGAGTACCGTGGGAGCTTGAGGGTGTTGGAAATGGGCGCCAAACCTCGTGAAAAGGCCGGCAGCATAGAGCTCCACGGCGACCCGAGGCGATTTCTGCAGGGCGGCACGAAAAACAACTATAACTCGGTCGATCCTAGGTCTCTTCGCTCGGTTCTTCTTCGAGGAGGACCGCTGCGAGGTATAGGGGCTGCGTGCAAGCTCGCTCAAGCTTGGGTGGACTGTGCCGCTAGAATTTTGGATTAGACCGACCCCTAACCCCAAGCACCATTCTTCGGGAATTTTGGAAATTCTTTGAGCTCGGTTGATCAAATGCTACACGGTTTGCAGATACACGAACTAGGGATCATAGCGCACCTTTTTCATGTTGAAGCCGGATGGTAAGGAGAGCCGTAGCTCTATGTCCACGGTGACCCGAGTCGGCTTCCGCCGGTGAGCTCGGTTTCTTGGCGCCAGTTGCCGAATTGCGCGCGCCACAGGCTAGGAACTTCGGCGTTGTGGGACTGGCGTGATAGAGCAGGCGCAGGCGCTGCTTTTCTGTACTGCCGGCGCGCACAACCGAGGCTTGGTTGGGGCTGGCGATCAGGGAGAAAAGAGTGCGGCGGTGAGCGCCGGTTGCTGTTCGCGCGTGAGAAGAACAGCCAGCGCGCGATCAAAATGAAGATGGCAACGTGCTGCAGCTGGCTCCGGGGTAAAGAGCAGGCCAGCGCGAAATGGGAGCAGGAGGTGGAGCCTTGGGCGAAGGGGGCGGTCGCTCGGTGTCGCCCGGGGTTACACCTCGGTGGGGTGAGGAACAGAGAGAAAAACTTAAGTGTTAAGTCTATTCCTCCCATGACAGGTGGGCCCCACTCAATTTCCCTGCAAAAAGATCTCCATAATTTGACAATTATCCAACCCAATTGTTTGAAAGGTTGAGCTCATTTGAATAGTTTGGACAAATTCCATCCAAATTCAAATGTTTATTTGAATTCTTTGCACATTTGACTCCATTTGGAAAAATGGGCAGCAAACCTTTTCAAAAATTAATGAAACTTTGCCTCCCCACTAATTTGGACCTAAGGAATCCAATTATGCAACTTGATTCTTGTGTTAGCTGCTGCAAGCAATAGTTTGGACACAACAGTTTTGAATTTCCATTGTGTCATCCCCTCACTTGAAGTCTGAATTTACATTTAGTTCATATCTGATTTTTAAACCCTTCCATTGCACTTGAGCTCTTCATTTCTGTGGTTTTAATCCACATGAGGTCCCTCCATGCAGTAACTCTAAGTTTGTTTAGAAGAATCTCACCTATGTCATCATATGTGGGAAAAAGTTTCACTAATCCCCTTTTTCATACACATGACTCCAACATTTGTGCAAACTCATGTTTCTTTGTATTCACATTTTTGGGACCTTTACAATCCTCCCCCCTTAAAAGAATCTCGTCCCGAGATTACAAAAGAAAGATGAGACGGAAGGTAATTACAACAACTACGACAAAAAGTTCCGGATAGTTGTTGTGGAGGTAATCTTCACTCTCCCAAGTCGCTTCTTCCAGTGTGTGATTACTCCACAGGACTTTGTAAAATTTCAAAGCCCGATTTTGAGTAATCCGGCTCTTTTCATTGATAATCTTGATGCGCTTCTCGGTGTAGGTGAGATCCGGTTGCAATATTTCCATGTCTTCTGAAAGGATGTCCGTCGGCTTCTTCAAACACTTTCTCAAGTGCGAGACATGGAAGATGTCGTGGATACCCAATAAGGATGGCGGCAGCTCCAAACGGTAGGCTACCGGCCCACACCGTTCTGTAATAAGGAACGGACCCACAAAGCGAGGAGCTAGCTTTCCCTTGACCCCGAATCGATGAATTCCCTTCATCGGGGATACTCGGAGATAGACGTGATCTCCGACTTCAAAACACAAGGGTCGGCGTCGCTGGTCCGCATAGCTCTTCTGGCGAGATTGAGCGGCCCTGAGGTTTTCTTGAATCAGCTGGACCCGCTCTTCGGCATCTTTTACAAGATCAATGCCGAAAATCACCCTCTCGCCCGATTCACACCAATTGAGTGGTGTGCGGCACTTCCTGCCATAAAGTGCTTCGTATGGTGCCATTTTAATACTGGATTGGTAACCATTGTTGTAAGAGAACTCTGCTAATGGCAAATGGTTATCCCAGTTCTTTCCATGATCTATGGCACATGCCCTCAGCATATCTTCTAAAATCTGGTTCACCCTCTCCGTTTGACCGTCTGTCTGGGGGTGGTATGCTGAGCTTCTGATTAATTTTGTTCCCAGAGATTCATGTAGTTGCTCCCAGAAACGAGCAACAAATATTGAACCTCGGTCCGATATGATGGTCTTGGGGACTCCATGTAAGCACACAATCCTTGAAAGATACAACTCTGCATATTGCTTAGTTGAAAATCTTGTACTCACTGGGATTAAGTGGGCTGATTTTGTTAAGCGATCAACAATCACCCAAATGGAGTCATGCTTTCTGGATGTGAGAGGTAGTCCAACAATAAAATCCATGCTGATGTCCTCCCACTTCCATGCCGGAATACTTAATGGTTGTAGCATTCCTGCTTTCTTGATGTGATCAGCTTTGACTCGCCGACATGTATCACACTCGGATAGATATTTGGCAATTTCTCGCTTCATCCGAGTCCACCAAAATTTTGTTTTCAGATCTTGATACATCTTATTGCTCCCTGGATGTATCGAGTACTTGGACATGTGAGCTTCTTCGAGGATTTTCTCCCTTAGCTTCAGGTTCTGGGGTACCACGATACGGTTGTTAAACCATAACACACCTTGTTCATCTTCCCGGAAACATTTCATCTTATCTTCATTGATTCTTGACCGGATTTTCCGCATTCCTTTATCCCTCTTCTGGGCTTGTACAATCTCTTCTCTAATGGTAGGAACCAGAGCAAGATTATACAACGCTCCATACGGAATCACCCGCAAGCTTGGTTCTTCATCCCCCTCCGGAACAACTGACACGTTATTCACATGGGATTTACGACTGAGTGCATCAGCCACCACGTTAGCTTTGCCCGGATGGTAATGGATCTCAAGCTCATAATCTTTGATTAATTCCAACCATCTCCACTGCCTCATATTGATATCCTTCTGAGTGAATATGTATTTGAGGCTCTTATGGTCGGTGTAGAGGTGCACTAAATTCCCGAGTAAGTAGTGCCTCCACATCTTCAACGCAAGCACCACCGCAGCGAGTTCTAGGTCATGAGTGGGGTAGTGCTGCTCGTGGTTGCGGAGTTGACGAGACCCATATGCGATCACGCGCCTATCTTGCATTAAGACGCAGCCAAGTCCAATGCCTGAGGCATCACAATACACATCAAATGGCTTTGTTGTATCCGGTTGGGCTAATACCGGCGCCGTTGTGAGATGTTTCTTCAAAGTTTGAAATGCCTCTTCGCAGGCCTCTGTCCACACATACTTGCTGCTCTTCTTCAATAACTCTGTCATTGGTTTAGCCACCTTCGAGAAGCTGGGAATAAATCTCCGGTAATAATCCGCTAGTCCTAGAAAACTGCGGATTTGATGAACCGATGTTGGAGACTCCCACTTCAAGACTTGCTCAATTTTGGTTGGATCCACGGCCACACCCTCCGCTGAAATAATGTGGCCTAAAAATGGTACTTTGCTGATCCAAAATTCACACTTACTGAGTTTGGCACACAGCTTATGTTCTCGTAGGCGTTGGAGCACAATATGTAGATGTTTGGTGTGCTCCTCCTCCGATTTGGAGTATACGAGAATGTCGTCGATGAAAACCACGACGAACTGATCCAACTCTGGCATGAATACTGAATTCATGAGATACATGAAGTGTGCGGGTGCATTTGTTAGCCCGAACGACATGACTAGATACTCATAGAGCTCGTATCTAGTCGAGAAGGCCGTCTTTGGTATATCCTCCGCTCTGATCTTTATCTGATGATAACCAGACCGTAAGTCCATCTTGGAGAATACCTTGGCACCCACTAACTGGTCAAATAATATATCGATCCGCGGCAACGGATATTTATTTTTGATCGTCACTGCATTCAGCGGCCGATAATCCACACATAATCGAAGTGACTCATCCTTTTTCTTCACAAAGAGGGCTGAACAGCCCCATGGCGATGAGCTTGGTCGGATGAACCCTTTGTCCATTAAGTCCTTTAGCTGTTCTTTCAGTTCAGCTAATTCCTTCGGAGACATTTTGTACGGCCTCCGAGATATTGGTGTGGTTCCCGGAGCTAACTCGATCTTGAATACCACATCCCTCTCAGGCGGCATCCCTGGAAGATCGTCGGGAAACACATCTGGGTACTCACGGACCACTGGAATATCCTCCAGTTTCGTGGTCACACTGTGGTGCACCACTGGATTTTTAGAATCCACGGCTTCAAGTATTAGCGTTTGGAGACCGTAGATCGGAGAGTCCAAACTAACAATCCGTGGACCGATGTCGAGAACAGCCCTGTCGTAGTTCATCCACGCCATTCCTAGAATCACGTCGATCTTCTGCCCCTCTAATACAATGAGGGTTGTGGGGTATAAGTTTCCACCTAAGCACAAGGGTGCTTTGATCACTACTTCATTAGCAGCTATATTTCCGCCCGGTGAGCGGATAAGATAGTGATCCTTCGGTGTAGAGGTGGAGAGCTCAGCTTTGCACGCAAACAACCTGCTGATGAAATTGTGTGTAGCTCCAGAGTCAAACAGAATTAATATGGGCAGTCCATTGAGGGTGAACATTCCCGCTAGCACAGGTGCCCCATCTGGCACATCCTCTAGAGCTGTATGATAAATGCACCCGGATTTTGGTGCTGCTTCTTGAAGCTGAGCACGGGGTTGATTTATACCCCGCCCCGGTGTAGTTTCTCTATGGTGTATCCTTTCTAGACACTTCCTGCTGATGTGACCCAAGTACCCGCACGTGAAGCACGGTTTCTCAGCCGGTTCTTGGTTGCTCTGTGCATGGACATTAGTGGTATTCTGCTGCGGCAAGAACACTTGAGGAGCAGAATAACGTGGCTGCATATACCGTTGTTGCAGCTGTCCGAAATCAGAGTATTGGGACGATCGACTGGAATATTGCTGGAGTCGTCGAGCCGGCTGCATCAGCTGACAGTTCAAGGTACTGTCTACCACCCTGTATTTCTGCGGAGCACTACTGCTACTCTCCGGTGGTACATGGTTCTTTCTTTTCTCAGCCTGAACTTCCCGCTGAGCATCTTCAACCATGATGGCAGCACTCATCAATTCGTTGAAGTTCTTTCGATCAGCTAAAACGAGCCTCTCCTTTAGCTTGGGATTGAGGCTGCGGAAGAACCATTCACACTTTTGTGCTTTGGTGTTCACATGTTGAGGCGCATACTGTGCCAGCTTGTTGAACACTCGCGAATGCTCGTATGCACCCCTCCCTCCTTGTTTTAAGGCCAGAAACTCCTCGAGTTTCCGCTGAATTATTCCGGACGGAACATGATACGGCAGAAATGCCTTCCGGAATTCTTCCCATGTAAAGTCATGTCCAGCTGGTAAGGAGGCGAGTTGATTCGCCCACCATGCACTGGCGGACCCGTGAAGTTGTTGCGCTGCGTATAAAACCTTCTGATGTTCGGTGCATTGAAGCAACCCGAACTTAGATTCAATGGTGCGGATCCAGCTATCCGCCACCAGAGGATCCTCAGATTCAATGAAAACCGGTGGTTGAGTTGCCAAGAACTCAACATAGGAATTCAGTTGAGGTTGGCGCAAGTCTTCGTCTTGACATCCCCCTTGACGGGATGTATTCATCACCACGGTGCGGAGCAAGTCGGTTCGCTCATCGTTTGCACCCGTCATGGCAGCCAGAATGTCCGCCATTGAGACCGTGGGTGAAGGTCCTGGTGGAGACTGCGGTTGCGGAGCTCGCTGCTCCCGCTGTGGAGAGTTATCACCACCACCGCCACTGGAACCACCCACTTCACCCATGGAACGAGTTCGCACCATTCTGCAATTGAAAGAGTTCATTATCAGCTCAACACTATCACTTGATTTATTCCATAAACAATGTAGTGCAACACTGATAATGAAATCTTAACATGGAAGCAAAATGATTTAAGCGCAAACTTATGTATCTAACAGCAAGGATTTAAAGAAGATTGACCGGTCCTTAACAAACCAGATTTCGATCCCGTTAAAATCATTTTCATAACTCATGTTCAATACCAAAGTTAAAGTTAACTTTAATATCTTTCCAATTAGTATCCAAATGCCTCCATATCACTTCTGGATCAAAAGTTATGACTTTGTAAAGTTGACAGACTTTCTGGATAAAATTTGCCAGCATCTCCTTTGTATGTGGCTGACTTTACCACAGTTGTATATGGAAATACAGCAAGAATCTGAACAACCTTTGAACTACAACAATGTTGCATATGTCATAACCTTTCCAACGGTGTATCATATGCTCCTTAGGGATTTTTCTACAGGAAGTTATGGCTTAAAAACAGAAAGGTCCAGAGAGGTTTTTGGTACTGTTCTGGTTCTTGAACAGTTTGTCTTCAACTGGACTTTTCACCAACTTAATGTGTGATCTTGCTCTGGAGGTCTACAAGAAAGTTGTAGAGCACTTGAAAATCTTTCCTGAACCGTATGATACACCTTAATTGGTTAAAACTACTCAGAGTTATGCTCTGTAAAAGTCCAGCAAGAATTCCTGCTAGAAACAGAGCACTCTGTTTTTGAAATCTTTGAAACCTAAACCTTTTCTTATTTGAATCTTAGCTCAAAATAAGAGTTCGGTAACTAATACTTATTTCAAACTTACATTTTTAGTTGAAAGTTAGCTCATGAATCATTTCTTCATAGGGAAGGGGTTATTAAGTGTAGTACAGTGTCGATGCACCGTAAGAAACATGTCGGTACTACGTTGCCTCTCCAAAAGAAAATCTTACCCGGATTATACCGGCATATACGTGTTATCAGTGGCACTAAGACGGTCTCTCGCACACGTGTACTACACGGGATACGTACGTGGTTAGTACCTGCAGAAAGACACTCAATAGTGGTGCACTCAAAGGTTGTTATCATTTCAGGCAGTTCCATTATTTGCAAGTAAATACAAACGCCCATATCATTGCCATACGGCCGTCCTTGAGTTAAGTCACGTCTCAAGGTACGTGATCGTGTTTCAACACCACACGACGGGGAACCCGAGTAGGTCATGAACGGATCGTCACGGTTGGGAATGTTATCAACCCAACAGATACCACCTACTGCCCTGCAGGGCACGCCGATGGCAAGCGCTGCGTATGTCCTCCTGGGCTACTTCCAGACAAAAACACTCTCGCGTTACTGACCACGCGATGGGGTCTCCACTTACTTGCCTAATGCATGCTAGCGATCAGCATTTCATATGAACTCAGGGACATGAAGAGTCCCAGAGTTTCATATTGACGTCTCACAACAAGCTGTGAGACCTATCCCTGAACTACTTTCCTCGTCAGGGGAGCTAACCAAAATTGAACCGCTTTCGGTGGCGTTCCTTACCATTCTTACCAAAACGTAGGTGCGTCGTTACAGAATCAAAATTCAGAATTATAACGAGTATGTTAGTACTGCCACATTCAGTAACTATACTACTATAGTCCTTATGTGGGCCTACTATCGTTTCCTCACCGTATCCTAAGTTTTTGTCATAATACGATCCTTATTCAGTGCGCTATAACCAATGCGGCTCTGATACCACGCTGTGAGGACCCCGCCATCCCGATCACTCACGGGGACGGGGCACCTCGCCCGGGAATCGCATTGGGTGGTGCCGTATGATGCGGCACCCAACAGCACACATAATAAAGCATCATATTACATAAAACAAGCGGAAGCTTACAAAGTGTTGATTTTACAAATACTTCTCAAAACAAACTACAGCGGAAGACTATTACAACTCACGTCTCATACCTATGCTAAGCAACAGAGAAGGTGTCCAGCCCGCGGACCCTTCTCGCTAGCAACACTGTCATAATAGCAGCGGCAGGGGTTGCCATGAGTTCACCACTCGGGGAGTTCCGAGTCTCATCGGGCACCCGTACATCTCAGCCTACAGTTATTACCTGCAAAACAACTTATGCAGTATCTGTGAGCACGAAGCTCAGCAAGACTGACCCGTCACCCTAGTCATGAAACTCTACATGATGAAAATAGAGGGCTGATTATAGAAATTTGCACAAACGATGAACTTGAGCTAAAGCAGCGTCCTTACTTCAAGTTTTAGGCAACTTTTATAGCCCTCGCGCAACTTACATCGAGACTCCACAATCAAACAAGAAACGTTTCATCTCGATGTCACTTGCCCGAGGTGAAAGTAACTTTAATGAGCTACCCTAAACTCATACTGACCTTGCACCATCAACGTCGAGACTCCACAATCAAACAAGAAACACTTTGCCTCGACGCTACTAGCCCAAGGTGGAAACTAAATTTAGTGAAGTGTTGATCGTTCCTCATCTCCATTATGAGAATTACTCACGAAGCATGTTAAATGTTTTTCGGTTTATTACTACGTCACGACGCAAAGAACAAGTATGCTCACTACCGCGAGCGACGGTGATTGCAATCAAAAACACCCGGCTGACACGACACGTACGCCCGTACTCGACGTTGCACACAGCAACCGTCACTGACGTCGTACGTGGCAACCTTTCACACGACACCCAAATGTCGAACCGGTCCCACCTACTGGGATTAAGTCTCTCTACGGCAAACCCTCATAGAGCAGACTTCTCTATCCTTTCAGCATCGGCATCAGACGGTGAGGTATGCCTCGACACCCAGGTTAACATGTTACATCGGTTTTCTGGGTCCCATATAGCCAGTATTCATCCAGTACACAACTCAAACTTGCCCAACGGGCCACACACGAGAACGGGCCTTAATCGACTCAGACATAGACTAGTCTCATAGGACCACGTCCTTGACCTTTCATCCACTGCCCGGTCTCCATTCCCAACTATGAGGATCAATTCCCAACTCTTCCGATTGATCCCCCTAAATCCCTGTTCACGAGTAGGAATCTGACCACTCGAGGTTTGCTTCTTTTAATACACTTTCGTTGAGATCAGCATTTATAATTAATTGATAACATATCCTACATTAAAACTCCAGGGTTTTCTGGGTCATGCATTTGGAGTTTCATACCATCTAGACGTAATGCAATAAATATAATGCTAGACGTATGAAGTGAATACAAATAAAAACTTGTAAATTTGACGCAAACCGGGGCTTGCCTTTGTTTCGCAGGGGCTAATATATATAACTCAGTTAGTGAAGATCACTTGACTTGATCTCTTGCCTCCCTCCTTTGATCTCTACTCCAATGACTTCAAGTCCTTCACGTAGATGCTACACGTAATGAATATGCATATATGTTTAATTGTAAAACTTTGCTACAAGTTCTAACAACAAGTTTCAAAACTTGAACTCTGTTGAAGAATTTAAAATGACACTGGTGCTAGTGGTTTGAGTTTGGGTCTAAGCAACATGATTAAGTGCTAAGTGTCTTCCCCCTTTCTATTGATCACATTAAAGGTTGAACAGCACAGGGGTGACCAGAGCTCCAATGGAGCTGAAAATTTTCATGTGAGTTCCTTGTCACAGGAAAATTCCCTGGACCAAAAATTAGCACATTTCATTGAGTGGTTTGTTCAGAATAATTTTCTAAGCAATTAAGCAAAGAAGAATTAATTCTGAGATCACACCCATGTTCATGCAAAAATTAGTGAACTACAATTTCAATTATAGCTCATAGAGTTTGCATGAATTTTCATAGCATTTTTGGATCTAAGATCTGCCCAGAACTGAATTTCCAAGTTTTGGAAATTCTCTGAAAATGTTTCTGTATTTAATTGAACATAGCATCTTCAAATCTAAATTTCCCTGATCAAATCAACTCCAATTGAGCTGAAACGTTTACAGGGGTTCACTAATACCATAAAGACTATTCTGGCAAAATTTGAGGATTTTTGGATTAACCAAATTCCCTCTAAAATTCTTTTGCTAAAAAGTTTAAAGAATTTTACAGAATTAAATAAAGGGTTTCATACAAATTGGGTTCTACATTTGGATAGTACTCTATGAGAGGAATCCAACAAAATTTGTTTCACAATTTTTGGATTTCCTACCCAAAGTTGTAGCTATTCAAAGTTTGAACTGAAAACTGAAATTCCCCAAAATGTTCAAATACTGGCTGTGGGTCCAGGGGACAGGTGTCACTAGCCGGGGCAAGCCACACGGGGCTACTGGGTATTTCCCGCGCCGCCACACCAGATCCCCGCGCCACAGCCGGTCAGAAAATTGAAAAACCGTCGCTGACAGGCAGGACCCACCGGGTCGTCTTCTACCTCCGGCCGAACAGAACCCGAGGCGGCGCCCTCCGACGAGCATCGCCGGAATGACCTTACCGGCCACCTCCCAGCCCCCTGCTCGCCGCTACTCCATATTCTGACCTGCTGAACACGTTGGGAGGCTCGCCGGTGGCCATAGATCACCGGAAAACCTTGCGCACCGGGGTCAGCAACCATTAGGGTTCCGGTGAACTCGGAAGTCGCCTACACGGCGTCAAAAGGGTCGGGAATGGCTCGGAGAGTACCATGGGAGCTTGAGGGTGTTGGAAATGGGCGCCAAACCTCGTGAAAAGGCCGGCAGCATAGAGCTCCACAGCGACCCGAGGTGATTTCTGCAGGGCGGCACGAAAAACAACTATAACTCGGCCGATCCTAGGTCTTTTCGCTCGGTTCTTCTTCGAGGAGGACCGCTGCGAGGTATAGGGGCTGCGTGCAAGCTCGCTCGAGCTTGGGTGGACTGTGCCGCTAGAATTTTGGATTGGACCGACCCCTAACCCCAAGCACCGTTCTTCGGGAATTTTGGAAATTCTTTGAGCTCGGTTGATCAAATGCTACACGGTTTGCAGATACACGAACTAGGGATCATAGCGCACCTTTTTCGTGTTGAAGCGGGATGGTAAGGAGAGCCGTAGGTCTCTGTCCACGGTGACCCGAGTCGGCTTCCACCGGTGAGCTCGGTTTCTTGGCGCCAGTTGCCAAATTGCGCGCGCCACAGGCTAGGAACTTCGGCGTTGTGGGACTGGCGTGATAGAGCAGGCGCAGGCGCTGCTTTTCTGTACTGCCGGCGCGCACAACCGAGGCTTGGATGGGGCTGGCGATCGGGGAGAAAAGATTGCGGCGGTGAGCGCCGGTTGCTGTTCGCGCGTGAGAAGAACAGCCAGCGCGCGATCAAAATCAAGACGGCAACGTGCTGCAGCTGGCTCCGGGGTAAAGAGCAGGCCAGCGTGAAATGGGAGCAGGAGGTGGAGCCTTGGGCGAAGGGGGCGGTCGCTCGGTGTCGCCCTGGGGTTACACCTCGGTGGGGTGAGGAACAGAGAGAAAAACTTAAGTGTTAAGTCTATTCCTCCCATGACAGGTGGGCCCCACTCAATTTCCCTGCAAAAATATCTCCATAATTTGACAATTATTGAACCCAATTGTTTGAAAGTTGGAAACTGAGCTCATTTGAATAGTTTGGACAAATTCCATCCAAATTCAAATGTTTATTTGAATTCTTTGCACATTTGACTCCATTTGGAAAAATGGGCAGGAAACCTTTTCAAAAATTAATGAAACTTTGCCTCCCCACTAATTTGGACCTAAGGAATCCAATTATGCAACTTGATTCTTGTGTTAGCTGCTGCAAGCAATAGTTTGGACACAACAGTTTTGAATTTCCATTGTGTCATCCCCTCACTTGAAGTCTGAATTTACATTTAGTTCTTCTCTGATTTTTAAACCCTTCCATTGCACTTGAGCTCTTCATTTCTGTGGTTTTAATCCACATGAGGTCCCTCCATGCAGTAACCCTAAGTTTGTTTAGAAGAATCTCACCTATGTCATCATATGTGGGAAAAAGTTTCACTAATCCCCTTTTTCATACATATGACTCCAACATTTGTGCAAACTCATGTTTCTTTGTATTCACATTTTTGGGACCTTTACACAACGCCGTCACCATCAAGAATAAGTACCCACTGCCCCGCATCGACATATTGTTTGATCAACTTGTGGGTGCAAGTGTGTTCTCAAAGATGGACCTTCGCTCTGGATATCACCAGATAAAGATCCGGGCGGAGGATATTCTGAAGACGACCTTCTCGACGAGATATGGATTATATGAATATCTCGTCATGTCCTTTGGTCTCACAAATGCTCCAGCCCATTTCATGTATCTCATGAACTCAGTGTTCATGCCGGAGCTGGACAAGTTCGTGGTAGTGTTCATCGATGATATCTTGGTTTACTCCAAGACAGAAGCCGAACATGTCGAACACTTGCGGATCATTCTTCAACGATTGTGAGACCACAAGCTCTACGCCAAGTTCAGTAAATGCGAGTTTTGGATCAGCCAAGTGCCATTCTTGGGACATATCATCTCAGCAGAAGGCATTGCGGTTGACCCAAGCAAAATAGAGCAAGTGCTGAAATGGAAAGCTCCCACTTCAGTCCATGAAGTCAGAAGCTTCCTCGGGTTAGCGGGATACTATCGGAGATTCATTCCAAGTTTCTCCAAGCTCGCTAAGCCGATGACAGAGTTACTGAAGAAAGAGACGAAATATGTTTGGAACACGGCGTGTGAAGGAGCATTCCGAACATTGGTGAAGCATCTCACCACAGCCCCGGTCTTAGCTCAGCCGGATACAACAAAGCCCTTCGACGTGTACTGTGACGCGTCCGGTATTGGGCTCGGCTGCGTGCTGATGCAGGAAGGACGTGTGGTCGCCTATGGCTCACGCCAACTTCGGAACCATGAGCAGCATTATCCCACTCATGACCTTGAGCTTGCTGCAGTGGTTTTGGCGCTGAAAATGTGGAGGCACTATCTCCTGGGGAATGTGGTGCATCTCTACACCGACCACAAGAGCTTGAAATACATTTTCACCCAAAAGGAGCTGAACATGAGGCAACGGAGGTGGTAGAATTAATCAAAGACTATGATATTGAGATCCATTACACCCCGGCAAGGCAAATGTGGTTGCCGACGCGCTGAGTCGGAAATCACATGTCCATCCCCTCACCATTACACCGGTGGAGGAGGAAGGGCCAAGTTTATACTTGGTTCCTTATGGATCGCTGTACAACCTTGCCCTCATCCCTACTATTAGGGAGGACATCATTGCAGCTCAGAAGACGGATAAAGGCATGGCACATCTCCGGAGACGGATAGACAATGGAGAGATCAAATGTTTCCGGAAGGATGATGAGGGGATGCTGTGGTTCAATGACCGCATAGTCGTACCCCGGGATATGGAGTTGAGAAAGAAGATCCTCGGTGAAGCTCACTTGTCCAAGTACTCCATTCATCCGGGCAGCAACAAAATGTACCAAGATTTGAAAAAGAAATTTTCGTGGACACGGATGAAGCGGGAGGTAGCGAAGTACGTATCCGAGTGTGATACGTGTAGACAAGTGAAGTCTGATCATATGAGGAAATCAGGGCTGCTGCAACCCCTGAAAATTCCAGCATGGAAATGGGAAGATGTGAGCATGGATTTCATTGTGGGATTACCCTTAACATCCAACAAACATGATTCCATTTGGGTGATCGTTGACCGACTAACCAAGTCAGCTCACTTCATCCCCGTGCATACACATTTCCATGCCAACAGATATGCGGAGTTATATATCGCCAGGATTCTATGTTTGCATGGCGTACCCAAGACCATAGTCTCAGATCGAGGTGCATTGTTTGTATCTCGCTTTTGGGAGCAGTTACATGCTGCTTTGGGTACTAAACTGATTAGAAGCTCCGCCTACCACCCTCAGACAGATGGCCAAACAGAGAGGGTGAATCAAGTTTTGGAAGACATGTTGAGAGCATGTGCCATCCACCATGGTAGGAACTGGGATGATCACCTACCATTAGCGGAATTCTCGTACAACAATGGCTATCAGGCGAGTATCAAGATGGCACCCTACGAAGCTCTCTACAGTCGTAAATGCCGCACCCCATTAAACTGGTGCGAGTCCGGTGAAAGGGTCACATTCGGGGTTGATGTGGTGAACGACGCCGAAGAGCGCGTTCGGACAATTCAAGCCAATTTGAAGGCCGCTCAATCCTGGCAGAAGAGCTACGCTGATAAGAGGCGTAGGCCGTTGCACTTTGACATCGGTGAACACGTGTACCTCCGCGTGTCCCCGATGAAGGGCGTGCACCGGTTCGGTGTGAAGTGGAAGCTCGCTCCCCGTTTTATTGGACCCTATGCTATCACCGAAAAGTGTGGACCAGCGGCGTATCGATTGGAGCTACCGGCATCCCTTGCTGGTGTCCATGAGGTTTTCCATGTTTCGCAACTGCGAAAATGTTTGAAGCATACAGCTGCTGTTCCTACCGAAGACATCGGCGATCTGAAACCGGATTTAACATATGATGAGTATCCGGTGGCCATTCTTGATGAAAAAGCCAGGACCACGCGCAGCAGAACGTTGTGGTTCTACAAGATACTTTGGAGCAACCACACCGCCGAAGAAGCGACGTGGGAGAGCGAGGAGTTCCTTCGCTCAAATTACCCGGAGTTCATGGCTTCTCAACACGGGTAAGTCCCTATTACGTCACTATCTCGTCTTTTGTAATCTCGGGACGAGATTCTTTTAAGGGGGGAGGGATGTAAAAGCCCAAGAAAAGGGACTTGCAAAAACTTTTTATCACCTCACAACACCACAGTTTTGTTGTGGATAGATTGTGAAAAAGTGTGAAGAGCAAGTAACCTCCATCAAAAGAGTGATTAGAGGGGAAATCCTACACTTTCATAAAGTGGGAATTTTAAACATGAACATGAGAGGTTGAGCTCACCCCTAGAACTTTAAAAATCTTGGGAAGGTTCAGGCCAAAATTCATGTAAATCCAACACTTTTTGAGGTACTTTTGAGGTATTTGAAAAAGAGGCCAATTTGAATGTAAATTCAAATTACAGCAACTTTCATCCCTCAAATTCAAAAGTTAGCTTCATATTCAAACTCAGCACATTTTTATGAGTTAGCCCAGCAATTTTCATCCCTATTGGAATTCATCTTGTCGGGAGCTAAATTTGCAATAATTCAAAACTGAATTTGAATTTCAGTTTAAACATGAAGCAAATTTAACCCAACAAAGTTAAATTTGAGAACTCAAATTCAAACCAATACTTGGGTGCTAAGTCTCCCATTCAATGTTCAGTAGCTGGGATATTTACAAAAGAAATAGGGAGAAAGAATTAGAGGGGAGAAGAGGGCCCACTGGTCAGCCACCCTGGGTAGCAAACCGACTCGGGCACACGGTCGAACACCCTGCGGCCGACAGCGCACGGGGTCGACCCCTTCCCAACGCGGCCACCGCACCACCTCCTGCTCGGGGGGATGAGGGCGCCGGCTACAAAACACGCGATCGCACCCTGGTCGGCGTGAATTCGCTCCCCATTCTCTCAGTTCCAACCGCCCACATCCGAAGCAGCGCACCCGGGGTCACCGCCCTCTGATCGCCGGCGCCCGGACAGCACAGGCTTCCTCGTGCCCGACGCTCAACACAAAAAACGACCGCCACAAGGTGCTGGTTCTGCTTGTCCTTACCATTCGGCGTTTCATGCACCGTCGGGGGAGAATTTCTTCCGGGAACGCTTCGGTGTTCTTAAGGCCGAGCTCCACCAAATCCCAAAATTCACGGGTGTTGGCTTATCACTGGGTGTACCGAGCTAAACACACGATCTACACCCTGCCACGACCACCTAAGATCGAAAACCAGCAAGAATCATGGGCTAGGGTTGCGGTTATCCATGTTTCTTGAGCAACATCCGATATCCGGCCTAGGTCACCGATGAGGTCATAGTTACCGCCGTTTTCACGTGGATCAGTGCCCATATCCATGATCAGCAGGTGTCAGCGGAGCTCCCCGAGCAAACCGCATCGAAAAATGTGCAGGGGATGGCTGAGTTGGACGTCGCCGGTGAGCTCCCGGCCGCTGTTGCCGTCGGGAGCACTGTTCCGGCTGTTGTCAAGCTCTGGTGAGGGCACCAGCGTGTTCTCCCAGTCAAGTTAGGCACAGGCGGCAATTTCCGTCGAAGTTCAGGCAGTGAAATGCCCGGCGGCGAGCGCTCCGGCGAGGCGCCGCCGCGTGAGCTGCGGGAGAGCGCGAGGTAGACGAAGGGGGGGCCGGGTCCACCGGTCAGCCTCTGATCTCACGCGGGGATCGGTTTGCAGCCGGGATTCGGCGCGGCAGCGCGGGTAAAACCCCGTGGGCCGCGGTGTGGCCGCATTCTGAGTGGGCCGGCTCGAAGAGTGGGACCCACCCGCAGGATTTAAACATTTTTGGAATTTCCAGTTTTAGTTCAAACTTCAAATGCATAGAACTTTGGCTAGGAAACTCCAAATTCGATGAACCAAATTTTGCTGAACTCAGAATTCTGAGTACTTTCCAGCAATACCAAATTCAGCTCATGAAAGTAAATAGTTTTCCAGAATTAAATCCGTAAAGTTTAAACTGTTGGGAATTTTATCTGGGGCACTACTTTATGAAAAATTCTGAAATTTGGCTGAGAGGTTCATTAGAAAATCGCTGAATCCCAGTAAAATTTTCAGTCTCATCCAAGTACATTTAGTTACCCTAATGGGGTGATTAACAGAACTGCCCTGAGAAAATAGAAAAATGTACAGAAACATTTTTCAGATTTTCTCCAATCTTAATTAGGGCATAACTTTCAGTAGAATTCTTCAAATGACATGAAACCAATTCCATTAGAACGATCTTGAATTCTAGTTTCCAGAAAGTAATGGTTGTAGCCAAGAAAATCACTTGAATTACTTAGAGGCTCAACTATTGGCCAAATAGGATTTTATTTGTACAAAGCTTAAAGGAACTTTGTTTCAAATGAAACTTGGTCAAGACTCTGGTTAGGACTCTACCAATCCACCATAAAAATTTCAGGACCAAAGGGAAGGGCTAGCTAGAGTTATTAGCAATTATGTATTCAAGTTCACACATTGCATTTAAATTAACATGTAGTATTTCATAAACGTGTAGTCACTGAAGAAGAGACTCCGGAAGTGCTGGACTTCCTCCTTCCGGAAGAAGAGCTAACTACTGACCAGCAGCAACAAGGCAAGCCCCGGTTTGCGTTAACCTTTTCATAAGTCTTACTTTGTTTACATGTGTCATATGAAGTATGATTGTGCATTAGATATAGGATGGATGGAACCCCACTTGCATAACCAGAATTTTTCCCTAAGAGTGAGGGTAGTGTCTAGGACCTCGAGTAGACAGGCTAGGCTTAATGAGTCATAGGACTTCGGTACAAGTCGAGTAGTTGGAATCTACTCGCGAGATAGGCTTGGGACACACGGGTTCGGTTGAGTGATGTGAGATCACTTTAGTAATGAAAATAAGAGTAGGCAGGGGCTAGGGTGCAGCAAGAGGGAGTCTTGTGTGCGCAGCCCTGTCCGTGTCGATTGAGGACCGATCCGTGTGCGGCCCACGCTGATCAAGTTTGAACGTACCGAAGGCATATCGGATATACGGGCCCCGATAAACCGATGTAGCCTAAACCTCCGGGCGTCGAGGCATAGCACACCGATTTATAGGTGTAGGTTGAGGGCAGCAAGGTGGAAATCTGCCAACGGGCATAGAGAGATGCTCCGTGTAGGGAACCTCCTTCTCGTTTCGGTGCGACCGGTTCGACGTTTGGGCTGTTGGGTGAAAGGTTGTCCCGTACGACATCGAGTGAGCGTGCTGTGCAGCTCCACGGGTGGGCGTACGTGACGTGCTCTTTGGGTTTCCCTGCAGGTGTATATCGGGTCGATTCGCCGTCCCTCACGGTGAAGAGTACCACTTGGTCACTGAGTCGTGACGTAGACTAATGTATGAAATATGATGATTCAATATTGCTGATTGATATAATTGTATTGCTACATGTGTGCCACCAAATATTGCTCACTAAATTTCAGCTTCATGAACTGTTAACTTGTTGCTAAAAGATGAACTAAGGATGAACTTATAGGCGTGTCCATTTGCTGCAACATTGCTATCCTATGTCCTTGTACCCCTCATGTAGAGTTTCATGCTTAGGTGAGTCGGTTAAGCCTTGCTGAGCCTTCGTGCTCACGGTTGCTTCTTAAGTGTTTTTCAGGTGAGGAGCCACCCACGGACTCGGAGTACGAGTCCACCGGCGAGGGTTACCCTCCGTCGGGGACCACGGCTGAGTGGGAGCCGTACACGCCGCGCTGAGCTGAGTGCAGCTAGTGTGGGTTGCCCTAGGGCTGCGCAACCACTTTTGCTAGATAGGCGGGCGTGAGTTGTATAAAAGAAACTTCCGCTGTGTAATAAAGACCCTAGTTTGTAACTGAGAAGTGTACTACTTTGTACATTCAGTTTGTTTTTCCCATGTAATATAATGTGTTCTTATGACGTGTGCTGTCGGGTGTCGCATCACGCGGCATCACCCTCTGCGATCCTGGATGAGCGGATTCCGGTCCGCCACACTGATGGTCAAACGGAGAGGATAAATCAGATTCTGGAGGATATGCTACGGACATGTGTCATCAATCATGGGAAGAATTGGGATGACCATCTACCGTTAGCAGAATTCTCATATAACAACGGTTATCAATCCAGCATCAAAATGGCCCCGTATGAAGCTCTTTATGGCCGGAAGTGCCGCACACCACTGAATTGGTGTGAGTCCGGCGAGAGAGTGGTCTACGGGATTGATCTTGTGAATGAAGCCGAGGAACGAGTGTGAATGATTCAAGCCAATTTAAAGGCTGCTCAATCTCGGTAGAAAAGCTATGCAGACAAAACACGTCGACCTCTTCATTTCGACATCGGGGACCACGTTTATCTTCGTGTCTCTCTGATGAAAGGAGTTCATCGTTTTGGAGTGAAGGGAAAACTAGCTCCGTGATTCATCGGGCCGTTTGCAGTGGTTGAAATATGCGGACCCATGGCGTATTGTCTGGAGTTACCGACGTCACTTTCGGGTATTCACAATGTTTTCCATGTCTCTCAGCTACGGAAGTGTCTTAAGTACCCAACCGCAGTTCATATGGAGAACATTGAGGATCTTCAACCGGATCTCAATTATTCTGAGTATCCAATAAAGATTATTGACGAGAAGACTTGCGCCACAAGAAATCGGACATTGCGATTTTACAAAGTTTTGTGGAGCAACCACACCGCTGATGAAGCCACGTGGGAAAGCGAGGATTTTCTCCGTTTAAATATTTCCAGACTTGTTTGTACCATATGTCCAGTAGTTTTCTTCCTTCCTCTTTCTTTTTATAATCTCAGGACAAGATTCTTTTAAGGGGGGAGGAATGTAATGGTCCTAACTTTTGGAAAGTTTGATTTCAATTTATGAAACAAAGTTAAGGCAAAGAAAGGCTATAGTTGTGTCACATGAAATGATGAACACAAATATGGACATGGGAGGGAGTTAAAAATTTCTCTAGCCCATGCTCAACACATGTTAACCTAGGGGAAAGAATTTCACTTCCAAAACTCTAACTCATGTGCACCTCCTCTATGAGTAGAGTGGAGGGAATTTAAACGCAATTTGAATTCCTTTAAAAGGATTCCTATCCAGATTGTATAAATGCATCCAAATGAATTCACCGATTCATTCTCCATGTATCAATGAGCTCATGATCCAAATTTGGATATTTTTGGAGCTCGTATACCAATTATTCCGGGAAATATTCGAGGGAGGGTTCAAATTCAAATTTGAATTCGAAAACTGAACCAAACGTGCTCAATTTTGAAATTTGAGTTTAGATTCAAATTCATCACCGCATGTTTGGTCTAACCTCCAATTTTGGTAGAATTCGGACAAAGGTGGTGCGGGAAAATTAAAGCATAGAGGGGGGAGATATTTGAGTGATGTGGCCCACATGTCAGCCAGCTCACAGTGCACACCGCCTCTGTTCGCATTTTTTTTGACCGAGCGCACGGCAGCAGCCCCTACCGGCGCTACCTCCTGCTAGGTTGATCTCTTGCTCATCCTGATCTTCCCCACAGCGAGTGCAACAGAGCTACTTCGCTTCTTCCCCGTTCTGCCTGCTCCCGTGTGCTTCTCTCCCGAGCAGAACAGAAACTGTCACTCTGCTCTTCTTCCCATCACACAGCCACCACTGGAGCTCGGTTGCTCGAGCTCCCCACAGCAAAAACCTTCGCCCATGAGTGCTCTAGCTGGCTAGCACCTTTCCTCCGTTGATCCGTGCCCACGTGCGCCTGAAGCAGCAAAGTTTCCACTGCTCCCGAGCTGAAACTGAAGAAACTGGAACTGATCACCGTGGCCAGCCCAAACCAGGAGTGATCACGCCCAAGAAAGCCACCCCATCGGTGCACCTACAAGTCTAGTTGCCCACCTCCGAAGCTCAGCCCTAGCCATTGATCACAGAGGGAGAATTTCAAGTTTTTTCTCCCGGGCAGCAGAAACTGACCTTGAGGTAGGGAATTGTAAAATTCGTCCTAAAATTGTGTTTATTGGGTTTCAAACTTCACACACAGGATGTTAACTTCCTAGCACACCTCCTCCATCGATTTTGGACCAAGAAATTGAGTGTAGAGTGAGGAATCCGAGTTCTTTTCGAGGGTATAGCGCTGGACCATATCGGGCGCACGGTGCCGATAGGTTTGGAGCACTTCCCGGCTTGTTTAGACCTCATGTCGGTCTTCTACATGATCCCCTGGTTCTTTAGAGCCCAAGAACCGACCATTTGGTGGAGAATTCACCGTGCACGACCTCGCCGGAGCCCTAGGATTTGCTGTTGCCGGTACGCTCTGTTTTCCGGCGAGATTCAGCCGCCGGCGACCTCACCAACGTGTTCAGCGTGGGGGAAAATGGGGGGGGGGGGCAGCAGGGGGTCCGGAGGTGGCTGGGAAGTGCCTTTCTGGCGACCTCGCTGGAGGGAGCCGCCACTGCTCTGTTTGGCGCGAGGCTGGAGGTTAGGGATGACTAGTGGGACCCACTGTCGGCATTTAAACATTTTCCAGATTTTCCCACTTTAGTTCAAACTTTGGAGAGCCATAGCTTTGTGTAGGAATGTCCAAAATTTGTGAAACAAATTTTGTTGGATTCCTCTGAAAGAGTACTATCCAGGGGTGCAGCCATATGTTTATGAAAATCCCTGGATTTGGTTCATTAATTCATTTAACGAAAATATTGTAGGAATTTTTACAGGAGTTCTGTTTATTGGAAAATTGCCAAATTTGGGCAGCACATTCTTCCAAAAATCCTTGAACTCCAGTAAAAATTTCAGAGGCAGTGGACCTCATTTTCTCGGTCAAATGATGTGTTCATTCCTTTTGTCTCTGAAAAATAGGGAAAATGAACAGAGACATTTTCAGCTTTTTCCCAATCCTTCTAAAATCCGTATCTCCATGTAGGAAACTCCAAAAATAATAAAACCAATTCCTGTGGACTCAGGACATTTTTTACTTCACAAAAAGTCTACTTTGCAGCATAGGAAAGCTTAATATCTAGGGGCTAATGGCAGATTAGTGAAAACCACATAAGGATTTGTTGTGGTCACATGAAGCCATTTCATGAGCTAAAATTTTGCACACCGCCTAAATAGCTTCCATAGAAGCTGTGGTTAAATTCTCAGCTTCGTTGGATCTTTGGAACTTGAGCTACCATCTTTTAGGTTTAAGTGTTCATATAATGGACTTAATCACATGGTGATTATTAGTATCTCCTTTTCACCTAGCTTTCATCATCTCTAAGGTTTAGATCCAACAACAGAAACATTGCTGTTGTTTATCTATCTTATGTGTGAGTTAACTGGTACAACAGTTTTGAATCATTATCTAAAATGCTTTTGAATACATGTGCATAAATCATCTTAATAGCACGTGACGTCGACGTTCGACGAGGACTCGACTCTGCAGCGAGGATCCCCATCTCGTGACGAGTTTGGTGGATTCTCCAGAGGAAGACTAACTCCTAGCTTCTAACAAAACCGTTGCGCAAGGCAAGCCCCGGTTTGCATATCGTTACCGTTTTAAATTTTGCTTTACTTCACCTCATTGTTATTAGACTTGATATTGTGCATTATGTCTAGGATGCTTGAAACCCACTTGCATGGCTATTACATCCCTGAGTAGAAGGTTTAGTGTAGGCTTTGCCTCGTCGTAGATGCTAGGCTAATGTTGTAGCTAGCTCGGTAGAAGTCGAGTAGTAAAAAGCTACTCGCGAGAAAGTTCGAGTAATGGAGTTACTTGCGAGAGGTTAATGAGAAGAGCACCCTCATGAAAATGAGATGGGGTAGGGATGTTCCTGTAGGATGGAGCGCTCAAGGTTGGTCTCAACCTGCGATGGGTGTGACAATGCTTGAGACCGCATTTGGCCTGGACCGGGATGGCAAGGCAAACGTGGAGGTTGGTTGTAGCCACGTCCGTGTCGGTTAAGGACCGTATGTATGCGGCCCTGCTGGACAAGATTGAGCTGTACCAGATAGATAGTGGGGTATTGGACCCATGAAACCGATGTAACTCGATGGACCGTGATATAGAAACTCATCTTTTGCGTGGGAATGGCGTTGAGAAGGAGGGAGGTGTAAATCCTTTAGCGGGCAACTTCGACGTGTCCGCGTAGAGGACCATCCTGCTCGGTGCGAAACGTTTTTCTATGTCGGGGTGTCATGTGAAAGGTTGCTGCATACAACATAAGAAAGAGCTCTTGAGAGAGTCTTTCGAGGCAGGTGTATGTGTCGTGTATTCCAGGTTGTTATTGATTCGAATCACCGTCGCTCGCGGAAGAGGATTGAGCATATTTGCCCACTGCGCCGCGACGTAGTAAGAAGAGGAACTAAGTCTCTTAACTTGCTGTTTATGGATTAATCACTGTATTGGAACCTTGACTGAAGTAGATATAGAGCCAACTAAATTTCATTTCCACCTTAGGCTAGCAACATCGGGATAAGTGTTTCTTGTTTGGTTGTGGACTTCCGAAGTTGTAAGGCGTGAGGACCACTAAAATGAAGGCTAAAAGAATCTGAATATAAGGATCAAGTTTAGACAAGCTGAATTTTGCAAATTCCTATTCCTACTGTCTTACTACCCTTGCATGTAGAGTTTCATGTTTAGAATTGACGGTTATGTCTTGCTGAGCCTTAGTGCTCACGGTTGCTTCTGAGTTGTTTTGCAGGTAGCAGGATGCCTGCTATGAAGAGGGTTGTTCGGTGAGACGACGAACCTCATGGTTCGTTATACTCATTGGAAACCTAGCCGCTGCCTTTCTTTGGTGAAGCTAGTAGGAAGCGTTCACGGGCTGAACGACTTCTCTTCGGCGTAGTTAGGGTCGAGAGTGAGTAGATTGTCCAGCTAGTCTTAATTTCCGCTGCGTGTGTTCTTATGTTGTAAAAGAACTTATCTTGAGTAACAAAATGGTTTCGTTATGTTCTTACGCCTCTTTTCGTGCTTGCTGTTGGGTGCCGCATCGCACGGCACCACCCACTGCGATTCCCGGGTGGGCTCCTCATAACGTGAGCCATAAGCGACCACTCATCCTCCTTGCATCAATACACAGCCAAGCCCGATGCCAGACACAACACAATATACGTAGAATGGCTTGGTTGTATCCGGTTGAGCTAACACCGGGGCTGTTGTAAGATGCTTCACTAATGCTTGGAAAGCTTCTTCACAAGCTGAGCTCCAAACATATTTGATCCCCTTCTTCAACAGTTCAGTCATTGGCTTAGCAAGCTTGGAGAAATTCGGTATGAATCTCCGATAATATCCTGCTAACCCGAGGAAACTGCTGACTTCGTGGACTGATGTGGGGCACTTCCAATTCAGCACTTGTTTGATTTTGCTTGGATCAACTGCAATGCCTTCTGCAAAAATAATATGACCCAGAAATGGCACTTGGCTGATCCAAAACTCGCACTTGCTGAACTTGGCATAAAGATTATGGTCTCACAATCGTTGAAGCACGATATGCAAGTGTTTGGCGTGTTCTTCTTAAGACTTGGAGTAAACCAAGATGTCATCTATGAGCACCACCACAAACTTGTCCAACTCCGGCATGAACACTGAGTTCATGAGATACATGAAGTGTGCAGGGGCGTTGGTGAGACCAAAGGACATGACGAGGTATTCATACAACCCATATCTTGTCGAGAAGGCCGTCTTCGGAATATCTTCTGCTCGGATCTTGATTTTATGATATCCGGAGCGAAGATCCATCTTTGAAAATACACTCGCACCCACAAGTTGATCGAAGAGAATATCGATGCGGGGCAGTGGATATTTATTCTTGATAGTGACGGTGTTGAGAGGTCGGTAGTCCACACACAACCTCAAGGTTTCATCCTTTTTCTTCACAAACAGCGCCGAGCATCCCCATGGCGAGGAACTCGGTCGAATGGAACCCTTCTTCATTAAGTCGTTGAGCTGCTCTTTTAATTCAGCTAGCTCATTCGGAGCCATCTTGTACGGTCTCCGTGAAATCGGTGTTGTCCCAGGTACAAGTTCAATCTTGAACTCGACATCCCTTTCGGGTGGCATGCCCGGGAGATCATCCGAAAAGACATCCGGGTATTCACGGACCACATGAATATCCTCAAGTTTTGTGGCTTCCGTCTTATATTTGGCTGGAGCTTCTTGAACCGAACGGTCAAGAATAAGAACATGTGGTTCATGAAGTGGAGAGTTTAAACGAACCACACGTGGAATGATGTCAAGAACAGCACCATGGCGATGTAGCCATGACATTCCTAAAATGACATCAAGTTTTTGACTCTCTAACATGATTAGAGAAGTCGGATATAGATTACCACCCAACTGTAATGGTGCTCTATAGACCATCCTATCAGCTGTTATTTTCCAACCCGGAGAGCATATCAAGTATGAACTATTTGTGGGAATGATAGGAAGTTGATATTTAATAACATTAGACTGACTTATGAAATAATGGGTGGCACGGGAGTCAAAAAGTATGACTACGGGGATGATCTAAGTAAGAAAACGTACCCGCGAGGACGGGTTCGCCTTCCGGCATGTCTTCGATGGCTAAGTGGCGGACGTTGCCGGGTTTTGGTGCTGGTTTCTTGGGCTGATTAAAACCCTGGTACGGTGCTGCACCCCTGCCTTGTCGCGGCTCGGGGCAGTCCCTCCAAATATGCCTAACACGGCCACACGTGAAGCACGTGTAAGGTGTCAGGGTCCCTCCGACTTGAGGACGGAATCCCGGTGCACGCTGTTGAAACTGAGGCGCATGCCGGACCATCCTTTGCTGCTGCTGTTGCTGTGGTGGATACATCGGTCGGAAGCCCAGCGCATTATATTGCCGACCATGAAACTGAGGCGGTCGCGCCAGTGGCTGCCATCTCTGACCGGATGGTGAGCGATACACCACGCGGTATTTTTGTGGCGTCCCACCACTGCTGCTCGTCAGCGTGCTGCGTTTCCTCTTATCAGAACCGCGCTCGTGCTGATAATTCTCTTGTAAAATCGCGGCATTAACAAGGTCATTGAATGTGCCACGATTGCTTTGAGCGAGATGGACCTTCATCTTGGAATTCAGGCCCCGGAAGAACGCGTTGCGCTTGTCGCCTTCCGTTCCCACAAATCCTGGCGCATACTGCGCCAGTCGGTTGAACAACCTGGAGTACTCATGAGCACTCCTCTCGCCTTTTCATAGCGCCAGGAACTCCATGAGTTTCCTTTCCATAACACCGGTAGGTATGTGATAGGCGCGGAACGCCTCCAGGAGCTCCATCCATGTGACGGCATGGCCAGCCAGTAAGGAGGCGGTGCAGTTCACCAACCATGTACCGGCTTCACCTTAAAGCTGTTGCGCTGCGTACAGCGCCTTCTGATGTTCAGTGCACTATAGCAGCCCGAACTTTACCTCCAGAGTGCGGATAAAGCTGTCCGCCTCCAAAGGCTCTTCGGCCTCCGTGAAGACCGGTGGATGGGCCGCCAGAAATTCTGAATACGAGCTTTGTTGGGGCTGGCGTTGCCCATTGTCTTGGCGTCCTCCCTGATGGGACGCATTCTGCTGCACCAACATCCGCAGCAACTCGGTTTGCTCGTCGCGCGAGCCGAGTACTGCAGCGAGAACCTCCGCAAGATTCCTTGGAAGTTCTGGCGGTGGAGGAGGTGGTTGCTGCTGCGTCGTGGTTTGCTCCGGAGGTGGAGACTCATCACCATGAACCTGACTCGGACGTCCCTCCTCTTGCGTGGACCGTGTACGCACCATTCTGCATTCATACCATTCAAATGATCAGCACATGTTGGTTTATTGCATCAAGTTTATACAATAGTAGTGCGAGAACGGAATAAATAATACGCATAACAGTCACACATATGGATAAAGTATAAACTTTATACAACATATACATCCCTTGACCATGTCACACAATCGAGTTCCAAAGTATTGAACTTTATGGGTTAAAAGTTTATTTCGACCATCGTAGGTCACCACGGGATGTTAAGTGTGTTAGCATGCGTAATTCCTCGCTATTGTACTGGACCCGAACATGCACTAGCTTAAAGCGATACGTCGAATGCATAAAATTTTCGACTCCACTCGCTGTTTTACAACAGCCACTGGACGTCGAATTGTGAAACTAAGTGTTTTGGTTGAAACACTTCAACATGGTGTTCACTGTCCAGCTTCTGGTCCAGCGGACAGTTGGAAAAGTTTAACTGTTTTGGCTACCTTGGAGGCAAAGACTAGAGTTCAACAACAAAGTTGTAGTAGACTCAACAAGGAATCCAGATTGTATTGATTTGCCTTCATAGCCTTCATAGTTTATGAGTTATTATTTCTATAGGTTGACAGAATTTTCTTAGGAATTTTGACAGCACCTCCTTTGCAAGTGGCTGTTTTATTCACAAAGTTCCAACTAATTCTGTCCCCAATCTTAGGAAAAACTGAACTACAAAGTTGTAGTACAGTTCCTATACTTTCCAAAGGTGTCTTACTTGTCCTTTAGAAATTTTTCTACAAAAAGTTGTGATTGAAATACAGAAAATTCCAGAGAGCATTTTTGGTCTGCCCTGTTTCTGGACAGTACCTACTCATCTGAGATTTTCATCCCTTTGGAGGGAAATTTTGTTCTGGAGCTCTATATAAAAGTTGTAGAGGAATTCAATACCTTTCCGGAATGGTATCCCACACCTCCATTGGTTCAACCAATCCTATGTTATGCCCTGTTTATGCTAAGCAAAATTTCTGCCGAAAACAGGGGAGGTTGTTCCTAAGTCTTTGAGATTGAATCTATACTCCCAATTGACTCTTAGTTTAATATAGGAGTTTACAAACCCCTAAATGGAATGCTACACCTCATTTTGACTTTTTTTCTTTGAAAATATACTTTTATGCAGTCTCGGTACTATGTTTCCTTACCAAAGAAAAATCCTAAACCGGTATTCCGGCATATACGTGTCAAAGGATGGAACTAAAGTCGTCACTCACAAACGGTTACTAAACGTCATGCACTAACGTGGTTAATGTACCTGCAGAAGAACACACAATAATGGTGCACACAATGGTTTTTGGCATTTCAGGCAGTTCCATATTATAGTAAAAACATACGGTCCGTATCATTGCCATACGGATCGTCCTTGAGTCAAGCCATGTCTCAAGGTACATGGTCGTGTTTTCACACCACACGACGGGGAACCCGAGTAGAGCGTGAACGGGTCGTCACGGTTGGGAATTTTATCAACCCAACGGATACCACCTACTGCCTCATGACTGTTGAGGCACGCCGATGACGAGCGCTGCGTATGGCCCTTTGAACATTGAACGTTCAAGAGTTGCATACTATCGTGTTGCTTACCACACAATGGGGTATTCTCACTTTTGCCTGAAGCACGCTGGAGATCAGCGTTGTCATATGCTCTCAGAACCATGAGAAAGTTCAGAGACTCATATTAACTACCGTGCCAAGCCATGTTATATCCTTCCATACTATTACTCACATGATGAGTTACCGCAATTGATCCGCCCGCGGTGGCGTACCTTACCTCTTATCTGACGTCGGAGCATTGTTACAAAATGTATAACACAGAAGTTAGCTTTTCCACCTTAGTAATTACTACTATCATAGACCTTATGTGGGCTTAATGACTAATCCTCACTCGACTACTTCTAAATTTTCAAAATAGGCTCTTTTCGAGCATGCTATTCCCAATGCGGCTCTGATACCACAACTGTGGGGGACCACCCCGTGGTTCACCCACTCTAGGATCGCATAGGGTGGTGCCGTGCGATGCCGCACCCAACAGCACACACGAAAAGAATTAAGAACAACATACAAACTTTTATTTGATATAAAACAGCGGAAGTCTTTTTCAAAACTTAACTAGCAGCGGAAGTATTATACATAGATGGACCTCATCATAACTATGCAAAAATGCAGCCGTCCAGCCGGGGACGCTACACGCTAGCAGCAAGTAACCGGAGATCACGGCGGCGTGCAGGGCTCCAGCTTAGCCGTGTACCCCGATGGGGGCATCGCCTCATCCTCGGAACCTTCCTCATAACTCTCACCTGCACACAGCTCAAAATATTGCAACCGTGAGCACGATAGCTCAGCAAGGCTTAACCGACAACCCTAGGCATGGAACTCTACATGTAAGGATGTGTAAGATAGGAAAAGGACTTTGCAATAAAGACACGCCTACATGTTGATCCTTACTTTCAGTTCTATAGCAACAGATTATTGACCCTTAGGCAGCCCTCACTTCGGAAGTCCACAATCAAACAAGAAACGCTTTCCTCCGATGTGGTGATGCCCAAAGTGGAATATAAACTTAATTAGCTCTATAACTACAACATACAAGGTTTCAAGACATTAATAGTTCAATACAACATATTCAGTTGGCTTATTTCACTTCTTACTACGTCACAGCGCAGTGAACAAGCGGGGTACTCAAATAACCACGAGGGACGGTGATTGCAATCAGAAGACACCCGGATAAACGTTGCATACACCCACTTTCAGAAGCGTGATTCCACACCCCTTCCGACTCTGTTGTATGCAACAACCATTCAAAGGCAACCCAAATGCCGAACCGGTCCATCCGCAACGGGCAGGAGGTCCCTGCGTGGAGCGTGACTGTGCCCACCGGCATATTTACACCTTGCTACCCTCAACCCACTCCTATTTACGGTTAGGTAAGCCTCGGCACCCAGGTTAACCAATTACATCGGTTAACCAGTATGCATCCAGTACTGTTTGACACTTATCAAGCAGGGCCGCACACGGACGGTCCTCAACCGACGCCAACAGGGCTACGCACGTGAGACCTCTGTTCACTGCATCCTATCCCCCCCTGTTGCCTCTCATTTTTACAACTCAAGCCATTTTCTACCTCTTCTCATTCCGTGTGATAAGTACTATCTTGCGAGTAGCTTCCAACCACTCGACTTCTACCGAGATCCTAAACATTAGCATGGCGTTCTCTACTCGTCGATTTTATAAACTACCCAACCCTTTATATGTCACACCCGGTTTCTCCAAAGAGCAACCGAGTGAATATCACATGTATGCCAGGATCATTTTCTCATACATGTGATGACAAATAGTGAAGCATCATTTATTACAAGCCAAGAGTTCGAGTATTAAATAAGTCTTACATAGCATAATGTCTCGATGGACGATAATATGTTCATAACATATAAATAAAACAGCAGCGGAATATAAATCTTGTGGGCTCCATCACAGGTGTTTCCCGGGGGACTCCGTGAACCTAGAATCATTCTTCGGGTCCGAAGTCTTGGTCATTGAACACCACGTCATCCCCTTGACCTGAGCAGCAATTTAAACCAACAGAAAAGCAAACATGAGTACCGTTGGTACTCAGCAAGTGGGGGAAAGCTATGTCATGCATGGCTAGAGAAAGGAGAGGTTGAACTCATGGTTAAAGCACTACGCAATTAATACCTTTCACCTTAGCCTATTAAGCACCTACTTTACTACATGGGTGAAATGGTCCCAATCTCCCAACCCATCATCAAAAATCAAGTAACCATAACAACATTTCCAATGTTAAGCTCCCCGCTTAACATCCTCAACTTCCAAATTTATCATCCTCTAATCATGAATAAGTCCAAGCCGCTCTTGACCGTGAGCATGGCTGTCATGACAGTTTTGACTCAGCAGAATTTGCACCACTGTACCCACATGTAGTGAATCATCCCCCGTTGCCGGGTGGACTAAGAGAACCTCCATTATGCCAGTGGCCGCGAACCACGTTCACACTTCCCAGGTGTGTAGCCAGGAGATCACTACGAGGCCTTTACAAAGGGATTTCTGACGAGCGTGGGCCCACTGAGGTTTCACCCCTAACAGCATACAAGAGGCTCCAACCCCGCTGCAGTTGCCCCCTCGTGAGCCTTGCGGTTCATATGGTAGTCCAGCTGACACCTATTCCATGCACCATCCAAACACCCATACTACGCCGGAGATACACCTAATTAAAATGGCCAAGCTGCCCCATCTCAGCATGTGGTTGGCACGGTAAATCCAGATTACATGCTCCATGGACCGGTCCTTAGGATCTAGGCAAGCACTAAACACAAACCCGAGCCTCGTGCAGACAGCACCAACCAAATCATCCAACTTGCCTCGATCCCTACCTATACATAACTCGTAATATCTCATTCAAGAGTAAGGTAAATAAGTTGATGATCTCATATCCCACTTATCCCATTCTAAGCATGGCTAAGCATAAGTATATAAATAAATGACATAATAAAATAAATCCCAACCCAGGCTACGAGAAAATAAGATAATTAAAATCTAGGGAAACTTCCTAGTTTGGGTATCATATTCCAAATTGACAATGCAATTAAAATTCTAACTACACATCCTAGTATAGGATCAAAGTGGTCAAGGACACTTGCCTTCTTCCTGCTGCTCTGGGAATGGAAAGTCTTGATCTTGAAAGGTGAGAACCTGCTCTGGGGCTGGTTCTACTCATGCCAAATACACACATAGCAAAAGAAAACAACATTCCATAAGCCATAGTCCACACTTCCACTCATGCAAACCACACATACATACATATGAAAGTCATTCACATTTTTAAGTGTTGTTGTTACCCTAGATGTGTTGATTTTAGGCATACATGCACTTTTAAACATACATATTACTTCTAACTTTTGTATTCAGATTTCTAATTGCACACTATATATGAATTTCCAATTTGAACAAATTCTCTATATTCAATTAATACACTTCTTAGCCACAAAAATTGCATGAAAGAAAATTTTCTACTACAAATAGGTTTTCAGATCTTCTACAAAATCTTAATTTGAAGTTTTTGGAATTGGAGACCTCATTTAATATTTTCTAATTATGCATACCTATTTTTCCTATATTTTCAGATTTATTTTCTATGCCTAAAAGTGAACTTTAATATTAAAATAGTAAGACATATCACCTAAACAGAATAGGTTCTGACCTAAAATGTTCAATAAAATATCTTTGAACTTCCTCTCTGATGGGGATCAAATTAAATTCATTTTACCCATTTTCAGAATTATTTTCTAGCCTAAAAAATGAATTTCCAGAAATAATAAAAGTAAACAGCACTTAGTCCGATTTCATTTCAGCCTAAAATCAGTTCTCAACTCATTCTAAATGTTTTCCAAGTGTTAGGAAAATTTACATTTGTATTTGCACATGTGTTTACATCACCCTTTGAATTAAAATTCTACTCATATGTTCAAATTTCTGAATTTAATACCCTATAGGGTCAAAAGGGTAAATCCACCCTACTGCAGGGTCTATTTTACTATTTCCTAAATTTTTAGGGGCCTAATTACACAAAACGAGAGGTTTTCCTATTTTTTATTAAGTCCAGGGGCTAAAACTGATTTTTAAATGAATTTACATGAATTTCTGAAGGTCTAGGGGCTAGATCAGAAGTTTCCGGGGCTAGCTCGTGTTTTCCGAGATCCCCAGGGGGTAGCGCATAAGATTCCTGGCCTTTATAACGTGGGGCCGACGTGGGCCGTTGGATTTAAAACCGATGGCTGAGATTATAACGCGAAGGGGTATGCCGGGTTCCTACTATGCGCCACACGATTTAAAATAGACAGCCCGCAAGAGGCCACGTCGCTCCTGGCCGGAGCTCACCCATGCGTGCGGCGGCGCACGGTGGCAGAGGCGCGATCTCCCTTGCGAGGTCGCGGATCTTCATCTACAGATGCTAACACCCGCCCTTTTTGGTAGCAAACGGCAGAGGGAAGACAGGAGAGCTCACCAGTGCGGTTTTCTTGGATCCGAAGGGGTCGGGAGGGCTCAATGGTGGCGAGGAGCGGCGACCGAAGGCGATCTTCGGTGGGAGAGCAATGGGGTCGATCCTCCTCGGATTTTCTTCGGCGATGAGCTTCTCTGGAGGCGATCAAGCACTGCAAGCACATTAGCGTGGGGAAGAACGGAAGAGAAAGCCAGAAAAAGGGCAGCAGCGGCGGCGGTTCTCACCTTGCGTCGGTTGTGGCCGATCGGGGAGGAAGGGGCGGATTTTCGGCATTTAAATGGTGAGGGAGGGCGGTGGGGTCGGTTGAGATCACGCTGGAGTGCCCGGGACCGAAGATCAGGGTGTGCGAGCGCGGGTTTCAGGAGCGGCGGGTGCGATCGGGCGCGGGAGTAGCGGTGGCGGTTGGGGGCGCGCGCGGGGAAGAAGATGACACGCGGGCCCCATGCGTCAGAGAGAGGGGGAGGGGGGAAGCGGTGGGTTTCGGCCCACTGGCCATTTTTCTTTTTATTTTTCCTTTTTTCTTTCTGTTCTGATTCAAATTTGAATTCTAGTTTGAATTTGAATTGTTTCACCACATGCAATACGTCCAAAAATTTTAAATTCCCCTCTTTAACAGGTTTTGGGGTGTTACAACTCTACCCCCCCTTAAAAGAAATCTCGTCCTTGAGATTGGTGACTCTAGGAAAACAAATCCAGAAACTGCGCCTTGAGTTCGTCTTCTTGCTCCGATGTGGCTTCTGCTTCCGAGTGATGCTTCCACTGCACTTTGCACATTCAGATTCTTTTATTTCTTGTGAGGCGTTCCATTGTCTCCAAAGTCTTGACAGGTTGCTCGACATAAGAAAGATCCTCTCGTACGTCCACCTCATTCATGGGTAACATCTCTTCGGGTGTTCTTAAACATTTCTTGAGTTGTGACACATGGAATACATCGTGCACATCTGATAGGCGAGCCGGTAGTTCTAGCTGATATGCCACTTTGCCTTTCCTATCAAGAATCTAAAAGGGTCCAATGTATCATGGTGATAATTTCCCTTTCACCTTGAACCGACGAAGTCCTCGGATAGGGGACACCTTGAGATAAACATAGTCCCCCACGTTGAAAATGAGCTCTCTTCTTCGTACATCAGCATAGCTCTTTTGTCGGGTCTGGGCTATCCTCAAATTGTTGCGGATTTCTCTCACTTTCGCCTCATCTTCTTGTAGCACCTCGGTCCAAAACACTTTACTTTCCCCAGTTTGGTTCCAAAATAGTGGAGTTCGGCACTTCCTCCCGTACAACGCCTCAAATGGTGACATCTTCATACTAGCCTGATAACTGTTGTTGTAGGAGAACTCTGCATACGGTAAGTTCTTATCCCAACTCCTATTGTTCTTGAGTGCACAAGCTCTCATCTTATCCTCAAGGATCTGATTGGTCCTTTCGGTCTGCCCGTCAGTCTGGGGGTGATAGGCAGAACTAAAATTCAGATGAGTTCCCATGGTTTCATGTAACTTCTCCCAGAACCTGGAGGTGAACTGTGTCCCTCGGTCTGACACTATCTTCTTTGTCACTCCATGAAAACACACGAATTCTTGACATGTACAATTCTGCCAACTTGGATCTGCTGTAGCTTTCTTTTATGGGGATGAAATGAGCTACTTTAGTCAGTCTATCGATGATGACCCATATCGAATCATATCCCGATTGGGTCCTAGGTATTCCCACTATGAAGTCCATAACGATTTCTTCCCATTTCCATTCAGGCACTTTGAGTGGTTGCAATAGTCCCGCGGGTCGTTGATGTTCTGCTTTCACCAACTGACATGTGTCACATAGGGCAACATGTTCCGCGACATCTCACTTCATGCCATACCACCAATATCTGCTCTTGAGGTCATGATACATCTTCGTACTCCGAGGATGAATGGAATAGTCGGAATCATGAGCCTCCATCAAAATCAGTTCACGGATCTCCTTCACCTCAGGCACACAGATTCTTTTCCCATGCCACACCGTACCTTGTTCATCCCCTCTGAACCCAGGAGCTTTATTCTCTTTGATGAGTTCTCTGATTTCTTGTATCTTCTCATCATTCTTCTGACCGTTGCGTATGTCTTGCTCCAATGTGGAGTCCACCTCCATGGTGATGGCCTCACCACTATTCACCAGGCATAGATTGAGTTTTGCAATCTCTTCCTTCAATTCCGTAGGCGTGTCACTTAAGCTCAACATGTTGACATGCACCTTCCGGCTTAAAGCATCTGCCACGACATTCGCTTTCCTAGGATGATAGTTGATGCCCACATCAAAGTAGTTGATTAGCTCTAACCATCTCCTTTGTCTGAGGTTGAGATATGGCTGTGTGAAAATGTACTTTAAGCTCTTATGATATGTATATATCTCTATCCTCTTTCCCATCAAGTAATGCCGCCAAATCTTCAATGTGTGGACCACTGTGGCTAGCTCTAGGTCATGCGTAGGATAGTTCTTCTCGTGTTTTCGGAGCAGCCGGGACGCATAGGCAACGACATGCCTCTCTTGCATGAGAACACATCCCAACCCGTGTCCAGATGCATCGCAGTACACCGAAAAATTCTTCTGCATATCTGGCATAACTAGCACTGGGGCTGTTGTCAATCTTTTCTTCAGTTCTTGAAAACTCGTCTCACACTCCGGTGTCCATGTGAATGTGATTCCCTTCTCTAACAACTTGGTGAGGGGTCTCAATATCTTGGAGAAACCCTCAATGAACCGTCGATAATACCCAGCCAACCCTAAGAAGCTTCGAATTTCCCCGACATTTTCAGGGGTCTTCCACTTCTGCACATCCTCGATCTTGGCAGGATCTACGGAGATTCCTCCCTCCAAGATTATATGTCCTAAGAAGGGAAATCTCTTCATCCAAAACTCACACTTACTCAACTTGGCATATAGTTGGTGTTCTCTCAACTTTTGCAACATCAATCTTAAATGTTCCTCATGTTCTTCTTCATCTTTGGAGAAGACGAGAATGTCATCAATGAAAACCACTACAAATTTGTCCAGATATTCCATGAATACCTTGTTCATGAGATACATGAAATACGCCGGGGCGTTAGTTAGCCCGAACGGCATGACGGTGTATTCATACAACCCGTACCGAGATACGAAAGTTGTCTTTGGAATGTCATTTTGACTTATCTTCAGTTGGTGGAATCCCGACCTGAGATCAATTTTTGAGAACACACAAGCTCCCCTCAACTAGTCAAATAAGTCTTCAATGCGGGGTAATGGGTACTTGTTCTTGATGGTTACTTCATTCAACGCACGGTAGTCTACGCATAACCTTTGGGTTCCGTCCTTCTTGGGCACAAATATCACTGGAGCTCCCCATGGTGAGGAACTAGGACGAATATACCCCTTCTCTGTCAATTCTCTTATATGTTCCTTGAGCTCCTCCAGCTGTTTGGAGTCCATCCGATAAGGCCTCTTGTATATTGGGGCTGTTCTAGGTACTAGTTCAATCGTGAATTCCACTTCACGATCTGGGGGCATACCTGGCAACTCCTCCAGAAAAACGTCTGGATATTCCCTGATAATCCTTATCTCTGCCACTTCCACCTCAACTTGATTGAGTTTAATGTCCCTCCTAGGTTCTTGCACGGCTACGAACTTCACTTTTGTGCCACTAGTGAGTTAGTTCCACCGTTCTTGTCGAACAGTGGATGATTCCTTTATGTTTGGTCAACCAATCCATACCCAAAATAATATCTATCCATTGGGAGTCTATCACTATGAGGTTTGCAGTAAATACTACCCCATTAATGTCTAGATTCACCTTGGGACACACTTGTCTTGTTCTTATTTCTCCCCCTGGAGAGTTCACTGCTAACATATGGTTCATTTGTGTTGTTGCTAGATCGTGCTTCTTAACAAACCCTTGAGCAATGAACAAGTGGGTAGCACCAGAATCGAACAGTAGGGTTGCAATGTGTAAATTTGCAGGAAACTTACCAATTACCACTTCAGGTGCCTCTTGCGCTTCCTCCATGGTTACATGGTTCACCCGTCCTCGCATCACATTCTGCTGCTGTGGCTGAATGGGCTTCTTCTTTTGGCACTTGTGAGCGTAGTGCCCCACTTCACCACAGTTGAAGCATTGCACCCCAACTTTAGGTGCCTGGCCTTTGTTATCTTGGGGTTGGTTTTGTGGCCCTTTTCCTGCTGGTCGAGGTTGATAAGTGGGGCGTGGCTGCTGCACAAACTGATGCTGCGGCTGTACTGGTGCTGATGGAGGTCTGAAGTTCAAGTTGTACCCTCTTGGTGTCGGGTAGGGTACCACAGCACGGCTCGTCTGCCCTGCTGGTTGCTGCATCAGACGTGGACGTGTGTTGCTGCTTGATGCTTGGTGTGACCATCCCATCTTCCTCTTGTTTTCATTCTCCAAGGCGTTCAGCTTCCTCTCCACGACAAAGGCTCTGTCTACCATCTTTTGGAAGTTTTCATACTCGTTGGAGGACATTGCACATCGCATCTCCATGGTAAGTCCTTCAACAAAACAGTCCTGTTTCTGCTCATCGGTTTCGATGTCCCGTGGTGCATAACGGGATAGTTGGGTGAACTTGGTGAGGTATTCCCTCACAGTCATGTTGGCTTGCTGCAGTCCCAAAAACTCCTTTCTCTTGTTCTTGAGTTCACCCCTAGGTATGTAGTGGTTGTGGAAACTGCGCTTGAACTCTTCCCAGGTGATGTTCTCGGGGTCGTGATAGGCTGCCACGTAAGCGGTCCACCAATCAGCAGCAGGTCCATGCAATTGGTGAGAGGCAAACAGCACCCTCTCATACCCTTGGCACTGTATGATCCTCATCTTGCTCTCTATGGTCTTTAGCCAGTCATCTGCCTCCAGAGGTTCAGCAGCACTTGCAAACTTTGGGGGTTGAGTTCCCAGAAACTCACTCAACCTTGGTTGACGTGGTGCAACTTCTGGGGGTGGAGCTTGGTGCAAGTTGGCACCACTTGAGTTAGACTCTGGATAAGCTGATTCTGATTTTCGAGCATTTGGTGGATAGGATCAGCTCCTTCACGGCGATCACCCCGGTCTTGCCCTCCAGGAAGGTGAGGATTGGCGGCCTCATCGTTGTTGTTGTTGGGGTTGGCACCACGACCTTTTCCTCTTCCAGCCATCTAACATGATCAACCAAATGTTAACTTTAATCATTACGTATTAACTTCCCAAATTGCTTGTTTAAACTTTTGAGGCCTTAATATCTAGACAATTTCTGAAGATTTCACATAGATCTTTGAGCGTCATGTTTCACGCGAGAATAAATGCACTATTGATTCATAGGGGTTCACACACCAAAGCAAAGCAACTTAAAGACGAGGTTGTGGACAAGTGCCTATGGCTTCCACAACTCACGTCATACACCAACACTAACAAGCAAATAGGGGGGTTATTGACTCGACTACTCGATAATCATGCGGAAATAAAGGAAATAATTCTAACAACTCGTATCACTGAGCTGGCTTGTCGGGGTCTTCCTCATCATTGTGGCTGCCCTCTGATTCTGCTTTAGGTGGGGAAGCTGCTGGTGTAGAAGGGCGGCGACGCTTGCTTGCCCGGCGGTCTGAGGAGTCAGGAGTCCACGTGTCATTCACAGTGACACACAATTCATTCCCATCTCCTCTTTCTCTCGCCCTCAAGCTGGCGCGAAGCAATGCCTCAGTCTCCTTCAGGGTGTCACGAACATCTTGAAGCTCCTGCTGGCACTCCTGCAGTCGAGTGCTAATCATAGCTGCATCCTCGAGGCACAGGTCCATGTGCTCGTGGGAAGTCCCCTGCTGCACTGTCGGGTACTTGTACTCCGCGGTGCCACTCTCACGCTGGAGGACATACATGTACTCAGTCTTGTCCAGGTAGAGACGGTTGATGTAACTCTGGCAAGTGATGGCCTCCCAGGTGACATCCTTCTCTGCATCGGCCTGCGTCGCCCGACAAGCTGGAGAGCCGTGGATCTTGAGCAGCTGGTTTTCATGGACAATCCTTATCTCTGAGCTCCATTCTTCACGCTTCTCAAGGAGGGTCCTGGTGGAGCTGTAGTGTATGATCAGCTTGCCAACATTGCCGGCGGCGTGGAGCATACGCCGAAGACGGCGCAACAAGCCTCCTACTGCCAACCCGTAGGAGTGGTACGTCACCGGGCGGTTCTCCTCTCTCAAGGCAAGGGCAGCTACAGGAACTCTCCCTCCGGTGGACTTGCGGGCGGTGCGGACCATGCGAACCGTCTAAAACATAAAGCATTTAAAATCGAATTAGACAAGAATTAAATAAAGATTGTATTTTGAATAAAAGTAGGGACAAGATGAACAAATAAAGTGACCCCATTAAATAATACTTTCAACCCACACCTTTTGTAAAATAGTTTTTAAGAAAACAGGGTCCTTAAATACGTCCATTTCTACCTAGGTCCACGTTCCTACGGGCAACCTTGGCACTGATACCACTTCTGTCACACCCGGTTTCTCCAAAGAGCAACCGAGTGAATATCACATGTATGCTAGGATCATTTTCTCATACATGTGATGACAAATAATGAAGCATCATTTATTACAAGCCAAGAGTTCGAGTATAAAATAAGTCTTACATAGCATAATGTCTCGATGGACGATAATATGTTCATAACATGTAAATAAAACAACAGCGGAATATAAATCTTGTGGGCTCCGTCACAGGTGTTGCTCGGGGGACTCCGTGAACCTAGAATCATTCTTCGGGTCCGAAGTCTTGGTCATTGAACACCACGTCACCCCCTTGACCTGAGCAGCAATTTAAACCAACAGAAAAGCAAGCTTGAGTACCGTTGGTACTCAGGAAGTGGGGGAAAGTTATGTCATGCATGGCTAGAGAAAGGAGAGGTTGAACTCATGGTTAAAGCACTACGCAATTAATACCTATCACCTTAGCCTATTAAGAACCTACTTTACTACATAGGTGAAATGGTCCTAATCTCCCAACCCATCATCAAAAATCAAGTAACCATAACAACATTTCCAATGTTAAGCTCCCCGTTTAACATCCTCAACTTCCAAATTTATCATCCTCTAATCATGAATAAGTCCAAGACGCTCATGACCGTGAGCACGGCTGTCATGACAGTTTTGACTTTGCAGAGTTTGCACCACTGTACCCACATGTAGTGATTTCATCCCCCGTTGCCGGATGGACTAAGAGAACCTCCATTATGCCAGTGGCCCCGGACCACGTTCACACTTCCCAGGTGTGTAGCCAGGAGATCACTACGAGGCCTTTACAAAGGGATTTCCGACGAGCGTGGGCCCACTGAGGTTTCACCCCTAACAGCATACAAGAGGCTCCAACCCCGCTGTAGTGGCCCCCTCTTGAGCCTTGCGGTTCATATGGTAGTCCAGCTCACACCTATTCCCGCACCATCCAAACACCCATACTACGCCGGAGATACACCTAATTAATTGGCCAAGCTGCCCCATATCAGCATGTGGTTGCCACGGTAAAGCCAGGTTACATGCTCCATGAACCGTTCCTTAGGATCCAGGCAAGCGCTAAACACAAACCCGAGTCTCGTGCACATAGCACCAACCAAATCATCCAACTTGTCTCGATCCCTACCTCGATATAACTCATAATATCTCATTCAAGAGTAAGGTAAATAAGTTGATGATCTCATATCCCACTTATCCCATTCTAAGCATGACTAAGCATAAGTATATAAATAAATGACATAATAAAATAAATCCTAACCCAGGCTACAAGGAAATAAGATAATGAAAATCTAGGGAAACTTCCTAGTTTAGGTATCATATTCCAAATTGATAATGCAATTAAATTCTAACTACACATCCTAGTATAGGATCAGAGTGGTCAAGGACACTTGCCTTCTTCCTGCTGCTCTAGGAATGGAAAGTTTTGATCTTGAAATGTGAGAACCTGCTCTGGGGCTGGTTCTACTCATGCCAAATACACACATAGCAAAAGAAACAACATTCCATAAGCTATAGTCCACACTTCCACTCATGCAAACCACACATACATACATATGAAAGTCATTCACATTTTTAAGGTTGTGGTTACCCTAGATGTGTTGATTTTAGGCCTACATGCACTTTTAAACATACATATTACTTCTAACTTTTGTATTCAGATTTCTAATTGCACACTATATATGAATTTCCAAATTGAACATATTCTCTATATTTAATTAATACATTTCTTAGCCACAAAATTTGCATGAAAGAAAATTTCCTACTCCAAAAAGTTTTCAGATCTTCTACAAAATCTTAATTTGAAGTTTTTGGAATTGGAGACCTCATTTAATATTTTCTAATTATGCATACCTATTTTTCCTATATTTTCAGATTTATTTTCTATGCCTAAAAGTGAACTTTAATAATAAAATAGTAAGACATATCACCTAAACAGAATAGGTTCTGACCTAAAATGTTCAATAAAATATCTTTGAACTTCCTCTCTGATGGGGATCAAATTAAATTCATTTTACCCGTTTTCAGGATTATTTTCTAGCCTAAAAAAGGAATTTCCAGAAATAATAAAAGTAAACAGCACTTAGTCAGATTTTATTTCAGCCTAAAATCAGTTCTCAACTCATTCTAAATGTTTTCCAAGTGTTAGGAAAATTTACATTTGTATTTGCACATGTGTTTACATCACCCTTTGAATTCAAATTCTACTCATATGTTCAAATTTCTGAATTTAATACCCTATAGGGTCAAAAGGGCAAATCCACCCTACTGCAGGGTATATTTTACTATTTCCTAAATTTTCATGGTCCTAATTACACAAAATAGAGAGGTTCTCCTAATTTTTATTAAGTCCAGGGGCTAAAACTGATTTTTAAATGAATTTACATGAATTTCTGAAGGTCCAGGGGCTAGATCAGAAGTTTTCGGGGCTAGCTCTTGTTTTCCGAGATCCCCAGGGGGTAGCGCGTAAGATTCCCGGCCTTTATAATGCGGGGCCGACGTGGGTCGTTGGATTTAAAACCGACGGCTGAGATTATAACGCGAAGGGGTACGCCGGGTTCCTACTATGCGCCACATGATTTAAAATAGACGGCCCGCAAGAGGCCATGTCGCTCCTGGCCGGAGCTCGCCCAAGCGCGTGGCGGCGCACGGCGGCAGAGGCGCGATCTCGCCGGCGAGGTCGTGGATCTTCATCTACAGATGCTAACACCCGCCCTTTTTGGTAGCAAACGGCAGAGGGAAGACAGGAGAGCTCACCAGTGCGGTTTTCTTGGATCCGAAGGGGTCGGGAGGGCTCAATGGCAGCGAGGAGCGGCGACTGAAGGCGATCTTCGGTGGGAGAGCAATGGGGTCGATCATCCTCGGATTTTCTTCGGCGATGAGCTTCTCTGGAGGCGGTCAAGCACTGCAAGCACGTTAGCGTGGGGAAGAACGGAAGAGAAAGCCGGAAAAAGGGCAGCTGCGGCGGTGGTTCTCACCTTGCGTCGGTTGTGGCCGATCAGGGAGGAAGGGGTGGATTTTCGGCGTTTAAATGGCGAGGGAGGGCGGCGGGGTCGGTTGAGATCACGCTGGAGTGCCCGGGACCGAAGATCGGGGTGTGCGAGCGCGGGTTTCGGGAGCGGCGGGTGCGATCGGGCGCGGGAGTAGCGGTGGCGTTTGGGGGTGCGTGCGGGGAAGAAGATGACACGCGGGCCCCGCGCGTCAGAGAGAGGGGGAGGGGGGAAGCGGTCGTGGGCTTTGGGCCGGCTGAGGTGGGTTTCGGCCCACTGGCCGTTTTTCTTTTTCTTTTCCTTTTTCTTTCTGTTTTGATTCAAATTTGAATTCCAGTTTGAATTTGAATTGTTTCTCGACATGCAATACGTCAAAAAATTTTGAATTCCCCTCTTTAACAGGTTTTGGGATGTTACATTATAGGAGTTAAAAAGGCTATGCAAGTGGGGTTTCAATCACTCTAACTCTAATGCAAACATTTCAACCTCGACATAAGTGATACAAATGAAAAGCTTTATAAAATGTACTTAAGTGCAAACCGGGGCTTGCCTGGTTGCGAGTTAAATGGGAAGTCAGCTTCTGGTGGGAGGACGTCCAAGGGCTCCGGTGCGTCCTCAACTTCGGTCACTATTATGAAATATAGTAAAATATACGTGTAAGTATTAAGGACTTACAAGAGGTAACTTCTATTCATTGCTACTGCTATTTAGGATCCTTAATTGGCCTTGGGATTTTTACAGTGGAGACTAGACTATCTAAGTATGATCTGAGCAAAATTTGGAGAAATGTCATTGCACATTGTGGCCTCAGAAATTCCCACAAGCACAAGGATTCTCTTAATTTTGAGCCCAAATCAGGAGCTTTGACATAGCTAACAGTGGAAGATCTGATTAGGGTAAGTCTCCATAGTTCTAAAAAAAACTGTTTCACCATTTTTGGAGCTACCAACAGAGAAATATGAATTTTTGAAGTGGGATAGAAGTTCTGAAAAAGTTTCTGTTTAAATTTGAATTTCCAAATAAAGGCTGAACTTTGGAAGGCAATTTAGCCTATCAAATGAACTCCAATGAAGCCCAAATTGTTACTGGAGATCAGTTACTATGAAAAGGATTTTCTGCCTAAATTTGGGAATGTTTCATAAACAATTGCTCCTGTAATAAATCACTAAAGGATTTAATAAAAACAATTCTACAGAAATTCCTGGGCCTTTTCATAGCAAGCAATTTATTTCTCTGTGAAGTACTACTCATGAGGATTCCAAAAAAATTGGTCTCACCCTTTTTGGAGATTTCAATACAAAGTTAGGGGTCTCCAAAGTTTGAACTGAATTAGGAAAATCTGGAAATGTTTAAATCCTGGCTGTGGGGCCCACCCGTCAGCTACCTCTCCTAGCTCGCGCCAAAAAGAGGAACCCGCGGCGTTGCTCCAGCGAGGGTGGAGGAAAAGGCCTTCCCGGCCGTCTCCCAGGCCCAAACTAGCCGCCCCCCTGTTTTCAAGTACGCTGAACACTCTGGTAGGGTCGTCGACGGCCGACTCTCCCCGAAAACCACCGCGCACCGGCAACAGTGAGATCTAGGTCTCCGGCAATGTCGCGGCGGCCCATCCCTTCACCAAATGATTAGGATTTTGGCCCTATAGCATCAGTGAACGGTGTAGAAGCTCAACATGGAGTCTAAACGGGTTGGGGAGCGCTGCAAACCCATCAGCACCGTGCGCCCGATGGGGTCCGGCGGTGCGCCCTGATCAAGACGCGGAAGTTGTCCCTCTACATCCCATATCTAGGTCTAAAATCGATGGAGGAAGTGCGTAAGTAGTTAGGAAGCTTTGTGTACAGTTTGGATCAACAAGAACACGAATTAACGAAGAATTTGACAAATTCCTACCTCGGGGTCGGTTTGTACCGCCCGGGAGAAAATCTTGAAATTCTTCTTCTGTGATCAACGATGAGAGCTGAATTTTTGGCTTGAGCAGCTAAGGTCGAGGATGCACCGAGGGGATGGCTTGCTTTGACGTGATCTTGCTCGGTGTGACCTATCCACGGTGACCTCTCTCGGTTTTTTCAGTGTTCACCCGAGAACCGTGGCAATTTTTTGCCAATTTCCGGTGCAATAAAGCTCGGGACTAGGAAGGAGAAGGGCTGGCCGACTAGAGCACTGGTGGGAGTAGCTCTTCGCTGTTGGGAGCTCGGGCAACTGAGCTCAGTGGCTGTGGCGTGATCGGGAGGAAACGGCGGTGGGGTTCGGTGCGAATGAAACGGCTGCGGCGCAACACGAGCTGAGGGGGAAGAGAAATAGGGCTGGGGCACTCGGCGGCCGCTCTGATCACCCACGCGCGCGCCGACGTCGGGGCCAGCGAGAACCAGCTCGGTGGAAGCGTCGGGCGAAGGGTTTGCCGGAAGCTGGCGCGCTGTGATCAAACGGGAAACAGAGAGAGAGGGAAACTGATTTCTGTGAGGCTGACTGCTGGGTCCCACCACTGTAATTTTTCAATTACATTCCACAGATATTTTTACCCCAGCTACTTAGAAGTAAAGTCCATACTTCCACCCCAAGTCATGGTTTAAACCTGCTGAATTCAAATAGTTTGAATTCTGGTGTGAAGTTTGAATTTGGTTTGGACATTTGAATTTGAAAGGGAATTCGAATTCTCCATTTTGCATAGTTCCAAAAACATAGCAAACCAAGCCCAAAGTTTCTGATTTTTTTGCATGGCTGCTAATTCAAATGTAAGAAAACATTTGTGGAACCAAATTTGCAAATTGAGGAATTTGGAATTTGAAACTGAATTTGAAATTCAGATTAGAGGGTTTCTCCTTTTAATCCCAAACAAATACTAAAACCCCTCCAAATGAGCTGAAATTTAGAAAGTTGAATATTTGAAATATGAAGACCCAAGTTATGAATTTAGATCTCCATGTTTGGAAGTTTTGGGAAGTTTGAATCCTCACTTTGAACCTTCACCGTTATAATTCAAAGTTTTAATTCCCCTCATTTTTCCTAAGTGTAGATGAGCTGAAAATTCGTGCTACCACTTTTGGGGATTTTACAGTATAATGCATAGTCAAAGACTTAATTTACAAAAAACAGTAATGGTTAATGTGATAAGCATATAAGCATAAAAGAAAATACTCATGTATGACTCACATCTATATCCCAACATATTGAAGCACATAAAATCATTGAAACCATGTCTAAAACATCACACATTTCTGCTCGAAGACAGCAGCCATACACTCTCATTTCCATTGACCGTGATGTTTCAATAACTACGATGAATCTCAATGAACAATAAGCTTGATCATGACCGAGATCGCAGCGATTCGAACTGATTATACACCCTGCAGGGGAGTCCCAATGTACCCACACGACTTGAGGACCATACAACTCATGTGACTCGCTAAAGCCACATAAGGGGGTACTCATGTAACCTTTCTCACACCCGTTCCCGTGAGTTTTAACAATATTCACCACAAGGAGTACTATGGTCCTGCAGACCCTTAGTCACTCGTGCGTGCCAAACAAGTAATGAAATCATGGCCCAAACACAGGTATGAAATGAGATAATCAGCTTGCCATGCCATTATTTCCGGCATGTGGTTAGAATGGAAAGTGCTTAGGACAACGAGAACAACGCACGGTCCTCAACTGACCAAGAGGGGCTACATCCTAGTCCCCCTCTCAATCCACAAGTTCTCATCTTTCAGATTGTAATCCATATCCAAGTATTAAGTGTGGTGACCTTGCCACCAATTCTACTTCTACCAGTCTAAGCATGGCTAAGCATGACACTTAGTAAATTAAAACCAACCCAGATCTGTCCCAACAGACTCAACAAGGAGTGGGTTTAATCAAGGCTGACCGCACCTTACACCTAGTGCCCTACAATGCAGAAACAACAATACTAGATTCAGTCGCCACTTGTATAAAAATAACAGGATCAAGATGCATAGATGCCTGCCTTCAATAAAAAAAGTGCATACCCAGTGCTGAAAGCTCCCACACGTTGTGGGGTCTGGGGAAGGGGATTTCTAGGCAGCCTTCCCCTTGCTTATTTTGCAAGGAGGCTGATTCGAACCCAGGACCTCCAGGACACAAGTGGAGAGACTCTACCACTGCGCCAGGCCTGCCCTTCAGATGCCTGCCTTCAATCTATAGAGTATTTTCTGCAGGATTAGTGTCCACACAATCATTCTCCCAAGCTGCGCCAGCGTCACTCTCCAAAGATTCGTTCGCTAAACAAAGAAATATGCACCGTATGAGAATGAGTTCCATGATGTGATGCCTAATGCAGCTTGTATGAAACTTTGCAGTATGATAGACCATAAAGTAATGAACATAATGCAAAAAGAATTACTAAATTTGGAGATTGCTAGCTCAGTTTATTACTAAAACATTGCCGGTCTGTCCAGATTTGGCCAAATCGGGTGCATTCATGCCATTATGTGGAGCTCGAAATGTTTCAAGGCCTTACTGGAACAGAGGCCATTTTTAATTGATAATGGATGTTAAAAGATGAAGTTTGGCTCTGGTCGCACTTTGAATTGAACTCTAATTAATTAATTAATTAATTATGTTTTCTGCAACTTTTATCAACATAACCAAGATGAATGTTGAAATGATGATTATACTGCATGAATAAAGTTGGAACTTTGCAGGTGCATTTTAGAACCCTAAACAAGATTTTTTGCACAAGTTCTTGTATTTTATCATTCATATAACTTGCATAGGAAAAATAACAAGTTTCAGCCTATAGAAAGAGGATTAAGGTTGTTATCCCATTTAAATGAAACACCAACAACACACAGCACTCCCCATGATTTATATGAAACATAAGGGGGCTTTCAGCATGAGTTTTACCAATTTAGAACCCTTAGTTCATTTATTATGATTTTAACCATACAAATCACTAGAAAAATACATATCTTGTAATTTTTCCACATGACCTGAGCTGCAAAATACTATAAATGACGTCACATTCAGTGGCTATAATTTACATGCAAGATCTCAATGCTACTGGGTCTGAAATAGGGAGTGAAAAACATAAAGAACATATAAGCAAAAGTAATTTACATGTGGCAGATCTGAGCTCAAACTTGACATACTTTTTTATGTGAGCAGATCTGCTGATTAGAAATCCAGCAAAATTTATTTTACATTTTTCAGAGCAATACTTAATTAGCTACGGATTTTACCTCATGCATATTAAATCTGATACATAAAAACGAATTTCTAGAAGACAAAATCAGAAGAACAGCAGCATCTTCAACCCCTGGTCTGCAAGAACAGCCATGTGAAGGGAGAAGCAGTGGGAAAACCAGGGGAAATTGCAGGGAGAGGATCATCTTTGCTAGAGAAACCTTACTCTACTTAGATTTGCAAGAAAAGCTTAGATTAGGGCAGCAATGGTGAGCTGCAGGTGTTTCTTTGTGGAGAATAGAGAGGAGCAGAGCAGAGAGCTCAGGTGAGGTAAAAAGGACGAGAAGTGTGGTCTAGGTATCACAAGGAAGAAAGTTTTATTGAGGGCAGCTCAACAGGCAGCCCCTGGCACGTGCCCACCAGCCCACCAGCTTGTGTTTCAAATTTCAAAATTTCTCAAAACTTTATCTACAATGGTTCTGTATTTCTCATATAAACGATGTTGCACTTCTCAGGAAATTATGAAAATTTGTGTAGGCCTAGTTAAGGTTATAAGGAACAACTTTTGTTATTGTAACTTTTTCTGATTAGCCTTAGAATTCAAACTACAAATCTGGCAATGTAGATGATATTGAAACTTTACTGAATTTTTAAGTGCTGTAAACTTCTCTTAAAAATCTTGTGAAAATCACCAAAATTATTTTTCACCATGAAGAATACAAAAATATTTTTGTTTGGTTACACATTAGTGTAAATAATTTGGGTTTCTTCAGAAGGCTTGGTATGACTAATATATTACTTACAACTCTGATTTTTATTTCAATCTAGCTGCTGGTTCCTAAGGTTCAATTTGAGTCATTAAACCTTAAAACATCAGGAGGACAAAAGAGTCTAGGTAGGACCAGGTCGGAAAGATAAGAGTCCAAGTTGGACCGTTGCTGTCTGCTATAGCGATTACATAATATCGTTTCGCGCTGGAAACCATTCTACACTTAACTTGTTTTTGCAAGGAGGGGTGTGAATGGTATGACCTTATTGTGATATGATGATCCGTGTGTAATATTCATGCAGCTTGCGTGTTGCAAATTTAACACAACTGGGTTGAGGTTGTCATAGAATTGTATAACGACCTGCGAGTCGACCTGTGATGCTTGATCTCTCATGTAATTTATTTGGTAGCTATTAGTTGTATTAGCTTGTTTTATATTCATGGATATGTCTTCAAGCATGGTGGAGATGGTGATTACCACAAAAAGGGAGATATGGCAGCTTAGATCATAATGGAACCATGGCGATGGAGACCACTATGATTGTAAATACCATACTATTCATAATGTGATATGATCATATGCCTGTGATATTTATTTATTACAATTCTTTTCATGCTTTTCATATGGTGGATGTTTTGTCATGATAGAATAGCTTCCCTTCCAAAAGTTGAGTATTTTGTGCCATTTAGCAATACTTGCACCTATGTTGTTTTGATCATTGTGTGGTAGGTTTGCTAAGCAAAATACCATCATCTATCATAATGCAAAGGGTGAATGTTAGACATTCACATGCATAGTGTTGGTTTACTCAACAAAGCTATCAAAACAGTTTTGAGCTTTATGGCATAGAGTTGAGAGCTGGGGCATTGGATGTCACCCAACAAACAAGAGTCATATAGAGATATGATTAACAATTGTTGTTTACCTATGTCACTAATTTCTAGCAGCGAAGCCAAACCTCACTAAAAATTAGTGAATATGAATTTTGGACCACTATATGACGTTAGAGGGAGGACGATACTCATATAGTGGTGGTGTCTTTTATTAAACCGTTGATAGAAGATTGATACATAACATAGTGCTAAAATCTTGTGTATTTATTTTCTATTGTAGATCATGTCTGCTAGTAACAATTCCGGTTTCTATTTGTGACCTGTGCTTGGAAAGGAAAAGCTCAATGGAGCTAACTTTATCTATTGGTATCGCAACAACCATAACCCGATGACCTCCCAGGTGATGCAACTGCTGCAGCACGTAGAGCTTATCAGAAGCACTGCGATGATGCGCTTAACGTAAGCTGCCTCATGCTCGCCGCTATGTCCCCTGATCTGCAGAAACAGTATGAGCATACACATTCTTATTCTATGATTGAGGGACAGCGTGGAATGTTTGAGAACCAAGCTAGAGCTGAGAGATACAACATCTCAAAGTCCTTGTTCTCATGCAAGCTGGCGAAGGGTAGACCGGTCATACCTCATGTAATCAAAATGATTGATTACATTGAGACTTTGGGCAAACTTGGTTCTGAACTCAAGGATGGTCTGGCTATTGACATTGTTCTCCAGTCGCTCCCATCGAGCTACGAGCCATTTATATTGAATTTTTAAATGAATGGCATGGAGAAAACGTTGGCTGAATTGCATGGGATGCTTAAAACAGCCGAAGAAAGCATTAAGAAAAACGTCACTCATGTGATGATGGTTCAAAAGGAGAATAAAAAGAGGAAGCATGTGACGCATCCTAAAGGAAAAGGCAAGGGAAAGGTTCCCGATGGGCCCTCAAGCTCAAAGTCTAAGCCGAAGGGTAAATCTGCCCCATCTCCTGATGATGAATGCTTTCACTGTCATGCTAAGAGGCATTGATCAAGGAACCGCAAGATGTACTTGGAGGATCTAAGAAAGAAGAAGGGAAGTGAGACTTCCGCTACAGGTATAAATGTTATAGAAATTAATATTGCATTATCTTCTAGTGAATCATGTGTATTTGATAATGGGTCATTGATTCACACATGCAAATCGTTGTAGGGTCTAAGTGAGACTAGAAGATTTACAAAAGGCGATTTGGATGTTCGTGTCGACAGTGGAGCAAAGGTTGCGGTCATAGCTGTCGGGACCTACCAATTGTCATTACCCTCAGGATTAGTTTTGGAATTGAATAATTGTTATTGCATTCCTACTTTTAGCAAGAACATTATCTCTTCTTCATGTTTAGAAGAAGTTGTTGGTCATGAGATTGTAATAAAGAACAAATGTTGTTCTACTCATTATAATAATATTTTATATGCCCAATGTCCATTGGTGAGTGGATTATATGTTCTTGATCTTGAGGTTAAAACAGTCTCTAACATTAATACCAAAAGGGCTCGACAAAAGGATCTAAATCCCCCTTTCATTTGGAATTGTTGCTTAGGTCATATAAATGAGAAACACATTGAAAAACTCCATAAAGATTGTTTACTAAGCTCATTTAATTTTGAATCACTTGACACATGCGAGTCTTGTTTGCTTGGAAGATGACCAGAGCACCCTTCACTGGTCAGAGTGAGAGGGCAAGTGGCTTGTTGGGACTTATACATAATGATGTATGTGGACCAATGAGTTCAATAGCCAGAGGTGGTTTTCAATACTTCATCACGTTTACCGGTGACTTTAGTAGATATGGATGTCTATCTAATGAGGCACAAGTCTAAATCCTTAGAAAAGTTCAAAGAATTTCAGAATGAAGTACAAGATTAATTGGGAAGACAATTAAACTTCTATGATCTGATCATGGGGGTGAATATTTGAGACATGAATTTTATGATCATTTAAAACAATATGAAATTGTTCCACAGTTGACTCCACCTGGAACGTCTCAATGGAATGGGGGTGTCCGAGCGGAGGAACCGAACCTTGTTAGACTTTGTTAGGTCGATGATGAGCCAAGCCGATCTTCCACTATCCTTTTGGGGTCATGCTCTTGAAACTGCTGCATTTACACTAAATAGAGTCCCAACTAAGTCTGTTGAGAAGACACCATATGAGATGTGGACCGGGAAACGTCCCAGATCGTCTTTTCTCAAAGTTTGGGGGTGGGATGCTTATGTCAAACGTTTGAGTCAGACAAACTCACTCCCAAATCAGACAAATGCTTCTTTATAGGATATCCTAGGGAAACCAAAGGATATTATTTTTATAATAAAATAGAGGGTAAAATGTTTACTGCTCGCCATGGTGTCTTCTTGGCGAAAGAGTTTCTCTCACAAGGAGTTAGTGGGAGCAAGGTGCATCTTGAAGAAATAACAGAAAAAGTTTCAGCACCCTTTAATCCTATACAAGATGTACAGGATGTTGTACAACCAGTTAATGAAACACCAGCCCCAGGAAGGTCCACAAGGGCACGTCGTGCGACTGAAAAATTAACGCTTCTAACCACGGAGCAGCATGACATGGTATTATTGGACAATAATGAGCCTACGACCTATAACGAAGCAATGAAGGGACCCGAGTGAGAGGGCCCGACCTCCATCACGTGGTCGTGCCGCCTCGCCCGGAGATCGCATTGGGTGGTGCCGTGTTATGCGGCACCGAACAGCACACATATAAGGAATCCTGTATTACAGAAATCAAAAGTGGAAGCTTACAATTGTTCTTTGTAAATAATTTACATAAAATAGCTACAGCAGAATTCTATAAACAGCTCACGTTGAATATCTAAGAAGCACTTGAGAAGAGGTCCCGCCCGCGGACTCCTCTTGCTAGCAACACACAGACATGGCAGCAGCTAGGTTCTCCAAGTGTGACATGACTCGGAAGTTCCTGAGTCTCACCGGACAACCTTCTTTATAGCATTGATGTTTACATGCAAAACCACTTATATAGCAAGAGTGAGCACAAAGGCTCAGCAAGACTTAACCGTCTCTCCTAAGACATGAAACTCTACATGAAAGTAACCTAAGACTTAAACCGGTCATTTGCGAAAAGACTCGCCTACGAGTTCATCCTTAACTTTCATATTTTAGCCATAATAGTAGCGACCTTGCGCCCCGCAACATTGGAACTCCACAATCAAACAAGAAACGCTTCATTCCAATGTTACTTGTTCCAAGGTGAAAATTAACTTTAGTTTGCTCTATCTCTACTTCAAACATGGTTTTCATGCAATTTACAATTATCATAACAGCAATTAAAACTTTGCAAACTATTCCCACACAACTCGATTACTACGTCACAGCGCAGTGAACAAGCGGTACTCATAACCGTGAGGGACGGTGATTCAATTCAAACACTACCCGGATAACTCGACATACGCCCGCCTCTGAAGACAACACTCTGGCATCCTTCATTACATCATATGTTGCAACCTTTCTTAGGCCACTAAACTGTAGAACCGGTCGCGCCGTCTCGGGCTCATAGGTCTAACGAGACGATGTGGTATGCCTCTACAATCCAGTGAACCTGGTACATCGGTTTCCTGGTTCCCATATATCAGTAAGCATCCGGTACACAACTCAATACTTGCTCCTAGGGCCGCATACGCTTTGGTCCTTGACATACACAGGCAGAGCTACTCGACCAAGACCTCGTCTTGTCGCTGTCTAACCCCTCTGCCCGGTCTCATCTTTAGAAATGTAAACTTTAGTTTGCTCCCCTTCCCAACCACACTTATGATATTCTGAACTATAGCTCGCGAGTAGATTCCAACTACTCGTCTTCTACAGGATGCCCTAGTCTATTTAGCATGGCCTTATTCTACAGCGATGACACAATTCTACCCTTGACCTCAGGGTTCATGTTTGGTTATGCAAGTGGAGTATAAAACATCCTTGACCTAATGCACATACAAACTTTGACTAATAGTAGTGAACAAAAGGAAAACTTTAAAAACAACTTAAATGCAAACCGGGGCTTGCCTTGGTTTTGCAGGTTAATAATGTCAGATGATATGAAGTTAGTTGCTGATGACTTGAAGTTCAATTCCTGCCCTTCTTGTTCCTTGATCCATGCTTACTTTCTCCTTCTTCACTTTCCACGTTTGATCACTACACGTTATGAATATGCATACATGTTTAATTATAAAACTTTTGCTAACAAATGCTAAAGACAAGTTTAAAACCGGAACTCTGTTTAAGAATTTAAAATGACACTGGTGCTAGTGGTTTGGGTGTGTGTTTAAGTACTCTCATCAAGTGAGAAGTGAGGTTCATCACTTGGGTGGTGATCACCTAAAATTGGTTGACCAGAACACTACTGATCCAGGGCTCCAATGTATCTGGAAATTTTCTTGTGAGTTCCTTGTCACAAGAAAGTCCTCTGAACCAAAATTAAGAATGTTTCACTAAGTAGATCACCCAGAACAATTCATTAAGCATTTAGGCTAAAAGGAATTAATTATAAATAACTTGCCACTTTCATGCAAATTCAAGTGAACTACAATTTCAAACATAGATCAGAGAGTATGCGTGAATTTTCCTAGGATTTTTGGAGCTAAGGAATGGCTAGAACTGAATTTCCAAGTTTTGGAAATTCTCTGCAAATGTTTCTGTATTCATTTGAATACAGAAACTTGAAATCAGAATTACCCTAGTAAATCAACTCCAAATGAGCGGAAACTTTTACAGGGGTCTACTAATATCCTAAAGAATATTCTGGCAAAATTTGGGGATTTTTGGATGAACCAAACTCCCTCAAAAGTTCTTTTGCTGAAAAGATTTAAAGAATTTTCTATTGATTTTTATACACATTGGGTGGCATATTTGGATTGAGTTTTTCATCCTGAATCCAACCCAATTTGAATCACTAATTTTGCAGCTTCCTAGCAAAAGTTATGTAGTTCTAAAGTTTGAACTGAATTTGGAATTCAAATTAAACCGAGAATTGTTCAAACTCTGACTGCGGGCCATAGGGCCACGTGTCGACCGCTGGAACCCGAGCCACACGGGCCGCAGAGTTTTTCCCGCATTGTCACAGACAGATCCGAGGCCACAGAAGATCTAACCCCTCGTAACAGAGACTGACACGTGGGCCAGCCCGCGTCTTCGTCTTCCTCCAGATGCCCGCGCTCCCGCCGCCGAGCTCGCCAGAGCTCTCGCCGGGAGTGAGTTCCGGTGCTCGGAACTTGCTGGTTCTCGCCGCCCCCACGTATTTTCATGCGAGGAACACGTTCTCGGGCTTATCTCAGATCGACGATGGCCGGAAACCTAGGTGCGATGGCGACAGTGGCTGTGGCACCTCCGGCGATGTCGTTAGGGCGTTATACCGCACCAAACACGTCGCCGTTTGCTCATACAGCACCACTGAACCGAGGAGAACACCGATCTAACCTCTGATCTCGCTGAATCTCGTCGGGAGTATGACCTCACCGCGGGCTAGGTCAAAATCCGGCAGAAATCGAAAAACTCGATGAACCGCGGCTTTGCTCGATGGTTCTCGGTGGTGCTTGATCCTACAAACGCGCAAGGAGGTGTAGAAGGTGTATGCTACGTTGTGTGTGGAGTGGTTCGATGTGTGAGGCGAATTTGCCAAGTTTCTCCCCTAGGTTATAATTGTATGTCGTCGGCAAAAATGAAATTCCGGTGAGCACCGTTCAGAACAGGCAGCCGGGGTTGCGGTGAAGTGAGCAGAGACATCGGCGAACCTTTTTGCTTTTGCAGCTCGAGGGGAGAGGCTCTGTGGTGGCCGGGCAACGGATTATTGCTACGGCGGCTTCACCCGGCGCGGTGGAGAAAAAATCGGGCTCGGTGTCGGGTTTCTCATGGGTTAGCCCCTTGTCCTCGCTGTGGGCACGTCGAGGGAGCTTGGGCGACGCCGGGGATGAGCCTAGCTCGGCGTGAACGTTGCCGAGGCATCCGGGTGTCATTGCTCCGAGGAGGTGCAGTAGCGGCGGGAGAAACTGTGCCCACGGGAGACAACTGCGGGGGAGAGGAAGCACAAGCCGTTTTCCGAGGGAGGCAGCGTCCGCGGGGTAATATCGGCGTGCTGAGGCGGTTCGATCGGCGCTCGGTAGAATTGTCGCGCGCCCATGTGCTGGCACCGGGGTGCTGCTGCTGTTGCGCGCTCGGCAGAGGAGAAACAGAGACCGGGTTCCCTCTCACGGACAGCTGGGCCCCAGTGAACAGGCAGAGAAACTTAAGGAGCAAGTTTATTTGACTCAATGGCAAGTGGGTCCACCCCTGCTCCTCCCAAAAGATCTTCCAAAATTTGGCACCAAGAAAATTTAACTTCTGAAGAGCTCAGATTCAAAAAGCTATTTGACAATTTGACAAGTTGTGCCTCAGTTTCAAATTTGAATTCAAATTTAGAGGAAATTTACAAGTCCCCTTGATATACATATCAAAGCACCTCCAAATTTTCTCAAAATTTGTCTCCCTCATAATTTGGACCTGATGAATTCAAATATGCCCTCTGATCCTTAAGTTGGCCATTTCAAATACAAATTTTCAAACAACAGTTTGAATTTCCTTTTGGAAAGGGCCTTCTTTGCCTTGAAGTAAACCATTTAATTCAAACTGAATATTTAAGTCTTCTTTTGTGAAGACCCATTTGAATTTGGGTGGAAAACTTTGGTTTGCTTCTAGCCTATGCTTAATTAACCTTAGTCTTAATCTTAACTTCACAAGTTCAGTTTGACTAAGCCCCTCAACTTTGAGTTTGAAGGTGATCTCAAATAATGCCTTGAACACATGGTATATGAGCTCAAAATTTCTCCAAATTTAGATCTTAAGCTCTTTTATACCTGAGGACTGCAAAGCTCATCTCACATATAGGCCTTTGGACCATCTGAACATGAATGCTTTGCAAGGGTTCAAAAATGGGGTTTAAACTTCCCTCCCCTCTACTCATAGAGAATGTGCATATGAGTTAGCTTTTGGGGAGTGAAAGCCTTTCCCGGGTTAACATGTGTTCAACAGGACTTAAAGAAGATTTTTGCTCTTCCCACATGTCCATGTTTGAGTTTAACATTTTATGTGACATAACTCAAGTCATTCCCTTGTCTAACATGTTTGAATTCAGCATGAACTCAACATGATCATAATCCATTCCCTTTTGGCTCACCCTCAAATCAGAAAGTTGCCACCACATTCTCCTCGATTCAAATGTATGAGGCCCCATGTGTATACAAAAGTTTGGCGGCAATTTGAGCTGAGCCTTTGAGACTAAAGACCTTATTTTTGTTCTTTCTCATGTTCATGTATGCTTACACATGAGTTTAACTCCACTTTGGTCCAACACTTTCAAAGGCATGCTTGAACCCATGTGGTTGCACCTCATGTGTACCATCCCATGTAAGAAAGTTTTTGTAAGTCCCATTTTTCATGAACAGAAACACAATGACGTTCAATCATCCGTTCCTTTGCATTCACGTTTTTGGGACTTTTACATTCCTCCCCCCTTAAAAAGAATCTCGTCCCAAGATTCCAATAGGAGAACGAGACGGGAGAGGTAATGCCAAGCGGTACGATGATAAAATTTCTGGATAGTTCATGCAGGGTAATCTTTGCTGTCCCCGTTGTTCCTTCCGTGATATGATTACTCCACAGCATCTGGCAAAATCTTAATATCCGATTCCAGGTGTTCCGGATTCTTTTCATCGGTAGTCTGGACCGGTCGCTCGGTGTAGGTACGATCCGGCTTCAACTAGTCAATTTCTTCGGTGTGGACAGCGATGGTAGCTTTAACGTACTCCTGTAGCTGTGACATATGAAATATGTCCTGAACGGCAGTAAGACTTGCCGGTAATTCCAGCCGGTAAGTTACGGTTCCACACCTCTCTGTGTTAGCAAGTGGATCTAAGGCTCGGGGAGCAAAATCCCCCCTTTACATCGGACCGGTGAATTCCTTTCATCGGAGACACGCAAAGACAAGGTGTTCTCCTCCGTCGAAATGCAACGGTCTATGCCTTTGACCATCATAACTTTTCTGTCGGGATTGTGCAGCCTTCAAGTTCGCTTCTATTGTCCGAACTCGGTCATCGGCCTTGTTGACGAATCAACCCCGAACAGTGCTCTTTCACCGTACTCACACCACTTCCGCGGGTGCGACATTTCCGGCTGTAGAGCTTCCTCTTACGAGGTATAACTGTACGGTCCTTAAACCACAGAGTACCCTCGTTGTCCTTCCTGAACCACCTCATCTTTCCATTGTCTATTCCCATCTGCAGGTGATACATACCCTTGTCTCTCCTTTGCACTTCAGCAATCTCTCATCAGATTGTTGGAATGGGAGCAGTGTTATAATGTACTCCATACGGAATGACATGGAGACTGGGTTTTTCTTCTTCTAACTGAGCATTCGCCAAATTGTGAACGTGGCCTTTCCGACTAAACGTGTCGGCAACCGTGTTCACTTTTTCAGGGACGATAGTGGATCTTGATGTCATACTGTCTTAGGAGCCCCAACCATCTTCGAGAACACCCTAGCATCAACTAGTTGATCAGTTAAACCATCGATGCGGGGCAGGGTCCTTATTCTTTAAAACGACGGCATTGAGCGAATGATAATCAACACCTAATCTTAGTGTCTCATCGTTCTTCTTAACTAACAGCGCAGAGCAACCCCAAGGTGATAAGCTTGGTTGTGTAAAACCGTTGCTCATAAGTGCACTTAGTTGCTCCTTCAACTCCGCTAGTTCATGGGGTGCCATCTTACACAGCCTTTGTGAAATGGGTGTTGTTTCCGGCGTCAGTTCAATTCTGAACTTGACGTCTCGTTACCCGGCATTGCCCAGTAACTCATCGGAACACATTGGATATTCACGTCCCACCGGACTATCCTCGAGTTTAATCACTTCCGTGGGATAGGCCTAGCCAGTCCTCTTTTCTGTTCAGAATGGATTCTCCTGTCTTTACCCAGATTTTGATCAGTTTAGCAGCATTTTCATAACTCAAGTCGAATACCAAAGTTAAAGTTAACTTTAGTATCTTTCCAGCGAGTACTCAAATGCTTCCAGATCATCTCTGGATCAAAAGTTATGATTTCTCAAAGTTGACAGAATTCCTGTATAAAATTTGCCAGCATGACCTTTGTATGGGGCTACTTTTATCACAGTTGTATATAAAAATACAATGAGAATCTGAGCAGACTCTGAATTACAACAATGTTGCACACTTCATAAACTTTCCAATGGTGTATCATAGGCTCCTTAAGGATTTTTCTACAGGAAGTTATGGCTTAAAAACCGAAAGGTCCAGAGAGGTTTTTGTTGCTGTCCTGGTTTTGAACAGTTTACCTTCAACTGGACTTTTCACCCACTTAACGTGTGATCTTGCTCTGGAGGTCTACAAAGAAGTTGTAGAGCACTTGAAAATACTTTCAAAACTGTATCATATACCTTAATTTGTTAAATCTACTCAGAGTTATGCTCTGTTAAAGTCCAGCAAGAATTCCTGCCAGAAACAGAGCACTCTGTTTTTTTTAAATCTTTGAAACCTAGACCTTCTCTCATTTGAATCTTAGCTCAAAATAAGAGTTCAGTAACTAATACTTGTTTCAAACTTCCATTTTTAGTTGACAGTTAGTTCATGAATCATTTCTTCATAGGGAAGCAGTTATTAAGTGTAGTACGGTGTCGATGCACCGTAAGAACATGTCGGTACTACGTAGCCTCACCAAATGAAAAATCCTAACTGGATTATACCGGCATATCCATTTTATCAGTGGCACTAAGACGGTCTCTCACACACGTGTACTACATGAGATACGTACGTGGTTAGTACCTGCAGAAAAACATGCAATAGTGGTGCACTCAACAGTTGTTCCATCTCAGGCAGTTCCATATTTGAAAATAAATACAAACACCCGTATCATTGTCATACGGATGTCCTTGAGTTAAGCCACGTCTCAAGGCACGTGATCGTGTTTCAACACCACACGATGGGGAACCCGAGTATGTCATGAATGGGTCGTCACGGTTGGGAATATTATCAACCCAACGGATACCACCTACTGCCCTGCAGGGCACGCCGATGGCAAGCGCTGCGTATGTCCTCCTGGGCTATTTCCAGACGAACATACTATCGTGTTACTGACCACATGATGGGGTCTCCACTTACTTGCCTAATGAACGCTAGGGATCAGCGTTTCATATGAACTCAAGAACATGAAGAGTCCAAGAGTTTCATATTAACACACCAAGCTGTGAGATCTAGCCGTGAACCACTTTCCTCGTCAGGGGAGCTAACCGAAATTGAACCGCTTTCGGTGGCGTACCTTACCATTCTTACCTGAATGTAGGTGCGTCGTTACATAATTAAAATTTCAGAATTATAACAAGTATGTTAGTACTGCCACCTTAAGTAACTATACTACTATAGTCCTTATATGGGCCTAATACCGTTTCCTCACCGTATCCCAAGTTTTTGTCGTAATACGATCCTTATTCCGTGCGCTATTACCAATGCGGCTCTGATACCACGCTGAGAGGGCCCGACCTCCATCACGGGGTCGTGCCGCCTCGCCCGGGGATCGCATTGGGTGGTGCCGTGTTATGCGGCACCGAACAGCACACATATAAGGAATCCTGTATTACATAAATCAAAAGCGGAAGCTTACAGTTGTTCTTTGTAAATAATTTACATAAAATAGCTACAGCGGAACTCTATAAACAGCTCACGTTGAATATCTAAGAAGCACTCGAGAAGAGGTCCCACCCGCGGACTCTTCTCGCTAGCAACACATAGACATGGCAGCGGCTAGGTTCTCCAAGTGTGACATGACTCGGAAGTTCCCGAGTCTCACCGGACAACCTTCTTTATAGCGTCGATGTTTACCTGCAAAACCACTTATATAGCAAGAGTGAGCACAAAGGCTCAGCAAGACTTAACTTTCTCTCCTAAGACATGAAACACTACATGAAAGTAACCTAAGACTTAAACCGGTCATTTGCGAAAAGACTCGCCTACGAGTTCATCCTTAACTTTCATATTTTAGCCATAATAGTAGCGACCTTGCGCCCCGCAACATTGGAACTCCACAATCAAACAAGAAACGCTTCATTCCAATGTTACTTGTTCCAAGGTGAAAATTAACTTTAGTTTGCTCTATCTCTACTTCAAACATGGTTTTCATGCAATTTACAATTATCATAACAGCAATTAAAACTTTGCAAACTATTCCCACACAACTCGATTACTACGTCACAGCGCAGTGAACAAGCGGTACTCATAACCGTGAGGGACGGTGATTCAATTCAAACACTACCCGGATAACTCGACATACGCCCGCCTCTGAAGACACCACTCTGGCATCCTTCATTACATCATATGTTGCAACCTTTCTTAGGCCACTAAACTGTAGAACCGGTCGCGCCGTCTCGGGCTCATAGGTCTAACGAGACGATGTGGTATGCCTCTACAATCCAGTGAACCTGGTACATCGGTTTCCTGGTTCCCATATATCAGTAAGCATCCGGTACACAACTCAATACTTGCTCCTAGGGCCGCATACGCTTTGGTCCTTGACATACACAGGCAGAGCTACTCGACCAAGACCTCGTCTTGTCGCTGTCTAACCCCTCTGCCCGGTCTCATCTTTAGAAATGTAAACTTTAGTTTGCTCCCCTTCCCAACCACACTTATGATATTCTGAACTATAGCTCGCGAGTAGATTCCAACTACTCGTCTTCTACAGGATGCCCTAGTCTATTTAGCATGGCCTTATTCTACAGCGATGACACAATTCTACCCTTGACCTCAGGGTTCATGTTTGGTTATGCAAGTGGAGTATAAAACATCCTTGACCTAATGCACATACAAACTTTGACTAATAGTAGTGAACAAAAGGAAAACTTTAAAAACAACTTAAATGCAAACCGGGGCTTGCCTTGGTTTTGCAGGTTAATAATGTCAGATGATATGAAGTTAGTTGCTGATGACTTGAAGTTCAATTCCTGCCCTTCTTGTTCCTTGATCCATGCTTACTTTCTCCTTCTTCACTTTCCACGTTTGATCACTACACGTTATGAATATGCATACATGTTTAATTATAAAACTTTTGCTAACAAATGCTAAAGACAAGTTTAAAACCGGAACTCTGTTTAAGAATTTAAAATGACACTGGTGCTAGTGGTTTGGGTGTGTGTTTAAGTACTCTCATCAAGTGAGAAGTGAGGTTCATCACTTGGGTGGTGATCACCTAAAATTGGTTGACCAGAACACTACTGATCCAGGGCTCCAATGTATCTGGAAATTTTCTTGTGAGTTCCTTGTCACAAGAAAGTCCTCTGAACCAAAATTAAGAATGTTTCACTAAGTAGATCACCCAGAACAATTCATTAAGCATTTAGGCTAAAAGGAATTAATTATAAATAACTTGCCACTTTCATGCAAATTCAAGTGAACTACAATTTCAAACATAGATCAGAGAGTATGCGTGAATTTTCCTAGGATTTTTGGAGCTAAGGAATGGCTAGAACTGAATTTCCAAGTTTTGGAAATTCTCTGCAAATGTTTCTGTATTCATTTGAATACAGAAACTTGAAATCCGAATTACCGTACTAAATCAACTCCAAATGAGCTGAAACTTTTACAGGTGTCTCCTAATATCCTAAAGAATATTCTGTAAAAAATTGGGGATTTTTGGATGAACCAAACTCCCTTAAAAGTTCTTTTGCTGAAAAGTTTTAAAGAATTTTCCAGAATTTTCTATTGATTTTTATACAAATTGGGTGGCATATTTGGATAGAGTTTTTCATCCTGAATCCATCCCAATTTGAATCACTAATTTTAGAGCTTCCTAGCAAAAGTTATGTAGTTCTAAAGTTTGAACTGAATTTGGAATTCAAATTAAACCGATAATTGTTCAAACTCTGACTGCGGGCTATAGGGCCACGTGTCGACCGCTGGAACCCGAGCCACATGGGCCGCAGAGTTTTTCCCGCATTGTCACAGACAGATCCGAGGCCACAGAAGATCTAACCCCTCGTAACCTAGACTGACACGTGGGCCAGCCCCCGTCTTCGTCTTCCTCCAGCTGCCCGCGCTCCCGCGCCACCGAGCTCGCCGGAGCTCTCGCCGGGAGTGAGTTCCGGTGCTCGGAACTTGCTGGTTCTCGCCGCCCCCATGTATTTTCGTGCGTTGAACACGTTCTCGGGCTTATCTCAGATCAACGATGGCCGGAAACCAAGGTGCGACGGCGACAGTGGCTGTGGCACCTCCGGTGATGTCATTAGGGCGTTATACCGCACCAAACACGTCGCCGTTTGCTCGCTGCTCGCTGTGGCACCTCCGGCGATGTCGTTAGGGGTACTTCTGCTGTCGCGCGCTCAGCAGAGGAGAAACAGAGACCGGGTTCCCTCTCACAGACAGCTGGGCCTCAGTGAACAGGCAGAGAAACTTAAGGAGCAAGTTTATTTGACTCAATGGCAAGTGGGTCCACCCCTGCTCCTCCCAAAAGATCTTCCAAAATTTGGCACAAAGCAAATTTAACTTCTGAAGAGCTCAGATTCAAAATCTATTTGACAATTTGACAAGTTGTGCCTCAGTTTCAAATTTGAATTCAAATTTAGAGGAAATTTACAAGTCCCCTTGATATACATATCAAAGCACCTCCAAATTTTCTCAAAATTTGTCTCCCTCATAATTTGGACCTGATGAAATTAAATATGCCCTCTGATCCTCAAGTTGGCCATTTCAAATACAAATTTTCAAACAACAGTTTGAATTTCCTTTTGGAAAGGGCCTTCTTTGCCTTGAAGTAAACCATTTAATTCAAACTGGATATTTAAGTCTTCTTTTGTGAAGACCCATTTGAATTTGGGTGGAAAACTTTGGTTTGCTTCTAGCCCATGCTTAATCAACCTTTGTCTTAATCTGAACTTCACAAGTTCAGTTTGACTAAGCCCCTCAACTTTGAGTTTGAAGGTGATCTCAAATAATGCCTTGAACACATGGTATATGAGCTCAAAATTTCTCCCAATTTAGATCTTAAGCTCTTTTATACCTGAGGACTGCAAAGGTCATCTCACATATCGGCCTTTGGACAATCTGAACAAGAATGCTTTGCAAGGGTTCAAAAATGGGGTTTAAACTTTCCTCCCCTCTACTCATAGAGAATGTGCATATGAGTTAGCTTTTGGGGAGTGAAATCCTTTCCCGGGTTAACATGTGTTCAACAGGAGTTAAATAAGATTTTTGCTCTTCCCACATGTCCATGTTTGAGTTTAACATTTTATGTAACATAACTCAAGTCATTCCCTTGTCTAACATGTTTGAATTCAGCATGAACTCAACATGATCATAGTCCATTCCCTTTTGGCTCACCCTCGAATCAGAAAGTTGCCACCACATTCTCCTCAATTCAAATGTATGAGGCTCCATGTGTATACAAAAGTTTGGCGGCAATTTGAGCTGAGCCTTTGAGACTAAAGACCTTATTTTTGTTCTTTCTCATGTTCATGTATGCTTACACATGAGTTTAACTCCACCTTGGTCCAACACTTTCAAAGGCATGCTTGAACCCATGTGTTTGCACCTCATGTGTACTATCCCATGTAAGAAAGTTTTTGTAAGTCCCATTTTTCATGAACAGAAACACAATGACGTTCAATCATCCGTTCCTTTACATTCACGTTTTTGGGACTTTTACACCGAGTCTGAGAAATGGCTTTGATCCATGGAATCCAAAATTGAATCCATGCATGAAAATCAAGTTTGGAACTTGGTTTATCCAATCGAAGGTGTGAGACCTATCAATTGTAAATGGATTTTCAAGAAAAAAACTGACGTGGATGGAAATGTTCACATCTATAAAGCATGATCGGTGGAAAAAGGTTTCAAACAAATTCAAGGTGTTGATTATGATGAAACTTTCTCACCCGTCACAATGCTAAAATTTGTTCGGATTCTCCTAGCAATTGCTGCATATTTTGATTATGAAATATGGCAAATGGATGTCAAAACAGCTTTTCTTAATGGAAGTCTGACTGAGGATGTGTACATGACACAACCTGAGGGTTTTGTCGATCCTAAAAATGCTAATAAAATATGCAAACTTCAAAAGTCCATCTATGGATTGAAGCAATCATCTCGGAGTTGGAATCTATGTTTTGATAAAGTTATCAAAGGGCTTGGTTTCATCAAGAATGTAGAAGAACCTTGTATTTACAAAAAGCTTAGTGATAGCGCACTTGTATTTCTGGTCCATCTCACAGGCAAAGGAGCCTAGATCACACAAAAGATCCAAACACATACTACGACACTATCACCTCATTCGAGAGATCATCGACCGAGGTGATGTGAAGATATGCAAGGTGCACATTGATTTGAATGTTGCAGATCTGTCGACAAAGCCTCTTCCACAATCAAAGCATGAGGCGCACACGGGATCTATGGGTATTAGATACTTACAGCAGTGATCATAGTGTTTAGTGGGAGACTTTTATCATAACTATATTTATGTACTATTAAATAAATTGTTATATGAGTAATCATTATTTACTTTGATCATCAAGTATGTGACTTGTTCGTGAAACTCTTTGTTAATAATAATGTTACTCTAAGTGATCCCCAGTCTATATCATTATATGAGATAATGATGTCATATAGACTAGCACATGTATTAATTGATGATCATGTTTCACGGGTCATAGATATGGAGATACCAAATTAATAATGTGAACACATGTTAGTAAACATGATGTTGGATTGACCCACTCTGAGAGACTGCTGGGATTGTTATTTTCATTTGTGCCATTAATTGGTCTTGAGTGATACACCTGCTAGATCCTTAGACCTGAGATCGCCATTGTTTATCACTGTGTGTAGTTGTGTACTTTGAGAACCAAACGCTACTCCGTAACTGGGTACTCATGAAAGTAGTCTTCGGGAACATAATGAAACATAGAATGGGATGTGTGTGGATCAAGATGGCATTTGCCCCTCCTTAATAACAGGAGAGATATCTCTGGGCCCCTTGAGATAGATGGATTTGAATGTGCATGACCATGCCAAGGTGATTAAAGGTTAGTCACAATGACTAAAAGTTAGTCATCGAATGAATCCACTAATCGATTTCGAGTGCATGGTTGAGATATCACAAGGATGCAAGCATCTCACCTTGAGCTTGACTGATATTGTAACACCCTCAAATTTATTTCTATGCATTGCATATATTTTTCATGTAGAGAAGCATTATAAAAGAAGTAGAAATGGAGAAAGAACCTTAGAAATGGAGAAAGAACTACAGAAATGGAGAAAGAACTATAGAAATGGAGAAAGAACCATAGAAATGGAGAAAAGAACCATAGAAATGGAGATAGAACTATAGAAATCGAGGAAGGAACCATAGAAATGCAGAAAGAACCATAGAAATGGAGGAAGGAACCATATAACTAGAGGAAAACCCACAGAAATGGAGAAGGGAATATAGAAATGGAGAATGGGGCATAGAAATGGAGAAGGGCAATGTAGAAATGGAGAATGGGATATAGAAATGGAGAGGGGAATGTAGAAATGGAAAATGGGACATAGAAATGGAGAGGGGAATGTAGAAATGGAGATTGGAACATAGAAATGGAGAGGGGAATGGAGAAATGGAACAAGTGACATAGAAATGGTGAGGAATGGGAAAAAGATAGCTGAAATGAGCCACTCCCAAATTTCCCAAAATTTCCCCCAAAATTTCTAAATTCCCCGATTCCTCAAAAGGGGAAATTTCCCCACATTTTGGGGATAAAATCCCCAAGGCTGCCGCACCACAAGAGATAAGTTTGTTAAGAAAAAAAAATTGAATATGACTCTTATTTGAGCTCCAATTAGAGTAGGACTCTCCCTTTTTCCCCCTTATAAATATAACCCCCACCCCCTGGCCGAAATCCTCTCTACTTTGGACGTCCCCTCCCTGCTGCCAAGCCCCCTTCCTTGCTGCCAAGTCGCCAAGTTACCCCCCTTGGCAGAATTTGGCCTCCGTCGAGCTCCATCGAGCCCCACCGTCGCCGGAGAAGAAGCCCGACGATCTGTCCTTCCCTAATCTTCCATAGAAAAATTTCCCACTGCTGCCATTACTAGGAGCAACGCCCTGTCACCAAAAGGATGTGAGGTAGGTCTCCATTACCCATTTTACGACGTTGCCGCTGTTTCTACGCATCCGTTTTCCTCCCCCCTTGGAGCAGAAACTTTTACGTGTGGATAGATCGCGTTTTGATCGGTATTTTGACGGTGGAATTGATCTAGATCTTGAGTCAAGATCATCACCAAGTCCACACTTGATCCCTACACCTATCTTTATCATAAAACCCAATGAAAGCCCATTAAAACATGGAAGAACGCGTACAAACTGGTTTAATAAAACAGCACCATAGGATTGGCATTCATATACCCCATTGCATCTTAAGTAAAATTTGTGCATGATGTTTAATTGCTGTAAATTTTGTATGTGCGTGGTCGTGAGAAGAAGAACAAGCTCAAGAGGCCATCTGCGAGGATCTACAGCACCAAGTCTTCGAGGCGCTCGAACAGCAAGAACTACGGGAGCAAGGCAAGTGCCCCTTAACCATATTGATCCCATGTCTCAAAACTATTTTGTTTGCGAAAACTCGTATGCTTGAGTCATATTGATGGGACACCATTTTTATAGGAGTTTACTAGTTTTGTTAACCATCCTTGTTACCGGGAAAGTTGATGAGTCAGGTATGGTCGTTTTTCCTTTTTGCTTCGCTTAATTTACGGGATACAGGAAGCTGAGTTAAAACATGTTTAGCTACTGCACTCATATGATTAATGACAATGAGAACTTGATGATGATAATGGGCATGGAATCAGGGATGCAAGCATGGTTCATGAATGTTGCTTGATGAGATGGTGGTACTTGCCGTAGATCTAAGGACCGGTTCATGCGAAAATATGCCAAGAAAACAGTGCCACCACAAGGCCAAGTATGGGTGCGGCTTAGCTGATTAATTAGGTGTGTTGCTAGCTTGTTATGGACCATGGATGGCGCGGGGAATGCGAGTCGAGGAGGACTGCCCTGGGAACTGCATGGCACAAGAGGGGGCCTGTGGGTGGGAGAATGGTGATTCAAGCCTGTCGTTGAAACCTCAATGAGTCCATACATCTAGTAGCCCCTTTGTAAAGGCTATTTTGTGATCTTTTAGCCATACACCGACGGTTGTGTACTGGTATAATGGAGGTTCTGCAGTCGCCGACGGGTGACGAAATCACGAACTTGTGTGTAAAGTGGTGCCACCTCTGCAAAGTGTAAAACTATCATGATAGCCGTGCTTCCGGTCACAAGCACCTGGTCAACTTCCATCATTAGAGGGATAACTTGGGATGTTATTCGGTATGGTTATGGTATGGTAATTGGGATTGATTTTGGGACTGTTTTGGGTCATAACAATGAAACCGGTTTCGGTTATATGAATATTAGATGGTTATGAATATTTATGAGAATTAGATGAACTTGAGAAAGATTATTGGCTGGTTGAGACTTGATAAATGGTGAATTATGATGAAAGATTATTGGTGAATTATGATGAAGACTTGATAAATAGTTGCTGTTTTTACCATGTTTGTGAAATAAAATTTGCTTGCTGCAATGAGCCTTTTTATTGCCTACCTTGTTGTAAGCTACATGTCATACTTTTCCCGCACCTGCTGAGTACGACATGTACTCACCCTTGCATTAACACATAAACATCAGCTATAGGAGAAGAGTACTTCGAGGACCATGTGGAGTACTAGGCGTGCGAACTACCGTCAAAATGCCTGTGGAGTCGAATATGGAGCCTGCTGTTTTTAGCCATGTTTCGCTGTCATTTAGAGTCTTCCGCTGCAAGAATAAGTTAGATATTCATGAGTGATACAATGAGTTAATGTAATAAAGTACTTAAACATTATTGTACATGGTTATATTCTGAATTCAGTTTGTGGAAGACGTGTATGTGTGATGAACATCCTGGGCACACATATGCATTCACTTGGTTCTATTTTCAGAACCGGGTGTCACAGATTGGCATCAGAGCCACGTTGACCATAGAACGCAAGCCTAGGTAGAATGGACACCCTAGAACACATAGGCACACCCCTCTAAACTTCTATTTTCGAAAATTGCTTTCTACTGCACTTTACTTGTCAATTCAGCCACCGCAAAGTGCTATTTTCAGCCCCTCTTTTCTCTTCTTTTGGACAACGCCACTTTTGTTGCTTGATTCATAGCTTCTGAAGTTTTGGAGCTATTTTCTTCTCCTCTAAAGTTTCTCATGCCTTATAGATGCTGGTGATTAGGAGCAGAACACGCATAAGGACTCGTCCACCACCATGTGGGAGTGCACTTAACCCCATTGAGGTGTCCGATGGACCATATTGGGAGGAGGTGAGGATGAAACCTCAAGATGAAGATGAAGTCAGTAGCTCTATGCATGAGGAAGAGGATCCGGAAGAGGTGGAACCATTCGAAGACGATATGGAGGATGATCCACAAGAACGGCATTGGTACCCACCTCAGGAGGAGTTTCACGTGGGCTTACACCCCGTGGAGCCTCATGAAGCTATGACGGGAGGAGATGAACCCGAGGAGGAGCCACACCTTGCTGAGACCAATAATGAACGTGATGAATGGGCCAACCATTCAGTTCAAGAATTTCAGTCCGACGGAATGGAAGGAGGACACATATCTAAGGAGCTCAAAGATTCCTGGATTGCTGCAGCCTATACCCGGAATATCTTCTCAAGAAAGTCTCTCGTCTCGGACATGAAGAGTTGAAGGCTGAAACCATCCTATCTAACGGTAGGGTTGTCACTCGGCACTTCGCACCCACATGGAGAGCTACAAGGGCAGAAGCTATTGATGATGCTACATGGGATGCACTCACCGGACTGTGCTACGCCTTCCGTGAGCAGCTTGAGGACACCACTTTTGAGCTGCACCCGTATCGGAAGAGTGGTACAAGGGAGATCATGGGACCCCATGTAGGAGCTTTTTCCAAACCACAAGCTGCTGACAAGTCTCAGAGGTTGCTCGTGGAGTTAGGAAACCGCTATGCAAGCGCACAAGAAGAGATCCGTTACCTCCGCAAGTAGATGTATTTGCTAGAGAAACAAGAGGAGACTCGTGCCAACGCGGGAGCAAATGGAGCACCAGTGTCATCTATCCCTACATGGACTGCCGACTCACCATGTCATGCACCCATGTATGGACCACCACCGTCACACGGCGAGAACAGCACCGGTTCTCACGATTAAGTTTAGGTTTCCTTTGAATAAAGCTGTAATAGGAACATTTAGATCGTAGTAGCTTGAATAAGAGTGGTGTGCTGAAATTTTTGTGATGATTGCTTGGTTTGTATGCTGGTGTGAGTTGTGGAACGCTTCGGCAAATGCCCACATCCACATATAGTGGAGAGATGTGAGATGCTTCGGCACGTGTTCACATCCTCATATAGACTGATATTAAAAAACAAGTTGCTTAGTTCATACACCTTGATGCATATAGTTGGGAAACCTCTTCTTTCAAATTTGAATTCTAGCTCCTACAAATATAGTATGTCCGAAAGTAAGCCTTAAAATGAGGGGGTAGACTTTCTTGCCAACCTTATTGTCTTGGATTCCCAAGGGATTGACATAACTTGGAACGGATTGGTTAAGCAAGCACAACGGAATGATTCAATGTGCTCAGAGGATCGTGCAGTTGACAAGTGAGCACATTACTTGTATTAAGTTTGAGGCAGCCCAACCTACAACGGAGAAGGCAGTGCTGAACCACATCGAAGAAGCGACATTGGAAAGCATTCCGGTGGTTCAAGAATATTAAGATGTGTTCCCGAAAGATCTTCCAGGTATGCCACCTGACGGGACATTGAATTTGCCATTGATTTAGTACCGGAACTGCACCTATAGCAAAGAAGCCATATAGGATGCCTGCTAATGAATTAGTGGAGATCAAGAAGCAAATTCAGGAGCAGATAGAAAAAGGTTTTATACACCCAAGCTCGTCACCGTGGGGAGCCCCCGTGCTCTTCGTAGACAAGAAGGATGGGACCCAAAGGATGTGTGTGGGGTATAGGTCTCTCAATGAGGTGACGATCAAGAATAAATATCCGATGCCCTGTATAGAGGACCTGTTTGTCCAAATGAAAGGTGCCCGAATTCTCTCCAAGATTGATCCTCGGTCGGGATACTTCAAGCTGAATGTTAAGCCCTCCGACATACCCAAGACTGTATTTCAAACACGGTATGGTTTGTGTGAATATACCGTTATGTCTTTTGGGTTAACGAATGCACCCGCATACTTTATGTACCTCATGAATAAGGTATTCATGGAGTACTTGGACAAGTTCGTCGTGGTTTTCATCGATGATATCATGGTGTATTCAAAGAGCGAGGAAGAACACAAAGAACACTTGAGGTTAACATTGCAGAAACTGCGAGAGCATTGATTGTATGCTAAGTTCAGCAAGTGTCAATTTTGGCTAAAGGAGATATCGTTCCTAGGCCACATCATCTCCGAGGGAGGAGTATCGGTTGATCCCGAAAAAGTGGGAGATGTTTTGAAGTGGAACCAACCACAGAATGTGAGAGATATTCGGAGTTTCCTTGGGATGGCTGGATACTACCGCCGGTTCATCAAGGATTTCTCCAAAATAGCGAAGCCTATGAATGAATTGCTAATGAAGGGGAAATCATTTCAGTGGACATCAGCGTGTCAAGAAAGCTTTGAGGAGCTAAAGAAGAGATTAACCACAGCACCGGTTTTGGTATTGTCGGACGTGAGCAAGAGCTTCAACATATATTGTGACGCATCAAGACAAGGGCTTGGATGTGTGCTCATGCAAGAAGGACAAGTGGTAGTCTATGCGTCGAGACAACTAAAGAAACATGAGCTGAATTACCCCACACATGACTTGGAACTTGCAGCCGTGGTACATGCCTTGAAGATTTGGAGGCATTATATCATTGGCCACCGATGTGAGATCTATACGGATCACAAAAGCCTCAAGTATATATTCACGCAAACGGATCTGAATTTGAGACAACGTCGATGGTTGGAACTCATTAAGGCTTATGATGTTGGAATCAACTATCACCCCGGAGAGGCCAATGTAGTAGCTGATGCGTTGAGCCGAAAGGGAGCATGTCACCAACTCACGGTTCGGGAGCTGCCACCCGAGCTGCGCAAGGAGTTTGAACGGTTACATCTCGGGTTCTTGAACGAGATGTAAGTGATAGAACTGAACTCCTCGCTTGAACAAGAGATAAGACGTGGCCAAGCAATGGATGAGGAAATCAAGGAAATCAAGGAAAGAATCCTACAAGGCATAGAAAAGGATTTCAAGGAAGACGAGAAAGGCATGCTTTGGTTAGGGAAAAGGATTTGTGTGCCTAACGTGAACCACATCCACAACACGATATTAAAGGAGGCACATGACTTGCCTTATTCCATACATCCCGGCTGTACAAAGATGTACAAGGACCTGAAAACTTGGTATTGGTGGGATGGTATGAAAAGGGACATAGCTGAATATGTTGCCTTATGTGATATGTGCCAACGGGTGAAAGCCGAACATCAAAGACCCGCTGGACTGTTGCAGCCATTTTAAGTACACGAGTGGAAGTGGGAAGACATCAGCATGGACTTCATCGTCGGATAGCCACGTACTCAATCGGGTTACGACTCTATTTGGGTTATCATGGACCGATTGATGAAAACAGCCCATTTCCTTCCTGTCAGAACCAAGTACAGCGTCGCACAACTAGCCGAGCTGTATATGGAGCAAATCGTGTGTCGCCATGGAGTTCCGAAGACGATAGTTTCAGATCGGGGTTCTCAATTTACCTCTAGGTTCTGGAAGAAGCTGCATGAATCCATGGGTACACGACTGAATTTCAGCTCCGCTTATCACCCGCAAACCGACGGGCAAACTGAGAGCACAAACCAAATTTTGGAAGACATGTTGAGAGCTTGCGCCTTGAAATATGGGCGTAGTTGGAATAGGAGCTTGCCGTATGCTGAATTCTCGTACAACAACAGCTACCAAGCCAGCTTGAAAATGTCGCCAAGTGTTTGGACCCGAAGTGCTGCAAGACGCCGAGAAGAAAGTCCAAACGATACGAGAAAACTTGAATGCTGCTCAGTCACGACAAAAAGGTTATGCGGACAATAGGCGAAGAAGGTTGACCTTTGAAGTGGGAGACTTCGTGTATATTAAGGTATCGCCTATCCGAGGCCAACGACGGTTCAACGTCAAAGGCAAGTTAGCACCTCGCTACATCGGGCCATTGAATATTTTGGGCAAGCGAGAAGTAGCCTATCAACTAGATCTGCCAACGCACCTCTCCGACGTACACGACGTGTTTCACGTATCCCAACTCAAGAAGTGCTTAAGAGTACCGGAAGAACAAGTACCGATGGATGAGCTCGAGCTTCAAGAGGATCTGACCTACGCGGAACACCCCGTTAAAATCTTAGATGTGAAGGAAAGGGTCACGAGGAACAAAGTAATCCGTTGGTGCAAGGTACAATGGAGCCATCACATGGAAGCCAAAACTACATGGGAGCGTGAGGGAGATCTCAAGACAGAATTCCCTCATCTATTCTCCACTCTATCGAATCTCAAGGGCGAGATTCAGTTTAAGGTGGGTAGGTTTGTAACACCCTCAAATTCATTTCCATGCATTGCATACATTTTTCATGTAGAGAAGCATTATAAAAGAAGTAGAACCGGAGAAAGAACCCTAGAAATGGAGAAAGAAATATAGAAATGGAGAAAGAACTATAGAAATGGAGAAAGAATTATAGAAATGGAGAAAGAACTATAACAATGGAGAAAGAACCATAGAAATGGAGAAAAGAACCATAGAAATGGAGAAAGAACTATAGAAATGGAGAAAGAACCATAGAAATGGAAGAAGGAACCATAGAAATGGAGGAAAAACCACAGAAATGGAAAAGGGAATATAGAAATGGAGAATGGGGCATAGACATGGAGACGGGCAATGTAGAAATGGAGAATGGGACATAGAAATGGAGAGGGGAATGTAGAAATGGAGAATGTGATATAGAAATGGAGAGGGGAATGTAGAAATGGAGAATGGGACATAGAAATAGAGAGGGGAATGGAGAAACGGAACAAGTGACATAGAAATGGTGAGAAATGGGAAAAAGATAGATGAAATGAGCCATTCCCAAATTTCCCCCAAAATTTCTAAACTCCCCAATTCCTAAAAGGGGAATTTTCCCCATATTTTGGGGATAATATCCCCAAGGCTGCCGCACCACAAGAGATAAGTTTGTTAAGATCTAAAAAAAATTGAAGAGGACTCTTATTTGAGCTCCAATTGGAGTAGGTCTCTCCCTTTTTCCCCCTTATAAATATAACCCCCACCCCTGGCCGAAATCCTCTCTATTTTGGACGTCCACCCCTGCTGCCAAGTCCCCTTCCTTGCTGCCAAGTCGCCAAGTTTTCCTCCTTCTCGGAATTTGGCCGCCGTCGAGCTCTGTCGAGCCCCGCCGTTGCGGGAGAAGAAGCCCAACGATATGTCCTGCCCTAATCTTCCATAGAAAAATTCCCCACTGCTGCCATTGCTAGGAGGAAGGCCCTGCCACCAAAAGGAAGTGAGGTAGGTCTCTATTACCCATCTTACGACGTCGCCGTTGTTTCTACGCATCCGTTTTCTTCGCCCCCTTCGAGCAGAAACTTTTACGTGTGGACAGATCATGTTTTGATCGGTTTTTGACGGTGGAATTGATCTAGATCTTTAGTCAAGATCATCACCACGTCCTCACTTGATCCCTACACCCTTCTTCATCATAAAACCCCCATGAAAGCCCATTAAAACATGCATGAACACGTACAAACTGGTTCAATAAAACAGCACCATAGGATTTGCATTCATCTACCCCATTGCATCTTGAGTAAAGTTTGTGCATGATGTTTAATTGCTGTAAATTTTGTACGTGAGTGGTCATGAGTAGAAGGACAAGATCAAGAGGCCATCTACGAGACGCTCGAACAGCAAGAACCACGGGAGCAAGTCAAGTGCCCATTAACCATATTGATCCCATGTTTTGAAACTGTTTTGTTAGCGAAAACTCGTATGATTGAGTCAAATTGATGAGACACCCTTTTTATAGGAGTTTACTAGTTTTGTTAACCATCCTTGTCACCGGGAAAGTTGATGAGTCGGGTATGGTCGTTTTTCCTTTTTGCTTCGCTTAATTTACGGGATACGGGAAGCTGAATTAAAACATGTTTAGCTACTGCACTCATATGAATAATGACGATGAGAACTTGATGATGATAATGGGCATGGAATCGGGGAGATGTAGCCAAGCTTGGTTCTTGAATGTTGCTGGATGAGATGGTGGTACATGCCGTAGATCTAAGGACCGGTTCATGCGAGAATATGCTAGGAAAACAGTGCCACCACAAGGCCAAGTATGGGTGCGGCTTAGGTGATTAATTAGGTGTGTTGCTAGTTTGTTATGGACCGTGGATGGCGCGGGGAATGGCAGTTGAGGAGGACTTCCCTGGGAACTGCATGACACAAGAGGGGGCCCGTGGGTTGGAGAATGGTGATTCAAGCCTGCCGGTAAAACCTCAGTGAGTCCATACATCTAGTAGCCCCTTTGTAAAGGCTATTTTGTGATCTCCTGGCCATACACTAACGGTTGTGTACTGGTATAATGGAGGTTCTGCAGTTGCCGACCGGTGACGAAATAACGAACTTGTGGGTAAAGTGGTGTCACCTCTGTAGAGTGTAAAACTATCATGATAGCCGTGCTTCGGGTCAAGCACCTGGCCAACTTCCATGATTAGAGGGAAAACTCGGGATGGTTATTTTGTATGGTTATGGTATGGTCATTGGGATTGGTTTTTGGACTGTTTTGGGTCATAACAATGAAATTGGTTTCGGTTATATGAATATGAGATGGTTATGAATATTTATGAGAATGAGATGAACATGAGAAAGATTATTGGCTGGTTGAGACTTGATAAATGGTGAATTATGATGAAAGAATGTTGCTGATTTACTTGTATATATTGGGATTTAACTCACCTAGAAATAGTTGCTGTTTTTACCATGATTGAGAAATAAAATTTGCTTGCTGCAATGAGCGTTTTTATTGCCTACCTTGTTGTAAGCTGCATGTCATACTTTTCCTGCACTTGCTGAGTATGACATGTACTCACCCTTGCATTACCACATAAACTTCAGCTAAAGGAGAAGAGTACTTCGAGGACCATGTGGAGTATTAGGCGTGCGAACTACCGTCAACATGCCTGTGGAGTCGAATATGGAGCCTGCTGTTTTTAGTCATTTTCCGCTGTCGTTTAGAGTCTTTCGCTGCAAGAATAAGTTAGATATTAATGAGTGAGACAATGAGTTGATGTAATAAAGTACTTAAACATTATTGTACGTGGTTATATTCTGAATTCAGTTGTATGTGTGATGAACATCCTGGGCACATATGCATTCACTTGGTTCTATTTTCGGAACCGGGTGTCACAGATATCGTGAGGCAAAGGGATTAGCTTGTGAATGTATCTAGGTTCGGCCGATATGATCTTTATGTACATTCGGGTCAATATGTCCTGCTAGGTACCTCTACTGACCTGTGGTTGGAAACGGTTTCCATTCACAACCGACTGCACATGAACCTAACGGGTCACACACTTAAGGGGTTGGAATATTGAAAAGCTTGGCCAGATGATTATCTCTAGTGCAAGTGGGAGATTGTTGGTGATATGCACAAGAGGCAATCATAATAATTCAGGTTAAGGCCTGTTGGATATTTGATCCATAAGCATTTAGGGTACTAATGGGCCTGCGACCTAAAAGCCCATTAGTACGCCTATAAATACGAGGGGTAGGGTTACGGGCTAATTACTCCACCACGTGACAGCCCTAGCAGCCACCCCTCGCAGGCTTCACGCCGAGACCCTTGCCGCGCGCGCGGTGCTAGCACACCGGCGCATGGCGTTCCTCCCCGTATGTGTGGACTCCGTGGAGGCGCTGCTTCTACTGCTGCGCTGATCAGCCAGGACAAACATGATCGTCTACCTGCTACCGTGACGAGGACGTGAAAGAGACGAATGTGGCAGTCTACTTCCCCTACACCGACGCGTGTCTACGTTCCTCTGCGCTGCGCGTCTAGTTGTAAAGATCTATGACCTCTGTACTCGTATGTTTCCTGGGTGACGCGGTAGAATTGCTAGAGTAGCGGACCACCGATTTCCCAACTGAAAATGCAGGGAGAGCATCACCTTTGCTAGAAAAGCTACCGAACATAGATTTGCAAGAAAAGCTTGGATTAGGGCAGCAATGGTGAGCTGCAGGTGCTTCTTTGTGAAGAATAGAGAGGAGCAGAGGAGAGAGCTCAGGTGAGGTAAATAGGATGAGGGGAAGTGTGTTTTGGGGAGCACAAGGGAGAGCGTTTTATTGAGGACAGCTCAGCAGGCAGCCCCTGGCACACGCCCACCAGCCCACCAGCTTATGTTTCTAATTTCCAAATTTCTCAAAAATGTATCTACAATGCTTCTGTATTTCTCCTATAACCATGTTGCGCTGCTCAGGAAATTATGAAAATTTTGTGTCGGCCTAGTTAAGGTTATAAGAAACAACTTTTGTTATTGTAACTTTTTCTGATTGGCCTTAGAATTTAAAATACAAATCTGGCATTGTAAGTGATATTCAGACTTTGCTGAATTTTTATGTTCTGTGAACTTCTCTGTAAAATCTTGCGAAAATCACCAAAATTAACTTTCATCATGCAGAATACAAAAATATTTTTGTTTGATTACACTTTAGTGGAAATAATTTGTGTTTCTTCAGAAGGCTTGGTATGACTAATATATTACTTATAAATCTGAATTTTATTTCAATCTAGCTGCTGGTTCCTAAGGTTCATTTTGAGTCATTAAACCTTAAAACATCAGGAGGACATAAGAGTCTAGGTAGGACCAGGTCTGAAAGATAAGAGTTCAAGTTTGACCATTGTGGGTCAGGTTGTTATTGCACCTGGTCGGGATTGGAACGGGTCAGGACTTGGCAGGTCAGAACTTTGGGCAAGTTACGTCTGCTTCCATCATAGAAAGACCAACGCTCCAGGCTTCTAAGATGATTGTGCAGATTGGGTTGTGACAAAGGAGCAATGATGGGACAAAGACAAAAGAGGCAGAGGAAGACCGGAGCACTACGCAGGGCAGAGGAGCGTGAAGGCAAAATAGGCAAATCCAAAAGAAAATTCAGGGTGAAGGAAATATAAAGCGGATGAAGCGGCACCAGAACTGACAACCGTCAGGTGGCAGGCGACCATTCATGACCACCTCGAAGAAACTGTCACTGTAATGCCACTCAACTGCCCCGGGATTAAAACCTTTTAGGCTGCTAGGGAGCTGAGTTGAGCGGTGCCTCCTCGGTTTCCCCATGGCAAAACTGTCCCAAAAGGCACGGAGGCCCCACCGGGCAGCGACCGTTCGCATTCATGATGCAAGACCATAACTTGGGAGTTGAGTGAAGAGGCGCCTCCTCAACCCCGCTGGACACGGGGGATACGGAGGACGACGTGACTGTTGGAGGAAGGTAAGTCTCCAATCCACATTACGGGCTCAAAAAATTCCGGGTTCGTAGGCTGGTCCGCAAAAGGCTCAAAGGCTGCCCGGGGCGACCCCGAGTGGGGGGAAGGCGATGCAAGGCGGTCCGCGATGAATACAACTTCGAGCAAGGCAAATACGCTCTACGCCTTTAAGCTTGTAGCCGAGTCCAGCCTCATGAGTGCCGAGGTAACCCCCCGAAGGGTCGGCATAGAGCCGCCCGAGCCAGCGACGAGCTCGGGAACCACGTGCATGTCTTCAGCAGGGGTCTGATGAAACGCGAGCACCAAGCCCCAACCAGGATGCCCCTCAGTGTGAGGAAGGGCAAATGGTTCCAACCGTCCAAAACGAACAGGATGAATGGGTTTCACTCGGCTCCACCCGGTAGGCTCATCGGGCTTGGGAGCTCGACCATCGAGGAAAGCCCCCGATTGACCCGACCTCTTTGAATCATGAACGATTCATGGATGGGGGGCGAGACAAAGTCACCATGATGGCAACTCATCCACTCAAAAGGGGGCCTGAGGGTATGCCGCGAGATCCCAGAGAGACGACCAAAGGTCGTGACCGGCCGCTGGAGGTCCATTCGTTGCGGCTGCATAGGTTGAGTCAAGTACTGACGATCTTTTCCTTGTTTTTAGCTGTGTAGGAGCGAAGCCTACTAGTGTTCACCCCCTGACCAATCGGCAAGATCGAACTGAGGCTCGAGCTACTGACGGGGTTCCCGACTCTGAGCCCTTGGGAGGAAGCAGGCAGCCTTTACTCTAGGGGCAACGAAGGAGTAAGCCCGAGCCCGGGCTCGGGAGAAGATGGAGCGGATAGGACAGATAGATCGGACCGACCCCTGGAGCGATCCGTGAGGCTCGCCCTCGGGGCGCAGATGAAGGAAAGACCCCAAAAGGAAGGGTTGAGCCCGACCTCAGGTAGGCAAGAAGAAGGTGACCTTCAATGCGGAGCAGGCGCCGCCCAGGCCAAGTGGGAAAGCACTCGAGTGCCTCTCCTAGCCACGACATTGAATACCTGTCACCTCCAATGGAACCAAAGAGATGTAGTACGCGGGGCGCGTGTGCGCCTCGAAATGGTCTGCCCCGACGACAAGACAGGAGTAGGCGCAGCGGCAAGCTACGAATACAGCGACTCCATCGAGTGCCCTATCAAACGTACGACGTGACAAGATATCTTTGTTCCCACGACCTTCTCCCCACTTGTAATACGAGAGAGGGAAAGAGCGAGTATAAAGAGAGGAGCCGGTCGGTCCCTTAGGACAGGCTCTCGCACTTGTAAAAGAACCACCCCCATTCTTGAGAAAGAACTGCGAGGTACCCCAGGCTGGACGTAGGGCACCCTGCCTGAACCAGTATAAACTCTTTGTGTTCTTAGCTAGGCTAACTCGAGGAATAACTCACGGTACATTAGTTACTAGTCGGGAATCCGAATGCTGACAGGTGGTGACTAATTCGCAGGCATATTCTGCAGGAAACTGACCCAAACTCGTGTATAAATAGCCCCCCTCACCCCCTCACTCACACACACCACAAGTTTGAGATTAATACTCCACTCCATTGTCTTAGTGTTGCCTTAAAGTCTGCTAAGATAGGAGGAGAGTGAGGAGAAGCTAGGAGGAGGAGGAGAGTTGGCTTGTCAAGTCCCTCTCCAACACTTGTACCTCTACAGAAGTTCTCTCGAAATGAGTAAGCTTTTATGAATTCCATTGTTTTGTTCCTAGATTCAAAGTAGTTTATTTCAGTAGTTGTTTGTGGGTTCATTGCTCTATTCAATTAGGGGCTCTAGTCTTAGCTTTGTATTAAAAAAAATTCGAGTAGTAATTTATAACGTAAGTGAGGTGCTTAGGTTAGAAATCACTAGTGGATATATCGTTGACCTACGGATTGAAGAGGTAGGCGGCAGGTGGTGACAACCCTATCCATCCACTGTGATCCTCCATGTTTGACTTTGCCATAGGCTCTTGGTGGGAGTTGCTATGATAAACCAGGGGTAAGCCCGTGCTAGAAAAAAACAACAACCGTACGTATAATACTTTGGATTAAGAACAATCCCTAGGAATTCCTCTCTATCCCTTGCCTACAATACAAACTGTGTGTCCTTGGGTGAGCTGGTTAGAATATTAACCCACACGTTCCTTGGATTTGATACCCTTGGGAATACTCTTAAGGGGAAGTGCTACGACGGTATTCCATGCACTTGTGTATATCTAATCTAATTCGCAAGAAATACCAACAAGCATTTTTGGCGCCGCTGCAGGGGAACGGTTGCCGTTGATTTTCGAACCTTGTTCACCCTCGTACCTATTTTATCTTTTCTTTATTCCTTGTCCCATCACCAACCACATCATGTAGCCGCCCACCATTCTATCATATTCTGCCCAAAAGGGTGAGATCTATGAGCCTTCACCATCGGCGGAACCAATTTGCTCAACCAGCTATGAACTTCGCCCTGGCTTTATAGCCATGGTTTGGGAACAATCCTTCCCAGGAACAGATTGTGAAAAACCTTACCACCATCTATGAGAGTTTGAACAATTGTGTTCGTGTCTTTTTATAAAAGTCATGACACAAGAAACTATCAAATGGAAGCTATTTCCTTTTTCCCTCAAGGAAAAAGCAAAAGAATGGTACACCCATACTGTTGAGAAAACAAACGGTGATTGGAAAGAACTTTGAGACAAATTTTGTCTTACATTCTTTCCAATATCCTGAATTGTTTCCCTACGAATGGAAGTGCTAGGCTTCCAACAGATGGAGAAGGAGTCGATAGGTGCAGTCTGGGATAGATTTTCAATCTTGAAAAATTCGAACTCAGATTTGTCTATCCCGGACCCATTATTATTGCAACATTTCAATATGGATTGAACAAAAATTCTGCCCTACATCTCGACATTACGGCTGGAGGATCTTTCCTCCATAAGACTACAGAATAAGGAAAGGAACTTCTAGATCGGACTCTAGAAAATGCCTCCTTCATTATGGATCTTGATGAACCTCCACAAGAGGAAGCCATGTCGAGTAATGAGGATATTTCTAAAAGCAAGGACGAACCAGTAGCTTGCCCATTTCAATCCTTGCCTATAGAAACCTCACCCAAACCTGAAACAAAGAAGGAAGAAGAAATTCAACCTTCAGAGTTTCCATTCTACTTCAATGAAGAGATTTTCAATTACTATGTAAATACCTTGAAGTACTGTTGCTTTAAAAAGCCATCATAACCTCCCACTCCACCTAATGGAGTATTCCTACAGGAGACGGTCGAGGAGTTGACCTCAATACTGAGTAGAGAATGGATGGGAAAGGTTGATATATCATCTAAAATACTTAGGATGATCTCTCCCTTAGCAACAATTCAATGCCTTATTAGAAGAGTGAAGATGAATATGCTTTATGGCCCCATAGTTGGAGCCAATATCATTTCTGATTCTTGTGCTTTAGCCATTTTGGGCGATGTGCCTTTGGCTGCAACAAGAAAATCCTCCCGAGAATACTTTGAAAATTTGTTGAAGGATATAGGGTTTTGCAAGACGTGTCGATCACACACGGAGATAACGAGGATCTCCTTAATTTTTACATGTTTGAAGTCAAATACTTTGACATCAAAATAGGGATACCTATTAAGAATTTTTTAATGGATGTATCCTAAAAGGATACCTCAATATTAATCTTGGAGCGAGAAAATTTTCCCTTACCGTTCTGCGTTCAAAGAACACATCAGCACAACCTCCCCTCCAAAATGAGCCAATCGAGGAGGTTAGGACTCCTCAATATTTGAATCCTTTCGTAATTGATGGAAAAGAAGATTTCATCCTAGAAAAGGATGAACATCAGGAGATGTTTGAATTGACTAAAGAAGAGCTCCACCCATAACATCTGATTGAGCTAAAAACCTTGCTTTCTGGCCTACGTTATGCTTTCCTAAATGGCGATGCGGAAGCCCCTGTCATCGTAATTGACAAACTGTCATACGAGGAGACATTAAAACTCTTAGCCATTCTAGAAAAGCATAGAACCGTGTTTGGCTGGTCACTCCAAGACCTCAAGGGAATCAGCCATGCTCTTTGCACCCACTGCATTCCTATTGACCCCGAGAGTACACTCTCCAGGGGACCTCAATAGAGGTTAAATAATGTGATGCGTCAAGTGTTCAAAAAGGAGGTCTTGAAACTTTTGCACGCCAGGATAATTTATCCTTTCCCCTATGGTGAGTGGGTCAGCCTGGTCCAAGTAGTGCCAAAGAATGGTGGGATGGCACTCGCTACTGTGAGGAGCCGCCCGGTGATCACAGTGGATGGTGCCGTGCGATGCGGCACCCAACAGCATGCACGAAAAGAGGCTCAAGAACATAACAAACCATTTTTTTACTCAACATAAGATCTTTTACAACATAAGTACACAAGCAGCGGAAATTAAAACTAGCTGGATAATCTACTCACTCTCGACCCTAACTACGCCGAAGAGAAGTCGTTCAGCCCGTGAACGCTTCCTACTAGCTTCACCAAAGAAAGGCAGCGGCTAGGTTTCCCATGAGTTTAACGAACCGTGAGGTTCGTTGTCTCACCGAACAACCCTATTCATAGCAGGCATCCTGCTACCTGCAAAAAACAACTCAGAAGCAACCGTGAGCACTAAGGCTCAGCAAGACTTAACCGTCACTCCTAAACATGTAACTCTAAATGCAGGAGTAGTAAGACAGTAGGAACAGGAATTTGCAAAATGCAGCTTGACTAAACTTGATCATTATATTCAGATTCTTATAGCCTTCATTTTAGTGGTCCTCACGCCTCACAACATCAGAAGTCCACAATCAAACAAGAAACGCTTATCCCGATGTTGCTAGCCTAAGGTGGAAAAAAATTTAGTTGGCTCTATATCTACTTCAGTCAAGGTTCCAATACAGTGATTATTCCACAAACAACAAGTTAAGAGACTTAGTTCCTCTTCTTACTACATCACGGCGCAGTGGGCAAGTATGCTCAATCCTCTTCCGCGAGCGACGGTGATTCGAATCAATAACAACCCGGAATACACGACACATACACCCGCCTCAAAAGACTCTCTCAAGAGCTCTTTCTTACGTTGTATGCAGCAACCTTTCACACGACACCCCGACATAGAAAAATGTTTCGCGCCGAGCAGGATGGTCCTCTACGCGGACACGTCGAAGTTGCCCGCTAAAGGATTTACACCTCCCGCCTTCTCAACGCCATTCCCACTCCAAGGATGAGTTTATACATCACGGTCCATCGAGTTACATCGGTTTCATGGGTCCCATACCCCACTATATATCCGGTACAGCTCAATCTTGTCCAGCAGGGCTGCATACATACGGTCCTTAACCGACACGGACGGGGCTACAACCAACCTCCACATTTGCCTTACCATCCCGGTCCATGCCAAACGTGGTCTCAAGCATTGTCACACCCATCTCAGGTCGAGACCAACCTTGAGCGCTCCATCCTACAGGAACATCCCCGTCCCCATCTCATTTTCATGAGGGTGCTCTTATCATCAACCTCTCGCGAGTAACTTCATTACTCGAACTTTCTCGCGAGTAGCTTTTTACTACTCGACTTCTACCGAGCTAGCTACAACATTAGCCTAGAATCTATGACGAGGCAAAGCCTACACTAAAACTTCTACTCAGGGATGTAATAGCCATTCAAGTGGGTTTCAAACATCCAAGACATAATGCACAATATCAAGTCTAATAAACATGATGTGTAGTAAAGCAAAATTTAAAACGGCAACGATATGCAAACCGGGGCTTGCCTTGCTCAACGGTTTTGTTAGAAGCTAGAAGTTAGTCTTCCTCCAGAAAATCCGCCAAACTCGTCACGAGATGGAGATCCTCGCTGCAGAGTCGAGTCCTCGTCGAACATCGACGTCACGTGCTATTAAGATGATTTATGCACATGTATTCAAAAGCAATTTAGAAAATGATTCAAACTGTTGTACCAGTTAACTCACACATAAGAGAGATAAACAACAGCAAGGTTTCTGTTGTTGGATCTAAAACTTAGAGAAGATGAAAGCTAGGGTGAAAAGAGATACTAGTAATCACCATGTGATGAAGTCCATTATATGAACACTTAAACCTAAAAGATGGTAGCTCAAGTTCCAGAGGTCCAATGATGCTGAGAATTTAACCACGGCCTCTAAGGAAGGTATTTAGGAAGTGTGCAAAAAATGAGCTCATGAAATGGCTCAAGGTGATCGCAATAATTCCTTATGTGATTTTCACTAATCTGCCTTTACCCCCTAGGTATTAAGCTTTCCTATGCTCCAAAGTAGACTTTTTGTGAAGTACAAAATGTCCTGAGTCCATAGGAATTGGTTTTACCATTTTTGTAGTTTCTACATGGAGATATGGATTTTACAAAGAATGGAGAAAAGCTGAAATTGTCTCTGTTCATTTTCCCATTTATCAGAGACATGAGGAATGAACACATCATTTGACCAAGCAAATGAGATCCAATGCCTCTGAAATTTTTACTGGCGTTCAAGGAATTTTGTAAGATGTCATGTACAAATTTGGGAATTTTCCAATAAACAGAACTCCTGTAAAAATTCATACAATATTTTGTTTAAATGAATTATCGAGCCAAATCCATGGATTTCCATAAACATTGGGCTGCACCCTTGGATAGTACTCTTTGAGAGGAATCCAACAAAATTGGTTTCACAATTGTTGGACACTTCTACACAAATTTATGGCTCTCCAAAGTTTGAACTGAATTGGGAAAATCTGGAAAATATTTAAATGCCGACAGTGGGTCCCACTAGTCATGCCTAACCTCCAGCCTCGCGCCAAACAGGGCAGTGGCGGCCCCCTAAGGCGAGGTCACCGGGAAAGCACTTCCAAGCCACCTCCGGACCCCCTGCTGGCCGCCCCCCCCCCCATTTTCCCCCACGCTGAACACGTTGGTGAGGTCGCCGGCGGCTGAAACTCACCGGAAAACAGGGCGCACCGGCAACAGCAAACCCTAGGGCTCCGGCGAGGTCTTGCACGTTGAATTCTCCACCAAATGGTCGGTTCTTGGGCTCTAATGCACAAGGGGATCATGTAGAAGACCGACATGAGGTATAACCACGGTGGGGAGAGCTCTAAACCTATCGGCACCGTGCAACCGATATGGTCCAGCGCTATACCCTTGAAAAGAACTCGGATTCCTCACTCTACACTCAATTTCTGGGTCCATAATTGATGGAGGAGGTGTGCTAGGCAGTTAACATCCTGTGTGTTATGTATGAAACCCAACAAACACGATTTGAGGACGAATTTTACAATTCCTTACCTCAAGGTCAGTTTCTGCCGCCCGGGAGGAAAACTTGAAATTCTCCCTCTGTGATCAATGGCTAGGGCTGAGCTTCGGAGGTGAGCAACTAGGCTTGTAGGTGCACCGATGGGGTGGCTTGCTTGGGCATGATCACTCCTGGTTTGGGCTGTCCACGGCGACCAGTTCCGGTTTCTCGGTGTTCCACACAGAAGCTGCAGCAACTTGCTGTTTTCTGGTGCAAACAAGCTCGGGACAGGGGAGGAAAAGGGCTGGCCGGCTAGAGCACTGGTGGGCGCAGATTTTTTGGGTGGAGAGCTCGAGCAAATGGTGTTCTGTTGGCTTGGGCGATCAGAGGAAATGAGAGCAGCTCCTGTTCTTCACTGCGTGCGGGAGGACGAGCAGAGAGACCGAGAGAGCGAGAAAGCAATTTGCTTTAGTGCACCAGCTGCGTGAAGATCAGGCCGAGCTCGTGAGTGGAAGCAGGAGCTGGCGCTTGAGGCCTCGGTCAGGGGTGACGCCGGCACGCTGTCGGCTCGTGTGCAACCGAGAAGGAAAAACAGAGTCGGTTTGGGTACATGTGTGTATGACATGTGGGCCACAGCCTCCAAATATCTGCCCCCTTCGTGTTTTAATTTTCCCGCACCGCCTTTAGCCAAATTCAACCAAAATTGTACGGCCAACCAAACAATTTACGTAGAATTTGAATCTGAAATCAGATTTCAAATTTTGCATGTTTGGTTCAAAATTCAAATTCAAGTTTGAATTTTAACGTTCCCTCATTTACCCCTTTGAATAAATAGCAAATAATCTCCACAATTATTCCAATTTGGACCAGAAGCTCCTTAATACCTAGAAATTGCATTGGTGAATTCATTTGCAAGTATTTGGCAATCAGAATATGATTCCTTTTAAAAGGTTCAAAATTGTGATTAAATTTCCTCCACTCTCCTCATAGAGAAGGTGCACATGAGTTAGAGTTTTGGGAGCGAAATTCTTTCCCCTAGGTTAACCTGTGTTGAGCATGGGCTAGAGAAAATTTTTAACTCCCTCACATGTCCATTAGTGTGTTCATCATTTCATGTGACATAATTATAGCCTTTCTTCGCCTTAATTTGTCTCATATGTTAAAATCAAACTTTACAAAAGTTAGGGCTGTTACATTCCTCCCCCCTTAAAAGAATCTCGTCCCGAGATTACAAAAAGAAAGAAGAAGGGAGAATGACTACTGGACATATGGTACAAACAAGTCGGGAAAATTTAAACTGAGAAAATCCTCGCTTTCCCACGTGGCTTCATCAGCGGTGTGGTTGCTCCACAAGACTTTATAAAATCGCAATGTCCGATTTCTTGTGGCGCGAGTCTTCTCGTCAATAATCTGTATCGGATACTCGGAATAAGTGAGATCCGGTTGAAGATCCTCAATGTTCTCCATATGAACTGCGGCTGGATACTTAAGACATTTCCACAGCTGAGAGACGTGGAAAACATTGTGAATACCCGAAAGTGACGCCGGTAGCTCCAGATGGTAGGCCACGGGTCCGCATATTTCAGTGACAGCAAACGGCCCGATGAATCACGGAGCGAGCTTTCCCTTCACTCTGAAATGATGAACTCCTTTCATCGGAGAGACACGAAGATAAACATGGTCCGCGATGTCGAAGTGAAGAGGTCGACGTCTTTTGTCTGCATAACTCTTCTGCCGAGATTGAGCAGCCTTTAAGTTAGCTTGAATCACTCGCACTCGTTCCTCGGTTTCATTCACAAGATCAATCCCGTAGACCACTCTCTCGCCGGACTCACAACAATTCAGCAGTGTGCGGCACTTCGGGCCATAAAGAGCTTCATACGGGGCCATTTTGATGCTGGATTTATAACCGTTGTTATATGAGAATTCTGCTAACGGTAGATGGGCATCCCAATTCTTCCCATGATTGATGACACATGCCCATAGCATATCCTCCAGAATCTGATTTATCCTCTCCATTTGACCATCAGTTTGCGGATGATATGCCGAACTCCGAATTAACTTGGTTCCCAAGGAAGCATGCAGTTGCTCCCAAAATCTGAATACGAACAACGCACCTCGGTCCGACATGATGGTGCGGGAACCCCGTGTAAACACACGATTCTCGAGATGAACTGCTCCGCATACTTCTTTGCCACATATTTGTTATGGACTGGAATAAAATGTGCTGTCTTGGTCAAACGATCGACGATTACCCAAATAGAATCATGTTTGTTGCTGGTCATGGGTAAACCGACGATGAAGTCCATACTTATGTCTTCCCACTTCCATGTTTGAACCTTCAGCGGGTGAAGTGGTCCAGCTTTCCTCATATGGTCGGCTTTAACCCGCCTACACGTATCACACTCGGATACGTATTTCGCAATCTCTCTCTTCATCCGTGTCCACCACAACTTGGATTTTAAGTCCTGGTACATCTTGTTGCTTCCCGGATGAATGTAGTACTTGGATAAATTCGCTTCATCCAATATCTTCCTCCGCAATTCAAATATTCGGTTGTTAAACCATAGAGTACCCTCTTCATCCTTGCGGAACATCTTCAATTCACTGCTGTCCACTCTCCTCTGGATGTGAGACATACCTCTGTCTCTCTTCTGAGCCTCAACAATCTCATCTCAGATTGTAGGAATAAGAGCGGGATTGAACAGCGATCCATAGGGAACTAAGCGCAGGCTTGGTTCTCCTTCTTTGTGTGCAGCAATGGCTAAATGGTGAACATGGGCTTTCCGACTAAGTGCGTCGGCAACAACATCCGCTTTGCCCGGATGGTAATGAATTTCAAGTTCATAGTCCATGTGTGAGACCTATGTGTGCTGAATACATTGGCTTTGACGATAAAAGTTTTGAATACTACCAAAACACCTTTTTAACAAGGTCCGACTCTAGGTCCGAGCTCCTGCAAGGTCCGACGATAGGTCCGACATGTTTTGGGTAGCTCCGGCAAGGTCCGACGTATGGTCCGACATGCTTTGTCTAGGTCTGACTTATTTTGGCTAGGTCCGACTTGTTTTTGCTAGCTCCGGTGCTAGGTCCGACTAGCTTTGGTAAGTTTCTTGCTAGGTCCGACTAAGCTTTAGTAAGCTCCAGCGCTGGGTCCGACTAGCTTTGGTAAGCTCCGGTTCAAGGTCCGTTTAGCTTTGGTAAGGTTCGGAGCTTGATTGCAATTGTTCTGCTTTTAACTTGCAATGTTTCGGACTTGCTTTACTCTTATGGAAAGTTTACTTAGTATTATTTTACTAAGTTTTTGGTGTGTTTTGGTTGTTATGGCTGATATCATTTTGCTATGGTTTACAACATGCTTGTGTGAGGTGCTCACGTAAGATGTTGTAGTTTCGGAACTAACGAGAGTCAAGTCGAGGACTTGTGCTCGGAAGTATTGGTTGTTTATTCATGTGCATGTGTTTCTTGAGTTCAAGACATGGCTGGTGACGGGATCCATTGAACTAGTCTTAGGGAGAAGATGAGGTTGAACAACCAAGTTCGGGAGGAATTGTGGTTGAGTTGATCGGGAGGTTGCGCAGAATGTTTGAATCAAGAACAATGCATATGATGGTATCTTGGACGTCGTTGGAAGATGTTTGCACGTGTGAAAGGAGTGCATGGACGTGGATGCATGGTTCCAAGGCGTGATGAAGAGATGTGGACGTAAAGAATTGGTCGGAAAGGTCCAACCGACTAGGTTATGGACTCAGGCTGCGGCTGAGTCGTGTTTGACTGAAATATGGAAAGTTTTGAGTTGGTTATGATAGGATTTCGTGTGGGTCACGAATTTGAGTTATTTTGGGAACGTGGGATACGTTACTAAGGTGTTTGGAAGTCTTAATATTACTTCTATCTGCGTATAGAAGAGTCCTAAGCAGTATTGGAGTGTTACAGTTTGAATCCAAGTAGGAGTAGTAGTAGGAGTCCTAGTTTGAATTGGATTGGCCATAGAGCTGGTTATATAGGCAAGGGAGGCCAAGGATCATGTAGAGCATGACTTTGGGGATGTTCCTCTTGTGTTTTGATAAATAAAATTCGTATTCTAAAGGAACTTTTGTGCCTTGTTCGTCCGACTTGTTTCAGACAAGTTTTTCTCGTCGAGTTTCTGTTCAGCACTACCTTGCTTCGGTGGTTTTATCATAACTCGAGTTTTACAGATCCAATTGTTGTGATTCTTTTTTGGTTGTCTTCACAACTTGATTATATATCATCTGTGAAAATTTCACGTTCATTGAATTTGTGGTTTCTGATCTACACGAGTTTCTTTTCAGTATTCTAGAACTGTTTTTCTCGCGTAGGACAGATTGACCTTTGTTCGATCTTTCGATCGTAACTTGAGTTTCTCTCAACGGATTTTCATGATTCTTTTTGTGACGTCTTCGTGACTTGATTCTATACAATCTATACTAGTTTTGTAACAGTTGAAAACGTTTAGATTAGTCACACACACGGTTTCTTCAACATATCGGTTTTCTGCTGAGGGGTGTTTTGTTGCTTCCGCTGAAAAGTTTTTATCTACCATTCACCCCCCTCTGGTAGCTTTACACGTGTACTTCGATCCTACAATTGGTATCAGATCCAGGTTGCTCTAATCTTTGTGATTTGCACGTGTTTTGACTAATCATCATGGAGAAATACTACGCCACACCTTGTGTGTTTAGTGGTATTGATTTTCAGGTTTGGAAGGCACACATGGAAGCTTTCATCCAGGCGCAAGGCTTTGCAATATGGGAAAAGGTGTACAAGCCTTATGATGTGCCTTCAAACGATCAAGTCACGGCTACAAACATGAGAGATGTCGACAACAACAACAAGGCTCGGAACTTGATCATACAAGGACTAACTCAGAGCGACTTCGACCGTGTTGCACACCTCCGATCGGCGTACGATGTGTGGAGAGCACTTTGTGACTATCACGAAGGATCCAACACGATCAAGGAGGTAAGACAGGGTATGTTCAAGAAAGAATACATGTGCTTTGAGATGTAACCCGGTGAGTCCATTGATGACCTCTTTGCTCGCTTTAATAAAATTCTCAACAACTTGCGTAGCGTCAATGTTAATTTTTCATATGCTGAAAATGCTAGACAATTACTAAGTGCATTAGACATGTCAATTTGGGAGAGGAAAGTAACATCCATACGTGAATCCAGTGTCATGAGTACTCTTACATTAGATGTGCTTTATTCTAAGCTAAAAACTCATGAAATTGACATTATATCACGTAAGAACCCAAATAAGACTATTGCATTTGTCTCACAACGTGATATGCCTAGCTTCGGCCAATCATCTAGCAATACACTTGCTTTGCTGTCTTCACTAACCCTGGAACAGATTGAGGAGTTTCCAGAGGAGGAGCTAGTACTTCTTTCTACTAGGTTCTTAAAAGCATTGCAAAATGTGAGAACTAGAAGGAGAGGAAGCTCCGGACCTCAACGATGCTTTGAATGTGGTAAGACAGGACACTTTCGTACAGATTGCCCTAACCTTTCAGGTCCTTTTGACCGTGATGAAAAGAAGAATAATGTCAAGTCCTCTTTTGGCAACACCAACAAGAAAAAGAAGGGTTTTACAGGACGCAAACTGATAAACAGTTTCATCACCGCACTTCAAGAACTTGGCTCGAGTGATGTAGACATTGGAAGTGATGAAGATGAAGATGATCTGGCAAACGTGTGCTTCATGGCGGGCAAATCAAAATCAATTATGGAGGATGCAGAACACAACAGTGACAACGAAGAGGTATGTCCTACTTGCGAAGAAATGTGTGATGCTATTTCTCGTGCCACTATTATTGTTAAGAAAAAGGACAAAAATCTTAGGGACAATGCTGCTAAAATTGAGTCATTGGAATCTGAAATTAATCGTTTAAAATCCTTGGTTCCTAGTGATGATTCTTTTTCCTCATGTGATTTAATATATGAACAATTGTCCTCTCTAAGAAGTGCACACACCTCCGCACTTGATAAACTTGAACTTGAAATCGAAAAGAACGAAAAGCTTGCTGCACTTAATGATAAAAACTTGAAAGATGCTTGTTGTTCTACAATTGATTTGCATTGTTCTACTTGCGATGATCTTGATAAGAAACTACAAGATGCTATGAAAGAAATTTCTATATTGAACAATGTTTTACGTCCTCATGAAGTTAAATATTGTTCCAATTGCAAATTAAAAGGAAAAACTTCATGTGAAAATTGCCTTGATCTATCAAATAAACTTGATAACATGCATAGGACATTAGATCGGTTTTGTAATGGGAATAAGAACCTAAACTTGCTGCTGAATTCTTCCAAGTCTTGCAATGATAAAACTGGTTTAGGTTTTGATTCACATGCTCATGCTAAGGAACATCCACCTAAAATTGTAAAATCATTAGGAAGTGGTTTGATTCAAACAGTTCCTAAACAAAAAGAAGTGGTTTTTAAATCTGCAGGAGTGTTGTCACATTCGGGTTCAAATAAGCATACTGCATGCTCATCTAGACATGAACACAAAGTTAAATTTCATTGTACCTATTGTGGTAGAGATGGTCATGTCATAGATTTTTGTTATAGACTAGCTAAACAACAAAAAAGGAAAGAATGCAAGCTAGATCTTATAACTCTCATGCAAAATTTTCTGCACATACTAAACCGAATGTCAGGAACATGCAACCTGCTGTTATGAGTAAGAAATATTCAAAGTTTACCTCTGGAGCTTCAGTTTTTGCCTCCGGAGCTACTGATTTTTATGCTACACAAGTAACACCTCATAGGTCAGTAGTTAAGAACAAAAAATCTTAAACTTTGACTCATAAACCTGCTGTTTCATCTTAGCTTTCGCATGTTATTCCTGCTGGACGTCGTGTGACTCAGTACTGGATTCCTGAAAGCCTTTTAACTAACCCCAGTATTGAGTCATCGACATATTGTGCTTCTATGTAGGTTACACGCTTGAGGAAGGAGAACATTTGTATTGTGGATTCAGGTTGCTCACGCCACATGACCGGTAACAAAGAATGGTTCTCCTCTCTCTCTTTTGTGTCACGTGTAGAGGATGTTACTTTTGCCGATAATTCTTCAACTCCCATAATTGCTAAGGGTTCAGTTAGAGTAAATGATCACTACACTTTGAAGGATGTGGCACTTGTCAAAAATTTGAAATACAACTTGCTTTCTGTTTCACAATTGCTAGATGAAAATCTGGAAATTATTTTCAATAAAAACTGCTGCAAAGTTGTAGGTTCAAATAGTGAGCTTATCTTTAACATGTCTCGGTTTGAAAGAGTTTTTAAAGCTGATTTTGATATGTATTCCTCTAAGCATAGATTTCTAGTTGCAAATGATTCTAAAGATTTATATTTTTGGCATCATAGACTTGGTCACGTAGGCTTTGATCATCTCACGCGTGTTAGTGCTTTTGATCGCATACATGGGCTGCCTAGGCTTAAAGGGGGCAAAGAAATTGTGTGCTCTTCTTGTAGACATGCTAAGATGGTTGTAGGTTCCATGCTCATCTCACAATGACAATGACAACTGAACCGGGTCAACTTTTATACCTTGACACTGTAGGACCTTCACGTGTTCAATCCTTCGGAGGTAAATGGTATGTTCTTGTGATTGTTGATGACTATTCTAGATACTCTTGGGTTTACTTTATGACATCTAAGAATGAAGCTTTTAGTCACTTTAGAACTTTATTTCTTAGATTATCAATTGATCACCCAAGATCTTTAAGAGCAATTAGAAGTGATACTGGAACCGAATTTAAAAATCAATCGTTTGATCACTTATGTGCTGAAAATGCAATAGATCATCAATTTTCTTCACCATATGTACCTCAACAAAACGGTTTTTTAGAGAGAAAGTACAGAACCATAGTTGAGATGGATAGGACTATGCTTGATGAATATCAAACTCCTATGAAATTTTGGGCTGATGCAGTTGCAACCGCTTGTTATGTCTCAAATTGTGTTTTCTTGCGTGCTAAGCTAGGTAAAACACCATATGAGCTCAGGTTTGGACATAGGCCTAGTGTCACACACTTTAGGGTCTTTGGTTGCAAATGCTTTGTTAAGAAACATGGTAATCTTGATAATTTTGAAGCTAAATCTGTTGATGGCATGTTTCTTGGTTATCCATCTCATACTAGAGGCTACCGTCTGCTTTTACTTGATACTAACAAAATTGTGGAGACTTGTGAGGTTTCTTTTGATGAAGCTAGCCCAGGTACTAGTTCAAATATTGCAGGTCCGGATCCATATCTGCAGGGGGAGAGTATTTTCTTTGAAGAAGAGGAAGAAGTGGTGTTGCTGCCCGAAAATTCAGCAGCTAATGACATTGTTCCAGCTCCTGATGTTGATTCACAGCCAGCACCGATGACCAACATTGCTGGTCCAGATCCTCCTCACGTCACAAGCCCATCTATTTGTGATGATCATGAAGAATAAGAAGCTTGTGAAGTGTCCACTCCCCTCCGGATTCTCAAAAGTCATCCTCCACAACAAATTATTGGAAGCTTGCATGAACGAGTTACAAGATTCAGGATTTTCGACCCCAATTCTCATGCTCATTCTGCTTTTGTTGCTTCTTTTGAACCCAAAGATATATTACACACACTCACTAATGAATCTTGGATTATTGCCATGCAAGAAGAGTTAGAAAATTTTGAAAGAAATAATGTTTGGAAACTTGTACCTCCACCTCAAGGTCACACTTTAATTGGAACTAAATGGGTGTTTAAAAATAAACAAAGTGAGGATGGGGTTGTGGTTAGGAATAAGGATAGGTTGGTTGCTCAAGGTTTCACACAAGTTGAAGGTCTAGATTTGATGAAACTTTTGCTCCTGTTGCTAGATTAGAAGGCATAAGAATTTTGTTAGCTTTTGCTGCATCTAAAAGTTTTAAGCTATATCAAATGGATGTTAAAAGTGCTTTTCTTAATGGCTACATAGATGAGGAGATTTATGTCAAACAACCACCTGGTTTTGAAAATCCAAATTTTCCTAATCATGTTTACAAACTATCCAAAGCCTTGTACGGTCTCAAACAAGCCCCTATAGCATGGTATGATAGGTTAAAAACGTTCTTACTTGAAAAAGGGTTTACCATGGGCAAGGTTGATAAAACTCTTTTTCTGCTTAAACATGGCAATGACTCATTATTCGTTCAAGTGTATGTGGATGATATTATCTTTGATTGTGCTTCTCATGATCTTGTGTCCAAGTTTTCAGCTATGATGAGTTCAGAATTTGAGATGAGTATGATGGGAGAACTCACGTACTTTTTGGGGCTGCAAATCAAGGAAACCAAGGAGGGTACCTTTGTGCATCAAACAAAGTATACGAAAGATCTCCTAAGGCACTTCAACATGGGCAAAAGCAAGCCTCTTCGGACACCAATGGGAACAGCAAAAACACTTGAACTTGATGTAGATTGTGATCCCGTTGATCAAAAAGAATATAGAATCATGATCGGATCACTTTTGTATCTCACGGCATCAAGACCGGACATACAATTCAGCGTATGTCTTTGTGCACGGTTTCAAGCCTCCCCACGTGCTTCACATCGTCAAGCCGTCAAAAGGATTCTCAGGTACTTACATGGGACTCAAGAATTTGGCATTTTTCTTCCTTCTTCCTCAACCGTTACTTTGAAAGCTTTTTCCGATGCTGATTTTGGGGGTTGTAGGATTGATAGGAAAAGTACTTCTGGTGCTTGTCATTTTCTTGGTAATTCACTTGTTGACTGGTCCTCTAGAAAACAAAGTTCAGTTGCACAATCCACAGCCGAATCTGAATACGTAGCTGCTGCTAGTGCTTGCTCACAAATTCTTTGAATTGTTCAAACATTTAAGGACTATGGGGTTGATCTAGATAGTGTTCCACTGTTTTGTGATAACACTAGTGCCATTTGCATTGCTAAAAACCCCGTGCAACATTCGAGAACTAAGCACATTGACATTAGGTATCACTTTCTCCGTGATAATGTCGAAAAAGGGAACATTATGCTTCACCATGTAGATACCGAACAACAATTGGCTGACATTTTTACAAAACCTTTGGACTTCACTCGTTTTGGTTACAATCGTAGTGAAATAGGGGTTACGCATCCTCATGGCTTAAATTGAGGGAGAATTTTGAAACTTGGGAAGTCTATGTGTGAATCTGAAATTAAAATAATATGAGCATAGTATTTCATGCATATATGACTTTGTGATTCCTTTTTCATGCTGAAAGTTCTTACTACATTACTCGTGTTACACATTTTGTAGTTTTTACCATGTCTAGTAATTGGAATAATTACTTACACTAAATCTGGTCATGGTCGAACTTTCTTGCTGTTTTGAACTTGTTGCATGCTCACAAGTGCTTTTAATCATAAAGAATTAATCAAGTAATCAACTCACATGTTGAGTTTTTATGTTCAAATAAAAAAATGAGAAAAGATCAAGAGAATATGCATGCATCGCACTTCTTCTTTTGAGATGGCTTATCATTGCACTTAGATATGAACTTGAAAAGAGTTGTGTATGACAAAAACCATGTCCTTAAGCTTCTGACTATCAAATGACATAGGCTTGGATTGGTTGGTTAGAATAAGGATGATGCTGCATATAATCTCTTGCAAATTTCATAAGATCAAAATTTGTGCTTTAAATGATAAATAAAATGCAACAACAAGTGTCATGCTTTCAGGTCTTGAAATAGTTAAGTTTGTGAGATCATGACTTGCTTAAATTGAAAATTACACTTGATCTCTAGCATGGCTTACACTATGTATCTCATTGATGTGATAGTGTAAGTTACTTGATAGTATGATTTGGATAAGCTTTGTTTTATATGTATATGTTATAATGTGCTCATAACAAATTAAAATTTCTCCTTTGTACCTTGCTGAATACATTGTCAAAGGGGGAGAAATTGATCACACATTGCACACATTCACAAGTGTTTTGGCACGATTCTTCTCAGGGGGAGAATTTTTGGTATTTTTGTTTTTCTTCTCATTTTATTTCTAATTTACAAAGGGGGAGAAATTGTTTTCAAAATTTTTCATGTGAATAAGCCAATGTTCGGATTTTAAGTGGTGTTGCCAATGCATTCATCTAGGGGGAGATTGTGAGACCTATTTGTGCTGAATACATTGGCTTTGACGATAAAAGTTTTGAATACTACCAAAACACCTTTTTAACAAGGTCCGACTCTAGGTCCGAGCTCTTGCAAGGTCCGACGATAGGTCCGACTTGTTTTGGGTAGCTCCGGCAAGGTCCGACGTAAGGTCCGACTTACTTTGTCTAGCTCTGACTTATTTTGGCTAGGTCCGACTTGTTTTTGCTAGCTCCGGTGCTAGGTGCGACTAGCTTTGGTAAGTTCCGTGCTAGGTCCGACTAAGCTTTAGTAAGCTCCGGCGCTGGGTCCGACTAGCTTTGGTAAGCTCCGGTTCAAGGTCCGGTTAGCTTTCGTAAGGTTCGGAGCTTGATTGCAATGGTTCTGCTTTTAACTTGCAATGTTTCGAACTTGCTTTACTCTTATGTAAAGTTTGCTTAGTATTATTTCACTAAGTTTTTGGTGTGCTTTGGTGGCTATGGCTGATATCATTTTGCTATGGTTTACAACATGCTTATGTGAGGTGCTCACGTAAGATGTTGTAGTTTCGGAACTAATGAGAGTCAAGTCGAGGACTTGTGCTCGAAAGTATTGGTTGTTTACTTATGTGCAGGTGTTGCTTGAGTTCAAGACATGGCTGGTGACGGGATCCATTGAACTAGTCTTAGGGAGAAGATGAGGTTCAACAACCAAGTTCGGGAGGAATTGTGGTTGAGTCGATCGGGAGGTTGCGCAATATGTTTGAATCAAGAACAATGCATATGAAGGTATCTTGGACGTCGTTGAAAGATGTTTGCATGTGTGCAAGGAGTGCATGGACGTGGCTGCATGGTTCCAAGGCGTGATGAAGAGATGTGGACGTAAAGAATTGATCGGAAAGGTCCAACTGATTAGGTTATTGACTCAGGCTGCGGCTGAGTCGTGTTTGACTCAAATATGGAAAGTTTTGAGTTGGTTATGATAGGATTTCGTGTGGGTCACAAATTTGAGTTATTTTAGTAATGTGGGATACGTTCCTAAGGTGTTTGGAAGTCTTAAGATTGCTTCTATCTGCGTATAGAAGAGTCCTAAGTAGTATTGGAAAGTTACAGTTTGAATCCAAGTAGGAGTAGGAGTCCTAGTTTGAATTGGATTGGCCATAGAGCTGGTTATATAACCAAGGGAGGCCAAGGCTCGTGTAGAGCACGACTTTGGGGCTGTTCCTCTTGTGTTTTGATAAATAAAATTCGTATTCTAAAGGAACTTTTTTGCATTGTTCGTCCGACTTATTTCAGACAAGTTTTTCTCGTCGAGTTTCTGTTCAGCACTACCTTGCTTCGGTGGTTTCATCATAACACGAGTTTTACATATCCAATTGATGTGATTCTTTTTGGGTTGTCTTCACAACTTGATTATATATCATCTGTGAAAATTTCACGGTCATTTAATTTGTGGTTTCTGATCTGCACGAGCTTTTTGGCAGTATTTCAGAACTGTTTTTCTCGCGTAGGACAGATTGACTTTTGTTCGATCTTTCAATCGTAACTTGAGTTTCTCTCAACGGATTTTCATGATTCTTGTTGTGACGTCTTCATGACTTGATTATCTACAATCTATACTAGTTTCGTCACAGTTAAACACGTTTAGATTAGTCGCACACATGGTTTCTTTAACAGATCGGTTTTCTGCTGAGGGGTGTTTTGTTGCTTCCGCTGAAAAGTTTTTATCTACCATTCACCCCCTCTGGTAGCTTTACACGTGTACTTCAATCCTACACCTTGATCAATTCGAGCCATCTTCGCTGCCTCATATTCAGTCCCTTCTGTGTGAAGATGTACTTCAAGCTTTTGTGGTCAGTGTAGAGATGTACTAGATTGTCTAGTAGATAATGTCTCCACATTTTCAATGCTAAGACCACTGCAACTAGTTCAAGGTCGTGCGTCGGGTAATTCTGCTCATGACCCCTGAGTTGTCGGGATCCATACACGACCACACGGCCTTCTTGCATCAACACACAACCCAAACCAATGCCGGATGCATCAAAATAAACATCAAACGGCTTAGTTGTGTCCGTCTGGGCCAAAACTGGAGCTGTAGTGAGATACATCACTAAAGTTTGAAAAGCTTGTTCACATGAATCGCTCCAATCATATTTGGTGCTTTTCTTCAACAGCCCTGTCATAGGTTTAGCGACTTTCGAGAAGTTTAGAATGAATCTCCGGTAATAACCCGCTAAACCTAGAAAACTCCTCACTTCATGAACAGATGTTGGAGATTTCCAATTCAGCACTTCCTCGATTTTACTTGGGTCCACAGTGATGCCTTCCACTGAAATAATATGCCCAAGAAATGGCACTTTGCTAATCCAAAACTGACATTTACTGAACTTTGCATACAGCTTGTAATCCCCCAAGCGTTGGAGTACAATACGCAAATGTTCAGCACGTTCTTCTTCTGATTTTGAATAGACCAAGATGTCGTCGATGAAAACCACGACGAACTTGTCTAACTCGGGCATGAACACAGAGTTCATGAGATACATAAAGTGAGCCGGAGCATTGGTCAACCCAAAGGACATGACAAGATATTCATAAAGACCATATCTTGTTGAGAACGCCGTCTTAGGTGCATCTTCTGCCTGGATCTTTTTCTGATGATACCCGGACAGAAGATCCATCTTGGAGAATACCTTAGCATCCACTAGTTGATCGAACAAAATATCGATGCACGGTAGTGGATACTTATTCTTGATATTGACAGCATTCAGTGGAAGATAATCTACGCATAGTCTTAAAGTCTCGTCCTTCTTCTTCACATAGAGTGCGGAACAGCCCCAAGGTGATGAACTTGGGCATATAAAACCTTTGTCCATGAGGTCATTCAGCTGCTCCTTCAATTATGCTAGCTCCTTCGGTGCCATTTTGTATGGTCGCCGAGAAATAGGTGTTGTTCTCGGTGCTAGTTCAATCTTAAATTCTACATCACGTTCGGGTGGCATGCCCGACAAGTCTTCGGGAAACACATCTGGATATTCACATACCACTGGAATATCCTCAAGTTTAGGAGCTTCAATCTGATGCACTGCTGCAATACGTTGTGATGGATCCATAAGATTCAATATGTTGCAACTATTGATTGGGGAATTCAGTTGGACAGGCCGAGAGCTGATGTCAAAGATAGCTCCATAATGTGTCAACCATGACATCCCCAAGATAATATCAATCCTTTGAACTTTGAGTATGATAAGGCTCACAGGATAGATGTTTCAACCCAAACATAAAGGTGCCCGAGAGACCATCTCATCTGTTGATATCTTGCCTCCGGGTGAGCTGATATGAAACGAATGCTTAACTGTGCTAAATGGAAAATTATTTATCAGCACATAGTCTCTGCTAATAAAATTGTGGGTGGCCCTGGAATCAAACAACACGAAAGTGGGCTGTTCATGTAAAGTGAACATGCCCGCCAAAACTGGTCCGCCTTTTGCAATGTCCTCAATAGCAGTATAATTAACCCTGCCAGCTTTTGAAAGATTCTTATGTGAAGGTTCATGTTGCTGATCTGAGCATTGACGAGACAACACATAAGTGTGGCTCTGCTCAGCTCCACGACGGTTTCGTGCTGCAGAAATCCTCAGCTCTCTACTAACACGAGGTGGAGATAATTCGTGCGTAGCTGGTTGCGGTAGGGTTGCACGAATAATTTCTGGCCGCTGCTGTTGAGGTGGAGGTTCATAAGTGATCAACTCCAGCCATGGTTGTGAGAGTTGCACCACTGACTGAATTTGTTGCCTAACTGGCGAGTAATACCGCACTGGATAGTTCGGACGAACCTCGATATCACTGTCTGGCGGTATACTTCTTTTCAACTCCGCTTCACAACGGAGATGCATGTCTTCTTTAATAATAGCGGCATTTATCAACTCATTGTAAATACCGTTATTGAACAAGGTCACTTGTTCCTGAAGTTCGACATTCAAACCTCGTAAGAAATATTCACACTTCAATGCTTCCGAGTCTACAATATGAGTGGCGTATTGCATCAAGTCTTCAAACTCCTTGAAGTACTCGTGCGCACTCCTTTCTCCTTGTTTTAATTCCAGAAAGTCTTGATACTTTGTTCGAAGAAGTCCCGAACAAATGTGACGTGCCCGGAAAACATCCTGGAATTCATCCCACGTCACACGATGACCTTCAGGAAGAGTTGCAAGATACTCTGTCCACCAAGCTCCAGCGGCTCTGTGGAGTTGTTGAGTGGCAAATAGAGTCTTTTGATATTCATCGCACTCAAGCGTATCAAACATGGCTTCAATACATTGGATCCAATGAGCCGACTCCAGCAGTTCTTTCACTTCCGAGAAAACCGGTGGTTGTCTTGCTAAGAAATCCAGATAAGTGCTTGGCGGGGGATTTTGCTGTAGTGTCTCCTGTCATATGCTTTGTCGCACCAACAGATCCAGAGACTCAGCCATCTTTGCCAAGATTCCCGCCAATCCGGTTGATGATGTCGGCACTTCTTGTTGTGGCGAATTACTTTTGCCGTGACTCGACTCACCAAACTCACTCCTGGAGTGAGCACGATCCATGCTGCAAGAGTGAGCAATTTACTTCAAAGTTTAAACTAAACTTGAATTGAAAACCTAACCGTAAAAGCATCACATCAATATTGCAGCATTACACAAGCTAACTAGGGTTTCGACAATTCTGAAATCTACCAAATTTGAGCAAGTTTGTCCAAACCCTTAATTCCAACAGTCAGATAAACTGGAAAATAACTCAAGAACATGCTATGGAACTTAGAGAAGTCTAAAACATTCCTGTCCATAACCAGTCCTAAGTTACATAGGCAATAAGCACTACTCCGTTCAGATTAGCCAATAGGTCTTAATCGCAGAATTTGAATATGAAAATGGCACTTTCATATATCAAGTTGAATATCAAAGTTATAGCTAACTTCAATATCTTTCCAACGAGTATTCATTTGCCTTCATATCTGTTATGGATCAAAAGTTGTGTTATTTCAATGTTAACAGAAATCTGGAACAATTTTGACAGCACCTCCTTTGAAAGTAGCTGTTTTGTCCGCAAAATTTCATCTCTTTAAACTCCAAATCTGGAGAAACTTTGAACTACAAAGTCATAGCATATATCACAAGCTTTCCAACGGTGTATTACTTGACCCTTAGAAATTTTTCGACAGAAAGTTATGGTCGAAATACATAAATTTCCAGAGAGCAATTTGTGACTGCCCTGTTTTTGGGCAGTTCACACTCCTCTGACAATTTCATCCATTTGGAGGGTGATTCTGATCTGGAGTTATACTGAAGAGCTGTAGAAGACTTCAATAGATTTCCAGAAATGTATCACTCACCTCCATTGGTTCAACCAAACAAAAGTTATGTCCTGTTCAACTTCAGCAAAATTCTGCCGAAAACAAGGGAGGTTTCTCCTAAGTCTTTGTGAATAATTCTATACTCCCAATTGACTCTTAGTTCACTATAGGAGTTCATTAACCCCGAATAGAATCCTAGACTCCAAATTTACTCTTTTTTCTTTTCAAACCTTCTTTTTCATGCAGTTCAAAACATGTCACGGTACTACGTTTCCTCACCAAATTAAAATCCTAACCGGCTTTATACCGGCATATACGTTTCAAATGGTGGCACTAAAACGATCACACAAAAACGTTGTCTACATGACATGTACTAACGTGGTTAAGGTACCTGCATAAAACCACTCAATAATGATGCACACATTGGTTTATCCTTTCAGGCAGGTCCATATCATAGTAAAAACATACGCCCCATATCATTGCTATACGGGCCGTCCTTGAGTCAAGACACGTCTCAAGGTACATGATCGGGTTATTCACCACCCGACGGGGGCTCCACACCTTTGCCATAAAGCACACCAATGGAACAGCGCTTTCGTATGCCTCATAGGATATGAAGAGTCCTAGAAAACACACTTCGTGTTACAAACCACACGATGGGGTCTCCTCCTCTTGCCCCTGGGTTTGCGCACTGGAGGCTAGTGCCATTCATATGTCTCTAAGACATGAAGAGTCTTAGAAAACATATTCACTTCCCGTCCATTGCTGAACAGGACATCCCACAGTACTTTCCTCGTATGGGTGAGCTAACCGAAATTGATCCGCTTTCGGTGGCGTTCCTTACCATTCTTACCTTCACGTAGGTGCGTTGTTACAAAATTGAAATACTGAATGATAACACACTGTTAGATTGCCACCTTAAGTAACTACGCTAATAATACTCCTTATGTGAGCATACTATACGTTCCTCACTCGTATACTCCTAAGTTTTCGAAAATATGCTCTTTTCATGCGTGCTATTCCCAATGTGGCTCTGATACCACGCTATGAGGAGCCGCCTGGTGATCGCAGTGGGTGGTGCCGTACGATGCGGTACCCAACAGCATGCATGAAAAGAGGCTCAAGAACATAATGAACCATTTTGTTACTCAACATAAGATCTTTTACAACATAAGTACACACGCAGCGGAAATTAAAACTAGCTGGATAATCTACTCACTCTCGATCCTAACTACGCCGAAGAGAAGTCGTTCAGCCCGTGAACGCTTCCTACTAGCTTCACCAATGAAAGGCAGCGGATAGGTTTCCCATGAGTTGAACGAACCGTGAGGTTCATCATCTCACCGAACAACCCTCTTCATAGCAGGCATCCTGCTACCTGCAAGAACAACTCAGAAGCAACCGTGAGCACTAAGGCTCAGCAAGACTTAACCGTCACTCCTAAACATGTAACTCTAAATGCAGGGGTAGTAAGACAGTAGGAACAGGAATTTGCAAAATGCAGCTTGACTAAACTTGATCCTTATATTCAGATTCTTATAGCCTTCATTTTAGTGGTCCTCACGCCTCACAACACCGGAAGTCTGCAATCAAACAAGAAACACTTATCCCGATGTTGCTAGCCTAAGGTGGAAATGAAATTTAGTTGGCTCTATATCTACTTCAGTCAAGGTTCCAATACAGTGATTAATCCACAAACAACAAGATAAGAGACTTAGTTCCTCTTCTTACTACGTCACGGCGCAGTGGGCAAGTATGCTCAATCCTCTTCCGCGAGTGACTGGGATTCGAATCAATAACAACCTGGAATACACGACACATACACCCTCCTTGAAAGACTCTCTCAAGAGCTCTTTCTTCTGTTGTATGCAGAAAACTTTCACACGACACCCCGACATAGGAAAACATTTCGCGCCGAGCAGGATGGTCCTCTACGCAGACACGTCGAAGTTGCCCGCTAAAGGATTTACACCTCCCGCCTTCTCAACGCCATTCCCACGCGAAGGATGAGTTTCTACATCACAGTCCATCGAGTTACATCGGTTTCATGGGTCCCATACCCCACTATATGTCCGGTACAGCTCAATCTTGTCCAGCAGGGCCGCATACATATGGTCCTTAACCGACACGGACGGGGCTACAACCAACCTCCACATTTGCCTTACCATCCCGGTCCAGGCCAAATGTGGTCTCAAGCATTGTCACACCCATCGCAGGTCGAGACCAACCTTGAGTGCTCCATCCTACAGGAACATCCCCGTCCCCATCTCATTTTCATGAGGGTGCTCTTATCATCAACCTCTCGGAGTAACTCCATTACTCGAACTTTCTTGCGAGTAGCTTTTTACTACTCGACTTATACCGAGCTAGCTACAACATTAGCCTAGCATCTATGACGAGGAAAAGCCTACACTAAAACTTCTACTCAGGGATGTAATAGCCATGCAAGTGGGTTTCAAACATCCTAGACATAATGCACAAGATCAAGTCTAATAAACATGATGTGTAGTAAAGCAAAATTTAAAACAGTAACGATATGCAAACCGGGGCTTGCCTTGCTCAACGGTTTTGTTAGAAGCTAGAAGTTAGTCTTCCTCCGGAGAATCCGCCAAACTCATCACGAGATGGAGATCCTTGCTGCAGAGTCGAGTCCTCGTCGAACGTCGACGTCACGTGCTATTAAGATGATTTATGCACATGTATTCAAAAGCAATTTAGAAAATGATTCAAACTGTTGTACCAGTTAACTCACACATAAGAGAGATAAACAACAGCAAGGTTTCTGTTGTTGGATCTAGAACTTACAGAAGATGAAAGCTAGGGTGAAAAGAGATACTAGTAATCACCATGTGATTAAGTCCATTATATGAACACTTAAACCTAAAAGATGGTAGATCAAGTTCCAGAGGTCCAATGAAGCTAAGAATTTAACCACAGCCTCTAAGGAAGGTATTTAGGCAGTGTGCAAAAAATGAGCTAATGAAATGGCTCAAGGTGATCACAATAATTCCTTATGTGATTTTCACTAATCTGCCTTTACCCCCTAGGTATTAAGCTTTTCTATGCTGCAAAGTAGACTTTTTGTGAAGTACAAAATGTCCTGAGTCCATAGGAATTGGTTTTACCATTTTTGGAGTTTCTACATGGAGATATGGATTTTACAAAGAATGGGGAAAAGCTGAAATTGTCTCTGTTCATTTTCCCCTTTTTCAGAGACATGAGGAATGAACACATCATTTGACCAAGCAAATGAGGTCCAATACCTCCAAAATTTTTACTGGCGTTCAAGAAATTTTGTAAGAATGTCATGTACAAATTTGGGAATTTTCCAATAAACAGAACTCCTGTAAAAATTCATACAAGATTTTCTTTAAATGAATTAATGAGCCAAATCCAGGGATTTTCATAAACATTGGGCTGCACCTCCAACAAAATTTGTTTCACAATTTTTGGACACTTCTACACAAAGTTATGGCTCTCCAAAGTTTGAACTGAATTGGGAAAATCTGGAAAATGTTTAAATGCCGACAGTGGGTCCCACTAGTCATCCCTAACCTCCAGCCTCGCGCCAAACAGGGCAGTGGCGGCCCCCTAAGGCGAGGTCACCAGGAAAGCACTTCCCAGCCACCTCCGGACCCCCTGCTGGCCGCCCCCCATTTTCCCCCATGCTGAACACGTCGGTGAGGTCGCCGGCGGCTGAAACTCGCCGGAAAACAGGGCGCACCGGCAACAGCAAACCCAAGGGCTCCGGCGAGGTCTTGCTCGGTGAATTCTCCACCAAATGGTCGGTTCTTGGGCTCTAATGCACAAGGGGATCATGTAGAAGGCCGACATGAGGTATAACCATGGTGGGGAGAGCTCTAAACCTATCGGCACTGTGCAACCGATATGGTCCAGCGCTATGCCCTTGAAAAGAACTCGGATTCCTCACTCTACACTCAATTTATGGGTCCAAAATCGATGGGGGAGGTGTGCTAGGCAGTTAACATCCTGTGTGTTAAGTTTGAAACCCAACAAACACGATTTAAGGATGAATTTTATAATTCCTTACCTCAAGGTCAGTTTCTGCCGCCCGGGAGGAAAACTTGAAATTCTCCGTCTGTGACCAATGTCTAGGGCTGAGCTTCGGAGGTGAGCAACTAGGCTTGTAGGTGCACCGTTGGGTTGGCTTGCTTGGGCATGATCACTCCTGGTTTGGGCTGTCCACGGCGACCAGTTCCGGTTTCTCGGTGTTCCACACAGAAGCTGCAGCAACTTGCTGTTTTCCAGAGCAAACAAGCTCGGGACAGGGGAGAAAAAGGGCTGGCCGGCTAGAGCACTGGTGGGCGCAGCTTTTTTGTGTGGAGAGCTCGAGCAAATGGTGTTCTGTTGGCTTGGGCGATCAGAGGAACCGAGAGCAGCTCCTGTTCTTCACTGCGTGCAGGAGGACGAGCAGAGAGACCGAGAGAGCGAGAAAGCAATTTGCTTTAGTGCACCAGCTGCGTGAAGATCAGGCCGGGCTCGTGAGTGGAAGCAGGAGCTGGCACTTGAGGCCTCAGGCAGGGGTGACGCCGGCGCGCTGTCGGCTCGTGTGCAACTGAGAAAGAAAAGGGTACATGTGTGTATGACATGTGGGCCACAGCCTCCAATTATCTCCCCCCTTCGTGCTTTAATTTCCCCGCACCGCTTTTGGCCAAATTCAACCAAAATTGTATATGGCCAACCAAACAATTTACGAAGAATTTGAATCTTAAATCAGATTTCAAATTTAGCATGTTTGGTTCAAAATTCAAATTCAAGTTTGAATTTTAACGTGCCCTCATTTACCCCTTTGAATAAATAGCAAATGATCTCCACAATTATGCCAATTTGGACCAGAAGCTCCTTAATACCTAGAAATTGCATTGGTGAATTCATTTGCAAGTATTTGGCAATCTGAATATGATTCCTTTTAAAAGGTTCAAAATCGTGTTTAAATTTCCTCCACTCTCCTCATAGAGAAGGTGCACATGATTTAGAGTTTTGGGAGCGAAATTCTTTCCACTAGGTTAACCTGTGTTGAGCATGGGCTAGAGAAATTTTTTAACTCCCTCACATGTCCATTAGTGTGTTCATCATTTCATGTGACACAATTATAGACTTTCTTTGCCTTAACTTTGTCTCATATGTTGAAATCAAACTTTACAAAAGTTAGGGCTGTTACAGTTACAAATGAGAAGAATGAATTAATTCCTCAACAAACCGTCACGGGATGGAGGATGTGCATAAATTACCGAAAGCTTAACAAGGCAGCACAGAAGGATCACTTCCCACTACCTTTCATTGATAAGATGCTTGAGCGGTTGGCGAAACATTCCTTCTTTTATTTTCTTGATGGGTACTCGAGATATCATAAAATTCCTATCCATCCCGATGATCAAAGTAAGACCACCTTCACATGCCCCTACGGAACATACGCCTACCTGCGAATGTCCTATGGGTTGTTTGCACCAGCCTCATTCCAAAGGTGCATGATTTCTATCTTTTTCGACATGATTGACGAGATCATGGAAGGTTTCATGGATGACTTCTCAGTCAATGGAAAGACTTTTGATAACTGTCTAGAAAACTTATAAAAGGTCTTACAAAGATGCCAAGAGAAGGACCTAGTACTTAACTTGGAAAAATGTCATTTTATGGTCTGTGAAGGCATCGTCCTTGGACACTTGGTGTCCGAGAGGCGGATAGAGGTGGATAAACCAAAAATTGAAGTTATTGAACAACTTCCATCTCCCACCAATATTAAGAGAATATGTAGATTCTTAGGTCATGTGTGGTTCTATCAATGATATCAAGGACTTCTCCAAAATCTCTAGACCCCTCACTAATCTATTAGCCAAGGATGTACCCTTTGATTTCAATGGAGAGTTCCACAAATCTTTATACTCTCAAAAAGCGACTCACCTCAGCGCCAATCATTAAACCCTCAGATTGGATGCTGACATTCAAAATCATGTGTGATGCTAGTGACGATGCGGGTGATGCGGTCTTAGGCCAAACCAAAGATAAGAAGCATCATGCCATGGCCTATGCTAGCAAAACTCTGACATGAGCACAACTCAATTATGCCACAACAAAAAAGAAGCTCCTAGCATTAGTTTTTGCTATTGACAAGTTTAGATCCTACTTGATTGGAGCAAAAGTCATAGTCTACACAAACAATGCTGCATTAAAATTTTTGCTCACCAAAAAGGATGCTAAACCAAGGGTAATTCGATAGATTCTCTTACTCCAAGAATTTGATTTGTAGATTAAGGATAAGAAAGGAGTAGAAGATTCTGCCGCAGATTGTCTCTCGCGTATGGTAGTCACACAACCCATGGACATACCCAAAAATGACCTCCTACGCGATGATATGTTGCTCAAGGTGACCGAATCTCACCCTTCGTACGCGGATGTGACGCCCGGTTCCGACAACAGAACCAAGTTAATGCATATGTGTGCCCAGGATGTTCATCACACATACACATGTAATCCACAAACTGAATTCAGAATATAACCATGAATAAATAGTGTTTAAGTACTTTATTACAATGACTCAATGTCTCACTCATGAATCTCTAACTTATTCTTGCAGCGGAAGTCTCTAAACGACAGCGGAAATAACTAAATAGCAGCAGGCTCCATCTCCATCTCCACAGGCATGTTGACGGTAGTTCGCACGCTTAGTACTCCACATGGTCCTCGAAGTACTCTTCTCCTGTTGCTGATGTTTATGTGATAATGCAAGGGTGAGTACATGTCGTACTCAGCAAGTGCGGTAAAAGTATGACATGTAGCTTACAACAAGGTATGGAATAAAAAAGGCTCATTGTAGCAAGCAAATTTTATTTCAGAAACATGGTAAAAACAGCAACTATTTCTAAGTGATATTTATCCCAATATAACCAAGTAAAACAGCAACATTCCTCCATCATGATTCACCTTTTATCAAGTCTCAACCAACCATTAATCTTTCTCAAGTTCATCTCATGCTCATAAATATTCATAACCGTCTCATATTCATGTGACCAAACCAAATTCATTTTCATGACCCAAAACAGTCCCAGAACCAATCCCAATGACCATACCATAACCATACCAAAATAACCATCTCAAGTTTTCCCTCTAATCATGTGAGTTAGCCAGGTGCTTGTGACTAGAAGCACGGCTATCATGATAGTTTTACACTCTGCAGAGGTGGCACCACTTTACCCACAAGTTTGTGATTTCGTCACCCGTCGGCGACTGCAAAACCTCCATTATACCAGTACACAACCGTTGGTGTATGGCCAAGAGATCACAAAATAGCCTTTACAAAGGGGTTACTAGATGTATGGACTCACTAAGGTTTCACCGGCAGGCTCGAATCACCATTCTCCCACCCACGGGCCCCCTCTTGTGCCATGCAGTTCCCAGGGCAGTCCCTCTCCACTCCCATTCCCCGCGCCATCCACGGCCCATAACAAGCTGGCAACACACCTAATTAGTCAGCTAAGCCGCACCCATATTTGGCCTTGTGGTGGCACTGTTTTCCTGGCATGTGCTGGCATGAACTGGTCCTTAGATCTATGGCAAGTAAACCACCATCTCATTCAGCAACATCCACAAACCAAGCTTGACTATATCTCCCCCGATTCCATGCTCATTATCATCATCAAGTTCTCATCATCTTTGTTCATATGAGTGCAGTAGCTAGACTTGTTTTAATCCAGCTTCCCGTATCCCGTAGATTAAGCAAAGCAAAAAGGGAAAACGACCATACCCGACTCAATCAACTTTCCCGGCGGCAAGGATGGTTAACAAAACTAGTAAACTCCTATAAAAGGATGTCCCATCAAGTTGACTCAAGCATACGAGTTTTCGCAAACAAAACAGTTTCAAAACATGGGATCAATATGGTGAAGGGGCACTTGCCTTGCTCCCGTAGCTCTTGTTGCTCAAGCGTCTCGATATCTTGGTGTTGTAGTTCTTCGTAGATGGCTTCCTCAGCTTGTCCTTCTACTCATGACCACGCACATACAAAATTTACAGCAATCAAACATCATGCACAAACTTTACTCGAGATGCAATGGTGTAGATGAATGCAAATCCTATGGTGCTGTTTTATTAACCCAGTTTGTACATGTTCTTGCATGTTTTAATGGGCTTTCATTGGGTTTTATGATGAACAAGGGTGTAGGGATCAAGTGTGGACGTGGTGATGATCTTGACTCAAGATCTAGATCAACTCCACCGTCAAAAACCGATCAAAACGTGATCTGTCCACACGAAAAGTTTCTGTTCGAAGGAAGCGAAGAAAAACTAACGCGTAGAAACAGCGACGACGTCGTAAGATGGGTAATGAAGACCTACCTAACTTCCCTTATGATCGTCGGCTCTTTTCCGGCGACGGCGAGGCGTGACGGGGCTCGTCGGCGGGCTCACCGGCGACTGAACTCCGGCGAGGGGGTGTGTGTGTCCAACTCGGTGAGTTGGAGGCTAGGGCCTCCAAGTCGTCGACTTGGGAGGGTGAAAAAGGAAAGGGGTTACGGCCAAGGGGGTTTTGGGTTCTATTTATAAGGGGGGGAGTCCTACTCCAATTGGAGCTCAAATAAGAGTCCTATTCGATTTGTTTTGGATCTTAACAAACTTATCTTTTCAGTTATGTGCGGCAGCCTTGGGGATTTTATCCCCCCCCAAACGTGGGGAAAATTTGCAGGAACTGTGTCGGTACCCTCAGTACCAGGTACCCCTGTGCACAGGAGGAAAAACCGGCTAAGGACCTCGCCTCCCCCGCCGGGGTGAGCTCTGGAGGCACCATGTGTCCAGCGGGGGCCAGGCCTCCCCTCTCCTCAGAGATGAGCTCCGTGCCTGCCACGCGGCCAGCAGAGCCGAGCCTCGCTCCATCCACAGGGGCGAGCTCCGAGTATGCCACGTGTCCGGCGGGGCTGGGCCTCTCTTCTCCTCAGAGGCGAGCCCCGGGCCTGCCACGTGTCCAGCAGTGCCGGACCTCTCTTCTCCTCAGAGGCGAGCTCCAAGGGCGCCACGTGTCCAGCGGAGCCGGGCTTCCCTTCTCCGCAGAGGCGAGCTCCGAGGGCACAACTTGTCTAGCGGAGCCGGGTCTCCCTTCTCCTCAGAGGCGAGCTCCGAGGGTGCCAAGTGTACAGCGGAACCGGGCCTCCCTTCTCCTCAGAGGCGAGCTCCGAGGGCGCCACGTGTCCCACGGGGCCAGACCTCATCCCTTCTGCAGGGGTGAGCTCCGAAGGCGCCACGTGTTCCGCAGGGGTGAGCTCCGAAAGTGCCACGTGTCCCGTGGGGCCGGACCTCATCCCTTCCGCATAGGTGAGCTCCGAAGGCGCCACGTGTCCCGCGGGGCCGGACATCATCCCTTCCGCAGGGGTGAGCTCCGAATGCGCCACGTGTCAAGCGGGGCCGGACCTCATTCCTTCCACCGGGGTAAGCTCCGAAGGCACCATGTGTCCCGCGGGGCCGGACCTCATCCCTTCCGCAGGGGTGAGCTCCGAGGCGCCACGTGTCCCACGGGGCCGGACCTCATCCCTTACGCAGGGGCGAGCTCCGAAGGCGCCACGTGTCCCGCGCCCCAAGGAAGTGTCGAGAGCACACTTCGAAAAATTGGAATTGGCTCATTTCAGCTATCTTTTTCCCATTCCCCACCATTTTTATGATTCTTTCTCCATTTCTACTTCTTTTATAATGTTTCTCTATGAAAAATTTATGCAATGCAAGGAAATGAATTTGAGGGTGTTACAAACCTACCCCCTTATACTGAATCTCGCCCTCGAGATTCGATAGAGTATAGAATAGGTGAGGGAATTCTACCTTGAGGTCTTCCTCACGCTCCCATGTAGTTTCGGCTTCCGTGTGATAGCTCCACTGTACCTTGCACCAATGGATCGCTTTGTTCCTCGTGACCCTTTCCCTCACGTCCAAAATTTTGACGGGGTGCTCCGCGTAGGTCAGATCCTCTTTAAGCTCAAGCTAATCCATAGTTACTTGTTCTTCCGGTACTCTTAAGCGCTTCTTGAGTTGGGATACGTGAAACATGTCGTGTACGTCGAAGAGGTGTGTTGGCAGCTCTAGTTGATAGGCTACTTCTCCTCACTTGGCCAAAATCTTAAATGGCCCGATGTAGCGAGGTGCTAATTTGCCCTTGATGTTGAACCGTCGTTGGCCTCGTATAGGCGATACCTTAAGGTACACGAAGTCTCCTACTTCGCATATCAATCTTCTTCGCCTATTGTCTGCATAACCTTTTTGTCGTGACTGAGCAGTCTTCAAATTTTCTCGTATCGTTTGGACATGCTTTTCGGCATCTTGCAGCACTTCAGGTCCAAACACTTGGCTCTATCCGGTCTCATTCCAGAACAGCGGTGTCCTACACTGCCTACCAAACAATGCTTCGAAAGGTGACATCTTCAAGATGGCTTGATAGCATTTGTTGTATGAGAATTCAGCATACGGCAAGCTCCTATCCCAACTGCGCCCATGTTTCATGGCACAAGCTCTCAACATGTCTTCCAAAATTTGATTTGTCCTCTCAGTTTGCCCGTCAGTTTGCGGGTGGTAAGCGGAGCTGAAATTCAGCCGTGTACCCATGGCTTCATGCAGCTTCTTCCAGAACCTAGAGGTAAATTGAGAACCCCGATCTGAAACTATCCTCTTCGGAACTCCATGGCGACACACGATTTGCTCCATATACAGCTCGGCTAGTTCTGCGACGCGGTACGTGGTTCTAACAGGAAGGAAATGGGCTGTTTTTGTTAATCGGTCCACAATAACCCAAATGGACTCGTAACCCAACCGAGTATGTGGCAATCCGACAATGAAATCCATGCTGATGTCTTCCCACTTCCACTCGGGTACTTTCAATGGCTGCAACAGTCCAGAGGGTCTTTGATGTCCGGCCTTCGCCCATTGGCACGTGTCGTATAAGGCAACATATTCAGCTATGTCCCTTTTCATACCATCCCACCAATAGCAAGGTCATTGTACATCTTTGTACAGCCGGGATGTATGGAATAAGGTGAGTCATGTGCCTCCTTTAATATCGCGCCACGGATGTGCTTCATGTTATGCACACAAATCCTTTTCCCTAACCAAAGCGTGCCCTTCTCGTCTTCCTTGAAATCCATTTGTATGTCTTGTCGGATTCTTTCCTTGATTTCCTCATCTGTTGCTTGACCATCTCGTATCTCTTGTTCCAGCGAAGAGTTGAGTTCTACCACTCCGATCTCGTTCAAGAACCCGAGATGTAACCATTCGAACTCCTTGAGCAGCTCGGGTGGTAGCTCCCGAACCGTGAGTTGGTGACATGCTCCCTTTCGGCTCAACGCATCAGCTACTACATTGGCCTTTCCAGGTCATAATTAATTCCAACATCATAATCCTTGATGAGTTCCAACCATCGACGTTGCCTCAAATTCAGATCCGTTTGCGTGAATACATACTTGAGGTTTTTTTGATCCGTATAGATCTCACATCGGTGATCAAGAATATAATGCCTCCAAATCTTCAAGGCATGAACCACGGCTGCAAGTTCCAAGTCATGTGTGGGGTAATTCAGCTCGTGTTTCTTTAGTTGTCTCGATGTATAGGATACCACTTGTCCATCTTGCATGAGCACACATCCAAGCCCTTGTCTTGATGCGTCACAATATATATCAAAACTCGTGCTCACATCTGGCAATACCAAAACCGGCGCTGTGGTTAGTCTTTTTTTGAGCTCCTCAAAGATTTCTTGGCACAGTGGTGTCCACTGAAATGCTTTTCCCTTCATTAGCAATTCAGTCATAGGCTTCGCTATTTTGGAGAAATCCTTGATGAACCGTCGGTAGTATCCAGCCATCCCAAGGAAACTCCGAATATCTCTCACATTCTGCGGTTGGTTCCACTTCAGAACATCTCCCACTTTTCCGGGATCAACCGATACTCCTCTCTCGGAGATGATGTGTCCTAGGAACGATATCTCCTTTAGCCAAAATTGACACTTGCTGAACTTGGCATACAATTGATGCTCTCGCAGTTTTCGCAATGTCAATCTCAAACGTTCTTCATGTTCTTCCTTGCTTTTTTAATACACCATGACATCGTCAATGAAAACCATGACGAACTTGTCCAAGTACTCCATGAAGACCTTATTCATGAGGTACATAAAATATGCGGGTGCATTCGTTAACCCAAAATACATAACGGTATATTCATACGAACCATACCGTGTTCGAAATGCAGTCTTGGGTATGTCAGAGGACTTAATCTTCAGCTAGAAGTATCCTGACCGAAGATCAATCTTGGAGAAAATTCGGGCACCTTTCATTTGGTCGAACAGGTCCTCTATACGGGGCAGCGGGTATTTATTCTTGATCGTCACCTCATTGAGAGACCTATAATCCACACACATCCTTTGGGTCCCATCCTTCTTGTCTACGAAGAGCACGGGGGCTCCCACGGTGACGAGCTTAGACGTATAAAACCCTTTTCTAGCTGCTCCTGAATTTGCTTCTTAAGTTTCACTAGATCATTAGCGGGCATCCTATATGGCCTTTTCGCTATAGGTGCAGTTCCAGGTACTAAATCAATGGCAAATTCAATGCCCCGGTCAGGTGGCATACCAGGAAGTTCTTCCGGGAACACATCTGAAAATTCTTGAACCACCGGAATGCTTTCCAATGTTGCTTCTTCGACGTGGTTCAGCGCTGCCTTCTCAGTTGCCAGTTGGGCTGGCTCGAACTCAATACGAGTACCGTGCTCATTTGTCAACTGCACGCTCCTCTCAGCACATTGAATTACTCTGTTGTGCTTGCTTAACCAGTCCATTCCAAGTATTATATCAATCCCTTGGGAATCCAAGACAATAAGGTGGGCAAGGAAGTCTACCCCCCCTTATTTTAAGGTTTACTTTCGGACATACTATATTAGTCCTGATATCTCCACCGAGAGAATTTTTAACCAACATAGTGTGTTTCATGTGTGATATGGCAGGTTATACTTGGCAACATACTTGGATGGTATGAATGAATGTGATGCTCCAGAATCAAATAAAACAGTGGCTGGGTTGGAGTTGGCAAGGAACATACCAGTCACGACATCCTCAGCTTGTTGCGCTTCCTCAGCGGAGACATGATTCACGTTGCCATGAGCATAGTTCTGCTGCCCACGGTTACCTTGCGTAGCTCCTCCATTCGGCCGTGGGTTCTATTTTGGTGCGTTGGTCGGCTGTCCAAAGCCTTTCTTCGGGCTTTCACTTGCAAAGTGTCCCGCCTCTCCGCATGCAAAGCATGCTTTGTTGCCCAAAACAGCAGGAACGTTGGGGCGAGGCTGGTTTTGAGCATAGGTGCCCGTGTTGGGACGGGGCGCAGGAGGCAAAAGCATACGAGGTGCTTGCATAACAGGACGTTGCTGCGGTGGTTGATTAGGGTGAGGTGGGTTTGCAGGGCGGAAAGTAGAAGCGGACGAGCCATACTGTGGTGCAGCTGGGGGCATGAAACGGGGACGTACATTGCTCCCTTGTGGCTGGTATGGCATCTTCCTCTTGCCCTCTTGCTCGATCTCACGGATCTTGCTCCCAACCACTATATCTTTGTCAACGAGCTTCTGGAAGTTTGCATAATCATTGTTGAGCAGTTGTACTTGGAGCTCATTGTTCAATACTCTCATGAAACAAGTATTGCTTCCTTTGATCTGAGTTGACGTCTTCGGGAGCATACCTTGACAGCTGTGTGAACTTGTTGAGGTACTCATTCACGCTCTTCCTTCCTTGGCGAAGACCTTCAAACTCTTGCCTTTTAAGCATCATGACTCCAGCAGGGACGTAATGAGAGCGGAAACTCTCCTTGAATTCAGCCCAAGTGATAGTCTCCTGGCTGTCATGAGCATTGCAAAGAGCGTCCCACCAGTCAGCGGCTGCTCCCATAAGTTGGTGTGATGCGAAGAGAACTTTCTCCGGATCCTCTCACTGCACAATAGCAATCTTCTTTTCCATGGATTTCAAACAATCATCAGCCTCCATGGGATCATTAGCTTGTGCAAAAGTAGGCGGTCGAGTCCTCATGAACTCTCCCAATCTGTTGTGAGCTGGCGGTGGTGGCGGTGGTGGTGGTGGAGGTGCAGGAACGGGGTTAGGATTGTTGAGGTTGTTGGCTTGCAGCTGTCCCAACGTTTGTATCATAGTTTGCATGAGCTGGTTCTGCATTGCCATCAACCGTTCAAGGTTATTTGCATCAGCCCCGGGGATGGCATTTTCAACGTTGCCATCCTCTTGTGATTCATGGTTACCACATACGTTCCTCCTTTGACGGCTGGCGTTTTCCCTCACCATCTGTGAGAGAGAGTTGAGTAGAATCGAAGATAGAAGTTTGGATTGACACCCCCCCAACTATATGCATCAAGGTGTATGAACTAAATATCTTTATTAATTTCATCCTATATGAGGATGTGAACACATGCTGAAGCATCTCACCTCTCTCCACTATGTGTGGATGTGGATATTCGCCGAAGCGTCCCACAACTCACACCAGCATACAAACACAAGCAATCATCACAAAAGTTCAACACATCACTCCTATTCATGCTACTACGATTTAAATGTTCCTGTTACAGCTTATTCAATGGGAATCCTAAACTTAATCATGTGAATTGGTGCTGGTCCCGCCGTGTGACGGGGGTGGTCCATACATGGCGCACGCCATGGTGATTCGGCAGTCCATGTAGGGTTAGTTAGATGGCGCTGGTGCCCCTAGTCACCGGCATGTTATAATAAGACATGAGAATCTTTAGAAGCAAGAAATAACTCCAAAACTTCAAGAGTTATAGGGCAAGAAAGCAAAGGTGTTGCTGTCCAAAAGAAGAGAAAAAGAGAGGGGCTGAAAATAGCATTTTGCGGTGGCTGAATTGACAAGTAAAGTGCAGCAGCAAGCAATTTTTGAAAATAGCAGTTTAGAGGGCTATTCCTATGCTAGAATTGCGTCCTACGGTCAACGTGGTTCCGAAGGCGCCACGTGTCCCGCGGGGCCGGACCTCATCCCTTCCGCAGGGGTGAGCTCCGAAGGCGCCATGTGTCCTGCGGGGCCAGACCTCATCCCTTCCGCAGGGGTGAGCTCCAAAGGCGCCACATGTCCCGCGCCCCGGGGAAGTGTCGACAGCGCACTTCGACAAATTGGAATTGGCTCATTTCAGCTATCTTTTTCCCATTCACCACCATTTTTATGATTCTTTCTCCATTTCTACTTCTTTTATAATGTTTTTCTATGAAAAATGTATGCAATGCAAGGAAATGAATTTGAGGGTGTTACAGCGAAGAACAAAATAGAGTAGAAGGCACCTATGGGACGGTCCGTACATTTTATAGAGTATGTGCCGATGAACTCCTTAGACGATGCGTCCCCACAATTGAAGGCACCAAAATCATTGAGGAATGCCATGCTGGCCCCTATGGACTCCATTACGGTGTCTACCATACTCAGGCAAAGATCTTACAAAGTGGATTCTTTCGGCCTTGTATGTAAGAAGACACAAAAGAATTCATTTGCCGATGTCGGAAATGCCAAAAGCATAGAGGAATTATTTCTCGCAATGCAATGTCCCTCACATTTAATCTGCAAGTAGAATTATTTGACGTGTGGGCGATTGACTTCATAGGACCTTTTCCAAAGTCATATGATTGCGAGTATATTCTAGTAGTCATTGATTATGTGGCCAAATGGGTAGAAGCAACGCCTTGCAAGCATGCTGATTCCAAGCAAGCCCGGAAAATGTTTCATGAAATCATTTTTTGGGGTTTGGAACTTAATACATGGTTATAAGTGATGGAGGGTCTCATTTCACAGCTAATGCCTTCTGAAACTTCTTGAGGGAGCTTGGAGTCCAGCACAATATTGATACTCCATACCAACCAGAAACAAGCGGTCAAGCAGAAACATCTAACAAACAAATTAAGAACATTCTGCAAAAGGCCGTCTTCGAAATGGGAACCAGTTGGAAGCACAAACTACCAATGCATTGTGGGGATATCAAACTGCTTACAAGACACCTATCAGCATGTCTCCTTTCAAACTTGTCTATGGGAAGACATGCCATCTCCCTGTAAAATTGGAACATAGAGCATACTGGGCTATAAAAAGGTTGAATATGGACTTGATGGAAGCCAGGAAGCACAGACTGTGACAACTTTCCGAAATTGAGCAATGGAGAGATAAGGCTTACCATAGTGCCAGGATTTATAAGGATAGAACCAAGAAGTGGCCCGACAAAAGGATTACGCCTAAAGAGTTTAAACCTGGAGATAAAATCTTGCTTTTCAATTCAAGGCTTAAACTCTTTGGACATGGGAAATTAAGAAGTAAATGGGATGTACCGTTTACTGTAATGGAGACCTCATCTCATGGAGCCATCTAACACCAAGATGAGGAGGGACATCTATTTAAGGTAAATACACATCGTCTCAAACACTTATTCAATTCCCGTGAGAATTAAAAAAAAATAGACGTGATCTATTTAATTGATTTTCACGCTGTTTTTGTCAAACTCTGAATAAATTCACAGTGTCCAAATAAGTGGGCCACCTAGGGAAGTCTTCTCCACGGCCCACAGGACCTACACAATAAAGAAGGAACTGCTCGGGGGCATCCACAGTTTGGTCGAACCCTAGGTTTGGCCGACCACTGGTGATTGCCGCTTGAGTTATGTTTTCTCATGCGTAATCCTCTCTCGCATACCAACCAATCCCTCAGTGCTACCGCCACGAATACCGCCTCAGCGACAATAAAAAGAGTCAAACAGCAGAGGAGAAAACTTGTGCCATCCAAAATATTTCCTCTCCTCTCCACCTTGCCAAAACCCATCTACTATTCCCATGGTCAGCAAGAACGTTGCTCCCCATGCATCCTCCAGCGCAGCATTCGACCTTAGTGGGGAACAAATGGCGACCAATGCGGAGAAGCAACATGCTATGGAGGAGGTCGTGGCGCTTGATATCAAACCATTGGCCATGATCCATCCTCCAAGCATGTCAAGAGGACGCAGCCCCACACCTCGTCGAGCTGCTCGTTCTCTTTCTCCATGGAGGGCACCTATGCAAACGCAATAACCAGTGCGGAGGCCAACCGCGGGCGCCCTCAAACTTATCAAGACAATTCTTTTTCATGAAAAAGACGATGACGTGCCCACCTTGAAGCCTGGCGAGAAGTACACAGGGGAAATTGAAGACAAAGGCTGGCGATTTGGTTAACCAACACTATTCATTGCTTACTAGATCCTCACCGGACAGCCCCCAAGACTGCTTTATTATTCCGGGGGGGTTCAAACCCCCATGGGCTACGCAAAGGGGCTATTCAAGCGTGTGGACAAGATGGTGGCAGATGAATCTATGGATTCATCTCTATCCAAAGAGCATTTGAGACATCACATCTCGCAGCGACCAATCACAAGGTCTGCGGGCCAATTCCAAACCGGCGACAAGGAATCCCAGAAAAAGTCCGACATAACGAAGCTAGCCAAACAAATAGCTGAACTCCGTCTGGAGAATAAAAAGCTACCGTGTCATGTATCAGAAGGGCGGATTGAAAGGGATGAGCTAAAAGATAATTTAGATACCCTTAATTAGGAGATTACCTTCCTCCGCCGAGGCATATGCGCCAAACTTAGGCATGTATGCGAGGCCATAGGGAAACCCGAGCTCTACAACGCCCCATATATTAGTTACCATATAGAGGCCTAGGGTGCTTACTACTTCACCTTTTTATTTCTTTCCAAATTCTGTAATTCAATAATGTAAGATTTTAGGAAACAAGTGGAGGGAGATTTCCCTTTTTGTGACCTCCCGTCGAATGACATATCACATTTCACATAACAATACGTTGCAAACATAGGCAGGAGCCAACAATCGGAAGCAGATGGACAATAAAGGACCCTCTGGTTCGGCCGAACCACGGAGGACCCCCCTGGTTTAGCCGAACTAGGGTGGGCCCCTCTCAGACCCACCTCGCTCCATGAGTATGGTTAGAGATTCCTATCGTTATTTTTACGTGAATCCATGAAATTTGAGTTGAAGGTTTAGGCATCTAACTAAATTTATCTAAACCAACTCAATTTGGAAACTAAAATTTGGCAATTCTCTTAATATCTTATTTTGTTGAAAGCATGAATTTGCATACATTTTATTTCAATTTTCACTACAATGTTCTTGAACCCAATATCAAAGTACGAAAAAAACACGTCATCCAAGTATTTGATTGCTGTGATACGGTAAATTAGTAAATTTGGCAATGTTCATGCTTGAATCAAATTTTGGTATTGCAATCTTTGAAGTTACAAGATTATTTCCTATCTCCTCGTTAGGATATAAAATTCCCACCACGGCCATATGATGAATTTATTGAAAACCTTTTTGCATATGTCACCTTGCATTTTCATTGAACTTTGTCAAATTCTTGACCCTAATGAGTGACTAGCATAAAAATTTTGAATTAGGGAATTCTTGTGCACCTAATCATTGCTAAATTTTCATATTTGAAAATTGGCACTATTCCATCCATCCACCGCAAAATGATGCTCCATAGAAGGCATGGCTACATGAAAAATAAAAATAATACATGCTCTCAATAAAGAGTATGCTCCGTGAAGAAAAAAAGTAATAATAGAAAAAAGGTAGCCATATTTCATCCTTGCGTAATGTAACACCCCTAAATGTGGCAAACGTGAATCCAAATTAAGTGGACGCATTGCATGTTGGAGAAAAATTCAAACTCAAATTGGAATTCAAATTTGAATGCAGAACATAAAAAGAAAAAGGAAATAAAAGAAAAAGAGGCAACTGGGCCGAAACCCCTTCAAACCGGCCCAACAGCTGCGGCCTTTCCCCCCCTCTCTCTCCCCCACTGACTAGCCGGCCCCGCTTGTCAGCGCCTTCTTCAACCGTCGCCCGCCCTTCCCGCGCCAAGCCCGCGCGCCTGCTGCCTCCGAATTCACCGCAGGCAACCGCATGACGCCGCCCCACTCGCTCCCGTTCCGATCGCACGCACCCACTGCGTGCTCCAGGCCGATTTAAACACCCGCAAACCACCTCTGCTACCCACCCCGATCACGTTTTCGGATCGCCGGTGAACACCTCCGCCGCCCCGAAGAAATTCTCCCAGTACTGCACCGTTTCTTTCCTCCTAACCGACCTCGCGTCCCCGCTGCAGCTCGCACAGCCCGTGGACCTGCGCCCCGAGACGAGTCCTTGACGAGAGAGCCGACGCCGACGAGTTCTTGTAAGAGGCCGCCGCCATTCGCCGGTAAAGGCTTTGAATTCCTCGGTTTGAGTCTGCCTATTGGAGCGTCATCTCCAGACCACAGCTAACCTCGAGCACCAGCAACCCGAGGAAGAACGGGACCAGAACGCGCCACCGACGATCGCCGCCAAGCTCCACTGTCCAACGCCGTCGCCGATCCTTCCTAGACCCCTTCGGATCAAAGACAACCCTCCAGGTGAGGTCCACCACCCCCCCTCCTTCGAGTTGTGCAAAGAGAACGAAGATCTAGGGTCGGTAGATAGGTTTTCGTGAAAATCCGGCGAACTCGCCGCCTCCTGCCGCTGGGCAGCGCCCTCCGCAACCGGCCGGGGCGACGTGGCCCATTGCGTCCCGTCTATTTTAAATCGTGCGGCCCCAGTTAGATTCACCCGTACCCCTTCACGTTATAATCTCGGCCCTCCGTTTTAAATACAACAGCCCACATCAGCCCCGCATTATAAACCCTGGGAAACTTACACGCTACCCCCTGGGGTTCTGGAAAAAGAAGAACTAGCCCCCAAATTCTTCTGTTCTACCCCCTGAGCTCTTTGGAAATTAGGCAAACTCGGGTATAACACTGATTTAGCCCCTGATCAATTTAAAAATTAGGAATAACTTTCTGTTTTGCATACTTAGACCCCTGAAAATTTAGAAAATAGGAAATTGGACCTCACTGCAATGTGGATTTGCACATCAGCCCCGAGGAGGATTAATTTCAGGAATTGAACATGTAAATAGAGTTTAAATTCAAATAAGTAATTCAAACATTTGCGCAATTATAATTCAAATCTTTCTAGCACCTGGAAAATGGTTAGAATGAATTGAGGACTGATTTTGGGCTGCAAGGAAATCTAACTAAAGGCTATTTATTTCTGTTATTGCTGAAAATTCTTTTTTAGGCTTGAAATAATTCTGAAAATAGGTAAAAATATATTTAAATTGATCCCATCAGATAGGAAGCCAAAATATATTTTGTTGGCCATTTTAGATCAAAATATATTCTGTGTAGGTGATATATTTTGCTGTTTTAGTACTGAAATTCACTTTTAGGCATAGAAAATAAATATGAAAATATAGAAAATAGGTAAACATTATTAGTAAATGTCATATGAGGTTCTAAAAATTAAAGCTTAAAGTTTAATAAGGTGTAGAAGAACTGAAAACCATTTTAGAGTTGGAATACACATTTTTATGCAAGTCGGTAGCTAAGAAGGGTCATATTTAAATATAGGAAATAGTTCAAATTGAAAATCTAGATTTAGGGTACACTTGGAAATCTGAATATCAAAGTTATAAATAATATATATGTTTAAAGTTGCATGCATGCATAGGAGCAACCTATCTGGGGTAAACACAAAACTTAATTATGTGTATGACTTTAATGTGTATATATGTATGACTTGCATGAGTGTATGTGTTGATGATTTCTTATGGAATGTTGTTTTCTCTTGCTATGTGTGTGTTGGCATGAGTAGAACCAGCCCCAGAGCCGGTTCTCACCTTCCAAGACCAAGACTTTCAATTCCCGGAGCAGCAGGAAGAAGGAAAGTGTCCTTGACCACTTTGATCCTACACTAGGATGTGTAGTTATAATTTAATTGCATTGTCAATTTTGGAATATGATACCCATGCTAGGAAGTTTCCCTAGATTTTCATTATCTTGCTTCCTTGTAGCCTGGGTTGGGAGTTATTTTATTAGGTCAATCATTTACACTACTCATGCTTAGCCATGCTTAGAATGGGATAAATGGGATATGAGATCATCACCTTGATTACTTCACCACTTGAATGGATTATTATGAATTTACGTAGAGGTATAGATCTAGGCAAGTTGGATGCTTTGGTTGGTGCTGTGTGCACGAGACACGGGTTTGTGTTTAGTGCTTGCCTGGATCCTAAGGACCGGTTCATGGAGCATGTCACCTAACTTTAGCGTGCCAACCACATGCTGAGATGGGGCAGCTTGGCCAATTAATTAGGTGTATCTCCGGCGTAGTATGGGTGTTTGGTTGGTGTGGGGAATAGGTGTCAGCTGGACTACCATATGAACCGCAAGGCTCAAGAGGGGGCCACTGCAACAGGGGTTGGAGCCTCCTGGATGCTGTTAGGGGTGAAACCTCAGTGGGCCCACACTCGTCGAGAATCCCTTTGTAAAGGCCTCGTAGTGATCTCCTGGCTACACACCTCGGAAGTGTGAACGTGGTTCGCGGCCACTCGCATAATGGAGGTTTTTCTAGTCCACCAGGTAACGGGGGATGAAATCACTACATGGACTCCTGACTCCCCAGACCAACGGGCGAACAAGCGTCGCCGCACTTCTCCACCAGCAGCTTCCCCACCTAGAGCAGAGCCAGAGGGCAGCCGCAATGATGAGGAAGACCCCGACGAGCCAGCACAGTGAGACGAGTCGTTTAGAGTCATTTCCCTTATTTGATCATGTTATCGAGTAGTCGAGTCAAGAACCTATCCATTTGCTTGTTAATGTTTGGTGTGTGACATGAGTTGTGGGAGCCATGGGCACTTGTCCACAACCTCGTCTTTATGATTGCATTTGCTTTTGTGTGTGAAACCTTATGAATCAATAGTTGCATTTGTTTTCGTATGAGACATGGTGCCTAAAAAATTATGCTAGATTTTCTGAAATTGTCATAATTTTAATGTCTCAAAAGTTTAAGTCTATACAAGCAATGTGGGAAATTAATGCGTAATGAGTAAGTTGACATTTGGTTAATCATAATAGATGGCCGGAAGAGGAAGAGGTCGTGGTGGCAACCCCAACAACAACAACAATGAGGCTGCCAAGCCTCACCTTCCTGGATGGCAAGGCAGGGGTGGTCGCCGAGGAGGAGCTGATCCTATCTACCAAATGATCGACAATCAAAATAAGCTCATCCAGAATTTGACTCAAGTGGTGGCCAACTTACACCAAGCTCCACCCCAATAGGCTGCACCACGTCAACCAAGGTTGAGCGAGTTTCTAGGAACTCAACCCCCGAGGTTTGCAAGTGCTGCTGAACCCCTGGAGGCAGATGATTGGCTCAAGACTATTGAGAACAAGATGAGGATCATACAGTGCCAAGGATATGAGAGAGTGCTGTTTGCCTCTCATCAATTGCATGGACCCGCTGCTGATTGGTGGACCGCTTACGTGGCAGCCCACCACGACCCCGAGAACATAACTTGGGAGGAGTTCAAGCGCAGTTTCCGCAACCATTACATTCCATGGGGAGAACTCAAGAACAAGAGGAAGGAGTTTCTTGGGCTGCAACAAGGCAACATGACAGTGAGGGAGTACCTCACCAAGTTTACCCAACTGTCCCGTTATGCACCACGGGATATTGAAACTGATGAGCAGAAACAGGACTGCTTTGTGGAAGGGCTCACCATGGAAATGCAATGTGCAATGTCCTCCAACGAATACGAAAGTTTCCAAAAGATGGTGGACAGGGCATTTATTGTGGAAAGGAAGGTGAAGGCCTTGGAGAATGAACACAAGAGGAAGGTGGGATGGTCACATCAAGCGTCAAGCAGCAACACACGCCCACGTCTTATGCAGCAACCTGCAGGGCAGATGAGCCGTGCTGCGGTACCCTACTCAGAACCGAGAGGTTACAACCTGAACTTCAGGCCACCATCAGCACCCGTACAGCCGCAGCGTCAGTTTATGCAGCAGCCAAGCCCCACTTATCAACCTCGACCAGCAGGACAAGGGCCACAGAACCCACCGCAAGACAACAAAGGTCAGGCACATAAAGATGGGGTGCAATGCTTCAACTGTGGTAAAGTGGGGCACTATGCTCATAAGTGCCCAATGAAGAAGCCAATGCAGCCACAGCAGCAGAACATGATGCGAGGACGGGTGAACTACATGACCATGGAAGAAGCACAGGAGGCACCTGATGTGGTGATTGGAAAGTTCCCTGCAAATTTACACATTGCAACCATATTGTTCGATTCTGGTGCTACCCACTCATTCATTGCTCAAGGATTTGTTAAGAAGCATGATCTAGCAACAACACAAATGAATCATATATTAGCAGTGAACTCTCCAGGGAGAGAAATAAGAACAAGACAAGTGTGCCCCAAAGTGAATCTAGACATTAATGGGGTAGTACTTACTGCAAACCTTATAGTGATAAACTCACAAGGGATAGATATTATTTTGGGTATGGATTGGTTGACCAAGCATAAAGGCATCATCCATTGTTCGACTAGAATGGTGGAACTAACTCACACTAGTGGTACCAAAGTGAAATTCGTAGCCGTCCAAGAACCTGGAAGGGACATTAAACTCAATCAAGTGGACGTGGAATTGGAAGGGATAAGGGTCATCAGGGAATATCCGGATGTTTTTCCTGAGGAATTGCCAGGTATGCCCCCAGATCTTGAAGTGGAGTTCGTGATTGAACTAATGCCTGGGACCGCCCCGATATACAAGAGGACTTACCGGATAGATTCTAAACAACTAGAAGAGCTCAAAGAACATATCCGGGAATTGACAGAGAAAGGGTATATTCATCCTAGTTCCTTGCCATGGGGAGCTCCAGTGATATTTGTGCCCAAAAAGGATGGAACCCAAAGGTTATGCGTAGACTACCGTGCGTTGAATGAGGTAACCTTCAAGAACAAGTATCCATTACCTCGCATTGAAGACCTATTTGATCAGTTGAGAGGGGCTTGTGTATTCTCAAAAATCAATCTCAGGTCGGGATATCACCAACTGAAGATAAGGCCAACCGATATTCCCAAGACAGCTTTCGTATCTCGGTACGGGCTGTATGAATACACCGTCATGCCGTTCGGGCTAACTAATGCCCCGGCGTACTTCATGTATCTCATGAACAAGGTATTCATAGAATATTTGGACAATTTTTTGGTGGTTTTCATTGATGACATTCTCATCTTCTCCAAAGATGAAGAAGAACACGAGAAGCATCTAATACTGGTTTTGCAAAAGTTGAGAGAACACCAACTATATGCCAAGCTAAGAAAATGTGAGTTTTGGCTGAAGAGAGTTCCCTTCTTAGGACATATAATCTCGGAAGGAGGAATCTCCGTGGATCCTGCCAAGATCATGGATGTGCAGAAGTGGAAGACCCCTAAAAATGTCGGGGAGATTCGAAGCTTCTTAGGATTGGCTGGGTACTATCGACGGTTCATTGAGGGCATCTCCAAGATCTCGAGACCTCTCACCAATTTGTTAGAGAAGGGAATCACATTCACGTGGACACCGGAATGTGAGGCAAGTTTCCAAGAGCTAAAGAAAAGATTGACAACGGCCCCAGTGCTAGTTATGCCAGACACGCAGAAGAATTTTTTGGTGTATTGTGATGCTTCTGGACACGGGTTGGGATGTGTTCTCATGCAAGAGGGGCATGTCGTTGCCTATGCATCCAGGCAGCTCCGAAAACACGAGAAGAACTATCCTTCGCATGACCTAGAGCTAGCCGTAGTGGTTCACACATTGAAGCTTTGGAGGCGTTACTTGATGGGAAAGAGGACAGAGATATACACAGACCATAAGAGCTTAAAGTACATTTTTACACAGCCATATCTCAACCTCAGGCAAAGGAGATGGTTAGAGCTAATCAGCGACTTTGATGTGGGTATCAACTATCATCCTGGGAAAGCAAACTTCGTGGCAGATGCTTTAAGCCGTAAGGTGCATATCAACATGTTGAGCTTAAATGACACGCCTACGGAATTGAAGGAGGAAATTGCAAAACTCAATCAATGTCTGGTGAATAGCGGTGAGGCCATCACCATGGAAGTGGACTCCACACTGGAGCAAGACATACGCAACGGTAAGAGGAATGAATAGAAAATACAAGAAATCAGAGAACTCATCAAAGAAAATAAAGCTCCTGGGTTTAGAGAAGATGAACAAGGTACGGTGTGGCATGGGAAAAGAATCTGTGTGCCTGAGGTAAAGGAGATCCGTGAACTAATTCTGAGGGAGGCTCATGATTCTGACTATTCCATCCATCTTGGGGGTACGAAGATGTATCATGACCTCAAGAGCAGATATTGGTGGTATGGCATGAAGCGAGATGTCGCGGAACATGTTGCCCTATGTGACACATGTCAGTTGGTGAAAGCAGAACATCAACGACCCGCCAGATTGTTGCAACCACTCAAAGTACCTGAATGGAAATGGGAAGAAATAGGCATGGACTTCATAGTGGTACTGCCCAGGACCCAATCAGGATATGATTCGATATGGGTCATAATCGATAGGCTGACCAAGGTAGCTCACTTCATCCTTGTGAAAGAAAGCTACAACGGATCCAAATTGGCAGAATTGTACATGTCAAGAATTGTGTGCTTTCATGGTGTGCCGAAGAAGATAGTGTCAGATCGAGGGACACAGTTCACCTCAAGGTTTTAGCAGAAGTTACATGAAACCATGGGGACTCATTTGAACTTCAGTTCTGCGTACCATCCACAGACTGACGGGCAGACCGAAAGGACCAATCAAATCCTCGAGGATATGTTGAGAGCTTGTGCACTCAAGAACAATAGGAGCTGGGACAAGAACTTTCCATATGCTGAGTTCTCCTATAACAACAGCTACCAGGCTAGTATGAAGATGTCACCCTTTGAGGCACTGTATGGGAGGAAGTGCAGAACTCCATTATTTTTTGGAATCAAACTGATGAAAGCAAACTAGTTTGGCCAGAGGTGTTACAAGAAGCCGAGGCGAAAGTGAGGGAAATTCGCAACAACTTGAGAATAGCCCAGACCAGACAAAAGAGCTATGCTGATGTACGAAGGAGAGATCTCACTTTCAACGTAGGGGACTACGTCTATCTCATGGTGTCTCCGATCCGAGGGCTTCGTCGATTCAAAGTAAAAGGGAAACTATCACCTCGGTACATTGGACCTTTCCAAATCCTAGAGAGAAAAGGCAAAGTGGCATATCAACTAGAATTACCAGCTCGCCTATCGGATGTGGACGACGTGTTCCATGTGTCACAACTCAAGAAATGCTTAAGGACACCCGAAGAGAGGTTACCCATGAATGAGGTAGACGCCCGAGAAAACATTTCGTATGCCGAACAGTCGGTCAAGATTCTGGAGACGATGGAACACATCACAAGGAACAAAAGAATCCGAATGTGCAAAGTGCAGTGGAAGCACCACTCGGAAGTAGAAGCCACATGGGAACGAGAAGACGAACTCAAGGCGCAGTTCCCGGATCTGTTTCTCTAGAGCCACCAATCTCGAGGATGAGATTTCTTTTAAAGGGGGTAGAGTTGTAACACCCCAAAATGTGGCAAACGTGAATCCAAATTAAGTGGATGCATTGCATGTTGGAGAAAAATTCAAACTCAAATTGGAAATCAAATTTTAATGCAGAACAGAAAAATAAAAAGGAAATAAAAAGAAAAAGAGGTAACTGGGCTGAAACCCCTTCAAACCGGCCCAACAGCTGCGGCCTTTTCCCCCCTCTCTCTCCCCCACTGACTAGTCAGCCCCGCTTGTCAGCCCGCCCTTCCCGCGCCGAGCCCACACGCCCGCCGCCTCCTAATTCACCGCAGGCAATCGCACGACGCCGCCCCACCCGCTCCCGTTCCTCTCGCACGCACCCACTCCGGGCTCCAGGCTGATTTAAACACCCGCAAACCACCTTGCTACCCACCCCGATCACGTTTTTGGATGGCCGGTGAGCACCTCCGCCGCCCCAAAGAAATTCTCCCCGTACTGCACCGTTTCTTTCCACCTAGCCAACCTCGCGTCCCCGCTGCAGCTCGCACAGCCCGTGGACCTGCGCCCCGAGACGAGTCCTTGACGAGAGAGCCGACGCCGACGAGTTCCGGTAAGAGGCCACCGCCATTCGCCGGTAAAGGCTTTGAACTCCTCGGTTTGAGTCTGTTCTGACCATTGGAGCGTCATCTCTGGACCACAGCTAACCTCGAGCACCAGCAACCCGAGGAATAACTGGACCAGAACGCGCCACCGACGATCGCCGTCGAGCAACACTGTCCGACGCCGTCGCCAAGCCTTCCTAGACCCCTTCGGATCAAAGACAACCCTCTAGGTGAGGTCCACCACTCCCCCTCCTTCGAGTTGTGCAAAGAGAACGAATATCTAGGGCCGATAGACAGGTTTTCGTGAAAATCCGGCGAACTCGCCGCCTCCCGCCGCCGTGCGCCGCCGGGCAGCATCGTCCGCAACCGGCGGGGGCGACGTGGCCCATTGCGGCCCGTCTATTTTAAATCGTGCGGCCACAGTTAGATTCCCCCGTACCCCTTCACAATATAATCTCGGCCCTACGTTTTAAATCCAACGGCCCACATGAGCCCTGCATTATAAACCCCGGAAAACTTACGCGCTACCCCCTGTGGTTCTGGGAAAAGAAGAACTATCCCCCAAATTCTTCTGTTCTACCCCCTGAGCTCTCTGGAAATTTGGCAAACTCGTGTATAACACTGATTTAGCCCCTGTTCAATTTAAAAAATAGGAAAACCTTTCTGTTTTGCACACTTAGACCCCTGAAAATTTAGAAAATAAGAAATTGGACCTCAATGCACTCTGGATTTGCACATGAGCCCCTAAGGAGGATTAATTTCAGGAATTGAACATGTAAATAGAGTTTAAATTCAAATAAGTAATTCAAACACTTGTGCAATTATAATTCAAATCTTTCTAGCACCTGGAAAATGGTTAGAATAAATTGAGGACTGATTTTGGGCTGCAAGGAAATCTAACTAAGGGCTATTTATTTCTGTTATTGCTGAAAATTCATTTTTAGGCTTGAAATAATTCTGAAAATAGGTAAAAATATATTTAAATTGATCCCATCAGATAGGAAGCCAAAAGATATTTTGTTGGGCATTTTAGGTCAAAATATATTCTGTGTAGGTGATATGTTTTGCTGTTTTAGTACTGAAATTCACTTTTAGGCATAGAAAATAAATATGAAAATATAGAAAATAGGTAAACATGATTAGTAAATTTCATATGAGGTTCTAAAAATCAAAACTTCAAGTTTAATAAGGTGTAGAAGAACTGAAAACCATTTTGGAGTTGGAATACACAATTTTATGCAAGTGGTAGCTAAGAAGGGTCATATTTAAATATAGGAAATAGTTCAAATTGAAAACCTAGATTTAGGGTACACTTGGAAATCTAAATATCAAAGTTAGAAATAATATATATGTTGAAAGTTGCATGCATGCATAGGAGCAACCTATCTGGGGTAAACACAAAACTTAATTATGTGTACGACTTTAATGTGTATGTATGTATGACTTGCATGAGTGTATGTGTTGATGATTTCTTATGGAATGTTGTTTTCTATTGCTATGTGTGTGTTGGCATGAGTAGAACCAGCCCCAGAGCCGGTTCTCACCTTCCATGACCAAGACTTTCAATTTCCGGAGCAGCAGGAAGAAGGAAAGTGTCCTTGACCACTTTGATCCTACACTAGGATGTGTAGTTATAATTTAATTGCATTGTCAATTTTGGAATATGATACCCTTGCTAGGAAGTTTCCCTAGATTTTCATTATCTTGCTTCCTTGTAGCCTGGGTTGGGAGTTATTTTATTAGGTCAATCATTTACACTACTCATGCTTAGCCATGCTTAGAATGGGATAAATGGGATATGAGATCATCACCTTGATTACTTCACCACTTCAATGGATTATTATGAATTTACGTATAGGTATAGATCTAGGCAAGTTGGATGTTTTGGTTGGTGCTGTGTGCACGAGACACGGGTTCGTGTTTAGTGCTTGCCTGGATCCTAATGACCGGTTCATGGAGCATGTCACCTAGCTTTACCGTGCCAACCACATGCTGAGATGGAGCAGCTTGGCCAATTAATTAGGTGTATCTCCGGCGTAGTATGGGTGTTTGGATGGTTCGGGGAATAGGTGTCAGCTGGACTACCATATGAACCGCAAGGCTCAAGAGGAGGCCACTGCAGCGGGGGTTGGAGCCTCCTGGATGCTGTTAGGGGTGAAACCTCAGTGGGCCCACACTCGTTCGGAATCCCTTTTTAAAGGCCTCGTAGTGATCTCCTGGTTACACACCTCGGAAGTGTGAACGTGGTTCGCGCCCACTGGCATAATGGAGGTTTTTCTAGTCCACCCGGTAATGGGGGATGAAATCACTACGTGTGGGTACAGTGGTGCAAACTCTGCAGAGTCAAAACTGTCATGACATCCGTGCTCACGGTCAAGAGAGGCTTGGACTTATTCATGATTAGAGGATGATGAATTGAGAAGTGGAGGTTGTTAAGCGGGGAGCTTAACAATGGAAATGCAGTTATGGTTACTTGATATTTGACACGACCACACGGTCTTGTCGAGCCAGGATTACGCTGAGGGGTGCTGCGTTGCACAGCACCGGATAACACACATCAAAGGTACAAAGCGGAAGCAAAGTTTATTACATAAAGAGGTTTATGAACATTTTTACAACAAAATATGTCCCGTCTACACTCACGGGCGTAGACTACGCATCAAGTTCACGTTCAGCCCGTGAACGTGCCCTTGCTAGCACACACGCACACTAACACGGCGGCGTGCACGACTCCCACTCGACGGGGTTCCCCTCCTGGGGTTCCGTCTCCTCCTCAGGAGTCCCTTCCTCATAGAACCCTGCAAAAGCTTCAAACACAAGCAGTGAGCACAAAGGCTCAGCAAGACTGACCCGTCTCTCCTAAACATGGAACTTCTACATGAGGGTTGAAAGGTTACATGAGGTAGAAATCATTTGCAAGGACTCGCCTAATTAGTGAAACCTTACTTTCATGTTTTAGCAGCAGGTTGTGGAGAACCTTACGCTAAGGCACATGAGAGAGTCGCAATCAAACAAGAAACACATTTCTCTCATGTACTTTGCCCAAAGTTGGAAGGAACTTTAATTAGCTCTAAACTACAACAACTCATTAACAATCAAAGTCCATCTTTCAATCAGCAACATTTTTAACATGTAACTAGCCTTTTCTCTCTATGTCACGGTACAGTGAACAAGTGGTACTCACTGACCGCGAGGGACGGTGATTATAATCGATTTACGCCTGCAGGGTTACCCGAACAACCCGTCACGTTTGCCCGTACTCGATGTTGCCTACAGCAACCATCACGGACGCCGTACGCAACCACCTTTCACCCGTCAGCCAAATGTTGAACCGGTCCAATCATCCCGAGCAAGAGGTCTCTGCACGCGCATCTCAGTGCCGCCAGCCGATTTACACCTCGAGCTCTCAACCTACCCTCTGAACGACCAGCTATGCCTCAACACCCAGCTACCCGAGTTACATCGGTTTCCCGGTTCCCATATAGACGGTAGGTCTTCGGTACTGTTCTAGCTTGTTCAACAGGCCCGCACACGGCTTGGTCCTCAATCGACACAAGCGGAGCTATAGCACACAGGCCCCAAAGTCCTGCTGCCCTTACTCTCCGCTCAGTCTCACTTTCATTGCCATGTGTTTCATTTGCTATCTCTACCCGAGTCGAGTGCCTCTAGCCTATGCTCGCGAGTAGTTCCAACTACTCGACATGTACCGAATCCTACATAATCTTAGCATTGCAATAGCTACGTGGTTTTCAATCCTAGTCCCAACCCATGGTTTTCTTGGCTATGCAACTGGGTTTCCAAACAAGACTCTAATGCAAGGAATAATGGTATTCAAGTATGTGCTCAAAACAATAAAAATTTCTAAAAGGTTGATGCAAACCGGAGTTTGCCTTGCTGCTCCTGGTCGTAGGCTAGCTGCTCCTCCGGAGTAACAAAGTCTAGGACTTCGGGTTCTTCCTCGACCTTAGCGACTACATGACATAAGAAGTACATGTATTAATTAAATGCATTTGAATTGAGTTTTAAACTTGCGAACCTTCTAAGTCTCCCTAGACAGACCCAAAGACTGAAACTTTTACTGTGGCTTGGTTACAACCTAAACAGAGACTTGGTCAAGTTTTAGTTGCAGCAAAGCTCATTTGAGCCCTCAACAATTAATTATGTCCTTGACCTTAATTGGAACTTTTAGGGTGCTCTAGGGATTTTCATGGAACAAGCCATGACTTTCTGAAAACTAGATTTTCAGAGGCTTCTAATGGAGTTGGTCTCACTTAATTTGAAGGTTCCTAGCTAAAGATATGAGCTAAACAATTTCAGAGAAAATTCTGAAAATGTTTCTGAGCATTTTCTATTTTCTCTGGAACAGTTTCATTAATCACACCATTAGGTAGATCAAAAAGCTCAAATGGACCTGAAATTGTTATGGTAGTTCAGGGATATTTTGGTGAACAGCCCAGAAAAATTTCAGAATTTTCCTCCAAGGGATTCTCCAGATAAAATTCCACACAGTTTAAATTTTGAGGAATTAATTCTGGAGAATTAAGGATTTTCATGAAGTGAAACTTGTTTTGCTGGAAAGTGCTCAGAGAGCTGAATCCAACAAAATTTGGTCACTTGATTTGGAGCTTCCTAGCCAAAGTTATGAGGATTTGAAGTTTGAACTAAAACTGAAAATTGGGGAAAAGTTTAAATCTGCTGGTGGGCCACGGGGACACGTGTTGTGTGCTGAGGCGTTGGCACACCGGGGTCTACGGAGTATTTTGCGCGCCAGCACACCGGATCCGAGCCGCAGCCCGATCCCGATTTAAAATATGAGCTGCTGACAGCCGGGCCCCGCGTCTTCTTCTCCCCCCCCCCCCCGCCCTCTTTCTCGCGCCCGCGCGCTCCCCCCTCGCGGAGCAGACTGCTGCTCGCCGGACCGGCGCTTCCGGCCGCCGCCCAGCTAGAGAGTCGCTGCCAAAGGGTTTAGGGCATTGAGGAACACGATGGTCAGCTCTGCTTGGGCTGCCGGTGGACGGAACCAGCTCGGCGATGTGCTGCGGCTACTGCTGTGGTTCAGCGCCGTCGCCCAGGGTCTCCAGCCCGCCAATACTTGCACCGATGGGCTCTACACCACCAGCGCAGCTCTAGGAGGATCGGCACAACTTCAGAGTAGCTCGGGAGTGGCCGCAAATACGGTTGCACCGTGCGACCGAATGGGTCCCCGGCGAACCCCCTTAGTAGAGCTTGAATTCTGCCGCTCCGAGGCGTATTCATGCTATGGATGCTAAAGGAGAATTGATCGCCGGCTAATCCAGCATACACGTGCAAAGTTTGATGACTTAAGGAGGAGTAGAGAAGGAGAATTTTAAGGAACTGTACCGGAAGCTCGGGTTGTAGCCGCCGGAGCAAAATCTCGGAGTTCGCCGGCGAGAGCTCACGACGTGGCTTGAGCTTCAGGTGGAAGCAGCGTGGAGTCCGTGCGCTCCTTTTGCCGCCCTTGCTCGGCCGTGAAAGTGGCGGTGGTGCGCTGCCCACGTGAGACCGATCGCCGTTTTTGAACTAAGTCGCGGCGGTCATCGTTGATCACGGGAACAGAGGCCGAAACTCGGTGGTCTAGGTGTCGGGAGAGTGGTGCTGGAGCTCAGGGCTCTGCCTAGAAGCTCGGAGAGGCGAGGGTGCGATTGTTTTCTCTGTTTTCCCGATCAACCGAGAGCTCGGGGGAAAAAGAATGGCGCTACTCGATGTCGCCCGCGAGGATAAGAAGACATCCGGTCTTCGCTCGGCTGAGGCAGTGAGGGTGGTGTGGGGGCACGAGAAGGCCGCCCTGGGCGCCAGCGCGCGAGGTAGGAAGCAGCTGGTGGCGCCGGCTTCTTCTCGGTGGTACACCCGGCAGCTGCTCGGTGGAATTTCCCACCGAGGCTGTGACTTTGTGTGCAAGTCACACCTTTTAGCTCGATGACATGTGGGTCCCACTCTCAATTTTAACCCCTGAACTTAACTCCAATTCACTGTTGTAAACAGTAGTTCCCACAAAGCCCATGGTGATTTGAATTATCTACCCTTGACCATTTGAAATAGTTAGAATTCAAATTGGGTTTGGTTTGAATAAATTTCAGCACCTGTTCAGTTTGAAATTCAAATAAAGTTTGAATTTGCTCCACTTAGCTCATGTCAAGCTCAACTCCAAATGGAGTGAAAATTGGTGTGTGAGCTCACAAAAATGTGCTGAGTAAGAATATGCCTCCCACTTTTGAATTCATGGGGTAAAAACAGTTTGAATTTGAATTTGAGTTCAAACTAACCTCTTTCTAGCTATACCCAAAATGACCTCAAAAAGGTTTTGAATTTGGGTGAAACTTGGCATGGACATTCCTAGCAATGTGTAGGAGTTTTCTAAATGTCCATCCCCTATATGATGTATGTGGGAAATACCACTTTTGAATTTTGTGAGTTTATTCTCTAATGAGCATGTTGATAATGGTTTCTTGCTCTTCAAATGTGTTCATCAACTATATTCAAATGAGGTGTGTGTGTGTGTGTGGTGATGAACACTTTGAATGTGTCAAAAACTGAGGCCTTTACAATATTGATGATGGGTTAGTGGATTGGAACCATTTCATTTATACAGTAATGTAGGTGCTTAATAAGCTAAGGTGATAGGTACTAATTGCGTAGTGCTTTAACCATGATTTCAACCTTTCCTTGTTCTAGCCATGCATGACATAACTTTCCCACACTTGCGGAGTACCTATGGTACTCAAGCTTGCTTTTCGTTGGTTTTAAATTGCTGCTCAGGCCAAGGCAATGATGTGGTGTACGACAATCAAGACTTTGGACCTGAAGAGGGATTCTAGGTTCACAGAGTCCCCCGGGCAATGCCTGTGATGGAGCCCTCAAGACTTTACTTCCGCTGTTTGTTTCTTTACATGTTGTGAACATATCATCGCCCTTCGAGACGCCATGTAAGACCGATTTATATTCGAACACTTGGCTTGTAATATAATGATGCTTCGCTATTTGTCATCACATGTATGAGAGAATGATCCTGGCATACATGTGGGAGTCACTCGGTTGTTCTGCGGTAAAACCGGGTGTGACACGTAATTAGGGAGTATACATTTGGGAGTTATCTTCATACATTCCGCCATTTTATGTGCACATGAAAATTTGTTTTGTCAAATATTTTTATAGCATAGTCCCCTCATAGTATCCAGTCTTTGACTTAGTAACATATGAATTGCATGTGAACCCCTTTATCCCTACCAAGCTCCACAAAAGCCAAAATTAGTTGTAGTGAAAGAAGTGGCAGTTCATGTCAAGGTGATAAATAGAACACATAGAGAGACTAAAGAAATTCTTTTGGGGACAATGGAAATGTCTTTAACATTCATGTAGCAATTTCCATGATATTCAGCAGGATGAGCCTAGGTGAACCGCATTTATACCGTTCCACCTCTCAAACACCTAATATGATGTGGTAGCCACATCAGAAGGTTCTTGGACACATGTATGAGTTAAAATGTTATGTATACAACATTCATACTTTTATCAAAACTATGATATCACTCAAGATCTTCTCGCCTTTACTCAAGGACGAGCAAAGGACTAAGTGTGGGGGAGTTTGTTGGTGGTTCTTAAGTGTCATAATTGACCGTCAATTCACCTCATAAAATGTATAAAATGAGTACACAACATAGTGGTAGGGATTAAATACTAATCGTTTCCACAAGTGTTAGTGTCTATTTGTACGCAGGTGAATTATGCCCCAAAATACTGAGAATTGCAGGGACCAATCCTGAAAACAAGTTTTCAACCAATCAGGAGTCGCCACGTGGCAACAGATGGATTCATAAACCCATTTTCAGGCTTATTCAAAGGAATCCAAAGGCAATTCACATGAGGATGAAAGTAGGGCCCATGTGCCAGTCTCTAGTAGAAATCACATGACGAACGGGACACGTGGGGGGTCCGCCAAACCAGAGGTTCCACTGACTCATTCCCCCCTCAAAATTTGGTCTCCCTCCACGTGTCGACTCGATGTGGCTCCCTGAAGGCGGTGGTGACTGACTCGCACGCATATTCCAGCGGGAACCGACCTAAACTCATGTATAAATAGCCCCCCTCAATCACACGAACCACAAGTTTAAGATTAATACTCCACTCTATAGGCTTAGTGCTGCCTTATACGCTGCCAAGATAGGAGGAGAGTTAAAGCTAGGAGGAGGAGGAGGAGGCTTGGCTTGTCAAGTCCCTCTCCAACACTTGTACCTCTACGGAAGTACTCTCCAAATGAGTACGCTTTTGTGAATTCCATCTAAGTTTTGTTCCTAGATTCAAAATAGTTTATTTCAGTAGTTGTTTGTGGGTTCATTGCTCTATTCAATTAGTTGCTCTAGTCTTAGCTTTGTAGTTGAAAAGATTAGAGTAGTGATTTATAACGTAAGCGAGGTGATTATGTTAGAAATCACCAGTGGATATCTCATAGACCCATGGATGGAAGAGGTAGGCTGCAGCACCCTCATTTTCATCGTCATGCATTGCATTCATTTTCATGTAGAGATCATTTACAAAAAGAAAAAAGAAGATAAAGAAACATATATAGTATAGCAAATAACTAAATAGATAAAAGAATATAAACACAAAAGAGAAGAAGAAAAAGAAAAGAAAAAGATACCCCCTGCCACCTCCCTCTTAGCTAAGATTCTACCTCCTTGGCAGCACCTCTCCACCTATAAATAATACCCCAACCCCTGTCCGCTGCCCCCTGCCCAAAGAAAGACCTCTGTCACTCTGCTGCCCTGCTGCACCCTGCCAAGAGAAGAAGCTTTGGCCGCAGCCCTGCCCTGCCCTAGGCACCGCCCTTGCGACCAAGAAAACCCCAGCCGCCTACATTGATCACAAGAGAAGGCCTAGCTGCTTCCACCGAAAGGATGAAAAGCCAGCCACAAAGAAGAAGAAGAAGGAGGAGGGAACATGAGGAAGAGAAGGCAGGAGCCGTCGTTCTTCGTTGCTACGTCGCTGCTGTCATCTCCGACCACGCTACGTCACATCACATGACCATTGAGCTGCTGCCCTAGGTAGGTCCTTCTCTGGTTCAGATTTTGATAACGGGTTGATCTACTACCCCGAGTTAAAACATATCCGCACCTAATTGGTTTCCAGCAGCACCGATCATCACAAAACCCCTCCTAAAATCTACTCAAACTCGCATGAGCATATGTAAACTGGTTAGTATAGGTTGCATCATAAATTTGCATGCATCCGCATCATCACATATTGATTAACATGTGTGCATTGTATTGATTGATTGTATTGTATTGTCTTGTATGTGCGTGATCATGAGTCGAAGGACGCACTCAAGAGGTTGTTTACGAGGATCTCTAGCACCAAGACTTTGAAGCGCTTGAGCAACCCACCCCATTGGAGCAAGGCAATTGCCCCTTGAACATATTGATTCAGTGGTTTTAAAGGTTTTGTTTGCAAAAAGCTGCATGCTTTGTCAACTTGATGGGAAACCCTTTTCGTAGGAGTTTACTAGTATTGCTTGCCACCCCTTGTCGCCAGGAACATGCTGTGTCGGGTATGGGTGTTGCTTTCTCTTTTGCGCCACATCGCTTTAAGGGGTTATGGAAAACTGAAATGAACTTGCTTAAACTACTATAATAATGATGATTAATGATGATGAGGCAATGATGATTTTTAGCAACATGGAACCTAGGTGATCTAGGCAAGCATGGTTTGCGGCTGTGTTGGCGTTTTGGATTTCCGACTAGTAATCGAATGTACCGCACGTTCTACCTCAAGGTGGCCTAGCTAAGAACAAGAAAAGATTATCCTGGTTTGAGAAGAATGCCCTAATTCCAGCCGTGGTGTCTCGCTTGTTCTTACAGAAGAATGGGGGTGGTTCTTACAATTGCGAGAGCCTGTCCTCAAGGGGTCAACACTCGATAGGTCCCTCTATTTATACTCTCTCTCTTTTTTCTCTATTGGCGTCCGTTTTACGGAGTGGAAATAAGTCATGGGTACAGTGATGTCTTGTCTTGTCGTACGCTCGGCAGGACCCTTGATGAAGTCGCCATATTCATAGCCTGTAGCTATGCCTGCTCCCGTCCCGTCGTTCGGGTAGACCATACCGAGGCGCATGCACGTCCTGCGCTCCACTCCTCTTCGATTCTGTCGGAGGTGACGTGTATTCAATGTCGTCACCAAGGAAATCACTCGAGTGCCTTTCCACCTAACCATGGTGGTGCCTGCCCCGCATTGAAAGCCACATGCTTATTTCCTACCAGAGGCCAGGCTTGGGCCTTCCTTTGAGGCTTTCCCTTCATCTGCCTCCAAAGGATTCCAGAGATTGGCCAGGGGTCCTTGTCATGTTCGTTCTGCCTTCTCCCAAGCTCGGGCTCAGGCCCAATCCGTTGTTCTTCGTGGGATATCCTTCTGCTTCTTGTTCGGTGGTCCGGGCTGCTGGGCGGTGGATTTGTGACCTGGTGCTCAGGGACCTGTCTGGGGTCGAGCTCTCTGGTCAGCTGGTCAGGGCGCTTGGCAAAGTGGATGGTCAATGGTGGGATGTTGGAGAAGCCGGGGCTTTCTGTGGGGCCTGAGTGGCGCTAGGGGCAGTGCTGTCTCACTACCCTGCCCTCTATCTTGAGCTTCTTCGTGGTTTTCGCGAGCCGGCTATGGATTCTGAAGGGACTAGGGATGCGATAGCTCCGGCTGCGCTCTCCTTGGTCGAGCTCGTCCTAGAAGAGGTGATCAAGGGTGAGGCGGATAAGAAGCAGAGGAGGAGTGATCACCCCTTGTAGTTAGGACTCCCTCCTGGGTTTCTGCTTTACCCTTGTAATTTATGGAGAACACGATTTCTCCTTTTTGGTGGAATTAAAAAAGCTTCCATTGTCTTGGTCGAGAATTGGAGGATTATATATATATATATTGAAGGTCGTGTTTGGGTTTCTAGTGAATGGGTAGCCCCCGAGCACCGTGCGAGGGTTGGTCCGTTCCTTCCGTAGCGCGGTGCTTCTAACGTTTTGTGTGGTGCCGAGGGTCAGATCCGGTTTCGGTGTGAGGAGGAATGATGCCAGACCGTAAAGTGCACGGAACATAAAAGAGAGATAAGCTCTGGTGTCTATATATTAATTCCTCCCGACTTGGGGACTTACATATACAACTAATGGCACCTAGACAACACTCTTCAGTTGTCGGGTGGTGCGGATGTTGTTCGTGCGGCCTTTGCCGAGCCCATGGGGTGAACTTTGACCATCCTCGTGTCCTTTGGGGGACCCATGGATGGTTGGTCGGGGGAGGTTCTTGCCACCACTCGATGGGTCATGCCAGGTGCTGCCACTGTGGTTGCCGCTGTGACCTGTTTGCAACCATGTTGCTTGAACAGCAGGGCATGCAAGACCTTTGCCTCCACTGTGATGACTCCTTGGGGCCAGGCATCATCAATTTGAGGTACATGTTTGGAATGGCCAGAAACTTTGCATTGGCCAGCCTTCCCATGATGGCGTGATAAGTGTCATCAAAATCTGAGACTTTGAAGGTGAGGGTCTCCGTGTGGAAGTTGGACTTGTCCCCAAAAGTGACTAAGAGGTCAATCTTCCCCAACGGCAAGGCCTGTTGGTTGGGGATGACACCATGGAATGGAGCTCGAGTCGGACGAAGTCTCGTGCTTGGGATCCCAAGAATGTCGAGGGTACCAACATAAAGTATGTTGAGACCACTTCTTCCATTCATTAGAACCCTGGTCAGGCGTTTTGGGCCTATTATGACCGGGTCCACAACCAGGGGGAAGCGCCCGGGTTGTAGAATAAGGTCATGGTGACCGCTTCGAACCACTGTAAGAAGGTTGGGATGGCGGAAGGGACGTTACTGACCTCTAGGGTTGTCAGCTTCGGCCTACAGCAGCTCTCGTAGGCTTGACTCCCTCTGAAGATCATGAGGCAGCTCTCCGGCGTGGGGAAGCTCAGCTCGTCAAGCTCAGGGCTCTTCTCGGCAGGCCTCTTGTCTTTGTTTCCCGCTGCGTCTATCTCTGCACTGATGAAGCGTTTCAGCAGGGAGAATTTTTTGAGGGCGTGCCTTACCGGGTAGTTGTGGTTGGTGCACGGCTTCTCGAGAAGCTTCTCGAAGTAGTCCGTCTACACAGCGGCTGGTCTCTTGCATTTGCGGTGTTTGACTGCCGTGACGAGGTACGAACAGCTGTTGGCCGGGTATTGCCACCTGCTGTCGTTCACCTGCCTCCTCTTGTCAGCCTTGCGCAGTAGCTCTTTGCTCCCCACGTCAGGGTTCTTCAGCATTCGCTTGTCAAAGATGGCCACGACCGCCTCCTTGCTGGATGTGTGGTTCGTAGCGATGCTGAGGAGATCCCTCGTGCTTCTTTGCTTGACGCAGCCAATCCTGTGTACGAGGGACTCGCAGGTCATCCCTGACAGAAAGGCGACAACAACGTCAGCGTCGACAACGTCAGGGAGCTCGTTGCACTTCTTTGAGAAGCGCCGGATGAATTGCCGCAGGGTCTCATCTGGCCTCTAACAGCAATCCTTCAGGTTCTAGTAGTTGCATGGACGTGCGTAGGTTCCTTGGAAGTTGCCGATGAATGTTGCCCTGAGCTCGGCCTAGTTTTGGATGCTGTCGGGTGGAAGGTATTCGAGCCATGCGTGCACTGGCTCGGCTAGATAGATAGGGAGGTATTGGATCTTGAAGTCAGTATCCTCCATTCCACCGGCCCTGCAGGTGAATCGGTAATCCTCCAACCATACGGCAGGGTTGGTTCCCCCATCGTACTTCTCAATGTTGGTCAGGGCCCGGAACCATTCCGAAAAAGGAGCACTGCATATCCTCTTTCCGAAGGCTTTGGGCCCAGGGGGCCATGGCTCAGGCTCTGTCCTCTTCCGTGGACATGATAACTGTCCTGGTGATGCCGTTGGGCCGAGAGATGGGGGATGAGTCTTGGGGCCTTCCCGAGGTCACCACCTGGCTTCAAGAGTCCGGCAAAGGTTGCAAGCCCCCACGCGCTCACGCAACGAGTTGCGCAAGGGGGTCAACAACCCAGCCCTTTCTGGTCAGGGTGCCTGGTTCGACGTGTGGGTTTCGGCGTGGTTCATTCCACACCTGTCAGGCCTTCGGCTTTGGCTGGGGCTGATGAGCCTTGGCCTCGGGCGAGGGAGCTTTCAGTCTGCCGAGCGGCGGCTGAGGCCAAAATCACCTGAAGGTCTAGGTGAGCCCTCCAAGTTTCGAGGTCGGTGGGCTCAGGCTTGCCGTGCAGTATAGCTGTGGCGGCCACCACGTTTTGGTTGGCCATTTGAAAACGTGGGGCCCAGCAGTCATTGATGATGTCAGCCTGGACCTGTCGGGCATGGAGGCGTTCCGCGTTCAAACCCGAGCCGGGGCTGGGTCGCACCTGGTGGGCCCTCGAAATGACGTGCCGCACCACGGCTGTTCGGCCAGCTCGCGGTGCCGTGCCTCCGATGGCTCGGGGTCGCCTCGAGGGCTCGCTCTGGTCAGCGTTAGCTGTTTCGGCGACATGGCACTCACGGGAGGGGTGTTCGCCGCCTTTGGAGTCGTCGTCGGAGCTGGGGTCGATCTCCAGGATATGCTGAAGGGACGTTGGGCCGTGTTTGATCATCCCCGTAAAGATTGACATCGGAGCCTCGTATGCGGCACCCAAGTTGTTGGAGAGTTGGAGGGTGCCGAAGATGCTGGTAAACAAATCCAGGCTTCCGAAGCAAAGGGTCAGGTAGGTGACGGCGAAGCAGGACTCCCCGTCGTCACCCACAGAGGCGGTGAACTCGAAGTTGCCAAAAGACATTGTCACACATGGGCGATCTCTGGCGAGGTCGGCAAGATGGACTTTCCCCGCCTCCTCGAGGGCCACACCTTGCCACCCCTACCTTTTTGGACCCGAGGAACTCATCCCCGTGGTCAGTCAGGTCTCTAGGCGGCCGGAAACCCCTCGGTGACGAGCCGCTGTTATGGCTAAACTCCGGCAATGTCTCCTGGCCTCTACCAAGACCCACCTCGAGAAATCCTTGGCCCTACAGCTCCGTGGTGAACTACTGAGCACGGACATGGTGCTAGCTCACCGTGGAAACGGTCGTACTTATGTGTTCACCGTCAACCTAGGCCTGATATCGACGGCGACTTGAAAACTCGACAACCAGAGCCTATACTCGAAGTTGCCGAAAGACATTGTCACACTGGGTGCGAGGGGCGATCGTGGGGAAGCCAGCGAGGTGGTGAATGAAAAAACAGAACGTGCGGCAGTCCCCCTACCTTGCGCGCCAACTGTTGGCATTTCAGATTTCCCACTAGTAATTGAATGTACCGCACGTTCTACCTCGAGGTGGCCTAGCTAAGAACACGAAAGGATTATCCTGGTTCGGGCAAAATACCCTACGTCCAGCCGGGGTGTTTTTCTTGTTCTTACTCAAGAAATGGGGTGCTTCTTACAAGTGTGAGAGCATGTCCCCCACGGGTCGACCGGTGCCTCTATATATACTCTCTCTTTCGCACTATTGGCGTCCGTACTACAGAGTGGAAATAAGTCATGGGTACAGTGACGGCCTGTATTGTGGTACGCTCAGCAGGACACTTGTGACGGACCGGAATCCGTACGCCCAGGATCTCAGAGGGTGGTGCCGCACAAAGGAAAACATGTATTACATAGAAAAACAACTGAATATGTGCAAAGTAGTACAAGCCTTCAGTTTACATCTAGATACAGAGTCTACAACTGCGGAAGCTAAATTTTTACAACTCACGCCCACCTAACTAGCAAAAGTCGGTTGTCCAGCCCTATGGACAACCCACACTAGCTCCACTCCTCAGCTCAGCGCGGCGTGTACGGCTCCCACTCAGCCGTGGTCCCCGACGGAGGGTAGCCCTCGCCGGTGGACTCGTACCCCGAGTCTGTGGGGTAATCCTCACCTGCAAACACTCATAGCAGCAATCGTGAGCTCGATGGCTCAGCAAGTCTTAACCGACTCACCTTCACATGAAACTCTATATGCAGGTCATAACAAACATAGGATAGCCCATTGCAGCAAAGGACACGCCTACAAGTTCATCCTTAATTCATCTTTTTTGCCACAAGTTAGCGGTTCATGAATCTGAAATTTAGTAAGCGATATTTGATGGCACACATGTATCAATACAATTTATACATATCAGCAGAATTTAATCACAATATGCCATACTTTAGCTACGTCACGACACAGTGAACAAGCGGTACTCATAACCGCGAGGGACGGCGAATCGACTCGATATACACCTGCAGGGATACCCGAATAGCACGTCACGTACGCCCACCCGTGGAGCTTCGCAGCACGCTCACTCGATGCCGTACGGGACAACCTTTCACACAACAGGCCAAATGTCAAACCGGTCGCACCCAAACAGACAGGAGGTTCCCTGCACGGAGCATCTCTCTATGCCCGTTAGTGGATTTCCTTCTTGCTGCCCTCAACCTACACCTATAAATCGGTACGTTATGCCTCGATGCCTGGAGGTATAGGTTACATAATTTTATCTGACCCCATATATCCGATATGCCTTTGGTACATTCAAACTGTGGCGGACCAAGATCCACTCATCCAGGATCGCAGAGGGTGGTGCCGCATGATGCGACACCCGACAGCACACATCATAAGACCATATTGTATTACATAGAAAACAAACTGAAATGTACAAAGTAGTACAATACTTCAGTTATGAGTAGTGTTTATATTACAGAAGCGGAAACTATGTTTGTACAACTCACGCCCCTCTATCTAGCAAAAGTCGGTTGCCCAGCCCTAGGGCAACCCACACTAGCTGCACTCCTCCAGCTCAGCACTGCATGTACGGCTCCCACTCAGCCGTGGTCCCTGACGGAGGGTAACCCTCGCCGGTGGACTCGTAACCTGAGTCCGTGGGGTAGTCATCACCTGAAAAACACTTAAGCAGCAACCATGAGCACGATGGCTCAACAAGACTTAACCGACTTACCTAGGCATGAAACTCTACATGTAGTGTACTATGAACATGGGGCGGTAAAATTGCAGCAAACGGACACGCCTACAAGTTCATCCTTATATCCTCTTTTAGCCACAAGTTAACAGGTCATGAATCTAAAATTTAGTAAGCAATATTTGGTGGCACACAAGTAGCAATACAATTTTATCATAACAGCAATATTGAATCATCACATTTCATATATTAACCTACGTCACGACTCAGTGACCAAGTGGTACTCTTCACCGCGAGGGACGGTGAATCAACTCGATATACACCTACAGGGATACCCGAAGAGAACGTCACGTACGGCCACCCGTGGAGCTGCACAGCACGCTCACTCGATGTCGTACGGGACAACCTTTCACCCAACAGCCCAAACATCGAACCGGTCGCACCGAAACAGACAGGAGGTTCCCTACACGGAGCATGTCTCTATGCCTGTTAGCAGATTTCCACCTTGCTGCCCTAAACCTACACCTATAAATCGGTGTGCTATGCCTCGACGCCCGGAGGTTTAGGTTACATTGGTTTATTGGGGCCCATATATCCGATATGCCTTCGGTACGTTCAAACTTGATCAGCGTGGGCCGCACACGAATCGGTCCTCAATAGACACGGACAGGGCTGCGCACACAAGACTTCCTCTTGCTACGCCCTAACCCCTGCCTAGTCTCATTTTCATTACTAAAGTGATCTCACATCGCTCGAACCAATCCCGTGTGTCCCAAGCCTAACTCGCGAGTAGATTCCAACTACTCGATTTGTACCTAAGTTCTATGAATCATTAAGCATAGCCTGTCTACTCGAGGTTTTAGACACTACCCTCACTCTTATATGAAAAATTCTGGTTATGCACTGGGGTGTAATCCATCCTACACCTAATGCACATCCATACCACATACTAATTATTCATAAAGCAAAACTTTGTAAAATTGGTTAATCTAAACCGGGCCTTGCCTTGTTGCTGCTGGTCAGTGGTTAGGGATTCGTCCAGAAGAAGGAAGTCGAACACTTCCGGAGTTTCCTCGCCTTCAGCGACTACACGTAAACGATATACTATATGTCAATTTAAATGCAATGTTTAGAACTGAATAAGTAATTACCATAACTCTAGCTAGCCCTCCCTCTTGGCTCTGAAATTTTTATGGTGGCTTGGTAGGGTCCTAACCAGAGTCTTGACCAAGTTTCATTTGAAACAAAGTTCATTTGAGCTTTGTACAAATAAAAGCCTATTTGGTAAATATTAGAGCCTCTAAGGAATTCCAGTGATTTTCATGGCTTCAACCATTACTTTATTGAAACTAGAATTTGAGATGGTTGTAACGGTATTGATTTCATGTCATTTGAAGAATTCTAGATGAAGTTATGCCCTAAACAAGATTTGAGAAAATCTGAAAAATGTTTCTGTACATTTTTCTATTTTCTCAGGGAATCTTATTTAATCACACCATTAGGGGGACTAAATGAATCTGGATAGGTTTGAAAATGTTACTGTGACTCAAGGATTTTCCAATGAACCTCAGTCAAATTTCATAATTTTTCATAAAGTAATTCTCAAGATAAAATTCCCGACAGTTTAAACTTTAGGGAATTAATTCTGGAAATCTATTAAATTTAATGAGCTGAAATTTGTGTTGCTGGAAAGTACTAAAAAATCTGAGTTCAGCAAAATTTGGTTCACTAAATTTGGAGCTTCCTAGCAGAAATTATGTGCATTTGAAGTTTGAACTAAACTGAAAATTCAAATAAAGTTTAAACCCTGCGGGCGGGTCCCACACCGCGCGCGCGCCTAAATCCGCGGCGGCAATCTCTGGCGAGGTTGGCAAGAAGGACTTTCCCCGCCTCCTCGAGGGCCACACCTTGCCACCTCTACCTTTTGGACCCGAGGAACTCATCCCCGTGGTCAGTCAGGTCTCTGGGCGGCCGGAAACCCCTCGGCGACTAGCCGCTGTTACGGCTCAACTCCGGCGATGTCTCCTGGCCCCTACCGAGACCCACCTCGAGAAATCCTTGGCCCTACAGATCCGTGGTGAACTACTGAGCACGGACATGGTGCTAGCTCACCGTGGAAACGATCGTACTTATGTGTTCACCGTCGACCTAGGCCCGATATCGACGGCGACTTGAAAAACTCAACAACCAGAACCTATACTCGACGGTTTCTTGTACTTTTTGATCCTGATTGGCCGTGGGACGGTGTAGATCATGTGTACAGCTCGGTATACCCGGTGATGAACTAATACCCGTGAATTTCAGAATTTGGAGTGGCTCGGTCCTAAGAACACCGAAACTTTCCCCGGGGAAATTCTCCCACGACAGCGCATGAAATAACGAGCGGTTTGGAATAGCAGGACAAGCACCTTACGGCGGTGGTTTATTGTGTTGATCATCAGGCACGACAAGTCCTGTATCGCCCGGACGTCGGCGAGCAGGGAGATGCGAGCTCGGAGGCACTTTGCTTCGGTTGTGGGGGCGAAAGTGAACCGTGTGAGGGGAGAAACGGGACACGGCAGGAGCACACGTTTTATCCCTTTGGTCAGTGATGTTTTCCCCCCACCGAGCAGGAGCTGTCCTGGCTGAGGCGGTCGGACGCCGACGTCGGGAGCTGGCGGTGCATGCTCTCAACTGAGTGAAAAAAATCAACCCGAGAATGCTTCTGTGTTAAGGCTGCTGACGAGTGGGACCCTCCCCTCTAATTCTTTTTCTGATTTTCATTTCTGTTTTCACTGAAAAGATCCCAGCTACTAACAATTGAATGAAAGACTTAGCCCCAAAGTCATGGTTTGAATTAGATTTTCCCAATTTGTAATTGGTTTGGCTAAATTTGCTGCACATTTGAACTGAAATTCAAATTCAGTTTTGAATTATTGCAAATTTAGCTCCCGACAAGATGAACTCCAATGAGGATGAAAATTGGTGGACTAACTCAGAAAAATTTGCTGAGTTTGAACATGAAGCTAACTTTTGAATTCAAGTGATGAAAGTTGCTACAACTTGAATTTGCGTTCAAATTGGCCCATTTTACAAATGTCTCCAAAAGTGACTCAAAAAGTATTGGATTTGCATGAAATTTGGCCTGAGCCTTCCCAAGACTATTTAGGGTCTATGGGTGAGCTAAACCTTTCATGCTTATGCATAGAAATCCTACTTTTTTGAAGTTAGGGCTTTCCCCTCTAATCACCCTTTTGATGGTGGTTACTTGCTCTTCACAAGTGTTCATGAGATATCCATTACAAGAGTGGTGGTGTTGTGAGGTGATGAAATGAACACTTATGCAATTACCTTTCTTGGGCTTTTACACCCCTCCCCCCTTAAAAAGAATCTCGTCCGGAGATTACAAAAGAATAGGCCGCGATGTAATAGAAACTCACCCGAGCTGAGACGCCATGAAATCCGGGTAGTTTGAGCGAAGAAATTCCTCGCTCTCCCACGTTGCTTCTTCAGCGGTGTGGTTGCCACAGTATCTTGTAGAACCACAACGTTCGGCTACGTGTGGTCTGAGCCTTCTTATCAATAATTGCCACCAGATATTCATCATACGTCAAATCCGGTTGCAGCTCGCCGATGTCCTCAGTGGGAACAGCAGCCGTATGCTTCAGACATTTTCACAGTTGTGAAACATGGAAAACGTCGTGAACACCAGCAAGAGATGCCGGCAGTTCCAGTCTATATGCCACTGGTCCACACTTCTCGGTGATGGCATAGGGTCCAATGAATCGGGGAGCGAGTTTCCCCTTCACGCCGAATCGGTGCACGCCCTTCATCGGAGATACACGGAGATACACGTGTTCCCTGACATCAAAGTGCAGCGGCCTACGCCTCTTATAGCGTAGCTTTTCTGCCGGGATTGAGCTGCCTTCAAGTTGGCTTGAATCGTCCAAACGTGCTCTTCGGCGTCGTTCACCACATCAACCCCGACTATGACCCTTTCACCGGACTCGCACCAGTTTAATGGGGTGCGGCATTTACGACCGTAGAGAGCTTCATAGGGTGCCATCTTGATACTCGCTTGATAGCCATTGTTGTACGAGAATTCCGCCAACGGTAGATGATCATCCCAGTTTCTACCATGGTGGATGGCACACGCTCTCAGCATGTCTTCTAGTACCTGGTTCACCCTCTCAGTCTGCCCATCTATCTGAGGGTGATAGGCGGAGCTTCTAATCAGCTTAGTACCCAAAGCAGCGTGCAACTGCTCCCAGAAATGAGATACAAATAGTGCCCCTCGGTCTGAGACTATGGTCTTGGGTACTCCATGCAAGCATAGGATTCTTGCAATATACAACTCCGCATATCTGTTGGCATGGAAATACGTATGCACTGGAATGAAGTGGGCTGACTTGGTCAATTTATCAACGATTACCCAAATGGAATCATGCTTATTGGAAGTCAGGGGTAACCCCACAATAAAATCCATGCTCACATCTTCCCACTTCCACGCTGGGATTTTCACGGGTTGCAGCAGCCCTGATTTCCTCATATGATCAGCTTTCACTCGTGTACACGTATCACACTTGGATACGTACTTCGCCACTTCCCGCTTCATCCGTGTCCACCAAAATTTCTTTTTCAAATCTTGGTACATTTTGTTGCTGTCCGGATGAATAGAAAACTTAGACAAGTGAGCTTCATCAAGAATCTTCTTTCTCAGCTCTATATTCCGGGGTACGACTATGCGGTCATTGAACCACAGCGTCCCCTCATTATCTTTCCGGAAACATTTGATTTCCCCGTTGTCTATCCGTCTCCGGAGATGTGCCATGACCCTGTCAACTTTCGGAGCTGCAATGATCTCCTCCCTAATGGTAGGGATGAGGGCAAGGTTGTAGAGCGATCCATAAGGAACGAAGTATAAACTCGGCCCTTCCTCCTCCACCGGTGTAATGGTGAGGTTATGGAAATGTAATTTCTGACTCAGCGCATCGGCAACCACATTCGTCTTGTCGGGGTGGTAATAAATCTCAATCTCATAATCTTTGATTAGTTCTAACCACCTCCTTTGCCTCATATTCAGATCCTTCTCGGTGAAAATATACTTCAGGCTCTTGTGGTCGATGTATAGATGAACCAAATTTCCCAGGAGATAGTGCCTCCACATTTTCAGCGCCAAAACCACTGCAGAGAGCTCAAGATCATTAGTCAGATAGTGCTGCTCATGTTTTCGAAGTTGACGTGAGCCATACGCGAACACACGTCCTTCCTGCATCAACACGCAGCCGAGCCCGATTCCCGACGCATCACAATACACGTCGAAGGGCTTGGTTGTATCCGGTTGAGCTAAGACCGGGGCTGTTGTGAGATGCTTCACCAATGCTTGGAACGCTCCTTCACATGCCGCGTTCCAAACATATTTTGTTCCCTTCTTTAATAATTCTGTCATCGGCTTAGCAAGCTTGGAGAAGCTTGGAATGAATCTCCGGTAGTATCCCGCTAAGCCGAGGAAGCTTCTGACTTCGTGGACAGAAGTGGGAGCTTTCCATTTCAGCACTTGTTCAATTTTGCTTGGATCAACCGCAATGCCTTCCGCATAGATGATATGTCCCAAAAATGGCACTTGGCTGATCCAAAACTCACATTTGCTGAACTTGGCGTATAACTTACGGTCTCGCAATCGTTAAAGAACGATCCTCAAGTGTTCGGCGTGTTCTGCTTCTGTCTTGGAGTAAACCAAGATATCATCAATGAACACCACAACGAACTTGTCCAGCTCTGGCATGAACACCGAGTTCATGAGATAGATGAAATGTGCCGCGGCATTGGTGAGACCAAAAGACATGACGAGATATACGTATAAGCCATATCTCGTCGAGAAGGCCGTCTTCGGGATATCCTTCGCCCGTATCTTTATTTGATGATACCCGGAGCGAAGGTCCATCTTGGAGAACACACTTGCACCCACAAGCTGATCAAACAGGATGTTAATGCGGGGCAGTGGGTATTTGTTCTTGATGGTGACGGCGTTGAGCGGCCGGTAATCCACACACAGCCTCAAGGTTTCATCCTTCTTCTTAACAAACAGTGCCAAGCATCCCCAAGGCGAGGAACTTGGTCTAATGAAACCTTTGCTTCACAGATCATTGAGCTGCTCTTTCAATTCAGCCAGCTCCTTCAGAGCCATTTTGTAGGGTCTACTTGAGATGGGAGTCGTCCCGGGTGCAAGCTCAATCTTGAACTCGACATCCCGCTCAGGTGGCATGCCCGGAAGATCATCCGGAAACACGTCGGGGTACTCCCGGACTACGGGGATGTCCTCTAACTTGAGAGCCTCAGTATTATTAATTGCTGAAACTTCCCGGACAGGATTGTAACACCATGGAATGCGGACGGTGGAATGGAGAATTCAAATGAACCGTCTGTGTCCGAGTGTCCAGGACAGCGCCATGGTAGCGTAACCATGACATCCCCAAGATTGCATCAATCTTTTGCCCCGTAAGGATTATCAAGGTGGTAGGATATATCTTCCCACCTAAGCATAGAGGTGCTTTTGGAATCATCATATTTGCTGAAATCTTCCCTCCCGGTGAGCAGATCATATATGAGCAGTCGGTTGGGAAGACTTGCATTTGATGTTAGTCACATAGGATGCACTTATGAAACTGTGGGTTGCACCCGAATCAAATAATATGATGATTGCTTGAACGTTGAGAGTGAACGTACCCGCCAGCATGTTGTCTCCCTCTGGGGCGTCCTCATTGTCGAGGTTGCGAACGCCCCCAGTTCGCTGACCAACCTTCTTGACCGGAGGTCGGCCTCGAGCTCCACCCTGGAACTGGGCTTGCCCGCTGCTCTGCTGCCCCTGAGGACAGTCGTTCGAGAAATGGCCCGCCTGGCCACACGTAAAGCAGGTGTAGCGAGGCGGTCCTCCGCTGATCGGCGGATGGAAACCCGGGGCGCGTTGTGGCGGTGAAAACGCCCGGGGTACCATCTGCTGCTGTTGTTGCGGTCGCGGTGGTGGCATCGGTGGTCGGAATGGGGTGGCTGAAACGAACGTCCCCCAAACTGCTGAGATCGCCGGTGGATGCCACTGCTGACCGGATGGTGTCCGATACACCATGCGGTATTTCTGGGGAGCTCCACCCCCACTGCTGGGTGGAGTGCTGCGCTTTCGCTGCTCAGCCGCCAATTCTTTCTGAGGGTCTTCTTGCATGATTGCGGCATTAACGAGATCGTTGAAGGTACCACGATAGCTTTGGACGAGATGCGTCTTCATCTTGGGGTGTAACCCCTGATAGAAGTGCTCCCGCTTCTTCTCCTCGGTGGAGACGTAATCCAACGCATATTGCGCCAGATGGTTGAAAGCACGGGAGTATTCATGGGCACTCCTCCCGCCCTGCTTCAGCTCCAAGAACTCTTGGAACTTCCGTTTCATTATCCCAGGAGGAATATGGTAGGCGCGGAATGCCTCCCGGAATTCTTCCCACTCCATGGCATGGCCAGCCGGCAGTGAGGCGACATAGTTCACCCACCACGCACCAGCGGCACCGTGAAGCTGCTGCGCCGCAAACAGAGTCTTCTGCCGCTCCGTACATTGGAGCAGCCCGAACTTGGACTCAACTGTCCGCAGCCAGTTGTCGGCCTCCAGGGGTTCTGCTGCTTCCGTGAACACAGGAGGGTGTGTACTCATAAAATTCGAGTACGTCACAACATGGGGCTCACGAGGCCCCCTCTCTTGACGCCCCCCCCTGCCTGGGACGTATTATGCACGATCGTGCGGAGCAGGTCGGTCTGCTCCCCACGATTACCCACCAGGGCCGCGATCACATCGGCTAGTGTAAGCGGAGGCGGAGGTGGTGGTTGTTGCTGCGGGGTGCTGTCGTAGGCACGTGGCTGGGAGTCATCACCCCCCTGCTTGCTAGAGCCACCAATCTCATGCGTGGTCCAAGTGCGAACCATCTGCAACCATACGACAATAAACATCAGTCCCGCAACATACCTCATGCAGTCCAATAAAATAGGTATAAAACATAATGACAGTAAAACATGCGATACATCTTGTATGCAGATAATGTAATAACTTTGCACAAGCTACACCATTACCAGACCAAATACAAGCTAGATAAATCCAACTTGACGGACTTCCTCTTTGGAAGCTCATCACAACTAAGTTTCGTCACTACGAGACGTTAAAATCGCTTTGTCATCACGTAAACTACCCTTTTATCTTCAATACGACACAAACATGGTCTCTAGCAAAAGAAACTTGAGTAAGACATATACTCAAATCTTTCACTAGTTGAATATAACCACTCATGAGTATGTTCTACCTCATTGGAAGTACTTAAACCCCCTAGGGTACAACAATCCCTCAAATGAGTTCAACTGTCATCCCTCTGTTCGAATGACCAGTTGCTACCTATTCCAGATTTTGACCCGCTGATGTGCATTTTCATGACTCGAGCTGAATACCAAAGTTAAAGTTAACTTCAGTATCTTTTCAACGAGTACTTATTTGCCCTCAGATCAGCTTTGGTTTAAAAGTTATGGTAATTCAAAGTCAAAAGAATTTCTGGAAGAATTTCAACAGCACCACCTTTGGAAGTTGCTGTTTTCAACTCTGGTTTCCACTGAGTTCTGTGCTGAAATTTCAGAAAATTTGAATTACAAAGATGTAACACATCTCCTACCCTTTCCAAAGATGTATGATATGAAAATTTTATATTTTTCTACAGGAAGTTATGCTTGAAAAACAGAACAGTCCAGAGAGTGTTTTGAAGCTGTCCTGGTTCTGGACAGTTTACAATCATCTGGAATTTCAGCCAGTTTAAGTTGTGACTTAGCTCTGGATGTCTACAACATAGTTGTATACTATTTAAACACCTTTCCAGAACTATATCCCACACCTCCATTGGATAAATAATCTGTTAGTTATGCTCTGTCAAAATTCAGTAAACTTGCTGCTCAAAAGAGAGCACTCTGTTTTTCAATCCTTTGGAACTACACTGATCCACTATCAAATTTTTCTACCCGACCAGGGTCCTAAATGTTGAAACTTGGTGATTTTATTTCTTTGTTATCATTATTTTTCATGCACATGCCTATGATATGTCGGTACTACGTTCCTCACAAAAAGAAAATCCTAGCCAGATTATACCAGCATATACGTCTCAATTGTGGCACTAAACGGCCTCTTGCACACGTTTACTACACGGGATACATACGTGGTTAGTACCTGCAGAAAAACACACAATAATGATGCACTCAAAGGTTATTTTCATTTGAGGCAGGTCCATATTTGAAAGTAAATACAAACGCCCGTATCATTGTCATACGGCCGTCCTTGAGTTAAGCCACGTCTCAAGGTACGTGATCGTGTTTTGACACCACACGACGGGGAACCCGAGTAGAGCACGAATGGGTCGTAAAGGTTGGGAATTTTATTACCCCAACAGATACCACCTACTTCCCTGCAGGGCACGCCGATGGCAGGCGCTGCGTATGTCCTCCTGGCTATTTCCAGACGAACACACTATCGCGTTACTAACCACACGATGGGGTCTCCACTTACTTGCCTAATGCAAGCTAGGGATCAGCGTTTAATGAACACAGGTACATGAAGAGTCCAAGAGTCTCATATTGACGTCTCACACCAAGCTGAACCGAAATTACCACGTTCCTCGTCAGGGGAGCTAACCGAAATTGAACCGCTTTCGGTGGCGTTCCTTACCATTCTTACCTGAGCGTAGGTGCGTCGTTACAAAATCGAATTCAGAATTATAACTGTAGGATCAAAGAGCACGTGAAAAGCTACCAGAGGGGGGGTGAATGGTAGATTAAAACTTTTCGCAGCGGAAACAACAAAAACCCCTCAGCAAAAAATCAATCGGTTAAAGAAACCGTGTGTGAAAGTGTTTTCAAACGTGTTCAACCGTGACAAATCAAGTAGAGAGGTATAGAATCAAGTCACGGATCTAATGCAACAAGAATCACTTGAAAACACGAAGTAAAACTTGAGATACGATCAAAACATTAAACAAAGATCAATCTGTTCTACCCAATATAAAACAGATCTGCAACGCTGCAAAGAAACTCGTGTATCTCAAAAACTACAGATCCGAAGATCGTGAAAATTTTACAGATGATAGATAATTGAGTTGTGAAGACAACCCAAAAAGAATCACGTCAATCGGATCTGTAAAACTCGAGTTATGAACGAAACACCGAAGCAACGTCGGTCTGTCCAGAAACTCGGCGAGAAAGACTTGACGAACAACAAGTCGGACGAACAAGGCACAAAAGCTCCTCGAAACTATGAACTTTATTCAATAGAAACACAAGAGGAACAGCCCAAAGGTCTCTACCCATGAGAGCTCTGGCCTCCCTTGCTTTTATAGCCAGCCCTCAGGCTAATCAATCCAATCTAGGACTCCTACTCCTAATTGGACTCGTATCCTAACTTACCATAACTGCTCAGGACTCTCCTATTCGCAGATAGAAGCAATCGTGAGACTTCCAAACACCTCAGGAACGTCCTAAATATTTCTAAAACAACTCAACTTCGTGCCTAGCACGAAATCCTATCATAACCAACTCAAATCTTCCATATTTGAGCCATATCCGACTCAGCCTCAGCCTGAGTACACAATCCAGCCGGTTGGACCTTTCCGACCAATTCTCTTCATCACGCCTTGGAACAATGTTGCCACGTCTATGCACTCCTTGCACACGTGCAAACACCTTCCAACGACGTACACGCAACGTTCATATGCACTGCCCTTGATCCAAACATGCTGCGCGACCTCACGATCAACTCAACCACAACTCCTTCCGAACTTGGTTGTTGGAACCTCATCAACTCCCTGAGACTAGTCCAAGGATCCCGTCACCAGCCATGTCTTGAACTCAAGCAACACCTGCACATGAATAAACAACCAATTCTTCCGAGCACAAGTCCTCGACTTGACTCACGTTAGTTCGAAAACCACAACACCTTACATGAGCACGTCACATAAGCATGTTGCAAACCATATCAAATGATAACAGCCATAACCACCAGAACACACCAAAAACTTAGAAAATTAATACTAAGCAAACCTTCCCATAAAGCAAGTTTGAAACATTGCGAGTTAAAAGCAAAAACAAGATGCTGCAGTTCTACGAGTTGAACTTCACGGGAGCTCCCTAAAAACAAGCTCCGGACCTCACAGAAGCTCTCCGGACCTTGCAGGAGCTCTCCGGATCTTGCGTCGGACCTTGCCAACACTTGGCGGACCTAACAAAGAACTTGTCGGACCTTGCCACAGAAGAATGTTTTGACAATATTCAAAACTTTGAATGTTAATGCTAACTTTTATCCTAATTGCCAATGTATTCAGCACACATAGGTCTCACAATCTCCCCCTTGATGAATGCATTGGCAACACCAATTAAAATCCGAACATTGGCTTATGAAAAGTTTTGAAAAGCTTTGAAAACTCATTTCTCCACCTTTATTAATTTCTCCCCATTTTTTTAAATCAGAGAAGGAAGAAAGTGTATAACATATGCAAAGTGTAAAAAAATCTCTCCTTATACATATTTCTCCCCCTTTGACAATGTATTCAGCAAGGTTCAAAGGAGAAATTTTTAAATGTTATGAGCATATTATAACATATACATACAAAACAAAGCTCACCCAAGTCATACTATCAGGTTACTTACACTATCACATCAATGAGATACATAAAGTAGTGTAAGCCATGCTAGAGATCAAATGTATTTTTCAGTTTAAGCAAGTCATGATCTCCCTTACTCAACTATTTCAAAACCTGAAAACATGACACTTGTTGCTGCATTTTTATTATTCATAATCATTTAAGGCACAAAGTTGATCATATGATATTTGCAAGAGATTATATGCCGCATCAGCCTTATTCTAACCAACCAAGCCAAGCCTATGTCATTTGACAATCAGAAGCTTAAGGACATGGTTTTAGTCATACACAATTCCTTCCAAGTTCATATCTTAGTGCAATGATAAGCAATCTCAAAAGAAGAAGTGCGATGCATGCATATTCTCTTGATCTTTTCTCAATTTTTTATTTGAAAACTCAACATGTGAGCTGATAACTTGATTAAATTTTTATGATTAAAAGCACTTGTGAGCACGTAACAAGTTCAAAACAGCAAAAAAGTTCGATCATGACCAGATTTAGTGTAAGTAATTATTCCAATTACTAGTCATGGCAAAAACTACAAAATGTATAACATGAGTAATGTAGTAAGAACTTTCAGCCTGTAAAAGGAATCACAAAGTCATATATGTATGAAATACTATGCTCATATTATTTTAGTTTCAGATTCACACATAGACTTTCAAAGTTTCAAAAAATCCCCCTCAATTTAAGCCATGAGGATGCATAACCCCTATTTCACTACGAATGAAACAAAAACGAGTGAAATCCAAAGGTTTTGTAAAAATATCAGCCAATTGTTGTTCGGTATCGACATGGTGAAGCACAATGTTTCCTTTTTCAACATTATCACGAAGAAAGTGATATCTAATGTCAATGTGCTTAGTTCTAGAGTGTTTCACGGGGTTTTTAGCAATACAAGTTGCACTAGTGTTATCAGTGGAACACTATCTAAATCAACCCCATAGTCCTTAAGTGTTTGAACAATCCAAAGAATTTGTGAGCAAGCGCTAGCCGCAGCTACATATTCAGATTCGGCCGTGGATTGTGCAACTGAACTTTGTTTTCTAGAGGACCAAGCAACAAGTGAATTACCAAGAAAATGACAAGCACCCGAAGTACTTTTCCTATCAATCCTACAACCCCCAAAATCAGCATCCGAAAAAGCTTTCAAAGAAACGGTTGAGGAAGAAGGAAGAAAAATGCCAAATTCTTGAGTTCCATGTAGGTACCTGAGAATCCTTTTGATGGCTTGGCAATGTGAAGCACGTGGAGAAGCTTGAAAACGTGCACAAAGACATGCGCTGAATTGTATGTCCAGTCTTGACGCCGTGAGATACAAAAGTGATCCAATCATACTTCTGTATTCTTTTTTTATCGACCGGGTCACCATCTTCGTCAAGTTCAAGTGTTGTTGCTGTTCCCAATGGTGTCCGAAGAGGCTTGCATTTGTCCATGTTGAAGCGCTTAAGAAGGTCCTTTGTATACTTAGTTTGATGCACAAAAGTTCCTTCTTTTGTTTGCTTGATTTGCAGCCCCAAAAAGTATGTGAGTTCTCCCATCATACTCATCTCAAATTATGAACTCATCATAGCTGAAAACTTGGACACGAGATCATGAGAAGCACAACCAAAGATAATATCATCCACATACACTTGAACGAATAATGAGTCATTGCCATGCTTAAGTACAAAAAGAGTTTTATCAACCTTGCCCATGGTAAACCCCTTTTCAAGTAAGAATGTTTTTAACCTATCATACCATGCTCTAGGGGCTTGTTTTAGACCGTACAAGGCTTTGGACAGTTTATAAACATGATTAGGAAAATTTGGATTTTCAAAACCCGGTGGCTGCTTAACATAAACCTCCTCCTCTATGTAGCCATTAAGAAAAGCACTTTTAACATCCATTTGATATAACTTGAAACCTTTAGATGCAGCAAATGCTAATAAAATTCTTATAGCTTCTAATCTAGCAACAGGAGCAAATGTTTCATCAAAATCTAGACCTTCAATTTGAGTGAAACCTTGAGCAACCAACCTAGCTTTATTCCTAACCACAACCCCATCCTCACTTTGCTTATTTTTAAATACCCATTTAGTTCCAATTAATGTGTGACCTTGAGGTGGAGGTACAAGTTTCCAAACATTATTTCTTTCAAAATTTTCTAACTCTTCTGCCATGGCATTAATCCAAGATTCATTAGTGAGTGCGTGTGATATATCCTTGGGTTCACAAGAAGCAACAAAAGCAGAATGAGCATGAGAGTTTGGATCGCAAAACCTGGACCGAGTGACTCGTTCATGCAAGCTTCCAATTATTTATTGTGGAGGATGACTTTTGAGTACTCGGAGGGGAGTAGACACTTCACAAGCACCTTCTTCTTCATGTTCGGACCTTTGATTAGGAGAGCATGTTGATTGACGAAGGTCCGAACCAGCAGTAGTGACTGTTGGTGCTGGTTGTGGTGCAAAATCAGCAGCTTGATCGTTATTTACTTCCGAGTTTTCGGGCAGCAGCACCACTTCTTCATCTTCTTCAATAAAAAATACTCTCCCCCTGCGGATATGGATCTGGACCTGCAATATCGGAGCTAGTACTTGGGCTAGCTTCAGCAAAAGAAACCTCGCAAGTCTCCACAATTTTGTTAGTGTCAAGTAAAAGCACACGGTAGCCTCTAGTATGAGATGGATAACCAAGAAACATGCCATCAACAGATCTAGCTTCAAATTTATCAAGATTACCATGTTTCTTAACAAAGCATTTGCAACCAAAAACCCTAAACTGTGTAACACTAGGCCTATGTCCAAACCGGAGCTCATATGGGGTTTTTCCAAGCTTAGCACGCAAGAAAACACGATTTGAGACATAACAAGCGGTTGCAATTGCATCAGCCCAAAATTTCCTAGGAGTTTGATATTCATCAAGCATAGTCCTAGCCATCTCAACTAAGTTCCTGTTCTTTCTTTCTACGACACCATTTTGTTGTGGTACATAGGGTGAAGAGTATTGATGATCTATTCCATTTTCAGCACAAAAGTGATCAAAGGATTGGTTTTTAAATTTAGTTCCGTTATCACTTCTAATTGCTTTTAATGATCCTAGGTGATCAATAGATAATCTAAGAAATAAAGTTCTAAAATGACTAAGAGCTTCATTCTTAGATGCCATAAAATAAACCCAAGAATATCTGGAATAATCATCAACAATCACAAGCACATACCATTTACCCGAAGGATTGAACACGTGTCGGACCTACTGTGTCAAGATGTAAAAGTTGTCCCGTTTCAGCTGTCATGGTCATTGTGAGAGGAGCATGTGAACCTGCAACAAACTTAGCATGTCTACAAGAAGAGCACACAATATCATTGTCCTTTTTAAGCTTCGGCAGCCTACGTAGGCGATCGAGAGCACTAACGAGTGAGATGATCAAAGCCTATGTGACCAAGTCTACGATGCCAAAAATATAGATCCTTTGTATCATTAGCAACTAGACACCGATGCTTAGAAGTTGACAAATCAAAATCAGCTTTAAAAACTCTTCCAAACCTAGACATGTTAAACAAAAGCTCACCTTTTGAATCTACAACCTTGCAGCAATTTTTAGCAAAGCTAACCTCTAGATTTTCATCTAGCAATTGTAAAACCGAAAGCAAGTTGTATTTCAAATTTTTAACAAGTGCCACATCTTTCAAAGTGTAGAGATTGTTTACTCTAATCGAACCTTTAGCAATTATGGGAGTAGAAGAGTTATCGGCGAAAGTAACATTTTCTACACGTGACACAAAAGAGAGAGAGGAGAACCATTCTTTGTTACCGGTCATGTGGCGTGAGCAACCTGAATCCACAATCCAAATGTTCTCCTTCCTCAAACGTGAAACCTACACAGCAGCACAATACGTCGATGACTCAATACTGGGGTTAGTTAAAAGACTTTTAGGAATCCAGTACTGAGTCACACGACGTCCAGCAGGAATAACACACGAAAGCTGAGAAGGTACAGCAGGTTTATGAGCCAAACATCGAAAATTTTTGTTCCCAACTACTGACTTAGAAGATGTGTTATATGTAGCACAAAAAACAGTAGGTCCGGGAGCAAGTTTTTGACTCATTACAGCAGGTTGCAAGCTCCGAACATTCGTTCTAGCAGATTTTGCTTGGTTGTTATGTGATCTAGCAAGTATTCTTTATTTCTTATTGTGTTTAGCTAGTCTATAACAAAAATCCATGACATGACCATCTCTACCACAGTAGGTACAATGAAAAATAACCTTATTATCATGTCTAGATGAGCAAGCAACACGTTTATTAGAACCCGAATGGGACAGTACTCCTGCAGATTTGAAAATCACCTCTTTTTGTCTAGGAGCTGTTTGAATCAAACCGCTTCCTAATGACTTTACAACTTTAGGTGGGTGTGCCTTAGCATGAGCATGAGAATTAAAACCTAAACCAGTTTTATCACTACAAGACTTGGAAGAATTCAGCAGCAAGTTTAGGTTCTTATTTGCATTAGAAAACCGATCTAGTGTCCTATGCATGTCATCAAGTTTATTGGACAGATCAAAGCAGTTTTCACATGAAGTTTTTCCTTTTAGTTTGCAATTTGAACAAGATTTAACTTCATGCACACGTAAAGCATTGTTCAAAATAGAAATCTCATTCATAGCATCATTTAGTTTCTTATTCAGATCATCACATGAAGAACAATGCAAATCAATTGTAGAACAACAAGCATCTTTCAAATTTTTGTCATTAAGTGCAGCAAGCTCTTTGTTCTTTTCAATTTCAAGTTCAAGTTTATCAAGTGTAGATGCGTGTGCACTTCTTAAAGAGGATAATTGTTCCTAAATTAAATCAACTGAGGAACAAGAATCATCACTAGGAATCAAAGTTTTTAAACGATTAATTTCAGATTCTAGTGATTTAATTTTAACAGCATTGTTCCTAAGTTTTTTATCCTTTTTCTTTTATATAACAGTGGCACGAGAAATAGCATCACACATTTCTTCGCAAGTGGGACATACCTCTTCATCGTCGCTGTTGTGTTCTGCCTCCTCGGAGCTTGAACTTGACTTGCTCGCCATGCAGCACATATTTGCCATAGCTTCTTCATCTTCATGACTACCGGTGTCCACATCACTTGAGCCGAAATCTTGAAGTGCAGAGATCATACTATGCACTATGTTGCGCATTGATAAATCTTTCTTCTTCTTATTCTTTGCAAACGATTTCTTCGCCCTTGTTTGCTTTTCTTCACGTGAAGTCGGACCTGAAAGGTTAGGGCACTCCGTACGAAAATGTCCTGTCTTACCACATTCAAAACATCGTTGAGGTCCGGAGCTTCCTCTCCTTCTAGTTCTCACATTTTGCAATGCTTTTGAGAACCGAGTAGAGATGAGTGCAAGCTGCTCCTCTGGAAACTCTTCAATCTGTTCAAGGGTTAGAGAGGACAGCAAAGAGAGTGCACCACTAGATGATGATTGACTAGAACTAGACATGTCACGTTACGAAACAAATGCAATAGACTTGTTGGGGTTTTTACGTGAGATGATGTCAATTTCATGAGTTTTCAATTTAGAATAAAGCACATCTAAAGTAAGAGAACTCATGACAGTAGATTAACGAATAGATGTAACTTTCATCTCCCAAATTGACATATCTAATGCTCCTAACAAATTGTCTAGCATTTTCAGCATCTGAAAAGTTAACATTGACACTACGGAAGTTGCTGAGAATTTTATTAAAGCGAGCAAAAAGGTCGTCAATTGACTCACCGGGTTGCATCTCAAAACGCATGTATTCTTTCTTGAACATATCTTGCCTTACCTCCTTGATCGTATTGGATCCTTCATGGTAGTCACAAAGAGCTTTCCAAACATCATATGCAGATCGGAGGTGTGCAACACGGTCGAAGTCGCTTTGAGTCAATCCTTGGATGATCAAGTTGCGAGCCTTGTTGTTATTGTCAACATCTCTCATGTTCGCAGCCGTAACTTGATCGTTGGGTGATACATCGAAGTTCCGGTAAACCTTTTCACATATGGCGAAGCCTTGCGCCTGTATGTAGACCTCCATCCACGCCTTCCAAACCTGAAAATCGATGCCATTGAACACACAAGGTTTTGCGGAGTACTTCTCCATGATGGTTAGTCAAAACACGTGCAAATCATAAATATTAGAGCACCTTGGCTCTTATACCAATTTTAGGATCGAAGAGCACGTGAAAAGCTACCAGAGGGGGGTGAATGGTAGATTAAAACTTTTCGCAGCGGAAACGACAAAAACCCCTCAGCAAAAAAACAATCGGTTAAAGAAACCGTGTGTGCAAGTGTTTTCAAACTTGTTCAACCCTGACAAATCAAGTAGAGAGGTATAGAATCAAGTCGCGGATCTAATGCAACAAGAATCACTTGAAAACACGAAGTAAAACTTGAGATACGATCAAAACATTAAACGAAGATCAATCTGTTCTACCCGATATAAAACAGATCTGCAATGCTGCAAAGAAACTCATGTATCTCAAAAAATACAGGTCCGAAGCTCGTGTAAATTTTACATATGATAGATAATTGAGTTGTGAAGACAACCCAAAAAGAATCACATCAATCGGATCTGTAAAACTCGAGTTATGAACGAAACACCGAAGCAACGTCGGTCTGTCCAGAAACTCGGCGAGAAAGACTTGACGAACAATAAGTCGGACGAACAAGGCACAAAAGCTCCTCGAAACTATGAACTTTATTCAATAGAAACACAAGAGGAACAGCCCAAAGTTCTCTACCCACAAGAGCTCTGGCCTCCCTTGCTTTTATAGCCAGCCCTCAGGCTAATCAATCCAATCTAGGACTCCTACTCCTAATTGGAATCGTATCCTAACTTACCATAACTGCTCAGGACTCTCCTATTCGCAGATAGAAGCAATCGTGAGACTTCCAAACACCTTAGGAACGTCCTAAACATTCCTAAAACAACTCAACTTCGTGCCTAGCGCGAAATCCTATCATAACCAACTCAAATCTTCCATATTTGAGCCATATCCGACTCAGCCTCAGCCTGAGTACGCAATCCAGCCGGTTGGACCTTTCCGACCAATTCTTTACGTCCACTTCTCTTCATCACGTCTTGGAACAATGTTGCCACGTCCATGCACTCCTTGCATACGTGAAAACACCTTTCAACGACGTACACGCAACCTTTATATGCACTGCCCTTGATCCAAACATGCTGCGCGACCTCCCGATCAACTCAACCACAGCTCCTCCCGAACTTTGTTGTTGGAACCTCATCTCCTCCCTGAGACTAGTCCAAGGATCCCGTCACCAGCCATGTCTTGAACTCAAGCAACACCTGCACATGAATAAACAACCAATTCTTCCGAGCACAAGTCCTCGACTTGACTCACGTTAGTTCGAAACCACAACACCTTACATGAGCACGTCACATAAGCATGATGCAAACCATATCAAATGATAACAGCCATAACCACCAAAACACACCAAAAACTTAGCAAATTAATACTAAGCAAACCTTCCCATAAAGAAAGTTTGAAACATTGCGAGTTAAAAGCAAAAACAAGACGCTGCAGTTCTACGAGTTGAACTTCACGGGAGCTCCCTAAAAACAAGCTCCGGACCTCACAGAAGCTCTCCGGACCTTGCAGGAGCTCTCCGGACCTTGCGTCGGACCTTGCCAACACTTGGCGGACCTAACAAAGAACTTGTCGGACCTTGCCACAGAAGAATGTTTTGGCAATATTCAAAACTTTGAATGTTAATGCTAACTTTTATCCTAATTGCCAATGTATTCAGCACACATAGGTCTCACAATAACACATATGTTAGTCTTGCCACTTTAAGTAACTATGCTAATATAGTCCTTACTTGGGCAATCATGCGAATCCTCACCGTAAACCTAAGTTTTCCCGTAATACAGTCCTTAATTAATGTGCTATCCCCAATGCGGCTCTGATACCAGCCCGTGGCGGACCGAGATCCGCTCATCCAGGATGGCAGAGGGTGGTGCAGCACGATGCAACACCTGACAACACACATCATAAGACCATATTATATTACATAGAAAACCAACTGAAATGTACAAAGTAGTACAATACTTCAGTTATGACTAGTGTTTATATTACAGCAGCCAGAACTAAGTTTGTACAACTCATGCCCCTCTATCTAGCAAAAGTCGGTTGCCCAGCCCTAGGGCAACCCACACTAGCTGCACTCCTCCAGCTCAGCGCGGCGTGTACGGCTCCCACTCAGCCGTGGTCCCTGACGGAGGGTAACCCTCGCCGGTGGACTCGTAACCCGAGTCCCTGGGGTAGTCATCACCTGAAAAACACTTAAGAAGCAACCATGAGCACGATGGCTCAACAAGACTTAACCGACTCACCTAGGCATGAAACTCTAAATGTAGTGTACTATAAACATGGGGTGGTAAAATTGCAGCAAACGGACTCGCCTACAAATTCATCCTTATTTCCTCTTTTAGCCACAAGTTAACAGTTCATGAATCTGAAACTTAGTAAGCAATATTTGGTGGCACACAAGTGAGACGGGCGCGATACCGACTGAGACAGGGCTCAGCTCGTGATACCACTGGTCACAGCTCTGATACCACGCTGACGCGGCCCCATCAAACGAGACAGGCCACTCGCCCGGGAATCGCATTGGGTGGTGCCGTGTTGTGCGGCACCCAACAGCGCACATATGAGGAACAATGTATTACATAAAACAATAGCGGAAGCTTACAAGTTTTTCTTTGTAAATACTTTACATCAAGTAACTATAGCGGAAGTCTATATCAACTCACGTTGAACAACTAAGAGCACTCGAGATGAAGTCCAGCCCGCGGACTCCTCGCTCTAGCAACACGAAGACAACAGCAGCGGCTGGGTTCTCCCTGTGTTAAACGACTCGGAAGTCTCCGAGTCTCACCGGACAACCTTCTTTTCAGCATCGATGTTAACCTGCAAAACCACTTATATAACAAGCATGAGCACATAGGCTCAGCAAGTCTGACCCGTCTCTCCTAAACAAGAAACTCTACATGCACGACGGTTGCAATTGGGTCGGCTAGATTTGCATAAAGGATTCGCCTAAAGTTGATCCTTAACTTTCAGATTTTTAAGCCTCATTGTGCGGACCTTGAGCCGAAAAGCATTGCAACTCCACAATCAAACAGGAAATGCTTTGTTGCGATGTTCCTTGCACAAAGTGAAAGTAAAGTTTAATGAGCCTATCTCTAATTCAATCATGGTTGCAATACAAGTTATAGCACAGCCTTATCAAGTTCAAAAGAATAACCAGTTCAGTTCTTACTACATCAAGACGCAGTGGGCAAGTATGCTCATATGACCGCGAGCGACGGTGATTCAAATCAGTACACGCCCGGACTACACGACACGTACACCTGTACTCTGAGTTGCCGGCAGCAATCTCGACTGATGTTGTACGCGGCCACCTTTCCCAAGATCTTCCACATTGGACGCAGTCCATCTGCCCCGAGTATGCAAGCTCCCTCAAGGTACATACCCGCAGTGTTATGTTCTTGAGCGAGGTACCTCCTGCTACCCTGACGCCGAAAGCCTAAGGCAGTTGGAAAAGTTCTACTATGGATCTCCCAAGGTACATCGGTTTCCTGGGTCCCATATAGCCAGTATGCGCCCGGTACACAACTCAAACTTGTCCAACAGGGCCAAGCACGGATGGGCCTTAACCGACACAGGCAGGGCTATGCACGCACGGCCTGCAACCTGCTGCATCTCAACCTCCGTGCCCGGTCTCCATTTCTTATGTGTGAACTTTCCTCATCTTTTCTAATTTGGACCCGTTCCGAGTAAACCAGCTCTAAACTCGCGAGTAGATTCCAACTACTCGACTTCTACTGAACCTTTCGTACTAACATTAGCGTAGCCAAATCCACTCGAGGAGGTGCTATTCTACCCTTTTATCTCTTAGGTATTTCTGGTCATGCAAGTGGGGTTTTCAATATCATCTAGACTTACTGCAATCAATGATGCAAAGCTATGATCTCTACAAATGAAAATGCTTTATAAAACTGGTTAAATGCAAACAAGGGCTTGCCTCTTTTGCAGGTGACTAAGATTACAATCAGTTAGTGATGATCACTTGGAGCTTGATCACTTGTTTTCCTCCCTCCTTGATCTTCACTTCAAGTCCTTCTCACCTTCTTCACGTATATGCTACACGATCTGATCATGCATATGTATTTAGTTGAAAGACTTTTACTAATAAGATCTAATGACAGTTTTAAACTGGAACTTTGTTTAAGAATTTGAAATGACACTGGTGCTAATGGTTTGGGTTGGGCTTAAACACTAAGATCAAATATTAAGTGCTTTTCCCACTTAAGTGTTGATCACCATCAGAGGTTACACATAACAGTGGTGATCCAGAGCTCTACTGGAGCTGAAAATTTTCATGTGAGTTCCTTGCCACAAGAAAGTCCTCTGGATCAAAATTCAGCACTTTTCATGGAGTGGTTTATTCAGAATAATTCTCTAAGTGTTTAGTCAAAGATGAATTAATTCTGAGGTAACACCCATGTTCATGTCAAACTCAGTGAACCACAATTTCAATTATAGTTCATAGAGTCTACATGAATTGTCCTAGGATTTTTGGAGATAGTAATTTCCCAGAACTGAATTTACAAGTTTTGGAAATTCTCTGAAAATGTTTCTGTATTCATTTGAACACAGTAACTTACAATCTGAATTCGCCTGACCAAATCAACTCCAAATGAGCTGAAACTTTTACAGGAGTCTAAGAACACCCTAAAGAATTTTCTGGCAAAATTTGGGGATTTTTGGATATACCAAACTCCCTATAAAATTCTTTTGCTGAAAAGCTTTAATGAATTTTCCAGAATTAAATAAAGACTTTCATACAAATTGGGTTGCATAATTGGATAGAGTTTGTGAATATGGAGGTTCCTAGCCAAAGTTATGCTCTTCTAAAGTTTGGGGAAAAATCTGGAATTTGAATAAATCCGAGAAATGTTTAAACCTGACTGTGGGACCAAGGGGCACGTGTCAGCTGCTGAGAGAGTGCCACACGGGCTACAGAATCATTTCCCGCACTGTCACAGTTGATCCCGTTTTACAGAGAATCCAGCCCACTGTTGCCGGGTGACTGACGCGTGGGGCCAGTAGCACCTTCGTCTACCTCCCGCCCCCGCGCTTCTGCGCCGCCGGGCTCGCCGGAGTTCGCCGGTTTTCGTCGCTCCGACCAACTCCAGAGCTGTTACTCGCCGCCAGGCCCTATTTTACCCCAAGGAACACGATGATGTGGCTTCCACAGACCGGCAAAGTTCCTAAACCACCCCGCACCGGTGCAGCAGCCCTGAGGGAGTCTGGCGACGTCGCCCCGACGCTTTAGCCCGCCAAAAGCTCCCTGGAAAGGTTCTACAGCACCAGTGGAGGTTGGCCAAGCTCGGCATGGCCGCATATGGGCTCGGGGATGGCTCCAACCTAGGGTTCACCGTGCACCCGCACCTTCCCGCCATAGCCGCCGTCGTAAAAAGTGAAATTGCACCGTGCACAGCGTGTTTCTAGCTAGGTTCCAAAAGGAAAGTTGTTGCTAAGCAAGTCTACGTCCCGTGTGTGCAATTTGAAATGCTCAAAACGAATATAACTCGAGAATTTTACGGATTGATACCCGCGGGTCAGTTTTCACTGGCCGGAGGAGATCTCCGAAATTCGTCGACCAGAGGCGAAGATAGGCTTTGTGCTTCGGGTGGAAGCTGCACGGAGTTCCTGCGTGTCCACAAGTGGCCTCGCTTGGTCGTAACAAGCTCTGGAGGAGGCTGTCCACGGGAGCACACCGCCGCTGTTGTGTGGCGGCCGCCGCGGGAACCCGCCGTTCTCGGTGCAGAGAGCGTGAATCCACTCAGTGATGGCTCGAGGAAGTCGTGTGGTGACGATGGTGGTGTGGTTTTGCTGCTCATAGGTGCTGCTCACTTGGATTGCCCAAGTTCCTGTGTGATCGAAGCCGGGCGGCTGCACTTCTGTCTTTCGGTGCGCGGTAGAGTAGAGACGGCGCCGTGGCTTCGGTTAAGAGGCAGGAGAGGGCGTGAGGCGGCAGCTGCCGACGTCCAGCAGCTCTCCAGCACGAAGGGGAGCCAGCAGGAGGTGGCTGCGGCCAAGCTCGGTGTCGAGCGGAGGGAAGTCGGCTTTGGCCGTTGCTTCGCGTGGGAGGAAATCAAACAGAGACTGTGGACTGCAGATCTTTTGCAATTTTCAGTGCTCCCAATGACAGGTGGGTCCCACATGTCAGTCCTCCTTATATCCTCTAAAATATCTCCCCAATTTGAATATTGATGGAATTCAATTGTGGAAGTTTAAATCTGAGAGGCATTTGGATAATTGGGCAAGTTTTATCCAAATTCAAATATGCATTTGAATTCTTTGTCATTTAAAGTCCATTTTGCAAAATGGGTTGCAAACTATTTTCATAAATCATGAAACTTTGTACACCCCCTAATTTGGACCCAAGGAATTCAAATATGAAATCTGATTTTTATTTTGGCTGCTGCAAATGAGATTTTCAGCACAACAGTTTTGAATTCCATTGTGTTGTCCTCATTTGAATTTTTGAGTTTGAACAATTGTTCCAAATCTGAGTTTTGTTTTCTCACACCTATGGAAACTTCCCATCTTTGTTTCAGACCCCTCTTGGGTTCCATGTTTTCAAATAAACATTTGAACTTGTGTGAAGAAAACCCTCATGTGTGTTATCACATGTGGGGAAAAGTTTTAACAAGTCCCAAATTTCATACACATGAAACCAACTTTTGCAAACAAGTGTTTCTTTGTATTCATAATTTTGGGACCTTTACATTCCTCCCCCCTTAAAAGGAATCTCGTCCCGAGATTCAAAAGAAGAACGAGGTGGGAGGTAATTACAAGGTTTATGACAAAAGCTCCGGATAATTCTTGTGGATGTAATTTCGGTTTCCCACGTCGCCTCTTCCGGGGTATGATTACTCCACATGACTTTGTAAAATTTCAATGTCCGGTTCCGGGTGATCCGGGTCTTTTTGTCGATAATCTGTACAGGGTCCCCTTGACACCGAACCGATGAATCCCTTTCATCGGAGACACACGAAGATACACGTGCTCTCCAACTTCGAAATGCAGCGGACGACGTCTCTGGTCCGCGTAGCTCCTTTGACGAGATTGGGCAGCTTTGAGGTTCTCTTGTATTATCTGAACTCTCTCTTCGGCTTCATTGACAAGATCAACACCGAACGTTACTCGTTCACCGGATTCGCACCAATTCAATGGTGTACGGCACTTCCGGCCGTATAGAGCTTCATATGGTGCCATTTTAATGCTCGTCTGATATCCATTGTTGTACGAGAACTCTGCCAACGGTAAGTGATCATCCCAGCTCTTACCATGGTGGATGGCACATGCTCTTAGCATATCTTTCAGTATTTGATTCACCCTCTCAGTTTGCCCATCGGTTTGAGGGTGATACGCAGAGCTTCTAATCAACTTCGTCCCCAAGGATGCGTGTAGCTGTTCCCAGAAACGGGCTACGAACAGCGACCCTCTATCTGACACAATGGTACGGGGAACTCTATGTAAGCACAAGATCCGTACTATGTACAGCTCCGTATACTGCTTTGCGTTATACCTAGTATGCACAGGGATGAAATGTGCCTATTTGGTTAACCGATCAACGATTACCCAAATCGAATCATGGTTGTGGGAGGTCATCGGCAACCCAACGATGAAGTCCATACAAAAGTCTTCCCACTTCCATGCCGGTACTTGCAGTGGCTGCAACAGGCCTGACTTCTTCATGTGGTCGGCCTTGACACTTCGACACGTATCACACTCTGAAACGTACTTTGCAACTTCACATTTCATACGTGTCCACCAAAACTTCTTTCCGAGATCTTGGTACATTTTATTACTGCCCGGATGAATGGAAAACTTGGACAAATGAGCTTCGTCCAAAATTTTCTTCCGTAGTCCCATATCCCGGGGTACTACTATCCGGTTGTTAAACCACAAAGTACCCTCATCGTCCTTCCGGAAGCACTTCATTTCTCCATTATCTAATCTTCGCCGTATATGAGACATACCCTTGTCTTTTCGTTGAGCCTCAATGATCTCCTCTCGGATGGTAGGAATGAGAGCGAGATTATAGAGGGCTCCATATGGGATGACACGGAGGCTTGGTTCTTCATCATCCATATCAGCAATAGTTAGGTGATGGATATGCGCCTTACGACTGAGCGCATCGGCGACCACATTCGCCTTTCCTGGATGATTATGAATCTCATGTTCATAGTATTTAATCAGCTCTAGCCATCTTCGTTGTCTCATGTTCAGTTCTTTCTGAGTGAAGATGTACTTCAAGCTCTTGTGGTCGGTGTAGAGGTGTACAAGATTTACGAGCAAGTAATGCCTCCACATCTTCAAAGCAAGGACCACGGCAGCTAACTCAAGATCATGAGTTGGATAATGATGCTCGTGATTTCTAAGTTGACGAGATCCATAAGCGACCACTCGTCTTTCTTGAATCAGTACGCAGCCAAGACCGATGCCAGATGCATCGCAATAAACGTCGAATGGCTTTGTCGTATCCGACTGAGCAAGAACTGGGGCTGTTGTGAGATGCTTCACTAAAGTCTTGAAAGCTTGTTCACACGCAGCACCCCATACTAATCTGGTATTCTTCTTTAATAATTCCGTCATCGGTTTAGCAATCTTGGAGAAACCCGGAATGAACCTCAGGTAATAACCCGCTAAACCGAGGAAGCTTCGGGTTTCATGTACTGACTTTGGTGACTCCCATTTCTGTACTTGGATAATCTTACTCGGATCTACAGCGATGCCCTCCGCTGAAATGATGTGTCCGAGAAAAGGTACTTGATTAATCCAGAATTCACACTTGCTGAATTTTGCATAGAGCTGATGATCTCGCAATCTTTGTAGCACAATATGCAGGTGTTCAGCATGTTCCTCCTCTGACTTGGAGTACACCAAGATATCGTCGATGAAGACAACGACGAATTTATCCAACTCCGGCATGAACACTGAATTCATCAGGTACATAAAGTGTGCCGGGGCATTTGTCAAACCAAAAGACATAACGAGATACTCATACAGCCCGTATCTCGTTGAGAATGCCGTCTTCGGAATATCTTCTGCCCGGATTTTAATCTGATGATATCCGGATCGAAGATCCATCTTCGAAAATACCTTCGCACCCACTAATTGATCGAAGAGCATATCAATGCGAGGTAGTGGATACTTGTTCTTGATGGTAACGGCGTTCAAAGGACGATAGTCAACACAAAGCCGTAGTGTCTCGTCCTTCTTTTTGACAAACAATGCTGAACAACCCAAGGTGACGAACTCGGTCGTATAAAGCCCTTGCTTATTAGGTCATTCAGCTGTGTCTTCAATTCTGCCAGTTCATTGGGTGCCATCTTGTACGGCCTTCGTGATATCGGTGTTGTTCCCGGTATAAGTTCAATCCTGAACTCAACGTCTCGTTCGGGCGGCATGCCCGGTAAATCATCGGGAAACACATCCGGATACTCACGTACCACCGGAATGTCCTCTATCTTGACAGCTTCCGTGTGGTTCACTGTTGCAATCTGCTGCCGTCTGGCGCCCAGAATTAATATATGAAGACCGTGCTGTGGGGAGTTGAGCTCAACGGTCCTAGAGCTGATGTTAAGAACCGCTCTGTGGTAATTCAACCATGACATCCCCAAAATGATGTCGATCTTCAAGAATAATGAGGGTCGTAGGGTATATTTTACCCCCCAAACAAAGAGGTGCTCGGGAGACAACCTCACTTGCGGTACTGCTGCCCCCGGGCGAAGATATGAGGTATTGCCTCTTTGTATAAACTGACTGGAGCTGATGTTGAGCCACAAAAGATTGGCTAATGAAGTTGTGTGTGGCACCGGAATCAAAGAGAATTAAAACCGGTAGCTGATTCAGAGAAAACATCCCTGCTAAAGAGGCTTCTCCTTCCAGAACATCATTAATCACAGTATAGTGAATATTGCCCCTTATCTGCCCTCTTATCTGCAGATTGAGGTACGGATCGTATTGCTGTAAATATGATGACCCGTAGCCTCGAATTCCCTCCGGACATTGCCTAGCATAATGGCCCTTACGCCCACAAGTAAAACGCGGATGCCTCTCCGGTTCTTCGTTGACTTGCGGTGGACTGCTAGGTACATACGGCTGCAGCGATGGAGCACAAACCACCATCTGATGCTGTGGCTGTGGAGGTGGTGCAAGTTGTAGAACTTGACCAGCAATCAATCTCTGAGAAGTTGATCATACAGGTGGCCTCCATCTTTCACCGGATGGCGGTTGATACACCAAACGGTACTTCTGAGGCACATAACTTGTGCTAGCCTGCTCGATCTCACTCATCTTTCTCTTCTCCGCTTGCCACTTAAGTGTCGGCTTCTCCTGAATGAAAGACGCATCGACCATGTCGGTGTAACTGCCATTATTGTGTACGGCCAGCTTTTCCCGTAATATGGCACTCAGGCCATGGAAGAATAGGTCACACCGTGCCTCTTCTTTCGCCACATACTCAGGAGCATATTGGGCCAAAAGATTAAATCTTCTGACATACTCGAGGACACTCATGTCCCCTTGCTTTAAGCCTAAAAATTCCTCCTGCTTTGCCTTGACAATACCTAGTGGTATGTAACTAGTACGAAAGGCTTCACAAAATTCCCTCCATGTCACTTGATGGTCCTCCGGAATGGTGGCAAGATGATCCACCCACCAATTTCCGGCGGCTCCATGGAGTTGTTGAGCGGCAAACTTTGTCTTCTGGTATTCATCACACTTGAATACTCCAAATTTTTACTCCATGACACGAAGCCATTGATCTGCTTCCACAGGTTCGGTGGCTTCAGTAAAGATTGGCGGTTGAGTCGCCAAGAAATCTTAGATAAGCGTCCCGAGATGGAACGGCTTGTTGCGTGTCCTGAAGTACGCCTTGCTGTACCAAAGCTTGGAGTAAGCGTGTGTGTTCTTGTGTTGCTTCTTGGAGTATCCTAGAGTTATCTTGATTAGACTCGACGACTCGAGTCATAAGATCCATCCATCCCGTGGATGGTGGTTCCGATGGTGGAATAGAAGCATCACCACCTCGTCGAGAACTTCCGGCCCTACTCCTAGAGCGAGTACGAACCATACTGCAAAATGTAGTTGAGATGAGTTAAACAAGAACTCAGCAGTATGTGAGACTAATGAAAACATGATTATGTCCAAACTTTAGTAAAAGCAGTAACAAAATCTATGTTTACATAATTCCTTAGTAGGCATAGCTATTAAGCCTATCTGTACAGGACAGACCTTTATGCACTGTCTCCAGATTTTAATCTAGTTAAGAGCATTTTCATAACTCAAGTCGAGTACCAAAGTTAAAATTAACTTCAGTATCTTTCCAACGAGTACTCATATTCTTTCAGATCATCTCTGGATTAAGAGTTATGATTTTCCAAAGTTGACAGAATTCCTGGATAAAATTTGCCAGCATCTCCTTTGTATGTGGCTGATTTTATCACAGTTGTATATGTATATACAATAAGAATCTGAATAAACTTTGAACTACAAAATTGTGGCACAATCCATAACCGTTCCAATGGTGTATCATAGACTTCTTAAGGGTTTTTCTATAGAAAGTTATGGCTTAAAAACAGAAGGGTCCAGAGAGGTTTTGTTGCTGTCCTGGTTCTGGACAGTTTACCTTCCTATGAACTTTCTACCCATTTAGCGTGTGATTTTGCTCTGGAGATCTAAAAATAAGTTGTATATCACTTGAAAATCTTTCCAGAACTGTATCATACACCTTAATTGCAAGCTACTCAGAGTTATGCTCTGTTGAAGTCCAGCAAAAATTTCTGCCGAAAACAGAGCACTCTGTTTTTGAAATCTTTGAAGCCTAGTCTTCCTCTCATTTGAATCTTAGCTCAAAATAAGAGTTCAGTAACTAATATTTGTTTCAAACTTCCATTTTTATTTGAAAGTTAGTTCATGAGTCATTTCTTCAAAGGAAAGGGGTTATTAAGTTTAGTACGGCGTCGATGCACCGTAAGAAGCATGTCGGTACTACGTAGCCTCACCAAAAATAAATCCTAACCGGATTATACTGGCATATTCGTATCTTAGGTGGCACTAAAACGGTCACTTGCAAACGTGTACTATTCGTACTACGGTTTCGTGGTTAAACCTGCATAAGTCACACTCAATCGTCAGGTCCGGCTGCACACCGAACCCGGTATCCATACAGTTCTTACACCCGTCCGTCATCACTCGCACAGGTGTTCTCAAGCCAAACACGCCTTGAGCTACGTGTTCACGTTACTAACCACGTGAAGGGGTTTCCCAAATTGCACCACGCATGCCTGGGACAGACGTTGCTCGAATACCCCAAACGACATGAGGAGTCATAGAGGATACTAAAGCGGGTTGGGTTACCTGCCACCCGTGGGGCTCCACCCTTCAGCTTGTGCGCACTGGTGAACAGCGCTTACGTGCACCCCCCCAAGACATAAAGTGTCCCGAGATGCACGATTTTCCGACATAACAAATAAGTTAGATTGCCACCTTCATACTAAGCTAATAGTAATCATTATGTGGGCCTAGTACCGTATCCTCACCGTAACCTAAATTTTTGTCGTAATACCTTCCATATTCCGTGTGCTATTACAAATGCGGCTCTGATACCAGCTGAGACGGGCGCGATACCGACTGAGACAGGGCTCAGCTCGTGATACCACTGGTCACAGCTCTGACACCACACTGGCGCGGCCCCGTCAAACGAGACAGGCCACTCGCCTACAAGTTCATCCTTATTTCCCTTTTAGCCACAAGTTAACAGTTCATGAATCTGAAACTTAGTAAGCAATATTTGGTGGCAGACAAGTGAGAAGGGCGCGATACCGACTGAGACAGGGCTCAGCTCGTGATACCACTGGTCACAGCTCTGATACCACGCTGGCGCGGCCCCGTCAAACGAGATAGGCCACTCGCCCGGTAATCGTATTGGGTGGTGCCGTGTTGTGCGGCACCCAACAGCACACATATGAGGAACAATGTATTACATAAAACAATAGCGGAAGCTTACAAGTTTTTCTTTGTAAATACTTTACATCAAGTAACTACAGTGGAAGTCTATATCAACTCACGTTGAACAACTAATAGCACTCGAGATGAAGTCCAGCCCGCGGACTCCTCTCGCTAGCAACACGAAGACAACAGCAGCGGCTGGGTTCTCCCTGTGTTAAACGACTCGGAAGTCTCCGAGTCTCACCGGACAACCTTCTTTTCAGCATCGATGTTAACCTGCAAAACCACATATATAACAAGCGTGAGCACACAGGATCAGCAAGTCTGACCCGTCTCTCCTAAACAAGAAACTCTACATGCACGACGGTTGCAATTGGGTCGGCTAGATTTGCATAAAGGACTCGCCTAAAGTTGATCGTTAACTTTCAGATTTTTAAGCCTCATTGTGCGGACCTTGAGCCGAAAAGCATCGCAACTCCACAATCAAACAAGAAACGCTTTGTTGCGATGCTCCTTGCACAAAGTGAAAGTAAAGTTTAATGAGCCTATATCTAATTCAATCATGGTTCCAATACAAGTTATAGCACAGCCTTATCAAGTTCAAAAGAATAACCAGTTCAGTTCTTACTACATCAAGACGCAGTGGGCAAGTATGCTCATATGACCGCGAGCGACGGTGATTCGAATCAGTACACGCCCGGACTACACGACATGTACACCCGTACTCCGAGTTGCCGGCAGCAACCTCGACTGACGTTGTACGCGGCCACCTTTCCCAAGATCTTCCACATTGGACGCAGTCCAACTGCCCCGAGTACACAAGCTCCCTCAAGGTACATACCCGCAGTGGTATGTTCTTGAGCGAGGTACCTCCTGCTACCCTGACGCCGAAAGCCTAAGGCAGTTGGAAAAGTTTCACTATGGATCTCCCAAGGTACATCGGTTTCCTGGCTCCCATATAGCCAGTATGCGCCCGGTACACAACTCAAACTTGTCCAACAGGGCCAAGCACGGATGGGCCTTAACCGACACAGGCAGGGCTATGCACGCATGGCCTGCAACCTGCTGCATCTCAACCTCCCTGCCCGGTCTCCATTTCTTATGTGTGAACTTTCCTCATCTTTTCTAATTCGGACCCGTTCCGAGTAAACCAGCCCTAAACTCGCGAGTAGATTCCAACTACTCGACTTATACCGAACCTTTCCTACTAACATTAGCGTAGCCAAATCCACTCGAGGAGGTGCTATTCTACCCTTTTCTCTCTTAGGTATTTCTGGTCATGCAAGTGGGGTTTTCAATATCATCTAGACTTACTGCAATCAATGATGCAAATCTATGATCTCTACAAATGAAAATGCTTTATAAAACTGGTTAAATGCAAACCGGGGCTTGCTGAATATGGCCTAGAGGGGGGGGGGGTGAATAGGCCTTTAAGGAATTCCTGCACACTTAATAAAGTTATCAGAAACTTGACTGACCGGACTAGTCCGGTTGTGTGGGCGGACTAGTCCGGTGTGCTGAATTATTTGAGTTAATTAAGTGTGTCTCAAAAATTTAATCTTATAGCAGCGGAATGAGAACAACAGTTTTTATAAATTAAATTTATTGTATGGATGCACGTGCAAACTTGTAAGGAACTCAAACGATGACTAGCAAACTAGTGATCTAATGTGTCAAGATGTAAAACAAATGAGAGACAAAAGACACGAATTTTTACCGAGGTTCGATCTCACCAAGAGATCTATGTCCTCGTTGAGGAAGCTCACACAGAGCCGGGTTCCCAACCCTTTCCCTCTTCAAGTCACCAAAAAGGCTGACTTGACTCCACTATCATGGGTAATCACCGAGTTTGTGGGTCAACCTCACACGTTGAGGGCTCCCACAAGAATTACAGTGAGAGGGTAAATACACTAAAAAAGATTACAATGCAGAGTATGAGTGTAGAGAAATCAAACCCCAAGAGCTCACAACGAAAGAACGACGATCTCTCAATCCCAAATCCAAGTATTTGATTGATCTTGGACTTTTTGCACCTTAGATGTATGGAGAGATGTGTTTTTGGGCTCTTGGGTCAGGTGGCGGCGCTAGGGTTCAAGCTTTTGACAATATGTGTCGTGTCTTCTTTGGGAAAAGACGAAGGACCTCTTTTTATAGGATTTCCCAAAGAGTTACCGTTGTTAAACCTACTACCGGACTAGTCTGGTATATGATCGGACTTGTCCGGTCTACTTCCAGTGGGTTAACCGGACTAGTCCGGTCCACAAACCGGACTTGTCCGGTGCTATGTGAGATGGGGTTTCAGAAACTTCAGCGGACTAGTCCTGTCGCTTGGATGGACTAGTCCGCAGTCCACTAAAGAGGACAACAGAGACATGACCGGACTAGTCCGGTCCAAAACCGGACTTGTCCGGTGCACTATGTTTGCGTCTTCCAGAAAGTTAAACGGACTAGTCCGGTCCATGAACGGACTAGTCCGGTTTTCAGTGGATTTTAGTTGATTTTTAAACCCCTTACCCTTACGCAAAGTCATGAGCTCTTGGGATGTGTCTCTCTCTCACACAACCTATACATTTATATCTACTTTGCTCCTCTAAATTCCACTACCGTCTTCCTTTTCGGGCACCACTCTATTTTTCACCTTTTTGTGTGTGTGCCGAGCCAGTTCACTTTGTTTATCCTACAATCATCTTAATAGTTTCATTAGGATCTCATATGTTCGTCATCTATTAGCCAAAACCCACAAGGGATATCCTAGATGCACTTACAATCTCCCCCTTTTTGGTGATTGATGACAACCATTTGAGATATCACAATTGAGAATAAAAGGTTGATTTTCATAAGGTGTGCACATATGAGAATAATAAAGAATTCACAAAAAGCTTCTCACATATGCACACACCTTATGGTGGGGTGCCTCACAGGTGTGTGATAAACAAAATGTGATAAATAAAAGACAAACAGTAGTGAACATGTAAGTGGGCATTAGAGCATAGTACATCACACATAAGAAAAGAAATAGTGCATTACAAGATTTTAAAAATAGGTACATGTCCTTGATCACAAAAGATCTTAATAACTAATACTAGATAGAAAAAGTCCAAGTCTAATCTCAATCTTCCATCTCAATCTCTCCCCCTTTGGCATCAAGGCACCAAAAAGGGAAAAATTGAGGGGAATCACTCATCGCTGCCTCCTCCGTCAGTCTCAGTCTGATCTTCATCTTCAGCATCCACGGGAGCAGGATCTTCCTCTAAGTCCTCGGAAGCGGGCGGTGATCCAACGGGCTCAATCTCAAGCTTTGCACATATAGACTTGATATTGGCATTGACGTATTGTTGATGTTTCTTCCTTGCAAGCTTTTCTTTGCGTTGCCTGTCTTCGATCTTACGGCAGCAGGCAAAGATGGAGGAGAGCATCTTGAGGATGCCGCTAGATGATTCTTGGGCAGGTGGAGAACCAGGAGGAGCAGCTGCAGACCTAGTGTCATCATGAGCTTGCTTTGATCTCCTCTCCACTGGTGGAGAGGACGGGGCAGTTGGAGCCAGAGGGAGAGTGTACTCGGTGGGTTTTTGCGGCTTCAACCCCGTATGCTTGACATCCTTGACAAACTCGAGTCCCGTCACTTTCTCAATCATGTACATGATATACGGTGCGTATCCACAGGACCTATTGGGGGTAATTGACATGTTCACAATGTCGTTGTAGATATACTCAAAGACATTGAATGGTCTCCTCCCACTAATGACCTTCATGAGAGTCCTCAAGGTTCCTTGTATAGTTCCTGCATCTCCATCCTTCGGAGCTATCGTCTTTCTCAATACTCTATTTAGGACCACAAAGAAGGGCTTTAGATATTTGATGGTGGGAGGAACATATGGCATCCTTGTGTCATAGAGAAATTCAAGTTCCTCCTTCTCCAGGGGTTTCAGATTATGAATGACCAGTTCATGATCCAAAGTGTTTTGGAGGTGAAGAATCCTAGCAAATTCATCATACGTGACACTATACCTTGAACCATGAGTCATCCAAGTAAGACTGTCTCCATCATCGCGAGCAAAGTAGAGAGTGGAGTAAAACTGGGTAATTACTTCATTGTTCCAGTCATACTCAAAGGATAGCAGGTCCGTCAGACTGTGCCTCTCTAACGCTTCCACCATCTCACGAAAGGCAGGATACCTCTTTGACTTCAGATATTCAACATTTAGCCGTTGACTCTCTACTACAGGGTTCTTCATCTTCATGTACACATGCTCGTAGTAGTCTGCATGGAAGTTGCTCCAGAACCTCGGGTCAGAGCATTGCTTAGGTCGGTCATATACTTGAATCTTCCTGAAATTATCAGCTAGCTCACTTCCTTTTCCAGTGAAATCCTCACTTGAAGGCTGCCTATTGCGGTGAATAGGGTTTTTCATCTTCAAGGGCCCAAGGGGACCACTAGCAAGTCCCTTCCCTTTATTGAGAATTCTTTTTGGCCCTGACGAGTCCTCAGCAGCATCTTTCCTTAGAGGCCTTTTGCCAATGACTTTCCTCTTCTTAGGTTGATTGTCGTCGGAGGGTGGAGAGTGGACATTAACATCATGTCTCTTCTTCATAATTCTCTCCTTGGTCCTCCTCACTTTCTCCCGTTGAACGTCTTCATCAATGTGGAAGGAGCTGTCATCTGAGCCTGAAGACATGATGCCTGATAGGGAGTTCAAGGATTAGATGCAAATGGACTCATTATTGACTTCAAATGGGAATGTAGGGGTTCAACTGTCAGAGACCGGACTTGTCCGGTTTCAGAGAGCGGACTTGTCTGGTGGACCGGACTTGTCCGCCTCTGTGCACCGGACTAGTCCGGCCTGGCATAAGAACCCTAATGTTTCATTTGAATCAAATCTCCTATCTAAGGTCATAAAGGTAGGAACATGGTAGGAATACATCTATTGAGGCAATGTACATCCTTTTGAAATCAAAGAAAACTAGCTAGAACTAGAAAAGTTGAGATTTTGGTTTAAAAGGGGAAATTTACCAAGATTTGAAGATTTGCGTCGAAGAAGTGGAAATCAGTCCGGATGAGTCCGGAGTAGGGGGACCACTCGTCAAGGGGAGTCTTTTTCGCGGAGAAAAACTCGATTTTGAGGGTTCAACAAGAAAATCACTTTGGGGGCTAGGGTTTGGAAGAGGAGAGGGAGAGCAGGCCTAATGAGGAGTGAGGGAGAGATCTGGGCCGGCCAAGTGCTTCTATATACAACTGACCGGACTAGTCCGGTCATGGTAGCGGACTAGTCCGGTACCCCTGAGTTAACCTAGTTGTTGTCAGTCCGGACTAGTCCGGTTGGAAATCGGACTAGTCCGTTTCCAACAGACTTGATACATATATAGATAATTTATAGTGATTCAAGGACAATAATTTTGCAAGTAGTCTTGGTGATTACAACCAGTAGGCAATCAGCAATCGAACAATGGTCATAATCCACAAGATTTCTTCATTAAAAATAGTTTTCTGAGTAGAAAGGAGAGGAAGAGCATTTTTGACAATACGGAGGAACAATTTAAGTTGCAACCAGGTATGCAATGTTTCAAGCCACATTTTGAGAGTCAAGAATGTTTAGCTCATTTCTTAGTTCACAGAACCTTTTCTCATCTAATGGTTTGGTAAAAATATCTGCAAGTTGTTTTTCAGTCCTAACATTTTAAATAGCTATGTCACCTTTTAATGAATGATCTCTAAGAAAGTGATGACGGATGTCTATGTGCTTAGTTCTTGAGTGCTCTACAGGGTTGTGTGCAATCTTTATAGCACTTTCATTATCGCATAGAAGCGGGATATGACTTAGATTGTAGCCGTAGTCCCTAAAAGTTTGTTGCATCCAAAGCAGTTGCGCACAGCATCTACCGGCTGCAACATACTCTGCTTCCGCTGTGCAAAGAGCAATGGACTTTTGCTTTTTAGATGACCAAGAAACTAGGGACCTACCAAGAAATTGACAAGTCCCTGACGTGCTCTTTCTATCGACTTTGCATCCAGCATAGTCGGCGTCGGAATACCCTATCAAGTTAAACTTGGATCCTTTGGGATACCAAAGGCCCAAGTTGGGTGTGTGCACAAGGTACCTTAGGATTCTTTTTACAGCAATTAAGTGACACTCTTTAGGTGCGGCTTGAAACCTTGCACACATGCAAACACTAAGCATAATATCTGGCCTAGATGCACATAAGTATAGTAAGGAGCCAATCATGGACCGATATACCTTTTGGTCCACATTTGGACCGTCTTCATTGAGGTCGAGATGTCCGTTGATGGCCATGGGTGTCTTGATGGGCTTGGCTTTGTCCATATTGAATTTCTTGAGAATGTCTTGTGTATATTTAGTTTGGCTTATAAATGTACCTTCTCTCAGTTGCTTCACTTGAAATCCCAAGAAGAACTTCAATTCACCCATCATTGACATCTCGAACCTGTCTGTCATTATTTTGCTAAATTCTTCACAGAAGGACTTGTTAGTCGATCCAAAGATAATGTCATCAACATAAATTTGACATATGAATAAATGATCATCAAAATGTTTAGTAAAGAGTGTATAGTCAGCTTTACCAATTTTGAATCCATTTTGAATCAGAAAATCTCTAAGGCACTCATACCAGGCTCGAGGAGCCTGTTTGAGGCCATAGAGAGCCTTACGCAGTTTATAGACATGGTTGGGATACTTCTGATCTTCGAACCCCGGTGGCTGCTCCACATAGACTTCCTCCTTTATCGGACCATTGAGAAAGGCACTCTTGACGTCCATTTGATACAACTTAAAATTATGGTGAGTAGCATATGCCAATAAAATGCGAATGGACTCAAGTCTAGCTACAGGAGCGAAGGTTTCATCGAAATCCAAACCTTCCACTTGAGAATAACCTTTGGCCACCAACCTCGCTTTATTTCTTGTCACTACTCCATGTTCATCTTGCTTGTTCCGAAAGACCCATTTGGTTCCAACGATGTTCGCCCTTGGTCTTTCCACCAGCTCCCACACTTCATTTCTTTTGAAGTTGTTCAGCTCCTCTTGCATCGCAATCACCCAGTCTGGATCCCTTAAGGCTTCTTCTACCCTGTATGGCTCCAGAAAAGACACAAAAGAATAGTGTTCACAAAAATTTGCAATTTGAGATCTAGTAGTTACTCCCTTAGCAATATCTCCAATGATATTGTTGACAGGATGGTCCCTTTGCACACACTGATGTACTCTTGGGTGTGGAATTTGTATAGTTGCTTGTTCTTCATTGTATTCATGTGTCATATCTCCCCCTAGATCATTGCTTCCATGATCATCTTGATTTTCTTGATCTTCCTCAACCTGATCTTGTGTAGGAGCTCCCCCTCGATCATTGCTTCCTTGTTGAAATTCATCTTGTGTCTCCTCTCGTGGTAGGATATCACCAAGTGCCATTTTCTTCAGCGCTTCACATGGAGCTTCCTCCTTATCTAGCATAGACTTATCGACTTGCTCCATTTGTGAACCATTAGTTTCATCGAACACTACGTCACGCGCTACTTCAACAAGGCCGGACACCTTGTTGAAGACACAATAGGCGTAGGCATTCGATTCATATCCGAGCAAGAATCCTTCATCGTACTTCGAAGCAAACTTCGAGGCCCTTGGTTTCTTGTTCAGAATAAAACATTTGCAACCAAAAACTTTGAAATAGGAAACGTTAGGCTTTTTACCCGTGAGAAGCTCATATGGAGTTTTCTTCAGTAGTCGATGAAGGTACAACCGATTTGTGGCATGACAAGCGGTGTTCACCGCTTCTGCCCAAAATCGGTCTGACGTCTTGTATTCATCCAACATTGTTCTCTCCATTTCAATCAATGTTCTGTTCTTCCTTTCAGCCACCCCGTTTTGTTGAGGAGAGTAGGGTGCCGAGAATTCATGCTTTATACCTTCTTCATTGAGATATTCTTCAACTTGGGTGTTCTTGAATTCTGTCCCATTGTCACTTCTGATATTCTTTACGGTTGATGAGAATTCATTTTGAGCTCTTTTCAAGAACTTCTTGAGGATTCCCTGAGTTTCTGATTTATCATACAAGAAAAATACCCAGGTAAATCTTGAAAAATCATCAACAATTACTAAACCGTATTTGTTACCGCCGATGCTGATGTATGCAATTGTACCAAAGAGATCCATGTGGAGAAGTTCCAGCGGTCTAGCGGTGGTCATCACATTCTTGGCGGGGTGTGGTGCTCCAACCTGTTTTCCTGCTTGACAAGCGCTGCACGGTCTGTCTTTTTCAAAAACCACATCCTTAAGACCACAGATGTGACCACCTTTTAGAAGTTTCTGCAGATTTCTCATTCCAACATGGGCTAGCCGTCTATGCCACAGCCATCCCATGTTGGTCTTAGCAACCAAGCAAGTGTTGAGTTCGGCTTTATCTTTGTTGAAGTCAACAAGATAAAGCTTTCCCTTCAACAATCCCTTGAATGCAATCGAGCCATCGCTTCTTCTAAAGACGGTCACACCCTCATTAGTGAATAAACAGTTGTAACCTTTGTCGCATAGTTGAGATATTGATAAAAGATTATAATCTAGAGAGTCTACATGTAAAACATTAGATAAGGTGTGTTGAGAGGATATTTCAATGTTACCACTACCAAGGACCTTTCCTTGGCTGTTGTCTCCAAAGTATATACCTTCACTTGGATCCTTGTTGCACTCGTATTCCACAAACATACCTCTCTCTCCGGTCATATGATTTGTGCATCCGCTATCTAGCACCCACTTAGATCCACCGGAGGAGTAAGCCTTTTTCTTGCCTTTCTTAGCCATAAGACAAGTGTGGTTGTTCATGTCCCGTCCTCCCATGTTCGGAAAGAGTGTGGCTCTCATAGTTGGTTTCTTGACTGCGATAGTGGCCATCTCTTCTTCTTCATCGGAGGAGGACTCGTCGTTTGAGTCCCACTCCTTCCCAATGTGAGCTTGATGGGCTTGTCTTCTTTTTCTGAAATTTTTCTTCTCTTGAGATCTTGTTTCCTTCTTCTTTTTGTTTTCTTCATAAGTACAGTCCACCATGAAGTGACCATACTCTCCGCAGTTGTAGCAAGTACGTTGAGCCTTGGATTTTCCTTTATCCTTGATTTTGCCTTCATGTGAATTGTTGTCGTGTCTTCTCTTCATCATGCGTTTGAATTTTTTGATGAAGAGTACCATTTCTTCGTCATCAAGATCGGTGCTTTCGTCGCTTGTATCTCCATCGTCTTGGTCTTCACGAGTTTCTTTGAGTTTGGGTCTGCACGTTGCTTTGAGAGCAACTTCTTTCTTTTTAGAAGAGGTGAGCTCGGCTAAGTCTTTGACGTATTGAGCCTCTTTCTCCATCATTTCATGATTTATGATATTTCCCAATAACTCATCGGGAGTCATTTTGTGAAACCCGGGGCTTTCTCTAATCATTGAGCAAAGTGTGACGTTTCTTGGTATGAAGGCTCTTATCATCCTTTTGACTACCTCGTGATCAGTCCATTTCTTACTTCCATAGGTACGGATTTTGTTGATGAGTGCCTTCATCCGATTGTACATGTCTTGAGGTGATTCGCCTTCTTCAATAGCAAATCTTCCCAACTCTCCTTCTAGCATCTCAATTTTGGCTTCACGTACAGACCTATTTCCTTCATGAGCAGTTTTGAGTGTATCCCAGATTTCTTTTGCACTTTCTAGTCCATCGATCTTGGTGAATTCTTCTCTGCTCAGTGACGATGTGATTACTGCAACGGCTTGTGCATTTCTGTGAATTTCTTGTTCTTGTTCTGGAGTGAGTTCATCATCCGTGTCCGGAATATCGATGCCTGTGCAAACAATGTGCCACAGACTAGGGTTCAGGGATATCAGATGCAACTTCATGTTGTACTTCCACATGGTGTAGTCACTTCCGTCAAACTATGGGGGCCTTCCCATAGGAATAGAGAGATAATGATTATTTGAATTCAGACGGTTGTAGTTGTAAGGATACCGGGAGTAGTCGTGATGACCACTCCCCATCGTCTTTTCTTCCTCTTTTCCCTTTTGTGCCATTAACTTCTTTCTCAGTAATTTCTTTAGCTGTCTCACTTCATCATCGTCATGTGGATTTTCTTTCAGCACATCGAAGGCTTTGGCTTCTTGCTCCTCATCGTTGTTGTTCATCTTCGGGATATCGTTGTTCTTCTCAGAGGCCATTGATCTCTCCGAGATGTGAGTCTCGTTGGTGGAGAACTTGGCTCTGATACCAATTGAATGTGGCCTAGAGGGGGGTGAATAGGCCTTTAAGGAATTCCTGCACACTTAATAAAGTTATCAGAAACTTGACTGACCGGACTAGTCCGGTTGTGTGGGCGGACTAGTCCGGTGTGCTGAATTATTTGAGTTAATTAAGCGTGTCTCACAAATTTAATCTTATAGCAGCGGAATGAGAACAACAGTTTTTATAAATTAAATTTATTGTATGGATGCACGTGCAAACTTGTAAGGAACTCAAACGATGACTAGCAAACTAGTGATCTAATGTGTCAAGATGTAAAACAAATGAGAGACAAAAGACACGAATTTTTACCGAGGTTCGATCTCACCAAGAGATCTAGGTCCGCGTTGAGGAAGCTCACACAAAGCCGGGTTCCCAACCCTTTCCCTCTTCAAGTCACCACAAAGGCCGACTTGACTCCACTATCACGGTAATCACCGAGTTTGTGGGGCAACCTCACACGTTGAGGGCTCCCACAAGAATTACAGTGAGAGGGTGATCAAATACACTCAAAAAAATTACAATGCAGAGTATGAGTGTAGAGAAATCAAACCCCAAGAGCTCACAACGAAAGAACAACGATCTCTCAATCCCAAATCTAAGTATTTGATTGATCTTGGCCTTTTTGCACCTTAGATGTATGGAGAGATGTGTTTTTGGGCTCTTGGGTCAGGTGGCGGCGCTAGGGTTCAAGCTTTTGACAATATGTGTCGTGTCTTCTTTGGGAAAAGACGAAGGACCTCTTTTTATAGGCTTTCCCAAAGAGTTACCGTTGTTAAACCTACTACCGGACTAGTTCGGTATATGATCGGACTTGTCCGGTCTACTTCCAGTGGGTTAACCGGACTAGTCCGGTCCACAAACCGGACTTGTACGGTGCTATGTGAGATGGGGTTTCAGAAACTTCAGCGGACTAGTCCTGTCACTTGGATGGACTAGTCCGCAGTCCTCTAAAGAGGACAACAGAGACATGACCGGACTAGTCCGGTCCAAAACCGGACTTGTCCGGTGCACTATGTTTGCGTCTTCCAGAAAGTTAAACGGACTAGTCCGGTCCATGAACAGACTAGTCCGATTTTCAGTGGATTTTAGTTGATTTTTAAACCCCTTACCCTTACGCAAAGTCATGAGCTCTTGGGATGTGTCTCTCTCTCACACAACCTATACATTTATATCTACTTTGCTCCTCTAAATTCCACTAACGTCTTCCTTTTCGGGCACCACTCTATTTTTCACCTTTTTGTGTGTGTGCCGAGCCAGTTCACTTTGTTTATCCTGCAATCATCTTAATAGTTTCATTAGGATCTCATATGTTCGTCATCAATTAGCCAAAACCCACAAGGGATATCCTAGATGCACTTACACTTGCCTGTTTTGCAGGTGACTAAGATTACAATCAGTTAGTGATGATCACTTGGAGCTTGATCACTTGTTTTCCTCCCTCCTTGATCTTCACTTGAAGTCCTTCTCACCTTCTTCACGTATATGCTACACGATCTGATCATGCATATGTATTTAATTGAAAGACTTTTACTAATAAGATCTAATGACAGTTTTAAAACTGGAACTTTGTTTAAGAATTTAAAATGACACTGGTGCTAATGGTTTGGGTTGGGCTTAAATACTAAGATCAAATATTAAGTGCTTTTCCCACTTAAGTGTTGATCACCTTAAGAGGTTACACATAACAGTGGTGATCCAGAGCTCTACTGGAGCTGAAAATTTTCATGTGAGTTCCTTGTCACAAGAAAGTCCTCTGGATCAAAATTCAGCACTTTTCATGGAGTGGTTTATTCAGAATAATTCTCTAAGTGTTTAGTCAAAGATGAATTAATTCTGAGGTAACACCCATGTTCATGTCAAACTCAGTGAACCAAAATTTAAATTATAGTTCATAGAGTCTACATGAATTTTCCTAGGATTTTTGGAGCTAAGAATTTCCCAGAACTGAATTTACAAGTTTTGGAAAGTCTCTGAAAATGTTTCTGTATTCATTTGAACACAGTAACTTACAATCTGAATTCTCCTGCCAAAATCAACTCCAAATGAGCTGAAACTTTTACAGGAGTCTAAGAACACCCAAAAGAATGTTCTGGCAAAATGTGGGGATTTTTGGATAAACTAAACTCCCTCTAAAATTCTTTTGCCGAAAAGTTTTAACGTATTTTCCAGAATTAAATAAAGACTTTCATACAAATTGGGTTGCATAATTGGATAGAGTTTGTCAATCTGAATCCAACCCAATTTGAATCACTAAATTTGGAGGTTCCTAGCCAATGTTATGCTCTTCTAAAGTTTGGGGAAAAATCTGGAATTTGAATAAATCCGAGAAATGTTTAAACCGGACTGTGGGACCAAGGGGCACGTGTCAGCTGCTGAGAGAGTGCCACACGGGCTACAGAATCGTTTCCCGTGCTTTCACAGTTGATCCCGTTTTACAGAGAATCCAGCCCACGGTTGCCGGGCGACTGACGCGTGTGGCCGGTAGCACCTTCGTCTACCTCCCGCCCCCGCGTTTCTGCGCCGCCGGGCTCGCCGGAGTTTGCCGGTTTTCGTCGCTCCGACCAACTCCCGAGCTACTACTCGCCGCCAGGCCCTATTTTACCCCAAGGAACACGATGGTGTGGCTTCCACAGACCGGCGAAGTTCCTAAACCACCCCGCACCGTTGCAGCGGCCCTGAGGAAGTCCGACGACGTCGCCCCGACGCTTTAGCCCGCCAAAAGCTCCCTGGAAAGGTTATACAGCACCAGTGGAGGTTGGCCAAGCTCGGCATGGCCGCATATGGGCTCGGGGATGGCTCCAACCTAAGGTTCACCGTGCACCCGCACCTTCCCGCCATAGCCGCCGTCGTAAAAAGTGAAATTGCACTGTGCACAGCGTGTTTCTAGCTAGGTTCCAAAAGGAAAGTTGTTGCTAAGCAAGTCTATGTCCCGTGTGTGCAATTTGAAATGCTCAAAACGAATATAACTCGAGAATTTCACGGATTCATACCCGCGGGTCAGTTTTCACCGGCCGGAGGAGATCTCAGAAATTCGTCGACCAGAGGCGAAGATAGGCTTTGTGCTTCGGGTGAAAGCTGCACCGAGTTCCTGTGCGTCCAAAAGTGGCCTCGCTTGGTCGTAACAAGCTCTGGAGGAGGCTGTCCACAGGAGCACACCGCCGCTGTTGTGTGGCGGCCGCTGAGGGAACCCGCCGTTCTCGGTGCAGAGAGCGTGAATCCGCTCAGTGATGGCTCGAGGAAGTCGTGGGGAAGACAGTGGTGTGGTTTTGCTGCTCAGAGGTGCTGCTCACTTGGATTGCCTGAGTTCCCGTGTGATCGAAGCTGGGCGGCTGCGCTTCTGTCTTTCGGTGCGAGGGAGAGTAGAGACGGCGCCGTGCCTTCGGTTAAGAGGCGGGAGAGGGCGTGAGGCGGTAGCTGCCGACGTCCAGCAGCTCTCCAGCGTGAAGGGGAGCCAGCAGGAGGTGGCTGCGGCCGAGCTCGGTGTCGAGCGGAGGGAAGTCGGCTTCGGCCGTTGCTTTGCGTGGGAGGAAATCAAACAGAGACTGTGGACTGCAGATCTTTTGCAATTTTCAGTGCTCCCAATGACAGGTGGGTCCCACATGTCAGTCCTCCTTATCTCCTCTAAAATATCTCCCCAATTTGAATATTGATGGAATTCAATTGTGGAAGTTTAAATCTGAGAGGCATTTGGATAATTGGGCAAGTTTTATCCAAATTCAAATATGCATTTGAATTCTTTGTCATTTAAAGTCCATTTTGCAAAATGGGTTGCAAACTATTTTCATAAATCATGAAACTTTGCACACCCCCTAATTTGGACCCAAGGAATTCAAATATGAAATCTGATTTTTATTTTGGCTGCTGCAAATGAGATTTTCAGCACAACAGTTTTGAATTCCATTGTGTTGTCCTCATTTGAATTTTTGAGTTTGAACAATTGTTCCAAATCTGAGTTTTATTTTCTCACACCTATGGGAACTTCCCATCTTTGTTTCAGACCCCTCTTGGGTTCCAAGTTTTCAAACAAGCATTTGAACTTGTGTGAAGAAAACCCTCATGTGTGTTATCACATGTGGGGAAAAGTTTTAACAAGTCCTAAATTTCATACACATGAAACCAACTTTTGCAAACAAGTGTTTCTTTGTATTCATGATTTTGGGACCTTTACAACAAGTAGCAATATAATTTTATCATAACAGAAATATTGAATCATCACATTTCATATATTAACCTACATCATGACTCAGTGACCAAGTGGTACTCTTCACCGCGAGGGACGGCGAACGACTCGATATACACCTGCAGGGATACCCGAAGAGCACGTCACGTACGGCCACCTGTGGAGCTGCAAAGCAGGCTCACTCGATGTCGTACGGGACAATCTTTCACCCAACAGCCCAAACGTCGAACCGGTCGCACCGAAATGGACAGGAGGTTCCCTACACGGAGCATCTCTCTATGCCCGTTAGCAGATTTCCACCTTGCTGCCCTCAACCTACACCTATAAATCGGTGTGCTATGCCTCGACGCCCGGAGGTTTAGGTTACATCGGTTTACCGGGGCCCATATATCCGATATGCCTTTGGTACGTTCAAACTTGATCAGCGTGGGCCGCACACGGATCAGTCCTCAATCGACACGGAAAGGGCCGCGGACACAAGACTTCCTCTTGCTGCGCCCTAAACCCTGCCTAGTCTCATTTTCATTACAAAAGTGATCTCACATCGCTCGAACCAATCCCGTGTGTCCCAAGCCTAACTCGCTAGTAGATTCCAACTACTCGACTTGTACCAAAGTTCTATGAATCATTAAGCATAGCCTGTCTACTCGAGGACTTAGACACTACCCTCACTCTTATAATAAAAATTCTGCTTATGCACTTGGGTGTCATCCATCCTACACCTAATGCACATCCATACCACATACTAATTATTTATAAAGCAAAACTTTGTAAAATTGGTTAATGTAAACCGGAGCTTGCCTTGTTGCTGCTGGTCAGTGGTTAGGGCTTCGTCCGGAAGAAGGATGTCGAGCACTTCCGGAGTTTCCTCGCCTTCAGCGACTACACGTAAACGATATACTATATGTCAATTTAAATGCAATGTTTAGAACTGAATAAGTAATTACCATAACTCTAGCTAGCCCTCCCTCTTGGCTCTGAAATTTTTATGGTGGCTTGGTAGGGTTCTAACCAGAGTCTTGACCAAGTCTCATTTGAAACAAAGTTCATTTGAGCTTTGTACAAATAAAAGCCTATTTGGTCAACATTAGAGCCTCTAAGGAATTCCAGGGATTTTCATGGCTTCAACCATTACTTTCTGGAAACTAGAATTTGAGATGGTTCTAATGGAATAGGCTTCATGTCATTTGAAGAATTCTAGATGAAGTTATGCCCTAAACAAGATTTGAGAAAATCTGAAAAATGTTTCTGTACATTTTTCTATTTTCTCAGGGCAGTTCACTTAATCACACCATTAGGGGGACTAAATTAATCTGGATGGGTCTGAAAATTTTACTGTGACTCAAGGATTTTCCAATGAACCTCTCAGCCAAATTTCAGAATTTTTTATAAAGTAATTCTCCAGAAAAAATTCCCAACAGTTTAAACTTTAGGGAATTAATTCTGAAAAGATATTAAGTTTTATGAATCATTAAGCATAGCCTGTCTACTCGAGGACTTAGACACTACCCTCACTCTTATAGTAAAAATTCTGGTTATGCACTTGGGTGTCATCCATCCTACCTCTAAAGCACACCCATACCACATACTAATTATTCATAAAGAAAAACTTTGTAAAATTGGTTAATGTAAACCGGGGCTTGCCTTGTTGCTGCTGGTCATTGGTTAGGGCTTCATCCGAAAGAAGGAAGTCGAGCAGTTCTGGAGTTTCCTCGCCTTCAGCGACTACACGTAAACGATATACTATATGTCAATTAAAATGCAATGTCTAGAACTGAATAAGTAATTACCATAACTCTAGCTCGCCCTCCCTCTTGGCTCTAAAATTTTTATGGTGGCTAGGTAGGGTCCTAACCAGAGTCTTGACCAAGTTTCATTTGAAACAAAGTTCATTTGAGCTTTGTACAAATAAAAGCCTATTTGGTCAATATTAGAGCCTCTAAGGAATTCCAGGGATTTTCATGGCTTCAACCATTACTTTCTGGAAACTATAATTTGAGATGGTTCTAATGGAATTGGCTTCATGTCATTTGAAGAATCTAGATGAAGTTATGCCCTAAACAAGATTTGAGAAAATCTGAAAAATGTTTCTGTACATTTTTCTGTTTTCTCAGGGCAGTTCACTTAATCACACCATTAGGGGAACTAAATGAATCTGGGTAGGTCTGAAAATGTTACTGTGACTCAAGGATTTTCCAATGAACCTCTCAGCCAAATTTCAGAATTTTTCATAAAGTAATTCTCCAGATAAAATTCCCAACAGTTTAAACTTTAGGGAATTTATTCTGGAAATATATTAAGTTTCATGAGCTGAAATTTGTGTTGCTAGAAAGTGCTCAAAAAGCTGAGTTCAGAAAAATTTGGTTCACTGAATTTGGAGCTTCCTAGCAGAAGTTATGTGCATTTGAAGTTTGAACTAAACTGAAAATTCAAATAAAGTTTAAACCCTGCGGGCGGGTCCCACCCCGCGTCTTCTTCTTCCCTGCGCACGCCTGAACCCCGCGGCGGCGATCTCCGGCGAGGTCGGCCGGAAGGACTTTCCCCGCCTCCTCGAGGGCCACACCTTGCCGCCTCTACCTTTTTGGACCCGAGGAACTCATCCCCAGGGTCAGTCAGGTCTCTAGGCGGCCGGAAACCCCTCGGCGACGAGCCGCTGTTACGGCTCAACTCCGGCGATGTCTCCTGGCCCCTACCGAGACCCACCTCGAGAAATCCTTGGCCCTACAGCTCCATGGTGAACTACTGAGCACGGACATGGTGCTAGCTCACCGTGGAAATGGTCGGACTTATGTGTTCACCGTCGACCTAGGCCCGATATCGACGGCGACTTGAAAAACTCGACAACCAGAGCCTATACTCGACGGTTTCTTGTACTTTTCGATCCTGGATGGCCGTGGGACGGTGTAGATCATGTGTACAGCTCGGTATACCCGGTGATGAGCTAATACCTGTTTATTTTAGAATTTGGAGTGGCTCGGTCCTAAGAACACTGAAACTTTCCCGGGGAAATTCTCCCACGACAGCGCATGAAACAAGGAGCGGTTTGGACTAGCAGGACAAGCAACTTAGGGCAGTGGTTTCTTGTGTTGATCGTCGGGCACGACGAGCCCTGTATCGCCCGGACGTCGGCGAGCAGGGAGAGGCGAGCTCGGAGGCACTTTGCTTTGGTTGTGGGGGGAAAGTGAACCGTGTGAGGGGAGAAACGGGACACGGCAGGATCATACGTTTTATCCCTTCGGTCAGTGATCTTTTCCCCTCACCGAGCAGGAGCTGGCCTGGCTGAGGCGGGCGGACGCCGACGTCGGGAGCTGGCGGTGCGTGCTCTCAGCCAAGTGAAACAAATCAACCCAAGAATGCTTCTGTGTTAAGGCTACTGACAAGTGGAACCCTCCCCTCTAATTCTTTTTCTGATTTTAGTTTCTTTTTTCACTGAAATGATCCCAGCTACTCACAATTGAACGAAAGACTTGGCCCAAAAGTCATGGTTTGAATTTGATTTCACCAATTTGGAATTGGTTTGGCTAAATTTGCTACACATTTGAACTGAAATTCAAATTCAGTTTTGAATTATTGCAAATTTAGCTCCCGACAAGATGAACTCCAATGAGGATGAAAATTGGTGGACTAACTCAGAAAAATGTGCTGAGTTTGAATATGAAGCCAACTTTTGAATTCAAGTGATGAATGTTGCTACAATTTGAATTTGCATTCAAATTTGCCCATTTTACAAATGTCTCCAAAAGTGCCTCAAAAAGTATTGGATTTGCATGAAATTTGGCCTGAGCCTTCCCAAGACTATTTAGGGTCTATGGGTGAGCTAAACCTTTCATGCTTATGTGTAGAAATCCTACTTTTTGTAAGTTAGGGCTTTCCCCTCTAATCACCCTTTTGATGGTGGTTACTTGCTCTTCACAAGTGTTCATGAGATATCCATCACAAGAGTGGTGGTGTTGTGAGGTGATGATATGAACACTTTTGCAAGTCCCTTTCTTGGGCTTTTACACAAACTTGCTCAGCGGGGCCACACACGGATCGGTCCTCAATCCACACGGACAGGGCTGCCACTACAAGACTTCCTCTTGTTGCGTCCTAGCCCCTGCCTAGTCTCATTTTCTTACTAAAGTGATCTCACATCACTCAAACTAATCCCGTGTGGCCCAACACCTATACTCACGAGTAGATTCCAACTACTTGATTTGTACTGAAGTCTATACACATTAAGCAGAGCATAAACTACATGAGGACTTAGACACTACCCTCACTCTTGTTGCAATGATCTGGTTATCATTTGGGATTTCATCCATCCTACACCTAATGCACATACATACCTCAAACTAAATATGTTTACAAAGCAAAACTTTAAAACTCATTCAATGCAAACCAGGGATTGCCTTGTTCCTGCTGGTCAGAAGTTAGTGTCTCGTCCGGAAGGAGAAAATCCAGCACTTCCGGGGTCTCCTCGCCTTCAGTGACTACACGTAAGCAATGCACTATATGTCAATTTAAATGCAATGTGTTAACTTGAGTATGTAAAGACCATAACTCTAGCTAGCCCAGCCCTTTGGCTCTGAAATTTTTATGGGGGCTTGGTAGGGTCCTAACCAGAGACTTGACCAAGTTTATCTGAAACCAAGTTATTTGAGCTCTATACAAATAAAAGTTTATTTGGTCATGACTAGAGCCTCTAAGGATTTCCAGGCATTTTCATGGCTCAAACCATTACTTTCTGAAAACTAGAGTTTGAGATGATTCTAATGGAATTGGTTTCATGTCATGTGAAGAATCCTACAGGAAGTTATGCCCTAAACAAGATTTAGGAAAATCTGAAAAAAATTTATGTACATTTTTCCATTTTCTCAGGGCAGTTCAGTTAATCACACCATTAGGTGGACTAAATGAACTTGTATGGATCTGAAATTTTTCCTGTGACTCAAGTACTTTCAAATGAACATCTCAGCCAAATTTCGGAATTTTCCATAAAGGAATTCTCCAGACAAAATTCCCAACAGTTTAAACTTGAGGGAACTAATTCTGGAACCAGAATAAGTTTCATGAGCTGAAACTTGTTTTGCTGGGTAGTACTCGAAAAGGTGAATCCAACAAAATTTGGTTCACACAATTTGGAGCTTCCTAGTAATGGATATGGATTTTACATGTTTGGAGAAATTCTCTTAAAAAGGTCTCTGTTATTTTTCCTATTTTTTCAGAGACATAGGGGATTGAAACAACATTTGGCCAAGCAAATGGAATCCAATGCCTCTAAAATTTTTACTGGAGTTCAAGGATTATTGGAAGAATGACCTGCCCAAATTTGGGAATTTTCCAATACAACTCCTATAAAAATTCCTACAAGATTTTCCTTAATTGAATTAATGAGCCAAATCTAGGGATTTTCGTACCAATTGGGATGCACCCCTAGATAGTACTCACTGAGAGGAATCCAATGGAATTTATTTCACAAATTTTGGAGGTTCCTATCAAAAGTTATGAGCAATAGAAGTTGAACTAAACTGAAAATTGGTAGAAATGTTTAAATTCTTGCGCGCGGGCACCACAGCACAGTTCTTCTTCCTCCTCGTGCCAACAGCCGAGCTGCGGCGGCGCTCTCCGGTGATACCCGTGGAAAGTGCCTTTCCGGCTTTCCCCTGCCCCCAAACTAGCCGCCTCCCCATTTTGGACCACGGCCAACTCATCCCCGTGGTCGGCCGAGGACACCGGTCACCGGAAACCCTTCGGCGACAGGTGGCAGCGGCGGTTGGACTTCGGCGATGTCACACTCAGGCTAGGAGGGCTCAAATCGTTCGGTTTTTCTTCCTAGAGAACTATGGTGGCTCCCTTGTCACCGGCACGAGCTCACATCAGCTCAAAAGAGGCTGCAAATACGACCTCATCGGCGAGCTAGGGTGAAAATCGGTGCCGGTGCAAAATTCTCGAAGAAGAGCGCCAAAACTCGATGAAACTCGATGGTTCTTGATCCTAGAGGAGCATGGGAGAGTCTAGATCATGTCTATAGCTCGGAAAAAGTGATGATGGCTTTATTACTATGAATTTCCGAAGTTTGTGTGGCTCGGTTCTATGAGTACCGATGCAATAATCGGCAAAATTCTCCACTGATCGTGCGAGAGAGAAAGGGAGGTCGGCACGGTTGTGTTCAGCACCTTATGGCGGACCTTTTTCGTGTAGGGCGTTGGCTTCGAACGGGCTCTTAGCAGCCGGGCCCCGGGGAGTAGAGAGGTGTCGGACGGTGCGGTTTTTTGCTTCGGTGCGCGAGGAAGACATAAGAGAGTGAGGGAGTTCACGTGGGCTGAGCGTGCATTGATCACTGCAGCCAGTGCTTCCACGGCACAGCACGGGAGTGCGGTGTCCTCCTTGCTCGGGCGCGGGAGCAGGAGGTGGCGCGCGGGTGAGATCGGCTGCCGAGTGAAAACCAGCGAGGCTTGACTTCGGTGTTAAGTCTACTGACCAGTGGGCCCCCTATTCCCTCTTCTTTTATTTCCAATTCCTTTTGAGCTAGAAAACAAACTCCAAATTTGATCAAACTTGGAGGATAAGCCAAAATGGATATGAGCAACACAATGGTGCTCTCAAATTTGAATTTCAGGGAAGTCGGAATTTGAAACTGGAGTTTGAATTCAAATTCGAATTGCCTCCCGTTTAAATTCCAACAAATAGGAAATCTTTTCCAAATGAGCTGAAAATTTGCCGGGCTACCCGTGGATGTGTGAAGAACCAAATGGTAAATTTAGGTCTTTGTGTTTGGACATTGTTACACGTTTACTTTAGCACTTGGAGCTCACACCATCCAATTCAAAAGTTTAAAAATTTTCTCTCATTTTCTCGGTGTGAACTTCAGCTCCACTTGCTAGACTTTTGGGATTTCACATCCCTCCCCCCTTAAAAGAATCTCGTCCTGAGCTTACAAAAGAAGCGACAAAGATGTGATAAGAGTTACCCATGATAAGCTGCCATGAAATCCGGGTAGTTGGAGCGAAGAAATTCCTCGCTCTCCCACGTCGCTTCCTAAGAGATGTGGTTGCTCCACAATACCTTGTAGAACCACAGCGTTCGGTTACGCGTGGTCCGAGCCTTTTCATCAATAATCGCCACCGGATATTCAGCATAAGTCAAATCCGGTTGCAGCTCGCCAATGTCTTCGGTGGGAACAGTAGCCGTATACTTCAGACATTTCCGTAGTTGTGAAACATGGAAAACGTCATGAACACCAGCGAGAGATGCCGGTAGCTTCAGTCTATACGCCACTGGTCCACACTTCTCGGTGATAGCATAGGGTCCAATAAATCGGGGAGCGAGTTTCCCCTTCACGCTGAATCGTTGCACGTCTTTCATCGGAGATACACAGAGGTATACGTGTTCCCCGACGTCGAAGTGTAGCGGCCTACGCCTCTTATCAGCGTAACTTTTCTGCCGGGATTGAGCGGCCTTCAAGATGTCTTGAATAATCCGAACGCGCTCTTAGGCGTCGTTCACCAAATCAATCCTGAATGTAACCCTTTCACCGGACTCACACCAGTTCAATGGGGTGCGGCATTTGTGACCGTAGAGAGCCTCATATGGTGCCATCTTGATACTCGCTTGATAGCCATTGTTGTACGAGAATTCCGCCAACGGTAGGTTATCATCCTAATTTCTACCGTGGTGGATGGCACAGGCTCTCAACATGTCTTCTAATACTTGGTTCACCCTCTCAGTTTGGTCATCTGTTTGAGGGTGATAAGCGGAGCTTCTAATCAGTTTCGTACCCAATGCGGCATGCAACTGCTCCTGGAAACGAGCTACAAACAGTGCCCCTGGATCTGAGATTATGGTCTTGGGTACTCCATGCAAGCACAAAATTCTTGCAATGTACAACTCCGCATATGACACGACCCCAAAGGTCTTGTCGAGCCAGGATCACGCTGAGGGGTACTGCATTGCACAGCACCGGATAACACACGTCAAAGGTACAAAGCAGAAGCGAAATTTTATTACATAAACAAGTTTATGAACATGTTTACATCAAAATAGTTCCAGTCTACACTCACGGGCGTAGACTACGCATCAAGTCCACGTTCAGCCCTTGAACGTGTCCTTGCTAGCACACACGCACACTAACTCTGCGGCGTGCACGACTCCCACTAGACGGGGTTCCCCTCCTGGGGTTCCGTCTCCTCTTCGGGAGTCCCTTCCTCATAGAACCCTGCAAAAGCTTCAAACACAAGCAGTGAGCACGAAGGCTCAGCAAGTCTGACCCGTCTCACCTAAACACGGAACTTCTAAATGAGGGGTGGTAGGTTACATGAGGTAAAAATCATTTGCAAGGACTCGCCTAATTAGTAGAACCTAACATTCAAGTTTTAGCAGCAGGTTGTGGAGAACCTTACGCTAAGGTACATGAGAGAGCCGCAATCAAACAAGAAACACATTTCTCTCATGTACTTTGCCCAAAGTTGAAATGAACTTTAGTTAGCTCTAAACTACAGCAAGTCATTAGCAATCAAGTCCATCTTTCAATCAGCAACATTTTAACATGTAACTAGCCTGTTCTTTCTACGTCATGGTACAGTGATCAAGTGGTACTCAATGACCGTGAGGGACGGCGATTATAATCGATTTACACCTGCAGTGTTACCCGAACAACCCGTCACGTACGCCCGTACCCGTTGTTACCTACAACAACCATCACGGACGCCGTACGCGACTACCTTTCACCCGTTAGCCAAATGTTGAACCAGTCCAATCGTCCCGAGCAAGAGGACTCTGCATGCGCATCTCAGTGCCGCCAGCCGATTTACACCTCGAGCTCTCAACCTACCCTCTGAACGACCAGCTATGCCTCAACACCCAGCTACCCGAGTTACATCAGTTTCCCGGTTCCCATATAGCTGGTAGGTCTATGGTACTGTTCTAACTTATTCAACAGGCCCGCACACGGCTCGGTCCTCAATCGACACAAGCGGAGCTACAGCACACAGGCCCCAAAGTCCTGTTGCCCTTACCGTCCGCTTGGTCTCATTTTCTTGCCATGTGTTTCATGTGCTATCACTACTCGAGTCGAGTGCCTCTAGCCTATGCTCGCGAGTAGTTCCAACTACTCGACTTGTACCGAATCCTACTCTATCTTAGCAATGCAGTGGCTAACGAGGTTTTCAATCCTAATCCCAACCCATGGCTTTCTTGGCTATGCACTTGGGTTTCCAAACAAGACTCTAATGCAAGGAACAATAGTATTCATGTGTGTGCTCAAAACAATAAAAATTTATAAAAGGTTAATGCAAACCGGAGCTTGCCTTGCTGCTCTTGGTCGTAGGCTAGCTGTTCCTCCGGAGAAACGAAGTCTAGGACTTCGGGTTCCTCCTCGACCTTAGCGACTACATGATAGAAGAGGTACATGTATCAATTTAAATGCATTTGTATTAAGTTCGAACTTGTGAAGCTTATAAGTCCCACTAGAGAGACTCAATGACTATGAAACTTTTTCTGTGGCTTGGTTACAACCTAAACAGAGACTTGGTCAAGTTTTAGTTGCAGCAAAGCTCATTGGAGCCCCCCAAAATTAATTATGTCCTTGACCTTAATTGGAACTCTTTGGGTGTTCTAAGGACTTTCATGAAACAAACTAGAAAACTAGATTTTCAGAGGGTTCTAATGGAGTTGGTCTCACTTAATTTGAAGGTTCCTAACTAAACATATGAGCTAAACAATTTCAGAGAAAATTCTGAAAATGTTTCTGAACATTTTCTATTTTCTCTGGAACAGTTTCACTAATCACACCATTAGGTGGACCAAATGAGCTCAAATGGATCTGAAATTTCTATGGTAGTTCAAGGATATTTTGGTGAACATTCCAGCAAAATTTCAGCATTTTCCTCCAAAGGATTCTCCAGTTAAAATTCCAAACAATTTAAACTTTGCGGAATTAATTTTGGAGAAATAAGGATTTTCATGAAGTGAAACTTGATTTGCTGGAAAGTGCTCAGAGAGCTGAATCCAACAAAATTTGGTTCACTCGATTTGGAGCTTTCTAGCCAAAGTTATGAGGATTGGAAGTTTGGAAGAATTCTGAAAATCGGGGAAAAGTTTAAACTTGCAGGGGCCCGCGGGGACACGTGTTGAGCGCGGAGGTGTCCAGCACACTGAGGCCCTCAGGGTATTTGCATGCCAGCACAGCTGATCCCGGCCACACCCGATCCCGATTTAAAATTCTTCAGCCGCTAACACGTGGGCCAGCCGGCTTCGTCTTCCTCCCGCCGCTCTCTCGCGCCCGAGCCGCCGACCTCGCCGGAGCAGACCCGGAGCTCGCCGGCTCGCCGCTGCCGGACTTCCTATGGTCTGAAACTCGCCGCCAGGGGGTTGTCGACGTTGAGGAACACGTCGGTGGTGTCAGGTCGGGCTGGGGTGACCGGAAATAGCTCGGCGACGTGCCGCGGCCTTGGTTGAGGTTCGGCGCCGTCGACCGTGGGTTCTAACCCGCCAACACCTCGAACAAACGGTCCTACAGCATCAGTGTACCTCTAGGAAGCTCGACAAGGTGTCAAAAGGGTTCAGGGATGGCGGCAAGTCGGTCGGCACCGTGTGACCGATCGTGCCCGCCATGACCGTCCTTGATCGAGCTCGAAATTCATCACTCCTAGACAGTTTCACGCCACAGATGCAGAAAAGAACTTGATCGCCGGCTAGTCCAGCGTCTATGTGCAAGATTTGATAACCACCGAAAGATCATAGAGCGAGAATTTGAAGAATCCGTACCGGAAGCTCGGTTTACGGTCGCCGGAGCAAAAACTGGAAATTCTCTGTGGATTCTTCACGGTTTGCTTCCAAACTTGGAGGAGAGCAGCACGGTGATCGCGCGCTCCTGTTGCCTCTCTTGCTGGACCGTGAAAACGCCTGTGGAACGCTGTCCACGGGCGCCTGACTCTCGGCTGAGGCTAGGTCGCCTCAGTGGCGATCGTTTTCGGGCAAAGGAGGTCGGAGCTCGGGGTTTCTGGCGTTGGGGAGGTGGAGTGCGACCTCAGGTTGCTGTCTAGCAGCTCAGGAACGAAGGAGGAGATTGTTTTGCTGGTTTTCCCAGTTGAGCAGAGAGCTGCAGCGAGAAACAATGCCGCTGCTCGGGTTTGCCCGCGAGAAGATAAAGCCGGCCGACTCCTGCTCGGCAGAGGCGGTGCCGGTCGCGTGGGGGCGCGAGCAAGCCGCCCTGGGCGCCAGCGGGCGGAGAGGGGAAGCAGCTGGTGGCGCCGGTAGCTGCTCGGTGGCACAGGCGACAGCTGCTCGGTGGAATTTCCCACCGAGGCTGTGACTTTGTGTGCAAGTTTTGCCTCCTTCTCTCTATGACATGTGGGTCTTACCCGGGGTTTTAACCTCGGAAATTTACTCCTAATCACTGTTGTAAATAGTGAGCCCCAAAATACCTCTGGTGATTCAAATTATTCATCCATGAGCCATTTGAATTGAGTAGAATTCAAATTGGGTTTGGTTTGAATGAATTTCAGCACAAGTTCAGTTTTGAATTCAAATAAAGTTTGAATTTGTCCCACTTAGCTCATGTCAAGATCAACTCCAAATGGAGTGAAAATTGGTTTGTGAGCTCACAAAACTGTGCTGAATAAGAATATGCCTCCCACTTTTAAATTCATGGGATAAAAACAGTTTGAATTTGAATATGGTTTCAAACTGCCCTCTTTCTAACTATACCCAAAATGTCCTCAAAAAGGTTTTGAATTTGGGTGAAACTTGGCATGGACATCCTTAGCAATGTGTAGGAGTTTTCATATGTCCAGCCCACCTATATCACATGTGGGAAATACCACTTTTGCAATATGTGAGTTTGTTCTCTAATGAGCATGTTGATGGTGGTTACTTGCTCTTCATTTGTGTTCATCAACTTACTTCAAATGAGGTGTGTGGTGTGGTGATGAACACTTCAAATAGGTGTCAAAAACTGAGGCCCTTACAGCATACTTGCTGGCACGGTAGTTGGTATGCACCGGAATGAAGTGAGCTGACATGGTTAACCGGTCAACGATTACCCAAATGGAATCATGCTTGTTAGAAGTCATGGGTAATCCCACAATGAAATCCATGCTCACATCTACCCACTTCCATGCTGGAATTTCCAGGGGTTGCAACAGCCCTGTTTTTCTCAAGTGATCTGCCTTCACTCGTCAACACGTATCACATTCAGATACGTATTTGGCAATTCCCGTTTCATCCATGTCCACCAAAATTTACTCTTCAAGTTTTGGTACATTTTGTTGCTGCCCGGATGAACGGAGAACTTAGACAAGTGAGCTTCATCAAGGATCTTCTTTTTCAGCTCCATGTTCCGGGGTACGTCTATGAGGTTGTGAACCATAGCATCCCCTCATCATCCTTCCAGAAAAAATTGATATCCCCGCTGTCTATCCATTCCTGGAGATGTGCCATGCCCTTGTCACTCTTCTGAGCTGCAATGATATCTTCCCTAATGGTAGGGATGAGAGCCAGGTTGTAGAGCGATCCATAAGGAAACAAGTATAAACTCGGCTCTTCCTCTTCCATCGGTGAGGTTATGGACATGTGATTTCTGACTCAGCGCATGTAAAAGCCCAAGAAAGTGACTTGCAAAAGTGTTCATTTGACCACCTCAAAACACCACAGCTCATTTTGTGGATATCTCATGAACACGTGTGAAGAGCAAGTAACCACCATCAAAAGGGTGATTAGAGGGGAAAGCCCTAACTTCCAAAAAGTAGGATTTCTACGCATAAGCATGAAAGGTTTAGCTCACCTATAGACCCTAAATAGTCTTGGGAAGGCTCAGGCCAAATTTAATGCAAATCCAATACTTTTTAAGGCACTTTTGGAGAAATTTTTAAAATGGGCCAATTTGAATGCAAATTCAAATTGTAGCAACTTTCATCACTTGAATTTAAAAGTTGGCTTCATATTCAAACTCAGCACATTTTTATGAGTTAGCCCACCAATTTTCATCCTCATTGGAGTTCATCTTGTCGGGAGCTAAATTTGCAATAATTCAAAACTGAATTTGAATTTCAGTTCAAATGTGCAGCAAATTTAGCCAAACCAATTCCAAATTGGGAAAATCAAATTCAAACCATGACTTTGGGGCTAAGTATTTCATTCAATTGTGAGTAGCTGGGATCTTTTCAGTGAAAACAGAAACGAAAATCAGAAAAAGAATTAGAGGGGAGGGTCCCACTTGTCAGTAGCCTTAACACAGAAGCATTCTCGGGTTGATTTTTTTCATTCGGCTGAGAGCATGCACCGCCAGCTCCCGACGTCGGCGTCCGAAGATCACTGACCGAAGGGATAAAACGTGTGCTCCTGCTGTGTCCCATTTCTCCCCTCACACGGTTCACTTTCGCCCCCACAACCGAAGCAAAGTGCCTCCGAGCTCGCCTCTCCCTGCTCGCCGACATCCGGGCGACACAGGGCTCATCGTGCCCAACGATCAACACAAGAAACCACCGCCCTAAGGTGCTTGTCCTGCTAGTCCAAACCGCTCGTTGTTTCATGCTCTGTGGTTCTAAAGGCCTACTACTACAGGGTGCGTGCGCTGGGACTGATCGGGCTACTTTTTAAAATAGACTTTTAGAAAGTATTAATGCCTAGATTGGTACATCCAGAAAATAAAAGTAAACCCAGAAAAGACAAGTCAACGAGGGAGCCCTTTTCCTAGCCTAGAAAAAAAAGCCAACCAAGTAGAATCAGCCTGAGAATCAGCTGCTGAGAATGCGGGGCACCCTGCTTTTGTCCTCTGCCCGTGTCATCGCCTTATGAGCAGTCGAAATATACGTTTTGCTTACTGTCACGTGGTCCGCCTTCTCACTCAACTTCAGAATCAAACCACCTTCCGGCTTCGTACTACTACTACCTCCTAGGTCGTCGTTTTGGGAGAATTTCCCCGGGAAAGTTTCGGTGTTCTTAGGACCGAGCCACTCCAAATTCTGAAATTAGCGGGTATTAGCTCATCACCGGTTATACCGAGCTGTACACATGATCTACAACGTCCCGTGGCCATCCAGGATCAAAAAGTACAAGAAACCGTCGAGTATAGGTTCTGGTTGTCGAGTTTTTCAAGTCGCCGTAGATATCGGGCCTAGGTCGACGGTGAACACCTAAGTCCGACCGTTTCCACGGTGAGCTAGCACCATGTCCGTGCTCAGTAGTTCACCACGGAGCTTTAGGGCCAAGGATTTCTCGAGGTGGGTCTCGGTAGGGGCCAGGAGACATCGCTGGAGATTGTAAGGGCCTAAGTTTTTGGCACATACTCAAAGTGTTCGTCACAGCACACACACACTTCATTTGAACAAAGTTGATGAACACATTTGAAGAGCAAGTAACTACCATCAACATGATCATTAGGGAACAAACTCACACAATGCAAAAGTGGGATTTTCCACAGGCATCATCTAAGGGCTGGGCATATGAAAAACTCCTACACCTTGCTAGGAAGGTCCATGCCAAGTTTCAACCAAATTCAAAACCTTTTTGAGGTCCTTTTGGGTATAGCTAGAAAGAGGGTGGTTTGAACTCAAATTCAAATTCAAACCGTTTTCATCCCATGAATTCAAAAGTGGAAGGCATATTCTTACTCAGCACATTTTTGTGAGCTCACACACCAATTTTCACTCCATTTGGAGTTGATCTTGACATGAGCTAAGTTTAGCAAATTCAAACTTTATTTGAATTCCAAACTGAATATGCGCTGAAATTTAGCCAAACCCAACCAAATTTGAATTCTATCCCATGCAAATGGCACAAGGGTAGCTTATTCAAATCCTTGGGGTTAATTGGGTCTCTACTGTTTAGAACAGTGGAGAAAAGTTAATTTCAGGGGTTAAACCCATGGGTGGGACCCACATGTCAGTCTCTATATCAGTTCAACCGACTGAAGCTACCGAGCTCGGGTACTCGCGCGCGCTGCAGCAGCCGCCACGGCGAAGGCGCGATCGGGACAGCAGCTTCTTGCCACCCCGACCTGCTGAACCGCCTCGCGCCCTACTTATCCCCGCGGCCGCCCTGATCGGATGAAGAACAGCACACTTTCTTTTTCCTCGCACCGGAAACACCACCCTCTTGCCGATCGCTCGGAGCTGATCAGGGAACCACGATCACCGCCTCTCCACTCCCTCCAAAGCTACGACGAGGTACTAGGGACTCCCCTCCTCCTTCCCCGTTGCTGGAAATCGGCTTAACTCGGATGATCTCGACTGTACCGAGAGTTCTTTTCAGTGAACTGAGTCCACCGCACCTCGGGCTCCCGTGGACAGCCCAACCGGAAGGGTTGTCACGCCCGAGCTAAGGCGTCCCTGGACGCGTTAGGGGCCGGCGATGCTCACCCCCGAGCCACGGCCCGAGTGCTTGATCGCCGGTGATGAATTTTCAGTTTTCCTTTCTCTCGGTACAGACCGACCTTTGTGTGTGGTTCTGTCAAATTCGCACTCTAGAAAAGGTTAGAGAGTCTCAATCCGTTCCTACACAGACTAGACTTGATGGTGCACAAGTTGCCTTCACAACCTTTAGCTTGACAATCCCTGTACCCGGCGTGTTTCGAAGCTTGCCAACAGCGGATTCTGCGGGCAGCTTCAGGCACACGGTGAGCCCCACTTTGGAACCCTCCCCGAGCCTTTCCACCGCCATGCCGAGCTTTGTGAGCCACCACTGGTGCTGTAGAGCCGCTTCATCAGGCGTTTGGCAGGCTAGTATGCCGGGACAACGTCGACGAGGGGAAACCCTCCCAACGTGCGCAGCACACAAAATAGGGGCTAGCGGCGAGTTGGAGCTCGGGAGCTGGCTGGATGAGCGAGTTCAGCGACGCTCTGGCGACCCCGGCGGCGCTACCGCGAGGGAGGCGCGAGGTTGAAGACAGCCGAGCCGGGCCCGCTGTCAGTGGGAGGAACCCGGGCGGTATGATCTTCTGTGGGCACGGATCGACTGTGGAAGCGTGGGAATAAAACCTGTGGCCCGGTGTGCCATCGCTCCAACGCCCAACACATGTACCCTTGGACCCACCGGCAGATTTGAACTTTTCCCGATTTTCAGATTTCATTCAAACTTCAAATCCCCATAACTTTGGCTAGGAAACTCCACATCAAGTGAACCAAATTTTGTTGGATTCAGCTCTCTGAGTACTTTCCAGAAAATCAAGTTTCACTTCATGAAAATTCTTATTTCTCCAGAATTAATTCTTCAAATTTAAAATGTTTAGAATTTTAACTGGAGAACCCTTTGGAGGAAAATTCTGAATTTTTGCTGGGATGTTCACCAAAATATCCCTGAGCTACCATAAAAATTTCAGATTCATTTGAGCTAATTTGATCTACCTAATGGTGTGATTAATAAAACTGTTCCAGAGAAAATAGAAAATGTCCAGAAACATTTTCAGAATTAAGTGAGACCAACTCCATTAGAACCCTCTGAAAATCTAGTTTCCAGAAAGTCACGGCTTGCTCCATGAAAATTCCTAGAAAGCCCTAAGAGCTCCAATTAAGGTCAAGTACATAATTATTTGTGAAGGGCTCAAATGGGAATTTTCTGCAACTAAGACTTGGCCAAGTCTCTGTTTAGGTTGTAACCAAGCCACAGTAAAATTTTCAGGATCATTGAGTCTGTCTAGTGAGACTTATAGCCTTCACAAGTTTAAATTCAATTGAAATGCATATGAATTGATACATATTCATATTTCTCATATGTAGTCGCTAAGGTCGAGGAGGAACCCGAAGTCTTAGACTTTGTTACTACGGAAGAGCAGCGAGCCTACGACCAAGAGCAGCAAGGCAAGCTCCGGTTTGCATTAACCTTTTTATAAATTTTATTGTTTTGAGAACTTACATTGAGTACCATTTCTTCATGCATTAGAGTCTTGTTTGAAAACCCAAATGCATAGCCAAGAAAACCATGGGTTGGGATTAGGATTGAAACCTCATTAGCCACTGCAATGCTAAAGATAGAGTAGGATTCGGTACAAGTCGAGTAGTTGGAACTACTCGCGAGAATAGGCTAGAGGCACATTGCTCGGGTAGAAATAGCAAATGAAACACATGGCGAGAAAAATGAGACCGAGCGGAGAGTAAGGGCAGCAGGACTTTGGGGCCTGGGTGCTATAGCTCCGCTTGTGTCAATTGAGGACCGAGCCATGTGCGGGCCTGTTTAACAAGCTAGAACAGTACCGAAAACCTACAGGCTATATGGGAACTGGGAAACCGATGTAACTCGGGTAGCTGGGTGTTGAGGCATAGCTTGTCGTTCAGAGGGTAGGTTGAGAGCTCGAGGTGTAAATCGGCTGGCGGCACTGAGATGCGCGTGCAGAAACCTCTTGCTCGGGATGATTGGACCGGTTCAACATTTGGCTGACAGGTGAAAGGTGGTTGCGTACGACGTCCGTGATGGTTTCTGTAGGCAACATCGAGTACGGGCGTACGTGAAGGGTTATTCGGGTAACCCAGCAGGTGTAAATCGATTATAATCACCGTCCCTCGCGGTCAGTGAGTACCACTTGTTCACTGTACCGTGACGTAGAAAGAACAGGCTAGTCACATGTTAAAATGTTGCTGATTGAAAGATGGACTTTGATTGTTAATGATTTGTTGTAGTTTAGAGCTAACTAAAGTTCTTTTTCCACTTTGGGCAAAGTACATGAGAGAAATGCGTTTCTTATTTGATTGCGGCTCTCTCATGTGCCTTAGCCTAAAGTCTCCACAACCTGTTGCTAAAACTGGAAAGTAAGGTTCCACTAACTATGCGATTCCTTTGTAACTTGTTTTACCTCATCTAACCTATCATCCATCATGTAGAAGTTCCATGTATAGGACAGACGGGTAAGTCTTGCTGAGCCTTCATGCTCACTGCTTGTGTTTGAAGCTTTTGCAGGGTTCTATGAGGAAGGGACTCCCGAGGAGGAGACGGAACCCCAGGAGGGGAACCCCGTCGAGTGGGAGCCGTGCACGCCGCCGTGTTAGTGTGCGTGCGTGCTAGCAAGGACACGTTCACGGGCTGAACGTGAACTTGATGCGTAGTCTACGCCCGTGAGTGTAGACTGAACATATTTTGTTGTAAAAATGTTCATAAACCTGTTTATGTAATAAAACTTTGCTTCCGCTTTGTACCTTTGATGTGTGTTATACGGTGCTGTGCAACACAGCACCCCTCAGCGTGATCCTGGCTCGACAAGACCGTGGGGTCATGTCAGCGTGGTATCAGAGCTCGCTTGAGGTTTAACGCACTACAAAGGTCATCTTTTTTTCAAAAAATCCAGTGAGGAACGAGTTAGTAGCCCATATAATGATGTTATTAGTGTATAGAAAGTGGCATACTAACCTATTTGATTATGTCGGAAAATCGTGCATCTCGGGACGTTTATGTCTTGAGGGTGCACGTAAGCGTTGTCCACCAGTGCGCACAAGCTGAAGGGTGGAGTCCCACGGGTGGCAGGTAACCCAACCCGCTTTGATATCCTTTACGAATCTTCATGTCGTTTGGGGTATTCGAGCAACGTCTGTCCTTGGCGTGCGTGGTGCAATTTGGGAGACCCCGTCACGTGGTCAGTAACGTGAACACGTAGCTCAAGGCGTGTTTGCTTGAGAACATCCGGGCCAGTGATGACGGCCGGATGTATGAACTGTATGGATACCGGGCTCGGTGTGCAGCCGAGTCTGACGATTGTGTGAGTTATCTGCAGGTATTCTAACCACAAAACGGTAGACGTGTAGCATCCGTTTGCGAGTGATGCTTAGTGCCACTGAAATAACGAAGCCAGCTATGTCCGGTATAGGTTTTTCTTTGTGAGGACGTAGTACCGACATGATCTGGTGACGCATCGACGTCACACCCCATTAAATGAGAAACTTCATTATAAAACTTGAAAGTTTTAATCCAAAGCATTAAAACTTGATGTAACTCCTTCCCTTAATCAGGATATTCAAAGTTAACAAGTTTTCAACTTATAGGCTATTAAGGACAGAGTCCCCTGTTTTCAGCTGAATTAAGGCTGACGTTAATCAGAGGTTAGAGGTCGAGTTCTTTCGAGGTTGGGGTCATATGATACATTTCTCGAAATCTTTGGAAGAGCTTTACAACTTTTCTTTTTAGGTCCAGAGGTGTTTCATCTCTTAACCAATCGAAAGAGGCAGTAGAGTTGAAACTATCCAGAAAACAGGGCAGAGCAAATACTCTCTGTAACTCTCTGTAAATTGAGCATAACTTCCTGAATAAAAATCCAAAAATAGAAAATGAGGTAGTTCTGAAACGTTTATGAGACGGGTTACAACTTTATGACAGAAAGTTATGTCAGATTGGGAGTAGAATTAACTGGAATTCTTGGATCAAATCAGTACCTCAAGCAGGGAGGTGCTGTCCAATTTTCTCCAGAAATTCTGTTAACTTTGACATCTCATAACTTTTGAACAAGGACAGATCTTAGGCCAAGCAAATACTTTATGGAAAGCTATTGAAGTTAGATTTAACTTTTATGTTGAGCTCCAGAATTGGTTTTGCTTTTAGCATGGCCTAAATCAGGTTGAAATGGAAACTGCTCAGGGCTGTCATGTTGGACAGCAGATCTGCAGTCAAATTTGTTTAAATTTGAACTAGGTTTCCAAGTTTTATGAGTTCAATGGCATGTATTGTGTTATAAATCAATAGTTTACTGTTCAAATAAATATTGGACATTTCTCAAATATGTTTTTACAGATAACAGAGGATAGACAGTTGGAGAACGGGTGGGTGATGTCCCACTGTTCTCACCGCAGCGGCTATCCGGAAACGTTGAGGCAAATGCTTCAATATTTTGGGTATGACAAGATGCCGCAGTACGTCGCCAAAGAAGAAGGCGAGGAGGGGAACAAGACTTGGACAATCCATGTCGAGGTTCCTGCAGGGCCTACGACACCCGGTTGGGCGCCGTTCACCGTCACGGTGAGAGGTAGACAACCGGAGGGAATGTGGCAAGTGGCAGCCCGTGACACCATGTCGCGTTTCTTCCAGCTACACGTGAGAGCTATGGAGGGCACTCCATACGCGCTTGTTCCGGTAGAGGGACGGGCTAATCACGAGTGGGAAGGGAGGTACATAGAGGCAACAGATCCGGGTTGACCAAGATACAACCCCGCGGAGGCGAACCTCAGCCTCCAAATAAGGGAGGCAAAGGCCGTGATGGACAGCTAAGCTGTTCATACGGAGTGTCTCGCTGCGAAGCTCAAGGAGAGCACAAGCCGTGGAGACCATTTCGAGAGTGCTCACAGCGCACTCCGCAATGTGCTCCTTCCGACGATTAAGCGACTGAACGAACAGCATAATCAGTTGCATCGTCTGAAGAAGGCAAGGAAGAAAAGCCGTGTTGACATCGCGGCGTTGCAAGAACAGGTGCAGTCCCTAACCCAGCAGAACGAGGTCCTTACCCAAGAGCGGGACAACACTATTGAGGAAGGGCAAGGCTGGGAAGAGGACTACAACCAAGCCATGGACGAGGTGCACGCGTTGCAGGACCTCGTACCTCCGGTATTGGGCATCCCGGTGGTCTTGGGTCTTCCGGCAATGGGAGAACCCGAGATGGGAGAGGAGGTTGTAGATCCGGAGCCACCAGCAGAGGTACCGGAGGAGGACGACCCACAGGAGGTCGAGTTCTACTCCGAATTGGAGGTTACCGTTGCCAAGTAGGGCAACCAGAGAAGTGTAACCCATGTTTTTGTAACCAGTGACATGTCGTGTAGGCCGTAGCATATGTATAGGTAGTGACGACATGAGTATGACTTCTCGGAGGCCCGAGAATAATGTATCTTGTATAAAGTTTATGCTTTATCAATATATGTGAATGTTGTGCAAATTATTCATGCGTCACTTCAATACCTACTGTTTCATATGGAATTTTTAAGTATGACATGTGCTGAGCGCTGCTGTTTTGAATTTCAGAATGACTCGTACTCGTGCCAACCCGGACGTTGGGGTTCTAGTCAAGGGGGAGAAACCTCCCAACAGCCTCCTGAGGACTCCTCGGGACAGCAGCAGCAACAGCAAACACCGACACCGCTACCACCAACGGTTACATTGGCCGACATCGTTGCGGCAATGGCGGGTTCTCATCAGCAGCACACGGAGTTGCTGCAGACCCTTATTGCAAATACGTCTCGACCAGAGAGGCGTCATGATCGTGAGGAGCGTCAACAGAGCTCCTACTCCGACTTTCTAGCGACTCATCCCCCGGTATTCTCATGGGCGGATGAACCCCTCGATGCGGACAACTGGCTCCGCACGATGGAGATGAAGTTCGGGCTGCTCCAAGTGAGTGAGCAGCGCAAGACTCAGTTCGCGGTCCAGCAGCCCCAGGGATCCGTGGGCGCATGGTGGGCGAACTACTGTGCTTCGCGGCCCACCGACCGAGTTATGACCTGGGCGGAGTTCCGGACGGCCTTCATGGCCTATCACATACCGCCGGGTCTTATGAAGAGGAATACGCAGGAGTTCTTACACCTGCAACAAGGGAGCCGGAACGCGCTGGAATACTCCAGGGCGTTCAATGATCTTGCGCTCTACGCGTCGTATCACGCGGATAACGATGAGAAGCAGCGAGATCACTTCTACCAGGGGCTTAATCCGCTCCCGAAGGACAAACTGGCGATGTTCAATCGCGGCAGCCTCAACGATATAATTGATGCTGCGATTGTTCAGGAGGACTCCGGCGAGGTGTCAGCGGCGGCGGAAATAAAGCGAAGCGCGCCGCAAAGCAGCGGAGAAGGAAGCGGTCCTTCTCAGAAATATCGGATGGTGAATCACCCACCTCAGGTCCACGATGGCAGCCACCACAGAGGTTGATGCCATTCCGCAGTCAGCCTTACTCTCCACCGGTGTTTAGACCGGCACTGCCAGTAACACCTCCGCAACAACAACAGCAGCAGCGGGCGATGCCGCGTGCGTATGCACCTCAGCAGCGCATGCCGGGCTTTCGTCCCCCGAGCACCGGTCAAGCAGCAGCCACATGGTACAAATGTGGTCGTCCAGGACACTTCGCCAGCAGTTGTCCGGAGAGGCAAGGCGGTGGAGTTGCACCACAACTTCCGGGGAGGAATCAACCCCGGAACTCCACTAATGCGCGGCGAGCAAACACTAGGCCCGGCACTGTCCACCAACTTGCCATAGAGGACGTGCCGGAGGGTGAGCCAATCCTTGCGGGTATGTTCCAACTCCACCAGCATCCCGCCATAGTATTATTTGATTCAGGCGCCACGCATAGTTTTATTAGCCAAGCTTTCATTGCTAAATACAGCTTGCCAATACTACCCACCGATAGTCCATATTTGATTTGTTCACCGGGTGGGAAGATTTCAGAAAGCATGATGGTCCCAAAAGCGCCATTATGCTTAGAGGGTAGAGTGTACCCTACATCTCTCATAATTTTAGAGAGACAAAAGGTCGATGTCATCGTAGGGATGTTGTGGTTAACCCGGCACGGCGCTGTTTTAGACACCGTCCTTCGAATTGTGCACTTGAACTCAGAAGTGCATGAATCTCATTCCTTACTTCTGGACAGTCCAGAAATAAAACTTCCAAGTGTCTATCAATCCACAACCATCAGATTGGAAGATATTCCAGTGGTCCAAGAGTTCCCTGACGTATTCCCAGACGATTTACCGGGGATGCCACCTAACAGAGAGGTGGAGTTCAAAAATTGAACTTGCACCAGGAACCATGCCAATATCCCGAAGGCCATACAAGATGGCGCCCAAGGAGTTGGCAGAACTGAAGACCCAGCTAACGGACCTTCTTGAGAAGGGTTTTATTAGGCCGAGCTCCTCGCCATGGGGCTGTTCGGCATTATTTGTGAAGAAGAAAGACGAAACGTTGCGGCTTTGCGTGGACTATCATCCACTAAACACCGTAACCATCAAGAACAAGTACCCGTTGCCACGGATCGACATGTTGTTTGGTCAGTTGGTCAAAGCAAAGATCTTTTCCAAGATGGACTTAAGATCCGGGTACCACTAGCTTAAGATACGGGCTGAGGATATTCCGAAGACGGCTTTCTCAACAAGGTATGGACTTTATGAGTACCTGGTCATGTCCTTCGGCCTCACCAACGCTCCAGCTCACTTCATGTATCTAATGAACTCGGTATTCATGCCAGAGCTGGATAAGTTTGTCGTGGTCTTCATCGACGACATACTGGTATATTCCAAGTCGGAGGAAGATCACAAGAAGCATCTGCGTACAGTCTTGCAACGGCTTCGGGATCAGAAGCTATACGCGAAGTTCAGGAAATGCGAGTTCTGGATATCGCAAGTGCCTTTTCTCAGGCATATCATCTCAGCGGAGGGCATCGCTGTAGACCCGAGCAAGATCACACAAGTGCTGAATTGGAAATCCCCGAGAACTGTTCATGAGGTACGGAGTTTCCTCGGACTCACGGGATATTATCGGAGGTTCATTCCGAACTTCTCGAAGATTGCCAAGCCTATGACGGATCTGCTGAAGAAGGCTACCAAATATGTTTGGAGTCCAGCATGTGAAGCATCATTCAAGGCTTTAGTCAAGCACCTAACATCAGCACCGGTTTTGGCGCAGCCAGACACAACAAAACCGTTCGATGTGTACTGCGATGCATCCGGCATTGGGCTCGGATGTGTGATGATGCAAGACTAAAGAGTGGTCGTGTATGGGTCACGGCAGCTTAGAAACCATGAGCAGAATTATCCAACTCACGACTTGGAGCTCGCTGCCGTGGTACTCGCACTTAAAATGTGGAGGCACTACCTACTCGGTAACCTCGTACATTTATATACCGACCACAAAAGCCGCAAGTATATATTCACTCAGAAGGAGCTGAACATGAGGCAGCAAAGATGGTTAGAATTGATAAAGGATTACGAAATAGAGATCCATTATCACCCGGGCAAGGCAAACGTAGTGGAGGATGCGCTGAGCCGCAAGTCACACGTCAATAATCTGACCATCACACTGTTGGAAGAGAGCGAACCACCACTGCATGTGATTCCACATGGAGCTCTCTACAACTTAGCTTTGATCCCCACCATCCGTGAAGAGATTGCGACTGCTCAGAAACATGACAAGGGCATGTCGCATTTGTGGAGACGTATAGACAGTGGGGAGCTGAAATGTTTTCGGAAAGACGGAGATGGCGTCCTATGGTTCAAGGACCGGATCGTCGCACCCCGTAACCCGGAATTACGGAAGAAAATCTTTGATGAGGCTCACTTGTCAAAGTTTTCTATTCACCCCGGCAGCAACAAAATATATAAAGAACTCAGAAACAAGTTTTGGTGGACACGGATGAAGCGGGAGATCGCAAAGTACGTGTCCGAGTGTGATACATGTCGAAGGGTGAAGGCAGATCATATGCGGAAACCGGGACTGCTACATCCACTGGGCGTTCCTGCCTGGAAGTGGGAGGAGGTGAGCATGGACTTCATCGTCGGTTTACCCACCACCTGTCAGAAACATGATTCTGTGTGGGTGATCGTCGACCGGCTCACAAAAGTTGCCCATTTCATCCTGGTCAACACCAACTACAACGCCAATAAGTATGCTGAACTGTAGATCTCACGGATCCTATGCTTGTCCGGCGTACCCCGTACCATCATATTGGATCGGGGCACTTTATTTGTGTCCCGTTTTTGGGAGCAGCTACACGCTGCATTGGGGACGAAGCTGATCCATAGTTCAGCATACCACCCACAGACGGATGGGCAAACCGAATGGGTAAATCAAATTTTGGAAGATATGTTACGAGCTTGCACTATCAACCACGGCAAGAACTGGGATGATCACTTGCCGTTAGCCGAGTTCTGGTACAACAATGGGTACCAAGCCAGCATCAAGATGGCGCCTTATGAGACGCTATACGGGAGACAATGCCGCACACCACTGAATTGGTGTGAGTTTGGCGAAAGGGTTACCTTCGTGATTGATCTTGTCAACAACGCGGAGGAAAAAGTTTGACTGATTCAAGCGAACCTAAAAGCCGCTCAATCCCGACAGAAACAATATGCGGAGCGGAGAAGGCGCCCATTACAATTCGAAGTCGGGGATCACGTATACCTACGTGTGTCTCCAATGAAGGGCGTGAATATATTCGGGGTGAGAGGAAAGTTGGCACCCTGATTCATTGGTCCATTTCAGATTACCGAAAGATGTGGATCAGTAACATACCGGCTGAAATTACCAGAAGTACTCTCCGGCGTGGACGATGTCTTTCATATTTCCCAGCTGAGGAAGTGTCTTAAGCTATCACCTACCATTCAGCTGGAGGATATAGAGGAACTGAAACCGGATCTCACATATTAGGAGGAACCGGTTCAGATTATTGATTAAAAGGCCCGAACCACACACAACCGTACCTTGTGGTTCTACAAGGTTCTATGGAGTAATCACTCCATGGACGAAGCGACATGGGAGAGCGAAGGATTTCTTTGCGCTAACTACCCTGACTTTTTCACGTCGCATATACGGTAATGTTTCCACCGTCCTCTCTCTCATTTTCAACTTATAATCTCGGGACGAGATTCTTTTAAGGGGGGAGGAATGTAAGGGCCTATGTTTTTGGCACATACTCAAAGTGTTCATCGCACCACACACACACTTCATTTGAAGAATGTTGATGAACGCATTTGAAGAGCAAGTAACTACCATCAACATAATCATTAGGGAACAAACTCACACAATGCAAAAGTGGCATTTTCCACAGGCATCATCTAAGGGCTGGGCATATGAAAAACTCCTACACCTTGCTAGGAAGGTCCATGCCAAGTTTCACCCAAATTCAAAACCTTTTTGAGGTCCTTTTGGGTATAGCTAGAAAGACGGTGGTTTGAACTCAAATTCAAATTCAAACCATTTTCATCCCATGAATTCAAAAGTGGGAGGCATATTCTTACTCAGCACATTTTTGTGAGCTCACACACCAATTTTCACTCCATTTGGAGTTGATCTTGACATGAGCTAAGTTTAGCAAATTCAAACTTTATTTGAATTCCAAACTGAATATGTGCTGAAATTTAGCCAAACCCAACCAAATTTGAATTCTATCCCATGCAAATGGCACAAGGGTAGCTAATTCAAATCCTTGGGGTTAATTGGGTCTCTACTGTTTAGAACAGTGGAGAAAAGTTCATTTCAGGGGTTAAACCCACGGGTGGGACCCACATGTCAGTCTCTATATCAGTTCAACCGACTGAAGCTACCGAGCTCGGGTACTCGCACGCGCTGCAGCAGCCGCTACGGCGAAGGCGCGATCGGGACAGCAGCTGCTTGCCGCCCCGACCTGCTGGACCGCCTCGCGCCCTACTTATCCCCGCGGCCGCCCTGATCGGATGAAGAACAGCACACTTTCTGCTTCCTCGCACTGGAAACACCACCCTCACTGCCGATCGCTCGGAGCTGATCAGGGAACCACGATCACCGCCTCTCCACTCCCTCCAAAGCTACGACGAGGTACTAGGGACTCCCCTCCTCCTCCCCCGTTGCTGGAAATCGGCTTAACTCGGATGATCTTGACTGTACCGAGAGTTCTTTTCAGTGAACTGAGTCCACCGCACCTCGGGCTCCCGTGGACAGCCCAACTGGGAGGTTGTCACGCCTGAGCTAAGGCGTCCCTGGACGCGTTAGGGGCCGGCGATGCTCACCCCCGAGCCATGGCCCGAGTGCTTGATCGCCGGTGATGAATTTTCAGTTTTCCTTTCTCTCGGTACAGACCGACCTTCAGGTGCGGTTCTGTCAAATTCGCACTCTAGAAAGGGTTAATGAGTCTCAATCCATTCCTACACAGACTAGACTTGATGGCGCACAAGTTGCCTTCACAACCTTTAGCTTGAGAATCCCTGTACCCGGTGTGTTTCGAAGCTTGCCAACGGCGGATTCTGAGGGCAGCTTCAGGCGCACGGTGAGACCCACTTTGGAACCCTCCCCCAGCCTTTCCACCGCCATGCCGAGCTTCGCGAGCCACCACTGGTGCTGTAGAGCCGCTTCATCAGGCGTTTGGCAGGCTAGTATGCCGGGACAACGTCACCGGACTCTTCCCGAGCCGCTGCGCCGTCACGGGCTCGGTTAGAACCAACGTCGACGAGGGGAAACCCTCCCAACGTGTGCAGCACACAAAATTAGGGGCTAGCGGCAAGTTGGAGCTCGGGACATGGCCGGACGAGCGAGTTCAGCGACGCTCCGGCGACCCCGGCGGCGCTACCGCGTGGGAGGCGCGAGGTTGAAGACGGCCGAGCTGGGCCCGCTGTCAGTGGGACGAACCCGGGCGGTTTGATCTTCTGTGGGCACGGATCGACTGTGGCAGCGCGGGAATAAAACCTGTGGCCCGGTGTGCCATCGCTCCAACGCCCAACACGTGTACCCGTGGACCCACCGGCAGATTTGAACTTTTCCCGATTTTTAGATTTCATTCAAACTTCAAATCCCCATAACTATGTCTAGGAAACTCCAAATCAAGTGAACTTAATTTTTTTGGATTCAGCTCTCTGAGTAATTTCCAGAAAATAAAGTTTCACTTCATGAATATCCTTATTTCTCCAGAATTAATTCTTCAAATTTTAAATTGTTTAGAATTTCAAATGGAGAACCCTTTGGAGAAAAATTCTGAATTTTTACTGGGATGTTCACCAAAATCTCCCTGAGCTACCATAAAAATTTCAGATCCGTTTGAGCTCATTTGGTCCACCTAATGGTGTGATTAATGAAACTGTTCCAGAGAAAATAGAAAATGTCCAGAAACATTTTCAGAATTTCTCTGATGTTATTTAGCTCATATATTTAGCTAGGAACCTTCAAATTAAGTGAGACCAACTCCATTAGAACCCTCTGAAAATCTAGTTTCCAGGAAGTCATGGCTTGCTCCATGAAAATTCCTAGAAAGCCCTAAGAGCTCCAATTAAGGTCAAGTACATAATTATTTGTGGAGGGCTCAAATGAGCTTTGCTGCAACTAAGACTTGGCCAAGTCTCTGTTTAGGTTGTAACCAAGCCACAGTAAAAATTTAGGATCATTGAGTCTGTCTAGGGAGACTTATAGCCTTCACAAGTTTAAATTCAATTGAAATGCATATGAATTGATACATATTCATATTTCTCATATGTAGTCGCTAAGGTCGAGGAGGAACCTGAAGTGTTAGACTTTGTTACTCCGGAAGAGCAGCGAGCCTACGACCAAGAGCAGCAAGGCAAGCTCCGGTTTGCATTAACCTTTTTATAAATTTTATTGTTTTGAGAACTTACATTGAGTACCATTTCTTCATGCATTAGAGTCTTGTTTGGAAACCCAAATGCATAGCCAAGAAAACCATGGGCTGGGATTAGGTTTGAAACCTCATTAGCCACTGCAATGCTTTATGAATAATTAGTATGTGGTATGGATGTGCATTAGGTGTAGGATGGATGACACCCAAGTGCATAACCAGAATTTTTCCTATAAGAGTGAGGGTAGTGTGTAAGTCCTCGAGTATACAGGCTATGATTAATGATTCGTAGAACTTCGGTACAAGTCGAGTAGTTGGAATCTACTCGCGAGTTAGGCTGGGGACACACAGGATTGGTTCGAGTGATGTGAGATCACTTTAGTAATGAAAATGAGACTAGGCAGGAGTTAGGGCGCAGAAAGAGGAAGTCTTGTGTGCGCAGCCCTGTCCGTATCGATTGAGGACCGATCCGTGTGCGGCCCATGCTGATCAAGTTTGAACGTACCGAAGGCATATCGGATATATGGGCCCCGGTAAACCGATGTAACCTAAACCTCCGGGCGTCGAGGCATAGCACACCGATTTATAGGTGTAGGTTGAGGGCAGCAAGGTGGAAATCTGCTAACGGGCATAGAGAGATGCTCCATGTAGGGAACCTCCTGCTCATTTTGGTGCGACCGGTTCAACGTTTCGGCTGTTGGGTGAAAGGTTGTCCCGTACGACATCGAGTGAGCGTGCTGTGCAGCTCCACGGGTGGGCGTACGTGACGTGCTCTTTGGGTATCCCTGAAGGTGTATATCGAGTCGATTCACCGTCCCTCGCGGTGAAGAATACCACTTGGTCACTGAGTCGTGACGTAGTTTAATATATGAAATGTGATGATTCACTATTGCTGTTATGATAAAAAATGTATTGCTACATGTGTGCCACCAAATATTGCTCACTAAATTTCATATTCATGAACTGTTAACTTGTGGCTAAAACATGAATTAAGGATGAACTTGTAGGCGTGTCCGGTTGCTGAAATTTACCATCCCATGTTCATGTAAACTGCATGTAAAGTTTCATGCCTAGGTGAGTCGGTTAAGTCTTGTTGAGCCATCGTGCTCATGGTTGCTGTTTAAGTGTTTTTCAGGTGAGGAGTATCCCACAGACTCGGGTCACGAGTCCACCGGTGAGGGCTACCCTCCGTCGGGGACCACAGCTGAGTGGGAGCCGTACACGCCGCGCTGAGCTGAGGAGTGCAGCTAGTGTGGGTTTCCCTAGGGCTGGGCAACCAACTTTTGCTAGATAGGTGGCGTGAGTTGTATAAACTTAGCTTCCGCTTTTGTAATCTAAATACTAGTTTGTAACTGAAGTCTTGTACTAGTTGTTACATATTCAGTTGGTTTTCTATGTAATAAAATATCGTTCTTATGATGTGTTCTGTCAGGTGTCGCATCGTGTGGCACCACCCTCTGCGATCCTGGATGAGCGGATTCCGGTCCGCCACAGTCTGGTATCAGAGCCGCATTGGGGATAGCACATTAATTAAGGACTGTATTACGGGATAACTTAGGTTTATGGTGAGGATTCGCTAGATTGCCCAAGTCAGGACTATACTAGCATAGTTAATTAAAGTGGCAAGACTAAAATATGTGTTATAATTCTGAATTCGATTTTGTAACGACGCACCTACGCTCAGGTAAGAATGGTAAGGAACGCCACAGAAAGCGATTCAATTTGGTTAGCTCCCCTGACGAGGAACGTGGTTCAGTGATAGGTATCACAGCATGGTGTGAGACGTCAATATGAAACTCTTGGATTCTTCATGTTCCTGAGTTCATATGAAACGCTGATCCCTAGCGTGCATTAGGCAAGTAAATGGAGACCCCATCGTGTGGTCAGTAACGCGATAGTGTGTTCGTCTAGAAATAGCCCAGGCGGACATACGCAGCGCTTGCCATCGGCGTGCCCTGCAGGGCAGTAGGTGGTATCTGTTGGGGTGATAAAATTCCCAACCGTGACGACCCGTTCGCGCTCTACTCTGGTTCCCCGTTGTGTGGTGTTAAAACACGATCACATACCTTGAGACGTGGCTTAACTCAAGGACGGCCTTATGGTAATGATACGGGTGTTTGTATTTAGTTTCAAATATGGACCTGCCTGAAATGAAAATAACCTTTGAGTGCATCATTATTGGGTGTTTTTCTGCAGGTACTAACCACGTATGTATCCCGTGTAGTAAACGTGTGCGAGAGGCCGTTTAGTGCCACAATTGAGACGTATATGCCGGTATAATCCGGTTAGGATTTTTGTTTTTGTGAGGCACGTAGTACCGACATATCATAGGCATGTGCATGAAAGATAATGATAACAAAGAACTAAAATCACCAAGTTTCAACATTTAGGACCCTGGTTGGGTAGAAAAATTTGATAGCTGATCAGTGTAGTTCCAAAGGATTGAAAAACAGAGTGCTCTGTATTGGGCAGCAAGTTTGCTGAACTTTGACAGACCATAACTCACAGATTATTTAGACAATGGAGGTGTGGGATATAGTTATAGAAAGGTGTTTAAGTAGTCTACAACTTTGTTGTAGACTTCCAGAGCTGAATCACACCTTAAACTGGCTGAAATTCCAGATGATTGTAAACTGTCCAGAACCAGGACAGATTCAAAACACTCTCTGGACTCTTCTGTTTTTCAAGCATAACTTCCTGTAGAAAAATCTAAAATTTTCATATCATACATATTTGGAAAGGGTAGGAGATGTGTTACATCTTTGTAATTCTAAGTTTCTGAAATTTTTGCACATAACTCAGTGGAAACCAGAGTTGAAAAGAACAACTTCCAAAGGAGGTGCTGTTGAAATTCTTCCAGAATTTCTGTTGACTTTGAATTACCATAACTTTAAAATCAGAGCTGATCTGAGGGCAAATAAGTACTTGTTGGAAAGATACTGAAGTTAACTTTAACTTTTATATTCATCTAGAGACATGAAAATGCACATCATCGGGTCAAAATCTGGAATAGGTAGCAACTGGTCATTCGGACAGAGGGATGACAGTTGAACTCATTTGAGGGATTGTTGTACCCTAGGGGGTTTAAGTACTTCCAATGGGGTAGAACATACTCATGAGTGGTTATCTTCAACTAGTGAAAGATTTAAGTATATGCCTTACTCAAGTTTCTTTTGCTAGAGACCATGTTTGTGTCGTATTGAAGATAAAAGGGTAGTATACGTAATGACAAAGCAATTTTAACGTCTCGTAGTGACCAAACCTAGTTGTGATGAGCTTGCAAAGCGGAAGTCCGTCAAGTTGGATTTAACTAGCTTGTATTTGGTCTGGTAATGGTGTAGCTTGTGCAAAGTTATTACATTATCTGCACACGAGATGTATCGCATGTTTTACTGTCATTATGTCTTATACCTATTTTATTGGACTGCATGAGATATGTTGCGGGACTGATGTTTATTGTCGTATAGCTGCAGATGGTTCGCACTCGGACCACGCATGAGATTGGTGGCTCTAGCCAGCAGGGGGTGATGACTCCCAGCCACCTGCCTACGACAGCAGCCCGCAGCAACAACCACCACCGCCGCCTCTGCTTACGCTACCGACCTGCTCCGCACGATCGTGCAGAATACGTCCTAGGCGGGGGGGGGGGCGTCAAGAGAGGGGGCCTCGTGAGCCCCATGTTGTGGAGTACTCGGATTTTATGAGTACGCACCCTCCGGTGTTCACGGAAGCAGCAGAACCCCTGGAGGCCGACAACTTGCTGCGGACAGTTGAGTCCAAGTTCGGGCTGCTCCAATGTACGGAGTGGCAGAAGACTCTGTTCGTGGCGCAGCAGCTTCACGGTGCCTCTGGTGCGTGGTGGGCAAACTATGTCGCCTCACTTCCGGCTGGCCATGCCGTAGAGTGGGAATAATTCTAGGAGGCGTTCCGCGCCTACCATATCCCTCCCGGTATAATGAAGTGGAAGTTCCAAGAGTTCTTGGAGCTGAAGCAGGGCGGGAGGAGTTCCCATGACTACTCCTGTGCTTTCAACCATCTGGTGCAATATGCGTCGGATTACGTCTCCACCGAGGAGAAGAAGCGAGAGCACTTCTATCGGGGGTTACACCCCGAGATGAAGACGCATCTCGTCCAATGCAATCGCGGCACCTTCAACAATCTCATTAATCCGCGATCATGCAAGAATACGCTCAGCGAGAATTGGCGGCTGAGCAGCGAAAGCGCAGAATTCCACCCAGCAGTGGGGGTGGAGCTCCCCAGAAATACCGCATGGTGTATCGGACACCATCCGGTCAGCAGTGGCATCCACCGGCGCGATCTCAGCAGTTTGGGGGACGTTCGTTTCAGCCACCCCCATTCCGACCGCTGATGCCACCACCGCGACCGCAACAACAGCAGCAGATGGTACCCCGGCCGTTTCCACCACCACAACGCGCCCCGGGATTCTGTCCACCGATCAGCGGAGGACCGCCTCGCTACACCTGCTTTACATGTGGCCAGGCGGGCCATTTCTCGAAGGACTGTCCCCAGGGGCAGCAGAGCAGCGGGCAAGCCCAGTTCCAGGGCGGAGCTCGAGGCCAACCTCCGCTCAAGAAGGTTGGTCAGCAAACTGGAGGCGTTCGCAACCTCGACAATGAGGACGCCCCAGAGGGAGACAACGTGCTGGCGGGTACGTTCACTCTAAACGATCAAGCAATCATCATTTTATTTTATTCTGGTGCAACCCACAGTTTCATAAGTGCATCCTATGTGGCTAAGCATCAAATGCAAGTCTTCCCAACCGACTGCTCCTATATGATCTGCTCACCGGGAGGGAAGATTTCAGCAAATATAATGATTCCAAAAGCATCTCTGTGCTTAGGTAGGAAGATATACCCCACCACCTTGATAATACTTACGGGACAAAAGATTGATGCAATCTTAGGGATGTCATGGTTACGCTACCATGGCGCTGTCCTGGACACTCGGACATGGACGGTTCATTTGAATTCTCCATTTCAGCGTCCGCATTCCATGGTGTTAAAATATCCTGTCCAGGAGGTTTCTGCAATTAATAATACTGAAGCTCTCAAGTTAGAGTTCAAGATTGAGCTTGCACCTGGGACTACGCCCATATCATGGAGACCATACAAAATGGCTCCAAACGAGCTGGCTGAACTGAAAGAACAGCTCAATGATCTGTTGAGCAAAGGTTTCATTAGGCCGAGTTCCTCGCCTTGGGGATGCTCGGCGCTGTTCATAAAGAACAAGGATGAAACCTTGAGGCTGTGTGTGGACTACCGGCCGCTCAATGCCGTCACCATAAAAAACAAATACCCACTGCCCCGCATTGACATCCTGTTTGATCAGCTTGTGGGTGCAAGTGTGTTCTCCAAGATGGACCTTCGCTCTGGATATCATCAAATAAAAATCCGGGCGGAGGATATCCCGAAGACGGCCTTCTCGACGAGGTATGTCTTATATGAATATCTCGTCATGTCGTTTGGTCTCACTAATGCTCTGGCACATTTCATGTATCTCAAGAACTTGTTGTTCATGCCAGAGCTGGACAAGTTCGTTGTGGTGTTCATCGATGATATCTTGGTTTACTCCAAGACAGAAGCAGAACACGCTGAACACTTGAGAATCGTTCTTCAACTATTGCGAGACCATAAGTTATATGCCAAGTTCAGCAAATGTGAGTTTTGGATCAGCAAAGTGCCATTTTTGGAACATATCATCTCAGAGGAAGGCATTGCGGTTGATCCAAGCAAAATTGAACAAGTGCTGAAATGGAAATCTCCCACTTCTGTCCATGAAGTCAGAAGCTTCCTCGGCTTAGCGGGATACTACCGGAGATTCATTCCAAGCTTCTCCAAGCTTGCTAAGCCAATGATAGAATTATTGAAGAAGGGAACAAAATATGTTTGGAACGCGGCATGTGAAGGAGCGTTCCAAGCATTAGTGAAGCATATCACAACGGCCCCGGTCTTAGCTCAACCGGATACGACCAATCCCTTCGATGTATATTGTGATTCGTCCAGCATCGGGCTCGGCTGCGTGTTGATGCAAGAAGGACATGTGGTCGCATATGGCTCACGCCAACTTTGGAACCATGAGCAGCACTATCCGACTCATGATCTTGAGCTTGCTGCTGTGGTTTTGGCGCTGAAGATATGGAGGCACTATCTGCTGGGGAATTTGGTGCATCTCTACACCGACCACAAGAGCCTGAAGTATATTTTCACCCAGAAGGAGCTGAATATGAGGCAAAGGGGGTGGTTAGAACTAATCAAAGATTATGAGATCAAGATTCATTACCACCCCGGCAAGGTGAATGTGGTTGCCGACGCGCTGAGTCGGAAAGCACATGTCCATAACCTCACCATTACACCGGTGGAGGAGGAAGAGCCGAGTTTATACTTGGTTCCCTTTGGATCACTCTACAACCTTGCCCTCATCCCTACCGTTAGGGAGGAGATCATTGCAGCTCAGAAAGTGGACAAGGGTATGGCACATCTCCGAAGACGGATAGATAACGGTGTAGGATCGAAGAGCATGTGAAAAGCTACCAGAGGGGGGGTGAATGGTAGACTAAAACTTTTCGCAGCAGAAACAACAAAAACCCCTCAGCAAAAATCAATTGGTTAAAGAAACCGTGTGTGCAAGTGTTTTCAAACATGTTCAACTGTGACAAATCAAGTAGATAGGTAGAGAATCAAGTCACGGATCTAATGCAACAAGAATCACTTGAAAACACGAAGTAAAACTTGAGATACGATCAAAACATTAAACGAAGATCAATCTGTTCTACCCGATATAAAACAGATCTGCAACGCTGCAAAGAAACTCGTGTACATAAAAACTACAGATCCGAAGCTCGTGAAAATTTTACAGATTATATATAATTGAGTTGTGAAGACAACCCAAAAAGAATCACGTCAATCGGATCTGTAAAACTCGAGTTATGAACGAAATACCGAAGCAACGTCGGTCTGTCCAGAAACTCGGCGAGAAAGACTTGACGAAAAACAAGTCGGACGAACAAGGCACAAAAGCTCCTCGAAACTATAAACTTTATTCAATAGAAACACAAGAGGAACAGCCCAAAGTCCTCTACCCACAAGAGCTCTGGCCTCCCTTGCTTTTATAGCCAGCCCTCAGGCTAAACAATCCAATCTAGGACTCCTACTCCTAATTGGACTCGTATCCTAACTTACCATAACTGCTCAGGACTCTCCTATTCGCAGATAGAAGCAATCGTGAGACTTCCAAACACCTTAGGAACGTCCTAAACATTCCTAAAACAACTCAACTTCGTGCCTAGCACGAAATCCTATCATAACCAACTCAAATCTTCCATATTTGAGCCATATCCGACTCAGCCTCAACCTGAGTACGCAATCCAGCCGGTTGGACCTTTCCGACCAATTCTTTACGTCCACTTCTCTTCATCACGCCTTGGAACAATGTTGCCACGTCCATGCACTCCTTGCACAAATGCAAACACCTTCCAACGACGTACACACAACCTTCATATGCACTGCCCTTGATCCAAACATGCTGCGCGACCTCCCGATCAACTCAACCACAGCTCCTCCCGAACTTGGTTGTTGGAACCTCATCTCCTCCCTGAGACTAGTCCAAGGATCCCGTCACCAGCAATGTCTTGAACTCAAGCAACACCTGCACATGAATAAACAACCAATTCTTCCGAGCACAAGTCCTCGACTTGACTCACGTTAGTTCGAAAACCACAACACCTTACATGAGCACGTCACATAAGCATGTTGCAAACCATATCAAATGATAACAGCCATAACCACCAAAACACACCAAAAACTTAGCAAATTAATACTAAGCAAGACGCTGCAGTTCTACGAGTTGAACTTCACGGGAGCTCCCTAAAAACAAGCTCCGGACCTCACAGAAGCTCTCCGGACCTTGCAGGAGCTCTCCGGACCTTGTGTCGGACCTTGCCAACACTTGGCGGACCTAACAAAGAACTTGTCGGACCTTGCCACAGAAGAATGTTTTGGCAATATTCAAAACTTTGAATGTTAATGCTAACTTTTATCCTAATTGCCAATGTATTCAGCACACATAGGTCTCACAAACGGGGAAATCAAATGTTTCCAGAAAGATAATGAGGGGACGCTGTGGTTCAATGACCGCATAGTCTTACCCCGGAATATGGAGCTGAGAAAGAAGATTCTTGATGAAGCTCACTTGTCTAAATACTCCATTCATCCGAGCAGCAACAAAATGTACCAAGATTTGAAAGAAATTTTGGTGGACACGGATGAAATGGGAAGTGGCTAAGTACGTATCCGAGTGTGATACGTGTAGACGAGTGAAAGCGGACCATATGAGAAAATCAGGGCTGCTGCAGCCCCTTAAAATCCCAACATGAAAATGGGAGGGTGTGAGCATGAATTTCATTGTGGGATTACCCCTGACTTCCAACAAGCATGATTCCATTTGGGTAATCGTTGACCGGTTAACCAAGTCGGCTCACTTCATTCCCGTGCATACACATTTCCATGCCAACAGATATGTGAAGTTGTATATTGCACGAATCATATGCTTGCATGGTGTACCCAAGACCATAGTCTCCGACCGAGGGGCCCTATTTGTGTCTCGTTTCTTGGAGCAGTTGCACACTGCTTTGGATACTAAGCTGATTAAAAGCTTCGCCTATCACCCTCAGACAGATGGACAAACTGAGAGGGTGAACCAAGTACTAGAAGACATGTTGAAAGCGTGTGCCATCCACCATGGTATAAACTGGGATGATCATCTACCGTTGGCGGAGTTCTCGTACAACAATGGCTATCAAGCGAGTATCAAGATGGCACCCTATGAAGCTCTCTACGGTCGTAAATACCACACCCCATTGAACTGGTGCTAGTCCGGTGAAAGGGTCACATTCGGGGTTGATGTGGTGAACAACGCTGAAGAGTGTGTTCGGATGATTCAAGCCAACTTGAAGGCCGCTAAATCCCGGCAGAAAAGCTACGATGATAAGAGGCGTAGGCCGCTGCACTTTGACGTCGGGGAGCACGTGTACCTTCGTGTATCTCTGATGAAAGGCGTGCACTGGTTCGGCGTGAAGTGGAAACTCGCTCCCTGATTCATTGGACCCTATGTCATCACCAAGAAGTGTGGACCAGTGGCGTATAGACTGGAGCTACCGGCATATCTTGCTGGTGTTCACGACGTGTTCCATGTTTCACAACTGTGAAAATGTCTGAAGTATATGGCTGCTGTTCCCACCGAGACATCGGCGAGCTGCAACCGGATTTAACGTATGATGAATATCCTGTGGCAATTATTGATGAAAGGCCCGGACTAGACGTAGCCGAACGCTGTGGTTCTATAAGATACCGTGGAGCAACTACACCGCTGAGGAAGCGACGTGGGAGAGCGAGGAATTCCTTCACTCAAACTACCCGGAGTTCATGGCGTCTCATCACGGGTGAGTTCCTATTACATCACCGTCTCTTCTTTTGTAATCTCAGGATGAGGTTCTTTTAAGGGGGGAGGGATGTAAAAGCCCAAGAAAGTGACTTGCAAAACTGTTCATTTCACCACCTCACAACACCATAGCTCATTTTATAGATATCTCATGAACACTTGTGAAGAGCAAGTAACCATCATCAAAAGGGTCATTAGAGGGGAAAGCCCTAACTTCCAAACAGTAGGATTTCTACGCATAAGCATGAAAGGTTTAGCTCACTCATAGACCCTAAATAGTCTTGGGAAGGCTCATGCCAAATTTCATGCAAATCCAATACTTTTTGAGGCACTTTTAGAGACATTTGTAAAATGGGCCAATTTGAATGCAAATTCAAATTGTAGCAACTTTCATCACTTGAATTCAAAAGTTGGCTTCATATTCAAAATCAGCACATTTTTCTGAGTTAGTCCACCAATTTTCATCCTGATTGGAGTTCATCTTGTCGGGAGCTAAATTTGCAATAATTCAAAACTTAATTTGAATTTCAGTTCAAATGTGCAGCAAATTTAGCCAAACCAATTCCAAATTGGGGAAATCAAATTCAAACCATGACTTTGGGGCTAAGTCTTTCATTCAATTGTGAGTATCTGGGATCTTTTCAGTGAAAACAGAAATGAAAATCAGAAAATGAATTAGAGGGGAGGGTCCCACTTGTCAGTAGCCTTAACACAGAAGCATTCTCGGGTTGATTTTTTTCACTCGGCTGAGAGCACGCATCGCCAGCTCCCGACGTCGGCGTCCGACCGCCTCAGCCAGGCCAGCTCCTGCTCGGTGGGGGGGAGGGTAAGATCACTGACCGAAGGGATAAAACGTGTGCTCCTGCCGTGTCCCATTTCTCCCCTCACACGGTTCACTTTCGCCCCACAACCAAAGCAAAGTGCCTCCGAGCTCGCCTCTCCCTGCTCGCCAACGTCCGGGCCACATAGGGCTCGTCGTGCCCGACGATCAACACTAGAAACCACCGCCCTAAGGTTCTTGTCCTGCTAGTCCAAACCGCTCGTTGTTTCATGCGCTGTCGTGGGAGAATTTCCCCGGGAAAGTTTCGGTGTTCTTAGGACTGAGCCACTCCAAATTCTGAAATTCACGGGTATTAGCTCAAAACCGGTTATACCGAGCAGTACACATGATCTACACCATCCCATGGCCATCCAGGATCAAAAAGTACAAGAAACCGTCGAGTATAGGCTCTGGTTGTCGAGTTTTTCAAGTCGCCGTTGATATCGGGCCTAGGTCGACGGTGAACACCTAAGTCCGACCGTTTCCACGGTGAGCTAGCACCATGTTCGTGGTGAGTAGTTCACCACGGAGCAGTAGGGCCAAGGATCTTTCGAGGTGGGTCTCGGTAGGGGCCAGGAGACATCGCCGGAGTTGAGCCGTAACAGCGGCTCGTTGCCGAGGGGTTTCCGGCCGCCTAGAGACCTGGCTGACCCCGGGGATGAGTTCCTCGGGTCCAAAAAGGTAGAGGCGGCAAGGTGTGGCCCTCGAGGAGGCGGGGAAAGTCCTTCCGGCCGACCTCGCCGGAGATCGCCGCCGCGGGGTTTAGGCACGCGCGCGGGGAAGAAGAAGACGCAGGAAGGACCCGCCCGCAGGGTTTAAACTTTATTTGAATTTTCAGTTTAGTTCAAACTTCAAATGCACATAACTTCTGCTAGGAAGCTCCAAATTCAGTGAACCAAATTTTTCTGAACTCATATTTTTGAGTACTTTCCTGCGATGCAAATTTAAGCTCATGAAACTTCATAGCTTTCCAGAATCAATTCCCTAAAATTTAAACAGTTGGGATTTTTATCTGGAGAATTACTTTATGAAAAATTGTAAAATTTGGCTGAGAGGTTCATTGGAAAATCCTTGAGTCTCAGTAAAATTTTCAGACCCATCCAGATTCATTTAGTCCCCCTAATGGTGTGTGCCCTGAGAAAATAGAAAGAGGTACAGAGACATTTTTCAGATTTTTTAAAAACTTGTTTAGAGCATAACTTCATCTAGAATTATTCAAATGACATGAAACCAATTCCTTTAGAACCATCTCAAATTCTAGTTTCCATAAAGTAATGGTTGAAGCCATGAAAATCCCTGGAATTCCTTAGAGGCTCTAATATTGACCAAATAGGCTTTTATTGGTACAAAGCTCAAATGAACTTTATTTCAAATGAAACTTGGTCAAGACTCTGGTTAGGACCCTACCAAGCCACCATAAAAATTTCAGAGCCAAGAGGGAGGGCTAGCTAGAGTTATGGCAATTACTTGTTCAGTTCTAAAAATTGCATTTTAATTGACATATAGTATATCGTTTACGTGTAGTCGCTGAAGGCGAGGAAACTCCGGAAGTGCTCGACTTCCTTCTTCCGACAAAGCCCTAACCACTGACCAGCAGCAACAAGGCAAGCCCCGGTTTACATTAACCAATTTTACAAAGTTTTGCTTTATGAATAATTAGTATGTGGTATGGATGTGCATTAGGTGTAGGATGGATGACACCCAAGTGCATAACCAGAATTTTTCCTATAAGAGTGAGGGTAGTGTCTAAGTCCTCTAGTAGACAGGCTATGCTTAATGACTCATAGAACTTCGGTACAAGTCGAGTAGTTGGAATCTACTCGCGAGTTAGGCTGGGGACACACGGGATTGGTTCGAGTGATGTGAGATTACTTTAGTAATGAAAATGAGACTAGGCAGGAGTTAGGGCGCAGCAATAGGAAGTCTTGTGTGCGCAGCCCCGTCTGTGTCGATTGAGGACCTATCCGTGTGCGGCCCATGCTGATCAAGTTTGAACGTACCAAAGGCATATCGGATACATGGCCCCCGGTAAACCGATGTAACCTAAACCTCCGGGCGTCGAGGCATAGCACACCGATTTATAGGTGTAGGTTGAGGGCAGCAAGGTGGAAATCTGCTAACGGGCATAGAGATATGCTCCATGTAGGGAACCTCCTGCTCGTTTTGGTGTGACCGGTTCGACGTTTGGGCTGTTGGGTGAAAGGTTGTCCCGTACGACATCGAGTGAGCGTGCTGTGCAGCTCCAAGGGTGGGCGTACATGACGTGCTATTTGGGTATCCCTGCAGGTGTATATCGAGTCAATTCGCCGTCCCTCGTGGTGAAGAGTACCAATTGGTCACTGAGTCATGACATAGGTTAATATATGAAATGTGATGATTCAGTATTGCTGTTATGATAAAAATTGTATTGCTACATGTGTGCCACCAAATATTGCTCACTAAATTTAATATACATGAACTGTTAACTTGTGGCTAAAATATGAACTAAGGATGAACTTGTAGGCGTGTCTGGTTGCTGAAATTTACCATCCCATGTTCATGTAAAGTGCATGTAAAGTTTCATGAGCCATCGTGCTCATGGTTGCTGCTTAAGTGTTTTTCAGGTGAGGAGTATCCCAAGGACTCGGGTTACGAGTCCACCGGTGAGGGCTACCTCCATCGGGGATCACGGCTGAGTGGGAGCCGTACACACCGCGCTGAGCTGAGGAGTGCAGCTAGTGTGGGTTGCCCTAGGGCTGGGCAACCAACTTTTGCTAGATAGGTGGCGTGAGTTGTATAAACTTAGCTTCCGCTTTTGTAATCCAAATACTAGTTTGTAACTGAAGTCTTGTACTACTTTGTACATATTCAGTTGGTTTTCTATGTAATAAAATATCGTTCTTATGATGTGTGCTGTCGGGTGTCGCATCGTGCGGCACCACCCTCTGCGATCCTGGATGAGCGGATTCTGGTCCGCCACAGCGCATTGGCAACCACATTCGCCTTGCCAGGGTGGTAATAATATCAATATCATTGTCTTTGATTAATTCTAACCACCTCCTTTGTCTCATACTCAGCTCCTTCTGGGTGAAGATATATTTTAAACTCTTGTGGTCGGTGTAGAGATGCACCAAATTTCCTAGGAGAAAGTGCCTCCACATTTTCAGCGCCAAAACCAAAGCAGCGAGCTTAAGATCATGAGTCGGATAGTTCTGCTCATTGTTTCAAAGTTGGTGTGAGCCATACGTGACCACACGTCTTTCTTGCATCGACATGCAGCAAAGCCCGATATCGGACGCATCACAATACACGTCGAAAGGCTTGGTCGTATCCGGTTGAGCTAAGACCGGGGCTGTTGTGAGATGCTTCACCAATGCTTGGAATGCTCCTTCACAAGCTGCGTTCCAAACATATTGTGTTCCCTTCTTCAATAATTCTGTCATCGGCTTAGCAAGCTTGGAGAAGCTTGGAATGAATCTCCGGTAATATCTCGCTAAACCGAGGAAGCTTCTGACTTCATGTACAGAAGTGGGGACTTTCCATTTCAGCACTTGATCAATTTTGCCTGGGTCAACCGCAATGCCTTCCGCTGAGATGATATGTCCCAAAAATGGCACTTGGCTGATCCAAAACTTGCATTTGCTAAACTTTGCATAGAGCTTATGGTCCCGCAACCATTGAAGAACGATTTTCAATTGTTCGGTGTGTTCTGATTCTGACTTGGAGTAAACCAAGATATCATCAATGAACACCACAATGAACATGTCCAGCTCTGGCATGAACACCGAGTTCATGAGATACATGAAATGTGCCGGAGTGTTAGTGAGACCAAAAGACATGATGAGATATTCATATAGCCCATATCTCGTTGAGAAGGCCGTCTTCGGGATATCCTCCACCCGGATTTTTATTTGATGATACGCGGAGCGAGGGTCCATCTTCGAGAACACACTTGCACCCACAAGCTGATCAAACAGGATGTCAATACGGGGCAGTGGATATTTGTTCTTGATGGTGACGGTATTGAGCGGCCGGTAATCCACACACAGCCTCAAGGTTTCATCCTTCTTCTTGACAAACAGCGCCGAGCATCCCCAAGGCGAGGAACTCGGCCTAATGAAAACCTTGCTCAACAAATCATTGAGCTGTTCTTTCAACTCAGCCAGCTCGTTCGGAGCCATTTTGTACGGTCTCCGTGATATGGCAGTAATCCCGGGTGCAAGTTCTATCTTTAACTCCACATCACGTTTAGGTGGCATGTCCGGAAGATCATCCGCGAACACGTCGAAATACTCTCGGACTACAGAGATGTCCTCTAACTTGGAAGCTTCAGTACTATAGGCGGCTGAAACTTCCGTGACTGGATTGTCTAGCATGAGGGACTGCGGACGGTGTAGTGGGAAGTTGAGGTGAACCGTCCGTGATAATGTTTCTAGGACAGCGCCATGGTAACTTAGCCATGACATCCCAAGATTGCATCAGTCTTCTGCCCCTCAAGAATAATCATAGTAGTGGGATATATCTTCCCACCTAAGCACAGTGGTGCTTTCGGAATCATCATAGTTGCTGAAATGTTTCCTCCCGGTGAGCAAATCATATAAGAGCACACGGTTGGAAAGGCTTCCAGTTGATGTTTAACCACATATGATGCACTTATGAAGTTGTGGGTTGCACCAGAATCAAATAATATGATGATTGCTTGATCGTTGAGAGTGAACGTACCCGCCAGCACGTTTTCTCCCTCCGGGGCGTCCTCATTGGCCTCGAGCACCGCCCTGATACTGGGCTTGCCCGCTACTCTGCTGCCCCTGGGGACAGTCCCTCGAGAAATGGCCCGTCTGGCCACAAGTATAGCAGGTGTAGCGAGGCGGTCCTCCGCTGATCGGCAGACGGAAACCCGGGGCGCGTTGTGGCGGTGGAAACGCCTGGGGTACCATCTGCTGCTGCTGTTGCGGTCACGGTAGTGGCATTGGCGGTCGGAACGGGGGTGGCTGTAAAGAACGACCCCCGAACTTCTGAGGTCGCGCCGGTGGATGCCACTACTGACCGGATGTTGTCCGATACACCATGCGGTATTTTTGAGGAGCTCCACCCCTGCTGCTTGGTGGAGCGCTTCGCTCTCGCTGCTCAGCCGCCAATTCCCGCTGAGCATCCTCTTGCATTATCGCGGCGTTGACGAGGTCATTGAATGTGCCGCGATTGCATTGTACGAGATGGGTCTTCATCTCGGGATTCAACCCCCGATAGAACTGCTCTCGCTTCTTCTCCTTGGTGGAGACATAATCCGACGCATACTGCACCAGATGGTTGAAGGCACGGGAGTAGTCGTGGGCACTCCTACCACCCTTCTTCAGCTCCAAGAACTCTTGGAAGTTCCTCTTCATTATCCCGGGAGGGATATGATAGGCGCGGAATGTCTCCCGGAATTCTTCCCACTCCACGGCGTGGCCAGCCGGCAGTGATGTGACATAGTTCGCCCATCACACACTAGCTGCACCGTGAAGCTGCTGCGCCACGAAGAGAGTCTTCCACCGCTCTGTACATTGGAGCAGCCCGAACTTGGACTCAATCGTCAGCAGCCAGTTGTCGGCCTCCAGGGGTTCTGCCGCTTCGGTGAACACCGGAGGATGCGTACTCATGAAATCCGAGTACGTCGTAATGTGGGGCTCACAAGGCCCGCTCTCTTGACGGCCCCGCCTGGGACGTATTCTGCACGATCGTGCGGAGCAGCTCGGTCTACTCCTCACGATTGCCCACCAGCGCCGCGATCACATCTGCTAGTGTAAGCGGAGGAGGCGGTGGTGGTTGTTGCTGCGGGGTGCTGTCGTAGGCAGGTGGTTGGGAGTCATCACCGCCCTGCTGACTAGAGCCACCGACCTCCTGTGTGGCCCAAGTACGAACCATCTGCAACCATACGACAATAAAAATCAGTCCCGCAACATACTTCATGCAGTCCAATAAAATAGGCATAAAAACATAATGACAGTAAATATGCGATACATCTCGTAATAGATAATGTAATAACTTTGCACTAGCTACACCATTACCAGACCAAATACAAACTAGTTTTGGTGGACACGGATGAAGCAGGAGATCGCAAAGTACGTGTCCGAGTGTGATACATGTCGAAGGGTGAAGGCAGATCATATGCGGAAACCGGGACTGCTACATCCACTGGGCGTTCCTGCCTGGAAATGCGAGGAGGTGAGCATGGACTTCATCATCGGTGTACCCACCACCTTTCAGAAACATGATTCTGTGTGGGTGATCGTCGACTGGCTCACCAAAGTTTCCCATTTCATCCCGGTCAACACCAACTACAACGCCAAGAAGTATGCTGAACTGTACATCTCACGGATCCTATGCTTGTACGGCGTACCCCGTACCATCATATCGGATCGGGGCACTTTATTTGTGTCCCATTTTTGGGAGCAGCTACACGCTGCATTGGGGACGAAGCTGATCCGTAGTTCAGCATACCACCCACAGACGGATGGGCTAACCGAGCGGGTAAATCAAATTTTGGAAGATATGTTACGAGCTTGCGCTATCAACCACGGCAAGAACTGGGATGATAACTTGCCGTTAGCCGAGTTCTGGTACAACAATGGGTACCAAGCCAGCATCAAGATGGCGCCTTACGAGGCGCTATACGGGAGAAAATGCCGCACACCACAGAATTGGTGTGAGTCTGGCGAAAGGGTTACCTTCGTGATTGATCTTGTCAACAACGCGGAGGAAAAAGTTTGACTAATTCAAGCGAACCTAAAAGCCTCTCAATCCCGAGAGAAACAATATGCGGACCGGAGAAGGCGCCCATTACAATTCGAAGTCGGGGATCACGTATACCTACGTGTGTCTCCAATGAAGGGCGTGAATAGATTCGGGATGAGAGAAAAGTTGGCACCCCGATTCATTGGTCCATTTCAGATTACCGAAAGATGTAGATCAGTAGCATACCGGCTGAAATTACCAGAAGCACTCTCCGGTGTGCACGATGTCTTTCGTATTTCCCAGCTGAGGAAGTGTCTTAAGCTATCACCTACCATTCAGCTGGAGGATATAGAGGAACTGAAACCGGATCTCACATATCGGGAGGAACCGGTTCAGATTATTGATGAAAAGGCCCAAACCACACGCAACCGTATGTTGTGGTTCTACAAGGTTCTATGGAGTAATCACTCCATGGACGAAGCAACATGGGAGAGCGAAGGATTTCTTCGCGCTAACTACCCCGACTTTTTCACGTCGCATATACAGTAATTTTTCCACCGTCCTCTCTCTCATTTTCACCTTATAATCTCAGGACGAGATTCTTTTAAGGGGGGAGGAATGTAAGGGCCTATGTTTTTGGCACATACTCAAAGTGTTCATCACACCACACACACACTTATATGAAGAAAGTTTATGAACTCATTTGAAGAGCAAGTAACTACCATCAACATAATCATTAGGGAATAAACTCACACAATGCAAAAGTGGCATTTTCCACAGGCATCATCTAAGGGCTGGGCATATGAAAAACTCCTACACCTTGCTAGGAAGGTCCATGCCAAGTTTCACCCAAATTCAAAACCTTTTTGAGGTCCTTTTGGGTATAGCTAGAAAGAGGGTGGTTTGAACTCAAATTCAAATTCAAACCGTTTTCATCCCATGAATTCAAAAGTGGGAGAATATTCTTACTCAGCACATTTTTGTGAGCTCACACACCAATTTTCACTCCATTTGGAGTTGATCTTGACATGAGCTAAGTTTAGCAAATTCAAACTTTATTTGAATTCCAAACTGAATATGTGCTGAAATATAGCCAAACCCAAACAAATTTGAATTCTATCCCATGCAAATGGCACAAGGGTAGCTAATTCAAATCCTTGGGGTTAATTGGGTCTCTACTGTTTAGAACAGTGGAGAAAAGTTAATTTCAGGGGTTAAACCCACGGGTGGGACCCACATGTCAGTCTCTATATCAGTTCAACCGACTGAAGCTACCGAGCTCGGGTACTCGCGCGCGCTGCAGCAGCCGCCACGGCGAAGGCGCGATCGGGACAGCAGCTGCTTGCCGCCCTGACCTGCTGAACTGCCTCGCACCCTACTTTTCCCCGCGGCCGCCCTGATCGGATGAAGAACAGCACACTTTCTGCTTCCTCGCACAGGAAACACCACCCTCGCTGCCAATCGCTCGGAGCTGATCAGGGAACCGCGATCACCGCCTCTCCACTCCCTCCAAAGCTACGACGAGGTACTAGGGACTCCCCTCCTCCTCCGTTGCTGGAAATCGGCTTAACTCGGATGATCTCGACTGTACCGAGAGTTCTTTTCAGTGAACTGAGTCCACCGCACCTCGGGCTCCCGTGGACAGCCCAACCGGGATGTTGTCATGCCCGAGCTAAGGCGTCCCTGGACGCGTTAGGGGCCGGCGATGCTCACCCCCGAGCCATGGCCCGAGTGCTTGATCGCCGGTGATGAATTTTCAGTTTTCCTTTCTCTCGGTACAGACCGACCTTCGGGTGCGGTTCTGTCAAATTCGCACTCTAGAAAGGGTTAGAGAGTCTCAATCCGTTCCTACACAGACTAGACTTGATGGCGCACTAGTTGCCTTCACAACCTTTAGCTTGAGAATCCCTGTACCCGGTGTGTTTCAAACCTTGCCAACGGCTGATTCTGCGGGCAGCTTCAGGCGCACGGTGAGACCCACTATGGAACCCTCCCTGAGCCTTTCCACCGCCGTGCCGAGCTTCGCGAGCCACCACTGGTGCTGTAGAGCCGCTTCGTCAGGCGTTTGGCAGGCTAGTATGCCGGGATAACGTCACCGGACTCTTCCCGAGCCGCTGCGCCGTCGCGGGCTCGGTTAGAACCAACATCGATGAAGGGAAACCCTCCCAACGTGTGCAGCACACAAAATTAGGGGCTAGCGGCGAGTTGGAGCTCGGGAGCTGGCCGGACGAGCGAGTTCAGCGACACTCCGGCGACCCCGGCAGCGCTACCGCGCGGGAGGCGCGAGGTTGAAGACGGCCGAGCCGGGCCCGCTGTCAGCGGGAGGAACCCGGGCGGTTTGATCTTCTGTGGGCACAGATCGACTGTGGCAGCGTAGGAATAAAACCTGTAGCCCGGTGTGCCATCGCTCCGACGCCCAACACGTGTACCCGTGGACCCACCGGCAGATTTGAATTTTTCCCGATTTTCAGATTTCATTCAAACTTCAAATCCCCATAACTTTGTCTAGGAAACTCCAAATCAAGTGAACTTAATTTTTTTGGATTCAGCTCTCTGAGTACTTTCCATAAAATAAAGTTTCACTTCATGAAAATCCTTATTTCTCCAGAATTAATTCTTCAAAGTTTAAATTGTTTAGAATTTCAGATGGAGAACCCTTTGGAGAAAAATTTTGAATTTTTACTGGGATGTTCATCAAGATATCCCTGAGCTACCATAAAAATTTCAGATCCATTTGAGCTCATTTGGTCCACCTAATGGTGTGATTAATAAAACTGTTCCAGAGAAAATAGAAAATGTCCAGAAACATTTTCAGAATTTCTCTAAAATTGTTTAGCTCATATATTTAGCTAGGAACCTTCAAATTAAATGAGACCAACTCCATTAGAACCCTCTGAAAATCAAGTTTCCAGGAAGTCATGGCTTGCTCCATGAAAATTCCTAGAAAGCCCTAAGAGCTCCAATTAAGGTCAAGTACATAATTATTTGTGGAGGGCTCCAATGAGCTTTGCTGCAACTAAGACTTGGCCAAGTCTCTGTTTAGGTTGTAACTAAGCCACAGTAAAAATTTCAGGATCATTGAGTCTGTCTAGTGAGACTTATAGCCTTCACAAATTTAAATTCAATTGAAATGCATATGAATTGATACATATTCATATTTCTCATATGTAGTCGCTAAGGTCGAGGAGGAACCCGAAGTCTTAGACTTCGTTACTCCGGAAGAGCAGCTAGCCTACGACCAAGAGCAGCAAGGCAAGCTCCGGTTTGCATTAACCTTTTTATAAATTTTATTGTTTTGAGAACTTACTTTGAGTACCATTTCTTCATGCATTAGAGTCTTGTTTGAAAAGCCAAATGCATAGCCAAGAAAACCATGGGTTGGGATTAGGATTGAAAACCTCGTTAGTCACTGCAATGCTAAAGATAGAATAGGATTCGGTACAAGTCGAGTAGCTTGAACTACTTGCGAGAATAGGCTAGAGGCACATCGCTCGGGTAGAAATAGCAAATGAAACACATGGCGAGAAAAATGAGACCGAGCGGAGAGTAAGGGCAGCAGGACTTTGCGGCCTGGGTGCTATAGCTCCGCTTCTGTCGATTGAGGACCAAGCCGTGTGCGGGCCTGTTGAACAAGCTAGAACAGTACCAAAGACCTACCGGCTATATGGGAACCGGGAAACCGATGTAACTCGGGTAGCTGGGTGTTGAGGCATAGCTGGTCGTTCAGAGGGTAGGTTGAGAGCTCGAGGTGTAAATCGGTTGGCGGCACTGAGATGCGCGTGCAGAGACATCTTGCTCGGGACGATTGGACCGGTTCAACACTTGGCTGACGGGTGAAAGGTGGTTGCGTACGACGTCCGTGATGGTTTCTGTAGGCAACATCGATTACGGGCGTACGTGACGGGTTATTCGGGTAACCCTGCAGGTGTAAATCGATTATAATCGCCGTCCCTCGCGGTCAGTGAGTACCACTTGTTCACTGTACCGTGACGTAGAAAGTGTTAAAATGTTGCTGATTGAAAGATGGACTTTGATTATTAATGATTTGTTGTAGTTTAGAGGTAACTAAAGTTCTTTTTCCACTTTGGGCAAAGTACATGAGAGAAATGTGTTTCTTGTTTGATTGCGGCTATCTCATGTGCCTTAGCATAAAGTCTCCACAACCTGTTGCTAAAACTGGAAAGTAAGGTTCCACTAATTAGGCGAGTCCTTTGCAACTTGTTTTACCTCATATAACCTATCATCCATCATGTAGAAGTTCCATATATAGGAGAGACGGGTTAGTCTTGCTGAGCATTCGTGCTCACTGCTTGTGTTTGAAGCTTTTGCAGGGTTCTATGCGGAAGGGACTCCCGAGGAGGAGACGGAATCCCAGGAGGGGAACCCCGTCAAGTGGGAGTCATGCACGCCGCCGTGTTAGTGTGCGTGCATGCTAGCAAGGACAAGTTCACGGGCTGAACGTGAACTTGATGCGTAGTCTACGCCTGTGAGTGTAGACTGAACATATTTTGTTGTAAAAATGTTCATAAAACTGTTTATGTAATAAAACTTTGCTTCCGCTTTGTACCTTTAATGTGTGTTATCCGGTGCTGTGCAACGCAGCACCCCTCAGCATGATCCTGGCTCGTCAAGACCACAGCGGCTCGTCGCCGAGGGGTTTCCGGCCGCCTAGAGACCTGGCTGACCCCGGGTATGAGTTCCTCGGGTCCAAAAAGGTAGAGGCAGCAAGGTGTGGCCTTCGAGGAGGCGGGGAAAGTCCTTCCGGCGACCTTGCCGGAGATCGCCGCCGCGGGGTTTAGGCGCGCGCGGGGGGAAGAAGAAGACGCGGGGTGGGACCCGCCTGCGGGGTTTAAACTTTATTTGAATTTTCAGATTAGTTCAAACTTCAAATGCACATAACTTCTGCTAGGAAGCTCCAAATTCAGTGAACCAAATTTTTCTGAACTCAGATTTTTGAATACTTTCCAGCGACACAAATTTCAGCTCATGAAACTTAATAGCTTTCCAGAATTAATTTCCTAAAATTTAAACTGTTGGGAATTTTATCTGGAGAATTACTTTATGAAAAATTCTGAAATTGTACTGAAAGGTTCAATGGAAAATCCTTGAGTCACAGTAAAATTTTCAGACCCATCCAGATAAATTTAGTCCCCCTAATGGTTTGATTAAGTGAACTGCCCTGAGAAAATAGAAAAAGGTACAGAAACATTTTTCAGATTTTCTCAAAACTTGTTTAGGGCATAACTTCATCTATAATTCTTAAAATGACATGAAACCAATTCCATTAGAACCATCTCAAATTCTAGTTTCCAGAAAGTAATGGTTAAAGCCATGAAAATCCCTGGAATTCCTTAGAGGCTCTAATATTGACCAAATAGTCTTTTATTGGTACAAAGCTCAAATGAACTTTGTTTCAAATGAAACTTGGTCAAGACTCTGGTTAGGACCCTACCAATCCACCATAAAAATTTCAGAGCCAAGAGGGAGAGCTAGCTAGAGTTATGGTAATTACTTATTCAGTTCTAAACATTGCATTTTAATTGACATATAGTATATCGTTTACGTGTAGTCCCTGAAGGCGAGGAAACTCCGGAAGTTCTCGACTTCCTTCTTCCGGACAAAGCCCTAACCACTGACCAGCAGCAACAAGGCAAGCCCCGGTTTACATTAACCAATTTTACAAAGTTTTGCTTTATGAATAATTAGTATGTGGTATGGATGTGCATTAGGTGTAGGATGGATGACACCCAAGTGCATAACCAGAATTTTTCTATAAGAGTGAGGGTAGTGTCTAAGTCCTCGAGTAGACAGGCTATGATTAATGATTCATAGAACTTCGGTACAAGTCGAGTAGTTGGAATCTACTCGCGAGATAGGCTGGGGACACACAGGATTGGTTCGAGTGATGTGAGATCACTTTAGTAATGAAAATGAGACTAGGCAGGAGTTAGGGTGCAGAAAGAGGAAGTCTTGTGTGCGCAGCCCTGTCTGTGTTGATTGAGGACTGATCCGTATGTGGCCCACGCTGATCAAGTTTGAACGTACCGAAGGCATATCGTATATATGGGCCCCGGTAAACCGATGTAACCTAAACCTCCGGGCATCAAGGCATAGCACACCGATTTATAGGTGTAGGTTGAGGGCAGCAAGGTGGAAATCTGCTAACAGGCATTTAGAGATGCTCCGTGTAAGGAACCTCCTGCTCGTTTCGGTGCGACCTGTTCGACGTTTGGGCGTTTGGGTGAAAGGTTGTCCCGTACGACATCGAGTGAGCGTGCTGTGCAGCTCCACGGGTGGGCGTACATGACGTGCTATTTGGGTATCCTTGCAGGTGTATATCGAGTCGATTCGCCGTCCCTCGTGGTGAAGAGTACCACTTGGTCACTGAGTCATGACGTAGGTTAATATATGAAATGTGATGATTCAATATTGCTGTTATGATAAAAAATTGTATTGCTACATGTGTGCCACCAAATATTGCTCACTAAATTTCATATTCATGAACTGAAACTTGTGGCTAAAAGATGAATTAAGGATGAACTTGTAGGCGTGTCCGGTTGCTGAAATTTACCATCCCATGTTCATGTAAACTGCATGTAAAGTTTCATGCCTAGGTGAGTCGGTTAAGTCTTGTTGTGCCATCGTGCTCATGGTTGCTGCTTAAGTGTTTTTCAGGTGAGGAGTATCCCACGGACTCGGGTCACGAGTCCACCAGTGAGGGCTACCCTCCGTCGGGGACCACAGCTGAGTGGGAGCCGTACACGGCACGCTGAGCTGAGGAGTGCAGCTAGTGTGGGTTTCCCTAGGGCTGGGCAACCAACTTTTGCTAGATAGGTGGCATGAGTTGTATAAACTTAGCTTCCGCTTTTGTAATCTAAATACTAGTTTGTAACTGAAGTCTTGTACTAGTTGTTACATATTCAGTTGGTTTTCTATGTAATAAAATATCGTTCTTATGATGTGTGCTGTCAGGTGTCGCATCGTGCGGCACCACCCTCTGTGATCCTGGATGAGAGGATTCCGGTCCGCCACAGGCTGGTATCAGAGCCGCATTGGGGATAGCACATTAATTAAGGATTGTATTACGAGATAACTTAGGTTTACGGTGAGGATTCGCTAGATTGCCCAAGTAAGGACTATATTAGCATAGTTAATTAAAGTGGCAAGACTAACATATGTGTTATAATTCTGAATTCGATTTTGTAACGACGCACCTACGCTCAGGTAAGAATGGTAAGGAACGCCCCCGAAAGCGGTTCAATTTTGGTTAGCTCCCCTGACGAGGAACGTGGTTCAGTGATAGGTATCACAGCTTGGTGTGTGACGTCAATATGAAACTCTTGGATTCTTCATGTTCATGAGTTCATATGAAACGCTGATCCCTAGCATGCATTAGGCAAGTAAATGGAGACCCCATCGTGTGGTCAGTAACGCGATAGTGTGTTCGTCTGGAAATAGCCCGGGAGGACATACACAGTGCTTGCCATCGGCGTGCCCTGCAGGGAAGTAGGTGGTATCTGTTGGGGTGATAAAATTCCCAACCGTGATGACCCGTTCGCGCTCTACTCTGGTTCCCCGTCGTGTGGTGTTAAAACACGATCACGTACCTTGAGACGTGGCTTAACTCAAGGACGGCCGTATGGTAATGATACGGGTGTTTGTATTTAGTTTCAAATATGGACCTGCCTGAAATGAAAATAACCTTTGAGTGCATCATTATTGGATGTTTTCCTGCAGGTACTAACCATGTAAGTATCCCGTGTAGTAAACGTGTGCGAGAGGCCGTTTAGTGCCACAATTGAGACGTATATGCCGGTATAATCCGGTTAGGATTTTGTTTTTGTGAGGCACGTAGTACCGACATATCATAGGCATGTGCATGAAAGATAATGATAACAAAGAACTAAAATCACCAAGTTTCAACATTTAGGACCCTGGTTGGGTAGAAAAATTTGATAGCTGATCAGTGTAGTTCCAAAGGATTGAAAAACATAGTGCTCTGTATTGGGCATCAAGTTTGCTGAACTTTGACAGACCATAACTCACAGATTATTTACACAATGGAGGTGTGGGATATAGTTATGGAAAGGTGTTTAAGTAGTCTACAGCTTTGTTGTAGACTTCCAGAGCTGAATCACACCTTAAACTGGCTGAAATTCCAGATGATTGTAAACTGTCCAGAACCAGGACAGATTCAAAACACTCTCTGGACTGTTCTGTTTTTCAAGCATAACTTCCTGTAGAAAAATCTAAAATTTTCATATCTTACATATTTGGAAACGGTAGGAGATGTGTTACATCTTTGTAATTCTAAGTTTCTGAAATTTTAGCACAGAACTCAGTGGAAACCAGAGCTGAAAACAACAACTTCCAAAGGAGGTGCTGTTGAAATTCTTCCAGAAATTCTGTTGACTTTGAATTACCATAACATTTAAATAAGAGCTGATCTGAGGGCAAATAAGTACTCGTTGGAAATATACTGAAGTTAACTTTAACTTTGGTATTCATCTCGAAATATGAAAATGCACATCAGCGGGTCAAAATCTGTAATAGGTAGCAACTGGTCATTCGGACAGAGGGATGACAGTTGAACTCATTTGAGGGATTGTTGTACCCTAGGGGGTTTAAGTACTTCCAATGGGGTAGAACATACTCATGAGTGGTTATCTTCAACTAGTGAAAGATTTGAGTATATGCCTTACTCAAGTTTCTTTTGCTAGAGACCATGTTTGTGTCGTATTGAAGATAAAAGGGTAGTATACGTAATGACAAAGCGATTTTAACGTCTCGTAGTGACCAAACCTAGTTGTGATGAGCTTGCAAAGAGTAAGTCCGTCAAGTTGGATTTAACTAGCATGTATTTGGTCTGGTAATGGTGTAGCTTGTGCAAAGTTATTACATTATCTGCACACGAGATGTATCGCATGTTTTACTGTCATTATGTCTTATACCTATTTTATTGGACTGCATGAGATATGTTGCGGGACTGATGTTTATTGCCGTATGGTTGCAGATGGTTCGCACTCGGACCACGCATGAGATTGGTGGCTCTAGCCAGCAGGGGGTGATGACTCCCAGCCACCTGCCTACGACAGCAGCCCGCAGCAACAACCACCACCGCCGCCTCCGCTTACGCTAGCGGATGTGATCGCGGCCCTGGTGGGTAATCGTGAGGAGCAGACCGACCTGCTCCGCACGGTCGTGCAGAATACGTCCCAGGCGGGGGGGCGTCAAGAGAGGGGGCCTTGTGAGCCCCATGTTGTGACGTACTTGGATTTTATGAGTACGCACCCTCCGGTGTTCACGGAAGCAGCAGAACCCCTGGAGGCCGACAACTTGCTGCGGACAGTTGAGTCCAAGTTCGGGCTGCTCCAATGTACGGAGCGGCAGAAGACTCTGTTTGTGGCAGCAGCTTCACGGTGCCTCTGGTGCGTGGTGGGCAAACTATGTCACCTCACTGCCGACTGGCCAAGCCGTGGAATGGGAATAATTCTAGGAGGCATTCCGCGCCTACCATATCCCTCCCGGTATAATGAAGTGGAACTTCCAAGAGTTCTTGGAGCTGAAGCAGGGCGGGAGGTGTGCCCATGACTACTCCTGTGCTTTCAACCATCTGGTGCAATATGCGTCGGATTACGTCTCCACCGAGGAGAAGAAGCGAGAGCACTTCTATCAGGGGTTACACCGCGAGATGAAGACGCATCTCGTCCAATGCAATTGCGGCACCTTCAACGATCTCGTTAAGCCGCGATCATGCAAGAAGACGCTCAGCGAGAATTGGCGGCTGAGCAGCGAAGCGCAGAACTCCACCCAGCAGTGGGGGTGGAGCTCCCCAGAAATACCGCATGGTGTATCGGACACCATCCGGTCAGCAGTGGCATCCACCGGCGCGATCTCAGCAGTTTGGGGGACGTTCATTTCAGCCACCCCAATTCCTACCGCTGATGCCACCACCGCGACCGCAACAACAGCAGCAGATGGTACCCCTGGCGTTTCCACCACCACAACGCGCCCCGGGATTCCGTCCGCCGATCAGCGGAGGACCGCCTTGCTACACCTGCTTTACATGTGGCCAGGCGGGCCATTTCTCGAAGGACTGTCCCCAGGGGCATCAGAGCAGCGGGCAAGCCCAGTTCCAGGGCGGAGCTCGAGGCCAACCTCCGGTCAAGAAGGTTGGTCAGCGAACTGGGGGCGTTCGCAACCTCAACAATGAGGATGCCCCAGAGGGAGACAACGTGCTGGCGGGTACGTTCACTCTAAACGATCAAGCAATCATCATTTTATTTGATTCTGGTGCAACCCACAGTTTCATAAGTGCATCCTATGTGGCTAAGCATCAAATGCAAGTCTTCCCAACCGACTGCTCCTATACGATCTGCTCACCGGGAGGGAAGATTTCAGCAAATATGATGATTCCAAAAGCATCTCTGTGCTTAGGTGGGAAGATATACCCCACCACCTTGATAATACTTACGGGACAAAAGATTGATGCAATCTTAGGGATGTCATGGTTACGCTACCATGGCGCTGTCCTGGACACTCGGACACGGACGGTTCATTTGAATTCTCCATTCCAGCGTCCGCATTCCATGGTGTTAAACAATCCTGTCCAGGAGGTTTCAGCAATTAATAATACTGAAGCTCTCAAGTTAGAGGACATCCCCAAAGTCCGGGAATACCCCGACGTGTTTCCGGATGATCTTCCGGGCATGCCACCTGAGCGGGATGTCGAGTTCAAGATTGAGTTTGCACCTGGGACTACGCCCATATCACGGAGACCATACAAAATGGCTCCAAACGAGCTGGCTGAACTGAAAGAACAGCTCAATGATCTGTTGAGAAAAGGTTTCATTAGGCCGAGTTCCTCGCCTTGGGGATGCTCGGCGCTGTTCATAAAGAACAAGGATGAAACCTTGAAGCTGTGTGTGGACTACCTGCCGCTCAATGCCGTCACCATCAAAAACAAATACCCACTGCCCCGCATTGACATCCTGTTTGATCAGCTTGTGGGTGCAAGTGTGTTCCCCAAGATGGACCTTCGCTCTGGATATCATCAAATAAAAATCCGGGCGGAGGATATCCCGATGACGGCCTTCTCGACGAGGTATGTCTTATATGAATATCTCGTCATGTCGTTTGGTCACACTAATGCTCTGGCACATTTCATGTATCTCATGAACTCGGTGTTCATGCCGGAGCTGGACAAGTTCATTTTGGTGTTCATCGATGATATCTTGGTTTACTCCAAGACAGAAGCAGAACACGCCGAACACTTGAGAATCGTTCTTCAACGATTGCGAGACCATAAGTTATATGCCAAGTTCAGAAAATGTGAGTTTTGGATCAGCAAAGTGCCATTTTTGGGACATATCATCTCCGAGGAAGGCATTGCGGTTGATCCAAGCAAAATTGAACAAGTGCTGAAATGGAAAGCTCCCACTTCTGTCCATGAAGTCAGAAGCTTCCTCGGCTTAGCGGGATACTACCGGAGATTCATTCCAAGCTTCTTCAAGCTTGCTAAGCCGATGATAGAATTATTGAAGAAGGGAACAAAATATGTTTGGAATGCGGCATGTGAAGGAGCGTTCCAAGCATTAGTGAAGCATCTCACAACGGCCCCGGTCTTAGCTCAACCGGATACGACCAAGCCCTTCGATGTATATTATGATTCGTCCAGCATCGGGCTCATCTGCGTGTTGATGCAAGAAGGACGTGTGGTCGCATATGGCTAACGCCAACTTCGGAACCATGAGCAGCACTATCCGACTCATGATCTTGAGCTTGCTGGTGTGGTTTTGGCACTGAAAATATGGAGGCACTATCTGCTGGGGAATTTGGTGCATCTCTACACCGACCACAAGAGCCTGAAGTATATTTTCACCCAGAAGAAGCTGAATATGAGGCAAAGGAGGTGGTTAGAACTAATCAAAGATTATGATATCAAGATTCATTACCACCCTGGCAAGGTGAATGTGGTTGCCGACGCGCTGAGTCGGAAAGCACATGTCCATAACCTCACCATTACACCGGTGGAGGAGGAAGAGCCGAGTTTATACTTGGTTCCCTTTGGATCACTCTACAACCTTGCCCTCATCCCTACCGTTAGGGAGGAGATCATTGCAGCTCAGAAAGTGGACAAGGGTATGGCACATCTCCGGAGACGGATAGATAACGGGGAAATCAAATGTTTCCAGAAAGATAATGAGGGGACGCTGTGGTTCAATGACCGCATAGTCTTACCCCGGAATATGGAGCTGAGAAAGAAGATTCTTGATGAAGCTCACTTGTCTAAACACTCCATTCATCCGGGCAGCAACAAAATGTACCAAGATTTGAAAAAGAAATTTTGGTGGACACGGATGAAATGGGAAGTGGCTAAGTACGTATCCGAGTGTGATACGTGTAGACGAGTGAAAGTGGACCATATGAGAAAATCAGGGCTGCTGCAACCCCTTAAAATCCCGACATGGAAATGGGAGGGTGTGAGCATGGATTTCATTGTGGGATTACCCCTGACTTCCAACAAGCATGATTCCATTTGGGTAATCGTTAACCGGTTAACCAAGTCGGCTCACTTCATTCCCGTGCATACACATTTCCATGCCAACAGATATGTGAAGTTGTATATTGCACGAATCCTATGCCTGCATGGAGTACCCAAGACCATAGTCTCCGACCGATGGGCCCTATTTGTATCTCGTTTCTTGGAGCAGTTGCACGCTGCTTTGGGTACTAAGCTGATTAAAAGCTCCGCCTATCACCCTCAGACAGATGGACAAACTGAGAGGGTGAACCAAGTACTAGAAGACATGTTGAGAGCGTGTGCCATCCACCATGGTATAAACTGGGATGATCATCTACCGTTGGCGGAATTCTCGTACAACAATGACTATTAAGCGAGTATCAAGATAGCACCTTATGAAGCTCTCTACGGTCGTAAATGCCACACCCCATTGAACTGGTGTGAGTCCGGTGAAAGGGTCACATTCGGGGTTGATGTCGTGAACAACGCCGAAGAGCGTGTTCGGATGATTCAAGCCAACTTGAAGGCCGCTCAATCCCGGCAGAAAAGCTACGCTGATAAGAGGCGTAGGCCGCTGCACTTTGACGTCGGGGAGCACGTGTACCTCCGTGTATCTCCGATGAAAGGCGTGCACTGGTTCGGCGTGAAGTGGAAACTCGCTCCCTGATTCATTGGACCCTATGCCATCAACGAGAAGTGTGGACCAGTGGCGTATAGACTGGAACTACCGGCATCTCTTGCTGGTGTTCACGACGTGTTCCATGTTTCACAACTGTGAAAATGTCTGAATTATACGGCTACTGTTCCCACCAAGACATCGGCGAGCTGCAACCGGATTTAACGTATGATGAATATCCTGTGGCAAGTATTGATGAAAAGGCCCGGACGACACGTAGCCGAACGCTGTGGTTCTATAAGATACTGTGGAGCAACCACACCGCTGAGGAAGCAACGTGGGAGAGCGAGGAATTCCTTCACTCAAACTACCCGGAGTTCATGGCGTCTCATCACGGGTGAGTTCCTATTACATCACTGTCTCTTCTTTTGTAATCTCAGGAAGAGGTTCTTTTAAGGGGGGAGGGATGTAAAAGCCCAAGAAAGTGACTTGCAAAACTGTTCATTTCACCACCTCACAACACCATAACTCATTTTATGGATATCGCATGAACACTTGTGAAGAGCAAGTAACCACCATCAAAAGGGTCATTAGAGGGGAAAGCCCTAAGTTCCAAACAGTAGGATTTCTACGCATAAGCATGAAAGGTTTAGCTCACTCATAGACCCTAAATAGTCTTGGGAAGGCTCAGGCCAAATTTCATGCAAATCCAATACTTTTTGAGGCACTTTTGGAGACATTTGTAAAATGGGCCAATTTGAATGCAAATTCAAATTGTAGCAACTTTCATCACTTGAATTCAAAAGTTGGCTTCATATTCAAAATAAGCACATTTTTCTGAGTTAGTCCACCAATTTTCATCCTGATTGGAGTTCATCTTGTCAGGAGCTAAATTTGCAATAATTCAAAACTGAATTTGAATTTCAGTTCAAATGTGCAGAAAATTTAGCCAAACCAATTCCAAATTGGGGAAATCAAATTCAAACCATGACTTTGGGGCTAAGTCTTTCATTCAATTGTGAGTAGCTGGGATCTTTTCAGTGAAAACAGAAATGAAAATCAGAAAAAGAATTAGAGGGGAGGGTCCCACTTGTCAGTAGCCTTAACACAGAAGCATTCTCGGGTTGATTTTTTTTCACTCGGCTGAGAGCACACACCGCCAGCTCCCGACGTCGGTGTCCGACCACCTCAGCCAGGCCATCTCCTGCTCGGTGGGGGGGGGGGGAGATCACTGACCTAAGGGATAAAACGTGTGCTCCTGCCGTGCCCCATTTCTCCCCTCACACGGTTCACTTTCGCCCCCCACAACCGAAGCAAAGTGCCTCCGAGCTCGCCTCTCCCTGCTCGCCGACGTCCGGGCCACACAGGGCTCGTTGTGCCCGACGTTCAACACTAGAAACCACCGCCCTAAGGTGCTTGTCCTGCTAGTCCAAACCGCTCGTTGTTTCATGCGCTGTCATGGGAGAATTTCCCTGGGAATGTTTCGGTGTTCTTAGGACCGAGCCACTCCAAATTCTGAAATTCACGGATATTAGCTCATAACCGGTTATACCGAGCTGTACACATGATCTACACATCCCATGGCCATCCAGGATCAAAAAGTACAAGAAACCATCGAGTATAGGCTCTGGTTGTCGAGTTTTTCAAGTCGCCGTCGATATCGGGCCTAGGTCGACGGTGAACACCTAAGTCCGACCGTTTCCACGGTGAGCTAGCACCATGTTCATGGTCAGTAGTTCACCACGGAGCAGTAGGGCCAAGGATTTTTCGAGGTGGGTCTCGGTAGGGGCCAGGAGACATCGCCGGAGTTGATCTGTAACAGCGGCTCGTCGCCGAGGGGTTTCCGGCCGCCTAGAGACCTGGCTGACCCCGGGGATGAGTTCCTTCGGTCCAAAAAGGTAGAGGCGGCAAGGTGTGGCCCCCGAGGAGGCGGGGAAAGTACTTCCGGCCGACCTTGCCGGAGATCGCCGCCGCGGGGTTTAGGCACGCGCGCGGGGAAGAAGAAGACGCGGGAAGGACCCGCCCGCAGGCTTTAAACTTTATTTGAATTTTCAGTTTAGTTCAAACTTCAAATGCACATAACTTCTGCTAGGAAGCTCCAAATCCAGTGAACCAAATTTTGCTGAACTCAGCTTTTTGAGTACTTTCCAGCGACTCAAATTTCAGCTCATGAAACTTAATAGCTTTCCAGAATCAATTCCCTAAAATTTAAACAGTTGGGAATTTTATCTGGAGAATTACTTTATTAAAAATTCTAAAATTTGGCTGAGAGGTTCATTGGAAAATCCTTGAGTCTCAGTAAAATTTTCAGATCCATCCAGATTCATTTATTCCCCCTAATGGTGTGATTAAGTGAACTACCCTGAGAAAATAGAAAGAGGTACAGAAACATTTTTCAGATTTTCTCAAAATTTGTTTAGGGCATAACTTCATCTAGAATTATTCAAATGACATGAAACCAATTCCATTATAACCATCTCAAATTATAGTTTACATAAAGTAATGTTTGAAGCCATGAAAATCCCTGGAATTCCTTAGAGGCTCTAATATTGACCAAATAGACTTTTATTGGTACAAAGCTCAAATGAACTTTGTTTCAAATGAAACTTGGTCAAGACTCTGGTTAGGACCCTACCAAGCCACCATAAAAATTTCAGAGCCAAGAGGGAGGGTTAGCTATAGTTATGGTAATTACTTATTCAGTTCTAAAAATTGCATTTTAATTGACATATAGTATATCGTTGTGAGACCTATGTGTGCTGAATACATTGGCAATTAGGATAAAAGTTAGCATTAACATTCGAAGTTTTGAATATTGCCAAAATATTCTTCTGTGGCAAGGTCTGACAAGTTCTTTGTTAGGTCCGCCAAGTGTTGGCAAGGTCCGGAGAGCTCCTGCAAGGTTCGGAGAGCTTCTGTGAGGTCCGGAGCTTGTTTTTAGGGAGCTCCCGTGAAGTTCAACTCGTAGAACTGCAGCGTCTTGTTTTTGCTTTTAACTCGCAATGTTTCAAACTTGCTTTATGGGAAGGTTTGCTTAGTATTAATTTGCTAAGTTTTTGGTGTGTTTTGGTGGTTATGGCTGTTATCATTTGATATGGTTTGCTACATGCTTATGTGACGTGCTCATGTAAGGTGTTGTGGTTTTCGAACTAACGTGAGTCAAGTCGAGGACTTGTGCTCGGAAGAATTGGTTGTTTATTCATGTGCAGGTGTTGCTTGAGTTCAAGACATGGCTGGTGATGGGGTCCTTGCACTAGTCTCAGGGAGGAGATGAGGTTCCAACAACCAAGTTCGGGAGGAGCTGTGGTTGAGTTGATCGGGAGGTCTCGCAGCATGTTTGGATCAAGGGCAGTGCATATGAAGGTTGCGTGTACGTCGTTGGAAGGTGTTTGCACGTGTGCAAGGAGTGCATGGACGTGGCAACATTGTTCCAAGGCGTGATGAAGAGAAGTGGACGTAAAGAATTGGTCAGAAAGGTCCAACCGGCTGGATTGCGTACTCAGGCTGAGGCTGAGTCGGATATGGCTCAAATATGGAAGATTTGAGTTGGTTATGATAGGATTTCGTGCTAGGCACGAAGTTGAGTTGTTTTAGGAATGTTTAGGACGTTCCTAAGGTGTTTGGAGATCTCACGATTGCTTCTATCTGCGAATAGGAGAGTCCTGAGCAGTTATGGTAAGTTATGATACGAGTCCAAATAGGAGTAGGAGTCCAAGATTGGATTGTCTAGCCTGAGGGTTGGCTATAAAAGCAAGGGAGGCCAGAGCTCTCATGGGGAGAGAACTTTGGGCTGTTCCTCTTGTGTTTCTATTGAATAAAGTTCATAGTTTCGAGGAGCTTTTGTGCCTTGTTCGTCCGACTTGTTTTTCGTCAAGTCTTTCTCGCCGAGTTTCTGGACAGACCAACGTTGCTTCGGTGTTTCGTTCATAACTCGAGTTTTACAGATCAGATTGACGTGATTCTTTTTGGGTTGTCTTCACAACTCAATTATCTATCATCTTTGAAATTTTCACGAGCTTCGTATCTGTATTTTTGAGATAAACGAGTTTCTTTGCAGCGTTGCAGATCTGTTTTATATCGGGTAGAACAGATTGATCTTCGTTTAATGTTTTGATCGTATCTCAAGTTTTACTTCGTGTTTTCAAGTGATTCTTGTTGCATTAGATCCGTGACTTGATTCTCTATCTCTCTACATGATTTGTCATGGTTGAACACGTTTGAAAACACTTGCACACATGGTTTCTTTAACCAATTGATTTTTTGCTGAGGGATTTTTGTTGTTTCCGCTGCGAAATGTTTTAATCTACCATTCACCCCCCTCTGGTAGCTTTTCACGTGCTCTTCGATCCTACAATTGGTATCAGAGCCAAGGTGCTCTAATATTTGTGATTTGCACGTGTTTTGACTAACCATCATGGAGAAGTACTCCGCAAAACCTTGTGTGTTCAATGGCATCGATTTTCAGGTTTGGAAGGCGCGCATGGAGGCCTACATACAGGCGCAAGGCTTCGCTATATGGGAAAAGGTCTACCGGAACTTCGATGTACCACCCAACGATCAAGTTACGGCTGCGAACATGAGAGATGTTGACCACAAGAACAAGGCTCGCAACTTGATCATCCAAGGATTGACTCAAAGCGACTTCGACCGTGTTGCACACCTCCGATCTGCATATGATGTTTGGAAAGCTCTTTGTGACTACCATGAAGGATCCAATACGATCAAGAAGGTAAGGCAAGATATGTTCAAGAAAGAATACATGCGTTTTGAGATGCAACCCGGTGAGTCAATTGACGACCTTTTTGCTCACTTTAATAAAATTCTCAGCAACTTGCGTAGTATCAATGTTAACTTTTCAGATGCTGAAAATGCTAGACAATTGTTAGGATCATTAGATATGTCAATTTGGGAGATGAAAGTTACATCTATTCGTGAATCTACTGTCATGAGTTCTCTTACTTTAGACGTGCTTTATTCTAAATTGAAAACTCATGAAATTGACATCATCTCACGTAAAAACCCCAACAAGTCTATTGCATTTGTTTTGCAACGTGACATGTCTAGTTCTAGTCAATCATCATCTAGTGGTGCACTCTCTTCGTTGTCCTCTCTAACCCTTGAACAGATTGAAGAGTTTCCAGAGGAGGAGCTTGCACTCATCTCTACTTGGTTCTCAAAAGCATTGCAAAATGTGAGAACTAGAAGGAGAGGAAGCTCCGGACCTCAACGATGTTTTGAATGTGGTAAGACAGGACATTTTCGTACGGAGTGCCCTAACCTTTCAGGTCCGACTTCACGTGAAGAAAAGCAAACAAGGCCGAAGAAATCGTTTGCAAAGAATAAGAAGAAGAAAGATTTATCAATGCGCAACATAGTGCATAGTATGATCTCTGCACTTCAAGATTTCGGCTCAAGTGATGTGGACACCGGTAGTGATGAAGATGAAGAAGCTATGGCAAATATGTGCTGCATGGCGAGCAAGTCAAGTTCAAGCTCCGAGGAGGCAGAACACAACAGCGACGATGAAGAGGTATGTCCCACTTGCGAAGAAATGTGTGATGCTATTTCTCGTGCCACTGTTATATTAAAGAAAAAGGATAAAAAACATAGGAACAATGCTGTTAAAATTGAATCACTAGAATCTGAAATTAATCGTTTAAAAACTTTGATTCCTAGTGATGATTCTTGTTCCTCATGTGATTTAATTTATGAACAATTATCCTCTTTAAGAAGTGCACACGCATCTACACTTGATAAACTTGAACTTGAAATTGAAAAGAACAAAGAGCTTGCTGCACTTAATGATAAAAATTTGAAAGATTCTTGTTGTTCTACAATTGATTTGCATTGTTCTTCATGTGATGATCTGAATAAGAAACTAAATGATGCTATGAATGAGATTTCTATTTTGAACAATGCTTTACGTGTGCATGAAGTTAAATATTGTTCAAATTGCAAACTAAAAGGAAAAACTTCATGTAAAAACTGCTTTGATCTGTCCAATAAACTTGATGACATGCATAGGACACTAGATCGGTTTTCTAATGCAAATAAGAACCTAAACTTGCTGCTGAATTCTTCCAAGTCTTGTAATGATAAAACTGGTTTAGGTTTTAATTCTCATGCTCATGCTAAGGCACACCCACCTAAAGTTGTAAAGTCATTAGGAAGCGGTTTGATTCAAACAGCTCCTAGACATAAAGAGGTGATTTTCAAATCTGCAGGAGTACTGTCCCATTCGGGTTCTAATAAACGTGTTGCTTTCTCATCTAGACATGATAATAAGGTTATTTTTCATTGTACCTACTGTGGTAGAGATGGTCATGTCATGGATTTTTGTTATAGACTAGCTAAACACGATAAGAAACAAAGAATACTTGCTAGATCATATAACAACCAAGCAAAATCTGCTAGACCGAATGTTCGGAGCTTGCAACCTGCTGTAATGAGTCAAAAACTTGCTCCCGGACCTACTGTTTTTTGTGCTACATATAACACATTTTCTAAGTCAGTAGTTGGGAACAAAAATTTTCGATGTTTGGCTCATAAACCTGCTGTACCTTCTCAGCTTTCGCGTGTTATTCCTGCTGGACGTCGTGTGACTCAGTACTGGATTCCTAAAAGTCTTTTAACTAACCCCAGTATTGAGTCATCGACGTATTGTGCTGCTGTGTAGGTTTCACGTTTGAGGAAGGAGAACATTTGGATTGTGGATTCAGGTTGCTCACGCCACATGACCGGTAACAAAGAATGGTTCTCCTCTCTCTCTTTTGTGTCACATGTAGAAAATGTTACTTTCGCCGATAACTCTTCTACTCCCATAATTGCTAAAGGTTCGGTTAGAGTAAACAATCTCTACACTTTGAAAGATGTGGCACTTGTTAAAAATTTGAAATACAACTTGCTTTCAGTTTCACAATTGCTAGATGAAAATCTAGAGGTTAGCTTTGCTAAAAATTGCTGCAAGGTTGTAGATTCAAAAGGTGAGATTTTGTTTAACATGTCTAGGTTTGGAAGAGTTTTTAAAGCTGATTTTGATTTGTCAACTTCTAAGCATCGGTGTCTAGTTGCTAATGATACAAAGGATCTATATTTTTGGCATCGTAGACTTGGTCACATAGGATTTGATCATCTCACTCGTGTTAGTGCTCTCGATCGCATACGCGGGCTGCCGAAGCTTAAAAAGGACAATGATATTGTGTGCTCTTCTTGTAGACATGCTAAGTTTGTTGCAGGTTCACATGCTCCTCTCACAATGACCATGACAGCTGAACCGGGACAACTTTTACATCTTGACATAGTAGGTCCGGCACGTGTTCAATCCTTCGGAGGTAAATGGTATGTGCTTTTGATTGTTGATGATTATTCCAGATATTCTTGGGTTTATTTTATGGCATCTAAGAATGAAGCTTTTAGTCATTTTAGAACTTTATTTATTAGATTATCTATTGATCACCCAGGATCATTAAAAGCAATTAGAAGTGATAACGGAACTGAATTTAAAAACCAATCCTTTGATCACTTTTGTGCTGAAAATGGAATAGATCATCAATACTCTTCACCCTATGTACCACAACAAAATGGTGTCGTAGAAAGAAAGAACAGGACCTTAGTTGAGATGGCTAGGACTATGCTTGATGAATATCAAACTCCTAGGAAATTTTAGGCTGATGCAATTGCAACCGATTGTTATGTCTCAAATCGTGTTTTCTTGCGTGCTAAGCTTGGAAAAACCCCATATGAGCTCCGGTTTGGACATAGGCCTAGTGTTACACACTTTAGGGTTTTTGGTTGCAATTGCTTTGTTAAGAAACATGGTAATCTTGATAAATTTGAAGCTAGATCTGTTGATGGCATGTTTCTTGGTTATCCATCTCATACTAGAGGCTACCGTGTGCTTTTACTTGACACTAACAAAATTGTGGAGACTTGCGAGGTTTCTTTTGATGAAGCTAGCCCAAGTACTAGCTCTGATATTGCAGGTCTGGATCCATATCCGCAGGGGGAGAGTATTTTTATTGAAGAAGATGAAGAAGTGGTGCTGCTGCCCGAAAACTCGGAAGTAAATAACGATCAAGCTGCTGAATTTGCACCACAACCAGCACCAACAGTCACTACTGCTGGTTCGGACATTCCTCAATCAACAAGCTCTCCTAATCAAAGGTCCGAACATGAAGAAGAAGGTGCTTGTGAAGTGTCTACTGCCCTCCGAGTACTCAAAAGTCATCCTCCACAACAAAATCATTGGAAGCTTGCATGAACGAGTCACTCGGTCCAGGTTTTGCGATCCAAACTCTCATGCTCATTATGATTTTGTTGCTTCTTTTGAACCCAAGGATATATCACACGCACTCACTAATGAATCTTGGATTAATGCCATGCAAGAAGAGTTAGAAAATTTTGAAAGAAATAATGTTTGGAAACTTGTACCTCCACCTCAAGGTCACACATTAATTGGAACTAAATGGGTATTTAAAAATAAGCAAATTGAGGATGGGGTTGTGGTTCGGAATAAAGCTAGGTTGGTTGCTCAAAGTTTCACTCAAATTGAAGGTCTAGATTTTGATGAAACATTTGCTCCTGTTGTTAGATTAGAAGCTATAAGAATTTTATTAGCATTTGCTGCATCTAAAGGTTTCATGTTATATCAAATGGATGTTAAAAGTGCTTTTCCTAATGGCTACATAGAGGAGGAGGTTTATGTTAAGCAGCCACCGGGTTTTGAACTGATATTTTTACAAAACCTTTGGATTTCACTCGTTATTGTTTCATTCGTAGTGAAATAGGGGTTATGCATCCTCATGGCTTAAATTGAGGGGGAGTTTTTGAAACTTTGAAAGTCTATGTGTGAATCTGAAACTAAAATAATATGAGCATAGTATTTCATACATATATGACTTTGTGATTCCTTTTACAGGCTGAAAGTTCTTACTACATTACTCATGTTATACATTTTGTAGTTTTTGCCATGACTAGTAATTGGAATAATTATTTACACTAAATCTGGTCATGGTCGAACTTTCTTGCTGTTTTGAACTTGTTGCGTGCTCACAAGTGCTTTTAATCATAAAAAATTAATCAAGTGATCAGCTCACATGTTGAGTATTCAAAGAAAAAATTGAGAAAAGATCAAGAGAATATGCATGCATCGCACTTCTTCTTTTGAGATTGCTTATCATTGCACTAAGATATGAACTTGGAAGGAATTGTGTATGACTAAAACCATGTCCTTAAGCTTCTGATTGTCAAATGACATAGGCTTGGCTTGGTTGGTTAGAATAAGGCTGATGCGGCATATAATCTGTTGCAAATATCATATGATCAACTTTGTGCCTTAAATGATTATGAATAATAAAAATGCAGCAACAAGTGTCATGTTTTCAGGTTTTGAAATAGTTGAGTAAGGGAGATCATGACTTGCTTAAACTGTAAAATACATTTGATCTCTAGCATGGCTTACACTACTTTATGTATCTCATTGATGTGATAGTGTAAGTAACCTGATAGTATGACTTGGATGAGCTTTGTTTTGTATGTATATGTTATAATATGCTCATAACATTTAAAAATTTCTCCTTTGAACCTTGCTGAATACATTGTCAAAGAGGGAGAAATATGTATAAGGAGAGATTTTTTTTAGACTTTGCATATGTTATACACTTTCTTCCTTCTCTGATTTTAAAAAATGGGGAAAAATTAATAAAGGGGGAGAAATGAGTTTTCAAAGCTTTTCAAAACTTTTCATAAGCCAATGTTCCGATTTTAATTAGTGTTGCCAATGCATTCATCAAGGGGGAGATTGTAAGACCTATGTGTGCTGAATACATTGGCAATTAGGATAAAAGTTAGCATTAACATTCGAAGTTTTGAATATTGCCAAAACATTCTTCTGTGGCAAGGTCCGACAAGTTCTTTGTTAGGTCCGCCAAGTGTTGGCAAGGTCCAGGGAGCTCCTGCATGGTCCGGAGAGATTCTGTGAGGTCCGGAGCTTGTTTTTAGGGAGCTCCCGTGAAGTTCAACTCGTAGAACTGCAACGTCTTGTTTTTGCTTTTAACTCGCAATGTTTCAAACTTGCTTTATGGGAAGGTTTGCTTAGTATTAATTTGCTAAGTTTTTGGTGTGTTTTGATGGTTATGGCTGTTATCATTTGATATGGTTTGCAACATGCTTATGTGACGTGCTCATGTAAGGTGTTGTGGTTTTCGAACTAACGTGAGTCAAGTCGAGGACTTGTGCTCGGAAGAATTGGTTGTTTATTCATGTGCAGGTGTTGCTTGAGTTCAAGACATGGCTGGTGACAGGATCCTTGGACTAGTCTCAGGGAGGAGATGAGGTTCCAACAACCAAGTTCGGGAGGAGCTGTGGTTGAGTTGATCAGGAGGTCGCGCAGCATGTTTGGATCAAGGGCAGTGCATATGAAGGTTGCGTGTACGTCGTTGGAAGATGTTTGCATGTGTGCAAGGAGTGCATGGACGTGGCAACATTGTTCCAAGGCGTGATGAAGAGAAGTGGACGTAAAGAATTGGTCGGAAAGGTCCAACCGGCTAGATTGCGTACTCAGGCTGAGGCTGAGTCGGATATGGCTCAAATATGGAAGATCTGAGTTGGTTATGATAGGATTTCGTGCTAGGCACGAAGTTGAGTTGTTTTAGGAATGTTTAGGATGTTCCTAAGGTGTTTGAAAGTCTCACGATTGCTTCTATCTGCGAATAGGAGAGTCCTGAGCAGTTATGGTAAGTTAGGATACGAGTCCAATTAGGAGTAGGAGTCCTAGATTGGATTGTTTAGCCTGAGAGCTGGCTATAAAAGCAAGGGAGGCCAGAGCTCTCGTGGGGAGAGAAATTTGGGCTGTTCCTCTTGTGTTTCTATTGAATAAAGTTCAAAGTTTCGAGGAGCTTTTGTGCCTTGTTCGTCCGATTTGTTTTTCGTCAAGTCTTTCTCGCCGAGTTTCTGGACAGACCGACGTTGCTTGGGTGTTTCGTTCATAACTCGAGTTTTACAGATCCGATTGACGTGATGCTTTTTGGGTTGTCTTCACAACTCAATTATATATCATCTGTGAAATTTTCACGATCTTCGGATCTGTAGTTTTTGAGATACACGAGTTTCTTTGCAGCGTTGCAGATCTGTTTTATATCGGGTAGAACAGATTGATCTTCGTTTAATGTTTTGACCGTATCTCAAGTTTTACTTCGTGTTTTCAAGTGATTCTTGTTGCATTAGATCCGTGACTTGATTCTCTACCTCTCTACTTGATTTGTCACGGTTGAACACGTTTGAAAACACTTGCACACACGGTTTCTTTAACCGATTGATTTTTTGCTGAGGGGTTTTTGTTGTTTCCACTGCGAAAAGTTTTAATCTACCATTCACCCCCCTCTGGTAGCTTTTCACGTGCTCTTCGATCCTACAATCGTTTACGTGTAGTCGCTGAAGGCGAGGAAACTCCGGAAGTGCTCGACTTCCTTCTTCCGACGAAGCCCTAACCACTGACCAGCAGCAATAAGGCAAGCCCCGGTTTACATTAACCAATTTTACAAAGTTTTGCTTTATGAATAATTAGTATGTGCTATGGATGTGCATTAGGTGTAGGATGGATGACACCCAAGTGCATAACCAGAATTTTTTCTATAAGAGTGAGGGTAGTGTCTAAGTCCTCGTGTAGACAGGCTATGCTTAATGACTCATAGAACTTCGGTACAAGTCGAGTAGTTGGAATCTACTCGCGAGTTAGGCTGGGGACACACGGGATTGGTTCGAGTGATGTGAGATCACTTTAGTAATGAAAATGAGACTAGGCAGGAGTTAGGGCGCAGCAATAGGAAGTCTTGTGTGCGCCGCCCTGTCCGTGTCGATTGAGGACCTATCCGTGTGCGGCACACGCTGATCAAGTTTGAACGTACCAAAGGCATATCGGATACATGGGCCCCGGTAAACCGATGTAACCTAAACCTCCGGGCGTCGAGGCATAGCACACCGATTTATAGGTGTAGGTTGAGGGCAGCATGGTGGAAATCTTCTAACGGGCATAGAGAGATGCTCCGTGTAGGAAACCTCCTGCTCGTTTTGGTGTGACCGGTTCGATGTTTGGGGTGTTGGGTGAAAGGTTGTCCCGTACGACATCGAATGAGCGTGCTGTGCAGCTCCACGGGTGGGCGTACATGACGTGCTCTTTGGGTATCCCTGCAGGTGTATATCGAGTCGATTCACCGTCCCTCGTGGTGAAGAGTACCACTTGGTCACTGAGTCGTGACGTAGGTTAATATATGAAATGTGATGATTCAATATTGCTGTTATGATAAAAATTGTATTGCTACATGTGTGCCACCAAATATTGCTCACTAAATTTTATATACATGAACTGTTAACTTGTGGCTAAAATATGAACTAAGGATGAACTTGTAGGCGTGTCCGGTTGCTGAAATTTACCATCCCGTGTTCATGTAAACTGCATGTAAAGTTTCATGCCTAGGTGAGTCGGTTAAGTCTTGTTGAGCCATCGTGTTCATGGTTGCTGCTTAAGGGTTTTTCAGGTGAGGAGTATCCCACGGACTCGGGTTACGAGTCCACCGGCGAGGGCTACCCTCCGTCGGGGACCACGGCTGAGTGAGAGCCGTACACGCCGCGCTGAGCTGAGGAGTGCAGCTAGTGTGGGTTGCCCTAGGGCTCGGCAACCAACTTTTGCTAGATAGATGGCGTGAGTTGTATAAACTTAGCTTCCGCTTTTGTAATCCAAATACTAGTTTGTAACTGAAGTCTTGTACTAGTTTGTACATATTCAGTTGGTTTTCTATATAATAAAATATCGTTCTTATGATGTGTGCTATCGGGTGTCGCATCGTGCGGCACCACCCTCTGCGATCCTGGATGAGCGGATTCCGGTCCGCCACAGCGCGTTGGCAACCACATTCGCCTTGCCGGGGTGGTAATAATCTCAATCTCATAGTCTTTGATTAATTCTAACCACCTCCTTTGTCTCATACTCAGCTCCTTCTGGGTGAAGATATATTTTAAACTCTTGTGGTCGGTGTAGAGATGCACAAAATTCCCTAGGAGATAGTGCCTCCACATTTTCAGCGCCAAAACCAAAGCAGCGAGCTCAAGATCATGAGTCGGATAGTGCTTCTCATGGTTTCAAAGTTGGCGTGAGCCATACGTGACCACACGTCCTTCTTGCATCAACATGCAGCTAAGCCCGATATCAGACGCATCACAATACACGTCGAAAGGCTTGTTCGTATCCGGTTGAGCTAAGACCGGGGCTGTTGTGAGATGCTTCACCAATGCTTGGAATGCTCCTTCACAAGCTGCGTTCCAAACATATTGTGTTCCTTTCTTCAATAATTCTGCCATCGGCTTAGCAAGCTTGGAGAAGCTTGGAATGAATCTCCGGTAATATCCCGCTAAACCGAGGAAGCTTCTGACTTCATGGACAGAAGTGGGGGCTTTCCATTTCAGCACTTGCTCAATTTTGCCTTGGTCAACCGCAATGCCTTCCGCTGAGATGATATGTCCCAAAAATGGCACTTGGCTGATCCAAAACTTGCATTTGATAAACTTTGCATAGAGCTTATGGTTCCGCAATCATTGAAGAACGATTTTCAATTGTTCGGCGTGTTCTGCTTCTCACTTGGAGTAAACCAAGATATCATCAATGAACACCACAACGAACTTGTCCAGCTCTGGCATGAACACCGAGTTCATGAGATACATGAAATGTGCCGGAGTGTTAGTGAGACCAAAAGACATGACGAGATATTCATATAGCCCATATCTCGTTGAGAAGGCCGTCTTCGGGATATCCTCCGCCCGGATTTTTATTTGATGATACCCGGAGCGAGGGTCCATCTTCGAGAACACACTTGCACCCACAAGCTGATCAAACAGGATGTCAATACGGGGCAGTGGATATTTGTTCTTGATGGTGACGGTGTTGAGCGGCCGGTAATCCACACACAGCCTCAAGGTTTCATCCTTCTTCTTGACAAACAGCGCCGAGCATCCCCAAGGCGAGGAACTCGGCCTAATGAAAACCTTGCTCAACAAATCATTGAGCTGTTCTTTCAACTCAGCCAGCTCGTTCGGAGCCATTTTGTACGGTCTCCGTGATATGGCAGTAATCCCGGGTGCAAGTTCTATCTTGAACTCCACATCACGTTCAGGTGGCATGTCCGGAAGATCATCCGGGAACACGTCGGGATACTCTCGGACTACAGGGATGTCCTCTAACATGGAAGCTTCAGTACTATAGGCGGCTGAAACTTCCGGGACTGGATTGTCTAGCATTAGGGACTGCGGACGGTGTAGTGGGGAGTTGAGGTAAACTGTCCGTGATAATGTTTCTAGGACAGCGCCATGGTAACCTAGCCATGACATCCCAAGATTGCATCAGTCTTCTGCCCCTCAAGAATAATCATAGTAGTGGGATATATCTTCCCACCTAAGCACAGTGGTGCTTTCGGAATCATCATAGTTGCTGAAATCTTTCCTCCCTGTGAGCAAATCATATAAGAGCACTCGGTTGGAAAGGCTTCCAGTTGATGTTTAACCACATATGATGCACTTATGAAGTTGTGGGTTGCACCAGAATCAAATAATATGATGATTGCTTGATCGTTGAGAGTGAACGTACCCGCCAGCACGTTTTCTCCCTCTGGGGCGTCCTCATTGGCCTCGAGCACCGCCTTGATATTGGGCTTGCCCGCTGCTCTGCTGCCCCTGGGGACAGTCCTTCGAGAAATGGCTCGTCTGGCCACAAGTATAGCAGGTGTAGCGAGGCGGTCCTCCGCTGATCGGCAGACGGAAACCCAGGGCGCGTTGTGGTGGTGGAAACGCCTGGGGTGCCATCTGCTGCTGCTGTTGCGGTCACGGTAGTGGCATTGGCGGTCGGAACGGGGGTAGCTGGAAATAGCGACCCCCGAATTGCTGAGGTCGCGCCGGTGGATGCCACTACCCACCGGATGTTGTCCGATACACCATGCGGTATTTTTGAGGAGCTCCACCCCCGCTGCTTGGTGGAGCGCTTCGCTTTCGCTGCTCAGCCGCCAATTCCTGCTGAGCATCCTCTTGCATTATCGCGGCGTTGACGAGGTCATTGAAAGTGCCGCGATTGCATTGTACGAGATACGTCTTCATCTCGGGTTTTAACTCCCGATAGAACTGCTCTCGCTTCTTCTCCTCGGTGGAGACATAATCCGATGCATACTGCACCAGATGGTTGAAGGCACGGGAGTAGTCGTGGGCACTCCTCCCGCCCTTCTTCAGCTCCAAGAACTCTTGAAAGTTCCTCTTCATTATCCCGGGAGGGATATGATAGGCGCGAAATGTCTCCCGGAATTATTCCCACTCCACGGCGTAGCCAGCCGGCAGTGAGGCGACATAGTTCGCCCACCACGCACTAGCTGCACCGTGAAGCTGCTGCGCCACGAAGAGAGTCTTCTACCGCTCCGTACATTGGAGCAGCCCGAACTTGGACTCAATGGTCCGCAGCCAGTTGTCGGCCTCCAGGGGTTCTGCCGCTTCGTTGAACATCTGAGGATGCGTACTCATGAAATCCGAGTACGTCGTAGTGTGGGGCTCACAAGGCCCGCTCTCTTGACGCCCCCCGCCTGGGACGTATTCTGCACGATCGTGCGGAGCATCTCGGTCTACTCCTCACGATTGCCTACCAGCGCCACGATCACATCCGCTAGTGTAAGCGGAGGAGGCGGTGGTGGTTGTTGCTGCGGGGTGCTGTCGTAGGCAGGTGGTTGGGAGTCATCACCGCCCTGCTGACTAGAGCCACCGACCTCCTGTGTGGCCCAAGTATGAACCATCTGCAACCATACGACAATAAAAATCAGTCTTGCAACATACTTCATGCAGTCCAATAAAATAGGTGTAAAAACATAATGACAGTAAATATGCGATACATCTCGTAATAGATAATGTAATAACTTTGCACTATCTACACCATTACCAGACCAAATACAAACTAGTTAAATCCAACTTGATGGACTTCCTCTTTGTAAGTTCATCTCAACTAGATTTTGTCACTACGAGACGTTAATATCGCTTTGTCATCACGTATACTACCCTTTTATCTTCAATATGACACCAACATGGTCTCTAGCAAAAGAAACATGAGTAGAAAATATACTCAAACCTTTCACTAGTTGAAGATAACAACTCATGAGTATGTGCTACCCCATTGGAAGTAATCAAACCCCCTTAGGGTACACAATCTCTCAAATGAGTTCAACTGTCCATCCCTCTGCCCAGAATGACCAGTTTCTACATATCCCAGATTTTGACCGGGTACTTTGCATTTTCCTATCTCAAGTTGAATATCAAGGTTAAATTTAACTTCAGTACCTTTCCAACGACTATTTATTTGCCCACAGATCAGCTTTGGTTAAAAAGTTATGATAATTCAAAGTAAACAGAATTTCTGGAAGAATTTCAACAGCACCTCCTTTGGAAGTTGCTGTTTTCAACTCTAAATTCCACTGAATTCCGTGTTGCAATTGCAGAAACTATGAATTACAAAGATGTAACACATATCCTGCCCTTTCCAAAAATGTATCATATGATAATTTTAGATTTTTCTACAGGAAGTTATACATGAAAAAACGAACAGTCCAGAGAGTTTTTGAACCTGTCCTGGTTCTGGACAGTTTACAATCATCTGGAATTTCAACCAGTTTAAGGTGTGATTCTGCTCTGTAAGTCTACAACAAAGTTGTAAAGTACTTAAACACCTTTCCAGAACTATATCCGACACCCCCATTGGCTAAGTAACCTGTGAGTTATGTTCTGTCAAAGTTCAGCAACCATGCTGTCAAAACAGAGCACTCCGTTTTTCAATCCCTTTGAGCTAAACCAATCAACTGTTGAATTTTTCTCCCAACCAGGGTCCTAAATTTTGAAACATGGTTATTTTAGTTCCTTGTTACCATTATCTTTAATACAAATGCCTATTACATGTTGGTACTGTGTTCCTCACAAAAAGGAAAACCCTAACCGGATTATACCGGCATATACGTCTCAATTGTGGCACTAAACGGTCTCTCACACATGTGTACTATACGGAATACATACGTGGTTAGTACCTGCAAAAGAACACTCAATAGTGATGCACTCAAAGGTTGTTTTAATTTCAGGCAGGTCCATATTTGAAAGTAAATACATACGCCAGTATCGTTGCCATACGGCCGTCCTTGAGTTAAGCCACGTTTCAAGGTACGTGATCGTGTTTTTACACCACAAGAAGGGGAACCCGAATAGAGCGTGAACGGGTCGTCATGGTTGGGAATTTTATCACCCTAACATATACCACTTACTTCCCTGCAGGGCACGCCGATGGCAAGCGCTGCGTATGTCCTCTTAGGCTATTTACAGAAGAACACACTATCGTGTTACCGACCACATGATGGGGTCTCCCCTTTATTTCCTAATGCACGCCAGGTACCAGCATTTCATATGAACTCAGGGACATGAAGAGTCCAAGAGTTTCATATTAACGTCCCACACCAAGCTGTGAGACCAATCCCTGAACCACATTCCTCGTCAGGGGAGCTAACCGAAATTGAACCGCTTTCAGTGGCGTTCCTTACCATTTTTACCTGAGCGTAGGTGCGTCGTTACATAATCAAAATTCAGAATTATAACACATACGTTAGCCATGCCACTTTAAGTAACTATACTGATATAGTCCTTATTTTGGCATACTAGTGAATCCCCACCGTAATCCTAAGTTTTCCCGTAATACAGTCTTTAATTAGTGTGCTAACCCCTAAGCAGTTCTGATGCCAGCCTGTGACGGATCGGAATCCGTACGCCCAGGATCTCAGAGGGTGGTGCCGCACGATGCGACACCCGACAGCACACATCATAAGGAAACATATGTATTACATAGAAAAACAACTGAATATGTACAAAGTAGTACAAGCCTTCAGTTTACATCTAGATACAGAGTCTACAACTGCGGAAGCTAAATTTTTACAACTCACGCCCACCTAACTAGCAAAAGTCGGTTGTCCAGCCCTATGGGCAACCCACACTAGCTCCACTCCTCAGCTCAGCGCGGCATGTACGGCTCCCACTCAGCTGTGGTCCCCGACGGAGGGTAGCCCTCGCTGGTGGACTCGTACCCCGAGTCCGTGGGGTAATCCTCACCTGCAAATACTCATAGCAGCAACCGTGAGCTCGATGGCTCAGCAAGTCTTAACCGACTCACCTACACATGAAATTCTATATGCAGGTCATAACAAACATAGGATAGCCCATTGCAGCAAAGGACACGCCTACATGTTCATCCTTAATTCATCTTTTAGCCACAAGTTAACGGTTCATGAATCTGAAATTTAGTAAGCGATATTTGATGGCACACATGTAACAATACAATTTGTACATATCAGCAGAATTGAATCACAATATTCCATACTTTAGCTACGTCATGACACAGTAAACAAGCGGTACTCATAACCGCGAGGGACGGCAAATCGACTCAATATACACCTGCAGGGATACCCGAATAGCACGTTACGTATGCCCACCCGTGGAGCAGCACAGCACGCTCACTCGATGTCTTACGGGACAACCTTTCACTCAACAGCCCAAACGTCGAACCGGTCGCACCCAAACGGACAGGAGGTTCCCTACACAGAGCATCTCTCTATGCCCGTTAGCGGATTTCTACCTTGCTGCCCTCAACCTACACCTATAAATCGGTGAGTTATGCCTCGACGCCTGGAGGTATAGGTTGCATCAGTTAATCGGACCGCATATATCCGATATGCCTTCGGTACATTCAAACTTGCTCAGCGGGGCCGCACACGGATCGGTCCTCAATCGACACGGACAGGGCTGCGCCCACAAGACTTCCTCTTGTTGCGTCCTAGCCGCTGCCTAGTCTCATTTTCTCACTAAAGTGATCTCACATCACTCGAACTAATCCCGTGTGGCCCAACGCCTATACTCGCGAGTAGATTCCATTTACTCTACTTGTACCGAAGTCTTTACACATTAAGCAGAGCATAAACTACACGAGGACTTAGACACTACCCTCACTCTTGTTGGAATGTTCTGGTTATGCATTTGGGGTTTCATCCATCCTACACCTAATGCACATACATACCTCAAACTAAATATGTATATAAAGCGAAACTTTGAAACTCGTTGTAAAGGTCCCAAAATTTTGAATAAAAAGGGACTGAAGTTTGAACACCATTTGGTTTCAAGTTATGAAAATTTGGACTTGTTTCAATTTTTCCACATGTGATGACACACATGAGTGTCCCACCACTCTAGCCTAGGATTAATTGAGCGTTGGGGGACAAAGTTATTTTAAAACCCATGTGTAAGCTCTCATGTGCAAGGGGAAATGAAATTCAGATTTTTAAACTCAAATTGTTCAAACTCAACATTCAAATGAGGGCAACAATAGGAATGCAAACTGTTGTTATCAAAACCTCATTTGCAGCAGCCAAACCAAATGTGAGGTTTCATATTTGAATTCTTTAGGTCCAAATTATGGGGTAGGCTAAGTATCGTGAATTTTTGAAGATATCCGCTATCCATTTTTCGAAATAGACCTAAATATACAATGAATTCAAATACATATTTGAATTAGGATGAATTGTGCCCAATTATCCAAGGGCAGTTCAGTTTTTAACTCCACATAATTGAATTTTATCATTTACAAACTTTGAAGATATTTTGGAGGGATAAGGGGGAGAGTGGGACCCACTTGTCATATGTACCCAAAATATCTCTACAAAGGAACTGAGTCTCTGTTTTGCTTCTCCCGGGGGAGCGGCAGCAGTTGCTCACTCCGACAGCACACCGGCAGCCGGTCGACCTTTTCCACATCCGACTCCAGAACCGATTCAACCCTCCTCGGCGATCTCATCCCTTCAGTTCGTGCTCCTTTTGCTCACAGAACTGATGAACCGTGCTCTCTTTCTTCCTCACGCACGACTGAATGCCACACACCACCGCCATCACCGATCGATCGGCAGCCAGCTCAAATGAACGCGAACAGAAGCTAGTGAGTAGAAAAATGGCACCAGGGCCTCTCCCTCTCCCTCCTCGAGGCGCCACCGACCGGTGTTCGGCTCTCCTACCGCGGGAACACCGCGTCCGCGCGGTGGCCGAACAAGAACCAATGAGGAGGCTCCCGTGGACAGCTGATCCTAGCGCTTGTCACGGCCATGTACCGGCGCCCTTGGACGCGCCAAGGCACCGTGCTACTCTCCTCCCAATCTCAAGCCATGCCATGGACGACCGAGAACGAATTCGGTAATTCTTCTCCCGCATGCTCAAACCGACCTTCCGGTAATGTACTCTCAAATTCGATCTCAATTCTCAGTCTTAGGTCACCAAATCTTGCACACAGGGCCTAGAGTAGTCGGCGATTATTTGCTCTTCGCATCCCTAGCTTGAAACTGCACGTAGGTCGAGTATTTCTTGGTTTTCCAACGGCGACCAAGGTGGGGGACCGCGGGCGCACGGTGAAACCCTACTTGCCGCCGATCCCAAGCAGTTTTGAGACTATGTCGAGCTTCCTTATAATTCACTGGTGCTGTAGCGCCGTTTTACCGAGCTGTTGGCGCGCTAGGTCGACCGGCCGACGCCGCCGAAGGTGTACCAAGCTGCCGCACCATTGGTAGCCACAGTAGAGGCCTTGCCGGCTCGGAGAAGCCTCACCATCATGCTCATCATGGCAGATTAGGCCCTGACGGCGAGCAGGGGCTCGGGCAGAGGTCGGGAGACCGATTTCCGGTGATCTCCGGCGAGGGGGCGGCGCGGGCGCGCGGGCGCTGAACTGAGGTGGAAGAAGGGTTCGGTGGGACCCAGCAGTCAGTGAGAGAGAAATAAAAGAACCGATCCTCTGCGGCTGTTGGATCCAGTGTGACTGCGCATCAGGAACTGTGTAGCCCCGTGTGTCTTTGTTTCAGCGAGTGACACGTAGCCCAGACCCACAGTCAGCGTTTAAACATTTTCAGAATTTCCAGTTTTTAGTTTAAACTTTGGAGAGCCACAACTTTGTGTAGGAGTGTACAAAAATTGCCAAATAAATTTTGTTGGATTCCTCTCAGAGAGTACTATCCAGGGGTGCATCTCAATATTTATGAAAATCCCTGGATTTGGCTCATTAATTCGTATAAGGGAAATTTTGTAGGATTTTTCCAGAAGTTATATTAATTGGAAAATTCCCAATTTGGGCGGGACATTCTTCCAAAAATACTTGAACTCCAGTAAAAATTTCAGAGTCATTGGACCTCATTTTCTTGGCCAAATGTGGTGTTAATTCCTTATGTCTCAGAAAATTGGAAAATAGAACAGAGTTCATTTTCAGATTTTCCCCAATTCTTGTAAAGATCATATCTTTGTGTAGGAACCTCCAGATTTAGTGATTAAAATTGGGTTAGATTCATATTGAAATACTCTATCCAAATATGCAACCCAATTTGTATTGAAGTCAGTAATTAATTCTGGAAAATTCTTTGAAACTTAACAGTAAAAGAATTTTAGAGGGAGTTTGGTTTATCCAAAAATCCTCAAATTTTGCCAGAGTAATCCTTAGGGTGTTATTTAACTCCTGTAAAATGTTCAGCTCACTTGGAGTTGAATTGTGCGGGAGAATTCAGATTTTAAAGTACTGTGTTCAAATGAATACAGATACTTTTCAGAAAATGTCCCAGAGTTGGAAAAATCATTTCTGGGCAATTCTTAGCTACACAAATACTAGGAAAATTCATGCAGACTCTATGAACTATAATTGAAATTTTAGATCACTAAGTTGGGCAAGAACATGTGAGTTACTTCAGAATTAATTTATTTTTGCTTAATTGCTTAGTGAATTGTTCTGAATAAAACACTCAATGAAAAGTGTTCATTTTTGGTCCAGAACACTTTCATGTGACCAGGAATTGACATGCAAATTTTAAGCTCAAGTTGAGCCTTGGATCTTCCTGTCCTTGTTCTCCAATCTTATGCATATGAGAAAAACATAGGGATAAGTGGAGAAATTATGGGAGACCCAATTTCCTTCCACTTTAGCGGCAATTTGTCAATCTAAGTCTCTGTGTAGTGTATGACTTCCTGTAAAAATTTCGAAGTCATTGGAGATCAGGATCTGTAGTTCTACCGAAAGCATTCTAGCAACTTATATGTTCATTAGGACCTTAGCTAGGGATGTAATGAAACATCTAAGGCAGATTTAGTTCCTTTGAGTTCTTTGCACAACAGAGGCAACAATATCATCCTAGGATCTCCACACAGCCTATGTTCTTAAGAATTTTTAATCTCTAAAGTCTTTAAATTGCATTATACAAGATTATGCATATACATGTCGATAGGGTTCACGATGAAGGATTTCAACGTAGTCATCCCTTGACATGTGGATCAGTGGAGGAAATTTGGAAAGATCAAGGGATCGAAGGTCACTAACTGTTATTATATACAACTACCCTGCAAAACAGGCAAGCTCCGGTTTGCATTAGCCTTTTTATAAATTTTACTATTTTGAGAACTTACTTTGAGCATCCACTTAAATTTTGCATTAGTCTTGTTTGAAAACCCAAATGCATAGCCAACAAAACCTTGGGTTGGGCTTAGGTTTTTAAACCTCGATTAGCTACTGCAATGCTAAGATAGTGTAGGATTCGGTACAAGTCGAGTAGTTGGAACTTCTCGCGAGAATAGGCTAGAGGCACACTACTCGGGTAAAGATAGCAAATGGAACACATGGCAAGAAAAATGAGACCGAGCGGAGAGTAAGGGCAGCAGGACGTTAGGGACTGGGTGCCATAGCTCCGCTTGTGTCGATTGAGGACCGAGCCGTGTGTGGGCCTGTTGAGCAAGCTAGAACAGTACCGAAGACCTACCGGATATATGGGAACCGGGAAACCGATGTAATCTGGGTAGCTGAGTATTGAGGCATTGCTTGTCGTCCAGAGGGTAGGTTGAGAGCTTGAGGTGTAAATCGTTTGGCGGCACTGCGGATGCGCGCGCAGAGACCTCTTGCTAGGGACGATAGGACCGGTTCAACATTTGGCTGACGGGTGAAAGGTGGTTGCGTACAATGTCCGTGATGGTCGCTGTAGGCAACATCGAGTACGGGTGTACGTGACAGGTTATTCGGGTAACCCTGCAGGTGTAAATCGATTATAATCCCCGTCCCTCACGCTCAGTGAGTACCACTTGTTCACTATACCATGACGTAGAAAGAACAGGCTAGATACATGTTAAAATGTTGCTGATTGAAAGATGGACTTTGATTGTTAATGATTTGCTGTAGTTTAGAGCTAATTAAAGTTACTTTCAACCTTAGGCAAAGCACATGAGAGAAATGCATTTCTTGTTTGATTGCGGCTCTCTTATGTGTCTTGGCATGAGGTTTTCCCCACACTTGTTGCTAAAACTTGAAAGTAAGAGCAAACTAATTAGGCGGGTCTTTTGCAACTTACCTTCCTATTTCACATTGCAATTCTAGCATGTAGAGTTACATGTTTAGGTGAGACGGGTCAGACTTGCTGAGCCTATGTGATCATGCTTGCTATATGAGTGGTTTTTTAGGTTAACTTTGGTGCTTACGAGAAGGTTGTCCGGTGAGGCTCGGAGACTTCCGAGTTGGTTAACACATGGAGGACCCAGCCGCTGCATTTGTTTTCATGTTGCTAGCGAGAAGAGTCCGCGGGCTGGACATCTTCTCAAGTGCTTAGCAGTTATTCGACGTGAGATGATTATAGTCTTCCGCTGTAGTTATTTGATGTAAATTATTTACAAAGAATCATTTGTAAGCTTCCACTTTTGATTTATGTAATACATATTCCCTTATATGTGTGCTGTTAGGTGCCGCGTATCACGGCACCACCCAATGCGATTCCCGGGCGAGTGGCACGACCCTGTGATCAGGTGGTCGGGTCCCACTCAGCATGGTATCAGAGCCGCATTGGTAATAGGGCACGGAATAAGGATCATATTACGACAAAAACTTAGGTTACGGTGAGGATACGGTACTAGGCCCACATAAAGACTACTATTAGTCTAATATGAAGGTGGCAACCTAACTTATTTGCTATGTCGGAAAATCGTGCATCTCGGGACGTTCTATGTCTTGGGGGGTGCACGTAAGCGTTGTCCACCAGTGCGCACAAGCTGAAGGGTGGAGCCTCACGGGTGGCAGGTAACCCGGCCTGCTTTACTATCCTCTACGACTCTTCATGTCGTTTGGGGTATTCGAGGAACGCCCTTCCCTTGCATGCTACGGGCATGTTTGGGAGACCCTGTCACGTGGTAGTAACGTGAACACGTAGCTCAAGGCGTGTTTGGCTTGATAACACCTGTGCGAGTAATGACAGACGGGTGTACGAACTGTATTGGGACCGGGTTCGGTGTGCAGCCGGACCTAATGATTGTGTGCAACTTATGCAGGTGCTAACCACGAAACCGTAGTCCGAGTAGAACACGTTTGCGAGTGACCTTTTTAGTGCTACCTAAGGATACGGATCTGCCGGTATAATCCGGTTAGGATTTTCTTTTGTGAGACAACGTAGTACCGTCATATGTCTTACGGTGCATCGCCACCGTACTACACTTTATAACTTCTTTCCTATGAAGAAATGACTCATAAACTAAATTTCAACTAAAAATGGAAGTTGATAAACACATATTAGTTAATGAACTCCTCATTTTAACTAAGCGTCAAAGGGGAGAATTGATAGGTTTCTATGTTTCTCAAAAACAGAGTGCTCTGTTCTGGCAGAAATTTTTGCTAGACTTTGACAGAGCATAACTCCGAGAAGATTCACCCAATAGAGGTGTATGATACATTTATGGAATGTTTTTTTAAGTGCTCTAAAACTTCTTTGCATAACTCCAGAGCAAAATCACAGGCCAAATTGGTTGAATGTCCAGTTGAATGCAAACTGTTCAGAAAATAGGACAGATGCAAACCTCCCTGGATGTTTCTGTATAACACTTATATCTTTCTGTAGAAAAATCCCTAAGGGTCATATAATACACCGTTGGAAAGGTTATGAAATGTGCAACATTGTTGTAGTTCAAAGTTTGATCAGGTTCTTATTGTATTTGCTTATACAACTGTGATAAAACCAGCCACATACAAAGGAAATGCTGGCAAATTTTATCCAGGAATTCTGTCAAATTTGGAAGATCATAACTTTTGATACAGAAGTGATATAGAGGCATGTGAAACTCCTTTGAAAGATATTGAAGTTAACTTTAACTTTGTTATTCAAGTTGAGTTATGAAAATGCTTCTAACTTGATCAAAATCTGGATTTAGTGCATCAAGGTATGTTCTGTACAGAAGAGGAAAATGAGTGATAGCATGCAGGCTAGATCAATTATGTGCCCCAAAAGTACCGTTGGTGTTCCAAATGCCATTCGGTGAAATATGAAGGCCCCGGTATGATTAACCCCTTAGAGGTTGATTGCTGGTCAAGTATCACAACTTGCACCACCTCCACTGCAGCAGCATCAGACGATGGTTTATTCTCCATCGCTACAGCTATATGTATCTAACTTCCATCCACAAGTTAGTGAAGAGCCGGAGAGACATCCGTGCTCCATTTGTGATCAGACGGGCCATTATGCTAGATATTGTCGGGAGGAAATTCAAGGCTGCGGGTCATCATACTTTCAATGTTCAGACCCGTACCTATATCTGCAGAAAAGAGGGCAGACAAGGGGCAACATTCACTACACAGTGTGTGATGATGTTCTGGAAGGAGAAGCCGTGTTAGCAGCGATGTTTTCTCTGAATTAGCTACCGGTATTAATTCTCTTCGACTCAGGTGCCACACCTAGCTTTGTTAGTCAATCTTTTGTGGCTCAACATCAGCTCCAAATTACTTATACAAAGAGGCAATACCTCATATCTTCACCGGGGCAGCATTACAACAAGTGATGTTGTCTTCCGAGCACCTCTTTGTTTGCGGGTTAGACTATAACCCACGACCCTCCTTATTCTTGGGGTCTGAAGATCAACATTATTTTGGGAGTGTCATAGTTGAATTACCACAAAGCAGTTCACAACATCAGTTTTCGAACCGTTAAGCTCAATGCCCCACGGCACGATCTTCATACATTAGTTCTAGGCAGCAACAGATTGCAATATTGAACCTCTCGGAAACTGTTAAGATAGAGGACAATCCGGTGGTACGTGAATTTTAGGATGTGTTTACCAATTGTTTACCGGGCATACCGCCCGAACAGTACGTAGAGTTCAAGATTGAACTTGCGCCGGGAATGCCACAGAGTTCACGAAGGCCGTACAAAATGGCACCCAAAGAATGGGCAGATTGGAAGACACCACTGAATGACCTTATGAGCAAAGGTGTTGTACGACTCAGTTCATAACCTTGGGTTAGTTCAGCATTGTGTGTAAAGAAGAGGGATGAAACACTACAGCTTAGTGTTGATTTTCGTCTGCTTAACACTGTGACAATCAAGAACAAGTACCCGTTACCACGGATCAACATATTGTTTGATCAGTTGGTCAAAGTAAAGATCTTTTCCAAGATGGGCTTAAGATCAGGGTACCATCAGATTGAGATACGGGCTGAGGATATCCCGAAGACAGCTTTTCGACGAGGTACAGGCTTTATGAGTACCTTGTCATGTTCCTTGGCCGCACCAATGCTCCAGCTCAATTCATGTACTTGATGAACTCGGTATTCATACCGGAGCTGGACAAGTTTGTCGTGGTCTTCATCGACGACCTACTGGTTTATTTCAAGTCGGAGGAAGAACACAAGAAGCACCTGCGTATAGTCTTGCAACGGCTGCGGGATCACAAGCTATACGCGAAATTCAGCAAGTGCGAATTCTAGATACCACAAGTACTTTTTCTCGGGCATATCATCTCAGTGAAGGGCATTGCTGTAGACCCAAGTAAGATCGCACAAGTACTGCATTAGAAGTCCCCGGGGTTTATTCACGAGGTACAGAGTTTTCCTCGGACTCGTGGGATATTATCGGAGGTTCATTCCAAACTTCTCGAATATTGCCAAGCCTATGACAGAGCTTCTGAAGAAGACTACCAAATATGTTTGGAGTCCAACATGCGAAGCAGCATTCGAGGCATTAGTGAAGCACCTAACATCAGCACCTGTATTAGCGCAGCCAGACACAACAAAACCGTTCGATATATACTGCGATGCATCCGGCATTGGGCTCGGATGTGTGCTGATGCAAGACCGGAGGGTGGTCATGTATGGATCATGGCAGCTCAGAAACCATAAGAAAAAATATCCAACTTATGACCTAGAGCTCGCTGCCGTGGTATGCACACTCAAGATGTGGAGGCACTACCTACTCGGTAACCTCGTACATTTATATACCGACCACAAGAGCCTCAAGTACATATTCACTCAGAAGGAGTGGAACATGAGGCAGCAAAGATGGTTGGAGTTGATAAAGGATTACGAAATAGAGATCCATTATCACCCCGGCAAAACTAATGTGGTGGCGAATGCGTGAGTCGCAAGTCACACGTTCATAATCTAACTATCACCCCGTTGGAAGAGAGCGAGCCACTATTACGTGTGGTTCCCCATAGAGCTCTCGACAATTTATCTTTTATCCCCACCATCCGTGAAGAAAGGGTGGCAGCCCAGAAACATGACAAGCGCATGTCACATTTGCGGAGACGTATAGACAGTGGGGAGCTGAAATGTTTCTGGAAAGACGGAGACAGCGTCCTATGGTTCAAGGACCGGATTGACGTACCCCGTAACCTGGAGTTACGGAAGAAAATGCCGCATACCCCTGAATTGGTGTGAGTTTGGCAAAAGGGTCACCTTCGGGATTGATCTTGTCAATAATGCAGAAGCAAAGGTTTGGCTGATTCAAGCAAACTCAAAAGCGGCTCAATCCCAACAGAAACAGTATGCGGAACGGAGAAAACGTCCTTTGCAATTTGAAGTTGGGGATCACGTGTATCTACGTGTATCTCCAATAAAGGGCATGAGCAGATTTGGGGTGAGAGGAAAGTTGGCACCCCGATTCATCGGTCCTTTGCAGGTTTTGGAAAGATGTGGCTCCGTTGCATACCGGCTGGAATTACCAGCGACACACACCGGTGTGTACGACATCTTCCACATTTCTCAGCTGAGGAAGTGCCTCAAGTGTTCAACCACCATTCAGCTGGGAAATATCGAGGAACTGAAGTCGGATATCACGTATCAGGAGGGACCGATTCAGGTCATCGACATAAAGGACCGAACCACACGCGACCATACGTTTTGGTTCTATAAAGTTTTATGGAGTGGTCACTTCAAGGTTGAAGCGACGTGGGAGAGCGAAGGATTTCTTCGCGCCAATTATTCCGACTTTTGACGTCAAACATCCTAAAACTTTTTCCACCATCCTCTCCTTCATTTTTACTTTGTAATCTCGGGACGAGATTCCTTTTAATGGGGAGGAATGTAAAGGTCCCAAAATTTTTAATAAAAAGGGACTGAAGTTTGAACACCATTTGGTTTCAATTTATGAAAATTTGGACTTGTTTAAATTTTTCCACATGTGATGACAAACATGAGTGTCCCACCACTCTAGCCTATGATTAATTGAGTATTGGGGGACAAAGTTATTATAAAACCCATGTGTAAGCTCTCATGTGCAAGGGGAAATGAAATTCAGATTTTTAAACTCAAATTGTTCAAACTCAACTTTCAAAGTTGGGCGAATGCAAACTGTTGTGATCAAAACCTCATTTGCAGCAGCCAAACCAAAAATCAGGTTTCATATTTGAATCCGTTAGGTCTAAATTAGGGGGTACGCAAAGTCTCGTGAATTTTTGAAGATATTTGCTATCCATTTTTCCAAATAGACCTAAATGTACAATGAATTCAAATACATATTTGAATTTGGATGAATTGTGCCCAATTATCCAAAGACACTTCAGTTTTCAACTCCACGCAATTGAATTTCATCATTTACAAACTTTGGAGATATTTTGGAGGGATAAGGGGGAGAGTGGAACCCACTTGTCATATGTACCCAAAATATCTCTACAAAGAAACTGAGTCTCTGTTTTGCTTCTCCCGGGGGAGCGGCAGCAGCTGCTCACTTCAACAGCACACCGGCAGCCGGTTGACATTTTCCACAACCGACTCCAGCACCGATTCAGCACCAGTTGAATTGTGTGGGAGAATTCAGATTTCGAAGTACTGTGTTCAAATGAATACAGAGACTTTTCAGAAAATGTCCCAGAGTTGGAAAAATCATTTCTGGGCAATTCTTAGCTCCAAAAATTCTAGAAAAATTCATGCAGACTCTATGATAAAAAAGTTGGGAATGAACATGTGAGTTACTTCAGAATTAATTTCTTTTTGCTTAATTGCTTAGGGAATTGTTATGAATAAAAAAGTCATTGAAAAGTGTTCATTTTTTGTCCAGAACACTTTCATGTGACCAGGAATTCACATGCAAATTTTCAGCTCAAGTTGATCCTTGGATCTTCCTGTCCTTGTTCTCCAATCTTATGCATATTAGAAAAACCATAGGGATTAGTGGAGAAATTATGGGAGACCCAATTTCCTTTCACTTTAGCTGCAATTTGGCAAGCTAAGTCTCTATGTAGTGTATGACTTCCTATAAAAATTTCGAAGTCATTCGATATCAGGATCTGTAGTTCTACCCAAATCATTCTAGCGACTTATATGTTCATTAGGAACTTAGCTAGGGATGTAATGAAACATCTAAGACAGATTTAGTTCCTTTGAGTTCTTTGCACAACACAGGCAACAATATCATCCTAGGATCTCCACACAGCCTATGTTCTTATGAAGTTTTAATCTCTAAAGTCCTTAAATTGCATTATACAAGATTATGCATATACATGTCGATAGGGTTCACAATGAAGGACTTCGACGGAGTCATCCCTTGACATGTGGATCAGTTGAGGAAATTCAGAAAGATCAAGGGATCGAAGATCACTAACTGTTATTATATACAACTTCCCTGCAAAAGAGGAAAGCTCTGGTTTGCATTAGCCTTTTTATAAATTTTACTGTTTTGAGAACCTTCTTTGAGCACCCACTTAAATTTTGCATTAGAGTCTTGTTTGGAAACCCAAATGCATAGCCAAGAAAACCCTGGGTTGGGCTTAAGTTTGTAAACCTCGATTAGCTACTGCAATGATAAGATAGTGTAGGATTCGGTACAAGTCGAGTAGTCGGAACTGCTCGTGAGAATAGGCTAGAGGCACATTACTCGGGTAAACATAGCAAATGGAACATATGGCAAGAAAAATGAAACCGAGCGGAGAGTAAGGGCAGCAGGACGTTGGGGACTGGGTGCCATAGGTCCGCTTGTGTCGATTGAGGACCGAGCCATGTGCAGGCCTGTTGAACAAGCTAGAAAAGTACCAAAGACTTACCGGATAGATGGGAACCGGGAAACCAATGTAATCCGAGTAGCTGGGTGTTGAGGCATTGCTTGTCATCCAGAGGGTAGGTTGAGAGATTGAGGTGTAAATCGGTTGGCGGCACTGCGGATGTGCGTGCAGAGACCTCTTGCTCGGGACGATAGGACCGGTTCAACATTTGGCTGATGGGTGAAAGGTGATTGCGTGCGACGTACGTGATGGTTGCTGTAGGCAACATCGAGTACGGGCGTACGTGACGGGTTATTCGGGTAACCCTGGAGGTGTAAATCGATTATAATCGCCGTCCCTCGCGGTCAATGAGTACCACTTGTTCACTGTACCATGACATAGAAAGAACGGGCTAGATACATGTTAAAATGTTGCTGATTGAAAGATGGACTTTGATTGTTAATGATTTGCTGTAGTTTAGAGCTAATTAAAGTTACTTTCAACCTTAGGCAAAGCACATGAGAGAAATGTGTTTCTTGTTTGATTGCGGCTCTCTTATTTGTCTTGGCATGAGGTTTTCCCCACACTTGCTGCTAAAACTTGAAAGTAAGAGCAAACTAATTAGACGGGTCTTTTGCAACTTACCTTCCTATTTCACATTGCAATTCTAGCATGTAGAGTTACATGTTTAGGTGAGACGGGTCAGAATTGCTGAGCCTATGTGCTCACGCTTGCTATATGAGTGGTTTTGCAGGTTAACTTCAGTGCTTACGAGAAGGTTGTCCGGTGAGGCTCGGAGACTTCCGAGTCGGTTAACACATGGAGGACCCAGCCGCTGCATTTGTTTTCGTGTTGATAGCGAGAAGAGTCCGCGGGCTAGACATCTTCGCAAGTGCTTAGCAGCTATTCGACGTGAGATGATTATAGACTTCCGCTGTAGTTATTTGATGCAAATTATTTATAAAGAATCATTTGTAAGCTCCCTCTTTTGATTTATGTAATACATATTCCCTTATATGTGTGCTGTTGGGTGCTGCGTATCACGACACCACCCAATGCGATTACCGGGCGAGTGGCACAACCCAGTGATCAGGTGGTCGGGTCCCACTCAGCGTGGTATCAGAGCCGCATTGGTAATAGAGCACGGAATAAGGATTGTATTATGACAATAACATAGGTTACAGTGAGGATACGGTACTAGGCCCACATAAGGACTACTATTAGCCTAATATGGAGGTGGCAACCTAACTTATTTGCTATGTCGTTTGGGGTATTCGAGCAACGCCCTTCCCTGGCGTGCTACGGGCAAGTTTGGGAGACCCCGTCATGTGGTTAGTAACGTGAACACGAAGCTCAAGGCATGTTTGGCTTGAGAAGAACTCCTGTGCGAGTGATGACGGACGGGTGTACGAACTGTATTGGGACCGGGTTCGGTGTGCAGCTGGACCTAATGATTGCCTACCAAGAGCTCGGCCAACATGCTATATAGCACCAGTGGACTACGAGTAAGATCGCCATGGCCTCAAAATTGCTCGGTTGCGGCTGCTAATGGGGTTTCACCGTGCGCCCGTGGTGTGCCGCCATGGAGACGCACGGAAAACCTCGAAATACTCGGCCTACGTGCAATTTCAAGCTAGGGTTGCTAAGAAGAAAACGATCGCCAGCTAGTACAGCCCCTGTGTGCAAGAGTTGGTGATCTAAGAATGAATAACGAGTGAGAACTTTGGATTTTTGTACCTGTCGCCCAGTTTGTGCACGCGAAGCAAAATTTCTGAATTCGCTCTCGGTCGTCCACGGCTTGGCTTGAGATTGGGGTGGAAGCAGCGTGGAGGTCATGCGCCCCTTTAGACGTCCTTGCTCTGGTGTGAAAATCGCCCGGTTGGGCTGTCCATGCGCGCCCGATCGCCGGTTGAGTTAGGTTACCACGAAGAAGCGGCGTTCTCGGGTGAGGGAAGCCGGATGTAACACCCTCAAATTCATTACCATGCATTGCATACATTTTCATGTAAGAAGCATTTGAAAAGAACTAGAAATGGAAAAAGGACCATAGAAATGGAGAAATAACCATATAAATGGAGAAAGAACCATAGAAATGGAGAAGGAACCATAGAAATGGAGAAAGAACCATAGAAATGGAGAAGGGAATATGGAAATGGAGAAAGGGACATAAAAATGGAGAGGAGAATATAGAAATGGAGAAAAGGACATAGAAATAGAGAGAAATGGAAATAAGATAGCTGAATTGAGTCATTCCTAAATTTTCCCCAAATTCCCCAAGGGGGAATTTCCCCCACATTTGGAGGGGATTTTTCCCCAATGTATCCACAGCCCTGGGGGGGACCACTAGGACTCTTTGGTTGAGTCCCAATTGGACTTGGACTCTTTGGTTGAGTTCCAATTGGACTAGGACTCTTCTTCGCCCCCCCTCCGTATAAATACAACCCCAAGTACCCCCCCCCCCCAAAGTCGCAGAGTTGGCCCTGCCCCCCCCCCCAACTCGCCGAGTTGGCCACCCCCCTACCGGAGTTTGGTTGCCGGTGAGCCCCGCCGACGAGCCCCATCATGCCTCGCTGTCGCCGTAGAAGAAGCCCGACGATCTGCCCTACCATAATTCCCCTCAGAAAAATCCCCCGCTGCTGCCGTTGCTAGGAGGAAGTGAGGTAGGTCTTCATTACCCATCTTACGACATCGCCGCTGTTTCTACGCACCCGTTTTCTTCGCCCCCTTCAAGCAGAAACTTTTGCGTGTGGACAGGTCATGTTTTGATCGATTTTTGATTGTGGAATTGATCAAGATCTTGTGTCAAGATCATCACCACGTCCACACTTGATCCCTACACCCTTGTTCATCATAAAATCCCATGAAAGCCCATTAAAACATGCAAGAACACGTACAAACTGGTTTTATAAACTGCACTATAGGATTTGCATTCATCTACCCCATTGCATCTTGAGTAAAGTATGTGCATGATGATTGATTGCTGTAAATTTTGTATTTGTGTGGTCGTGAGTAGATGGAAAACCTCAAGAGGCCGTCTACAAGAAACTACATCACCAAGACTTCGATACGCTTGAGCAACACGAGCCACGGGAGGAAGGCAAGTGCCCCTCGACCATATTGATCCTATGTTTTGAAACTGTTTTGCTTGCGAAAACTCTTATGCTTGAGTCAACTTGATGGGACACCCTTTTTATAGGAGTTTACAAGTTTTGTTAACCATCCTTGTCGCCGGGAAAGTTGATGAGTCGGGTATGGTCATTTTTCCTTTTTTCTTCGCTTAATTTGCAGGATACTTGAAGCTGAATTAAAACATGGTTAGCTACTGCACTCATATAAATAATGATGATGAGAACTTGATGTTAATGAGCATGGAATCGGCGAGATCTAGGCAATCTTGGTTCGTGGATGTTGCTGAATGAGATGGTGGTTTGCTTGTCGTAGATCTAATGACCGGTTTATGCGAGCACATGCCAGGAAAACAGTGCCACCACAAGGCCAAATATGGGTGCGGCTTAGCTGACTAATTAGGTGTGTTGCTAGCTTGTTATGGACCGTTGGATGACGCGGGGAATGGGAATCGAGAGGGACTGCCGTGGGAACTGCATGGCACAAGAGGGAGCCCGTGGGTGGGAAAATGGAGATTCGAGCCTGCCGGTGAAACCTCAGTGGGTCCATACATCCTAGTTGCCCCTTTGTAAAGGCTATTTTGTGATCTCTTGGCCATACACCGATGGTTGTGTACTGGTATAATGGACGTTCTTTCTAGTCGCCGATGGGTGAAGAAATCACAAACTTGTTGGTAAAGTGGTGCCACCTCTGCAGAGTGTAAAACTATCATGATAGCCGTGCTTCCGGTCACAAGAACCTGGCCAACTTCCATGATTAGAGGCAAAACTTGGGATGTTTATTCGTTATGGTTATGGTATGATCATTGGGATTGGTTTTGGGACTGTTTTGAGTCATGACAATGAATTGGGTTTCGGTTATATGATATGAGATGGATATGAATATTTATGAGTATGAGATGAACTTGAGAAAAATTATTGGCTGGTTCAGACATGATAAATGGTGAATTATGATGAAGGAATGTTGCCGATTTAACTTGGTTATGATGGGATTTTAACTCACCTAGACTTAGTTGCTGTTTTTACCATGTTTATGAAATAAAATTTTCTTGCTGTAATGAGCCTTTTTATTGCCTACCTTGTTATAAGCTACATGTCATACTTTTCCCGCACTTGCTGAGTACGACATGTACTCACCCTTGCATTACCACATATACATCAGCTACAGGAGAAGAGTACTTCGAGGAACAGGTGGAGTACTAGGCGTGCGCACTACCGTCAACATGCCTGTGGAGTTGAAGATTGGAGCCTGCTGTTTTAGTTATTTTCCGCTATCGTTTAGAGTCTTCCGCTGCAAGAATAAGATAGACATTCATGAGTGAGACATTTAGTCATTGTAATAAAGTACTTAAACACTATTTATTCGTGTTTATATTCTGTATTCAGTTTTTGGATTACATGTGTATGTGTGATGAACATCCTGGGCACACATATGCATTCACTTGGTTCTATTTTCGGAACCGGGTGTCACACCGGAGCTGGCTAGTTTTCACGCGAGGAAGTAGGGTTAGCTCACGCAGGACCGTTTTGCAGCTCAGAGGGGTGGTGCGCGTGAGGTTTGGCGGTTTCCCGATGATCACCGAACTGGTGGCGCTCTGTTCTCGGTGTTTCGTGTCCGAGGAGAAATAACACGTGAGTATCTTGGTTCGGTGAGGGAGAACATCACACCGAGAGCTGAGGGAGGCCACACACTGGTCACCTGCACGTTGCAAGAAGCAGGAGGTGGCTTCCCCCGGTAGCGATCGGAGAGGCTTCGATCGGTGCAAATGAAACCGAGAACATTGCCTTCTGTTGCTTGAGTGGAAAACCGAGAACAACTTCATATGTAAGTTAAGTTGCCTCAATGCCATGTGGGGTCCACCCATCCTCCTCCCCAAAAGATCTTCTCATGTGAATCTCTTAATTTCAAAAGTTCTGAAATTGAAAAGTGGGCTGGCATTTGAATTCTCTGAACTAAATTCGAATTTGGCTTGCAAATTTGAATTCGGTTTGAATTTGAAAATGCTCCTATTAAATTCCTTTTTAGCCCACCCTAAAATTAGAAGGTTTCCATCCTAAATTTCCTCAAATTCAAAAGTATAGGGCTGCATGTGTAATCAAAAGTTTGGCAATAATTTGAAGGGACCTTTGAATTTGAAAATCTGATTTTTAATCTCCTTCATGCAAAGGAGTATCTCATCCATGGTATTTAAGGACATCTTTGTGCAACACATTCAGATGAACATGGGAGCCCTTTTTGATGAACATCCATGTACCCCGTTATGTGTAGAAAATTTTTTGTAATCCCATTTTCATTAATTTGAAACACATAGCATTCAAGCATCAGTTTAGTTCATATACATTTTTGGGACTTTTACATTCCTCCCCCCTTAAAAGAATCTCGTCCCGTGATTACAAAAGAAGAACGAGACGGGAGAGGTAATTACAAACTGTACGATGATAAAAGTTCCAGATAATCGGTGCGGAGGAAATCTTCACTTTCCCACGTCGCCGATTCTGCGTTATGATTACTCCACAGCACCTTGTAAAATTTTATCGTCCGGTTCCGGTTGACCCGGGTCATTTCATCAATAATCTGGACCGGTCGCTCGGTTTAGGTAAGGTCCGGCTTCAATTCGTCGATTTCTTCGGTGCGGACAGAAGCGGTAAATTTAAGGCATTTCCGCAGCTGTGACACATGAAATACATCATGAACACCCGCAATACTTGGCGGTAGCTCCAGCCGGTAGGCTACGGATCCACACTTCTCCATGATAACAAATGTACCTATAAGGCGGGGAGCGAGTTTCCCCTTTACACCGAACCAGTGAATTCCCTCCATCGGAGATACACGAAGATAAACGTGCACTCCGATGTCAAAATGCAACGGCCTACTCCTTTGATCAGTGTAGCTTTTCTGTCGGGATTGTGCAGTCTTCAAATTCTCTTGTATCAACTGAACTCGGTCTTCGGCTTCGTTAACAAGATCAACTCCGAACAGTACTCTTTCGCCAGACTCACACCAATTCAGCGGTGTGTGACACTTCCGGTCGTAGAGAGCTTCATATGGTGCCATTTTTTAAACTCGCTTGATACCCGTTGTTGTATGAAAATTCCGCTAACGGTAAGTGATCTTCCCAATTCCTACCATGGTAGATGGCACATGCTCTCAACATGTCTTCTAGTGCTTTGTTCACCCTCTCCGTTTGCCCATCGGTTTGAGGGTGATATGCGGAGCTTCTAATGAGATTAGTGCCCAATGAGGCGTGCAGCTGCCCCCAAAACCGAGCAACGAACAGCACACCATGATCTGAAATGATGGTCTTTGGTACACCATGTGAGCATATAATTCGTGATATGTATAACTCCACATATTACTTGGGTCGATAATGAGTGTTCACCTGAATGAAATGAGCTGATTTCGTCAACCGGTCGACAATCAATCAAATCGAGTCATGATTTCGGGATGTGAGCGGTAATCTGATGATGAAACCCATACTCACATCCTCCCATTTCCATGCCGGTATCTTCAGTGGTTGTAGCGGTCCGGCTTTCCGCATATGATCAGCCTTGACCCTTCTACACGTATCACACTCGGATACGTACTTGGCAATTTCTCGCTTCATCCGCATCCACCAAAATTTCTGTTCAAAATCTTGGTACATATTGTTGCTGCCGTGATGAATGGAAAACTTTGACAAGTGGGCTTCATCCAATATATTCTTCTGGAGTTTCATATTACGAGGTACAACTATACGGTCGTTAAACCATAGCGTACTGTCATTATCCTTCCGGAAACACTTCATCTCTCCGTTGTATATTCTTCTCCGTATGTGAGACATACCCCTGTCTCTTCTTTGAGCCTCAACAATCTCTTCTCGGATTGTTGGAATGAAAGCAATATTATAAAGTGCTCCATACGGAATGACACGGAGATTTGATTCTTCATTCGCCATTTCAGCAATGGCCAAGTTGTGAACGTGAGCTTTCCGACTAAGCGCATCGGCAACCACGTTCACTTTTTGTAACACCCAAAAGTTTCAAAAATTCAAAAGAGGAATTTTCGACGTGATGCATGAGTGAAAATTTAAAAGTTCAAAGTTGAATTCGAATTGGAAATAGAGAAACAGAAAAGAAAAGGGAAAAAAAGAAAAGAACAGCGCATTTGGGCTGAATCTTCTGCGCGGCCCAGCAGCCAGCCCAACCGGCCCGCGCTCCGTTCTCCCTCTCCTCCTCTCACTGCTGCACGGGCCCCGCCGGTCAGCGTGTTCTTCTCCAACCGTCGCCCGCTTTCCTATCCCGCACCGAGCCCCGCAGCCGACTCCAGAGACGCTGCCCACGTCACGCACGATCGCAACCAACACATCCCGCGCTCATCCCACGTGCCGCCAACTCCCTCCGCATCGGCCTCGATAAGAACCCCGCAACTCCCATCCAGTTTTCACCCAAATCGCACTCTTCTTCTCCAGTGAGTGCGCCGCCACCGATCTCCGAATTCCTTTCTATACAGCACCGTTTCTTCCCTTCTAACCGGCCTCACACCTCTGCAGAACAGTGCACAAGCCGTAGACGCCGACTGCGAGAGAAACGTCACCAGAAACAACCTTCTCGACGCTCGCCGGTAAGAAGTTGCCGCCGGTCACCGGTGAAACCCTCAAATTTCTGTGTTTGGATCCAAACTGATCCTTGGAACCTCATCTCCAGACCAGAGCGCACCTAGATGACCGGAAAACCCTGAAGGTAGAGGGCTCAGACGCCATGCCGATGAAGCTCGCCGACGGCAGCCACTGACCGCCGCCGCCGACCACTTTTCGGCCACTTCGGGATCGCGAAAAGCCCACTGGTTTGCTCCCCCACTTCCCCTCTTCCGATTTATGCCAAGAAGTTCGAGCCATACGTGTGTAGAAGAAGAACCGAAACACGCCCGCGAGGTAACCGCCTCCGCCGCCGCGCGCCGCGAGATCGCGCCGCCCGCAACCGGCCGGGGTGACGTGGCCTCCGGATCCCCGTCCATTTTAAATCACACGGTCGAAATTAAAAGCTAGCATACCCCTTCGGCGATCTAATCAGGGCCTTCTGTTATCCGACAGCCCACGTTTGAATCGCCGATTCCCACCGGGAATTTAGCGCGCTACCCCCTAAGGCTTTCGGAAAACACGAGCTAGCCCCTGAAATGTTGGTTCTACCCCCCTGGACTTCCTAGAAAATATGCAAACACGTTTAAACTGTTGTTTTAGGCCCTGGACTTAATAGAAATTTGGAGACTCTTTCTGTATTTGAGGTTTAGGCCCCTGAGTATTATAGAAAATAGAATTTTGGACCCTGTAGGACATTTAAATTTGGTATTTAGACAATTGAATAGGATTTCAATTAATTATAAGTGCAAATAATTAGGTAAATTCATTGTGAGTTGATCTAGTACTTTGAAAACAATTAAAGTAATCTGAAAACTGGTTTTAGGTGGTAAATTAATTCTGAAAATTCCAAGTTAGTTTCTGTTTATTGCTGAAAATCTATTTTAGGCATAAAAATAAATCTGAAATGTGTGTAAGTTCAAATTAAATTGCCCTAGCACTTTAAAAACTTGTAGAATAGTTTGAAATTTGAATTTAGATGTAGAATGAATTCTTAAGAGGCAATTTAGTTTCTGTTTAATTCTGAAATTCACTTTTAGTCAAAGGAATAAATCTGAAAATATGAGAAAAATATGTATACACTTAGGAAATGTCATATAAGGATATTTGAACATAAAGTTTCAATTTGCAAATCTGAAAATTCTTCTTTAGGTATGGAATATACAGGTTTATGCAAAGGTTGTAGCTAATAGAGTGAAGCAATGTGTATGTATGTATGTATGTATGTATGTATGTATGTATGTATGTATGTATGTATGTATGTATGTATGTATGTATGTATGTATGTATGTATGTATGTATGTATGTATGTATGTATGTATGTATGTATGTATGTATGTATGTATGTATGTATGTATGTATGTATGTATGTATGTATGTATGTATGTATGTATGTATGTATGTATGTATGTATGTATGTATGTATGTATGTATGTATGTATGTATGTATGTATGTATGTATGTATGTATGTATGTATGTATGTATGTATGACTTGCATGAGTGTTTATGTGGGGATGATTGCTTATGGAATGTTATTTGCTTTTGCTATGTGTATGTTGGCATGAGTAGAACCAGCCTTAGAGCCGGTTCTCAACTTCCAGGAGCAAGACTTCCTGTTTCCCGAGCAGCAGGAAGAAGGCAAGTGTCCTTGACCACTTTGCACCTAAGCTAGGATGTGTAGCTAGAACTATTTTGCATTGTCAATTGAACTATGAAACCCATGCTAGGAAGTTTCCCTAGATTTTCATTATCTTGCTTCCTTGTAGCCTGGTTTGGGAGTTATTTTGTTATGTTATTTATTTATACTACTCATGCTTAGCCATGTTTAGAATGGGATAAATGGGATATGAGATCATCACCTTGCTTATTTACCCTTGAATGGAATATTATAAATTATGTTAGAGGTAGGAATCTGGGCAAGCTGGATGCTTTGGTTGGTGCTACGTGCATGAGACTCGGGTTTGTGTTTAGTGCTTGCCTGTGTTCTAAGGACCGGTTCATGGAGCATGTAACCTGGATTTACCGTGCCAACCACATGCTAAGATGGGGCAGCTTGACCAATTAATTAGGTGTATTTCCGACATAGTGTGGGTGTTTGGATGGTGCGCGGAATAGGTGTCAGGTAGACTCAATATGGGGCCACTGCAGTGGGGGTTGGAGCCTCCTGGATGCTGTTAATGGTGAAACCTCAGTGGGCTCATACTCGTCGGGAATCCCATTGTAAAGGCCTCGTAGTGATCTCCTGGCTACACACCTGGGAAGTGTGAACGTGGTCCGTGGCCACAGGCATAATGGAGGTTTTTATTCCACCCGGCAACAAGAGATGAAATCACTACAAGTGGGTACAGTGGTGCAAACTCTGCAGAGTCAAAACTGTCATGACAACCGTGCTCAAGGTCAAGAGCGTCTTGGACTTATTCATGATTAGATGATGATGAATGGAGAGGTTGAGGATGTTAAGTTGGGAGCTTAACCATGGGGTTGGGTTTATGGGATTGGGACCACTTCACTTATGTAGTAATGTAGGTGCTTAATAAGCTAAGGAGATAAGTATTAATTGCGTAGTGCTTTCACCATGTGGTCAGCCTTTCGTTGTTCTAGCCCGCATGACATTAATTTCCCACACTTGCTGAGTACCAATGGTACTCAAGCTTGCTTTTCGTTGGTTTTACTTGCTGCTCAGGCCAAAGACTGAAGTGGTGTACAACAATGAAGACTTTGGTCCTGAAGAAGGGTTCTAGGTTCATGGAGTCCCCCGGGCAACGCCTGTGACGGAGCCCATAAGACCATATTTCCGCTGCTTTGTTTATTTTCATGTTATGAACATTTTATCGTCCTTTGAGACACTATGTAAGACTTATTTGTATTCGAACATCTGGCTTGTAATATTATGATGTTTCACTATTTGTCGTCACATGTATGAGAAAATGATCCTAGCATACATGTGGGAATCACTTGGTTGTTCTTCGAAAAAATCGGGTGTGACACGTTTCCTGGATGGAAGTGGATCTCGATTTCATAATCTTTTACGAGCTCCAACCATCTTCGTTGTCTCATATTAAGCTCCTTCTGCGTGAAGATATACTTCAAGCTTTTGTGGTCAGTGTAGAGGTGGACAAGATTGCCAAGTAAATAATGACTCCACCTTTTTGACGCAAACACCACAGAAGCAAGCTCGAGATCATGAGTTGGATAATGTTTCTCGTGGTTTCACAGTTGATGAGACCCATATGCGACCACATGCACTTCTTGCATAAGAACGCAGCCGAGACCGATGCCGGATGCATCGCAATATACATCAAATGGCTTCGTCGTTGTGGCGGACCGGAATCCGCTCATCCAGGATCGCAGAGGGTGGTGCCACGCGATGCGACACCCGACAGCACATGTCATAAGAACATAATATATTACATGGGAAAAACAACTGAAACTGTACAAACAGGTACAAACTTCAGTTACAACTATTGTTTATATTACACAGCGGAAGACTACACTATACAACTCACGCCCGCCTATTTAGCAAAAGTTGGTTGCCCAGCCCTAGGGCAACCCACACTAGCTGCACTCCTCAGCTCAGCGTGGCGTGTATGGCTCCCACTCAGCCGTGGTCCCCGACGGAGGGTAACCCTCGCCGGTGGACTCGTACTCCGAGTCCGTGGGTGGCTCCTCACCTGGAAAAAAAACACTTAAGCAGCAACCATCAGCATGAAGGCTCAGCAAGGCTTAACCGACTCACCTAAGCATGAAACTCTACATGAGGTATACCAAGACATAGGTTGGTAGCATTTCAGCAAAACGACACGCCTACAAGTTCATCCTTAGTTCATCTTTTAACAACAAGTTAACAGTTCATGAAATCTGAAATTTAGTAAGCAGTATTTGGTGGCACACATGTAGCAATACAATTATATCAACCAGCAATATTGAATCAACATGTTTCATCCATTAATCTACGTTACGACGCAGGAACAAGCGGTACTCGTCACCGCGAGGGACGGCGAATCGACTCGATATACACCTGCAGGGAAACCCAAAGAGCACGTCACGTACGCCCACCCGTGGAGCTGCACAGCACGCTCACTCAATGTCGTACGGGACAACCTTTCACCCAACAGCCCAAACGTCGAACCGGTCGCACCGAAACGAGCAGGAGGTTCCCCACACGGAGCATCTCTCTATGCCCGTTGGCAAATTTCCACCTTGCTGCCCTCAACCTAACCTATAAATCGGTGTGCTATGCCTCGACGCCCGGAGGTTTAGGCTACATCGGTTTATCAGGGCCCATATATCCGATATGCCTTCGGTACGTTCAATACTTGTTCAGCAGGGCCGCACACGGATCGGTCCTCAATCGACACGGACAGGGCTGCGCACACAAGACTTCCTCTTGCTGCCCTAGCCCCTGCCTAGTCTCATTTTCATTACTATAGTGATCTCACATCACTCAACCGAACCCGTATGCCCCAATGCCTATCTCGCGAGTAGATTCCAACTACTCGACTTGTACCGAAGTCCTATGACTCATTAAGCATAGCCTGTCTACTCGAGGTCCTTGACACTACCCTCACTCTTTTAGGAACCTTTGGTTATGCAAGTGGGGTTTCATTCATCCTATACCTAATGCACATACATACTTCTCATGACTCATGTAAACAAAGGAAAAACTTATAAAAGGGTTAATGCAAACCGGGGCTTGCCTTGTTGCTGCTGGTCAGTAGTTAGTTCCTCGTCCGGAAGAAGGAAGTCCAGCACTTCCGGAGTCTCTTCTTCAACGGCTACACGTTAATGAAATACTACATGTTAATTTACATGCAAATGTGAGTTTTAGAGTAAGACTTCTACTATTAGTTCTAATAACCAGCTTCTAACACCTGGAACTTTGTTTAAGACTTTAAATATGAACTGGGGTTGGTGGTTTGGCTTGGACTTAATCACATGGTTCAATGCTAAGTGGTTTTCCCCCTTTTCCATATTAATCCCTTAGGTGGTTAAACAGGACAGGGGTGATCTAGAGCTCCAATGGAGCTGAGAATTTTTGTGTGAGTTCCTTGTCACAAGAAAACTCTCTGGACCAAACATTAGCACTTTTCATGGAGTGGTTTGCTCAGAATAATTCTCTTGGAAAATCAGCAAGGAAGAATTTATTCTGAGGTAATACCCCTGTTCATGCTCAACTTAATGAACTACAATTTCAATTATAGCTCATTGAGTTTGCATGAATTTTCCTAGCATTTTTGGAGTTAAGGTTTGCCCAGAATTGAATTTCCAAGTTTTGGAAATTCTCTGAAAATGTTTCTGCATTCAAATGAACACAGCACATTCCAATTTGAATTCCTCTGACCAAATCAACACCGAATGGTATGAAACTTTCACAGGGGTTTACTAATGCCCTAAAGAACATTGTGGCAAAATTTGGGGATTTTTGGATGAACCAAACTCCCTCTAAAATTCTTTTGCTGAAAAGCTTTAAAGAATTTTCCAGAATTAATTAATGGGTTTCATAAAAATTGGGTTGTATATTTGAACAGATATAGGCAAGATGAATCCAACCCAATTTGAATCACTAAATTTGGAGCTTCCTAGCAAAGGTTATGGATTTCTAAAGTTTGAGTAGAAACTGGAATTGTTTTACTATTGGAAAAGAACCCGGGCCCACTCTTTAAATCTCAGCCAGTGAGAAACGAGAACACACAGGGTTACTGGGTTTCCGCTGGTGTAGTCACAAAAGATCGGCAGCCACAGAAGATCTCAGCTCTACCGCCGAGTGGCTGACAGGTGGGGTCGGCGCTTCGTCTTCAACCTCCCGCTCCCCTCTTCCCGCGCGCGCCTCTCTCGCCGGTGTTCTTCCTCCCCCCCCTCGGTTCCTCCTTCCTAAGCGATCTTCCGGCCTGGCTTTCGCCGCCTAGGGGTTTTGAGGGTCGGGGAAACCGTTTCCGAGGTCAAGGGTCGGGGAAACCGTTTCCGAGGTCATTGTGAGCCCTAACGGTCCACAGAAGTCTGGCGACGGACGGCGTCCTCGGACCGAGTCCGGCGACATCGGTCATCCTCTCTGCTGGCTTAATTTCCCGTCTCTCTCGCCCTAGAGCATCAGTGGCTCATGGCAAAGGACGTCCCGTATGCCAAAGAGCTTGGAAACTCCTCCAAACCCTATGTCAACGTGTGCCCTCGGTTGAGAACCGGCGGCAGAGAGTAAAACTTGAATAGCACCGTGGAGGCTCCACAAATCCTAGTTCTTTTCAGTCTCGGCGACTCGCACCGAGGTCTGTGGCCTACCCTAGGACTAGAATGGCTAGAGAACACACATGGGTCGTGAATTTTGGAAGATCAATCCCCCCTGACCTATGGACATGTCCTCGGTGTTTCACAAATTCCCGCGGCTCCCATGGAGGGATGGACTGGGGCTTTCGGCAGCGTGAAGAGAAGGAGTAGGCGCACCTTTTTGCTATTTAACTCGGGGTGTGATGGGCTCTGTATTTCTGGAACGTCGAGGAGGCCCGGCGGCGGCACAAACTGAAATTTCTGATGGTGGTTGGTGCTGTGCGCCACACACAGAGGGTGAGGGATTGGCTTGGTAGCTCGGTGAGGTCCAGCAGCGTCCCGCGCACGCTGTCACGATCACCAGTGGTCGTGGGAGGTCCTAGAGGTACTGCTCTACGTGTGGGCGCGAAGAGTGGACGGCGGCGATCATTTTTCTGGCCTGGTGCGGCTGCTCTCGGGGGAAAAACGGGGAGAAGGCGAGTGGAGTACTCGGTTTTCTTCACTGAGGTGTTACCCGCACGAAGCATCAGGTGCAGGGGGTGGCACGTCGACGCCTCGGTGGCTCTCCGCCTCGCCTGTTTCCTTGCGCGCGAAGTCGAGACCGGGCTGCTGCAACCCACTGTGTACTCGGGTGTGCAGCTGACATGTGGGCCTCCCCCTTTCTTCTTTTTCCCTAATATTTCTTTTCTGTTTTTGCTAATTATCCCACCAGCTACTCACAATTTAATGTGAGACTTAGCTCCCAAGTCTTTGTTTGAATTTGAATTCTCAAATTCAAACTTTGTTTGGTTAAATTTGCTTCATATTTAAACTGAAATTCAAATTCAGTTTTGAATTCTTGCAAATTTAGCTCTTGACAAGATGAGCTCCAATGGAGATGAAAATTGGTGGGTTTACTCAGAAAAATGTGCTGAGTATAGATATGGAGCTAACTTTTGGATTTGGGTGATGAAAGTTTCTGCAATTTGAATTTACATTCAAATTGGCCTCTTTTTGAAATAACCCAAAAGTGCCTCAAAAAGTGTTGAATTTGCATGAGCTTTGGACTGAACCTTCCCAAGACTTTTTAAATTCTAGGGGTGAGCTCAACCTCTCATGTTCATGTGTAGAAACCCTACTTTGTGAAAGTGAAGGCTTTCCCCTCTAATCATTCTTTTGATGGAGGTTACTTGCTCTTCACAACATTTCCTAAGGTGTCCACAATAAAAACTGTGGTGTTGTGAAGTGAAGAAAGGTTTTTGCAAGTCCCTTTTCTTGGGCTTTTACATCCCTCCCCCCTTAAAAGAATCTCGTCCCGAGATTACAAAAGAAGAGATGGCGATGTAATAGGGACTTACCCGTGTTGAGAAGCCATGAACTCCGGGTAGCTTGAGCGAAGGAACTCCTCGCTCTCCCACGTCGCTTCTTCGGCGGTGTGGTTGCTCCAGAGTATTTTGTAGAACCACAACGTTCTGCTGCGGGTGGTCCTGGATTTTTCATCATGAATGGCCACCGGATACTCATCATAAGTTAAATCCGGTTTCAGCTCGCCGATGTCTTCGGTAGGAACAGCAGCTGTATGCTTCAAACATTTTTGCAGTTGTGAAACATGGAAAACATCATGGACACCAGCAAGGGATGCCGGTAACTCCAATCGATACGCCGCTGGTCCACACTTCTCGGTGATAGCGTAGGGTCCAATAAAACGGGGAGCGAGCTTCCCCTTCACGCCGAACCGGTGCACGCCCTTCATCGGAGACACGCGGAGGTACATGTGTTCCCCGACGTCAAAGTGCAACGGTCTACGCCTCTTATCAGCGTAGCTCTTCTGTCGGGATTGAGCGGCCTTCAAATTGGCTTGAATGGTCCGAACGCGCTCTTCGGCGTCGTTCACCACATCAACCCCGAATGTGACCCTTTCACCGGACTCACACCAATTTAATGGGGTGCGGCATTTACGACCGTAGAGAGCTTCGTAGGGTGCCATCTTGATACTCGACTGATAGCCATTATTGTACGAGAATTCCGCCAATGGTAGGTGATCATCCCAGTTCCTACCATGGTGGATGGCACATGCTCTCAACATGTCTTCCAGAACTTGATTCACCCTCTCTGTCTGGCCATCTGTTTGAGGGTGGTAAGCGGAGCTCCTGATTAGTTTAGTACCCAAGGCAGCGTGCAACTGCTCCCAAAAGCGAGATACAAACAATGCACCTCGGTCTGAGACTATGGTCTTGGGTACCCCGTATAGGCATAGAATCTTTGCTATGTACAGCTCCGCATATTTGCCGGCATTGTAACGTGTATTCACCGGGATGAAGTGAGCCGTCTTGGTTAACCGATCAACGATTACCCATATAGAATCATGCTGGTTGGCTGTTAGGGGTAATCCCACAATGAAATCCATGCTCACATCTTCCCATTTCCATGCCGGGACCTTCAGGGGTTGCAACAGCCCTGATTTCTTCATGTGATCAGCCTTCACTCGTCGGCACATATCACATTCGGATACGTACTTCGCTACCTCCTGCTTCATCCGTGTCTACCAAAATTTCTTTTTCAAATCTTGGTACATTTTGTTGCTGCCTGGATGAATGGAGTATTTAGACAAGTGGGCTTCGTCGAGGATTTTCTTCCTCAGTTCCATGTCCCGGGGTACGACTATGCGGTCGTTGAACCATAGCGTCCCCTCATCATCTTTCCAGAAACATTTGATCTCTCCATTGTCTATCCGTCTCCGGAGATGTGCCATGCCTTTATCATTTTTCTGAGCAGCAATGATGTCCTCCCTAATAGTAGGGATGAGGGCAAGGTCGTACAGCGATCCATAAGGAACCAAGTATAAACTTGGCTCTCCCTCCTCCACCGGTGTAATGGTGAGGTGATGGACATGTGACTTCTGACTCAGCGCGTCGGCAACCACATTCGCCTTGCCAGGGTGGTAATGGATCTCAATCTCATAATCTTTGATCAGTTCTAACCACCTTCTCTGCCTCATGTTCAGCTCCTTCTGGGTGAAAATGTATTTCAAGCTCTTGTGGTCGGTGTAGAGATGCACCAAGTTCCCCAGGAGGTAGTGCCTCCACATTTTCAGCGCCAACACCACGGCAGCAAGTTCAAGATCGTGAGTCGGGTAGTGCTGCTCATGGTTCCGAAGCTGGCGTGAGCCATAAGCGACCACACGTCCTTCCTGCATCAACACGCAGCCAAGCCCAATACCGGACGCGTCACAATACACGTCGAAGGGCTTTGTTGTATCCGGCTGAGCTAACACCGGGGCTGTTGTGAGATGCTTCACCAATGTTTGGAACGCTCCTTCACACGCCGTGTTCCAAACGTATTTCGTCCCTTTCTTCAGCAACTCTGTCATCGGCTTAGCGAGCTTGGAGAAGCTTGGAATGAACCTCCGGTAGTATCCCGCTAACCCGAGGAAACTTCTGACTTCATGGACTGAGGTGGGAGCTTTCCATTTCAGCACTTGCTCTATTTTGCTTGGGTCAACCGCAATGCCTTCATCTGAGATGATATGTCCCAAGAATGGCACTTGGCTGATCCAAAATTCGCATTTACTGAACTTAGCGTAGAGTTTATGGTCTCGCAATCGTTGAAGAACGATCCGCAAGTGTTCGGCATGTTCGGCTTCCGTCTTGGAGTAAACCAGGATATCGTCGATGAACACTACCACGAACTTGTCCAGCTCCGGCATGAACACCGAGTTCATGAGATACATGAAATGGGCTGGAGCATTTGTGAGACCAAATGACATGACGAGATATTCATATAGTCCATATCTCGTCGAGAATGCCGTCTTCGGAATATCCTCCGCCCGGATTTTTATCTGGTGATATCCAGAGCGAAGGTCCATCTTGGAGAACACACTGGCACCCACAAGTTGGTCAAACAATATGTCGATGCGGGGCAGTGGGTACTTATTCTTGATGGTGATGGCGTTGAGCGGCCGGTAATCCACACACAGCCTCAGGGTCTCATCCTTCTTCTTCACGAATAGCGCCGAGCATCCCCAAGGCAATGAACTCGGCCTAATGAAACCCTTGCTCAACAGATCATTGAGCTGTTCTTTCAGTTCAGCCAGCTCATTCGGAGCCATCTTGTATGGTCTCCGTGAGATGGGCGTAGTCCCGGGTGCAAGTTCAATCTTGAACTCGACATCCCGCTCAGGTGGCATGCCCGGAAGATCATCCGGGAACACATCAGGATACTCCCGGACTACGGGGATGTCTTCTAACTTGAGAGCTTCAGCATTATTAATTGCTAAAACTTCCCGGACTGGCGTGTCTAACACCATGGAATGCGGACGGTGGAATGGAGAATTTAAGTGAACCGTCTGTGTCCAAGCCTCTAGGACAGCGCCATGGTATTGTAGCCATGACATCCCTAAGATTGCATCAATCTTTTGTCCCATAAGGATTATCAAGGTGGTGGGATATAGTTTCCCACCTAAGCACAGAGGTGCCTTTGGAATCATCATATTAGCTGAAATCTTCCCTCCCGGTGAGCATATCATATAAGTGCAGTCGGTTGGGAAGACTTGCAATTGATGTTTAGCCACATAGGATGCACTTATAAAGCTGTGGGTTGCACCAGAATCAAATAATATGACAATGGCTTGATTGTTGAGAGTAAACGTACCCGCCAGCACGTTGTCTCCCTCTGGGGCGTCCTCATTGTCCAGGTTGCGGACGCCTCCAGTCCGCTGACCAACCTTCTTCACCGGAGGTCGGCCTCGAGCACCGCCCTGGAGCTGGGCTTGCCCGCTGCTCTGCTGCCCCTGGGGACAGTCCTTCGCAAAGTGGCCCGTCTGGCCACACGTGAAGCAGGTGAAACGGGGCGGTCCCCCGCTAATCGGTGGACGGAAACCCGGGGCGCGTTGCGGCGGTTGAAACGCCCGGGGTACCGTCTGCTGCTGCTGCTGTCTTGGTGGTGGCATCGGCGGACGGAACGGGAGTGCTTGGAACGAACGTCCCCCGAACTGTTGACGTCGCGCCGGTGGACGCCACTGCTGCCCGGATGGTGTCTGATACACCATACGGTACTTCTGGGGAGCGCCACTCCCACCGCTGGGTGGAGCGCTGTGCTTCCGCTGCTCAGCTGCCAACTCCCGCTGAGCATCCTCTTGCATGATCGTGGCATTGACTAAGTCGTTGAATGTGCCGCGGTTCCACTGTACCAGGTGGGTCTTCATTTCAGGGTGTAACCCCCGATAGAAGTGCTCCCTCTTCTTCTCCTCCGTGGAGATGTAGTCTGACGCATACTGCGCCAGATGGTTGAAAGCACGGGAGTAGTCGTGGGCACTCCTCCCGCCCTGCTTCAGTTCCAAAAATTCTTGGAACTTCCTCTTCATTATTCCGGGAGGGATGTGATAGGCGCGGAACGCCTCCCGGAACTCTTGCCATTCCACGGCATGGACAGCCGGACGTGAGGCGACATAATTCGCCCACCACGCACCAGCGGCACCGTGGAGCTGCTGTGCTGCGAACAGGGTCTTCTGCCGCTCCGTACACTGGAGCAGCCCAAACTTGGACTCGATGGTCCGCAGCCAGTTGTCAGCCTCCAGTGGTTCTTCAGCTTCGGTGAACACTGGAGGGTGCGTACTCATGAAATACGAGTACGACACATCACGGGGCTCCCGAGGCCCTCTATCTTGACGTCCCCCCGCCTGGGACGTATTCTGCACGATCGTGCGGAGCAGGTCGGTCTGCTCCTCACGACCTCCCACCAATGCCGCTATCACATCCTCTAGAGTAAGCGGAGGCGGCGGTGGTGGCTGCTTCTGCGGGGTGCTGTCGTAGGCCGGTGGCTGGGAGTCATCACCTCCCTGTTGGCTAGAGCCACCAACCTCGTGCGTGGTCCTAGTATGAACCATCTGCAACCATACGACATTTAAACATCAGTCCCGCAACATTTTGCATGTCGTCCAATAGAACTGGGCGTAAAAACATTATGACAACAAAACATGCGAAATATCTCGTAAGTAGATAATGTAATAACTTTGCACAAGCTACACCATTACCAGACCAAACACAAGCTAGTTTAATCCAACTTGATGAACCTCCACTTTGGAAGCTCACCATAACCAGGTTTGGTCACTACGAGACATTACTATCGCTTTGTCATTACGTATACCACCCTTAGGGTACGACACCCTCTCCCATGAGTTCAACTGTCATTCTTCCGTCAGAATGACCAGTTTCTACCTATTCCAAGTTTTGATCCGTTTATGGGCATTTTCATGACTCAAGTTGAATACCAAAGTTAAAGTTAACTTCAGTATCTTTCCAACAAGTACTCATTTGCCCCCAGATCAGCTTTGGTTAAAAAATTATGCTAATTCAAAGTTAGCAGAATTTCTGGAAGAATTTTAACAGCACCTCCCTTGGAAGTGGCTCTCTTCAATCCTGATTTCCACTAATTCTGTGCTGAAATTTCAGGAACTTTGAATTGCAAGGTGTCAAACATCTTCTACTCTTTCTAGAGATGTATTATATGACAATTTTAGATTTTTCAACTGGGAGTTATGTTTGAAAAACAGATCAGTTCAGAAGATGTTTTACTCTGCCCTGGTTCTGGACCGTTTACATTCCTCTGGGATTTCAGCCATCTTAAGGCGAGTTTCAGCTCTGGAAGTCTACAACAAAGTTGTAGAGGACTTGAATACCTCTTCAGAACTATATAGCACACCTCCCTGGGCTAAAAGACCTGTGAGTTATGCCCTGTTGAAGATCAGCAAACGTGCTGCCCAAAACAGAGCACTCTGTTTTTTTCAGTCTTTTGGCTACACTACTCCACTATCCCATTCTTATACCCAACCAGGGTCCTAAATGTTGAACCTATAGATTTTAATTCCTTGTTATTGCTTTCATGCATATGACTACAATATCTCGGTACTATGTTCCTCACAAAAGAAAATCCTAACCGGATCATACCGGCATATACGTCTCAAGTGTGACACTAAACGGCCTCTCGCACACGTGTTCTACACGGATACATACGTGGTTGGTACCTGCAGAAGACCACACAATAATGGTGCACTCAATGGTTATTCATTTCAGGCAGTTCCATATTTGAAAGTAAATACAAACGCCCGTATCATTGTCATACGGCCGTCCTTGAGTTAGGTCACGTCTCAAGGTACGTGATCGTGTTTCAACACCACACGACGGGGAACCCGAGTATGTCATGAACGGGTCGTCACGGTTGGGAATGTTATCAACCCAACAGATACCACCTACTGCTCTGCAGGGCACACCGATGGCAAGCGCTGCGTATGTCCTCCTGGGCTATTTCCAGACGAACACACTCTCGCGTTACTGACCACGAGATGGGGTCTCCACTTACTTGCCTAATGCACGCTAGGGATCAGCGTTTCATATGAACTCAGGAACATGAAGAGTTCAAGAGGTTCATATTGACGTCTCACACCAAGCTATGAGACAAATCCCTGAACCACGTTCCTCGTCAGGGAGAGCTAACCGAAATTGAACCGCTTTCGGTGGCGTTCCTTACCATACTTACCAGAGCGTAGGTGCGTCGTTACATAATTGAAATTCAGAATTGTAACACATAGGTTAGTCTTTGCCACTTTAAGTAACTATGCTAATATAGTCCTTACTTGGGCAGCTACCGATTCCTCACCGTATACCTAAGTTTTTCCCATAATGCAGTCCTTTAGTACTGTGCTATCCCCACTGCAGCTCTAATACCAGGCTGTGGCGGACCGGAATCCGCTCATCCAGGATCGCAGAGGGTGGTGCCACGTGATGCGACACCCGACAGCACACGTCATAAGAACATAATATATTACATGGGAAAAACAACTGAAACTGTACAAACAGGTACAAACTTCAGTTACAACTATTGTTTATATTACACAGCGGAAGACTACACTATACAACTAACGCCCGCCTATTTAGCAAAAGTTGGTTGCCCAGCCCTAGGGCAACCCACACTAGCTGCACTCCTCAGCTCAGCGCGGCGTGTACGGCTCCCACTCAGCCGTGGTCCCCGACGGAGGGTAACCCTCGCCGGTGGACTCGTACTCCGAGTCCATGGGTGGCTCCTCACCTGGAAAAAAAACACTTAAGCAGCAACCATGAGCACGAAGGCTCAGCAAGGCTTAACCGACTCACCTAAGCATGAAACTCTACATGAGGTATACCAAGACATAGGTTGGTAGCATTTCAGCAAAACAACACGCCTACAAGTTCATCCTTAGTTCATCTTTTAGCAACAAGTTAACAGTTCATGAAATCTGAAATTTAGTAAGCAGTATTTGGTGGCACACATGTAGCAATACAATTATATCAACCAGCAATATTGAATCAACATGTTTCATCCATTAATCTACGTTACGACGCAGTGAACAAGCGGTACTCGTCACCGCGAGGGACGGCGAATCGACTCGATATACACCTGCAGGGAAACCCAAAGAGCACGTCACGTACGCCCACCCGTGGAGCTGCACAGCACGCTCACTCGATGTCGTACGGGACAACCTTTCACCCAACAGCCCAAACGTCGAACCGGTCGCACCGAAACGAGCAGGAGGTTCCCCACACGGAGCATCTCTCTATGCCCGTTGGCAGATTTCCACTTTGCTGCCCTCAACCTACACCTATAAATCGGTGTTTATGCCTCGACGCCCGGAGGTTTAGGCTACATCGGTTTATCGGGGCCCATATATCCGATATGCCTTCGGTACGTTCAATACTTGTTCAGCAGGGCCGCACACGGATCGGTCCTCAATCGACACGGACAGGGCTGCGCACACAAGACTTCCTCTTGCTGCGCCCTAGCCCCTGCCTAGTCTCATTTTCATTACTATAGTGATCTCACATCACTCAACCGAACCCGTATGCCCCAATGCCTATCTCGCGAGTAGATTCCAACTACTCGACTTGTACCGAAGTCCTATGACTCATTAAGCATAGCCTGTCTACTCGAGGTCCTTGACACTACCCTCACTCTTTTAGGAACCTTTGATTATGCAAGTGGGGTTTCATTCATCCTATACCTAATGCACATACATACTTCTCATGACTCATGTAAACAAAGGAAAAAATTATAAAAGGGTTAATGCAAACCAGGGCTTGCCTTGTTGCTGCTGGTCAGTAGTTAGTTCCTCGTCCGGAAGAAGGAAGTCCAGCACTTCCGGAGTCTCTTCTTCAACGGCTACACGTTAATGAAATACTACATGTTAATTTAGATGCAAATGTGAGTTTTAGAGTAAGACTTCTACTATTAGTTCTAATAACCAGCTTCTAACACCTGGAACTTTGTTTAAGAATTTAAATATGAACTGGGGTTGGTGGTTTGGCTTGGACTTAATCACATGGTTCAATGCTAAGTGGTTTTCCCCCTTTTCCATATTAATCCCTTAGGTGGTTAAACAGGACAGGGGTGATCTAGAGCTCCAATGGAGCTGAGAATTTTTGTGTGAGTTCCTTGTCACAAGAAAACTCTCTGGACCAAACATTAGCACTTTTCATGGAGTGGTTTGCTCAGAATAATTCTCTTGGCAAATCAGCAAGGAAGAATTTATTCTGAGGTAATACCCCTGTTCATGCTCAACTTAATGAACTACAATTTCAATTATAGCTCATAGAGTTTGCATGAATTTTCCTAGCATTTTTGGAGTTAAGGATTGCCCAGAATTGAATTTCCAAGTTTTGGAAATTCTCTGAAAATGTTTCTGCATTCAAATGAACACAGCACCTTCCAATTTGAATTCCTCTGACCAAATCAACTCCAAATGGTATGAAACTTTTACAGGGGTTTACTAATGCCCTAAAGAACATTCTGGCAAAATTTGGGGATTTTTGGATGAACCAAACTCCCTCTAAAGTTCTTTTGCTGAAAAGCTTTAAAGAATTTTCCAGAATTAATTAATGGGTTTCATACAAATTGGGTTGTATATTTGAACAGATCTAGGCAAGATGAATCCAACCCAATTTGAATCACTAAATTTGGAGCTTCCTAGCAAAGGTTATGGATTTCTAAAGTTTGAGTGGAAACTGGATTTGTTTTACTATTGGAAAAGAACCCGGGCCCACTCTTTAAATCTCAGCCAGTGAGAAACGAGAACACACAGGGTTACTGGGTTTCCCCTGGTGTAGTCACAAAAGATCGGCAGCCACAGAAGATCACAGCTCTACCGCCGAGTGGCTGACAGGTTGGGTCGGCGCTTCGTCTTCAACCTCCCGCTCCCCTCTTCCCGCGCGCGCCTCTCTCGCCGGTGTTCTTCCTCCCCCCCCTCGGTTCCTCCTTCCTAAGCGATCTTCCGGCCTGGCTTTCGCCGCCTAGGGGTTTTGAGGGTCGGGGAAACCGTTTCCGAGGTCATTGTGAGCCCTAACGGTCCACAGAAGTCTGGCGACGGACGGCGTCCTCGGACCGAGTCCGGCGACATCGGTCATCCTCTCTGCTGGCTTAATTTCCCGTCTCTCTCGCCCTAGAGCATCAGTGGCTCATGGCAAAGGACGTCCCGTATGCCAAAGAGCTTGGAAACTCCTCCAAACCCTATGTCACCGTGCGCCCTTGGTTGAAAACCGGCGGCAGAGAGTAAAACTTGAATAGCACCGTGGAGGCTCCACAAATCCTAGTTCTTTTCAGTCTCGGCGACTCGCACCGAGGTCTGTGGCCTACCCTAGGACTAGAATGGCTAGAGAACACACATGGGTCGTGAATTTTGGAAGATCAATCCCCCCCTGACCTATGGACATGTCCTCGGTGTTTCACAAATTCCCGCCGCTCCCATGGAGGGATGGACTGGGGCTTTCGGCAGCGTGAAGAGAAGGAGTAGGCGCACCTTTTTGCTATTTAACTCGGGGTGTGATGGGCTCTGTATTTCCGGAACGTCGAGGAGGCCCGGCGGCGGCACAAACTGAAATTTCTGATGGTGGTTGGTGCTGTGCGCCACACACAGAGGGTGAGGGATCGGCTTGGTAGCTCGGTGAGGTCCAGCAGCGTCCCGCGCACGCTGTCACGATCACCAGTGGTCGTGGGAGGTCCTAGTGGTACTGCTCTACGTGCGGGCGCGAAGAGTGGACGGCGGCGATCGTTTTTCTGGCCTGGTGCGGCTGCTCTCGGGGGAAAAACGGGGAGAAGGCGAGTGGAGTACTCGGTTTTCTTCACTGAGGTGTTACCCGCACGAAGCATCAGGCGCAGGGGGTGGCACGTCGACGCCTCGGTGGCTCGCCGCCTCGCCTGTTTCCTTGCGCGCGAAGTCGAGACCCGGCTGCTGCAACCCACTGTGTACTCGGGTGTGCAGCTGACATGTGGGCCTCCCCCTTTCTTCTTTTTCCCTAATATTTCTTTTCTGTTTTTGCTAATTATCCCACCAGCTACTCACAATTTAATGTGAGACTTAGCTCCCAAGTCTTTGTTTGAATTTGAATTCTCAAATTCAAACTTTGTTTGGTTAAATTTGCTTCATATTTAAACTGAAATTCAAATTCAGTTTTGAATTCTTGCAAATTTAGCTCTTGACAAGATGAGCTCCAATGGAGATGAAAATTGGTGGGTTTACTTAGAAAAATGTGCTGAGTATAGATATGGAGCTAACTTTTGGATTTGGGTGATGAAAGTTGCTGCAATTTGAATTTACATTCAAATTGGCCTCTTTTTGAAATAACCCAAAAGTGCCTCAAAAAGTGTTGAATTTGCATGAGCTTTGGACTGAACCTTCCCAAGACTTTTTAAATTCTAGGGGTGAGCTCAACCTCTCATGTTCATGTGTAGAACCCCTACTTTGTGAAAGTGAAGGCTTTCCCCTCTAATCATTCTTTTGATGGAGGTTACTTGCTCTTCACAACATTTCCTAAGGTGTCCACAATAAAAACTGTGGTGTTGTGAAGTGAAGAAAGGTTTTTGCAAGTCCCTTTTCTTGGGCTTTTACAGTCGTGTCCGGCTGAGCAAGAGCTGGAGCTGTTGTGAGATTCTTCACCAACGTCTTGAATGCGGCTTCACATGCTGCATTATACACGTATTTAGTGCCCTTTTTCAGCAGCTCCGTCATTGGTTTAGCAATTTTTGAGAAGCTCGGAATGAACCTCCGACAATACACCGCTAAACCTAGGAAACTTCGGACCTCGTGGACAGATTTGGGAGATTCCCATTTCAGCACTTGTTCAATTTTGCTAGGGTCCACGGCAATGCCCTCTGCTGAAATAATATGGCCTAGAAAAGGCACTTGATCAATCCAGAACTTGCACTTGCTGAATTTCGTATATAATATGTGCTCCCTCAACCGTTGTAGCACGATACACAAATGTTCAGCGTGTTCTTCTTAGGATTTGGAGTAAACCAAGATGTAGTCGATCAATACCACGACGAACTTGTCTAACTCCGGCATGAATACCAAATTCATTAAAAACATAAAGTGTGCCGGAGCGTTGGTTAACCCAAATGACATGACGAGGTACTCATAAAGTCTGTATCTCGTCGAGAAAACTGTCTTCGGTATGTTCTCCGGTCGGATTTTGATTTGATGATATCTGGACCGAAGGTCCATCTTCGAAAATACCTTTGCACCCACAAGTTGATCGAATAAAATGTCGATGCAGGGCAACGGATACTTGTTCTTTATAGTAACAGCATTTAGAGGATGATAGTCAACACATAGCCTCAGTGTTTTGTCCTTCTTCTTAACGAACAGCGCAGAGCAACCACAAGGTGATGAGCTTGCTCATATAAAACCCTTGCTCAGGAGTTCATTTAGCTGCTCCTTCAACTCTGCTAGCTCGTTAGGTGCCATCTTGTAAGGCCTTCGCGAAAGGTGTTGTTCCCGGCGCCAGTTCAATCTTGAACTCGACGTCCCGTTCGGACGGCATGCCCGGTAAATCATCAGGAAAAACATTGGGGTAATCACGTACCACCATAATATCTTCAAGTTTAATCGCTTCGATGTGGTAGGACTCTTCCTTTTCTTGATTTTCGCTGCCTAAAAACAGCGTGTGCTGTCCGTGAATCGGCGAGTCAATCTAAACAGTCCGGTTACCAATATTAAGAACGGCACCGTGATGATTTAACCAAGACATCATCTATATTCTGCCCATCCAACATAATTAGCGACATTGGGTATATTTTTCCTCCCGAACATAAACCTGCTCGCGACACAATCTGATTTGCAGAGATATTTCCTCCCGGTGAACGTATAAGATAACTAGTCGTGGGAATATTGGTGGATAGTTTGTGCTGATCCACGCATGATTTGCTGATGAGATTGTGGGTAGCACCGGAATCAAAAAGTATGAGCACTTGTTTGTCTTTGATAGCAAACATCCCTGCTAACACCGGTGCTCCCTCCGGGACATCCTCAATAGCAAGATGTTGCACACTCCTGGATTGCAATGCTATTGTGTCTAGTTGAGTGTGTGGCGGCGTACTACCTGATGATGATGGTTGTCCGCTGTTCAACAACTTCTCCCGGCATTCTTGACTAAAATGCCCAAAACGGTGCAATAAGAACAAGGATATTTCTCAGGTTCTTCGCTGACTTGCGGTTGAGAAGTTGATGTACTTGGATGCAGCAATGATGCACCAGAAATCATTCGTTGCTGTGGCTGTGATGGTGCTTCAAGACATGATTCTTGAACAGGAAATCTTGGATATGTTGATCTTACTGGTGGCTGCCATATGCAGTCGGATGGTGTGCGATGCACCAATTGGTATTTACAGGGAACAATGGGTGTGTCTTCTTGCACATCACTCTTGTCCCTCTTCTCTGCTTGACACTCAAGTGTCGCCTGTTCTTGCAGCATGGCAGCACTGACCAACTCGGTTTAATTGCCTTGATTGAACAAAGCCAACCTATCCTTTAATATGGCACTCAGGCCATGGAAAAAGTAATCACACCTTGCAGCTTCGATCGTCACATAGTCAGGAGCATATTGTGCCAAATGGTAGAACCGTTTGACATAATCGAGGATAGTCATACCCCCTTGCTTCAACTTCCTGAATTCCTCCCTCTTGGTATTGATAAAACCTGTAGGAATGTGACGAGCACGGAATGCTTCATGAAATTCTGTCCATTTCACTTGATGGTCTTCTGGAATAGTGGTGAGATATTCAAACCACCAATTTCTGGCGGCTCCATGGAGTTGTTGAGCTGCAAATAATGTCTTCTGATAAGCACCACACTCGAAAACTCCAAATTTGGACTCCTTAACCCGAAGCCACTGAACCGCTTCCACGGGTTCGGTCGCTTTCGTGAATATTGGCTGTTGAGTTGCTAAGAAGTCCAAATAGGCGTGTGGAACAACCTGTTGCGTTTGTTGGAGTATGCTTTGCTGTACCAAGGCTTGGAGTAGTCTTGTATTCTCCTGATTCGACTCGACTATTTGAGCCATGACATCCGCCCATACCGTTGATTGCGGTGCCCGCAGTGGAGTCGAGTCATCGCCGTCTCGGCGAGAACCTTCAGCCATACTCGAAGAACGAGTACGCAGCATACTGCAATGGGATAATTTTGAGGGAAGTCAAAACATGATATCAGCAGTATGTAAAAATATGTAAAACATGAACCTGCTAAAACTTTATGAAAGTATAACAACAGTTCATGTTTACATATCTCCCTGAAGTAAGCATAATCAGTCCTATTTGCTGTACAGAACAAACCTTTCTACACTTAATCCAGATTTTGATCCAGATAGAAGCATGTTCATAACTCAAGTTGAATACCAAAGTTAAATTTAACTTCAGTATATTTCCAATGAGTATTCATATGCCCCTAGATCATTTATAGGTCAAAAGTTATGATTGCTCAAAGTTGACAGAATTTCTGGATAAAATTTGCCAGCATCTCCTCTAAATGTGGCTGTTTTATCACAGTTGTACATAAAAATATATTGAAATTCTGAACAAACTCTGAACTACAAAATTGTTTCAAATTTCACAACCTTTCCAACGGTGTATCATATGACCCTTAGGGATTTTTCTACAAAAAGTTATGTGTGTTATACAGAAACATCCAGAGAGGTTTGCATCTGTCCTGTTTTCTGAAAAGTTTGCATTCAACTGGACATTCAACCAATTTGGCATGTGATTTTGCTCTGGAAGTCTACAGAGAAGTTGTAGAGCACTTAAAAATTCTTTCCAGAACTGTATCATACACCTCCATTGGGTAAATCTACTCAGAGTTATGCTCTATCAAACTCCAGCAAAAGTTTCTGCTAGGACAGAACACTCTGTTTTTAGATTTTGGAAGCCTAGCAATTCTCCCCTTTGAAGCTTAGTTCAAATGAAGAGCTCAGTAACTAATATATGTGTTTTCCATCTTCCATTTTTAGTTGAAAGTTAGTTAATGAATCATTTCTCAGAGGAAACAAAACTATCAAGTGTAGTACGGTGGCGATGCACCATAAGAGATATGACAGTACTACGTTGCCTCACAAAAGAAAAATCCTAACCGGCTTACACCAGCAGATACGTATCTGTAGGTGGCACTAAGACGGTCACTCGCAAACGTGTTCTTATCTCATGCAAGTTCTTACTACGTCACGAATGTGAGAACAAGTATGCTCACTACCGCGAGTGATGGTGATTCGAATAAAAAACACCCGGACTACACGACACGTACGTCCGTACTCGACGTTTCCTACAGCAACCATCACTGACGTTGTACGTGGCAGCCTTTCCCCCGTTTCACCTACGTCGAATCGATCCGATCGTCCATACAGTAGCCACCCTCATGGTGCACCTACCAACATGAGATGTCATGAGAGCGTTACCTACATACTGCACACCAGCCTCTCGCCTGAGGTGACCGGAGAGCTGAACGAGCGAGCGGCGGCGAGCGTTTTTCCTTCGGGCAGCGCGAGGAGGGTGTGAACGGTCCGGGGAGAAAACGTTCACGTGGTAGAGTGCGTGGCTTATAGCCAGTGGCCACTGGCACAATTTGAGCAGGTGGTGGCACTCCACCACTGCTCGGTTGAGCTGCAGCTCGCGCTGGCGCGCTCACGGCAGCAGCTCGAAGCAAACAGAGGCGGTTCCCTCTGTTGATTAGACTGACCTGTGGGCCCTCTCTCCCCCTTCTCTCTTTTTCATTTTGTTTTCACTGCAAAGATCTCAACTACTCACAACTGAGGGGAACACTTAGCCACCAAGTCATGAGTTAAATTTGTTTTCCTCAATTTGAAGTTGGTTTGGATAAATTTGCTTCACATTTGAATTTGAAATTCAAATTCAGTTTTGAATTAATGCAAATTTAGCTCCCGACAAGATGAACTCCAATGACGATCAAAATTGGTGGAGTAACTCAGAAAAATGTGCTGAGATCGAATATGAAGTGAACTTTTGAATCCAAGTGATGAAAGTAGCTGAAATTTGAATTTGCATTCAAATTAGCCCTTTTTACAATTGTATTAAAAAGTGGCTCAAAATGGTTTTGATTTGCATGAAACTTGACATGAGCACTCCTAAGAATATTTAGGACCTAATGGTGAACTCATCCTCTCATGTTTATGTGGATGAGTTCCTACTTTTTGGAGTTATGGGTTTTTCCCCTAATCACCCTCTTAATGGTATTTACTTGCTCTTCACATGTTTTCATAGGTTACCCACAAAATTAGCTGTGTTGTGGGGATGTGATGAACACTCTAGCAAGTATTTTCTTGGGCTTTTACATCCCTCCACCCTTAAAAGAATCTCGTCCCGAGATTACAAAAGAACAGATGAAGATGTAAGAGGAATTACCCGTGATAAGATTCCATGGAGTCCGGGTAGTTTGAGCGAAGGAACTCCTTGCTCTCCCACGTCGCTTCCTCAGCGGTGAGGTTGCTCCACAATATCTTGTAGAACCACAGCATTCGGTTACGTGTTGTCCGAGCCTACTCATCCATAATCTCCACCGGATATTCAGCATAAGTCAAATCCGGTTGTAGCTCACCCATGTCTTCGGTGGGAATAGTAGCCATATACTTCAGACATTTCTGGAGTTGTGAAACATGGAAAACGTCGTGAATACCAGTGAGAGACGCCGATAGTTCTAGTCGATACGCCACTGGTACACAGTTCTTGGTGATAGCATAGGGTCCAATAAATCGGGGAGCGAGTTTCCCCTTCACGCCGAATCAGTGCACACCTTTCACCGGAGATACACGGAGGTACACGTGTTCCCCGACGTAAAAGTGTAGTGGCCTATGCCTCTGATCAGCGTAACTTTTCTGTTGGGAGTGGACGGCCTTCAAGTTTGCTTGAATCATCCGAACGCGCTCTTCGGCGTCGTTCACTAAGTCAATCCCGAATGTGACCCTTTCACCAGACTCGCACCAGTTCAATGGGGTGTGGAATTTGCGACCGTTGAGAGCCTCATATGGTTCCATCATGATACTCGCTTGATAGCCATTGTTGTATGATGTAAAGGTCCCAAAAATATGAATACAAAGAAACTTGAGTTTGCACATACATTGGTGTCATGTGTATGAAAAATGGGACTGGTTTAAATTTTTTCCACATGTGATAACACATGAGAGTTCATTCTAAACAAACTTAGGGTTACTCGCATGCTTGGACCCTAGGTGGATTAAACCCACAGATTTGAAGTCTCAGGTGCAATGGAAGGGTTTAAAATCAGATTGTGAACTAAATGATCAACTTAAATTTCAAATGAGGGAAAACACAATGGGAATGCAAACTGTTGTGTTCAAACTCTTGTTTGCAGCAGCTAAAACAAAAATCAGGTTGCATATTTGAATTCCTTAGGTCCAAATTAGTGGGTATGCAAAGTTTCATTAATTTTTCAATGTATTTGCTATTCATTTTCCAAAACGACTTAAATGTGCAAAGAATTCAATTACACATTTGAATTTGGATGAAATTTGCCCAACTATCCAAATGCAGCTAGTTTTCAACTCCAAACATTTGAATTGGTCAGTTGCCAAATTTTGGAGATCTTTTGGGGGATAAGGAGGGACTTACTGGTGGGACCCACATGTCATAGAGGCAGGAAAAATTTGCAATTGAAGTTCAGTGCAAAGTCTCTGTTTTTCCTTCTCACCCGAGCAAAGCTGCAGCCCGTGTGACACCGAGGGGCACCGGGAGCCACCTCCTCATTATTTTCCCTCGCGCTGGTACTCTCCTCACGATCTTTTCACCTCTTGCCGTGCTCCTTTTCGCCCACGGAACCGAGAACCCGCTGTTCCTTTTCCCTCGCGCACAAACCCAACAGAGAGGTCGCCGCCTCCCTGGAATCGATCGTGAGCCGACGTTTCCCTCGCAAGAAAAGCCCTAGGCAGTAGCAAAACAACCCCACAATCTTCTCTACAACCTCCTCGGACCACAACCAAGAGAGCTCGGCCTTCACAACCCCGCACACACCGAGTTTCCATGGCGGCCGAACTGCAACCGATCGTAGGTCGCACGTGGACAGCCTTGCAGAGAGACTTTCCCGGCTGAGCAAGATCGCCCTTGGACGTGCCAAGACTCCACGCTGCTCACCTCCGAAGCTGGAGTCAAGTGGTTGATCGTCGCCGGATTATTTCACAGTTTTCTTCCGGCCGGTGCAAAACTACCCTCGGGTATGAAATCATCAAATTCTCGATCTCTATTTGCTTAGAGCCCACAAAATTGCACTCACAGGAGCTAGACTCGATGACGCACAAGTTTGCTCCGCAACCCTAGCTTGAAAACAGTTGTAGCCGGCATATTTGAAGGTTTTCCAACGGAGACCGTAGAGGAAGCCGTCGGGTGCACGGTGCAACCAGGGTTAGAGCCATTTCTGAGCTTTTATACGGCCATGTCGACCCCATAGCATCCACCGGTGCTGTAGAGCCATTTCACCAAATTTTTGGCGGGCTAGAAGGGCCGGGCGACGTCGCCAAACTTGCACCGAGCCGCCGCACCGTCGCCAGCTGCGTTGGAGCCACCGCCTGTTGGGGGAAGTTTCTCCATCGTGTTCAGCGCACGGTTTTAGGCCCTAGCAGCGAGGTAGAGCTCGGGAGATGGCCGGACGTCGGAGTTCAGTGCAGCTCCGGCGAGCCTGGTGGCGCCCGGGTGTGGGAGTCCCGAGGTAGACGACGAAGTGACCGGGCCTGCATGTCAGTCACTCGGTGAACAGGGGTGGGATTTTCTGTTGCACGGGATCAGGCTGTGACAGCGCGGGAAGGACCATGTGGCCCCGTTTGGTTTAACCGAGAGGGTGACACGTGGTTGCCGGACCTGCTGTCAGGGATTTGAACTTTTCTCGGTTAATTTGAATTCCAGAATTTCCCCAAATTTTAGAACCTCATAACGTTTTCTAGGAAGCTCCAAATTTAGTGATTCAAATCGGGTTGGATTCAGGTTGAAAAACTCTATCCAAATATGCAACCCAATTTGTATGGAAGTCAATAGTTAATTCTGGAAAATTCTTTAAAGCTTTTCAGGAAAAGACTTTTACAGGGAGTTTTGTTCATCCAAAAATCCTAAAAGTTTGCCAGAATATTCTTTAGGATGTTAGTGAACACCTTTAAAAATTGCATCTAATTTGGAGTTGATTTGATTAGTGTAATTAAGATTTTAAGTTGCTGTGTTCAATTGGATACAGAAACATTTTCAGAGAATTTCCAAAACTTGAAAATCCAGTTCTGGGTAATTCTTAGCTCCAAAAATCGTAGTAAACTTCATTCAGACCCTATGAACTATAATTTAAATTGTAGTTCACTAAGTTTGGCATGAACATGTGATTAACTTCAGAATTTATTCCTTTTTGCTTAATTGCTTAGAGAATTGTTCTGAATAAACCACTCAATGAATAGTGCTAATTGTTGGTCCAGATGACTTTCTTGTGACATGGAACTCACATGAAAATTTTCAGCTCCATTGGAGCTCTGGATCACCCTTGTTCTGTTTAACCTCCTTAGGTGCTCAAAACATGAGTGGGGAAAACACTTAGCACTTAATCATGTTGATTAACCCAAACCCAAACATTAGCAGCAGTGTCATTTTAAATTCTTAAACAGAGTTCCAGTTTTTAAACTTGCCATTTTAAAATCTTTACAATTAAATACATATGCATATTCATCACGTGTAGCATCTACGTGGAGATTTCGAAACAATCAGAGTGGAGATCAAAGGAGGAGGAAAGCGAGTGACCAAGCCTAAAGTGGCCTTCACTAACTGAACCTTATATATTAGTTCCCTGCAAAACAAAGGCAAGCCCCGGTTTGGATCCAAATTTACAAGTTTTATTTGTATACACTTTATATTGTCTAGAATACTAGTTTTGCATTATGGCTAGGTTTGTATGACACTCCACATGCATGACCCAGAAAAACCCTGGAGTTGGATGTAGAGTAGGTTATCACTTGATTATAACTGCTGATCTGAAGTTAACAAAACTGGATTAAAGGAGGCATAACTCGAGTAGGCTGTTTCCTACTCGTGAACCGTGATTAAGGGGGATCAATTGGAAGAGTTGGGAATTGCTCCTCATAGTTGGGAATAGAGACTGGGCAGTGGATCGAAGGCTCAAGGATGTGTTCCTGTGAACCTAGTCTCTGGCTGAGTTGATTAAGGCCTGTTCTCATGTGCGGCCTGTGAGGACCCGCCGTTCCGGTTCACGGGGACGGGGCACCTCGCCCGGGAATCGCATTGGGTGGTGCCGTGCGATGCGACACCCAACAGCACACTTCATAAAGCATCATATTACATAAAATAAGCGGAAGCTTGCAAAGAGTTAACTTTACAATTACTCCTGAAAATAATCTACAGCGGAAGACTGATACAACTCACGTCTCATATCTGTGCTAAGCAACAGAGAAGACATCCATCCCGCGGACCCTTCTCACTAGCATCACGATGACAACAGCAGCGGCAAGGGTTTCCATGAGTTTACCACTCGGAGAGTTCCGAGTCTCATCGGACAACCGTACTCAGTAGCATAGTGTTACTACCTGCAAAACAACTTGTATAGTATCCATGAGCATAACGCTCAGCAAGACATAACCGTCGGCCCTAAGCATGAAACTCTACATGATGGTAAAAACTTAACATAGGATAGCACATTGCATATGAACTCGCCTATAAATGGATCCTTACTTTCAAATGTTATTAGCAGAAATTAAGCATAACCTTGGGCACCTCACATCGGGAGTCCACAATCAAACAAGAAACGCTTTCTCCCGATGTAACTTGCTCATGGTGAGAATGAATCGAATTTGCACTAGCCTATTCACAAAACATGACATTACATTACTAGTATTGACTTCAAACAAATGGTGCTTATTTCTTATCTTAGTGCAAGTTACCTCTACGTCACGACTCAGTGACCAAGTGGGACTCTTCACCACGAGGGACGGCGAATCGACTCGATATACATCTGCAGGGAAAACCCAAAGAGCACGTCACGTACGCCCATCCGTGGAGCTGCACAGCACGCTCACTCGATGTCGTACGGGACAACCTTTCACCCAACAGCCCAAACATCGAACCGGTCGCACCGAAACGAGCAGGAGGTTCCCCACACGGAGCATCTCTCTATGCCCGTTGGCAGATTTCCACCTTGCTGCCCTCAGCCTACACCTATAAATCGGTGTGTTATGCCTCGACGCCAGGAGGTTTAGGCTACATCAGTTTATCGGGTCCCATATATCCGATATGCCTTTGGTACGTTCAAACTTGATCAGTGTGGGCAGCACACGGATCGGTCCTCAACCGACACGGACAGGTCTAAGCACCCAGGCCCCCATGTCCTGTTGCCCCTACGCCCTGCCCGGTCTCATTTCAACTTACTAACAACCATTTGAACCAATCCCCTGTGCTCCCAAATTCCAATACTCGCGAGTAGCGTCCAGCCACTCGACTTCTACCGAGGCCTACTTAAGCATGGCGTATTCTACACGGTGGAGGGACACCTACCCAAATACTCCATAGGTTTTCTAGTCATGCAAGAGTAGTATCAAACATCTAGACTTAATGCACAATTCATCCTAACCGACCTATTGTATACAAAGTAAAACCTTAGTGGTAGTTAAATGTGAACCGGGGCTTGCCTGTTTTGCAGGGTCTAATAGTATATAATTCAGTTAGAATCTTGTCTCCCTTGAGGCTTGATCAACTGGTCCACTTCAATGGAATCACTCCGTCGAACTTCTCTATTGGTTGCCTCCGTCGTAAGTCCTATTGATATGTATATGCATATGTTCTTATAATGCAATTTAAAGAGGTAAAGACTCAACTTGTTAATAACAGAGAACTGTGTGGGAGTACTAAGATGAAGTTCCTGTCCCTGTTGTGCAGAGGGATTAGGGAAGAAACCACATGTCCATAAGAATTTCCATTAACATGTTTTATGGTTCCTAATGGACATGTGACATGAGTTGAAATGGGTTGAAAGGAACTAAAGGTCCTGATCTCCAATGACTTCGAAATTTTCACCTAAAGTCATACATTCCATAGAGACTTAGCTTGCCAAATTGCAGCTAATGTGAGTGGAAGTTGTGTCTTCCATAATTCCCACTATAATTCTCTATGTGTTGCTTATATACATAAGCCTGGAGAACAAGAACAGGTAGATCTAAAGTTCAATTTGAGCTGAAACTTTACAGGTGAGTTCCTGGTCACCTGAAAGTGTTCTGGACCAAAATTAAGGACTCTTCACTGTGCAGTTCCTCCAGAATAATTCTATAAGCAATTATGCTACAAGGATTTAATTCTGAAGTAAGGTGCATTTTCATGCCTAATAAGGTGAACTACCATTTCAAGTATGGCTCATAGAGCATGTCTGAATATTCCTATGATTTTTGGAACTAAGGATTTGCCAGAACTGATTTTTACAAAGGAAAACCATTTTCTGGAAAAGTTTCTGGATAATTTTGAGTACAGCAGATTGTACTCTGGAAATTCCTACTCAAATCATCTTCAATTGATCTGAAACTTTGCTGAAAGTCCAATAATATCCCAAGGAATATTCTGGCAAAAATTGAAGGTTTTTGGATAAACCAAACTCTCTCAATAATTCTTTTACAGAAAAACATAAAAGAATTATCCAGAATTCAATATTGACTTTCATAAAAATTTGGGTTCATATTTGGATAGATCTTTGCAAAAGGAATTTAACCCAATTTGAATCACCCAATTTGGAGTTTCCTACACAAAGTTATGAATTTTTTTCAATGTTGGAGCTGAAACTGGAATTGTTTTGCTATTGAAAATGACTTAGGCCCACGTTTTAAATTGTAGCCAGTGAGATTCCAGCCACACCGGGCCACACCATTCTGGCGCGCAGCCACACTGGATCACCGCGCCACAGCTGATCTTTTTAAACTCTCGGTCGCTGACACGTGGGGCCCGCCCGGATCATCTTCTTCCTCGGGCCATTTCCCTCCCCCGCGCTGTTCCGATGCCGGACCTTCGCCGGAGCTCACCGGGCTGGTGTTTCCAGCCATCTCCCGGCCGGAGACTCGCCGCCCGGGGGTTCTCAGGGTCGGGGAGCACGTTGGCGGGGTTGGCGTGGGTGCTAGATCACCGGAAATGTGCCGGCGACGTACGGCCATCTCGGGAGAAGTCCGGCACCGTCGACAGGTGATCCTAGCCCACCAAACTTGCGAGGAATTGTCTCTACAGCATCCTTGGATGCTAGTGAAGCTCGGCATAGCCATGGAATTGCTCGGCAACAGTGGCAAATGGTTCTTCACCGTGCACCGGAGACGCCTTCCAGGTTTGAGCTCGGAAAACTCGGAAATTAGGCGGTCTACATGTGTTTCTAAGCTAGGGTTGTGAAGAACAATTGTTCGCCGACTAGTTTCGGCCCTTTGTGCAAGATCTGGGGAACTAAGAGTGAAGACTGAGATCGAATTTGAGAGTTCATTACCGGAAGGTCGATTTATGGCCGCCGGAGATCTTTTCTCGAATTCGTGCTCTGTCGTCCATGTCATGGCCTGTGCTTTGGAGGTGAGCATCACCGAGGACCAGCGCATCCGAAAGTGTTCTTGCTCGGGCACGAGAAGCTCTCTGTGGAGCTGTCCACGGGAGACCGATCATGGTTTGTCCTCGGGTCGCCGCAGGCTGACGTCATTTTTGGCCAGGGCAGCGGGAAATTTCTCGGGCTTGTGCCCAGCAGGTAGAGGAACGTCCCCTGGTGCCGTCTCTCAGCTTGGGAGGACCGGTGGCGCGAGTCTGGCGGTTTTCCGATCGACCGGCCGAGGCGGTTTCGAGCGGCGGCTCTGTTTCGTTCGCGCGTGAGGGTTAAGCGGCGATCGGGAGCTCGGTCACCAGGGAAATGGATCATGCCGCGCTAAAGCAGCCCACGAGATGCTCTCCAGCGCTGCTCAAGCAGCTGGGAGGTGGCGGCACACCCTCCTCGGTGGCGCGCTCTCGGCTGCATGGGGTTCACGTCTGATTCGTGCGTGAAGACTTCGGGTGCAAGTCTCCTTCGCTCGCTGCCACGTGTGCCCCCCCCCCTCATTTGATATTTCTCCACTGCACTTTGAGATTCCCACACAACTGTAATCCAAATTTGACTAAATTTGGAGGGTAGGCCGAATATGATGTGAGGAGTTAGAATCTGAACTCAGATTTCAAAATTGAGCACATTTGGTTCAGTTTCCAAATTTAAATTTGAATTTGAATGTGATCTCAAATAATGCTTGAACAATTGGTATATGAGCTCAAAATTTCTCCAAATTTGGAACTTAAGCTCTTTAATACCCGAGAAATGCAATGGTCACCTCACATATGGGCCCTTGGCCAATCTAGACATAAATTCTTTGCCAAGATTCCAATTTGGGTTTAAATTTCCCTCCCCTCTACTCATAGAGGATGTACACATGAGTTAGATCTTTAGGAGTGAAATTCTCTCCCTGGGTCAACATGTTTCAGGACAAGCTAAAGAAAATGTTAGCTTTCCCCACATGTCCATGTTTGTGTTCATCATTTCATGTGACACAAACTCAAGTCATTCCTTTGCCTTAACATGTTTGAATTTAACATGAATTCAAACATGATCATAATTCACTCCTCTCTAGCTCACTCTCAAAACAGAAAGTTGTCACCCTAACTCTCCTCACCATCAAATGTGGGAGGTCCCATGTGTGTACAAGAATTTGGCGGCACTTTGAGGTGAGCACTTGAGTCTGAAGAGCTGCTTTTAATTCTTCCTCATACACATGTATGATCACACATGAGTTTAACTCCACCTTGGTCCAACACATCCAAATTAATGCTTGAACCCGTGTTGTTAAACCCCACGTATACCACCCTGTGTAAGAAAGTTTTTGTAAGTCCCCTTTTCCATGAACCCAAAACACAATGATGCTCAAACATCCGTCTCTTGGCATTCACGTTTTAGGGGCTTTTACATTCCTCCCCCCTTAAAAAGAATCTCGTCCCGAGATTCCAAGTAGGAGAACGAGACAGGAGAGGCAATGTCAATTGGTATGACAATCAAAATTCCGGATAGTTCATGCGGAGGTAATCTTTGCCCTCCACGTTGTTTCTTCCATGGTATGATTACTCCACAGCACCTTGTAAAAGCTTAATGCTCGATTCCAGGGGTTCCGGATCCTTTCATCGATAGTCTGAACCGGTCGTTCAGTGTAGGCACGACCCGACGTCAACCCGTCGATTTCTTTGGTACGCACAGCAGCGGAGATTTGAGGCACCTCCGCAGCTGTGACACATGACTATGTCATGGACACCCGCAATACATGCCGGTAGTTCCAACCGGTAGTCTACGGGTCCGTACTCCTTTGTGGTAGCCAATGGATCTAAAGCTCGGGGAGCAAAACCTCCCCTTTACATCGAACCGGTGAATGCCTCTCATTGGAGACACATGAAGATACATGTGTTCTCCGACATCGAAATGCAACGGTCTACGCCTTTGATCCTTGTAGCTTTTCTGTCGGGATTATGTAGCCTTCAAGTTCGTTTCTATTGTTCGAACCTGGTCATCAGCTTTGTTGACGAATCAACCCCGAACAGTACTCTTGCGCCGTACTCACACCACTTCAGCGGTGTGTGACATTTCCGGTCGTAGAGCTTCATCTTACGAGGTACAACTATATAGTCTTTAAACCATAGAGTACCCTCATTGTCCTTCATAGTGATGGCATTGAGAGAACGATGATCAACACTTAATCTCAGTATATCATCGTTCTTCTTAATGAACAGCACAGAGCAACTCCAAGGTGATGAGATAGGTCATATAAAACATTTGCTCATGAGTCACTTAGTTGCTCCTTCCACTTCGCCAGTACATCGGGTGCCATCTTATGCGGCTTCGGTGAAATTGAGGTTGTTTCCGGCACCAGTTCAAAGTTGAATTTGACGTCCTGTTGGGGAATCCGCCCGGAAACACATCGGCATTCACATACCACCGGAATATCCTCGGGTTTAGTCACTTTCGTGTGGTTGGCCTAACTAACTCTCTTTACTGTGCAGAACAGACCTGTCTGTTCTAACCCAGATTTTAATCCATTTACTAGCATTTTCATAACTCAAGTTGAATACCAAAGTTAAAGTTAACTTCAGTATCTTTCCAACGAGTACTCCTATGCCTCAGGATAATATCTGGATCAAAGGTTATGGTTGCTCAAATTCGACAGAATTCCTGGATAAAATTTGCCAGCATCTCCTTTGTATGCGGCTATTTCTATCACAGTTGTATATGCAAATACAATAAAATCTGAACAAACTTTGAACTAGAATAATATTGCAAATTCCATAACCTTCCCAACGGTGTATCATCTGACCCTTAGAGATTTTTCTACAGACGGTTATGTCTAATTTACATGAACATCCAGAGAGTGTTGCAGCTGTTCTGTTTCCTGAACAGTTTGCATTTACCTGGACATTCAACAAAGTTGGCTTGTGATTCTGCTCTGGAGTTCTACAGAAAAGATGTAGATCACTTAAAAACCTTTCCAGAACTGTATCAAACACCTTCATTGTGTCAAGACACTCAGAGTTATTCCCTGTCAAGATCCAGCAAAATTTCTGCCAGAACCGGGCACTCTGTTTTTGAAATCAATGGAAACCTAGCAAGCCTCTTCTTTGAAACTTAGTCCAAACGAAGAGCTCAGTAACTAATATGTGCTTTTAACCATCCATTTTTAGTTTGAAAGTTAATCATGAATGATTTATTCATAGAAAAGAAACTATCCAATGTAGTACGGTGTCGATGCACCGTAAGGTGTATGACGGTACTACGTTGCCTCACCAAAGAAAAACCTAACCGGATTACACCGGCATATACGTATCATTAGGTGGCACTAAAATGGTCACTCGCAAACATGGTCTACCTGTACTAAGGTTTCCGTGGTTAGTACCTACATAAAACACACTCAATCTTCAGGTTCAGCTGCATACCGAACCCGGTATCCATACAGTTGGTACACCCGTCCGTCATCACTCGCACAGGTGTTCTCAAGCCAAGCACGCCCTGAGCTACGTGTTCATGTTACTGACCACGTGACGGGGTCTCCCATACTTGCCCAAAGCATGCTGGGGAAAAGCGTTGCTCGAATACCCCAAACGACATGAAGAGTCGTAGAGGATACTAAAGCGGGTCGGGTTACCTGCCACCCGTGGGGCTCCACCCTTCAGCTTGTGCGCACTGGTGGACAGCGCATACTTGCACCCCCCAAGACATAGACGTCCCGAGATGCACGATTTTCCGACATAACAAATAAGTTAGCGTGCCACCTTCATAATATGGTAATAGTAGTGCTTATGTGGGCTTAGTACCGTTATCTCACCGTATCCTAAGTTTTTGTCGTAATATGATCCTTATTTTGTGCGCTATTACCAATGCGGCTCTGATACCACGCTGTGAGGATCCGCCGTTCCGGTTCACGGGGACGGGGCACCTCACCCGGGAATCGCATTGGGTGGTGCCGTGCGATGCGGCACCCAACAGCACACTTCATAAAGCATCATATTACATAAAATAAGCGGAAGCTTGCAAAGAGTTAACTTTACAATTACTCCTGAAAATAATCTACAGCGGAAGACTGATACAACTCACGTCTCATATCTGTGCTAAGCAACAGAGAAGACATCCATCCCGCGGACCCTTCTCACTAGCATCACGATGACAACAGCAGCGGCAAGGGTTTCCATGAGTTTACCACTCGGAGAGTTCCGAGTCTCATCGGACAACCGTACTCAGTAGCATAGTGTTGCTACCTGCAAAACAACTTGTATAGTATCCGTGAGCATAACGCTCAGCAAGACATAACCGTCGGCCCTAAGCATGAAACTCTACATGATGGTAAAAACTTAACATAGGATAGCACATTGCATATGAACTCGCCTATAAATGGATCCTTACTTTAAAATGTTATTAGCAGCAATTAAGCATAACCTTGGGCACCTCACATCGGGAGTCCACAATCAAACAAGAAACGCTTTCTCCCGATGTAACTTGCTCATGGTGAGAATGAATTGAATTTGCACTAGCCTATTCACAAAACATGACATTACATTACTAGTATTGACTTCAAACCGATGGTGCTTATTTCTTATCTTAGTGGAAGTTACCTCTACGTCACGACTCAGTGACCAAGTGGTACTCTTCACCGCGAGGGACGTGAATCGACTCGATATACACCTGCAGGGAAAACCCAAAGAGCATGTCACGTACGCCCATCCGTGGAGCTGCACAGCACGCTCACTCGATAACGTACGGGACAACCTTTCACCCAACAGCCCAAACGTCGAACCGGTCGCACCGAAACGAGCAGGAGGTTCCAAACACGGAGCATCTCTCTATGCCCGTTGGCAGATTTCCACCTTGCTGCCCTCAGCCTACACCTATAAATCGGTGCGTTATGCCTCGATGCCCGGAGGTTTAGGCTACATCAGTTTATCGGGTCCCATATATCCGATATGTCTTTGGTACGTTCAAACTTGATCAGCGTGGGCCGCACACGGATCGGTCCTCAACCGACACGGACAGGTCTAAGCACCTAGGTCCCCATGTCCTGTTGCCCCTACGCCTTGCCCGGTCTCATTTCAACTTACTAACAACCATTTGAACCAATCCCCTATGCTCCCAAATTCCAATACTCGCGAGTAGCGTCCAGCCACTCGACTTCTACCGAGGCCTACTTAAGCATGGCATATTCTACACGGTGGAGGGACACCTACTCAAATACTCCATAGGTTTTCTGTTCATGCAAGAGTAGTATCAAACATCTAGACTTAATGCACAATTCATCCTAACCGACGTATTGTATACAAAGTAAAATACTTAGTGGTAGTTAACTGCAAACCGGGGCTTGCCAGTTTTGCAGGGTCTAATAGTATATAATTCAGTTAGAATATTGTCTCCCTTGAGGCTTGATCAACTGGTCCACTTCAATGGAATCACTCCGTCGAACTTCTCTATTGGTTACCTCCGTTGTAAGTCCTATTGATATGTATATGCATATGTTCTTATAATGCAATTTAAAGAGGTAAAGACTCAACTTGTTAATAACAGGGAACTGTGTGGGAGTACTAAGAATGAAGTTCCTGTCCCTGTTGTGCAGAGGGATTAGGGAAGAAACCACATGTCCATAAGAATTTCCATTAACATGTTCTATCGTTCCTAATGGACATGTGACATGAGTTGAAATGGGTTGAAAGGAACTAAAGGTCCTGATCTCCAATGACTTCAAAATTTTCACCTGAAGTCATACATTCCATAGAGACTTAGCTTGCCAAATTGCAGCTAATGTGAGTGGAAGTTATGTCTTCCATAATTCCCACTATAATTCTCTATGTGTTGCTCATATACATAAGCATGGAGAACAAGAACAGGTAGATCTGAAGTTCAATTTGAGCTGAAACTTTACAGGTGAGTTCCTGGTCACCCGAAAGTGTTCTGGACCAAAATTAAGGACTTTTCATTGTGCAGTTCCTCCAGAATAATTCTATAAGCAATTATACTACAAGGATTTAATTCTGAAGTAAGGTGCATTTTCATGCCTAATAAGGTGAACTACCATTTCAAGTATGGCTCATAGAGCATGTCTGAATTTTCCTATGATTTTTGGAACTAAGGATTTCCCAGAACTGATTTTTACAAAGGAAAACCATTTTCTGGAAAAGTTTCTCGATAATTTTGAGTACAGCAGATTGTACTCTGGAAATTCCTACTCAAATCATCTTCAATTGATCTGAAACTTTTCTGAAAGTCCAATAATATCCCAAAGAATATTCTGGCAAAAATTGAGGATTTTTGGATAAACCAAACACTCTCAATAATTCTTTTACAGAAAATTTAAAAGAATTATCCAGAATTCAATATTGACTTTGATACAGATTTGGGTTCATGTTTGGATATATCTTTGCAAAAGGAATTCAACCCAATTTGAATCACCCAATTTGGAGTTTCCTACACAAAGTTATGAATTTTTTTCAAAGTTGGATAGATCTTTCCCAATTTGGAGTTTCCTACCAGCGCATCCGAAAGTGTTCTTGCTCGGGCACGAGAAGCTCTCTGTGGAGCTGTCCACGGGAGACCGATCATGGTTTGTCCTCGGGTCGCCGCAGGCCGACGTCATTTTTGGCCAGGGCAGCGGGAAATTTCTTGGGCTTGTGCCCAGCAGGTGGAGGAACGTCCCCTGGTGCCGTTTCTCAGCTTGGGAGGACCGGTGGCGCGAGTCTGGCGGTTTTCCGATCGACCGGCCGAGGCGGTTTCGAGCGGCGGCTCTGTTTCGTTCGTGCGTGAGGGTTAAGCGGCGACCGGGAGCTCGGTCACCGGGGAAATGGATCACGCCGCGCTAAAGCAGCCCACGAGCTGCTCTCCAGCGCTGCTCAAGCAGCTGGGAGGTGGCGGCACACCCTCCTCGGTGGCGCGCTCTCGGCTGCACGCGGTTCACGTCTGATCCGCGCGTGAAGACTTCGGGTGCAAGTCTCCTTCGCTCACTGCCACGTGGGCCACCCCCCCCTCATTTGATATTTCTCCGCTGCACTTTGAGGATGTACACATGAGTTAGATCTTTAGGAGTGAAATTCTCTCCCTGGGTCAACATGTTTCAAGACAAGCTAAAGAAAATGTTAGCTTTCCCCACATGTCCATGTTTGTGTTCATCATTTCATGTGACACAAACTCAAGTCATTCCTTTGCCTTAACATGTTTGAATTTAACATGAATTCAAACATGATCATAATTCACTCCTCTCTAGCTCACTCTCAAAACAGAAACTTGTCACCCTAACTCTCCTCACCTTCAAATGTGGGAGGTCCCATGTGTGTACAAGAATTTGGCGGCACTTTGAGGTGAGCACTTGAGTCTAAAGAGCTGCTTTTAATTCTTCCTCATACACATGTATGATCACACATGAGTTTAACTCCACCTTGGTCCAACACATCCAAATTAATGCTTGAACCCGTGTTGTTAAACCCCACGTATACCACCCTGTGTAAGAAAGTTTTTGTAAGTCCCCTTTTCCATGAACCCAAAACACAATGATGCTCAAACATCCATCTCTTGGCATTCACGTTTTTGGGGCTTTTACACGGCCCCACTGGACAAGTTTGAGTTGTGTACCAGATGCATACTGGCTATATGGGACCCAGGAAACCGATGTAACATGTTAACATGGGTGTCGAGGCAATCCCCACCGTCTTATGCAGATGCTGAAAGGATAGAGAAGTCGGCTCTACGAGGGTTTGCCGTAGTGTGACATAATCCAAGTCGGTGGGACCGGTTCGATATTTGGGTGTCATGTGAAAGGTTGCCACATACGACGTTGAGGGGATCGGTTGATCACCGGTCTCGGACGGGCGTATGTGTCGTGTCAGCCGGGTGTTTTTGATTCGAATCACCGTCGCTCGCGGTAGTGAGCATACTTGTACACTGAGTCGTGACGTAGTAAGAAACTAGTAAAAGTTAATATGCTTCATGAGTAATTCTCATATTGGAGATGAGGGATGATCAACACCTTCACTAAATTTACTTTCTACCTTGGGCTAGTAGCGTCGAGACAAAGCGTTTCTTGTTTGATTGTGGAGTCTCGGTGTTGATGGCGCAAGGTCTGTATGGGTCTAGGGTAGCTCACTAAAGTTACTTTCACCTTGGGCAAGTGGCATTGAGATGAAGCGTTTCTTGTTTGATTGTGGAGTCTCGATGTAAATTGCGCGAGGGCTATAAAAGTTGCTTAAAACTTGAAGTAAGAACTCTCCTTTAGCTCATGTTCATATTTTGTGCAAACTTTTATATTCAGCCCTCTATTTTCAGCATGTAGAGTTTCATGACCAGGGCGATGGTTAAGCCTTGCTGAACTTCATGCTCACGGATACTGCATGAGTTGTTTTGCAGGTAATAACACTACGCTGATATGTATGGTTGTCCGATGAGACTCGGAACTCTCTGAGTGGTGAACTCATGGCAACCCCTGCCGCTGCTATTGTGATCGTGTTGCTAGTGAGAAGGGTCCACAAGCTGGACGTCATCTCTGTTGCTTAGTATAGATATGTGACAGGAGTTGTATCAATCTTCCGCTGTAGATTATTTTGAGAAGTATTTGTAAAATTCACATTTTGTAAGCTTCCACTTGATTTATGTAATATGATGCTTTATTATGTGTGCTGTTGGGTGCCGCATCACACGTCACCACCCAATGTGATTCCCGGGCGAGCGGCACCCAAAGCAGCGTGCAACTGCTCCCAGAAACGAGCTACGAACAATGCCCCTCGATCTGAGATTATGGTCTTGGGTACTCCGTGCAAGCACAAGATTCTTGCAATGTACAACTCCGCATACCTGCTGGCATGGAAATGTGTATGCACAGGAATGAAGTCAGCTGACTTGGTTAACCGGTCCACAATTACCCAAATGGAATCATGCTTGTTGAAAGTCATGGGTAATCCCACAATGAAATCCATGCTCACATCTTCCCACTTCCATGCTGGAATCTTCAGGGGTTGCAACAGGCCTGATTTCCTCATGTGATCCGCCTTCACTCGTCTACACGTATCACACTCGGAAACGTACTTTGCAACTTCCCGCTTCATCCGTGTCCACCAAAATTTACTCTTCAAATCTTGGTACATTTTGTTGCTGCACGGATGAATGGAGAACTTATACAAGTGAGCTTCATGAAGGATTTTCTTTCTATGCTCCATATTCCGCGGTACGACTATGCCGTCTTTGAACCATAGCGTCCCCTCATCATCCTTCTGGAAACATTTGATATCTCCATTGTCTATCCGTCTCCGGAGATTTGCCATGCCCTTGTCAACCTTTTGAGCTGCAATAATATCCTCCCTAATGGTAGGGATGAGAGCAAGGTTGTAGAGTGATCCATATGGAACCAATTATAAACTCGGTTCTTCCTCTTCCATCGGTGTAATGGTGAGGTTATGGATATGTGATTTCCGACTCAGCGCGTCGGCAACCACATTCGCCTTTCCGGGGTGGTAATGAATCTCAATCTTATAGTCTTTGATTAATTCTAACCACCTCCTTTGCCTCATATTCAGCTCCTTCTGGGTGAATATATATTTCAAGCTCTTGTGGTCAGTGTAGAGATGCACCAAGTTCTCCCGGAGATAGTGCCTCCACATTTTCAGTGCCAATACCACAGCAGCGAGCTCAAGATCATGAGTTGGATAGTGCTGCTAATGGTTTCAGAGTTGGTGTGAGCCATACGCGACCACACGTCCTTCTTGCTTAATACGCAGCCAAGCCCGATACCGGACGCATCACAATATACGTTGAAAGGCTTGGTCTTGTCCGGTTGAGCTAAGACCGGGGCTGTTGTGAGATGCTTCACCAATGCTTGGAACGCTCCATCACATGCTAAGTTCCAAACATATTTTGTTCCCTTCTTCAATAATTCTGTCATCGGTTTAGCAAGCTTGGAGAAGCTTGGGATGAATCTCTCGTAATATCCCGCTAAAACGAGGAAGCTTCTGACTTCATGGACAGAAGTGGGGGCTTTCCATTTCAGCACTTGTTCAATTTTGCTCTGGTCAACCGCAATGCCTTCCTCTGAGATCATATGTTCCAAAAATGGCACTTGGCTAATCCAAAACTCACATTTTCTGAACTTGGCATAGAGTTTATGGTCCTGCAATCGTTGAAGGACGATTCACAAGTGTTCAGCATGTTCTTCTTCCAACTTAGAGTGAACCAAGATATCATCAATGAACACCACCACGAACTTGTCCAGCTCCGGCATGAACACCAAGTTCATGAGATACATGAAATGTGCCGGAGCGTTGGTGAGACCAAAAGACATGACGAGATATTCATATAGTCCATATCTCGTCGAGAAAGCCGTCTTCGGTATATCCTCCGCCCAGATCTTTGTTTGATGATACCCAGAGCGAAGGTCCATCTTGGATAACAAACTTGCACCCACAAGCTGATCAAACAGGATGTCAATGCGGGGCAGTGGATATTTGTTCTTGATGGTGACGGCGTTGAGCGGTCGGTAATCCACACACAACTTTAAGGTTTCATCCTTCTTCTTGACAAACAGCGCCGAGCATCCCCAAGGTGAGGAACTTGGTCTAACGAAACCCTTGCTCAACAAGTGATTGAGCTGTTCCTTCAACTCAGCCAGCTCATTCGGAGCCATCTTGTATGGTCTCCGTGATACGGGTGTAGTCCCGGGTGCAAGTTCAATCTTGAACTCCACATCCCGTTCAGGTGTCATGCCCGGAAGATCATCCGGGAACACGTCTGGGTATTCTCGGACTATGGGGATGTCACCCAACTTGGGAGCTTCAGTGTTATAGGCTGCTGAAACTTCCTGGACAGGGTTGTCTAACACCATTGGATGCAGACGGTGGAATGGAGAATTCAAATGAACCATCCGTGATAGAGTTTCCAGGACAGCGCCATGGTAGCGTAACCATGACATCCCTAAGATTGCATCAATCTTTTGTCCCGTAAGGATTATCAAGGTGGTGGGATATATATTCCCACCTAAGCACAGTGGTGCTTTTGGAATCATCATATTTGCTGAAATCTTCCCTCCCGATGAGCAAATAATATATGAATAATAGGTTGGGAAGACTTGCAGCTGATGCTTAGCCACATAGGATGCACTTATCAAATAAGATGATGATTGACCAGTCATTGAGAGTGAACGTACCCGGCAGCACGTTCTCTCCTTCCGGGGTGTCCTCATTGTCAATGTAACAAATGCCCCCGGTTCGCTGACCTCCCTTCTTGACTGGTGGTCGGCCTCAAGCACCGCCCTGATATTGGGCTTGCCCTCCCCTTTTCTGCCCTTGTGGACAGTTCTTCAAAAAATGACCCTCCTGGCCACACGTGTAGCATGTGTAGCGAGGCGGTCCACCGCTGACCGGCGGACGGAATCCTGGGGCGCGTTGTGGCGGTGGAAACGCCTGGGGTACCATCTGCTGCTGTTGCGGTCGTGGTGGTGGCATCGGCGGGCGGAATGGGGGTGGCTGAAAAGAATGACCCCCGAACTGTTGAGGTCGCGCCGGTGGATGCCACTGCTGACCGGATGGTGTCCGATACACCATGTGGTATTTCTTAGGAGCTCCACCCGTGCTGCTCGGTGGAGCGCCTCGCTTTTGCTGCTCAGCCGCCAATTCCCGCTGAGCATCCTCTTGCATAATCGCGGCATTGACGAGGTCATTGAAGGTGCCGCGATTGCATTGTACGAGGTGAGTCTTCACCTCAGGGTTTAAAGCCTGATAGAACTGCTCGCGCTTCTTCTCCTAGGCGGAGATGTAATCCGACGCATACTGCACCAGATGGTTGAACTCACGGGAGTAGTCGTGGTCACTCCTCCCGCCTTGCTTCAGCTCCAAGAACTCTTGGAACTTCCTCTTCATCATCCTGGGAGGAATATGATAGGCGCGGAACGCCTCCCAGAACGCCTGCCATTCGACGGCATGGCCAGCAGGTAGTGAGGTGACATAGTTTGCCCACCATGCACCGGCAGCACCGTGAAGCTGCTGCACCACAAAGAGAGTCTTCTGCCGCTCCGTGCATTGGAGCAGCCCGAACTTGGACTCGATCGTCTGCAGCCAGTTGTCTGCCTCCAGTGGCTCCGCCGCTTCGGTGAACACCGGAGGATGCGTACTCATGAAATCTGAGTACATCGTGATATGGGGCTAACGAGGGCCCCTCTCTTGACGCCCCCCGCCTGGGACGTATTCTGCACAATCGTGTGGAGCAGGTCGGTCTGTTCCTCACGAGAGCCCACCAGTGCCGAGATCACATCCGCTAGTGTAAGCGAAGGCGGCGGTGGTGGTTGTTGCTGCAGGGTATTGTCGTAGGCAGGTGGCTGGGAGTCATCACACCCTTACTGACTAGAGCCCCTGACCTCGTGTGTGGCCCGGGTACGAACCATCTGCAACCATACGACAATAAAACCAGTCCCACAGCATACGTCATGCAGTCCATAAAATGGGAGTAAACAAAATGACGGTAAACATGCGATACATCTCGTACATGGATAGTGTAATAACTTTGCACAAGCTACACCATTACCGTACCAAATACGAATAAGTGATTCATCGTGAAAATGGGAGTATAGGGTTTGTCATACGGGATTGGTTTGAGTTGTGAGGAAACTATAGTAAGAACAAAATGCGACTAGGCAGGGACTAGGACGCAGAAAGAGGAAGTCTTGTGTGCGTAACCCTGTCCGTGTCGATTGAGGACCGATCCGTGTGTGGCCCATGCTGATCAAGTCTGAATGTACCGAAGGCCTATCGGATATATGGGCCCCGATAAACCGATGTAACCTATACCTCCGGGCATCGAGGCATAATGCACTGATTTATAGGTGTAGGTTGAGGGCAGCAAGGTGGAAATCCGCTAACGGGCATAGAGAGATGCTCCGTGTAGGGAACCTCCTGTCAGTTTGGGTGCGACCGGTTCGACGTTTGGGCTGTCTGGTGAAAGGTTGTACCGTACGACATCGAGTGAGCGTGCTGTGGAGCTCCACGGGTGGGTATACGTGACGTGCTATTCGGGTATCCCTTCAGGTGTATATCGAGTCGATTCGCTGTCCCTCGCAGTTATGAGTACCGCTTGTTCACTGAGTCGTGACGTAGGTTAATATATGAAATGATATGATTCAATATTACTGTTATGATTAAATTGTATTGCTACATGTGTGCCACTAAATATTGCTCACTAAATTTCATATTCCATGAACTATTAACTTGTGGCTAAAAGATGAAATAAGGATGAACTTGTAGGTGTGTCCTTTGCTGCAATGTGCCATCCGATGTTTGTATAACCTGCATGTAGAGTTTCATGTGTAGGTGAGTCGGTTAAGTCTTGCTGAACCATCATGCTCACGGTTGCTGCTATAAGTGTTTTCAGGTGAGGATTACCCCATGGACTCAGGGTACGAGTCGACCGGCGAGGGTGTGAGACCTATCTGTGCTGAATACATTGGCAATTAGGATAAAAGTTAGCATTAACATTCAAAGTTTTGAATATTGCCAAAACATTCTTCTGTGGAAAGGTCCGACAAGTTCTTTGTTAGGTCCGCCAAGTGTTGGCAAGGTCCGACGCAAGGTCCGGAGAGCTCCTGCAAGGTCCGGAGAGCTTCTGTGAGGTCCGGAGCTTGTTTTTAGGGAGCTCCCGTGAAGCTCAACTCGTAGAACTGCAGCGTCTTGTTTTTGCTTTTAACTCGCAATGTTTCAAACTTGCTTTATGGGAAGGTTTGCTTAGTATTAATTTGCTAAGTTTTTGGTGTGTTTTGGTGGATATGGCTGTTATCATTTGATATGGTTTGCAACATGCTTATGTGACGTGCTCATGTAAGGTGTTGTGGTTTTCGAACTAACGTGAGTCAAGTTGAGGACTTGTGCTCGGAAGAATTGGTTATTTATTCATGTGCAGGTGTTGCTTGAGTTCAAGACATGGCTTGTGACGGGATCCTTGGACTAGTCTCAGGGAGGAGATGAGGTTCCAACAACCAAGTTGGGGAGGAGCTGTGGTTGAGTTGATCGGGAGGTCGCGCAACATGTTTGGATCAAGGGCAGTGCATATGAAGGTTGTGTGTACGTCATTGGAAGGTGTTTGCACGTGTGCAAGGAGTGCATGGACGTGGAAACATTGTTCCAAGGCGTGATGAAGAGAAGTGGACGTAAAGAATTGGTCGGAAAGGTCCAACCGGCTGGATTGCGTACTCAGGCTGAGGCTGAGTCAGATATGGCTCAAATATGGAAGATTTGAGTTGGTTATGATAGGATTTCGTGCTAGGCACGAAGTTGAGTTGTTTTAGGAATGTTTAGGACGTTCCTAAGGTGTTTGGAAGTCTCACGATTGCTTCTATCTGCGAATAGGAGAGTCCTGAGCAGTTATGGTAAGTTAGGATACGAGTCCAATTAGGAGTAGGAGTCCTAGATTGGATTGATTAGCCTGAGGGCTGGCTATAAAAGCAAGGGAGGCCAGAGCTCTCGTGGGTAGAGAACTTTGGGCTGTTCCTCTTGTGTTTCTATTGAATAAAGTTCATAGTTTCGAGGAGCTTTTGTGCCTTGTTCGTCCGACTTGTTTTTCGTCAAGTCTTTCTCGCCGAGTTTCTGGACAGACCGACGTTGCTTTGGTGTTTCGTTCATAACTCGAGTTTCACAGATCCGATTGATGTGATTCTTTTTGGGTTGTCTTCACAACTCAATTATCTATCATATGTGAAATTTTCACGAGCTTCGTATCTGCAGTTTTTGAGATACACGAGTTTCTTTGCAGCGTTGCAGATCTGTCTTATATCGGGTAGAACAGATTGATCTTCGTTTAATGTTTTGATCGTATCTCAAGTTTTACTTCGTGTTTTCAAGTGATTATTGTTGCATTAGATCTGTGACTTGATTCTCTACCTCTCTACTTGATTTTTCACGGTTGAACACGTTTGAAAACACTTGCACACACGGTTTCTTTAACCGATTGATTTTTTGCTGAGGGGTTTTTGTTGTTTCCGCTGCGGAAAGTTTTAATCTACCATTCACCCCCCTCTGGTAGCTTTTCACGTGCTCTTCGATCCTACAATTGGTATCAAAGCCAAGGTGCTCTAATCTTTGTGATTTGCACGTGTTTTGACTAACCATCATGGAGAAGTACTTCGCAAAACCTTGTGTGTTCAATGGCATCGATTTTCAGGTTTGGAAGGCGCGGATGGAGGCCTACATACAGGCGCAAGGCTTCGCCATATGGGAAAAGGTCTACCGGAACTTCGATGTACCACCCAACGATCAAGTTACGGCTGTGAACATGAGAGATGTTGACAACAACAACAAGGCTCGCAACTTGATCATCCAAGGATTGAGTCAAAGCGACTTCGACCGTGTTGCACACCTCCGATCTGCATATGATATTTGGAAAGTTCTTTGTGACTACCATGAAGGATCCAATACGATCAAGGAGGTAAGGCAAGATATGTTCAATAAATAATACATGCGTTTTGAGATGCAACCCGGTGAGTCAATTGACGACCTTTTTGCTTGCTTTAATAAAATTATCAGCAACTTGCGTAGTGTCAATGTTAACTTTTCAGATGCTGAAAATGCTAGACAATTGTTAGGAGCATTAGATATGTCAATTTGGGAGATGAAAGTTACATCTATTCTTAAATCTACTATCATGAGTTCTCTTACTTTAGACGTGCTTTATTCTAAATTGAATACTCATGAAATTGACATCATCTCACGTAAAAACCCCAACAAGTCTATTGCATTTGTTTCGCAACGTGACATGTCTAGTTCTAGTCAATCATCATCTAGTGGTGCACTCTCTTTGCTATCCTCTCTAACCCTTGAATAGATTGAAGAGTTTCCAGAGGAGGAGCTTGCACTCATCTCTACTCGGTTCTCAAAAGCATTGCAAAATGTGAGAACTAGAAGGAGAGGAAGCTCCGGGCCTCAACGATGTTTTGAATGTGGTAAGACAGGACATTTTCGTATGGAGTGCCCTAACCTTTCAGGTCCGACTTCACGTGAAGAAAAGCAAACAAGGCCGAAGAAATCGTTTGCAAAGAATAAGAAGAAGAAAGATTTATCAATGCGCAACATAGTGCATAGTATGATCTCTGCACTTCAAGATTTCGGCTCAAGTGATGTGGACACCGGTAGTGATGAAGATGAAGAAGCTATGGCAAATATGTGCTGCATGGCGAGCAAGTCAAGTTCAAGCTCCGAGGAGGCAGAACACAACAGCGACGATGAAGAGGTATGTCCCACTTGCGAAGAAATGTGTGATGCTATTTCTCGTGCCACTGTTATATTAAAGAAAAAGGATAAAAAACTTAGGAACAATGCTGTTAAAATTGAATCGCTAGAATCTGAAATTAATCGTTTAAAAACATTGATTCCTAGTGATGATTCTTGTTCCTCATGTGATTTGATTTATGAACAATTATCCTCTTTAAGAAGTGCACACGCATCTACACTTGATAAACTTGAACTTGAAATTGAAAAGAACAAAGAGTTTGCTGCACTTAATGATAAAAATTTGGAAGATGCTTGTTGTTCTACAATTGATTTGCATTGTTCTTCATGTGATGATCTGAATAAGAAACTAAATGATGCTATGAATGAGATTTCTATTTTGAACAATGCTTTACGTGTGCATGAAGTTAAATATTGTTCAAATTGCAAACTAAAAGGAAAAACTTCATGTGAAAACTGCTTTGATCTGTCCAATAAACTTGATGACATGCATAGGACACTAGATCGGTTTTCTAATGCAAATAAGAACCTAAACTTGCTGCTGCATTCTTCCAAGTCTTGTAATGATAAAACTGGTTTAGGTTTTAATTCTCATGCTCATGCTAAGGCACACCCACCTAAAGTTGTAAAGTCATTAGGAAGCGGTTTGATTCAAACAGCTCCTAGACAAAAAGAGGTGATTTTCAAATCTGCAGGAGTACTGTCCCATTCGGGTTCTAATAAACGTGTTGCTTGCTCATCTAGACATGATAATAAGGTTATTTTTCATTGTACCTACTGTGGTAGAGATGGTCATGTCATGGATTTTTGTTATAGACTAGCTAAACACGATAAGAAACAAAGAATACTTGCTAGATCACATAACAACCAAGCAAAATCTGCTAGACCGAATATTCGGAGCTTGCAACCTGCTGTAATGAGTCAAAAACTTGCTCCCGGACCTACTGTTTTTTGTGCTACATATAACACATCTTCTAAGTCAGTAGCTGGGAACAAAAATTTTCGATGTTTGGCTCATAAACCTGCTGTACCTTCTCAGCTTTCGCGTGTTATTCCTGCTGGACGTCGTGTGACTCAGTACTGGATTCCTAAAAGTCTTTTAACTAACCCCAGTATTGAGTCATCGACGTATTGTGCTGCTGTGTAGGTTTCACGTTTGAGGAAGGAGAACATTTGGATTGTAGATTCAGGTTGCTCACGCCACATGACTGGTAACAAAGAATGGTTCTCCTCTCTCTCTTTTGTGTCACGTGTAGAAAATGTTACTTTCGCCAATAACTCTTCTACTCCCATAATTGCTAAAGGTTCGGTTAGAGTAAACAATCTCTACACTTTGAAAGATGTGGCACTTGTTAAAAATTTTAAATACAACTTGCTTTCGGTTTCACAATGGCTAGATGAAAATCTAGAGGTTAGCTTTGCTAAAAATTGCTGCAAGGTTGTAGATTCAAAAGGTGAGATTTTGTTTAACATGTCTAGGTTTGGAAGAGTTTTTAACGCTGATTTTGATTTGTCAACTTCTAAGCATCGGTGTCTAGTTGCTAATGATACAAAGGATCTATATTTTTGGCATCATAGATATGGTCACATAGGCTTTGATCATCTCACTCGTGTTAGTGCTCTCGATCGCATACGTGGGCTGCCGAAGCTTAAAAAGGACAATGATATTGTGTGCTCTTCTTGTAGACATGCTATGTTTGTTGCAGGTTCACATGCTCCTCTCACAATGACCATGACAGCTGAACCAGGACAACTTTTACATCTTGACACAGTAGGTCCGGCACGTGTTCAATCCTTCGGAGGTAAATGGTATGTGCTTGTGATTGTTGATGATTATTCCAGATATTCTTGGGTTTATTTTATGGCATCTAAGAATGAAGCTTTTAGTCATTTTAGAACTTTATTTCTTAGATTATCTATTGATCACCCAGGATCATTAAAAGCAATTAGAAGTGATAACGGAACTGAATTTAAAAACCAATCCTTTGATCACTTTTGTGCTGAAAATGGAATATATCATCAATACTCTTCACCCTATGTACCACAACAAAATGGTGTCGTAGAAAGAAAGAACAGGACCTTAGTTGAGATGGCTAGGACTATGCTTGATGAATATCAAACTCCTAGGAAATTTTGGGCTGATGCAATTGCAACTGCTTGTTATGTCTCAAATCGTGTTTTCTTGCGTGCTAAGCTTGGAAAAACCCCATATGAGCTCCGGTTTGGACATAGGCCTAGTGTTACACACTTTAGGGTTTTTGGTTGCAAATGCTTTGTTAAGAAACATGGTAATCTTGATAAATTTGAAGCTAGATCTGTTGATGGCATGTTTCTTGGTTATCCATCTCATACTAGAGGCTACCGTGTGCTTTTACTTGACACTAACAAAATTGTGGAGACTTGCGAGGTTTCTTTTGATGAAGCTAGCCCAAGTACTAGCTCCGATATTGCAGGTCCGGATCCATATCCGCAGGGGGAGAGTATTTTTATTGAAGAAGATTAAGAAGTGGTGCTGCTGCCCGAAAACTCGGAAGTAAATAACGATCAAGCTGCTGATTTTGCACCACAACCAGCACCAACAGTCACTACTGCTGGTTCGGACCTTCCTCAATCAACAAGCTCTCCTAATCAAAGGTCTGAACATGAAGAAGAAGGTTGTGAAGTGTCTACTCCCCTCCGAGTACTCAAAAGTCATCCTCCACAACAAATCATTGGATGCTTGCATGAACGAAGTCACTCGGTCCAGGTTTTGCGATCCAAACTCTCATGCTCATTCTGCTTTTGTTGCTTCTTTTGAACCCAAGGATATATCACACACACTCACTAATGAATCTTGGATTAATGCCATGCAAGAAGAGTTAGAAAATTTTGAAGGAAATAATGTTTAGAAACTTGTACCTCCACCTCAAGGTCACACATTAATTGGAACTAAATGGGTATTTAAAAATAAGCAAAGTGAGGATGGGGTTGTGGTTAGGAATAAAGCTAGGTTGGTTGCTCAAGGTTTCACTCAAATTGAAGGTCTAGATTTTGATGAAACATTTGCTCCTGTTGCTAGATTAGAAGCTATAAGAATTTTATTAGCATTTGCTGCATATAAAGGTTTCAAGTTATATCAAATGGATGTTAAAAGTGCTTTTCTTAATGGCTACATAGAGGAGGAGGTTTATGTTAAGCAGCCACCGGATTTTGAAAATCCAAATTTTCCTAATCATGTTTACAAACTGTCCAAAGCCTTGTACGGTCTAAAACAAGCCCCTAGAGCATGGTATGATAGGTTAAAAACATTCTTACTTGAAAAGGGGTTTACCATGGGCAAGGTTGATAAAACTCTTTTTGTACTTAAGCATGGCAATGACTCATTATTCGTTCAAGTGTATGTGGATGATATTATCTTTGGTTGTGCTTCTCATGATCTCGTGTCCAAGTTTTCAGCTATGATGAGTTCAGAATTTGAGATGAGTATGATGGGAGAACTCACATACTTTTTGGGGCTGCAAATCAAGCAAACAAAAGAAGGAACTTTTGTGCATCAAACTAAGTATACAAAGGACCTTCTTAAGCGCTTCAACATGGACAAATGCAAGTCTCTTTGGACACCAATGGGAACAGCAACAACACTTGAACTTGACGAAGATGGTGATCCGGTCGATAAAAAAGAATACAGAAGTATGATTGGATCACTTTTGTATCTCACGGCGTCAAGAGCGGACATACAATTCAGCGTATGTCTTTGTGCACGTTTTCAAGCTTCTCCACGTGCTTCACATCGCCAAGCCATCAAAAGGATTCTCAGGTACCTACATGGAACTCAAGAATTTGGCATTTTTCTTCCTTCTTCCTCAACCGTTTCTTTGAAAGCTTTTTCTGATGCTGATTTTGGGAGTTGTAGGATTGATAGGAAAAGTACTTTGGGTGCTTGTCATTTTCTTGGTAATTCACTTGTTGCTTGGTCCTCTAACAAACAAAGTTCAGTTGCACAATCCATGGCCGAATCTGAATATGTAGCTGCGGCTAGCGCTTGCTCACAAATTCTTTGGATTGTTCAAACACTTAAGGACTATGGGGTTGATTTAGATAGTGTTCCACTGTTTTGTGATAACACTAGTGCAATTTGTATTGCTAAAAACCCCGTGAAACACTCTAGAACTAAGCACATTGACATTAAGTATCACTTTCTTCGTGATAATGTTGAAAAAGGAAACATTGTGCTTCACCATGTCGATACCGAACAACAATTGGCTGATATTTTTACAAAACCTTTGGATTTCACTCGTTTTTGTTTCATTCGTAGTGAAATAGGGGTTATGCATCCTCATGGCTTAAATTGAGGGGGAGTTTTTGAAACTTTGAAAGTCTATGTGTGAATCTGAAACTAAAATAATATGAGCATAGTATTTCATACATATATGACTTTGTGATTCCTTTTACAGGCTGAAAGTTCTTACTACATTACTCATGCTATACATTTTGTAGTTTTTGCCATGACTAGTAATTGGAATAATTACTTACACTAAATCTGGTCATGATCGATCTTTCTTGCTGTTTTGAACTTGTTGCGTGCTCACAAGTGCTTTTAATCATAAAAAATTAATCAAGTGATCAGCTCACATGTTGAGTTTTCAAATAAAAAATTGAGAAAAGATCAAGAGAATATGCATGCATCGCACTTCTTCTTTTGAGATTGCTTATCATTGCACTAAGATATGAACTTGGAAGGAATTGTGTATGACTAAAACCATGTCCTTAAGCTTCTGATTGTCAAATGACATAGGCTTGGCTTGGTTGGTTATAATAAGGCTGATGCAGCATATAATCTCTTGCAAATATCATATGATCAACTTTGTGCCTTAAATGATTATGAATAATAAAAATGCAGCAACAAGTGTCATGTTTTCAGGTTTTGAAATAGTTGAGTAAGGGAGATCATGACTTGCTTAAACTGAAAATACATTTGATTTCTAGCATGGCTTACACTACTTTATGTATCTCATTGATGTGATAGTGTAAGTAACCTGATAGTATGACTTGGATGAGCTTTGTTTTGTATGTATATGTTATAATATGCTCATAACATTTAAAAATTTCTCTTTTGAACCATGCTGAATACATTGTCAAAGGGGGAGAAATATGTATAAGGAGAGATTTTTTTTTACACTTTGCATATGTTATACACTTTCTTCCTTCTCTGATTTTAAAAAATGGGGAGAAATTAATAAAGGGGGAGAAATGAGTTTTCAAAGCTTTTCAAAGCTTTTCATAAGCCAATGTTTGGATTTTAATTGGTGTTGCCAATGCATTCATCAAGGGGGAGATTGTGAGACCTATGTGTGCTCAATACATTGGCAATTAGGATAAAAGTTAGCATTGACATTTAAAGTTTTGAATATTGCCAAAACATTCTTCTGTGGCAAGGTCCGACAAGTTCTTTGTTAGGTCCGCCAAGTGTTGGCAAGGTCCGACGTAAGGTCTGGAGACCTCCTTCAAGGTCCGGAGAACTTCTGTGAGGTCTGTAGCTTGTTTTTAGGGAGCTCCCGTGAAGTTCAACTCGTAGAACTGCAGCGTCTTGTTTTTGCTTTTAACTTGCAATGTTTCAAACTTGCTTTATGGGAAGGTTTGCTTAGTATTAATTTGCTAAGTTTTTGGTGTGTTTTGTTGGTTATGTCTGTTATCATTTGATATGGTTTGCAACATGCTTATGTGACGTGCTCATGTAAGGTGTTGTAGTTCTCGAACTAACGTGAGTCAAGTCGAGGACTTGTGCTCGGAAGAATTGGTTGTTTATTCATGTGCAGGTGTTGCTTGAGTTCAAGACATGGCTGGTGACGGGATCCTTGGACTAGTCTCAGGGAAGAGATGAGGTTCCAACAACAAAGTTCGGGAGGAGCTGTGGTTGAGTTGATCAGGAGGTCGCGCAGCATGTTTGGATCAAGGGCAGTGCATATGAAGGTTGCGTGTACGTCGTTGGAAGGTGTTTGCACGTGTGCAAGGAGTGCATGGACGTGGCAACATTGTTCCAAGGCGTGATGAAGAGAAGTGGACGTAAAGAATTGGTCGGTAAGGTCCAACCAGCTGGATTGCGTACTCAGGCTGAGGCTGAGTCGGATATGGCTCAAATTTGAAAGATTTGAGTTGGTTATGATAGGATTTCGTGCTAGGCACGAAGTTGAGTTGTTTTAGTAATGTTTAGGACGTTCCTAAGGTGTTTGGAAGTCTCACGATTGCTTCTATCTGCGAATAGGAGAGTCCTGAGCAGTTATGGTAAGTTAGGATACGAGTCCAATTAGGAGTAGGAGTCCTAGATTTGATTGATTAGCCTGAGGCTGGCTATAAAAGCAAGGGAGGCCAGAGCTCTCGTGGGTAGAGAACTTTGGGCTGTTCCTCTTGTGTTTCTATTGAATAAAGTTCATAGTTTCGAGGAGCTTTTGTGCCTTGTTCGTCCGACTTATTTTTCGTCAAGTCTTTCTCGCCGAGTTTCTGGACAGACCGACGTTGCTTCGGTGTTTCGTTCATAACTCAATCTTTACAAATCCGATTGACGTGATTCTTTTTGGGTTGTCTTCACAACTCAATTATATATCATCTGTGAAATTTTCACGAGCTTCGGATCTGTAGTTTTTGAGATACACTAGTTTCTTTGCAGCATTGCAGATCTGTTTTATATCGGGTAGGACAGATTGATCTTCGTTTAATGTTTTGATCGTATCTCAAGTTTTACTTCGTGTTTTCAAGTGATTCTTGTTGCATTAGATCCGTGACTTGATTCTCTACCTCTCTACTTGATTTGTCATGGTTGAACAAGTTTGAAAACACTTGCACACACAGTTTCTTTAACCGATTGATTTTTTGCTGAGAGGTTTTTGTTGTTTCCGCTGCGAAAAGTTTTAATCTACCATTCACCCCCCTCTGGTAGCTTTTCACGTGCTCTTCGATCCTACAGAGGGCTACCCTCCGTCAGGGACCAGGCTGAGTGGGAGCCATACACGCCACACTGAGCTGAGGAGTGCAGCTAGTGTGGGTTGTCCATAGGGCTGGGCAACCGACTTTTGCTAGATAGATGGGCGCGAGTTGTATAAACTTAGCTTCCGCTGTTGTAATCTTAATACTTACTTATAACTGAAGTCTTGGACTATGTTGTACATATTCAGTTGGTTTTCATGTAATACAATGTGTTCTTTAACACGTGTGCTGTCGGGTGTCGTATCGTGCGGCATCACCCTCTGAGATCCTGAGCGTACTGATTCTGGTCCATCACAGGCTGGTATCAGAGCTGCTTAGGGGATAGCACACTAATTAAGGACTGTATTATGGGAAAATTTAGGATTACGGTGAGGATTCGCTAGTATACCCAAGTAAGGACTATATTAGCATAGTTACTTAAAGTGGCATGACTAACATATGTGTTATAATTCTGAATTTTGATTATGTAACGACACACCTACGCTCAGGTAAAAATGGTAAGGAATGCCACCGAAAGCGGTTCAATTTTGGTTAGCTCCCCCGACGAGGAATGTGGTTCAGGGATAGGTCTCGCAGCTTGGTGTGAGACGTCAATATGAAACTCTTGGACTCTTTATGTTCCTGAATTCATATGAAACGCTGATCCCTAGCGTGCATTAGGCAAGAAAGTGGAGACCCCATCGTGTGGTCAGTAACGCAATAATGTGTTCTTCTGGAAATAGCCTAGGAGGACATACGCAGCGCTTGCCATCAGCGTGCCCTGCAGCGCAGTAGGTGGTATCTGTTGGGGTAATAAAATTGCCAACCGTGACGACCCGTTCACGCTCTACTCGTGTTCCCCGTCGTGTGGTGTGAGAACATGATCACGTACCTTGAGACGTGGCTTAACTCAAGGACGGCCGTATGGCAACGATACGGGCGTATGTATTTAATTTTAAATATGGATCTGCCTGAAATGAAAACAACCCTTGAGTGTATCACTATTGAGTGTTCTTCTGCAGGTACTAACCACGTATGTATCCCGTGTAGTATACGTGTGCGAGATACCGTTTAGTGCCACAATTGAGACGTATATGCCGGTATAATCCGGTTAGGATTTTCCTTTTTGTGAGGAACGTAGCACCGACATGTAGTAGGCATTTGCATTAAAGATAATGGTAATAAGGAACTAAAATAACCAAGTTTCAATATTTAGGACCCTGGTTGGGTAGAAAAATTCAATAGTTGATCAGTTTAGCTCAAAGGTATTGAAAAACAGAGTACTCTGTTTTGGCAGCAAGTCTGCTGAACTTTAACAGAGCATAAATCACAGATTATCTAGCCAATGGAGGTGTGGGATATAGTTCTGGAAAGAGGTTTAAGTGATATACAACTTTGTTGTAGACTTCCAGAGCAGAATCACACCTTAAAATGGTTGAAACTCCAGATGATTGCAAACTGTCCCGAACCAGGACAGATTCAAAACACTCTCTGGACTGTTCTGTTTTTCAAGCATAATTTCCTGTAGAAAAATCTAAAATTATCATATGATACATTTTTGGAAAGGGAAGGATACATGTCACATCTTTGTAATTCAAAGTTTCTGCAATTTCAGCACGGAATTCAGTGGAAATTAGAGTTGAAAACAGCAACATCCAAAGGAGGTGCTGTTGAAATTCTTCCAGAAATTCTGTTGATTTTGAATTATTATAACTTTTTGACCAGAGCTGATCTGAGGGCAAATAAATACTCGTTGGAAATATGCTGAAGTTAACTTTAACGTTGGTATTCAGCTTGAGTCATGAAAATGCCCAGCACCAGATCAAAATCTGGGATATGTAGAAACTGGTCATTCTGGGCAGAGGAATGGACAGTTGAACTCATTTGAGGGATTGTTGTACCCTAGGGGGTTTGATTACTTCCAATGGGTAGAACATACTCATGAATTGTTATCTTCAACTAGTGAAAGGTTTGAGTACAAGTTTCTTTTACTAGAGACCATGTTTGTGTCGTATTGAAGAAAAAGGGTAGTATATGTGATGACAATGCGATATTAATGTCTCGTAGTGACCAAACCTAGTTGAGATGAACTTCCAATGAGGTCTGGTAATGGTGTAGCTTGTGCAAAGTTATTACATTATCTTAATACGAGATGTATCGCATGTTTACTGTCATTATGTTTTTACGCCTATTTTATTGGATTGCATGAAATATGTTGCGGGACTGATCTCTATTGTCGTATGGTTGCAGATGGTTCGAACTCGGGCCACGCATGAGGTCGGTGGCTCTAGCCAGCAGGGGGGTGATGACTCCCAGCCACCTGCCTACGACAGTACCCTGCAGCAACAACCACCACCGCCGCCTCCGCTTACACTAGCAGGTGTGATCACGGCGCTGGTGGGTAATCGTGAGGAGCAGACTGATCTGCTCCGCTCGATCGTGAAAAATACGTCCCAGGTGGGGGCATCAAGAGAGGGGGCCTCATGAGCCCCACACTGTGACGTACTCGGATTTCATGAGTACGCATCCTCCGGTGTTCACCGAAGCGGCAGAAACCCTGGAGGCTGAAAACTGGCTGCGGTCGATTGAGTCCAAGTTCGGGCTGCTCCAATGCACGGAGCGGCATAAGACTCTTTTCGCGGCGCAGCAGCTTCACGGTGCCGCTGGTGCATGGTGGGCGAACTATGTCGCCTCACTGCCGGCTGGCCACGCCGTGGAGTGGGAAGACGTCCGGGAGGCATTCCGCGCCTACCATATACCTCCCGGGATAATGAAGCGGAAGTTCCAAGAGTTCTTGGAGCTGAAGCAGGGCTGGAGGAGTGCCCACGACTACTCCCGTGCCTTCAACCATCTGGCGCAGTATGCGTCGGATTATGTCTCCACCGAGGAGAAGAAGCGAGAGCATTTCTATAGGGGGTTAAATCCCGAGGTGAAGACGCATCTCGTACAATGCAATCGCGGCACATTCAACGATCTTGTCAACGCCGCGATCATGCAAGAAGATGCTCAACGGGAATTGGCGGATGAGCATAAAAAGTGCAGCACTCCACCCAACAGTGGGGGTGGAGCTCCTCAGAAATACCGCATGGTGTATCGGACACCATCCGGTCTGCAGTGGCATCCACCGGCGCGACTTCAGCAGTTCGGGGGTCGTTCTTTCCAGCCACCTCCATTCCGACTGCCGATGCCACCACCACGACCATAACAGCAGCAGCAGCAGATGGTACCCTGGGCGTTTCCACCGCCACAACGCGTCCCGGGTTTCCGTCCGCCGAGCAGCGGAGGACCGCCTCGCTATACCTGCTACACGTGTGGCCAGGCGGGCCATTTTTTGAAGGACTGTCCCCAGGGGCAGCAGAGCAGCGGGCAAGCCCAATATCAGGGCGGTGCTCGAGGCCGACCTCGGATCAAGAAGGTTGGTCAGCAAACCGGGGGCATTCGCAACCTCGACAATGAGGACGCCCTGGAGGGAGAAAACGTGCTGGCGGGTACGTTCCCTCTCAATGATCAAGCAATCATCATATTATTTGATTCTGGTGCAGCCCACAACTTCATAAGTGCATCATATGTGGTTAAGCATCAACTGGAAGCCTTTCCAACCGAGTGCTCTTATATGATCTGCTCACCGGGAGGAAAGATTTCAGCAACTATGATGATTCCGAAAGCACCACTGTGCTTAGGTGGGAAGATATATCCCACTACTATGATTATTCTTGAGGGGCAGAAGATTGATGCAATCTTAGGTATGTCATGGCTAAGTTACCATGGCGCTGTCCTAGAAACCTTATCACGGACGGTGCACCTCCACTCCCCACTACACCGTCCGCAGTCCCTCCTACTAGACAATCCAGTCCCGGAAGTTTCAGCCACCTATACTACTGAAGCTTCCAAGCTAGAGGACATCCCTGCAGTCCGAGAGTATCCTGACGTGTTCCCGGATGATTTCCCGAGCATGCCACCTGAACGGGATGTGGAGTTCAAGATTGAACTTGCACCCGGGACTACTCCCATATCACGGAGACCATACAAAATGGCTCCGAACGAGCTGGCTGAATTGAAAGAACAGCTCAATGATCTGTTGAGCAAAGGTTCCATTAGGCCGAGTTCCTCGCCTTGGGGATGCTCGGCGCTATTCGTAAAGAAGAAGGATGAAACTTTGAGGCTGTGTGTGGATTACCGGCCGCTAAACGCCGTCACCATCAAGAACAAATACCCACTGCCCCGCATTGACATCCTGTTTGATCAGCTTGTGGGTGCAAGTGTGTTCTCGAAGATGGACCTTTGCTCCGGGTATCATCAAATAAAAATCCGGGCGGAGGATATTCCGAAGACGGCATTCTCGACGAGATAAGGACTATACGAATATCTAGTCATGTCTTTTGGTCTAACTAACACTCCGGCACATTTCATGTATCTCATTAACTCGGTGTTCATGCCGGAGCTGGACAAGTTCGTTGTGGTGTTCATTGATGATATCTTGGTTTACTCCAAGACAGAAGCAGAACACACCGAACACTTGAGAATCATTCTTCAATGATGCAAATGTGAGTTTTGGATCAGCCAAGTGCCATTTTTGGGACATATTATCTCAGCGGAAGGCATTGTGGTTGACCCAAGCAAAATTGAACAAGTGCTGAAATGGAAAGCTCCCACTTCTGTCCATGAAGTCAGAACCTTCCTCGGTTTAGCAGGATATTATCGAAGATTCATTTCAAGCTTCTCCAAGTTTACTAAGCCGATGACCGAGTTATTGAAGAAGGGAACAAATATGTTTGGAACGCAGCATGTGAAGTTGCATTCCAAGCATTGGTGAAGCATCTCACAACAGCCCCGGTCTTAGCTCAACCGGATACGACCAAGCCCTTCAACGTGTATTGTGATGCGTCTGGTATTGGGCTCGGCTGCGTGTTGATGCAAGAAGGACGTGTCGTCACATATGGCTCACGCCAACTTCGAAACCATGAGCAGCACTACCCGACTCATGATCTTGAGCTCGCTGCTGTGGTTTTGGCGCTGAAGATGTGGAGGCACTATCTCCTGGGGAATTTGGTGCATCTCTACACAGATTACAAGAGGTTGAAGTATATCTTCACCCAGAAGGAGCTGAATATGAGGCAAAGGAGGTGGTTAGAACTAATCAAAGATTATGAGATTGAGATTCATTACCACCCCGGCAAGGCGGATGTGGTTGCCGACGCGCTGAGTCAGAAATCATATGTCCATAACCTCACCATACACCGGTGGAAGAAGAAGAGCCGAGTTTATACTTGGTTCCTTATGGATCAGTCTACAACCTTGCCCTCATTCCTACCATTAGGGAAGATATCATTGCAGCTCAGAAAGTTGAAAAGGGCATGGCACATCTCTGGAGACGGATAGACAATGGGGAAATCAAATGTTTCCGGAAAGATGATCAGGGGACGCTGTGGTTCAATGACCGCATAGTCGTACCCCTGAATATGGAGCTGAGGAAGAAGATCCTTGATGAAGCTCACTTGTCTAAATTCTCCATTCATCCAGGCAGCAACAAAATTTACCAAGATTTGAAGAGAAAATTTTGGTGGACACGGATGAAGCCGGAAGTGGCTAAATACGTATCCGAGTGTGATATGTGTAGACGAGTGAAAGCGGATCACATGAGGAAATCAGGGCTGTTGCAACCCCCAAAAATACCGGCATGGAAGTGGGAAGATGTGAGCATGGATTTCATTGTGGGATTACCCCTGACTTCCAACAAGCACGATTCCATTTTGGGTAATCATTGACCGATTAACCAAGTCGGCTTACTTCATCCCCGTGCATACACATTGCCATGCCAGCAAATATGCGGAGTTGTACATTGCAAGAATTCTATGCTTACATGGGGTACCCAAGACCATAGTCTCAGATCGAGGCACACTATTTGTATCTCATTTCTGGGAGCAGTTGACGCTGCATTGGGTACTAAGCTGATTAGAAGCTCCGCCTATCACCCTCAGACAGATGGGCAAACTGAGAGGGTGAACCAAGTACTAGAAGACATGTTGAGAGCGTGTGGCATCCACCACGGTAGAAACTGGGATGATCATTTACCGTTGGCAGAATTCTCGTACAACAATGGCTACAGGCGAGTATCAAGATGGCACCATATGAGGCTCTCTACGGTCGCAAATGCCACACCCCATTGAACTGATGCGAGTCCGGTGAAAGGGTCACATTCGGGGTAGATGTAGTGAACGACACCGAAGAGCGCGTTTGGATGATTCAAGCCAACTTGAAGACCGCCCAATCCCGATAGAAAAGTTACGCTGATAAGAGGCGTAGGCCGCTGCACTTCGACATCGGGGAACACGTGTACCTCCGTGTATCTCCGATGACAGGCGTGCACCAGTTCGGCGTGAAGGGGAAGCTCGCTCCCCTGTTGATCTGACCCTATGCTATCATCGAGAAGTGTGGACCAGTGGCGTATAGACTGGAGCTACCGGCATCTCTCGCTGGTGTTCACAACGTTTTCAATGTTTCACAACTACGAAAATATCTGAAGTATATGGCTGCTGTTCCCACCGAAAACATTGGCGAGCTGCAACCGGATTTGACATATGCTGAATATCCTGTGGTAATTTTGATGAGAAGGCTAGGACCATGTGTAATCGAACGCTGTGGTTCTACAAGATTTTTTGGAGCAACCACACCGCTGAAGAAGCGACATGGGAGAGCGAGGACCTTCGCTCCAACTACCCGGATTTCATGGCGTCTCATCACGGGTAATTCCTCATACATCTTCGTCTCTTCTTTTATAATCTCGGGACGAGATTCTTTTAAGGAGGGAGAGATGTAAAATCCCAAAAAGTCTAGCAGTGGAGCTGAAATTCACACCGAGAAAAGGTGAGGGAATTTAAACTTTTGAATTTAAAGGTGTGAGCTACAAGTCTAAACTTGAACTTGCCAAAAATTCCAGAACACCGAGATCTAAAGCTACCATTTAGTTCTCCACACATCCACGGGTAGCCCGGCAAATTTTCAGCTCATTTGGAAAAGGTTTCCCATTTGTTGGAATTTAAACGGGAGACAATTAGAATTTTAATTCAAACTTCAGTTTCAAATTCCAACTTCACCGGAATTCAAATTTGAGAGCACCATTGTGTTCCTCATATTCCTTTTGGCTTATCCTCCATGTTTGATCAAATGTGGAGTTTGTTTGCTAGCTCAAATGGAAATGGAAAGAAAAAGAAGAGGGGGAAGGGGGCCCACTTGTCAGTAGACTTCACACCGAAGTATCCTCTGCTTGATTTTTCACGCGACCAAAGCATGCGTGCACGCCAGCTCTCGAACGCCGGCGCCCAACCGCCTCTGTTGGGTGCCACCTCCTGCTCGGGGGGAGGCTGAGGACGCGGGGAAGGAAACGTGATCAATGCACGCTTGGCCACGTGCAGTAACTTACTCTCTCCCGTCTTCCTCGCGCTGAAGTGAGCACAGACCGCCGCCGCTCGACCTCGATCTTGAAGTCAGCAAAGCCATCATGTACAGCGCCCCTCCTAGCATAAAACCACACCGGTTGCTCATTCTCTACCTTCTCGGCACAGAAACATTCGAGTTTCGGCCCTCCTAACCCTAGCTTGGCAGTTCTTGGTGGCGACCGAGAAAACAGCCGGCACCGGCTCACCGTGGACAGCTCGGCCGAAGACTTTCACGGCCGATCAAGGTCACTCTGAGACGTGCCGGATCGTCGTGCTGCTCCTCGCAAAGTCTCAGCTCATGCTGTGGATCATCGAGCTCCAATTTGACATTTTTCTCCCGGCGCATACACTCGGACCTCCGGGTAAGAATCCGTCGAATTCACCCGCAATTCTCGTCCTTAGGCTACCAAATTGTGCACACACGAACTAGACTTGCTAGCGGTCGATTTTCCTTCATAGCTCTAGCTAGAAACCGACGGTGTGTGAGGTATTTCATGTCTTTCCAAGCTCGAACGGTGCCACAACTCTCAGGCGCACGGTGAAAGCATAATAGCCGTTGTTCCCTTGCTTGTTTGCATCCTTGCCGAGATCCCCTAGCTGCCAATGATGCTTTAGAGCCAATCAACCGAGAGTTTGGCGGGTGAGGACCACCGGCCGACGGCGCCGAACCTCTCCCGAGGCCACCGCACGACGCCGGCATGTTTCCGGTCCTCTAGCTCCTGTATCGACCCCGCTAACGAGCTTCCTGACCATGAAAACTCCCGTGCGGTGAGTCTCCGGCCGGGAGCGCGCGTCGAGCGAGGCGCCGCCTCTGTCCGGCAAGGAGAGCGTGTGCGTGGGAAGAGAAGACTGGAGGAAGAAGAAGGGTGGGGCTGGCCCACCTGTCAGCGAGGGATTTTTAAACCCGGGATCGGTTGTGGCCGGTGATCCAGTGTGTCTACACAGTTAAAACCCTGCGGTCCCGTGTGTCCTCAAATCCTATTGGCTGCAACTGAAACCGTGGGCCAAGCTCGAATTGCAATAGAAAAACAATTCCAGTTTTAGCTCCAACTTACGAAATTCATAACTTGGTGTAGCAAGCTCCAAATTCAGTGAACCAAATTTTGTTGGATTCATCTTTTTGAATACTAACCAGCAAAACAAGTTTCAGCTTATGAAACTTATCTTTTTCCAGAATTAATTCCCTAAATTTTAAATTGTTGGGAATTTTATCTGGAGAATTCCTTTGTGAAAAAATTCTGAAATTTGGCAGGGATGTTCATTTGAAAATCCTTGAGTCACAGGAAAAATTTCAGATCCATCCAAGTTCATTTAGTTTCCATAGTGGTGTGATTAAGTGAACTGCCCTGAGAAAATAGAAAAATGTACAGAAACATTTTTCAGATTTTCTCAAATCTTGTTTAGGGCATAACTTTAGCTAGGATTCTTCAAATGACATGAAACCAATTCCATTAGAACCATTTCAAACTCTAGTTTCCAGAAAGTAATGGTTTGAGCCATGAAAATCCCTGGAAATCCTTAGAGGCTCTACTAATGAACAAATAGACTTTTATTTGTACAGAGCTCAATGGAATTTGTTTCAAATGAAACTTGGTCAAGTCTCTGGTTAGGACCCTACCAAGCCACCATAAAAATTTCAGAGCCAAAGGGGAGGGCTAGGTAGAGTTATGGTATTTACATCTTCAGTTTAACACATTGCATTTAAATTGACATATAGTATATTGCTTACGTGTAGTCGCTGAAGGCGAGGAAACCCCGGAAGTGCTGGACTTTCTCCTTCCGGACGAAGCACTAACCTCTGACCAGCAGCAACAAGGAAATCCCCACTTTGCATTAACAAAGTTTATAAAGTTTTGCTTTATATACATACTTAGCTTGAGGTATTTATGTGCATTAGGTGTAGGATGTATGAAACCCAAATGCATATCCAGATAATTCCAACAAGAGTGAGGGTAAGTAGTTAAGTCCTCGCATTGCTCATTCTGTGCTTAATGTTTGTAGACTTCGGTACAAGTCGAGTAGTTGGAATCTACTCGCGAGTATAGGCTTGGGACACACGGGATTGGTTCGAGTGATGTGAGATCACTTTAGTAAGAAAATGAGACTAGGCAGGGGCAAGGGCGCAGCAAGAGGAAGTCTTGCGGGCGCAGCCCTGTCCGTGTCAATTGAGGAACGATCCGTGTGCGTCCCCGCTGAACAAGTATTGAACGTACCAAAGGCATATCGGATATATGGGCCCCGATAAACTGATGTAACCTATACCTTCAGGCGTCGAGGCATAACGCACCGATTTATAGGTGTAGGTTGAGGGCAGCAAGGTGGAAATCAGCTAACGGGCATAGAGAGATGCTCCGTGTAGGGAACCTCCTGTCCGTTTGGGTGCGACCGGTTCGACGTTTGGACTGTTTGGTGAAAGGTTGTCCTGTACGACATTGAGTGAGCGTGCTGTGCAGCTCCACGGGTGGGCGTACGTGGCGTGCTGTTCGGGTATCCATGCAGGTGTATATCGAGTCGATTCGCCATCCCTCGCGGTTTTGAGTACTGCTTGTTCACTGAGTCGTGACGTAGGTTAATATATGAAATGATATGATTCAATATTACTGTTATGATTAAATTGTATTGCTACATGTGTGCCATCAAATATTGCTCACTAAATTTCATATTCCATGAACTGTTAACTTGTGGCTAGAAGATGAATTAAGGATGAACTTGTAGGCGTGTCCTTTGCTGCAATGTGCCATCCTACGTTTGTATAACCTGCATGTAGAGTTTCATGTGTAGGTGAGTCGGTTAAGTCTTGCTGAGCCATCGTGCTCACGGTTGCTGCTATAAGTGTTTTTCAGGTGAGGATTACCCCACGGACTCAGGGTACGAGTCCACCGGTGAGGGCTACCCTCCGTCGGGGACCACGTCTGAGTGGGAGCCGTACACACCGCGCTGAGCTGAATAGTGCAGCTCGTGTGGGTTGTCCATAGGGCTGGGCAACCGACTTTTGCTAGATAGATGGGCATGAGTTGTATAAACTTATCTTCCGCTGTTGTAATCTCAATACTTAGTTGTAACTGAAGTCTTGTACTATGTTGTACATATTCAGTTGGTTTTCTATGTAATACAATGTGTTCTTTATGACGTGTGCTGTCGGGTGTTGCATCGTGCGGCACCACCCTCTGAGATCCTGAGCTTACAGATTCCGGTCCGTCACATTTTTCTTCCTCGCGCGCGCCCGAGCTCGGATGGCGGCGCTCTCCAGTGAGGTCTACTGGAAGGGATTTCCCGGCCTCCTATAGGGCTAAAGCTCACCGCCCCTGCCTTTTAGAACACGAGGAACTCATTGCCGGGGTCGCCCGGGGCTCTAGGTGGCCGGAAACTTGTCGGCGACGGGCTGCAGCTACGGAGCAACTCCGACGACGTCGCCCGGCTCCTACAGAGGCCCATTCTGAGCAACAAATGGCCACGAAATGGCATGTATCCCTCAGGCGCCAGAGAGCCGAACGAGCGAGCGGCGGCGAGCGTTTTCCTTCGGGCAGCGCGAGGAGGGTGTGAACGGTCCAGGGAGAAAACGTTCACGTGGTAGAGTGTGTGGATTATAGCCCGTGGCCACCGGCTCAATTTGAGCAGGAGGTGGAGCTCCACCGCTGCTCGGTCGAGCTGCAGCTCGTGCCGGCGCGCTCCCGGCAGCAGCTCGAAGCAAACAGAGGTGGTTCCCTCTGTTGATTAGACTGACCCATGGGCCCTCTCTCCGCCTTCTCTCTTTTTCAGTTTGTTTTCACTGCAAAGATCTCAGCTACTCACAATTGAATGGAAGACTTAGCCACCAAGTCATTAGTTGAATTTGATTTCCACAAATTGAAGTTGGTTTGGCTAAATATGCTTCACATTTGAATTTGAAATTAAAATTTAGTTTTGAATTACTGCAAATTTAGCTCCCGACAAGATGAACTCCAATGACAATCAAAATTGGTGGAGTAACTCAGAATAATATGCTGAGTTTGAATATGAAGTCAACTTTTGTATCCAAGTGATGAAAGTAGCTGAAATTTGAATTTGCATTCAAATTATCTCTTTTTTACAATTGTATCCAAAAGTGGCTCAAAGTGGTTTGGATTTGTATGAAACTTGGCATGAGCACTCCTAAGAATATTTAGGACCAAATGGTGAGCTCAGCCTCTCATGTTTATGTGGATGAGTTCCTACTTTTTGGAGTTATGGGTTTTTCCCCTAATCACCCTCTTAACGGTGTTTACCTGCTCTTAACATGTTTTCATGGATTACCCACAAAATTAACTGTGGTGTGGGGATGTGATGAACACTCTAGCAAGTAATTTCTTGGGCTTTTACACCGGGCGGTTCATCTTCTTCCTCCTTCTCCCGTGCGCGCCCGCGCCGCCCCCTCGCCGATGCTCGGCCTTCCGTCCTCCTCCTACGCTCCCACTCGCCGCCGGGGCCTATTCCGGCACAAGGAACACTTTGGTGAAGTTCCCCGAACCGGCAACGGCGCTACCCTAGCTTACGACGAGCGGCGTCTAGAAACCCACTCTGGCGACATTGGCCCGACCCTAGCCCTCCAAACACTTGGTTTTCACACTCTACAGCACCAGTGTATCACGGAGGAGCTCGACATGGACGTTAACTAGATCGGAGAAGGCCCTAACTATGATGTCACCTTGCGTCCAACGGCATCCACCATTGTTGCTGTTAGGAAAACTTGAATTAGGCCGTCTACAGAGGTTTCTAAGCTAGGGTTACGAAGAGAAAAGTTTGCCTACCTAGTTTAGCTCTTCTGTGCCTAATTTGGTGAGCTCTAAACAAATATTGATCAGGAATTTGGTGTTTTCTTACCCGAAAGTGGTTTTGCACCGTTTGGAAGAAAATCCCAAAATACGCTGGCGACGATCAATGGCTCCAGCTAAGATTCGGAGGTGAGCAGCGTGAAGGTCCAGCACGTCCAAAAATGATCCTGCTTGGGCGTGGTAGCCACCGTGTGGTGCTGTCCACGTGTGCCTCTACCTTTGGTTGAGTTCTGTCGCCCCGAGAAGAATTTGTTCCCGGCGTCGGGAGGCTCAAACCCACTCGGTTGGATGTCGAGGAGGTAGAGGGAAGATCCCTGGTGCCGTTTTGCTACTGGTTGGGGCTTCGTACGCAAGGGAACGCTGGCTCCCGGTCGAGATCGAAGTGGCGGCACTGTCGGCGCTCTGTTCCCGCGCGAGAGGCGAAACTGAACCGAGACTTTGGTGTTGTGGGCAAAAGGAACACGGTGTGAGGAAATGAGAGCGAGAAGCAGGTCGCCAACGCATGTGAGGCCGCAAGGAGGTGTCCTCAGCGTGTCTTGGTGTCATCCGGTGAGCTTCGGTCTGCCTCGGTTTCTTTCAGTGGCTTCGAGTGGAAAAACAGAGGAGTAAAAGACTTCGGTTGCAAGTATATTAGCCCCAATGACAGGTGGGGTCCACCCCTTTTTCCCTCCTTATCTTCCCCAAAAATATCTAAATTCTTGGCAGGTGATCAATTCAAATGTGTGGAGCTCAAATTTGAATTCCATTTAGAGAATTGACAATGTTTCCTCTCAACTCAAATTTGAATTTGAATTCTCATGCAATTTAAAGTCCCCTCTTAAATGGCTAGCAAAGTACCTCAAAAATTTATGAAACTTTTCATCCCCACTAATTTGGACCTGAGGAATTCAAATATGAAACCTTATTTTTAGTTTAGCTGATGTAGATGAGATTTTTAACACAACAGTTTGCATTTCTATTGTGTTGCCCTCATTTGAAATTTGAATTGAACCAATTGAGTTCAAAAGCTGAATTTACACTTTCTCTTGCACATGAAAACTTATACATGGGTTTTAAATTAACTTTGTCCCCCAAACACTCAAATGATCCTTGGCTAGAATGGTGGAACACTCATGTGTATCATCACATGTGGAAAGTTTAAACAAGTCCAAATTTTCATAAACTTGAAACCAAATGGTGTTCAAACTTCAGTTCATTTGTATTCCAAATTTTGGGACCTTTACATTTACGAGGATCTCCAGCACCAAGATTTTGAAGCGCTTGAGCAACCCACCTCGTTGGAGCAAGACAAGTGCCCCTTGAACATATTGATCCTGTGTTTTCAAAGGATTTGTTTGCGAAAAACTGCATGCTGTGTCAACTTGATGGGAAACCCTTTTTGTAGGAGTTTACTAGTATTGCTTGCCACCCCTTGTCTCTAGGAACTTGTTGTGTCGGGTATGGGTGTTGCTTTCTCTTTTGCACTGCATCGCGTTACAGGGTTATGGAAAACTGAAATAGACTTGCTTAAACTACTATAATCATTAAGATTAATGATGATGAGACAATGGTTATTTTTAGCAACATGGAACCTAGGTGATCTAGGCAATCATGGTTTGCGGCTGTGTTGAATGATATGGTGCTTTTGTTTGCCTTAGATCCAAGGACCGGTTCGTGCGAGAATATGTCAGGAAAACAGTGCCATCACAGGGCCAAATATGGGTGTGGCATAGCTGAATAATTAGGTGTGCCGCTAGCTTGTATGAACCATTGGATGGCGCGGGAAATGAGAGTCGAGGAGGACTTCCCTAGGAGCCACATAGCACATGAGGGGGCCCGTGGGTGGGAGAATGTGGATTCAAGCCTGCTGTTGAAACCTCAGTTGGTCTGTACATTTTAGTAGCCCCTTTTGTAAAACCTATTTTGTGATCTCTTGGCCATACACCAACAGTGGTGTATTTTGGAATAATAGAGGTTCTCTAGTCGCCGACGAGTGAGGAAATCACAAAATTGTGGGTAAAGTGGTGCCACCTCTGCAGATTGTAAAACTATCATGATAGCCGTGTTTCCGGTTATGAGCACCTGGACAGCTTCCATGATTAGAGGCTAAACTTGGTTTGGTTGGGATGGTTATGTCATATGGGACTGGTTTTGGTTATGTAATACAGGACTAATTTTGGTTATGATATACGGGATTGTTGTTGGTTATGACATATGATCATGTGTTGACCATAAGAAGTTATGAAAGCTGAGATAAACTTTGATAATGAATGTTGGCTTGTTGTACTCGATGAATGATGAAATATGATGGTATTGGACATGAGCCATGATGAATTACTTGGTTTTGTTGGGATTTAAACTCACCTAGACATTATAGGATGTGTTCTTGTGATTGTGAAATAAAATTTGCTTGCTGCAATTAACCTCTGTTTCCAACCTTGTTTAAGCTACATGTAATAATTTCCGCACTTGCTAAGTACGACATGTACTCACCCTTGCATTTCCCACAACAATTCAGCTACAAGAGAAACTTGTGAGTACATCGAAGATCAGGTGGAGTTCTAGGCCTGTGTGTTACCGTCAACCACCTGTGGAGTGGAGTTGAAGTCGGAGTCCTGCTGCCATTTAATTCATTCCACTGCAAAATGAATTAGAAACTTATGTTTGAGATCTTGAACTATTGTAATAAAGCACTTGAATACTATTCGTGACGTGGTTAAGTTCTGAAATTCGACTGTGATGTACTTGTGTATGTGAGATGAACATCCTAGACACACATACGCTTTACTTGGTTCATTTTTCGGAACCGGGTGTCACATAGGTGGTAGGTGATGAGAGCCCTATCCGTCCTTTGTAATCCTCCATGTTCGGCTACGCCATAGGCTATTTGCAGGAGTCGCTGTGGTAAACCAGGGGTATAACCGTGCTCGAAACAAACAACAACCGTACTTACATTGGATTAAGGACAATCCTTAGGAATTCCTCTCTAACTCTTGCCTACCAAAAAAACTGTGTGTCCTTGGGTGAGCTGGTTAGAAGATTAACTAACACGTTCCTTGGATTTGATACCCTTGCGAATACTCTTAAGGGGATGTGTTACGACAGTATTCCGTGCGCTTGCGGGTATCTAATCTGTTTCCTAAGACATACCAACACTGACACAAGGCAACTTTGATCGTGTTGCCCACTTGAAGTCAGCATACGACGTGTGGAAGGCTCTGTGTGACTACCATGAAGGCTCCAATACCATCAGAGAAGTGCGGTAATACATGTACAATTAGGAGTACATGCACTATGAGGTGAGCCCCTGTGAGTCGTTAGATGATTTTTTTCGCACGCTTTAACAAAATTATCAAATACTTGTGTAGTGTCAATGTTGTTTATTCGGATGCTAAGAATGCTAGGCAATTATTGAGTGCATTACACATGTTAATTTGAGAGATGAAAGTCACCTCTATTCGTGAATCTACTGTCATGAGTACACTTACATTAGACGTGTTGTATTTCAAGTTAAAAACTCATGAATATGACATGATCTCACGTAAAAACCCCAACAAGTCTCTTGCATTTGTTTCACAACATGATATGCCTAGATCTAGCCAATCTTCATCATATGATACACTTGTTTTGCTGTCCTCTCTAACCCTTGAACAGATTGAGGAGTTCCCGGAGGGGGAGCTAGCACTTCTCTCGAATCGGTTCTTAAAAATGTTGCAAAACGTGAGAACGAGGAGGAGAGGAAGTGGTGACTCTCAAAGATGTTTCAAATGTGGTGAATCAGGACATTTTCGTGCAAATTTCCCTAACTTTTCAGGTTCTACATCTCGGGATGAGAAGACAGCAAGGTTCAAGCCCTCCTCCAACAACAACATTGTCACACCCGGTTTGTCTCCAAAGAACAACCGAGTGAATATCACATGTATGCCAGGATCATTCTCTCATATATGTGATGACAAATAGTGAAGCATCATTTATTACAAGCCAGGTGTTCGAATATAAATAAGTCTTACATAGCATACGTCTCGATGGACGATAAAATGTTCATAACATGTAAATAAAGCAGCAGCGGAATATAAATCTTGTGGGCTCCGTCACAGGCATTGCCCGGGGGACTCCGTGAACCTAGAATCCTTCTTCGGGTCCAAAGTCTTGGTCATTGAACACCACATCATCCCCTTGACCTGAGCAGCAATTTAAACCAACAGAAAAGCAAGTTTGAGTACCGTTGGTACTAAGCAAGTGTGGGAAAGTTATGTCATGCATGGCTAGAGCAAGGAGAGGTTGAACTCATGGTTAAAGCACTACGCAATTAATACCTATCACCTTAGCTTATTAAGCACCTACATTACTACACAGGTGAAATGGTCCCAATCCCTCAACTCATCATCAATATCAAGTAAACATAGTCTCATCTCCAATGTTAAGCTTCCCGCTTAACATCCTCAACTTCCCAATCCATCATCCTCTAATCATGGATAAGTCCAAGCCGCTCTTGACCATGAGCACGGCTGTCATGACAGTTTTGACTCTGCAGAGTTTGCACCACTGTACCCACATGTAGTGATTTCATCCCCCATTGCCGGGTGGACTAAAAGAACCTCCATTATGCTAGTGGCCGCGAACCACATTCACACATCCCAGGTGTGTAGCCAGGAGATCACTACGAGGCCTTTACAAAGGGATTTCCGACGAGCATGGGCCCACTGAGGTTTCACCCCTAACAGCATACGAGAGGCTCCAACCCCGCTGCAGTGGCCCCCTCTTGAGCCTTGCGGTTCATATGGTAGTCCAGCTGACACCTACTCCCCGCACCATCCAAAACACCCATACTACACCGGGGATACACCTAATTAATTGGACAAGATTCCCCATCTCAGCATGTGGTTGGCACGGTAAAGCCAGGTTACATGCTCCATGAACCGGTCCTTAGGATCCAGGCAAGTACTAAACACAACCCGAGTCTCGTGCACACAGCACCAACCAAATCATCCAACTTGCCTCGATCCCTACCTCTACATAACTCATAATATCTCATTCAAGAGTAAGGTAAATAAGTTGATGATATCTTATCCCACTTATCCCATTCTAAGCATGGCTAAGCATAAGTATGTAAATAAATGATATAATAAAATGAATCCCAACCCAGGCTACAAGGAAATAAGATAATGAAAATCTAGGGAAACTTCCTAGCTTGGGTATCATATTTCAAATTGACAATGCAATTAAATTCTAACTACACATCCTAGTATAGGATCAAAGTGGTCAAGGACACTTGCCTTCTTCCTGCTGCTCTGGGAATGGAATGTCTTGGTCTTGGAAGGGGAGAACTTGCTATGGGGCAGGTTCTACTCATGCCAATACACATAGCAAAAGAAAACAACAATCCATAAGCCATAGTTCACACTTTCACTCATGCAAACCACACATACATACATACTAAAGTCATTCACATGTTTAGGTGTTGTGGTTACCCTAGATGTGTTGATTTTAGGCCTACATACACTTTTAAACATATATATATATATTATTTCTAACTTTTGTATTCAGATTTCTAGTTGCACACTATATATTAATTTCCCATCTGAACAAATTCTCTATATTTAATTAATACACTCCTTAGCCACAAAATTTGCATGAAATAAAGTGTCCTACTTCAAATAGGTTTTCAGATCTTCTTCAAAATCTCAATTTGAAGTTTTTGAAAATAAGGACCTCATTTAATATTTTCAAATTTTGCATACTTATTTTCCTATATTTTTAGATTTATTTTCTATGTCTAAAAGTATATTTCAATATTAAAATAGTAAGACATATCATCTAAACAGAATAGGTTCTGATCTAAAATGTTCAATAAAATATTTTTGAACTTCCTCTCTGATGTGAAACAATTTAAATTTATTTTACCAGTTTTTAGAATTATTTCCTAGCCTAAAATGTGTCTCTAGAGATAATAAAAATGAGCAACACTTAGGCAGATTTCATTTCAGCCTAAAATCTATTTTTAACTCATTCTAAAGGTTTTCCAAGTGCCAGGAGAGTTTAAATTTATATTTGCACATGTGTTTGCATCACCATTTCAATTTAAATCCTAGTCACATGTTCAAATTTCTGAATTTAATATCCTATAGGGTCTAAAACGCAAATCACCCTACTGCAGGGTTTAATTTACTATTTCCTAAATTTTCAGGGGCCTAATTACACATAACAGAGGGGTTTTCCTAATTTTTATTATTTCCAGGGGCTAAAACTGATTTTTGAATGAATTTACATGAATTTCTGAAGGTCCAGGGGCTAGATCGGAAGTTTTCGGGGCTAGCTCGTGTTTTCCGAGATCTCCAGGGGGTAGCGCGTAAAATTCCCTGCCTTTATAATGCGGGGCTGACGTGGGCCGTTGGATTTAAAACAGATGGCTCAGATTAGATCGCCGAAGCGGTACGGCATAGATCTAATAGGAACCGCACGATTTAAAATGGACGGGCCTCAGGGGGCACGTCGCCCTGGCCGGAGCCAGCCCGCGCGCGGCGGCGGGGGCGGTGATCTCGCCCGAGCAGCTTCGGTTCCTTGCTGCTACACGTTAAAACTTGCAGTTTTTCACACGGATTGACTGCGGAGGGGTAGGGGAAGCTCACCTAGGGGTTTCTCCGGCTTGGGGAGGTCGGAATTCGGCTCTGCAACGACGATGGTTGAAGCTGCTCCTCGGTGCTCGTCGGAACCGATGCTAGGGCGCGAAACTTGTCGCTTCCTTCACCTGCAGGGCTCCCTGGAGGCAGTGGAGCACGGCAAGCTCGTTAGTCCAGCGAAAAACGAAGAGATCCGAAGGTTTTTCGGTGGGGGATGATCGGTTCTCACGGGGAGGAAAAACAGCCGATCGGGAAGGAAAAAGGGGCGATCGTCGGCGTTTAAATGGGCGAGGAAGGGCGTCGGGGTCTGTTGAGATCGCGCTGGCGTGCCCGGGACCGAGAATCGGGGCTGGGAGCGCGGGTTCCGGAGGGGCGGTTGTGATCGGGCGCGAGAGAGAGCCGAAGCGGTTGGGGCGCACGGGGAAAGGGATGACATGCAGGCCCCGCACGTCAGAAAGAGGGAGAGAGGGGGGGCGCGGGCTTTGGGCTGGTTGGCGCGCGCGGTTTTGGGCCGGCTGAGCGGGTTTCGGCCCACTGGCCGGGTTTTTTTCTTTTTCTTTTTCGTTTTCCTTTTCCTTTTTCTGTTTTGATTCAAATTTAAATTCCAGTTTGAATTTGAATTGGTACACCACATGCAATACGTCCAAAAAATTTTAAATTCCCCTCTTTAGCAGGTTTTGGGGTGTTACAAACATAGAGAAAAAGATAGAGTTTGTGAACTGCTAGGTGGTGCACTGACCTCAAACGTGGTATAAATTCTATAGAAGGTAGAGAAACAACTTAGAAAGCCAGCAACAAGGATCACATTAATAGGTTGAGTAAAACTCAAGTTATGATAAAAAAGGTGATAAATGGTCAGTCTGATCTACCCGAGAAAAGATACAATATGCAATTTGATTCCCACTAGGACACCTCCAATGGAGTCCTATTCAACTAAAACACCTCCTAATCTACTTGGACTCTATCTATTGGCACATAGATCAGAATCCTAACCTTTCAAAACTCTTTGGGTGCAGCCACAAGAGTTATGGACACAAACAACTCAAAATCTAACCTTATATTGGATCTCAAGCCCGAACTCGCAACCAACTCGGAATCAGTCGTTTTCTGGCAAACCAGCCTGATTTCCTAAACAAAACGTGCTCCCCAATCGTCTGATTTCGACTATACCTCGGATTCACATCCGGACCTACCTAAAACCAACTTTTTCATGTCGGAGCGTGCTAGGATCGTGCCACAATGTTGTGACAACTTCACAAACGTTCAGACACCTTTACCACGCCATGGAATCATGTTGCCACATCCATGCACTCCTTGCACACGTGAAAACCTTCCAAACACATTCAACCTTCATTATTCATCGTCCAAACATGTTGGAATCACGTCACAACTTCCACACATGTTTGCAACACCATTGACACGTCCCAAACACCTTCATATGCACTGTTTTTTATTCAAATATGCTGCATGACAACTTCGATCACTGCAGCCATAATTCCTCCTGAATTTGGTTGTTGAACCTCAACTTATCCATAAGTTTAGTTCAAGGATCACCATCACCAGCCATGTCTTGACCTCAAGAAACACCTGCACATGAGCAAACAACCAAACCTTGAGAGCACAAGTCCATGACTTGACTCTTGTTAGTCCAAACACCACAACACCTTTTGTAAGCACCTCGCACAAGCATGTTGTAAACCTCAACCAACCATAAACCACCAAAAACATCAAGAACTCATTCCATAAATACAAAGTATTCTATTGTACACATCAAAGACAAGCTTAACACGTTCCATGTCAAATCACACATCAAACACCACGTGAATGCTCAAAACTTTACATGAACCTCACTCAAACATTCCTTTGCCAATGTATTCAGCACCTAGGACTTACAGCAACTTTACAGATTGGATCTTTGTTCGGGTAGATCAGACTGACCTTTGCTCACATTTTTTATCATAACTTGAGTTTTATTCAACCTGTTAACATGATTCTTGTTGTGTTGGCTTCCTAAGTTGTTTCTCTATCATGTGTAGAGTTTTTATCACGTTTGAGATTATAGACCCTACTCGCACACGCGTTCCTTAGACAGATCAGTTTTTGTTGAGGGGTTAAGTCTTCCGCTGAATTTTTTGTATCATCTACCATTCACTCCCCTCTGGTAGCTGATCTTGTGTCTTTCGATTCTACAACAAGAGGCTGTAACCGAGAAATTCACCTCCCTACAGGCAAAACTTGGGATCTCGTTGCTCGTCCTTCCTGTACGAACATTGTGATTAGCAAGTGGGTTTTTCACCACAAGTTCCATCCAGACGATGGCTCTCTTGATCGCCACAAGGATTGTTGGGTGCTTCACGATTTTACTTAGCAGCCTGGTATTAATTGTGGAGAAACTTTTAGGCCTGTGGTGAAGTCTGCTATAGTCAGTACTGTTCTGTTCGTTGCACTCTCTCGTGATTAGCCTGTTCACCAGCTTGACAAGAAGAATGCTTTTCTGCATGGTACATTATCGGAGACAGTCTATTGTAACCAGCTTTCTGGTTTTCTTGATAGTGCTCATCCGGACTTTGTCTGTCACTAGAACAAATCACTATATGGTCTGAAACACGCTCCTCGTGCCTGGTAAAGCCGGATTGCTTCTCATATTACTATACTTGGATTTGTTGACGCTCGGTCAGATATTTCTCTTTTTGTCTACCGACAAGGCACAAACATGGCTTATTTGTTGCTATATGTGGATGATATTGTTTATTACTGCCATCTCAGTACCGCTGCTTCATCACATTATTGATGCTCTTGCTGTAGAATTTTTTATTAAGGATTTGGGCAGCCTACATCATTTTCTGGGCATTTTTGTCACTCAAGGTAGCACAAACTTATTACTCTCGCAGCAGTATTATATGGTTGATATTCTTGAGAGAGGAGGCATGGCCGATTGCAAGCCATGTTCCACTCTGATCGACAAGGATGCCAAGCTGCCATCCGACGACGCTCCCGTTTCAGATGCCACTCACTATCACAGTCTTCATAGAACCCTACAGTATCTCACATTCGGTCGACCAAATACTGCATATGTTGTTCAGCAGGTGTGCCTCTATAAGCATGATCCTTGTAATCCCATCTTGCGTTGGTGAAACACATTCTCCGACACATCCGAGACACTTTGAATCATGGTCTACAGCTTCACCGATCATCCGTTAGCGAGTTGGTCACAAATTCTGATGTTGATTGGGCTTGTTGTTGTAACATACTCATTTTCATCATCATGAATTACATTCATTCTCATGTAGAGATCACTTAAGAAAAGAAATACAAGGAGAAACCTAGCTGTTCCGCCTCCCTTCCCAATCCGAGTAGGGTTACCCCCCTTAGTTGCGGCCTCCCCTTGGAGATAAAGTCCTGGACGCACCTCCCTTAAATCAAATCCCCCTGGGCGCACTCCTTAGAGATAAATCTTAGAGATAAACCTTACAGATAAACCTTAGAGATAAAACCTTGGAGATAAAACTCCCTGGCCGGCGCCCTTTTTGGAGGTAAAAATCTCCCCTGGCTGGCCGCATCTCTTAGAGATAGAATTCTTCCCCCTCTCTTGTCCGAGTAGGACTCTACCTCTGCCCTATCCGAGTGGAAAAACACACAACAACCTGGTCGGCCACCCCTTAGGGATTCCCCCCTCTACCAAACCGAGTAGGAAGCCCCCCTTTGGAGAAAAACCCCCTGGTCGGCACACCTAGGGATTTCTCCCCCTCCAATTTGAGTAGGATATTTCTTCCCCCCTTGAGTGCGCATTGGGGTGAAATATCAGTCCTTGGCTGCCCCTTTTTGCTGAAATATTACCCCCCCCCCCCTGGCTGCACCCTCCCCCTATAAATAAAGGCCCTGTTTGGCACGGCTTAAACTTGTTAAAAAACCAGCTTGTCTGAAAAGCTGGTGAACAGCAGCTTAAACTTATATTCTGCTTTTAGTTCATTCTGAGAAGCAGCTGAACTAATAATATGCTGGAGAAGCTGACTGTTTGGTACACCCGCAACTTATTTTTATAAAAAAGCTGGTTCAAAAGCTGTCCCAAACAGGGCCAAAATCCAAAACCCTGGCTGCCACCCCTGCCCAAACACAAACCCTGTCGCCCCCTTGCTGCCCTGCTGCACCCCTGCCAAGAAGAAGAGTTTTAGCCACAGCCCTAAGTCCCTGCAGCCCTGATCTTGCCACCAAGGAACCCCAGCCGCACTGCATTGTCCACAAGGAAGGCCCTAGCTGCTGCCACTGCAAGGAGAAGACCAGCCGTAGAGAAGAAGAATAGGAGGAAGAGAGGCAGGAGCCGTCATCCTTTGTGCAACACCACTGCTGTCGTCTCCAACCCGTTGCATTACACCCCCACGACCCATGGGCTGCTGCACGTAAGTAGATCGCTCTCCGGTCTAGGTTTCGACGGTAGAATCGATATACTATCCTGAGCTAAAACCACAGCCGCACCGGATTGGTTTCCAGCAACACTGATCATCGTAAAACCCCACTAAAACCTACCCAAACTCACATGGGCATATGCAAACTGGTTAGTGTAGGTTGCATTAATGAACTGCTTGTGTCCACATCATCACATCTTGAGTAATATGTGTGCATCGTACTGTTCGGTTGTGTTGTCTCGTATGTGCGTGATTGCGACTAGAAGGATGTACTCAAGAAGTTTCCTACGAGAACCTTCAGCACCAAAACTTCGAAGATCTCGAGCAGCACAACTCGTGGGAGCAAGGCAAGTGCTCCTTGACCATATTGATCCCATGTTTTTAAATGTTTTGTTTGTGAAAACTGCCTTCTGTGTTAATAAGATGGGAACCCTTTCATAGGAGTTTACTAGTTTGTTAGCCACCCCCTTGTCGCGGGAACTTGTTGAGTCGGGTATAGGGTTGTTTTTCTCTTTTGCACCGCATTGCTTAACAGGATTGTGGGAAACTGCATTAAACTTGTTTAAACAGCTAGAATCATGAGAAATATGATGATGAGAACATGGTGATCTTTAACAAGAATGGAATCGGGGTGATCTAGGCAAGTTTGGCTTGTGGCTATGTTGAACGATATGGTGGTTTGCTTGCTTAGATCTAAGGACCGGTTCATGCAACAATATGCTAGGAAAACAGTGCCACCACAGGGACAAATATGGGTGTGGCATAGCACACTAATTAGGTGTGTTGCTAGTTTGTTATGTATCATTGGATGGCATGGGGAATGGTAGTCAAGGATGGACTACCCTGGGAACTGCATGGCACACGAGGGGGCCCGTGGTTGGGAGAATGGAGATTCAAGCCTGCCGGTGAAACCTCAGTGGGTCCGTACATTCTAGTAACCCCTTTGTAAAGGCTATTTTGTGCTATCTTGGCCATACATCGACGGTTGTGTAGTGGCATAATGGAGGTTTCTCTAGTTGCCAACGGGTGATGAAATCACGAACTTGTTGGTAAAGTGGTGCCACCTCTGCAAAGTGTAAAGCTGTCATGATAGACGTGCTTTCGGTAACGAGCACCTGGACAACATCCATGATTAGAGGTTAACATGGTTTGGTTGGGATGATTGTGTCATATGGGACTGGTTTGGGTTATGTATATGAGATTGGGTTCGGTTATGTGAATACGTGCTGATGATCTTGAGAATAAGTATTGGATGGTTAAACTTGATGGTTGATGAAATAGTATGGTATTGACAGGAGTCATGATGAATCGGTTATGTTGGGACTTAACTCACCTAGACATTGTAGGCTGTATTTCTTGTGATTGTAAAATAAAATTGGCTTGCTGCTAGAGGAACTTCACGGTCCATTGCAGAAGGCCACCTTCGTTTAATGTGATAATGTGAGTTCAGTTTATCTCCCGACTAATCCAGTGCAGCATCAATGCACCAAGCATATCAAGATTGATTTGCACTTCATTAGTGACAAGGGGGCTGCTGGAGCAGTTCAGTTTATTCACGATCCTACCAGTTCGCAGTACGCAGATATCTTCACCAAGGGCCTCCCATCATCGGTGTTTATAGAGTTTCGATCTAGTCTAAATGTTCTATATAATAGATGTTCAGACTGCGGGGGTTATGTAATCAAGTGATGTCACTTGACCTCCTTATAAATATGTACTCACCCGAGCATTTTATTCAATCCAATTGTTATTTTCTTCATTTATTTCTTTCAGGCACACCAACTGCTAACTCAGCCACCCATGATCCGTATGACTCGTACCTACGTATACGGCCACTTGCATACGTGCAGCCAAGCAGCTGCGTGCACATGCAAGCATCGCTTCCTAACGCTAGGAACACATCCTGATGGAAGCCTAACCGACCTCCATACCATGCAGCTAATCAGGTAACCATACACAGCTAATTTTTAGGCAGGCACACGAGATATGACTCATCAATGAGTACAAACACAAAAGTCAAGATTAATCCTAACAATATTTCCCTCCTAATCTTGACTTAAGACTTACTGAAACCGCATCACTCACATAGACACACGAACGCAAGAGGACACAGATTTTTTGGCGATGAACAGCACACGCAACAAACACGCTGTTTGCATTATTTCTTTAAGTCATACTTTAAAGTAATGTTGGTTCTTCATTCACTATCGTGAGAAGTGCTTCTTCTTTCGATTTGGACATTCCCTGGTAAAATATCCACGAACACCACAATTAAAGCATTTAACTATTTTTTTTGAGACTTGTGCTTCTTCTGAGCCTGCCATTCAGCCTTCGTGAGCAGGAGTTGACCATCACCGGCAGTGGACTCACTACCTTGAGTGTCTTCCAATTGCCTCCTCAAACAGCATCTTCTCGACATCACAGAACTGCTCAATCCCCACAACGGCAGGATAGAGCCGATCTTGTACAGTGTCAAGAAGCTTCATGACCATGGTTGTGTCGTCAAGTGTAGCGCCGGAATTGGCGTACCTTGCTACCATGCCGCTCATTTTGCCAGCATAGTAATCTAGAAACTACCCCTTCTTCATAGGCAGGAGGTCAACTTGCATTTCAAAGTAGAAATATGAGCTGCCTTGACACGGTCCGCTCCAACGAAACTTGTCTTGAGGCTGTCCGGAACCTCTTTCGCCACTTCTTTATTGAAACCTGCAAAAAGAACCTCCATCTTGATCGCCGATGTGGTGTAGTTCGTCGAGAATAACATCGGGTATGCAAGCGAGACGCTGCTGCTTCTCCAACACCATGTGGAACTAACGCCATGGAGCTTAGGATCTTGAGGCTCTAAATACAAATTGAGCTCCAGGATTATTGGTGATATGCCCAAGAGGCAATCATAACAATTCGGATTAAGGCTTGGTTGAGATTTGATCCATAAGCAGTTAGGGTACTAATGGGCCTGCGACCTAAAAGCCCATTAGCGTGCCTATAAATATGAAGGGTAGGGTTAGGGGCGATTGACTAGACCACATGACAGCCTTATCCGCCACCCCTCAAAGGCCTCAAGACGAAACCCTTGCTGCGCGCGCGGTGCTAGCACACCGTCGCGCGCCATTCCTCCCCGTACGTGTGTACTCCGTGGAGACGCTGCTGCTACTGCTGCACTAATCGGCTACGGCAACACCATTGTCAACTCACTGCTGTGACGAGGACGTGGGAGAGATGAATGTGATCATCTGCCCACTGCTGTGACGATGACGAGGATGAGACAAACGTGGTCGTCTACTTCCCCTACACCGACGCGCGTCTACGACTAGATCTTCTGCTGCGCTGCGTGTCTAGTAGTAACGATCTATGACTCTTGTACTCACATGTTTTCTGGTTGATGTGGTAGAATTGCTAGAGTAGCGTACCGCTGATTTTGCAACGGCGACATCAGAGCCGACTTGCGTAGTTTTTGGTCTAGATCTTGTTAGTAGATGCGATCTACTGCAGACATGTTCATATGATGATTTTTTATTGCGCAGTTTTTTGGGTTTGGAATTGGTTAGAGTAGATTGCGATCGTATGACTGAAGGGTTAGTTCGTGCTCCTTCTCAATTGTGTGTGCAACTTGTCCCTACCAGCTGGAATCACCATCAGGACTAATCGTGTACATATCTTACACATTGAGCCAACAGATCACGGTCATGTGTCGTGATCTTCTCCTGAATAACCAGTCACATTGAAAATCGAGGCATTCTGAATGGCTTGGGTTCGAGTTAATTTGATCAATCCAATAAGATTTTCATAGTGATTTCATAGATGTGATCTATGTAATTCCGTTTGGTGTCTGCAATAGTGATATCATAGAGTCGTTTCGCGATAGAAATCGTTCAATGCTTAACTCGTTTTTGATGGAAATGATCTGAATGGTGTGGCCTTATTGTGATGTGATGATCTGTGTGTAACATTTGTGTAGTCTGTGTGTTGCAAATTTAACACAACCGGGTTGAGGTTGTCACATAATTGTATAACGACCTGCGTGTTGACTTGTGATATTTGATCTCTCATGTAATTTATTTGGTATCTATTAGTTGTATTAGCTTCTTTTATGTTCATGGAGATGTATTCAAGCATGGTGGTGATGGCGATCACCACAAGAAGGAAGGCATGGAAGCATAGACCATAATGGAACCATGACGATGGCGACCACTGCGATTCTAAAAGGTCATACTATTCACAATGTGATATGATCATATGCTTGTCATGTTTACTTTCTCGTATTACTATTCTTTTTTATGCTTTTCATATGATGGATATTTTGTCATGATAGAATAGCTTTCCAAGTAAAAGTTGATATTTGATGTCATTTACCAATAGCTGCACCTATGTTGTTTTGATTGTTGTGTGGTAGGTTTTTCGAAGCAAAGTACCATCATCTATCATAATGAATAGGGTGAATGTTGGACATTCACATGCATAGTATTGGTTTACTCAACAAAACTATCAAAACGGTTTTGGGCTTTATGGCATAGAGTTGGGAGCTGGGATATTGGATGTCACCCAACAAACAAGAGTCATATAGAGATATGATTAACAATTGTTGTTTACCTATGTCGCTAATTTTCTAGCAATGAAGCCAAAGCTCACTAGAGATTGAATATGGATCTTGGACCACTAGTAATAGAAGATGTTACTCTTATAGTGGTAGTGTCTTTTATTAAACCGTTAATAGAAGATTGATACATAACATAGTGCTAAAACATTGCATATTTATTGTCTATTGTAGATCATGTCTGCAAGCAACAATTCCGGTTTCAATTTGAGATTTGTGCTTGAAAAGTAAAAGCTCAACAAAGCTAACTTTATCGATTGGTACCGCAACCTGAGAATCATTCTTAGGCAAGAGAAAACTGACTACGTTATTCAACAGCCATACCCTGATGACCCCTAGCTAATGCAAATGTTGTAACACGCAGAACTTATCAGAAGCACAACGATGATGCGCTTAATGTAAGCTGCCTCATGCTTGCCACTATGTCCTATGATATGCAAAAATAGTATGAGTATACAGATGCTTATTCTATGATTGAGGGACTATGTGGAATATTTGAGGACCAAGCTAGGGTTGAGAGATAGACCATCTCAAAGTCCTTGTTCTCATGCAAGCTGGCGGAGGGTAGCCCGGTTAGCCCTCATGTAATCAAAATGACTGGTTACATTGAGACTTCAGGAAAACTTGGTTCTGAACTCAAGTATGATCAAGATATTGACAATATTCTCCACTCACTCCCACCGAGATACAAGCCGTTTATATTGAATTTTCAAATGAATGGCATGGAGAAAATGTTGGCTGAATTGCATGGGATGCTTAAAACAGCCGAGGAAAGCATTAAGAAAAACGCCACTCATGTGATGATTGTTCAAAAGGAGAATAAATAGAGGAAGCGTGTGATGCATCCTAAAGGCAAAGGCAAGGGAAAGGTTTCGAGTGAGTCCTCAAGCTCAAAGCTTAAGCCAAAGGGCAAATCTGGCCCTTTCTCCTAATGATGAATGCTTCCAGTGTCATGCAAAGGGGTATTGGACTAGGAACTGCAAGAAGTACTTGGAGGATCTAAAGAAGAATAAGGGAAGTGAGACTTCCACTTTAGGTATAAATGTTATAGAAATTAATATTGCTACATCTTCTAGTGAATCATGGGTATTTGATACTGGATTGATGATTTACACTTGCAAATTGTTACAAGGTCTAAGTGAGACTAGAAGATTCGCAAAAGCCGAGTTGGATGTTCGTGTCAGCAATGGAGTAAAGGTTGCGGTCATAGATGTCACGACCTACCACTTGTCATTACCCTCAGGATTAGTTTTCAAATTGAATAATTGTTATTGCGTTCCTACTTTGAGCAAGAACATTGTCTCTTCTTCATATTTAGAATAAGTTGATGGTTATGAGATTGTAATAAAGAACAAATGTTGTTTTATTTATTATAACAATATTTTTTGCGCTCAGTGTCTATTGGTGAATAGATTATATGTTCTCGATCTTGAGGATAAAACAGTCTATAACATTAACACCAAAAGGGCTGGACGAAATGATCTAAATCCCACTTTTATTTGGTATTGTCGCTTAGGTCATATAATGAGAAACACATTGAGAAACTGCATAAAGATGGTTTACTAAGCTCATTTGATTTTGGATCACTTGACACATGCGAGTCTTGTTTGCTTCGGAAGATGACCAAAGCACCCTTCACAGGTCAAAGTGTAAGGGCAAGTGACTTGTTGGGACTTAAACATACTGATGTATGTGAACCAATGAGTTCAATAGCCATAGGTGGTGTTCAGTATTTCATTACTTTTCCCGATGACTTTAGTAGATATGGATATGTCTGTCTAATGAGGCAAAGGTTTAAACTGTTTGAAAAGTTCAAAGAATTTCATAATGAAGTATAAAATCAATTGGGCAAGACAATTAAACTTCTACGATCTGATCGTGGGGGTGAATATTTGAGCCATGAATTTTATGATCATCTAAAAACAATGTGGAATTGTTCCAAAGTTGACTACACCTAGAGTATCTCAATGGAATGGGGTGTCTGAGCGGAGGAACCAAACATTGTTAGACATGGTTAGGTCGATGATGAGCCAAACTGATCTTCTACTGTCATTTTGGGGTTATGCTCTTGACTGCTGCTTCTACACTAAACATAGTCCCAACTGAGTCTGTTGAGAAGACACCATATGAGATGTGGACCGGGAAGCATTGTGGATTGTCTTTCCTCAAAGTTTGCGTGTGTGATGCTTATGTCAAACGTTTTACGTCAGACAAACTGTGAGACCTATGTGTGCTGAATACATTGGCTATGACGATAAAAGTTTTGGATTCTGCCAAAACACTCTTTTTGTCAAGGTCCGACTCTAGGTCCGAGCTCCGACAAGACTCGACATAAGGTCCGACTTGCTATGGCTAGGTCCGACATGTGTTTGGTTAGCTCTGGCGGTAGGTCCGACTAGCTTTGTTAAGTTCCGGTGCTAGGTTCTACTAGCTTTGTTAAGCTCCGGCTCAAGGTCCGGTTAGCTTTGGCAAGGCCCGGAGCTAAATCACAATGGTTCTATTTTTACCATGCAAATGTTTCGAACTTGCTTTACGTCTATGGAAAGTTTGCTTAGTATTCTTTTACTAAGTTTTTGAAGTGTTATGGCTGTTTATGATGATTAACATTTTGCTATGGTTTGCAACATGCTTATGTGAGGTGTTCACGTAATGTGTTGTGGTTTTCGGAACTAACGTGAGTCAAGTCGCGGACTTGTGCTCGAAAGTATTGGTTGTTTATTCATGTGCAGGTGTTGCTTGAGTTCAAGATATGGCTTGTTACGGGATCCATTGAACTAGTCTTAGGGAGAAGATGAGGTTCAACAACCAAGTTCGGGAGGAATTGTGGTTGAGTTGATCGGGAGGTCGCGCAGCATGTTTGGATCAAGAACAATGAATATGAAGGTATCGTGGACGTTGTTGGAAGGTGTTTGCACGTGTGCAAGGAGTTCATGGACGTGGCAACATGGTTCCAAGGCATGATGAAGAGATGTAGACGTAAAGAATTGGTAGGAAAGGTCCAACCGGCTGGATTATGGACTCAGGCTGTGGCTGAGTCGGTTATGGCTCAAATGTGGAAAGATTTGAGTTGGTTATGATAGGATTTCGTGTGGGACACAAAGTTGAGTTGTTTTAGGAACGTTCATAAGGTGTTTGGAAGTCTTGAGATTGCTTCTATCTGCATATAGAAGAGTCTTGAGCAGTTATGGAAAGTTTCGATTCAGAAACTGAGTAGGATTAGAGTCCTAGTTAGGATTGGGTTGGCCTCCGGGCTGGTTATATAAGCAAGGGAGGCCAGAGCTCATGTGTAGAGGACTTTGGGCTGTTCCTCTTATGTTTTGATCAATAAAATTCGTAATTTAGAGGAGCTTTTGTGCCTTGTTCATCCGACTTGTTTTTGTCAAGTCTTTCTTGTCATGTTTCTGGACAGCACGATAGTGCTTTGATGTTTTGATCATAACTCGAGCTTTACAGATCAAATTGACGTGATTATATTTGGGTTGTCTTTACAACTTGATTATCTATCATCTGTGAAAATTTCACGGTCATTGGATTTGTAGTTTCTGACCTTTTGCAGTGTTGCAGATCTGGTTTTTACTCGAGTAGAACAGATTGACCCTCGTTTGATCTTTCGATCATAACTTGAGTTTTTTTGACGGATTTCCGTGATTCTTGTTGTCCTATCTTCGTGACTTGATTCTCTATACTATATACCACTTTTGTCATGGTTGAACACGTTTATATCAGTTGCATATATGATTTTTTTAATAGATCGATTTTCTGCCGAGGGGTTTTTGGTGCTTCCACTAAAAAGTTTAAATCTACCATTTACCCCCCTCTGGTAGCTTTTCACGTGCTCTTCGATCCTACACAAACTTACTCCCAAATCAGACAAATGCTTCTTTGTGGAATATCCTAGGGAAACCAAAGGATATTATTTTTATAATAAAGCGGAGGGCAAAGTGTTCACTACTCACAATGGTGTCTTCTTGGAAAAAGAGTTTCTCTCAAAAGAGGTTAGAGGGAGCAAGGTGCATCTTGAAGAAATTCAAGAAATACCAGAAAATATTTCGTCAGCCACTAATCCTATACAGGATGTACAAGATGTTGTGCAACCAGTTGATGAAACACCAGCCCCACGATTGTCTACGAGGGCACGTCGTGCGACTGAAAAGTTAACGCTTCTAACAACGGACGTCATGACATGATATTGTTGCCCAACAATGCGCCCATGACCTATACCCAAGCAATGAAGGGACCCGACTCTGAGAAATGGCTTGGAGCTATGGAATTCAAAATTAAATCCATGCATGAGAATAAAAGTTTGAAACTTGGTTGATCCAATCGAAGGTGTGAGACCTATCGATTGTAAATGGATTATAAAGAAAAAGACAGACATTGATGGAAAGGTTCACATTTATAAAGCGTGATTGGTGGCGAAAGGTTTCGAACAAATTCAAGGTGTTGATCATGATGAAACTTTCTTGCCCGTCACACTATTAAAGTCTGTTCGGATTCTCCTAGGAATTGCTGTATATTTTGATTATGGCAGATGGATGTCAAAATAGCCTTTCTTATTGGAAGTCTGATTGAGGATGTGTACATAACACAACCTGATGGTTTTGTCGATCCTAAAAATGCTAGTAAAATATGGAAACTTCAAAAGCCCGTCTATGGATTGAAGCAAGCATCTCGGAGTTCAAATCTACGTTTTGATGAAGTTGTCATAGGGTTTGGTTTCATCAAGAACGTAGAAGAACTTTGTATTTAAAAGAAGTTTAGTGGGAGCGCACTTGTATTTCTGGTTCTATATGTAGATTACATATTTTTGACCAGAAATGACATTCCAATGTTTGATGTTGTTAAATCCACATTAAGAAGGTTTCTAAATGAAGGATTTAGGAGATCTAGCGTACATTTTGGGCATAAAGATCTATAAGGGTTGATTTAAAAGGCTAATTGGATTAAGCCAAGATACATATACTGACAAGATATTGAGTAGGTTCGATATGTAAGATTCCAAGAAAGGTTTGTTACCAATGTCACATGGCATTACTCTAAGCAAGAGTCAGTGTCCATCGACATTTGATGAGCAAAAGAGGATGAGAGTGATTCCTTATGCTTCGTCTATTGGATTTATCATGTATGCCATGCTATGCACACGCCCAGATGTATCCTATGCTCTAAGCGTCACAAGCAGATATCAATCAAATTATGGTGATGCTCATTGTATAGTTGTTAAAAACTTCCTTAAGTACTTAAGAAGAACTAAGGATGCATTCCTAGTGTTTGGAGGTGAAGAAGAGCTCAGTGTAAGAGGTTACACCGATGCTAGCTTCCAAACAGACAAGGATGACTCCAGATTGCAATTCGGTTTTGCGTTTTGCCTCAACGGAGGGGCAGTGAGCTGGAAAAGTTCCAAGGGAGATACATTATCAGATTCGACAACGGGGGTGGAGTATATTGCACCTTCTGAAGCTACAAAGGAAGCTGTTTGGATCAGAAAATTTGTTTCTGAGTTGGGTGTTGTTCCTAGTGCATCCGGTTCTGTGGATCTCTATTGTGACAATATTGAAGCCATTGCATAGGAAAAGGAGCCTAGATCACACAAAAGATCCAAACATATACTACGACGCTATCACCTCATCCAAGAGATCACCGACCGAGGTGATGTGAATATTTGCATGGTGCATACGGATTTGAATGTTGCAGATCTGTTGACAAAGCCTCTTCCACAAGCAAAGCATGAGACGCACACGAGATCTATGTGTATTAGGTACTTACTTCAGTGATCCTAGTGTGTACGTGGGAGACTTGTGTCATAGCTATATTTATGTACCATTAAATAAATTGTTATTTGAGTAACCATTATTTACACTGATCATCAAGTATTTGACTTGTTCGTGAAAATCTTTGTTAATTATAATGTTTCTCGAAATGATCCCTATTCTACATCATTATATGAGATAATGATGACACACAGACTAGCGCATGTATTAAATGATGATCACGTTTCACGAATCATAGACATGGAGATTTCAAATTAATAATGTGAACACATGTTAGTGAACATGGTGTTGGATTGACCCACTCCGAGACACTATTGGTATTGTTATTTTCATATGTGTCATCAGTTGGTATTGTGTGATACACCTGCTAGATCCTTAGATTTAAGATCGCCATTGTTTCTCACTATGTGTAGATGCGTACTTTGCGACTACCAAACGCTACTCCGTAACTGGATAGTCATAAAAGTAGTCTTCGGATACATAATAAAACATGGAATTGGATGTGTGCAGATCAAGATGGGATTTTTCCATCCTAAATAACAGGAGAGACATCTCTGGGCCCTTGAGATAGTTGTATTTGAAAGTGCAAGGCCATGCCAAGGTGATTAAGAAGTTAATCACAATGACTAAAGGTTAGTCATGGATTGAATCCAGTATTTGATCGAGTGAATGGTCGAGCTATCACAAGGATGCCACTTATCTCGCCTTGAGCTTGACCGGTATCATGTGGCAAAGGGATTAACATGCGAATGTATCTAGGTTCAGCCGATATCATCTTTATGTACATTCAGGAGTCAGTATGTTCTACTAGGTATCTCTGCTCACTTGTAGATTGAAAACGGTTTCCATTCACAGCCGACTGCACATGAACCTAATGGGTCACACACTTAACGGGTTGGAATGTTGAAAAGCTTGCCCATATGATTGTCTCTAGTGCAAGTGGGAAATTGTTGGTGATATGCCCAAAAGGAAATCATAACATTTCAGATTAAGACCTGTTGGATATTTGGTCTATAAGTAAGTAGGGTGCTAATGGGCCTACGACCTAAAGCCCATTAGCGCGCCTATAAATATGAAGGATAGGGTTAGGGGCGGATTACTCTACCACGTGACAGCTCTAGCCACCACCCCAACTAGGCCTCAAGCCAAAACCCTTGCCGCGTGCGTGGTGCTAGCACACCAGCGCACGGTGTTCCTCACCGTACGTGTGGACTCCATGGAAGCGATGCTGCTACTGTTGCACTTATTGGCTAAGGCAACGCCATCGTCAACTCACTGCTGTGATGAGGACGTAGATGAGACAAACGTGATCATCTACCCGCTGTTGTTACGAGGTCGAGGAGGAGATGAATGTGGTCGTCTACTTCCTCTACACCGACGTACATCTACGACTAGATCTTCTGCTGTGATGCGCATCTAGTAGTAACGATCTATGACCTCTGTACTCGCATGTTTCATGGCTGATGCGGTAGAATTGCTAGAGTAGCGTAGCACAGATTTCCCAACAAGGATGTCATGCCATAGAAGGCCATCAACATGTCGTGGCACCACCGTGTGCAACCTTTTGGTTATCGCCATGCATATGCTCTAGACTATCTGCCACAGCTGAGCTCCCGGACGTCGAGTTGTCTCTCACCGAACGTGCAGAGCTCCTGGTCATCATAAGCCTCTGCGGGTGCATTCCTGTACACCGAGCTCCCGTCCATCGCACGCTACCACCGCGAGCTAAGCTTCATGCATGCTCCGCCAGAAACTGAGCATGAGGCTGACCGGGATTGCCATTGCCTTCAGCTAGGCTAAGCACATAAAATACGATAGGAAAAACTCTGATTAGATGAGTAAAGAAATAATTTATTTACAAGTAGATATAACCAATAAAGATAATATTAATGAATAACTCATCAAACATATAATCAAATCAAGATATTATATGAGGCCCTCGACTACCTATAAAAGTAGAAGTATGAGCATCAAGTTGAGACATCTTTAGACTTATCATCATCATCCTCTCATACACCTTCTCATAGATTAGAGATTAACTCTCACATCAATACAAACTTAGCATCTAATAACATATAGCTAGATGTCGGTACCCTCAATACCGGGTACCCCCGCGCACAGGACAAAACTGCCTAAGGACCTCGCCCCTTCCGCAGGGGCGAGCTCCGAGGGCGCCACATGTACAGCCGGGCCGGAGCTCCCCCTCTCCTAAGAGGAAAGCTCCGGGCCAGCCACGTGGCCAGGCGAAGCCGGACCTCCCCCCTCCGCGGGGGAGAGCTCCAAAGGCTCCACGTGTCCTGCGGGGCCGGAGCTCCCCTCTCCTCAGAGGAGAGCTCCGGGCCCGCCATGTGGCTAGCAGAGCCGGACCTCGCCCCCCCCCCCCCCCCCCCGCGGGGGTGAGCTCCGAAGGCTCCACGTGTCCAGCGGGGCCGGAGCTCCCCCTCTCCTCAGAGGAGAGCTCCGAGTCCGCCATGTGGCAAGCAGAGCCGGACCTCCCCCCCTCCGTGGGGGTGAGCTCTGAAGGCTCCACGTGTCCAGCAAGGCCGGAGCTCCTCCTCTCCTTAGAGGAGAGCTCCGGGCCCGCCAAGTGGCCAGCAGAGCCACGCTACCTGCCCCGGCGCGGTAGGAAGCGGAAGTAAAGTCCCGCGCCTTCCCAAGGCGCGGCATTGAACACCCGCGCCTTCCCAAGACGCGGAGACGCGAAGCACGCCTCTTCCAGGAGGTGTTGCGCCCAGTCACATCACAGTGAAGACGGGCGCAGAAAGCCAGAGGTTGTGGACCAATAAACACAGCGACAAGACAAACCCTGCTGCCCCTGCCATCATCAAGCACTACGCCTAGCTTGCGGCGTGGGCAGGGCAGCAGGACGGAGGCTCAGAAGCTACTGCCAGCGACAGCTACCGGCGTTACTGTGAGATATGGTAGATGGCAGGAAATCACCCCGGGACCACCTGTCGGGTCCCGGGTCCCCCTTTGTAAGCTGCCCAGCCTTGGACTTCAAAAGGCTCGGGTAGGCAACGTTGCAAGGGGTTCGGCAGTTCGCCACCCTACACTCAGACATTCATCCTCATACCCAGGCTTAGAACTCCGGTTCTAAGCTTGAAGCAATACAACGAGCACCTCTGCTCACCGTGGATGTAGGGTTTTACGCTCCGGTGGCCTGAACCACGTAAAAAACCCTTGTGTTCATATCGTTCCTTCATCCATTCCGGCTAGACCCAAGCAAGAGGACTAGCCCCTCTGAAAAAGAACCTCCACGGGCTGCCCAGAGCAGCCCCGGGGGAAGTGTCGACCGCAGACGCTTCGACATTTGGCGCGCCAGGTAGGAGGCTTTTACCTCCTGCGTTGAGTCTTCGCTCATGAAGATGACCAAGCTTCCGTCCGCGGCAAGCTCTCCTCGCCCTCGTTCCCGGCGAACGATGACCAGCGAAGCTTACGTCTCGACGCACTCAGGGAGGAGTGTGTCGGGACAAGCTGGGAGTCCGCAGTGAACTCCAACAACACAGACTCCAGCAAGCCCAAGATCTGCTGCAGCGCCAAGTGTCACCCATGGAGGTACACTAGCTGCAGCACGGGCGCTTCTACACAATCCACCTGCTGGGGACGCTCCCCAGGGGGCTACCCAGCAGTGGATTCGCGACGTCGACCATCTCATCATCGCTGCCGTCAACCCTCCTCTCCGGCGGGGACGACGTCCCAGTCAACCGGATGTGTCGTTGTCACGCACGCCAATGGTTGATGGGCAGACGGCAGACTCCCGCTCTACCAGGCTCCTAACGGCGGACCTGAGGTCAGAGCTGGAGCGACGTCACCTGGGCGAGGATGCCCGCGTGACCATCGAGCGACAACGGGAAAGGCGTCGCAACCATGAGGCCGACTACAGTATGTCGACCGCCTCGACTCACCCTGGGCCGCAGACGTTCGCCACGCGATATCTGCCCCAGGCGTACGCCACGCAGCATATGCAGCAGCCATATGCCCTGCAAATGGTGCCCCCGGTCTATGGTGCACCTCTGCCCATGCCGGGGTTCACCGTGCCAACAGCGGACCAAGCGTTCACGGCACCAGCACGTGCAATAACAGGAGTGGGGTGTGCGGCCACACCTGCCAGAGAAGTACGACGGCAGCGTCAACCCGGCGGAGTTTCTCCAGATCTACTCCACCGCCATCCTTGCTGCAGGAGGGGATGAGGCCGTCATGGCTAACTACTTCCCCGTCGCCTTGACCGGTCCGGCCCGGTCTTGGCTCATGAACCTCCCCTAGGGTTCCATAACCTCCTGGGAGGAGCTATGCCGACAGTTTACTGCGAACTTCGGCAGCTCCTACACCCGTCCCGGCACGGAGCTTGACCTCCACGCCATCCGACAACAACCTAGAGAGTCGCTGCATTCCTTCATCCAGCGGTTCTCCCAGGTACGGAACACCATCCCCCCACATTCAGAATGCTTCAGTGGTGGTGGCGTTCCGGCAGGGTGTGAGAGACGAGAAGATGCTCGAGAAGTTGGCCACCAGAGAGGTGCGCGACGTCTCGGAGCTCTTCAGCCTGGCGGACAAGTGCGCCAGAGCAGTAGAAGGGCGCAGCTGGCACTCACAGCCAGCCTCCGAAGCAGGAGGGCACCCCGCAGCTACCGCTGCTTCCCATCGGAGCGGCAAGAAGATCAAGAAGAAGGGTGGTGGCAAGATCAAGCCGCCGGCCGGAGCTCCCGTTGCTGCAACTGCAGCATCCAGTGGAGCTCGGGGGCCACGCCCCGACAAGAGGCCACGACAGTCACCCGGCTGCGGTGACCGAAGTGAGCCATGCCGCGTGCACCACACCAGGAGCCACACTGCTGGTGAGTGCCGGGGGATCCTGAAGCTCGCGGAGCACCTCCACGAGGGGAGGCGGCCATGCGCAGATGCTCCTCCCTTCCGACAGAGGGAGGGCAAGCAGAAGGTCGACCCCCGGGACAACGTCGACCAGGAGATGGAGTTCCAGGAGCCCCAGCGCACTCTGAAGGCGGTCCATCACCACGAGGGCTCCAGCTCTAGCGACGACGAGCGCCGGAAGGCGCTCCACGTCATCTATGGAGGGTCCTCGGACCCCTCGTCCCGGAACGTGGTCAAGACCCTGCGCCGGGCAGTGGCGTTGGTGGCCCCTACACCAAGTGCAGCACCACACCTGAAGTGGGTAGGGACCCCCATCAGCTTCGACGCTACCGACTGCCCCCAAGAACATGGCTGGAGCCAGACAGCTACCACTCTTGGTAGCCCCACCATCGCAACGTGAAGATGTACCACATCCTGGTGGATGGCGGGGCCGGCCTCAACCTCATCAGCCGCACAACTTTCCTGAAGATGCAAATTCCGATGACCAAGCTCTCCCCCTCGATCCCGTTCTTAGGGGTAGGGCCGGTACAAGTTGTCCCGTACAGCAACATCAGCCTTCTGGTGACCTTCGGAGCACCGGACAACAATCGAACGGAATACATTGTGTTCGACGTGGTGGAGGTCGACCTCCCCTTCAACGCCATCATCAGCAGGCCTGCCCTGTACCGATTCATGGCGGTAGCCCACTATGGCTACCTCGTCTTGAAGATGCCTACACCAACAGGCGTCCTCAAGATCCGTGGAGACTGCACTGCCGCAGTGTCAGCCTTGGAGAAGCTCCAAGCACTTGCGACAGCCTGAGCACCAGCCCCTGGCGGTGCAGAACCGGGCCAGCTCCACCCGAGTGCACGCCAGCGTGCCTCGACCTCAGCACCCCGCGTGCAACCTCTCGACGAGGGCGACGTCCCCCTGAAGGTCGTCCAAGTCGGCGCCGGCGCTGCCCAGACCACCCAGATAGCCGGGGGCCTGGACAGCAAATAGGAAGGCGCGCTCATCACTTTCCTCCAGTACAACGTTGACGTGTTTGCATGGCAACCGTCGCAGATGCCGGGGATCCCTAGGGAGGTGATTGAGCACCATCTGAAGATCTTCCCCGACGCTTGGCCAATTCAGCAGAAGCCCCGGAAGCAGTCCATCGAGCGGCAGAACTTCATCCGTGAAGAAATCAAGAAGATGCTGGATGCTGGCTTCATACGGGAGGTCCACCACCCCAGGTGGTTGGCGAACCCTATTATCGTCCCGAAGGCCGGCGGGAAGCTCTGATGTGCATCGACTACACCAGTCTCAATAAGGCATGTCCCAAAGATCCATTCCCTCTCCCTAGAATAGATCAAATAGTAGACTCTACATCAGGCTGTGATATGTTATGCTTCCTAGACGCCTACTCAGGCTTCCACCAAATTCCCATGTCTAAAGAAGATGAAGAACATACCGCTTTTATTACAGTAGACGACCTGTATTGTTATGTCTCCATGCCTTATGTTCTCAAGAATGCACTATCCACCTTTGTACGTGCCATGCACAAAACCTTTGCAGAGTTAATAAGAGACTTAGTTTAGGTGTATGTCGATGACATCGTTGTCAAAGTCAGACAGAGCACATCCTTGTTAGATAACCTAGCTCTAGTCTTTGACAAGCTACGCTCCACGCGCACCAAGCTGAACCCAGACAAGTGTGTGTTCGTCGTATCCTCTAGGAAGCTCCTAGGATTCCTGGTCTCACACCGACGGATCGAAACCAACCCAGAGAAGATCAAGGCCATCGAGCTGATGCGGCCCCCGGCCCGCATCAAGGATGTCCATAAGCTCACGGGATGCCTAGCTGCGCTGAGTCGGTTCATACCGAGGCTAGCGGAGCGGGCTCTTCCCTTCTTCAAGCTTCTGTGCAAATCCGGTCCATTCGCTTGGACCGACGAAGAAGAAGAAGCATTCTAGGAGTTGAAGCAGCTCCTAACGACGCTACCCATCATGGTAGCCCCAGAGCCGGAGAGCACCTGCTGCTCTACATCACGGCGACAACAGAGGTGGTGAGCATGGTCCTCGTCGCAGAGTGGCCGGACCCCTCATCACCGCAACCAGCTCCAGCAGCTGAAGTCAAGCACCAAGGCTGCCCGGGCCCCATGGGGGGACCCGACAGCCAGGAGGTCCCGGAGGTCCAAGGAGACCTCCCTAAGGCTCACGACGACCTCCCGACGCTCCAAGACAACCTCCCGGAGGTCCAAGGCAGCTTCCCGGAGGTCCAAGTGGACCTCCTGGAAGTTCAAGACGACCTCCCGAAATTTCAAGACGACCTCCCGGAGATCCAAGGGGACCTCCCGGAAGTCCAAGACAACCTCCCGGAAGTCCAGCGGGACCTCCCAGAGGTCCAAGACGGCCAAGAAGCCTCTGGGTCCCAGCCCCCAGAGGATGCCCAGGGCCTGTCTTCCTCATGTCGGCCTGAGCCAATGGAGGAAGACACCCCGGGTCCCCCAGGGAGGACCCGGACTATCTAGAGGCCCGTCTACTACATCAGCGAAGTCCTCCACGACGCCAAGACAAGATACCTGGAGGTCCATAAGCTGTTGTACGCAGTGCTCGTGGCGTCCAGGAAGCTCCGACACTACTTCCAAGCCCACCGGATCTCGGTGGTCACCTCCTATCCGCTGAAGACCATCCTTCATAGCCCCAATGCGACCGGCAACGTCGCCAAGTTGGCAGCGGAGCTAGCGGAGTTCGAGCTGGACTTCCTCCCTCGTCACGCAGTCAAGAGCCATGCACTGGCTGACTTCGTGGCCGAGTGGACGCCATGGACAACCAACCCAGGGGGCCCCGAAGACGGTGAACCGGAGCCCTGAGCTCTGGTCTTCACCGAGCCCCACTGGACGCTCTTCTTCGATGGCTCCTCGCGAAAGCAGGGGGCCGGTGCCGGCATACTGCTTCTCATGCCATCGGGGGAGCAGCTCCGGTACATGGTGCGTCTCAATTTCAAGGCAACCAACAACATGGCCGAGTATGAAGCTCTCATCTTCGGCCTAAACACGGCGCTGTTCCTCGGCGTCCGCCAGTTGCTGGTCAAGGGCGACTCCCAGCTCATCATCAAGCAACTCAAGGGAGAGTGCTCCTGCAACGACCCGCAACTGGCTGCTTACCTCCTCCACGTCCAGATGCTAGAGAAGGACTTCGTTGACTTGGACCTGCGCCATGTACCGCGTGCTGACAACGCCGTGGCCGATGACCTCACAACAAAGGCCTCCACCGGAGCCCCTGTGCCCGAAGGAGCCTTTGAGAGGACGTTGCCGTGGCCCACAGCCCCGCCTGCCGAGCCGGGCAAAGGGGGCGAGACCAGCACCTCGAAGCTGGCGGTCCCGGCGGCCCTGCAACCATGGCGCCTGCCAAGGATCGTAAGCGTCACTGGGGACTCCGTGCTGCCCAGCGCTCAAGATCCAGAAGCTCAAGTCAGACCCGATGCATGGATCACGGAGATCCGGGACTACTTGAAAGACAATATCCTTCCTAATGAACATGCATCCGCTGAACGGATCGTGCGCATGCCTAAGAGATATGCGCTGGTAGAAGGGGATCTCTACCGGCGTGGCTCCAACCACGTCCTATTGCGGTGCATAACCCAGGAGGAAGGCTGCAACTTGCTCGCTGAGATCCATGGAGGCGAGTGCGGGAACCACGCTTCCTCACGCATGCTCGTCGGTAAAGCCTTCCGGCATGGCTTCTACTGGCCGACAGCACTCCAGGATGCTGTCAAGCTGGTCAAGAGATGCAAGGCGTGCCAGTTTCATGCCAAGCAGATCCACACACCGGCTCAGACGCTGCAGATGATCCCGCCCTCGTGGCTGTTCGCGGTATGGGGGCTGGACATCCTGGGGCCATTCCCCATAGCCGTCAGGGGATTCCGGTACCTCTACGTCGCCATCGACAAGTTCACCAAGTGGCCGGAAGCTACACCCGTCATCACCATCAACAAGCAATCCGCAGTCAAGTTCATCAAGTTGATCGTCTGAAGGTTCGGGGTCCCGAACAGAATCATCACCGACAATGGAACCCAGTTCACCAGTGCAGCGTTCCAAGACTACTGCGAAGACCTTGGCATCCATGTGTGTAATGCCTCCGTTGCTAATCCAAAGAGCAACGGGCAGGTCAAGAGGGCCAACGCCGAGATCCTTCGGGGCCTCAAGACCCGCACCTATGCTAGCTTGAAGAAACATGGTGCCAAGTGCGTGGACGAGCTTCCGAGCGCACTGTGGGCTAGCCGGACATCCCAGAGCCGGGCCACCGGGGAGACACCCTTCTTCATGGTCTACGGGGCCGAAGCCGTGCTTCCCCCAGAAGTCACCATGGGGTCCCCCCGAGTCAAAGATTACGATGAAGCCGCGCAGGACCAGCTCCGGCGTGAGGACATCGACCTCGTCGACGAGGCTCGACTGCAAGCAACACTCCGCAACGCACGGTACCGGCAGGTGCTCCGGCGCTACCACCAGAGGTCCATGCGTGTCCGGGAGCTCAAAGAAGGCGACCTGGTGCTGCGGCGCATACTTTCTCAGGAAGGAACCAACAAACTCTCCCCAGCTGGGAAGGTCCCTTCCGAGTCACGAAAGTTTGCCGCCCCGGGTGCGTGCGCCTTTCCACCGAGGACGGGGAGCCGCTCCCAAACCCTTGGAACATAGAACATCTTCGTAGGTTCTATCCCTAGAGCAGTAGTAGGACAATTCTTTTTCTTTCTGTAATAGATCCCATAGAGCCAAGGAACAGCGCTCGGAGCAGCTAATCCCCAGGGGGCAGTCTAGGACTGCATCCCAGCTTGGCCTGGTTCCGTACTGTAAGCGCATAGGCTCTTGCCGCCCCTCATAATGGGGTGGGTCGTTGCCTCCATGTATAGCCTGCCTTCCTCCTATGGATGATTATATAGAAAGAATCCTGTCCTACCACGCTCTTACTTATGTGTTCATTTAAATTACATTAATTTTTATGATCACACCTCCCCTTGCTCAAAAACAGTGTATGCTCACCATACACTAAGCTCTCCTTTCCAACTCTCATCCCTAGTCGACATTTGCTATCCTGACTGAAGGCGGTTGTGCTTGAGGTACCTGCCGATGGCCAGGGGGCCTCTCGGACCTCCTCCAGTCAGGTGCTGCGACGCCCGTTGGTCACCATGGAAAAACCTGCGCTGTGCATGGGGGGTCCAGGGTGCGTAGCCTGCTTTGGCTGGTTCCATACCCAAAGCGTGCGCACTGTGCCCTTCAGAGGTCCAGGGTGTACAGCCTGCTTTGCCTGGTTCTGTACCCAAAGCGCGTGCACTCTGCCTCCCCGGCGTTACGGTCCAGTACTAGGGGTCGGACGGTCGTACCCTGACCTCGGAGGGAGCCGGACCTCCCGTGCCGGGTGCACTGAATTGCCCAAGCTCCGTATACCGGTCAAGAACCATAAGCCAAATAAGACTAAGAGACAGGGAAGGGAGAGCCCTCGAGGAGAATTACGGTTCCCCTACTTGTGTGCAGGACCTCCTGAGAGGCCTCCCGGACCTTCAGAGCCAGGGTCTCAGCACCGCTGTGCTCCGGGCGGACAGGGGGGCCCTAGCCTTAGCTCCCCCGCAGGAATATGGTAGGTGCGCCCAAACAATTGGCCACACCTACCAGGGGGCCACTACGCGGACTGCACAAGGGAGGACCGGAGCACCCGGCGGTACTGGAGTCCCAGGGCTTATGAATACCAGAGCTCTGACTCCAACCGAAGACCAGAAGACCGAGCTCCGAAGGCTCCACGTGTCCAGCGGGGCTGGTGCTCCCCTCTACTCAGAGGATAGCTCTGGGCCCGCCATGTGGCCAGCAAACCCGGACCTTGCCCCCTCCGCAGGGGCGAGCTATGAAGGCTCCACGTGTCCAGCGGGGCTGGAGCTCCCCTCTCCTCAAAGGATAGCTCCGGGCCCGCCACGTGGCCAGCAGAGCCGGACCTCGCCCCCTCCGCAGGGGCGAGCTCCGAAGGCTCCACGTGTCTAGCGGGACCGGACCTCCCTCTCCTCAGAGGAGAGCTCCGAGCCCACCACGTGGCCAGCAAAGCCGGACCTTCCCCCTCCGCGGGGAGGAGCTCCGAAGACCCCTTGGGCCCTTATGACAACAAGGACCCGAGGAAGGTGTCTATGCAAAGCTTCGAGATCGGTGGAGACCTCCCGGGGCCCTTATGGAGCTAAGGACTCGCCAGGACAAGCCAAGAAAAGAAGCAAAGAGCAGATACAGAAAACAACAAGTCCATTCATCAAAAGCTCCATGAGCTGGACTACAAACACAACAAACAACAAAAGATATAAGGCTCTCCAGCTACAAGGGCAAGCCCCTAAGAGTCCCGGGACTCCCGCTGGAACCTAGACGCAACGAGGGCGGCGACGTCTCCGACTCTGGCCCTGGTGACCTCCTCCTGCTCGGCGACGGGGCCCCGAACCACCGGCTCCAGAGATATGAAAGAGTCCGAGCTCTGGAAGCACGTCAGCACGTGCGTGGTGACCTCCTTCGCCAAGCTCCGTCCCTCCGTCTCGAGCTCGTCGGCGATCACAGCCTCGAGCCTATCCAGCTTGGTGCTGATGGACTCGAGCGTCGGGATCGCCTCGACCACCTCTTGAGCAGGAGCCCCCTTTCTCACGGGGCTGAATCCAAGGGGCACCGGAGCGGACTCCGCCTGGCCGATGAAGCTCCAGACTGCTCGGGCCTCGACAGTACGCAAAGCGCGGAGCCCCTCCACCTCCTGGCGAGCCGCCAGCAGAGCGCCAGGACCCTCCTTGGCGAACCTCCTCTCCTTCAATGCCAGGTCCTTCTCCCGGATCTGGAGGTCCTGGGTGAGTCGCTCCAGCTCCGACGCCCAGAAGTCAGCAGCCAACTCTCGGTCCAGCGCCGCCTGGTGGTCCCGGGCGACCTGCTCCTCCCTCTCGGCCAGATCTGCCTCCTGAAGCTCCAGATCTTCAGCCTGGACCTTCAGGTCGCCCTCTCCGGCCTCCAGCTGCTCGGTGACCTTCTTCTCCTTGGTCGCCACGGCGCGCTCCCGATCTGCGACGGCGCACTCGTGGCGCGCCAGCTGCAGCCGCAGCTCTTCATTGGCGTCAGAGCAGGCCCGGACACTGGTGTAGGCCTCGCGGGACTCCTGCAAGGGCCGCCGGGTTTTCCAGGCGCTCGATGGCTCTCCTCTGCACATTGAGGAGCTCCTCCTCAGCATCAAGCCTGGCCCGCTTGGCGTCGAGCTCTTCCTAAACCTCGCGGGTCTGCAGCTTCAAGAGTCGCCCCAGCTGAGGAGGCGGTCTCTCTCATCCGCCAAGACCTCCCGCTCGCGCTCGAACGCAGCCTGGACCTGCCGGATGCTAGACTGGGCCTGCTCCATGGCGTCCGACAGGGGCAGCAGGGCGGCAGAGGCCGAAGCGGCGCCACAGACCTCCTCCATGACGTCGTCGTCCGGCGGAGGAGACTCTAGCACCGCAGCTTCCACGGAGACCGCGACGATGCGCCGGTCAGGAGAAGACGGCGCCGAAGCAGGACCAGTCCTAACGTGCCCCTGCTCGTCGCCGCCAGCCGGCACCGCCAAGTCTTCATCAACTGCCAGCTCCTGAGCTGGCGAAGGAGGAGGAGCGGGCACCGCCGCTGCCACAGAAGCCGGTTCCGCCGGGCCACAAGCAGGGGGTACCTGGACCTGCTCGGGGACTGGCGAAGTTGCCGCAGCGTCCTGACGCTGTGGCGCTGGGCCCCTGCCAACCGAAGGAGGCCGGGGAACAGGCGCGTCCCCAGCAGCCGAAGAATCCCTGCAAGCACAGGAAGCTCTCAAGACAAGAGAACAAGTACGCAAAGTGCTAAGATCCGGTGAGTGCAAACTTACCGAGGAACGTGAACACTCCAGAGGGCATGGAGCCCTTGCTTCCGAGCCGGGGCAGGGCCGCCGGGGCCTGCGCCGAAGGCACCCGGATCGGCGGAGCAGGGGGTGCTCCAAGAGCTCCCTAGAAGACGGAGCAGCAGAGCTCCTGCCGGCAGCACCTCCGGCACCACTCGCCGAACCGGCCCCTGAAGCCCGGGGCGCCTGCGTCCCCGGATGAGTCCCGGCTGCACTCCCTCTGGTGCCGCCGCCTGCTGAGCCTGCAGCAGGGACACTCGACGACCAGGGCATCAGAGCCCCTGGCTCAGCCCCGGACGCCGCAGCACCGGCGTCCCTCCTCGGAGCTCCACCGCCTGTGGAAGGAGGGTGGGACGCCCGGGGCTCCTCTGACCGCCACTGTCCAAGAGGAGTCCCGTCGGTGCGGAAGACCCGAGGCCTCTTGGAGTCGCCGCCCGACGAACCGACGCCTCCCAAGGAAGGGCGCGAGGGGACTCCGGTCCCCTGACTCGGCGCAGAAGATGCCCTCAGTGGAGACCGGGAGCGCTTCCTCTTCGGCGATCCAGAGGCCGGCTCCTTGCCCTTCCCCTTGTCGGTGGTCTGAGCTCCTTCGACCCTCGGTGCAGGTTGGGCATCGGCCGACGCCTAACACTCTGCTCCGGAGCGGTCAATCTCGGGGATCAAGATTCCCCGGAAGGCATCTCCGACCTGGCGCACGGTGATCCCGATGTCGTTCAGCATCGTCATCTCCCGCAGAAGCTCCGCCCTTCTCGCCGGCTCCATGAAGAGAGGGATGGGTCAGAGCCTAGACCCGTCTCCAGCCTGGTGCAGTCGTGCTCGCCGGTGTAGTACCACGCCGGACGACTGTGCTACTGCAGTGGCGCAGGTCAGCGCGACAAGAAATCTGTCAGCACCATCAGGGATGTTAACCCCTGATCCGCCAGGAACCGGATCCACTCCAGGACCGGCGCATATTCTGGCTCCAACTCCGGGCTCTCCTGCTAGAAGCGACGCTTGGTGGTTGGAGCATCAGTCGACAACTGGAGGCGATCGTGCTCATCGGTCTTCACGATCACCCAGTTGTCCCTGCAGCCTTCCCACCTCGCGACGCTGAAGGGCAGAAGGTACCCTGAGACCTTCGGGTCCTTGCAGCGGTGCTGGAAGTAGTAGGCACCCAGCTGATTCTTCGAGCCGCGCCCAGTCGTCCGCAGCATGAAGAAGTGACGGAAGAGCGTCATTGAAGCTCGCACTCCCACGAACATTTTGCAGAAGTGGACGAAGATGGCAGCCATGGCGAAAGAGTTGGGGGAGAGGTGATGACGCTGGAGGCTGTACGTCTCCAGCAGCGTCACGAAGAAAGAGGAGATCGGCGGGACAAACCCGGCCAAGGCATAGGCGGCGAAGAAGACAATCTCCCCCCTCTCCAGACACAGAGGGAGAGATCCCCGCCGAAGGCAACGCCGCTGCTCCTCAGAGTGCCATCCCAGCAGCTTGCGCATCGACCCCAGGTCTCTCATCCGGGCGATGCGCGGCGGAGGCAGGAAGGAAGCCATCAAAGGTGGAAGAGGCTTGGGCGTACGGAGGAATCCGGAAAGCTCAGGCGCAAGGAAGTGTGCAAAGGGAAGCCTGCGATGCAGATGAGATCCCCTTTTAAAACTTCCCAGAAACGATTTGAAACGCTTTTTATGCGGCGCTTGGGGTGAACGCCTCAGGTCCAAGCCCCAGCAACGATGACAAGCGGGCCCAAGCTGTTCTGCTGAAGCGATGGACCAAGAAATCAGCCACTCAAGCGAACAACCCGGAGGTCCCTGGCAAGGCGCTACGACGTGCGGTAGTGCGCTGCGACGTGCAGTAGTGGCAGCCTTGGAAACCGCCACAGTAAAAGCAACTTTCAAAGCAAGAGTCAAGACCCCACGACCTTCCGTTACCCAAGCGGCGGTTCAAAGAAGTTTGAAGAAGCTGCGCGGCATAGAAAAGGTGAAGGCCCCAACTCGGGCTCGTTACCTCCCCTGAGATGGGCCCGGGGGCCACTGTCGGTACCCTCAATACCGGGTACCCCCGCGCACAGGACAAAACCACCTAAAGACCTCGCCCCTTCCGCAGGGGCGAGCTCCGAGGGCACCACGTGTCCAGCCGGTCCAGAGCTCCCCCTCTCCTCAGAGGAAAGCTCTGGGCCAGCCACGTGGCCAGGCAAAGTCGGACCTCCCCCCTCCGCGGGGGAGAGCTCCGAAGGCTATACGTGCCCAGCGGGGCCGGAGCTCCCCCTCTCCTTAGAGGAGAGCTCCGGGCCCGCTACGTGGCTAGCAGAGCCAGACCTCCCTCCCCCCCTCCCCCCGCAGTGGTGAGCTCCGAAGGCTCCACATGTCCAGTGGGGCCGGAGCTTCCCCTCTCCTCAGAGGAGAGTACCGAGCCTGCCACGTGGCAAGCAGAGACGGACCTCCCCCCCCCCACCCCCCCCCTGCGGGGGTGAGCTCCGAAGGCTCCACGTGTCCAGCGGGACCGGAGCTCCTCCTCTCCTTAGAGGAGAGCTCCGGGCCCGCCACGTGGTCAGCAGAGCCGCGCTACCTGCCCCGACGTGGTAGGAAGCGGAAGTAAAGACCCGCACCGCACTGAAGACCCACGCCTTCCCAAGACACGGAGACGCGGAGCACGCCTCTGCCAGGAGGTGTTGCGCCCAATCGCAGCACAGCGAAGACGGGCGCAGAAAGCCAGAGGCTGTGGACCAATAAACACAGCGACAAGACAACCCATGTTGCCCCTGCCATCATCAACCACTACGCCTAGCTTGGGGCATGGGCAGGGCAGCAGGACGGAGGCTCAGAAGCTACTGCCAGCGACAGCTACTGGCGTTACTGCGAGATACGGTAGATGGCAATAAATCACCCCGGGACCACCTGTCGGGTCCCAGCCCCCCTTTGTAAGCCGCCCGAGCCTTGGACTATAAAAGGCTTGGGTAGGCAATGTTGCAAGGGGTTCGGCAGTTCGCCACCCTACACTCAGACATTCATCCTCATACCCAGGCTGAGAACTCCGGTTCTAAGCTTGAAGCAATACAACGAGCACCTCTGCTCACCGTGGACGTAGGGTTTTACGCTCCGGCAGCCCGAACCACGTAAAAAACCCCTGTGTTCATCTCCTTCCTTCGTCCATTCCGGCGAGACCCACGCAAGGGGACTAACCCCTCCGAAAAAGAACCTCCGTGGGCTGCCCAGAGCAGGCCCGGGAGAAGTGTGGACCGCAGACACTTCGACACTAGATCTCAATAGACATTATTTTAATTCTCATATAAAGAGAAAGTAATTAAGCAGGAGTAGTATTGCCTCACCACATAGAGCTTGAATCTGGGTAATCATTTTCCCCTTATTACTGTTAGAATTTCCTTTGTGTAGGTAACCCAATGAATCCCTCTAGTCCCATTTATAAGTAAACTTGAATACCCGCGATATGCTCAAGACAAGATCCTAAAGCTGATTTGTGTGCTCATACTAGCAAAGCAAGAGCTTGAGGCTGATCTACATGAGCATGCGAGCGAGAGTAAGGAAGGGCTCTAGGCCGACTTGCTACCATAGGAGAGGGAAGAGGCAGTGTCTATAGGTAGAAGACGAGGGTACTTTGGACATTTCCAAAAAGTATCCTATATACAAAACTTGCATAAGTGATATAGATGGTCTGAAAGCCTAATAAATTGCAACCTACAAAGGGACCTTATTTAGAATTAGGTCAATCTGCAGTGGCAAATAAAAAAATTGTCCTTCCACAAAATGAAGCCTTGCTTGGGAAATCTCCTGGCATCTTTTGCTTCTCTAGGAAGTTAAAAAAAGTTGAAAGCTCCCGGGAGAACCTGACAGGTGGGTTCCATATTCTGGGGTCGTGCAATCTTAACAGTTATGCTTCTTCTGTAGAAGTTTTTGCATGTTACTACATAGTGATTTAATTGGACAAAACTTTGCTTTACTTTCTTAATGCATTTTAGTCACAAATTTAACTTGAAGCTTGCAAACTTCAAACATGATACGAGTGGTATGTGGGTGACCAGACACCAGGGTGTGGCACCCAACTCCCTTCTCTCTCATCCTCATTTCACACGGCAATGATGCCTTGTAATGGAGGGCCAAAACCTCCATCCGTCATGGAGAGACATGCCGCAACGGCTAATTCTGTGTGGATGGTGCACCGACCAAGGTGACACTAAATGATAATGGTTTGCTACATTGGTCCCGTGGAGCGGAACTTGTTGCTGGAGGACAGGGTCCGTGACATTGAGGCATAGGGAAAGGAGGTCGTTGTGACAACTTTCATGGCTTCTACTACATCAGGACCAATGGCATCATTGTTGAGCTAAAGAGCATCCTCCACATCATGACCAACGTTATGCCCATCACGCAAGAGGAGTCGTACGTCCACGACCATTAAGAATCAAGGTATGGTGGCTCCAGGACATGTGGATCTGGCAGGCAGCGGCTCTAGGAGACACAAATCTAAGATGTTTGGCTCTGGAAGGGTGCCATGGCACAGGTCTAGATGGTGTGGCAGTGCTACGTTGCATATCCAAGCAGCATGGTGGAGGCGGCGGGCCGGGCTAGTCCCAATCGGGCCTGGCTTGGCAACCTTTTTTCTATTTTTTTATTTTTACTGCTGGATTTGCAGTGGCAGACATCGATGCACCACTATCGATAGTCCATTTTTAGTGTCATCGGTGCAGTCATGGATGTGGTGCACGTCACTATATATACAATATGTTTTAGCCCGTCAATATAAACCTATTTTGTAGTAGTGCATGTTTAAAGGCTTGCAACTTTCAAGTGAATGTTTCCTACATAACCCTGACAAAACTACTACCTCCCAATCAGGGCCTAGGCAGCTGCGTTTAAAGGACCAAATCAGACTGTTTTTCTACGCATTCTGACAAAGAAGGAAGCCCTAACCTGACATGACTACAGTGTTTCTCAGGTCTATTTCCTACTCATATATTCCCAGAGAGCATGAGACAATACGCCCTGATACAAGAGGAAGACATGGAGGGCCAAAATTTCAGATTCCCTTGATAGTTGGGATACCACTGGCTTAAATACAGGTTGTGAGCCCAGTCAGGGAGCTTCAGGGAGCATATTGTTCACCACTGTCCAAGCCAGTTCCACGAGAACTTGTCGTACACAGCTTTCTCCTTGTGTCCCAAAAGACAGCGACAAACTTGTAATGCACAGAGTGGGTTGCTTCGGAAAAAAGAGAGAGAGAGAATAAACCATATGTCGAAGATGACATTTAGTCATATTGTGCTTCAGAGAATGCTGTCACTGGAAGGAGTTGATTGGACATACTGAGGGTAATGGTGATTGTGAACACAGTGTTCGGGTTTTTGTATTTAAGAAATGAGTGGGATTAGTAATATCATGTTGAATTGGGTTAAATTTGATGTTTTAATATTTCAATATTACTGAAACCACAACTTCACTGAAAGATTAACACATTGTCTCATATTTGGCGAAAAAGTTTAAACATGTTTTGGATTGGGCACGAAAATACTGAATTTCTTTTTTTGCGTTGATGTATATTTATTCACAGTTGATGACATGTTTACCATCTTCTTTTAAAGGGAAAAATGAAGGGAAAAATGCCTTTTTCGCAAAAAGGCAAACCACTTATTATCATGGAACCTCGATGCTGCAAGGGCTGCCTAGCAATGCAATGATGCTGATGCTGCATATATTATATATAGATTTAAAAGGGTATTGCTGTTTGATGAAAAATCAATATGTTCATAATTTTATTTATTTCCTATGTTAGTTATTCCTTATTTTAAATGAGTGTTTTTCTGGAGTAGGGGGAATTTGTCCACCCTAGCTTGATGTTTTATGAGGTTCAAATATGTTTGCATTGTCAAATTAGTTTGAGAAATATGTCATTTCGGTAGTCAAGTTATCTAAAAAATATGCCAAAATGTGATTAGATGTATATATGTTTTAGATTTAAGCATTTTTAATCAAATTAACTGATGTTAGATCGAGTGATTGCACTATGATATATAGGACGGCTATCAGCCTATCCACATCTCTAAGGCACATGCCCCCGTGCTGAAATGAAGTAATTTTTATGACTAATTGCTTGACCCGCCTTATGGAAAGAAATTTGGAGAATGCGCTCCAGTGACCTCCTGCAATATGCAACAGTTTTAGGTTCACCTGGTAAATATATTGAACAACCATATAGTCTGCTGGCAGAAAGCCTAAAATTCTTTTTAGCAAATTTCCTGTGTGATCTGATGCCCATAGCTAAGAAGAATTAAGAAGGGAATCTGCTTTAATCTGCTAGACAAATTCTGTAGCTCCCTGCCGCACCTGTGCGCATTTCAAATATGTAGTCAAAAGTTATCGCAACGTTCATTTGTTTTCTTCAGGTGAGATGTAATCTGGTCGCCAATTTACCCATCATCAGTGCATCATGGCCTACGCTGGTCTAAGTCCAACCCTACAAAACCCCGTCTGTACCCCTTTTTATCTAGGACAAGATACTGACGAGACCATCAGAGACTCCATTTCAGACTACAAATCAAGTGCGCACAAAGTGAGGGAACTGCTAGTGGAGGATGGCGAATCCCAAACTCCTTGCTATTGCTAGTAGGGGGCAACATCAAACAGAAGGAATCCGCAATGGTGCTGCATCGATCACTGTCGATGTTCGCCTGTCCTCACCAGTGTCAATCGCCGACAGGACGATCAGTGTGGCCAGTGACATGGAATATCCCCTCCCGGTAGTGCTTCGGTGCTGGTGGAGCTGAGGTGGGGGTAGTAGGGCTGGCAGTGTCCCCCACTACCTCTGAGGAAAGTAGCAGTCACTCTTGCAAAATGAAACGGGCTTTGCCATTGATAACCCTCAGCTTTCCTTCCCCATGTATGGGTGGTTCATTGTCTAGGCAGTCAATCATAGGCCTCACACTTTTGTCCATGTTTCCATGGTGACACTGACACAATGCGTTGCAATGCCTGATCCTTGGAACTGCATATTTTTACGTTTCCATAATGAGAATAAAATGATATCTTTTTATATTTTGACATACAGTTTGACATAGAAGATGGATCGAACGTAGATTTATAATATGCCAACACCTGATCCTACGTACGTTTAAAATATATTGCAAAATTTATTGAAGTGTCCAAGAGACATGCGAAGATGCAAAAGATAGATGATATATTATGTCTCTGTATCGACTGTGAAAACAAGATTGCAAAGAAACATAATTTTGCAATATTAATATCTTGGCCCGGCAGAGGGTGCCTAGGTGGACGATTACGTACGGCTACCTGAATAAGTGAGTACATATATATCGGCACTATTGGATGGGGGGCTGGTGGACTTGTGTAAGAAGTACTCTCTCTGGTTTTGAAAAGGAAACTGTTTTAAACATGATTGCACATACCAAGACATGATTAATCCTAAGCTTATTTCCCGTCGTGCCCATATTAAATACAATACCAATCTCCTCGTAGTAAGTGGTTCCTGTTAACCCAGTGGTTCGAGTCCAACTTTCAATGCTTAGTGACCTGAGTTTGAGTCCTGTCACTCTTTTTCTATCTATTTTTCCCTTAGGATGTCACCCATATGTGTCTAGAGTAATTGCTATAATAAGGGTAGGACGGCCCAAACCGCTAGCAAACTGAAGGGGGTATTAGGCTCGTTTATATCGCGGGTCGATTAGACTGACCTGCTGGTGGGCTGGGTCCACATCTAGGTCAAGGTACAAACCGCGTTGAATGATGGATAACTTTAACGGAGGTCCTAAAAAAGGGTCCTTTTACGTTTTTTATGAATATTTGCCTTCCTTTTGTTTTCAAAAGTGTTTCAAGAACTATTCTGGCAACAATTGGCTCAACACTCTTGAATGCAGCATTTTGCAAGTGATGTTTGACCCTAATGTAGCTTAGTATTATTATGGTTACTTTCAGATGTAAAATGTTGCATCAAATTATTTTAAGCAGTTATGTATCTTATAGTTGTGAACTTGAAGTAAATCGTATATTGTGATAAGAATACTATTTACTTGTAAAGTATTAGAGCAACTTTAACCTAGGTGCTATTTTCCTTGTTACCCTATTATATTGCAAAAATTAAGAAAAAAACATCTCGAGCCGAATCACTACCTGGTTTGTTGTTTTTGTTGGTTTGCTATTTGGCGCCCTCCATGTCTTAGAAGTAGCAAAGCAGCCTCCATTCCTATCCACCAACTGCCGCCACAATTTTTCTTGTTCCTGCCTCCTCCCTCCATCGTGCGAGCTATGGTCTTGTTGTGAGATCTAGGTGTGCTGAATATATTGGTAAAAAGTGTTTAAGTGAGGTTCATGTAAAGTTCTGGTCATACACTTTGTACTTGACGTGTGTTCCAACATGGGACGTGTTAACCTTGTCTTTGATGTGTAGGAGAGAATGCTTGGTGTTGATGGAATGAGTTATTAATGTGTTTTAATGATTCATGATTGGTTAGCATGTGTAACAAGCTTGTGTCAGGCTCTTACACAAAATCTTTGGTGTTTTGACTAATGAGAGTCAAGTATAAAACTTGGGCTTGCAGAGAATGGTTGTTTGCTCATGTTGCAGGTGTTGATTGAGGTCAAGACATGCTAGTGACGGTGATACTTAAACTAAACTTAGGGAGAAGTTGAGTATCAACAATTAAATTCAGGGGGAATTATGGTTGAGACGTCAAAGGTGTCATGCACCACATTTGGATCAAGAATGGTGCATATGAAGTTACTACGTGTTAAGTGGTGCTCCGGATGTGTGTAGAAATCATGAGCACAAGTGCAGGGATGACATGAGGTTATGACATGATTTACTACAGGAAACCGATCAATTTACGATGGTTTTTCATTATTTATGATGGTTTCTGGCCATTTCTATTAATTGGTCGTAAACAACGTTAATTACAATGGTTACCATTGTAAATATCTAACTTACGACGACCATTCCCAGCCATCGTAAACAAGGGTCGTCGCCCATGGCCGTGCCACGCGGTGGGCTGGGCACCTAACTTACGACGGCTTGGACCCCTGGTCGTCGTAAGTTATGTAGGTTAACTTACGACGGTTTGGACCACAAGCCGTCATAAGTTATGGAGGTTAACTTACGATGGCCCTGTACAGCTGGCCGTCGTAAATAAGGTTTTTAATTTTTTTGAAGCAGAAATCATCTACCCTGGCACGATGGCCAGCTCATAGAACATCTTCATATACACAACAAGATAGATATTCCAATATAATCATGCAAAATATAAAACAACAAGGGGATAAACACTAGCCCTTCCACTCGCTCCCCCGCTCGCTCTGGAGCCGAAGAATCTGTCTCCGTGCCCTCCTCCCAGCGCCGGTAGCTGTGGCGGTGGAGTTTGAGCCTCCATCATCGATCCCTGCAATGCAAATAAATAGGTAAAGTGAGTTTGAGCTTCTAACTCACTGATTTCTTTACCCCCCCCCCTCTCAGACCCCTCTCTCTACCACTCCCTCTCTCTCTCTCACCCCCCACTCTCTACCACTCTGTCTATCTCTCCCTCCCTCTCGCCCCATTACTCTCACTCTCTCCCCCTCCCCCGCACTCTCACTTTCTCCCTCACCCTCTCCCTCCCCCTCTCTCTACCACTCCCTCTCTCTCTCACCCCCTCTCTCTACCACTTTGTTCTCTCTCCCTCCCTCTTTCCCTTTTCACTATCACTCTCTCTCCCTCCCTCACTCTCACTCTCTCCCCTCTACCACACTAAGTTTTTCTTATATTAGAAAATAGCAAATAAAAATGCATTAACTGGATATCTGAATGTCCATGTGGTGGGGCCACCTATGGCGGGGCCAACTCTGATAGCTGCCACGTAGGGATCGGGATCTGCTGCCCACTCTGTCGAGCTGAGGCCTGTAATTGCAAAATATTAGAACATGAATTCTAATGGAGTGATATGAATTTAAATTAGATTACATTGAATTACTTACCTCCATCGCCGCCAGCATCTGAGCCATATAGTTTGCCGTGCAGGCGGCCTGTTGCTCATGTGCGGCCCGGGCTATCTCCCTCTAGAGCTCCTCTCTCTCCCTATGACTCTGGAGCTCCTCCCCCTCCCTCTGCCTCTGGAGCTCCACTCTCTCTCTCCCTATGGAGCTCCTCTATCTTGCTCTGGGAGAAACGATGACTTGTCTGGCTGACGGAGGAACCCTCGGTCGATAGAGTGACGATCGAAGGTCGCGCTACCCTCGAGTCGACAACTCCATCGAATATGGCAAACCTACAAAAGAATAAAGGAATAATAATTAAAAGAAGCAAGATTGTAAAGAAACAAAGAAAATGACCAACTAACCATCCATGTGCCTTCCCGCCTCCACTAGCGTACACGATTTGAGGGTCGATTGGCGAGTTTTCCTAATTGTACCCTTCCCGTGTATCCTCACGACCTCCCCATACTTTTCCTAAAAGTAGTAAAATTATGTATTAGTAACAACATAGTATTAGTAACAATTGAATTGATGAGTTCTGATAACTTACCAGTCGATCGGCTGCGACCTGACTGCACTCCCCGGGCTGAGATGGGTCCTTATGACCTCGCTTCCAGACTTGAGTGGTGGTCGGTACCTGACCGGTCTCGCGCTCCTGTAGATATGTGTTAGTATGCTAATTATATTATGAAGACATACAAAGAAGGTTTGCTACTCTTACCATGCATTTAGCTAAACGCACATAGCCATCCGGTCAATAGGATTGCTTCCCGTTGAAACCTCTGAATCCACGAGCCCTTCTGAACTTAGCGATGAAAAGCATCTCTAGCCCACATCTGGTAGAGAGCTCGGTATGCTTCAAGCCAACCATCTAGCCAGGAAATACTGACCTGCACATATTTATTATGTCATTGACGTATCATTTACATAACTAAGTATTGAAATAATTGAACACAAACAACTTACCTCCGCGTACTGCTCCTCCGTCAAGTACGTGTCTGAGGCCCTCCTAAACGGCCCCAACTGGTGCTCCTGATGCCGCTTGAGGTACACGTTCACGGCTTGAATACGAGCATACGACAACGCTTGCATTACAAGCTTCCGTGTGTTCCTGTTGAACACGGCTCTAGCATGGTCCAACATGCTCTGGCTTGTGTCCTCTAAACAGTACCCAATCTATAAGAAAACAAATATTGAAGAGATACGCATTAACAATTTAATCAAGTTGAAGAATAGTAATATATAAAATTTTATTAAGCAGGCTTACCATAAAATCTGCCCACACAGCCCTGTGAAGGTTGTTGTGCACCTCATGGGAGACACGAGCGTAGTCGTCCCACGACGTCGTAGGGACCCCGTCAATCACACCGGAATAGTGCAGACGCACTAAAAACCTGATGCAACCGGACACCTATCTATGGTGCCCCTGACCCATAAACGAGCAGTCGTACCAGAAGCTGCAAGAATTTAGTGAACTCATTAATGTACCCACAAACAAAAGAACATAAAAGTTGAAAACTATGTGACAGTTTGCTTACGTGTCTCTAACCGGGTGAATAGTGATCCACTTTGTAGGAACTAAAGAAGGAGACGCAAAGTATGTCCTCCTCGTCCGCCGCCTTTGCTCTTGGACCACATCTAGTAACCCGGAAGGCTGGTCACCACTGGAGCCCAAAGGCTCCACACTAGGCGGCTCCATGCTAGGCGCCTCCGCGGCAGCCATAGGCGACCCCAAAGGCTGTGGCGGTGCCCTAGCCTCTGACTCTGAATCAGATGACTCCGAGTCAAACTGCAGAATTGAAGGATTGATAAGAATAGTTAATTGGTAAGTGATAAATAAGATAACATAATCCCCAATGGAAAATTTACCTCCGTGCGCTGTAAGGCCACAGGTCTGCCCGCTAGGTCTGGGACGTGTCTCATCATCTGAGAGAGTCTGCTATCACCTAACGAACTGCCACTAAAAAGGGTGTCCCTGCCTTCCTGAGGAAGCCCCTAGCCCCCTTCCCTTTCCCCTTCTGTGACGACATCCTGTTGTAAAGAGTAATTGATAAATATGCTAAAAATATATACAAAGTTATTATAATTCAGTGATCAGAAAGTTTCTTGGAGTCATTTTCAGAATTTATCGACATCACGAACCCTACTTAAACCAGACCATCGATCTTGTTTTGTAATTTGTTTCTGTTTTCATTTGAGCATATTAGAAGTCGCTACATCTTTAGCGTCTCCAACCAAGTGATCGAGTTCAATACAGGGCTCTACGTAAAACGAGTCTGGCAACTCTTGTTCTTGATAAACCTCATCAACGTCGTTGATATCATGAGAACCATCATCTCTTGGAGTATATAACCGCTCACGAGGATTCACCTTATGTACCACCCACCAAGCATTAAGCTTTTGACATGGATAAGGTAAATAATATACTTGTTCCACTTGGTGTGCAAGAACAAATGTATCGTAGCCTTGTAGTCGTTCATTGTGTTTGACTTCCACCATGCCAAATTCGATTTGTCATTTCCATGATTTTTGTCAACAAGTCATAGTCAAAGATGACAACTTGAAGTTCCTTATTCCCGACGAAAGTAAATTCAAGGATTTTGTTAATGATCCCATAGTAATTAGTTTCGCATCCTCACAACTCCGGTATTACATGTTGCCACGATAGGACGAAGAGCTTCAAATTGAGTTCTACAAAATCGAAACACGTTGTGACATCATATCGGCCATGGCTTCTAACTTTAACCAATCCATAGGATAGTTATCGCAAGTCTTCATGGACGTCAGGCTCTTTCATGCACTGTCCAAATTATGAAGTTATAAGAATACTTTAGAATACTTATAAGTTATAAGAATACTTTATGAATACTCATAAGTTAATGATAAAACGTTTCATATTATCGGAACCAGGGAAGGAAATTATGTCATCCATTTATTTCGTCACGTCGCATCGTTTCTACTTGTTTGCTCGTACGTTGCTACCTATATGTCCAATTTTTCTTGTAGAACTCACTGGACAAAAAAAAAACTTTCATGAATATAAATGTTGCAAAATATGCTGATAAGCATCATTGTTAGGACAAAAACTTACTCAAAATATTTGTCCATCGCATCTATATTAGCATACATGTAGAGGAAAGCAATCGTTCTTTCATCTGCGGTACAATTGTAGCTCCGACTACCACCAACAGTAGTGCCCCTTGTTGTAAAAATAGAGAGATCGTTGCAAGGTGGATGTTCATCCATGTTGTATCGGATCGCCGAAGTTTTACATTGTGTTCCTCTGTAAATTAAAGACTTGGGAAGAATCCCATTTGCTTAAGGTTAAATGCTTTAGCGATGCACCCTTCCACCCTTGTCCGGTTGCCAACCATTGGCTTCAGATATCTAAGTGCTCTTTCAATGTGATACATCCATCTATATTGCACAGGACCGTCCACTTTAGCCTCAAATGGAAGATGGATAAGGAGATGTTGCATTGGATTAAAGAAACCTGGAGGAAATTTGTTTTCTATCTTACATAATAGTGCTGGTATCTCCTTTTCCAACTTATTCATCATCTCTATCATGATTTCTTTAGCATAGAGCTATCTATAGAAGTAGCTAAGCTTGGCTAACACCTTCCACACCGCATCATCAAAATAGCCGCGAAACATAGCAGGTAGGAGTTTTCCATGATTATGTTATAATCATGACTTTTAAATCTAGTGAGCTTTTGTCTTCACATTCATGACTCGTTTCAAACTAGCTGCGTAACCATTTGGGAATTTCAAACTTTTTAATCATTTCATGACTTCTTTCTTTTCTTTATATCCAAGACAGAAAGAAGCTCGTGGCTTACCACCACTTTCGGAGAGCTCAAGAGTTGGACGGTTACAAAGCTCTGCTATATCCTTTCGAGCCTTTATATTGTCTTTCGTTTTGCCCGTCATATCCATGCATGTGCTTATTATACATTCGCCCATGTTATTCTCCTGATGCATAACATCAATGTCGTGCATAAAATCAAGGACTTCACATACGGGAGCTCCCATATTCAACATATATGAGTCAAATTGTGTTTCTCTCCGTAACCTACAAAATATCCAGGACGACTTTCATCTGCCACCAGTTTATGACAATCAAAGTAGCATATCTTACCTCCATGAGTAAGTCAAAAGCAATCCATGTCCGAAGCACATATCGAGCACGTCAAACGACCGTGAGTGCTCCATCCAGAAAACATACCATATGCTAGAAAATCATGGACGGAACATAAGTAAGCAGCCGACAGGTTGAATTTTTGCTTCTTATAACAGTCGTACGCTTTGACTCCTGCCCACAACATTTTCTGTTCTTCAATCAACGGTTTCAACATCACGTTTAGACGTGGCCCAGAATGATCCGGTCCAGGTATGATGAGGCAAAGAAACATGAATTCATACTTCATACAAAGAGATGGTGGTAGGTTGTACGGAATAACAAAAACGGGCCAACACGAGTATGGCATGGTGTTAGTAATAAACGGCAAGAAGCCATATGTCACCAACCGTATGCGAACATTTCTTACATCACTGGCAAAGTCTAGATCGAAGCGGTCCAGCGCCTTTCATGCCTTACCATCAGACGGGTACCTTATGACTCAATTGTTCTGACGTACACCTTCTTTGTGTCATCTCATGTGTCTCGCTGTTCTTTTTGAAATAAACAACCGCTTCGATCGGGGTATCAGAGGTAAGTAATGAAGTTGCTTATGTGCGACTTCTGTCATTACATTATCAAGATCTTCATTAACAACTTCGACAAACCTCGATTTACCACATTTTAAGAACTTGTTCTCTTTCACATTCTCCTTCCAAAAAAACATAAAATTGTCTAGACACACATCAATCTTCTCATATTTCATACCGAGACCAGACATCATGTTCTTCGACTTTTACCTATCTTTAGTCACTTTGTGGGGTTGTTGAAAGATATCACTGATCAATCTGATTTGGTCGTTGTAACAGTTGTTGGAAAAGAAGTACTGAGCCTTAATTACCATAAGTCTGGTGAGGAACATAAGGAGAGTCACTTCTGTGTGTTCATGAAGCGACTCTTCTAAAGCTTTGAGAAGCTTGAAGAAATCTTCTACCTCCATTGTTGGAGGATCCTCCGTAGCCTCTGGTTCAATAGCTTGTAGCATCTCATTCATTTGATCAACCCCCGTGTTGTTGTCATCCTCTTGCACTTCTTGTACGGCTTGAGAAGCTATCTCGCCATGAAAGCTCCACACCTCATAATGTGACATGTAACCGTTTTGACACAAGTGTATCGAAACGGTCATTTTATCAAACCACTTTGTGTTTCGGCATTTCGTACATGGGCACCGCACCTTATCGATCGTCGATAACGAAAAAGCTCGATCTACAAAAGCATCTGTCTTTACGAACCATTCATTTGAGTGACTAACTTTCTTGTTCAACCAGTATACATGCAACTACGGTCTTCACCCATGTTTGAGGCTACATATTAAAGAAAGGGAAAATATCGTTAATTTGTACTTTACTATATGTCACGACCCTACTTCTATTGGGACTGATAGGTCCTAAACCCACCTAAGAGTGACCGAGAGGAACGTGCTTCCGACGAGACGCCAGGTCCGAATCCAGACGAAATTTTGGCAGCATAACCCCGATTTTCTCCAGCTGCATGCCCGATAATGGTGCAGCGGAGAACATCAGGGTTATGATGTCGAAATCTCGCTAGGATTGAAACCCGCGTCTCATCATAGGCACGCCCCCTCGGTCACTCCCAGGCTGTCCAAAAAGGGACAATTCCGAACCTACCCGGCTCACATACGTAACACATGTGAACCGGGCCAGTTCGAAAGGGTGATGCATATTCTAAAGGTTAACATTACTCATTCATTTTTGAGTCATTTACGAGAGAGAGAGAGAGAGAGGAAGGAATGAAAGAGATAGAGAGAGAGGGGGAAGAATAGGGGTGACCATCAACGCGCGGGTCTGTGTCCACTCCAAGGTTTTTACGTCGCCTAATCGACCCTAGTCACCCTGGGGCGACTAGGTCGACTAGTTGACCCTAGTCGACCCCCAGTCGTCCAGGGTTTTCTTAGCCTTGATCGGCCGACTAGTCAGACGACAAGTTTTCTAGTCGCCCTGATCGCGTCATTGTCCCTGATCTACCATTAGCGACCGATATGGACGACTAATCGAGTCTTAGCATCCGAGCGGGGGGCGCGGAGAGCACGTCTTAGCGTCTGAGCGGGGGGCATGCATAGCGGCGGCGCCAACGAGTACTTGGTATCCTCACCGGCACTGTTCTCCTCCGTGCCCGCCTCGACGGTTGTCATACTAATTACTGTCCTACTATCGTCCTAAATAACATAATATACATGGTCTCATGACAGTGTATGTAGCTATTTAGCCATTGGAAGCAAATAATTACACACGAATTTCTATCAATTTTCAACTAAACAATAAAATAAAACAAATAAAACACACTAAATAATAAATAAAGACAATTTACAACTAAATAATCAAATAACTAAACTAATTAATGAACTAAGTAATATAACTAACCAAATATCTAACTAATTAAACAAATGAACAATCACCAAGATTAATCAAGTAACCAAATTACTAAATAAATACTAAACTAACTTAATAATAAACTAAACCATAATTAAGTAAAAAATTAACACATTAACTGATCTAATTAGTAAACTAACTAAATTAAGTAACAAATGAACTAATTATACAACTAAGAAAAAAATATTAAATTAAACTTAACTCAAAGTGGCGGCGAGCGCGGGGCGGGCTCGGGGCTGAGCGGTGGCGCGGGGGCGGGGGGGGTGAGGGGGAAGTGCTAGGCGCGGGCCGGGGGAGGGCGGGGCGGCGCCGGGTGGGGGAGGCTGGGGCCGCGCCGGTGTGGTGGCGCCCGGGGGCAGCGGAGGCCGGGGCGGCGGCTACGCGCGGGCGGCGGCAACGGCGCGTGAGGGCCGTGGCGGAACAAGTCGAGGCCGGGTATATACCCCTTATTCACGATGGTCAGTCCCTTCCCGTTGTAATAAGGTGTATTTACGATGGCCATATGTAATTATGATGACCATAGGGTTGGCCATCGTAAATTGATGCTAACTTACGATAGTTGTCACCATGCCGTCGTAAGTAAGCCTCAATTTAAGACGGCCACTTCCAGCCATCGTAAATGAATTTATTTACGACAGCCAACCCTAAGGTCATCGTAAATTAACGTGGCCGTCATAAATTGTGCTTTTTCCTGTAGTGATTCTAACATGTCTGGATGATGAAAAGTGAAGCTTTAACGTGTTTGGAAGGTGTGCACGTGTACAAGGAGTGCATGGACGTGGCAACGTGGTTCCAAGGTGTGGTGACGTTGTTTCAACGTGTGTGCGGGTTGGAACAAGCTTGTGGCGGGATTCCAACATGTTCGGATATGAAAAGGTTGGTTTAAGGTAGGATTGGACATGATTTTGGGTTGGTTGTGAGTTTGGGCTAGAAAGTCCAAGCTGGGGTCGGATTTTCAATTGTTTGTGTCTATAACTATTGTGGCTGCACCCAAAGAGTTTTGCAAGGTTAGGTTTCTGATCTATGTGTCTTGTGATCGTTGGGGAGTGAAGCACTATAAATTAGTGCGCGGGTGAGAGTGTTCCTTCACACTTCACCCCATTTTCACCTCTCCAACACTCTCACATTGTGCTCAAGTTGTTTTCTTGATCTTCATTGAAATACTTCTCTCATTTCCAAACCAAAAAGATTTGTTTTGATTGCATTTACAACCTGCTCTCAAGCTAAGCAAGATAATTCGTTGAAGGTTGCGGTTTAGTTTCACTAACGTAACCCTATTGTAGTTTTGCTTTGTTTTGTTGTCATCACAATTGTGAAGCCATTAAGAAAGGAATTAATATGTTATTTGGGAATAAGAAGGGTGGAGGACTCTAGCACGTACTCCGAGCCTACACCAAGTCCACGGTGGAGAAATGTGCAAGACGATGTCTCAATGGTGGGACGTGATGCTACACCCCAACTTCTCAACAACGACGACCTCGACTTGGAAAATGACATTGAGCAACAAGCCTACAACCTCATCTGAGATCGTGAGTTTTCTCACACGAAGGCCTACGATCCCGAGCTACTCTCCAAAATAGGTATGGACTCCGAATTCGTTATCCTTTGGCAAGCATTAGGATGGGATAATTTTGCTCAAATTGATTAGGATGGTTCACGCCTCCTCACTATGCAATTCCTACGCACCCTTACACATGGAAATGATGGTATTTCATTTAGGTTTTTTGAAAAAGTATACTTTCTTTCATTAAAAAATAAGTGAGCACCTAGGCTTCCATAGGTGTTGTTTACTAGATTTAGACTCGATTCGAAATTTAACAAACAAAGCTCTTGGCAAGAAATTACCGATGAAGTAGCATGTAGGGCTCCTAGAAACGGCCATCTACATATTCCTACTTTACGCTTCATGCATAGATGGGTGGCTATGACTATGTTCCCTATTGATGATGTTAGGATTGTTTGGGAAGATGATCTAAGGATCCTCTTTGCCTTGGTTAAAAAGATAAAAATTGCTCCTGTAAATGCTATGATTCACCAATGGTTAGAAAAATTTAAGACCACAGGTCCTATAGAGTGCACATCATTAGTTGCCCTCATTGCTATAAGAATAGGAGCTTTATAAAATGCATCTATCACTTATATCCCAACAGCTCACTATCTTATCAATGAGGATTATCTTGTTCAAAGGCACACTATAAAACACGGACCCGACGCCTCTTTATTGTTTTCTTCCCCAGCTATGTAAATGAAATCTGGTTACCTAACCCGGATCTTCATTTATATAAGTGCCGAGAGCTAACCATTGTTCTTCAATCTCTCGAACAATCCCACAGGAGTGATGTTTCTGGCAGGATCACAAGGGGTCGATCAAGAAATGCAGCCATGATGGTGCCACCAAGATACACTTCTGCCCATGTGTAAGTACCAATAGAAAGAGGATCCATTAGGGGATATACCTGGATGGACCCAACCTCAACCGTACGAGGCAGAAGGATCATTTTGGCTATCCTCATCCAGTGACTAATGGGCCACTGGAGGAGGAAGGGGACCATACGGTTCTTACTCAAGCTCAAGCTTAAGTAGCTTGTCTCCTCCACCAATGAGTGCCCCACGTTCCTTTTTGGCTAGAGGTCATCGTGACCATAGACAAGAAATGACGGATCTCACTCCCAGATGGGAGATCTTGAAGTAAGGATGAGAGACGTCCTCAAAACACTTCAAAATCACATTCAAGGCACCCGAAATTGGCATCAATGGATCGACTCCGAGTTCAACAACGTCAACACCACGCTGCAACAACAACAGGCCGACCTTCTGCCCTATTTCCGTCATCAAGGGTTCAACCCTTATCAAGGAAATTGATGAAGAACAAGCTTGGGGGAGGACCCCCACTTTAGGTAACTTGTATCACGTTGCATTTCATATCATTTCCCTTTCCACATCATTTGCACTTTAAAAAACTTAGAATAGGGTTTGAATTGAATAAAAGATGTGTGGTAAGATAGTTATGTCTTTGCATAAGTCAAAATTATGAATAGTTGCTCTGTTTTATTTTTCATTAGTCCCTAGTATACAACTTAGTATTCTCTAACTAATGAGTTTATTGGTCTTGAGTAACTTTGCCCTGAACAGAGAATTTGTTGGAGCATAAGCTTGCATCTAATTCTATGTTTTTGTGAGATATGATATAGCAATTGAGCTGCTAAATCTTAATCAAAGTGAAACTTAATATCCGGAGAAATACAAACTGGTTCAAATTTGAAAGTTTTTTCACTTTATTTGAACTTCCTACCAAATCCATATGATATTCTTACTAGATAAAACCTTATGTTTATGCTATTTGCTTTCACATTGAGCCTAATCAAACTAGTATAGACCTATGTGAGATTCTTTTCATATTTCTATGATCAAGATATCACGTGAAAATGCTAAACTTCTACAATAAAAGTTAGCAAATCTATGCATCATACCATTCAACTACAAAAGATACTCCGTATTTTTATTATCAAACACTCTCTTAGAAGTAATTGAAAAAAAAGGAGTAGAAGACATGGCAACAAGAAAAAGAAAAAGAGAATGCATGCTCACAATACATGAGCATGAGAAAAGAAAAGAAGAAGAAAATAAAATACACTAGCCATGTTTCATCCTTACAATAAAGAGAGCTCACAGAAAGGAGTTATCTTCCATTTCCACATATCAACCATCACACGTACACATCTTGATCTAGAGTATGATACGTTTTCTCCTCAGGATTACTATTTTTACTTAGCAAAATATGTGGTGCAAATATGCCTACTCTTGTTCCCTACCAAAGCTGCACAAAGGCCATATCTAGAGGTAGGATCAAAAGAGGCATTGCCTTGGTGAGGAAAACTCAACTTACAAATATGAGTGATTGAGAGTATCATTTGAGGAAATTGAAAACCATTTGAAACTCTCCAGAATTTAAGTGGAACTTAGAATTTAGGTTATGCATGCTTGATTTGCTGTTCTATTTTTCAACCATCCAAAAAAGGAGAAGGCATACACCCCAGATTGACTAATGTAAAAGGTGAGTACCATGGCCAATTCATTCAATACATGGTAGAATATTTTGTTTTGCACTTGGTACTATTGAAAAGTAGAACATTATAGCAAATCTTGATCAACAACCTAGGTCTTCATCTTTGCTTCAGGAAGAGCAAATGTTAAGCTTGGGGGAGTTTGTTGGCGGTCGTTAAGTACCAATTTTGACCATCAATATAACACAATTATATGAGGGGATGAATATTTCTTGCACGCATTATCCTTACAAATACTGTAGTTCCACTTGTACTTGGAAAGAATGGTGCATGCGGGGAATATATGCAAAATTGAGGAGGATTTAGGGGAGCAGTCCTAAATTATACACTTCCAGCCAATCAGAGGACGACATGTGGTAGTCCATGGATCCAATGGCCCAATTATAGGAGTATTCAATAGAATCCAATGGTGAACCACCAGGGAAAATGTATGAAGGAGCCTCTAGTTCCCAAGTTCAAGTTGAGAAAGGTATGTCTCAAGTATCTTTTCTTGTATTTCTGACTTTGTTCTTATTAATAATATTAGCCTTCTTGTATTCCTATGCTTGGATTAAGCGTTTATTGTTTCATTGTGGAGTACATGCATGTGGTAGGTTCAGTTCTTCTTATGATAGTATATTAATACTCTTATTATGTTATCATAAAAACCATAGGCCTCCACTATAGTCTAAATAGGTATATATGAATATGTTAGTATGAATAATGTAGTGCTTGATCACAACATTGGTTCAACGATGTTTAGGTTAGTACTTGTATTGAAACTCCTAATGTATTTACTTAGCATGCAAGCGTTGTGCTTGGATCGTTAAGTAGCATTGGATGCCTCGTAGACCCACTGATTGAAGGGGTAGGGCGGAAGGTGGTGACAGCTCTGTACGTCCATTGTAGTCCCTCACATTCGCATATGCCACAGGCTCCTGGCAGGAGTTGCTTTTGTATTACCAGGGTTAAGCCCGTGCCCCGTATGTTGGACCACTAAGCCTAGTATTCACTACTATCATACCCATATATACACTATTAGGCTATGCATATGTATACTAGAAGCACATTAGGAACAGCTTCTTACCTTAGCCTAACTATCACTAGGACTATCTTATGTTTAAAGTAGATTGCTTCATTGTGTCACACTACCCTTGCTATCCTTTTTATCCATCCTACATGGTTTTCTATTATAATACCCTATCCTATCCATCATTTTGTCGCACTTCACCTTCATTTGGGATTATAGATACCATAGGGAATACTCTTCTGTAAAATGGTACAGCTGTAGACGCTGACTACACAATCGCAGCACTTAGCTATACCGAGAAGATGATGAACGAACGAGGCGAGTGACAGCATGAGAATAGAGTTTTTCTGAGATGCTACTGCCGGCTCCTCCTGTTCTGTTTATTTATAGAACGACGATCATAACAGCCTAAGCCGCATGCCCCAAGTCTCTCGCCAAGCCGCTCACGATCCCCTAGCATGACGCGATCATCGCTTGAGACCCGGGCGTACAACGGACACTCCACCCACATACATGCTATACGCGTATTGACCATGTGGCGTGGCGTAGGACAAGCTCCTGGCTCACTGCCACGTTCACCTTATTTGCTAAAACAATTGAATGCTAAACAAAAGACACGATCAAGTTTGCTGAAGTACTAACAATCTCCTCCTACTTCTGAGACTTGATCGGTGATATCTTCACGACTCCAATTCTCCCACGAAGTGCTTGGAATCACACCCTTCTCGATGCTTTGGTCAGAATATCTGCGAGCTCATCGTCAGTACCAACGTGCTCCAGGTTGACATTTCCTCGTTCGACACATTCCCTGACACTGCTACAATAAGCTTCATCACAAGCGCCTCCAAACGTATTATCACACGCGGTTTCCAAAACCGCCTGAAACGAAGAGCCTGTGATAATCTACAATTTCACAGGCGGATAGTAATACCGCCTGTGAAATAGATTTATCACAGGCGGTCCTTTATCTAGGCCTAACCGGTTGTGAAGACACATTATGACAGGCGGTTAGTAATGAAAGTTGCCTAGAGGGGGGTGAATAGGCTAATAAAACCTGAAACTATTGCAAACAGAGGATTAAACTTGAAGGAGGCCGGACTAGTCCGGTCTATGTATAAAATTACATTTTAGGTTTTCTTTTTAAGTTTGTTTAAGCGGAAGATATATAGTAGTCAAACAATCTCACTAATTAGTTGTGAATGATTAGATTGCAAGATAGTGGAACAATTCACAAGTGTTAACAAGACGAAAGCTTAATGAGTAATTTAAGTGAGCGAGCGAGAAGGTAAGGGAAACACGCGACACGATTTATCCCGAGGTTCGATTCCACACAGGAATTTACATCCTCGTTGAGGAGTACACAAAGGACCGGGTCTTTTCCAACCCTTCCCTCACCGAGCGATCACCAAGATCAAGCCCGGGCTCCTTCGCTATCAATCAAATGTGAATACAATGCTCTTAGGGGCTACTCACAACTTGAGGCTCCCTTCAACAACCTAGCAGTTCTAGGAATCAAAATGCAACAGTCAAGAACTCAAATTAACAATTAGAGTGGAAGAGAGTCAAACCGAGAGCTCAAACGTCGATCACCACGACTTTCCTCTCACAAAACCACAAACTCCTTAAGATCCAATCTTAGGGGTCAAGAAGGTGAGGAAAGAGGCTTAGAAGAGCTCTGGGAATGAGTTTTCAGTGCTAGGGTTGTTGTCCCTTTTATTCTCAGCCGGGGGGTCTCCTTTTATAGAAATCTTGGCATTTAGCCGTTATCTACTAAAGTCCGGACTAGTCCGGTCGAAACCCCAGACTAGTTCGTTCTTGAGGGACCACCCACGTGACAAGGCTACCAACTAAAGTATCGTGACCGTTGGATTCAAACGGTCATAAAATCTCGGACTAGTCCAGTCAAGAGCGGACTAGTCCGATCTCATTCAGGAACCTTTGTTCCGTATGAGAACGGACTAGTCTGGTAGGGACTTAGTCTAGAAAACTCTCTAATCTAGGACTGCGGACTAGTCCTGCCAACTCCGGACTAGTCCGAGCTCACATAAGAACCTTTGTTCCGTCCTAGACCGGACTAGTCTGAAGGAACCGGAATAGTCCGGCGTTTTGATCGGACTAGTCCGAGGTCACTCAAAGATTCCTTCTCCGGACCCAAACGGCTTAGTTCGCTTAGCGGACTAGTCCGGACCCATGGGCAGACTAGTCCGGCCCTCTGAGACTTAGTCTCATTGAGGCTCAGACTCACTCGACAACAGACTAGTCTGGCCTAAAACGGACAAGTCTGAACTCACTCAGAGACTACTTGTCTGGTTTATAACGGAGTAGTCCGGATTAGAATGGACGAGACCGGCCCGTAGTCCGGACAAGTCCGGTCTTCCTTTTTCAGCCATACCTATGACTACTTCCTCTCACGATTCTAACTTTATAACTTTAGTTTGAGCTCTCTAATGATTTTCAAGCACTCTAAAAGAGAAGACCCTGTACACAACTAGAAAATGTGAAACTCAATAGAAAATTATATTTTCTACTCTTTCAAGTCTTCTTCTTTTCCTTTTTGCTTCTTGAGAGACTCCACATCCATTCCTTTGATAAGCATTTGTGCTAATACTCAGTAAAAACTTATTAGTATCTTAATTGTCGTCATCAATCAACCAAAACCCATGGGGGTTACCTAGATGCACATTCAATCTCCCCCTTTTTGGTGATTGATGACAACACATTAAGATTCTCAATAAATAGATATAATAGATTGTTTTCATAACACATATGTGTATGGTTCACTCCCCCTAAATGTGTGCACAAGGGATTGTCAAGGAAAAAATATGCACAAGAGTGAGTTCTTTAGGGATTTCATACATACACGTGTTATGGTGGTGTGGCTAAGTGTGATGTTTTGAAGTGAGCATTAACCGCATTAAGGAAGATATAACATTTACGAACAAACTCATCTCAATATGGCATAATATGAAGACATAAAATAGCATAGTCATTACAAAATAACATAACGTGGCAGAATGTGGCATAGTTATTACAGCCCAACATAAAGTGAAGTGTTAAAGAGCAAGACTAAAGACTAAGGAGTTAGACTAGACTACTCAACCCTTATTCTCTCCCCCTTTGGCATCAAAGCACCAAAAAGGGAAGGAAAAGAGAGAAAGACCTAATCGCTATCATCTCCATCTTAATCTTCGTCTTGGTCACTCTGAGTTTCCTCGTCCTCATCTTCATCTTCGTCTTCATTGTCATCCTCTTGATCAGTGTGGGAGGTAGGAGGAGCAGCTGAGGAGGAGCCAAAATAGGCATGCTCGTCCTCGGTGAGAGTGGGAAACTCTATCACTTCGTCATCATCCGGTGACGGTGGACACATAGGTATCTCCATCTTGTCGCACATTGCCTTGAGATACTTCTCTTGGCGTTGCTTCATTTTCTGCGTGCGAACTTCCACTTTCTGGCACGAGGAGAATATGGCCTTGAATATGATGAGTAGTTTAGGCCCGATCTTCCGAAAGGTAGGTCGATTGAAGTGGAGATCTCGACGTTGATGATCCGAGGCACTCGAGCAGACCCAAATACCCCTGCAATCACTACACCACTACTCCGTTGGTTATCAACCGTGCTTCACATGCTTGACCTCGCCAAGAAGGCTATCCCTGCAGGTGCAACCGAGAACACAAGCAAGAATGATGAAGATGCAATATGAAATTGCAAAATTGAGGTCTCACAAACTGTAGAACGGCAAATGTGTTTAATCTAAGCAAAACCCACCGAATATGTCCGGCTGCAGTATTTAAAGGCTAGGGTTCGTCCAGAAGACCCTTAGACGCGTCCCTAATGGACTCATACCGGATACAAGACCCAAAAGCCCAATACAGTGGTGCAACACCGGACAGAACTCCAAATTCGACTTGTTTCAACAATTCTTAATGACTCCTGGCGAATTTTAATGTAGTACCAGAACCATTGGAAATTTTATCTTCTCATCTTTCCATGCATATGTAGAACGTCAAAAACGGAGTTTGTATGCATCCTGGGCGTCCGTTTTAAGATGGACTGCTCCTGGACTCCGAGTTGAACTCGAGTCCGAGTTGGCGACTGTTTCCATCAACTTGTGGACGTCCCATCTGGTTCTCCACGTCCCCAAATCCTCCTCCCTTTACTTGTTGATCATGTCCATGGTTCCTAATGACAATTAAATCATTAAATAGCAATCCATCTCAAACTCACATGGGTAGGAAGTTAGGAACGAGTTCACCTGCTGATTTAGTAACCGTGCTCGTGCTCTTGTGATTGGTCCTTGTATATCAATGTGAGTATCCACTGTTGTGATGTCCTCATCATCCTCCTCCTCTTGAATCGGAGTCGTCCTCGACTCAAGATCATCTTCTTCTCCCAAGTATGGTCGTAAATCGAAAATGTTAAATGTGGGAGTAACCCCAAAATCCGGAGGCAACTCAAGCTTCAATGCATTGTCATTGATCTTTTCAACAATCTTAAAAGGACCAGCAGCTCGTGGAATAAGTTTAAATTTTCTCAAGTGAGGGAATCGTTATTTTCTCAAATGTAGCCATACCAAGTCCCCTGGTTCAAGTTTTACTTCTTTTCTACCTTTACTACCAGAAATTTTATACTTCTCATTCATCCTTTCAATATTTTTCTTTGTAGTTTCATGCATCTTAAGAATGAATTCAGATCGTTGTGTAGCATCCGAATTTATAGTTTCAGAAGGAGGCAAAGGTAATAAATCAATAGAAGCACGGGGATTGCAACCATACACTACCTGGAATGGGCTTAGCTTTGTAGTAGAGTGAACTGACCAGTAAGCAAATTCTATATGTGGTAAACAATCCTCCTAAGCCTTTAAGTTTGTTTTTAAAACAGCCCGCAACATAGTGGATAGAGTACGATTTACTACCTCAGTTTGTCCATCAGTTTGTGGGTGACATGTGGTTGAAAACAGCAGCTTTGTTCCCAATTTATACAACAAAGTTCTCCAAATTGACTCAAAAATTTTGCATCACGATCAGAAACAATGGTATTCGGCACACCATGTAAACGAATAATTTCCGTCATAAACAAATCAGCAATGTGTGAGGCATTATCATTTTTATGACAAGGTATAAAATGTGCCATTTTGGAGAAACGATCGACAACCACAAAAATACTATCCCTCCCACTCTTAGTTCTAGGCAATCCCAAAACAAAATCTATGGAAATATCCTGCCAAGGTACCCTAGGAACAGGAAGAGGCATATAAAGACCATGTGGGTTAAGTCGAGACTTAGCTTTATTGCAAGTAGTGCATCGTGACACGTAGTGCTCGACATCATGTCTCATCTTTGGCCAAAAGAAGTGTGTGGCCAGCACGTCCTCAGTTTTCTTCACTCTAAAATGTCTCATCAAACCTCCTCCATGTGCTTCCTGCAAAAGTAATAGGCGAATGGAACTAGAAGGAACACATAGCTTGTTACCACGATAGAGGATGCCCTCCTGTAGTACATATTTATTCCAAGTTCTTCCTTCTCTACAATTTTCAAAGGCATCTTTGAAGTCCAAATCAGTAGGATATAATCCTTTTATTGTTTTCAAACCAAATATTTTATGATCAAGTTGGGACAGCATGGTGTAACGTCTAGATAATGCATCTGCAATAACATTCTCCTTCCCTTTGTTATGCTTAGATATATGGAAATGATTCTCTGAACTCAATCCATTTAGCATGTCGTTTATTCAGATTGGTTTGACACTTAAGGTACTTCAAAGATTCATGATTGGAATGTATGACGAACTCCTTAGACAAAAGGTAATGTTGCCAAGTTTGTAGAACTCGCACTAAGACATACAATTCCTTATCATAAGTAGAATAATTCAGTGAAGGACCATGCAATTTTTTCACTAAAGAATGCAACGGGTTTACCTCCTTGTATGAGAACACCTCCAATACCAATGCCGCTTGCATCACATTCTAGCTCAAATGTCTTGTTAAAATCAGGAAGTTGTAGCAATGGTGCTTGTGTAAGCTTTGATTTGAGAACATAAAAAGCTTGTTGCTGCTGTTCGCCCCATCGAAACTGCACTCCCTTCTTCGTCAGTTCATGGAGAGGTGCTGCAATGGTGCTGAAATCCCGCACAAAGCGTCGATAAAAACCTACAAGACCAAGAAAACTACGCACCTGCGTGACAGTCAATGGAGTTGGCCAGCTAGTGATCGCCACAATTTTTGCCTCATCCATCTCAGTTCCCTGTGATGAAACGACATATCCAAGAAACGAAACTCGATTGGTGCAAAAGATGCACTTTTCGAGGTTACCAAACAAACGTGCATCTTTCAAGATATTGAAAACAGCACGTAAATAATTAAGATGTTCGTCATATGACTTGCTGTAAATAAGGATATCATCGAAGTAAACCACCATAAATTTTCCAATAAAAGCACGTAAAACCTCGTTCATTAATCGCATAAAAGTGCTAGGTGCATTAGTTAAACTAAAAGGCATGACTAACCACTCATAAAGTCCAAACTTGGTTTTAAATGCAGTTTTCCATTCATCTCCTAGTGCCATTCTAATTTGGTGGTAACCACTACGCAAGTCAATTTTAGTGAAAATACTAGCACCACTCAATTCATCAAGCATGTCATCTAAGCGATGAATAGGATAACGATATCGAATGGTGATGTTATTAATCGCTCTACAATCAACACACATGCGCCAGCTACCATCTTTCTTAGGAACCAAAAAAACAGGAACAGAACAAGGACTAAGGCTTCCATGAATATACCCGCGGTTCAAAAGATCTTGAACTTGTCGCTGAATTTCCCTTGTCTCTTCCGGATTCGCCCTGTACGCTGCACGATTTGGCAAACATGCCCCTGGAATCAAGTCGATCTTATGTTCAATGCCCCTCATAGGTGGTAATCTAGGGGGTATCTCGGGGGGAACACATCCGCAAAATCCTGCAAAAGGTTAGCAACAGCAGGGGGCAATGCAATGGACACTTCATGAAGCGAAAACATGGCTTCTTTGCATACTAAAGCATAGTACATCTCCTTGGTATTAGATAAATCAGCAAGATCAGATTTAGTTGTGAGCAACGAAGGTGATTTTAACTTATTTACTTGCTGTTTTTCAGAGTCTAGATTTTGTTGCCTTATCATCACGTGTTTTACTTTTCTCCAAATGCACAATTTCAGCAGGAGTCATAGGAAGCAAAGTGATTTTCCTTCCTTTATGCATCATAGTATATTTATTAGTTCTACCATGATGAATAGCATCCGTATCAAATTCCCAAGGACGTCCCAACAAAAGAGAACAAGCATCCATAGGTACGACATCAAAATCGGCAAAATCATGGTAAGAGCCAATCAAAAAATGTACTCTCGCTGTTTGTGTTACCCTAACCTTACCGCTTTTGTTGAACCACTGAATGTGGTATGGATGAGGGTGTGCTCTTGTTGTCAACCCAAGTTTCTTGACCACATCCGTGTTCACCAAGTTGTTGCAACTGCCTCCATCAATTATAGTGTGCACACGGCAGTCCGTGACGATGAGAAACATGTGAAAAAGATTGTGTCGCTGTAGCTTGTCGTCCGCCTCAACTTTGGAGCTCAAAGCATGCTACACAATTATGCTTCTATAATTTTCCGTTGCTGCAGTACCAAGTACCTCTTCATCTATGCTATAGTGGTCATCTTTTGGTCCTGCAACGTTAGTAGCAAGAGAATATTCATCTTCAACATCCGAAGTACTATCATACCAGCCATCATCTCATGCTATGTATGCTCGTTTGCTAGGGCAATCTTTCATCACATGACCAACTCCCTGGCAGCGGTGACACTTAATGTTGGAAGTTCGACTCATGGAAGGAGTGGAAGACGTAGGCTTGAATGGTGTCGTCTTGCTGCCCTCCGGCACGCGAGGAAATGGAGCAGTAGATAAAGTTTGTTGGCCACCATTGGATGGTGTAGTGGAAGCAGGAAAACTCGAAGATGGTGCTGTTTTGGATAGTGTAGATGTCGAATGCGGTGTGAAGGTGCTCCTCATGCATTGGTGCTGCTGCTGTTGGCGGCCCTGCAATTCTTTTTCTGCCAACATAGCCAGCTGAAATAATCTGTTAACAGTATCATATTCCTTATGATCAACAATGTCCTGAATTTCATGCCTCAAACCCCCATAAAAACGAGCTATTTTATCATCCATGTCCTCTACTACCCCACAGCGTAACATACCCTTTTGTAACTCTTGATAATACTCCTCTACGAACATGTTACCTTGGTCTAAGCGCTGCAATTTTTTGCAAAGGTCCCGCTGAAAAGAAGGAGGAACAAAACGAACACGCATAGCTTCCTTTAATCTATCCCATGTTGGAAGATCAGTTCTACTTTTAACAAGTTCATTCCACCATATGATAGCAAAATACTTAAACTCACTAGTGGCTTGACGAACTCTATGTTGTTCAGGAACAAGGTGGGCATTAAATTTCTGCTCTACTGTCATCTCCCAATCAAGATATGCCTCAGCATCATAAGCATCAGAAAAAGAGGGTATAGTAAATTTGACTTTAGCAAAAGGATCATCAAGAGGGCGATTAAAATTGTTATGACGAAGTCATGGTTGATTGTTATGATCTTCCATATTATAAGCACCGTCTTCACGATCTTCAGCGAGAGGCAGCCGCGCCTCAAGAGTGTCCATCCGAACAACAAGATCAGCAAGTTGGCGATTCAAGGTCGTCAATGACGCCTCTGTCGATGCTTGGGTTTTGGTGAACATATCTGTCATTTCCCTCATCATGTCACGCGACTCAGCATGTTGAACACATTCATCATCCCTTTTATCTTCTGCCATTGTTAGTAGTAAACAAAAGGCAACAAAAAGATGTTATACCTATCAACTACAAAGGATATTGGCAATGTGAAAAATGGAAGGAAGGAAACAATATCTCTCTCTCTCTCAAGCGTCTTACCATGTTCTTACAAGTGTTCTTACCAACACAGCAGGTGGTAAACGGTGGACGGTGAGAACCAATGAAGCGTGGAGTGATTGCAAAGGTACCTGTTCTGCTCAAGAGGAAAAGTGGAGCTTGGATGGCACAAAATGGTGGCTAATAAGCAAAAAAAATCGTTAACAGCAAACAAAGTTGAATAAATATTCAATGTAGGAACTGTTGCTGGTTAACAAGTGTTCTAGGCCTAGCACAATACAAGGCAGTAGAAAGGCAAATAGAAAATCAGGAAGATATAACCAACAAGTACAGCACAAGTGTATAGGCCAACTGTTTTCAAGTGTGTGCTGTCAGTGCTTTAATATCTGTGCTCTCTTCACTATTTTTTTTTCATTTTTTAATATTTTTTTGATATTTTTTATTTACTCGAGAGCACGAAAATAGAAAGCACACAACTTTGCAGCTCAATTGGATGTAAGATGTGGCCTACAGAAAATCAGGAAGATTCTTTAAAATTAGGGCTGAAACTTTGGAGGCCGGATAGTCTATCTTCCGAGGGGAATTTGGCCACAAAACTTTCGCCGAACACGGCGAAGCAGTGGAAAATCGGTTACGAAATTTTGAGTAGATCAATTTGAAAAAAAAATCGCCCAATTTCGAGTTTGTATGCAAAAGTTATGGCCGTTTTAAGGTAGGCTACCCGAGTTACTATTTTTTATGTTGATTCAACCTCGGTTTTGAAAAAGATCTCGCAATAGGATGTGAAAAATAATTGGAATTTAGCAACAACGAATGATGGGATGTTGTGTGATGAATCAAGGCGGACTGGCACAGTTTGTCACCTGTTCTAGGTCTGGCAATGCGGGAGTTCACGCAAGGCGGCTGGCAAGCTAGGGCAAACCAATTATCTTGTTGGCTCGGTTTGTTGTTTAGGGATTGTGGAATAGGTGAGCAGCAAGAAAAACAAGGAAAAAAAATGATAACTATGACAGAAAAACACAATGCTAAACCAGCAACAAGACTCGACCACACGAATGCAAAATCAACAATGCAAACTGAAAAACGAAACTTGCAGGCACTATGGTCTAGGAATCAGTAAACACGATATGATTTTTTTGTGGCTTTTTCTGTGGACTCTAGGTATGAAAAATAAAAACTAATCTATTGGGAAATCAAAGTACCTCACGGGCAACCTGAAATCTGATACCAAATGATGAGTAGTTTAGGCCCGATCTTCCGAAAGGTAGGTCGATTGAAGTGGAGATCTCGACGTTGATGATCCAAGGCACTCGAGCAGACCCGAATACCACTGCAATCACTACACCACTGCTCCATTGGTTATCAACCGTGCTTCACACGCTTGACCTCGCCAAGAAGGCTATCCCTGCAGGTGCAACCGAGAACACAAGCAAGAACGATGAAGATGCAATCTGAAATTGTGAAATTAGGGTCTCACAAACCGTAGAATGGTAAAGTGTTTAATCTAAGCAAAACCCACCGAATATGGCCAGCTGCAGTATTTAAAGGCTAGGGTTCGTCCATAAGACCCTTAGACGTGTCTCTAATGGACTCATACCGGATACAAGGCCCAAAAGCCCAATACGGTGGTGCAACACCGGACAGAACTACGAATTTGACTTGTTTCAATAATTCCCAATGACTCCTGCCGAATTTCAATATGGGACCAGAACCATTGGAAAGTTTATCTTCTCCTCTTTCCATGCATATGTAGAACATCAAAAACAGAGTCCGTATGCATCCTGGGCATCCGTTTTAAGATGGACTGCTCTTGGACTCCGAGTTGAACTCGAGTCCGAGTTGGCGACTGTTTCCATCAACTTGTGGACGTCCCATCTGGTTCTTCACATCCCTAAATCCTCCTCCCTTTACTTGTTGATCATGTCCATGGTTCCTAATAACAATTAAATTATTAAATAGCAATCCATTCTCAAACTCACATGGGTAGGAAGTTAGGAATGAGTTCACCTGCTGATTTAGTAACCGTGCTCGTGCTCTTGTGATTGGTCCTTGTATATCAATGTGAGTATCCACTGTTGTGATTTCCTCATCAGAATATTTTGAGCAGCCCACTAGAGAAGCCACTCGATGATGGAGGGACGGATGGCCTAGCTGAGGAGGATGGAGCTGCAGAGGAGCTCCTGCCCAAAGAGGCAGGAGGGCGAGGAAGGGGAATCAACATTTGAGGACGTAGCTTCCTGTGCTTCACATCCTTTGCAAATTCCAGACCCGTGACTTTCTCTATCATGCACATGATGTACGGCGCATATCCACAGGACCTGTTCGGGGTGTAGGAGATGTTGAACATATCATTGTATATGTAGTCGAAGACGTTGAATCGTTCTTCTTCATTGAGTAGCTTCAACAAGTTCCTAAGATACCCTTGCATCATCCCCGCATCCCCATCTTTTGGAGCTAGAGTCTTCCTTAGAATTCTGTTTAGCACTACAAAGAAGGGTTTGATGTTGTGGGTTGAGGATGGCTCATAGGTGAGATATGAGGGATACATAAAATCCAAGTCATCCTTTCCCAAGGTCCTCTCATTGTGAACTATGATCTCATAGTTCAAATGCTCCCCATGTCCAAGGATCCTAGCAAATTCATCATACAACACCGAGTAGACCACACCATTTGTCATCCAAGTGATTTTTCTGTTTCCATAGGTGTGGAAGTAGCAGGTGGTGTAGAATTGGACTATCACCTCGATGTCCCAATCATACTAAAAAGCCATTAAATCCTTGATCCCATGGCGTTCTGCTGCTTCAATTACTGCATCAAAAGCTTGATGCTTTTTGTTTGCCATGTATGGCCAATTCAACCACTGAGCATCAACTACCGGTGTCTTCATTGGGAGATAGACGAGCCGGTAGTAGTCACAATGGAAGTCACACCAGAAACGAGGGTCTGGTGTGGACTTCTCATACTTGTAAACCTCCTCTTCTCTGAACCTTCTGGCTTTGTCAGCTCCTTTCCCTTTGAAGGTTGCACTCGCCAAATTGGGTTGGCGGTTTGGGTTGTGCATAGGAGGTGCCCTCTCATGTGGCCCAATAGGTCCTTGTGGGGGATTCTCCCTTCCTCGTCTAGGGTTATCACGAATGACGATTCCCCTGTTGGCCAAGGCCTTTTTTCTGGGAGGATCAGCTGCTTTGCCTTTTCCTTTATCTTGGGTTGATCTTTGGGACTCAGCATGTTGTTTCTCCCTCAGGGTTACTAGCCTCTTCCTCCTTGGAGGATCAAAGGACTGAGAGGCTTGTGCTTCCCTGTCAGCCCGTTTCTTTGTCCGAGCCTCCCTTGTTGCAGCCTCTCCAGCCTCTGCCTTGGCTACCGCATGATAAGCGGCTTGGCGAGCCGCTTTGGCCTCCGGATTTGGAAGAGGACTGTCTCCGGATCCTGACATGATCTGTTGATAGATGAAAAGAAAGGCTTAGATGCTAGAATATTGCGTTTGAAATAGTTTATATCCCCAAAGTTAGGGGCTAAAACTGTATCAGCCGGACTTGTCCGGGCTAGGGGCGGACTAGTCCACCCTGGCCGGACTTGTCTGGTTGGAGTCCGGACTAGTCTGGACTCTACAGTTTTAAACCCTAACTTAGGTAATTTGATCACTAATTTAGAAGTAGACACAATACTACGAGGGATTGCAACAATATGGCGTAGGAACATCAGGGAAGGCCTAAGGCACTAAAGGTATGACCTAGAAACAAGAGTTTCGTGAAAAAATTAAGGTTAGGTCAAAAAAGTACCTTAGAGTGAAGAAGTTTGATGAAATCCACGGATCGAAGGAGCGGAGATGGTCGGAGAAGGATTCCCCGCCCTCCACAAGCCTTGAATCAAGGATTCCTTCGAGGGATTTGAGAGAGAGCTCCAAAATCACCAATGGGGGCGAGTTTTGGAGGAGAGGAGTGGAGTGGAGGTGAATGATAGAGAGGGAAGGGGGTTAGCCCGACCCTTGGAGGTTAAGTCTCCAGGGGCCGGTCTACTCTGGTCTGTCGGACTAGGTCCAGAATAGTCTATAGTCCGGACTTGTCCGGGTGCAGTCCGGACTAGTCCGTTGTGGACTTGTCCGCTGCATCTCGGGCTATTTAGGATACCCGGACTTGTCCGGCCTCTAGGGCGGACTAGTCCGGCTCTTAGAGGCTGAGAAATCCTTATATATTAGAATTTTGCCCGTGATTGCGGTGGATTTACTTGCACCTTCTATTAGGTATATATATACATACATATATATATATATATATATATATATATATCAAAACACACAATTATATGATGACCATAATATAGCCAAAATTAATATGAGAGAAGAATGAGAGAGGGAACAAGTTTTTCACAATCGTGCATATTTTTGAAATTTGTGAGAAAGTTTTGAAAGACTTCTAATTGTTAGCATTCAGATGCACAATAATTCAACTCACATTCCTAGAGTCTAGGATATTTATCTCATTTCGAAGTTCACAAAATCATTTTTCATCTAGTGGTTTGGTGAAAATATCGGCTAGTTGTTTTTCGGTTCTTACATGTGAGATAGCTATGTCCCCCTTTATAGAATGATCTCTCAAAAAGTGATGTCGGATGTCTATATGTTTGGTCCTAGAGTGCTCAACGGGATTATGGGCTATCTTAATGGCACTCTCATTGTCACATAGGAGTGGAATGTGGTTCATATTGTAACCATAATCCCTTAGAGTTTGTCGCATCCAAAGAAGTTGAGCACAACAACTTCCGGCTACGACATACTCCGCCTCGGCTGTGGAGAGAGCTATGGAGTTTTGTTTCTTGGATGACCATGATACTAGGGACCTACCCAAAAATTGATAAGTCACTGAGGTGCTTTTTCTATCTATTTTGCGTCCGGTGTAATCCGCATCAGAGTATCCGATGAGATTAACTTAGATCCCTTTAGATACCATAATCCTAGGTTAGGTGTGTGAACTAGATATCTTAGGATCCTTTTAACAGCTGTTAAATGACATTCTTTAGGTGATGCTTGAAATCTTGCACACAAACATACACTAAGCATGATATCGGGCCTAGATGCACAAAGATAAAGCAATGAACCAATCATAGATCGATATACCTTTTGATCCACGCTTGGTCCATCTTCATTGAGGTCAAGGTGCCCGTTTGTTGCCATTGGTGTCTTGATGGGTTTGCCTTTGTCCATGTCAAACTTCTTGAGTATGTATTGTGTGTACTTTGTTTGACTAATGAACGTGCCTTCCTTGAGTTGCTTGACTTGAAATCCTAGGAAGAACTTCAACTCTCCCATCATGGACATCTCAAACCTATCCGTCATTATCTTACTAAACTCATTACAAAAAGATTTGTTTGTAGAACCAAATATATTGTCATCGACATATATTTGGCACACAAAGAGATCATTATCTACATTTTTGTGAAGAGGGTATAATCTGCCTTGCCTATCTTAAAGCCATTATCATTGAGAAAGTCTCTAAGACGCTCATACCATGCTCTAGGAGCTTGTTTGAGGCCATAGAGAGCTTTATGCAATTTAAACACATAATTAGGATATTCTTGATCTTCAAAACTGGGTGGTTGCTCCACGTACACCTCCTCCTTGATTGGACCATTTAGGAAGGCGCTTTTCACATCCATTTGATAGAGTTTGAAATCATGGTGAGTAGCATAGGCCAATAGAATACGAATGGACTCAAGCCTAGCTACGGGAGCAAAGGTTTCATCAAAATCCAAACCTTCGACTTGAGCATATCCCTTTGCCACAAGTCGGGCCTTGTTTCATGTCACCACTCTGTGTTCATCTTGCTTGTTGCGGAACACCCACTTGGTGCCTACCACATTTGCATTTGGTCTTTTCATCAGCTCCCATACTTGGTTTCTTGTGAAGTTGTTCAACTCTTCTTGCATGGCCATCACCCAATCCGGATCCTTGAGTGCATCTTCCACCCTAAATGGTTCTAAGGACGACACAAAAGAGTAATGTGCACAAAAGTTAGCTATTCGAGAACGTGTTGTTACCCCTTTTGTGATATCTCCAAGGATGTTGTCAACGGGGTGATCTCGCTGAATGCTTTGATGAACCCTTGGGTGAGGCACTTGATTTCTTGAATGGTCTTCTTCTTTTCCCTTTTGATCAACATCATGGTTTCGATTTTCTCCTTCTTGAAATTGACCATCTTGATCTTGGGGTTCTTGAGTTTGATCTTGAATGAGAGGTGCTAATGGTGATGATCTTGTAGAGTCTTGTCCTACATTTTCTTGGGGACGGACTTCTCCAAGCCCCATTCTTCTCAGTGCTTCACATGGTGCTTCGTCTTCATCTAGCACATATTGATCAACTTGCTCCACTTGGGAGCCATTAGTTTCATCAAACACCACATCACGTGCAATTTCAACACAACCGGTGGTCTTGTTGAAAACACGATAGGTGTAGGTGTTTGAGTCATAACCAAGTAGGAAACCTTCATCGGATTTTGAAGCAAACTTCGAAGTCCTAGGCTTCTTGTTGAGAATGTAGCATTTACTTCCAAAAACTCAAAAGTAAGAGATGTTGGGTTTGCTACCGGTTAGGAGCTCGTATGGGGTTTTCTTCAAAAGTCAATGGAGATAGAGGCGGTTTGTAGCATGACAAGCGGTGTTGACCGCTTCAGCCCAAATTCGATCCGAGGTCTTGTACTTATCAAGCATGGTTCTTGCTATCTCTATGAGTGTTCGGTTCTTCCTTTCAGCCACCCCATTTTGTTCGGGAGAGTAGGGGGCCGAAAACCCATGCTTGATGCCCTCTTCATCCAAATATTCTTCTACTTGAGTGTTCTTGAATTCGGAGCCGTTGTCACTCCTTATCTTCTTGATTCTTGAGGAAAACTCATTTTGAGCTCTTCTCAAGAACATGTTGAGGACACTTTGAGTTTCTCCCTTATCATGCAAGAAAAACACCCAAGTAAAACAAGAATAGTCATCAACAATTCTTAAACCATATTTGTTACCGCCGATGCTTATATAGGTGACAGGGCCGAAAAGGTCCATGTGGAGCATCTCCAATGGTCTTGTTGTCGTTATCACATTCTTGGCGGGATGAGCTGCTCCAATTTGTTTTCCTGCTTGACACGCGCTACATGGCCTATCTTTTTCAAAAACAACATCATTTAATCCACAGATGTATCTCCCTTTAGAAGTTTTTGTAAGTTCCTCATTCCAACATGGGCTAGTCTCCTATGCCACAACCATCCCATGTTGGTTTTTGCTATTAAGCATGTGTCAAGTTGAGCTTTATCCGTGGAAAAGTCCACTGGGTAAAGCTTTCCCTTTAACACACCCTTAAAGGCAATCGAGTTGTCACTTCTTCTAGAGACGTTCACACCCTCGTTAGTAAACAAGCAATTATAACCTTTCTCACATAGTTGAGATATGGACAATAGGTTATAATCTAGTGATTCAACATGTAGAACATGAGAAAGGTAATGTTGAGAAGAGATTGCAATTTTACCCATACTGAGCACCATTCCTTGGCTGTTGTCGCCGAATGTCACACCCGGTTTTTCCGAAGAACAACCAAGTGAATATCACATGTATGCCAGGATCATTTTCACATACATGTGATGTCAAATAGTGAAGCATCATTTATTACAAGCCAGGTGTCGAATATGAATAAGTCTTACATAGCAAAAGTCTCGATGGACAGTAATAAGTTCATCACAAGTATATAAACTAGCAGCGGAATATTAATCTTTAGGGCTCCGTCACAGGCGTTGCCCGGGGGTCTCCATGAACCTAGAAACCTTCTTCGGGTCCAAAGTCTTGGTCATTATACACCACCTCATTATCTTGACCTGAGCAGCAATATAAACCAACAAATATGCAAGGTTGAGTACCGATGGTACTCAGCAAGTGTAGGAAAGTTATGTCATGCATGGCTAGAACAAGGGAAGGTTGAACTCATGGTTAAAGCACTATGCAATTAATACCTATCACCTTAGCTTATTAAGCACCTACATTACTACACAGGTGAAAATGGTCCCAATCTCCCATCCCTTCATCATAACCAAATAACCATAACATCATTTCCAATGTTAAGCCCCCGCTTAACATCCACAACTTCCATAACCATCAATCCTCTAATCATGAATAAGTCCAAGCCGCTCTTGACCGTGAGCACGGCTGTCATGATAGTTTTGACTCTGCAGAGTTTGTACCACTGTACCCACATGTAGTGATTTCATCCCCCGTTGCCGGTTGGACTAAAAAAACCTCCATTATGCCAGTGGCTACGAACCACATTCACACTTCCCAGGTGTGTAGCCAGGAGATCACTACGAAGCCTTTACAAAGGGATTCCCGACGAGCGTGGGCTCACTGAGGTTTCACCCCTAACAGCATACAAGAGGCTCCAACCCCGCTGCAGTGGCCCCCTCTTGAGCCTTGCGGTTCATATGGTAGTCCAGCTGACACCTACTCCCGGCACCATCCAATACACCCATACTACGCCGGGGATACACCTAATTAATTGGCCAAGCTGCCCCATCTCAGCATGTGGTTGGCACTGTAAAGCCAGGTTACATGCTCCATGAACCGGTCCTTAGGATCCAGGCAAGTACTAAACACAAACCCGAGTCTCGTGCACCCAGCACACAACCAAAATATCCAACTTGCCTTGATCCCTACCTCTACATAACTCACAATATCTCATTCAAGAGTATGGTAAAATAAACTGATGATCTCATATCCCAAATATCCCATTCTAAGCATGGCTAAGCATATGCATAATAATAAATGACATGATAAAATAAATCCCAACCCAAGCTACAAGGAAAACAAGGTAATGCAATTCTAGGGAAACTTCCTAGCATGAGTTTCATATTTCATTTGACAATGCAAATAATTCTATCTACACATCCTAGCATAGGATCAAAGTGGTCAAGGACACTTGCCTCCTTCCTGCTGCTCTTGGAATGGGTATTCCTGATCTTGGAAAGGGATAACTTGCTCTTGAGCAGGTTCTACATCATACCATCACACATAGCAAAAGAAAAACAACAATCCATAAGACATAGTTCACACTTCCACACATTCACATGTAACAAAGCCATTCACAACTTATATGTGTTGTGTTTACTCTATGTGTGTTGACCTTTGGCTTACATGCACTTTTAATCATGTGTATATGATTCCTACTTTTGTATTCACATTTATGCTTGCATACTTTATACATGAGTTTCCAATTTAAATAATTTTCCTTATATTCAATTACTACACCTTTTAGCTACCAAGTATGCATGAAAGGTATTTTCCTTCTCCATATGTGTCTTCAGAACTTCTACCAACCCTAAACTGAATTCTTTGGATTTTAGAAACTCCATTTATCATTTACTAGTTGCTATATTTTCAGATTTATTTTCCTATGCATAAATGTGTACTTTATTATGAAAATAGTAAGACACATCATCTAAACAGAATAGGTTCTGGTCCTAAATAATTTAATAACATATTTTGACCTTTGCCTCTGATGTAGACTATTTCACAATTACTTTCCCTATTTTCTAGAACTATTCTTTACTTAAAAATGTGTCTTTAAATGTGAATAATAAATTAAACAGATTCAATTCAGCCCAAAATATATTTTTATCTCACTCCAAAGTTTCCTAAATACTGAGAAAGTCTTTAATTTAATTTTGACAATATGTTTGTCCCACTTTTTAATTTTTAAACACTAGCCACATATTCAATTTCCTAAATTAAATACTAAACAGGGCTAAAAAGTTAAACTTACCCCACTACAGGGTCTATAATATTATTTTAAGAATTTTCAGGGGTCTAGCTACTCATAACAGAGGTGTTTTTCCTAATTTTTATTAAGCCCAGGGGCTAAAACTGATTTTTAAATGAATTTACATGATTTTCTGGAGTTCCAGGGGCTAGATCAGAAGTTTCTGGGGCTAGCTCTTATTTCCCGAGAACCCCAGGGGGTAGCACGTAAGATTTCCAGTCTTTATAACGCGGGGCTGACGTGGACCGTCCGATTTTAAACCGACGGCTGAGATTATAACGTCGAACCGGTATGCGGGGATTTAAACCTTACCGTGCGATTTAAAATAAACGGCGCACAAGCGGCCACGTCGCTCTGATCGAGCGCGGGCGGCGCTGCCGGCGGCGCACGGCAGCGGGAAGCGGCGATCTCGCCGGAAACTTTCAGATCTTCGGGAATTCTTCCTAGAACTGTGATTTTATGGCATAGATCGGTAGAGGGGAGGTCGGGGATCTCACCTCGGGGAATTTCTTGAGCTCGGAGGTCCTGGAAGGTGATCGGCGACGAGGTCCGAAGTGAAACCACGGCGAGGCTCGTCGGCGTTGTGTTTACACCGCAAGTCACCGAGTTTTGTGCACCTGCAAGATTCCCCGGAGGCGGTGGATCAAGACCAGCGAGTTAGATCGGAATTTCCGAGCTTAGATCGGCCAGAATTCGCCGGAGAAGTCTCGGTTCTCACCGGAGGAAAAATCGGCGATCGCGTGGGAAAAACAGAACGAGGCCGGGGTTTTTATAGACGGGGGAGGGCGGCGGGGTGGTTTAGATCATGTCCGCGTCGCCTACGAACAGAATTCAGCGGGGATATGCCGAAATCCCGATCGGTTTTGATTCGGGTGCGAGGGAGTCCGGCGCTGGCGCGAGGTAGACGACAATCGGGTGGGCCCCGCCTGTCAGTGTGAGGCAGCAGCGCGCGCGGCTGCGGGCTGGCGCGGGCGCTGGCTGGGCCGGCTGGTGGGTTTCGGCCCACTGGCCGGTTTTTTTCTGTTTTCTCTTTTTCTTTTTCTATTTATTTTCTGATTTGAGTTTAATTTGAATTCCAGTTTGAATTTGAATTTTTGCAAAACATGCAACACGTCCAAAAAATTTTAAATTCCCCTCTTAACATGATTTAGGGTCTTAACAATATTTTTGGGGTGTTACACCGAAGTAGATGCCTTCACTTGGATCATCATTTTCTTCATACTCGACGAACACCTTTCTCTCTCCAGTCATATGGTTAGTGCACCCACTATCTAGCACCCATTTAGTGCCACCGGAGGAGTAGGGCTGCAACACAATTTAAGCTTTGGTCTTAGGTACCCAAAATTGGTTGGGTCCTTTGAGGTTAGTTACAAGGCATTTGGGCACCAACACACAAGTTTTTGGACTCTTGTGGAATGGCCCAACATATTTTGCAAAAACTCTACCATACTTGCTTTTAATAAGAACATAAGATGCATCAAAATTATGAAATACTATAGATTTTATATTTTTGGTAATTTCATGTGCAGTAGATGCAAGGTTGTCACTCTTGTTTTGACTTGAGTTTTCTTTGACAAAGGCTACGCATTTGCTATTGTTTTTAAGGATTCTAGCGTTTTGCTTTTCTCCCCTAGTATAACCAAGTCCATCTTTGATGAAAGGAGATCTTGTGATTGAGTATGCACTACGTGCATATCTGATCTTCACCTTATCAAAGATTCCACTTTTTTGTGTATTCTTGCTTTGTGCTTCTTTGAGCTCATTTTTCAAGTTTAAAACAATGCTAGCACATTTGCAAGTTTTAGTGTTGGATTCTATACTTGTTGAGGGAGAGTTTTTGGAGAATAAATTAGTTGAGACACTTGACTTAAGTGAGTTAAGTTGTGCTTCAAGATTCTTGTGAGTTTTGGTTAAACTCACAAGTTCATCTTGAAGTACTACATTCTTACTTCTAAGCTCAACACAAGTCTCCTTGCTCATGGCAAGTTCGCTTTCAAGTGCTCTACTCTTCTCTCTCTTAAGTTCAAGGAGCTTCTCAATCTCAAGGTTTCTTTCCTTTTCAAGGATAAGCAATTCTTCTTGTTGATTGAGAAGCTCTTCTTGTTCAAATATTTCGTCCGATAGCATTTTCATTTTAGCTATAGCCTTTTTGTTTAATCCTTTAAACATGAATTCATTTTCACTACTACTATCAAAGTCACTATCATCTATAGTATGTAACTTGGAAGGTTTAGACATTACCTTGCGTTTTCCTTCTTTTGCCATGAGGCATGTGTGGCTTGGGCTCTTCCAATCACCCTTGTTTGGCAAGAGTGATTTCTTCATGGTTGGCTTCTTGATGGCGACGGTTTCCACCTTTTCTTCATCTTCGGAAGAGGATTCTTCGTTTGAATCCCACTCTTCTCCAATATGAGCTTGTCCATAAGCCTTCTTCTTTGTGAAGATTTTCTTGTCTAGAGGCTTCCCATCCTTCTTCATCCTCTTGTCATCTTCCTTGCTATGGGGGCAGTTCACAATGAAGTGCCCATGTTCGCCATAGTTTTAGCAAGTCTTATTTGTCCTTGACTTGCCCTTGTCTTTGCTCTTGTTCTCATAGTGATGTCTTCTCCTTCTCCCCATCAACCTTTTGAATCTTTTAATAAAGAATGCCATTTCTCAATCATCTATGTCCGTGCTCTCGTCATTACTTTCTTCATCTTCACTTGTGAGTTGTGTTTTCTTTTCCCTTGGACTTGGATGTGGCCTTGAGAGCAATTCCCTTCTTCTTGGATGAAGTGATCTTTGCTAGGTCGTTGACGTGTTGGGCTTCCTTCTCCATCATCTCGATTTTCCCTAGCACTTCATCCGGAGTCATCATGTGAAAGTTTGGACTTCCCCGGATTAAAGTGCATAGGGTCACATTGCGAGGCATGAAAGCTCTTATCATTCTTTTGACCACCTCGTGGTCATTTCATTTCTTGCATCCGTACGCTCGACTCTTGTTGATGAGAGTATTGAGCCAGTTGTACATCTCTTGGGGTGTTTCGCCTTGTTCCATGGCGAACCTTCCAAGCTTTCCTTCTATCATCTCAATCTTGGCTTCTCTCACGGATTGGTTTCCTTCATGTAAGATCTTGAGGGTGTTCCAAATATCTTTGGCGAGCTCTAACCCATCTACCTTGTTCAATTCTTCAATGCTCAGAGATGAGTTGAGCACGGCCGATGCTTGTGCATTGCAGTGGATTTGTTGTTCTTGCTCTTGGGTGAGTTCATCCTCATCTTCGGGGATATATATACCTGTACACACAACATGCCAAAGACTTGGGTTCAAGGAAATTAGATGCAAGTTCATGTTGTGCTTCCACATTGTGTAGTTAGTTCCATCAAAGTGAGGTGGTTTGCTTAGAGGAATTGATAAATAACTAGAGTGAGAATTTAAGCCTTCATAATTAAAAGGATATCGCGAGTAGTATTGTTGACGACTCTTGAGCTTCTTCTCCAACTTCTCCTTCTTTTTCTTCTTAGCTTCCTCCTTCTTCTTTTTCAGGAGTGCCATGAGACGAAGAACTTCGTCATCTTCTTCTGAGCTTGAAACGTCTTGTGGAGGGGTGATCACTGGAGGTGGGTTAGAAACTTGTTCTTCAAAGTTGCTTGTACTTGCTCCTTTTCCCTTGATGAGATCAATTTGGCTACCGGCCTTGTCCCCCATCTCCTCTCCAAGTGGTTAAGCTTTTGTGGAGAGTTAGGCTCTGATACCAATTGAAAGTTGCCTAGAGGGGGTGAATAGGCTAATAAAATCTAAAACTATTGCAAACACTAGATTAAACTTGAAGGAGGCCGGACTAGTCCGGTCTCAGGGTGGATTAGTCCGGTCTAGGTATAAAATTGTGTTTTAGGTTTTCTTTTTAAGTTGATTAAGCGGAAGATATATAGTAGTCAAACAATCTCACTAATTAGTTGTGAATGATTAGATTGCAAGATAGTGGAACAATTCACAAGTGTTAACAAGACGAAAGCTTAATGAGGCTAAGGAAAACACAAGACACGATTTATCCCGAGGCTTGATTCCACACAGGAATTTACGTCCTAGTTGAGGAGTCCACAAAGGAGCACGTCTTTTCCAACCCTTCCCTCACCGAGCGATCACCAGGATCAAGCCCGGACTCCTTCACTATCAATCAAATGTGAATACAATGATCTTAGGCGATACTCACAACTTGAGGCTCCCTTCAACAACCTAGCAGTTCTAGGAATCAAAATGCAACAGTCAAGAACTCAAATTAACAATTAGAGTGCAAGAGAGTCAAACCGAGAGCTCAAACGTTGATCACCATGACTTTCCTCTCACAAAACCACAAACTCCTTAAGATCCAATCTTAGGGGTCAAGGAGGTGAGGAAAGAGGCTTAGAAGAGCTCTGGGAATGAGTTTTCATTCCTAGGATTGTTGTCCCTTTTATTCTCAGCCGGGGGGTCTCCTTTTATAGAAGTCTTGGCATCTAGCCGTTACCTACTAAAGTCCGGATTAGTCCGGTCCAAACCCCGGACTAGTCCGTTCTTGAGGGACCACCCACGTCACAAGGCTACAACTAAAGTCTCGTGACCGTTGGATTCAAACGGTCATAAAATCCCGCACTAGTCCGGTCAAGAGCGGACTAGTCCGATCTCATTCAGGAACCTTTGTTCCGTATGAGAACGGACTAGTCTGGTAGGGGCGGACTAATCCGGCCCCAAGGGTGGACTAGTCCGTTCTTACCAGACTTAGTCTAGAAAACTCTCTAATCTAGGACTACGGACTAGTCCTGCCAACTCCGGACTAGTCCGAGCTCACACAGGAACCTTTGATCCGTCCTAAACCGGACTAGTCTGAAGGAACCGGACTAGTCCGGCCTTTTGATCGGACTAGTCTGAGGTCACTCAGAGATTCCTTCTCTGGACCCAAACGGGTTAGTCCGCTTAGCGGACTAGTCCGGCCCCACGGAAGGACTAGTCCGGCCCTCTGAGACTTAGTCTCATTGAGACTCAGACCCACTCGACAACGGACTAGTCTGGCCTAAAACGGACAAGTCCGAACTCACTCAGAGACTTCTTGTCTGGTTTATAACGGAGTAGTCCAGATTAGAACGGACTAGCCCGACCCGTAGTCCGGACAAGTCCGGTCTTCCTTTTTCAGCCATACCTATTACTACTTCCTCTCATGATTCTAACTTTCTAACTTTAGTTTGAGCTCTCTATGATTCTCAAGCACTCTAAAAGAGAAGACCCTATACATAACTAGAAAATGTGAAACTCAATAGAAAAATTATATTTTCTACTCTTTCAAGTCTTCTTCTTTTTCTTTTTGCTTCTTGAGAGACTCCACATCCGTTCCTTTGATAAGCACCTGTGCTCATACTCAGTAAACACTTATTAGTATCTTAATTGTCATCATCAATCAACCAAAACCCACGGGGATTACCTAGATGCACTTTCAAGTAACGTAAGTTTTACCGCCTGTGATATCTATATTAGCACAGGCGGTCCTCTAACTACTATAGCCGCCTGTGAAGACACTTTATCACAGGCGGTTAGTAATGTAAGTTTTACCGCCTGTGATATCTATATTAGCACAGGCGGTCCTCTAAGTACTACTAGCCGCCTGTGAAGACACTTTATCACAGGCGGTTTGTACCGTAAGTGTAGCCGCCTATGTAATCCTTTTATCACAAGGGATTCTTTACCTATGACTAGTCGCGTGTGATAATATAATTTCACAGGCAGGTCTAGCCGTAGGTAAAGAACCGCCTGTGATAAAGTATACCCTATGCAATAGTACCTGCTGTTATTTCTAATTTCCAGGTCAATTTCACTAAAACAATTTAATCACAAAACTCATCTCATAGTTTACACTAAACAATATAATCAAAGAAGTCAATTTACTAAAACAATGTACAGGTTACACAGAAATGATCTCATAGTTTGTTACACCAACAGTCATCATAGTTTACAAGTTTCACTAAAAGATGTTTCTATTGTCATACTGGCAAAGTTCTGGCACATCAACCACTCCGCCATCATTATCGAAGTACAACCCTCTTCGGTGGAAGATTTCGCGACGCATGAATTAACACAATTCACTCGCAATCTTGTCGGCTCCTCCATCAGAAATACTTCTACAAACCGGCCATTCTTGGTAAACATTCTTCGCGTGCTGCAATGAAATATATAACAACTCATGAGTAGAGCAGTAGTAATAATTATATGAAGTAACAAGCCTAACAGATTTTTTGTAATGGCTATACAGATAAACCCTAGTTGTGGTAAGAAAAAACGCTAGGTACAATGAAAATAAAACTCAAAAGTAAGAAAATACAATATTGACATTAAGGATAACTTACATCCTCACGATTCACTCTATATTCGCAGGCGGTCCGAAGATGCTCACATATGTAATACCCGCATAAGACGCTCCCGGAAGGCTTCTTGGGACAAGGAAAATTTGTCGATATCTCCAATGCATCCTTATTAGGAGGGCTCTGACCGCCAAGTTCTTTCACGTAAAACCGCCAAGCCCTGTAATACAAGGAATGTCATATAAAACTTGTCAACACATTTTAAATGTGTGTAAATTAAAAGTATTGAATAACCGTACAGTTTCAAAATGAAAAGGAAATCTTTGTAACGATCTGGTGTGTAATCAGCCGAGTCCAAGACCGTTGCCAAACCCTACGTTGGCTTGATGAAGATCATTATGTAGTGGTTACTGTGTAAGGGCCTCAGTTTTTGACACATATTTGAAGTGTTCATCACCACACCACACACCTCATTTGAGGAAGGTTGATGAACACAAATGAACAGCAAGTAACCACCATCAACATGCTCATTAGAGGACAAACTCACATATTGCAAAAGTGGTATTTCCCACATGTGATATGGAGGGGCTGGGCATATGAAAACTCCTACACATTGCTAAGGATGTCCATGCCAAGTTTCACCCAAATTCAAAACCTGTTTGAGGTCATTTTGGGTATAACTAGAAAGAGGGCAGTTTGAAACCACATTCAAATTCAAACTGTTTTTATCCCATGAATTCAAAAGTGGGAGGCATATTCTTACTCAGCACAATTTTTGTGAGCCCACACACCAATTTTCACTCCATTTGGAGTTGACCTTGACATGAGCTAAGTGGGGGAAATCCAAACTTTATTTGAATTTCAAAACTGAACTTGTGCTGAGATTCATTCAAACCAAACCCCATTTGAATTCTAACAAATTCAAATGGCTCATGGGTGAACAATTTGAATTGCCAGGGTATTATGGGGCTCACTGTTTACAACAGTGATTAGGAGTAAATTTCAGAGGTTAAAATTGGAAGTGGGACCCACATGTCAGCCACCACTTCAACACAAACCGACTGAAACACAGCTCACTCGGTTCCCGGGTGCAGTGTGCGCGCGCCACCGGGGGGCAGCCGGCGCCAGCTCCTGCTGCGCGCCCCAAGCCGGATACCAGTCGCCGGGCTACTTATCCCCTCCCCGGCGTGCTTCAGTCGCCCATTCCCCGAGCTGCCGACGTACTCGTCCTGTTCTTCCACTGCAACTGCCGCCGCTCGAGATCACGCTTGATCAAGCCCGATCACTCGCGGGCACAGCCTCCTCCACAGCAAAACGGCACCGGAAGATCGTGAGCAACCACCTAGACACCGTGTTGGCCAGGGAGCAAGCGTCCTCGAGCTGTACCGAACCGTTTCTCCGGCGAACCAAGCATCGCCGCCGATCGGGCTCTCGTGGACAGCACAACACAGCCGTTGTCACGTCCTCTTCTCTACACAAGAAAGGTGCGTGACTGTATGTAGATGGAGTATCCGAAAGCCGTTTGGCGATTGATCAACCCTCGGCCGAGAATTTCCAAATTTACTCTTGATCAGTTCATAAGGACCGAGCTCACCTTCGGGTGAAATTCGTGCTCTATACCCGAGGGTTGGACAAGCTCGTTCCCTAGTAGCTTCTACGCACGATAGCACCCATGCTCGAACTGGAATCAGAGAAAACCATCGAGAATCGGCCATGATATGGCCGTTTTCCCCGCCGCCATGGCTGAACACCTCGGCTCACCGTCGAGAGCATAGTTGCCAGTATTTCTAGCTTCCATCTAGCCCTGGTTCGTGTTTCCCATGCTCTACTGATGCTATCCGACCGACTCCCGGTCAATTTGGTGCACGGGAGAGCGGGACCGACCTCACCGGAACCCTAGCAGATGCTGTCACCGGTGCGCACGGGTTTCCAGTCATCGCCGGCGGCCGGCGACCCCACCATCGAGTCCAGGGGATCAGTAAAGGGGCAGGCGGCAAGTTTCGGGCCGGGGGTGGCCGGGAACTCAGTTCCGGCGAAGGTCGCCGGAGATCGCCGCCACCGCGCAGTTGGCGCGAGGAGGGAGACGACGCACTGTGTGCGGGGCCCACGAGCAGGAATTTAAACTTTTCCCCGAATTTCAGTTTCAGTTCAAACTTTAAATCCTCATAACTTTGTCTAGAAAGCTCCAAATCGAGTGAACCAAATTTTGCTGGATTCTGCTCTCTGAGCACTTTCCAGCAAATCAAGTTTCACTTCATGAAATTCCTTATTTCTCCAGAATTAATTCCTCAAAATTTAAACTCTTTGGAATTTTCACTAGAGAATCCTTTGGAGGAAAATCCTGAAATTTTGCTGGGAGTTCACCAAAATATCCCTGAACTACCATAAAAAGTTCAGACCCATTTGAGCTCATTTGATACACCTAATGGTCTGATTAGTGAAACTGTTCCAGGGAAAATAGAAAATGTTCAGAAACATTTTCAGAATTTTCTCTGAAATTGTTTAGCTCATATCTTTAGCTAGAAACCTTCAAATTAAGTGAGGCCAACTCCGTTAGAACCCTCTGAAAATCTAGTTTTCAGAAAGTCATAGTTTGTTTCATGAAAACCCTTAGAACACCCTAAAATCCTTCAATTAAGGTCAAGTACATGATTAATTGCGGAGGGCTCAAATGAGCTTTACTGCAACTAAAACTTGACTAAATCTCTGTTTAGGTTGTAACCAAGCCCCAGTAAAAGTTTCACAGTCATTGGGTCTGTCTAGCAAGGATTATAGACTTCACAACTTCAACTTAATACAAATGCATTTCAATTGATACATGTATTCCTTCTATCATGTAGTCGCTAAGGTCGAGGAGGAACCCGAAGTTCTAGACTTCGTTACTCCGAAGGAGCAACTAGCCTACGACCAAGAGCAGCAAGGCAAGCTCCGGTTTGCATTAACCTTTTTACAATTGTTTATTGTTTTGAGCACATCTTTGAATACTATTATTCTTTGCATTAGAGTCTTGTTTGGAAACCCAAATGCATAGCCAAGAAAACCATGGGTTGGGTTTAGGATTGCAAACCTCGTTAGCTACTGCAAAGCTAGGTTAGGGTAGGATTCGGTACAAGTCGAGTAGTTGGAACTACTCGCGAGCATAGGCTAGAGGCACTCGACTCGGGTAGAGATAGCACATGAAACACATGGCAAGAAAGATGAGACCAAGTGGAGGGTAAGGGCAGCAGGACTTTGGGGCCTGTGTGCTGTAGCTCCGCTTGTGTCGATTGAGGACCGAGCCGTGTGTGGGCCTGTTGAACAAGCTAGAACAGTACCGAAGACCTACCGGCTATATGGGAACCGGGAAACTGATGTAACTCGGGTAGCTGGGTGTTGAGGCATAGCTGGTCATTCAGAGGGTAGGTTGAGAGCTCGAGGTGTAAATCGGCTGGCGGCACTGAGATGTGCGTGCAGAGACCTCTTGCTCGGGACGATTGGACTGGTTCAACATTTGGCTAACGGGTGAAAGGTAGTCGCGTACGGCGTCCGTGATGGTTGTTGTAGGCAACATCGAGTACGGGCGTACGTGACGGGTTGTTCGGGTAATCGCCATCCCTCGCGGTCAGTGAGTACCACTTGTTCACTGTACCGTGACGTAGAAAGAACAAGCAAGTTACATGTTAAAATGTTGTTGATTGAAAGATGGACTTGATTGTTAATGGTTTGCTGTAGTTTAGAGCTAATTAAAGTTCCTTTCAACTTTGGGCAAAGTACATGAGAGAAATGCGTTTCTTGTTTGATTGCGGCTCTCTCATGTGCCTTAGCGTAAGGTTCTCCATAACCTGCTGCTAAAACTTGAAAGTAAGGTTCTACTAATTAGGCGAGTCCTTGCAAATGATTTTTACCTCATGTAACCCATTACCCCTCATGTAGAAATTCCCTGTTTAGGTGAGACAGGTCAGACTTGCTGAGCCTTCGTGCTCACTGCTTGTGTTTGAAGCTTTTGCAGGGTTCTATGAGGAAGGGACTCCCGATGAGGAGACGGAACCCCAGGAGGGGAACCCCGTCGAGTGGGAGTCGTGCAGGCCGCAGAGTTAGTGTGCGTGTGTGCTAGCAAGGACACGTTCAAGGGCTGAACGTGCACTTGATGCGTAGTCTACGCCCGTGAGTGTAGACTGAACTTATTTTGATGTAAACATGTTCATAAACTTGTTTATGTAATAAAATTTCGCTTCCGCTTTGTACCTTTGACGTGTGTTATACGGTGCTGTGCAACGCAGCACCCCTCAGCGTGATCCTGGCTCGACAAGACCGTGGGGTCGTGTCATACTGCACACGTACAAACACACGTGTTAAGTTAACAATTAGCAATAATTTCTATTTCAATGTCATATGTCGAACTTACTCGAAGTGGTACGGAGCCTTTATTAAGTCCTTGCCATCTCTGACAAAGTTAAACATGGCACGTCCTATGTAAGTTGCAACACTTAACATTTTGTCCTTCTTTTCTTTTGTGATTATTTTGTAAAATTCTTTTTTTTTCAGGTGTTTGTACTTAGAAGACTCCCGATCCACTTGAAAGTCAAATTGGAACTTTGCAATCATTGTAGGGTCAAGGATACCTGTCTTGGTATCCAGCTTTTTATTATCCATGTATTGCATCCTATTGAAAAAGTTTGGAATTGTTATAATCTCATGTCATATGTATCCGTGTAGTAAGAAAAGCAAATTAAAAATATTAGAGGCATTTACAATCACCAGATGAGTACCAGCTTGATTTCGAGCATGCCTCGATAGAAAAGGCTATGTAGATCTTCAAAGAGAAGGCCTCGTTTTTCTGATCCAATGCTCCGGAATGCATCTTTTGGCAAAATAAATGTGACGTAAGAAAGTTTATATTTCGTGCTGGCAGTTATGTACCACTCGTGCATTCTTCTGAGCGACAAAGGTTGCTTGCTCAGTTGTACCGATGTCATAAACGGCTTCCCATTCTCATATCCAGGAGGAACGTCATTAATCTTATATATTGGAACTCCTGGTTTAACTAAAGCCGTTTGTCGATTATATATGACACCGTATTCTTCCCTCTCCTCAATATCTTCTATTGCTGGCTCATGTGAAAAACGAGATGCAGTTGATTTTGCAATTTTTTCCTTTAGTTATTCCAAATACTTTGACACTTCTGATGAAGGTTTCTTATTTTCATATGAGCTAACTTTTATAGGCACTGATGATCGAGGAGTAGTCGTCGGAAGTTGCTCAACTGGTTGCTCTATACTACAAGCAGCTTCATCTGGTACTGCTTCAAGCTGTTGTTCAACTAGTTGTTCTTTGTTATCTTCACTAGCAAGGTTAGTATCATCCTTGCTGAGACATAGCGGGAGTGGATCTTCTTGGACTTTCGGCTTAGAAGACGGGGTTGCAGTCTTTTGATATAAGACGGGGCTAGACATCGGTTCATCATCCAACAGGATATCGCGTCGGTGCCAAAGGATTAATTGGTTGACAGCCTGCCCCAGAGTCGTGATCCCCTCATGTGTGATGTGGTCTATTTCATAATCTTCATAATCATTATAAATGATCTGAAGAACTTGCACCACAGCATAATACAACGGAAGTGCATTGTCGTTGAAGTCACGATCAGGCTTTGCCATAGCAGTGGCAACCTGTTTAGTTTTGTTGCCTGCTCTACCAATTGGGACAAGAAGACGACAAGATCTATCATTGACAATATCATCGACAGCGAACGTATGGGACCCTGAGCCAGGCACAGAACCTACGCTGCTAGGGTAGGCAGTTGGGTGGGCCAAATGCTCCTTTGCCATGAGAACCATTGTTGTACTCGGTGCCACTACTGTCCCAATTTTCTAAGTTGATCCATTATTTCTTGCACATTTTCTTTGACCTTTTGAGCAATCATTTCATCAAGAGTTTTCTTGAACTTGTCACGTCTTCTATATGACTCTTGATCCATCGAGAAACCATCTCTCTAGGACATCTGTGAAGAGATTGCTCGAACACATCCATTGTGTTCGGGGTTTCCTAGGATAGCGGTAAGTTGGTCATTCTCCCTCTTTGGCTTGGAGAGACCCTTCTGTTGCTTTTCAATTACTTCTTTTATTTTTGGCTCTACTTCATTCACAGAGTCGGGCTTTTCAAGTTTGCCGTCGCTGGTCAAACCTGATCGAGCAAAGATCCACCGCTGAGTTCTCTCATTGCAGCCTTCTAACGGGTGAGGATTACCCTTACTGGTAGTTTCCTCTAATATCTTATTCCATTTTTGAACTTTGGGTGCATATCCAGCAGACCCCAAGCGATGATGGTATTTGTTCTTTTTGGCAAGCTCTGACCTACTTGCGATTAGGGCTTTAGCATCAGGTGTGGTCTTTTGACGAACAAATTCTTGCCACTGAGCTTGTGTGGTTTTTCCCATTTTCTTCGGGCTAGGGACCTTATCAGCCTTAACATAAGCATTCATTTCACTCTTCCAGCCATGAAACTTCTTGCCGCAGGAGGCCAATGTTGCTTTCTTAACAGCTTCTTCTGTGCCTTTCGGAAACTTGAATTGTTTCTTTATCCTCTCCCAGAACTCATTCTTGTTCTCTTCAGGTAATTTTCTCCAATCCTCAGTTGTGATCGGCACGAGCTCTCTAACAAGAAAACCGCATGCATTTTGGTACTTTGCAACTGAGTCCAGTGGTTCTTGGGGAAGCCCACTTGGACCAACACTTGTTATATATATAATGCAGTTCAATGGACCCTTATTGAGACCTCGTTGCCCTCGTTTTCGCTTTAGTGAACCTGAGGATTCAACCATTGGAGAACCTTCTACAGTTTTAGGAGCCGAAGTCACCTCGTTGTCTTCGCGATTAAGCTAGTTAGAAAAGAATTATAAGACTTCATATACTTGACAACCAACATTAACTTAAACTACTGGAGTTAAGATACGTGATCCATACCTCGTCGGCAGGATCATATTCCGGGTCAAGATCCTCTGAAGTCTTTTTAATTTTTATATTTGGAAAAGGGTCCGATGGAATAGACGTCTATACTGGAATCTAAATATTTTACCTCAGGCGGTTATTACTAAATATCCGCCTGAGAAAAGGACATCTCTCACGTGGTTGATCAGTACCAACCGCTTGAGAAGATCTTTATCTAAACTTAATTAATACTCTTGATTAAAATGATGGGCCTTTTAAGAAGCCAAATTCCACTTTCTTGTAATATGGTTTGGTATCAAAGGTTCCCATTAAATTTCACTTGGTAAAAACTTTGAAATTGATCAGAACATAAAAAACAAATAACACTGGTTATTTGTCATTTTTCTATCTTGATGAATATAATGATTTTTCAATTGAATTTTTCAATGGGACTTTGTAGTCATCATACCAACCTCTATGATTTTTTCAGATTTTTATAATTTTTTTAATCAATTTGTGTTTAAAATTTGAAGAATGCCTCATATGTATATGAGCATTTCATTAGAAAGATAGATAATTTGAATTTTGACATGTTGGAATGCTTTAAAAAATGACCAAAATTCATGCATGTATAATGAAGGCAAATATGTTCATACAAACCAATTTTAGTGAAAGATCCTTTTTTAGGAGATACAAAAAATGTGAAGAATATGGGAATATAAATTAATTTGATATTTACCAAAACATTACAACTGTTAGCTATACAAGTTTTAAAATATTTTGGTCCAGTTGGTGGATATTAATTTTTAAGAATATAGAAAAAGGAATCATCGAATTTGGACTCAATTTGCAGAATCTATATATGTTTGAGTATTTATATTGGAATCTAAATATTTTACCTCAGGCGGTTATTACTAAATACCCGCCTGAGAAAAGGACTTCTCTCAGGCGGTTGATCAGTACCAACCGCCTAAGAAGAGATTTATCTTAGTATATTAATACTCTTGATTAAAATGAGGGGTCTTTTAAAAAGTCAAATTCCACTTCTTGTAATATGGTTTAGTATTAAAGGTTCCCAATAAATTTCACTTGGTAAAAACTTTGAAATTGATCGGAACATAAAAAAACAAATAACACTGGTTATTTGTCATTTTTCTATCTTGATGAATATAATAATTTTTTTATTGAGTTTTTCAATGGGACTTTGTAGTCATCATACCAACCTCTATGATTTTTTAGATTTTATAATTTTTTTAATCAATTTGCATTCAAAATTTGAAGACTTCCTCATATGTATATGAGCATTTCATTAGAAAGATAGATAATTTGAATTTTGACATGTTGGAATGCTTTTAAAAAATGACCAAAATTCATGCATGTATAATAAAGGCAAATATATTCATACAAACCAATTTCAGTGAAAGATCCTTTTTTTAGGAGATACAAAAAATGTGAAGAATATGTTAATATAAATTAATTTGATATTTACCAAAACATTACAAATGTTAGCTATATAAGTTTTAAAATATTTTTGTCCAGTTGGTGGATATTAATTTTTTAATAATATAGAAAAAAGAATCATCGAATTTGGACTCAATTTGTAGAATCTATACATGTTTCAGTATTTATATTGAAAACTAAATATTCTACCTCAGGCAGTTATTACTAAATACCCGCCTGAGAAAAGGACTTCTCTTATGCGGTTGATCGGTACCAACCGCCTGAGAAGAGATTTATCACAGGCGGCTCTTTAGAAACAACCGCCTGTAGTAGTTAAAAGCCGTCTGTGAAAACTCACGCCTATATAAAGGGCCACTCGGGCACCTGCAAAACCTAACCCGGGTGGTTTCCTGCGATGCCGTCAGGCTGCCAAATTTGGTTAGAAGAGGTTTCTTCTTCCGTTGATCAAGCTTCAAACATAGAAAAGGTTTGAAGATGCTTCTTCTTCCACTTTATTGATTTTGTTGTCATGTTTTCAGTTTCATTTTATTGAGTTTGGATCCATCCCCACCCCGCACCCGCATGCACTTTAGTTTAATTAGATCCAAACAAACTTGTTGAGTTTCTATTGCAGAGAAGATGTAGTTGAGCCTTCACTTGAGGTCCTCCATGAATTTTTTAGAAAAAGAAGTAGATTTGAAAGATTAAGGTTGAAGATGAATACAAGCACATCACATGTTCGATGAAATGTTTCAATGAATAAGCCCAACTTCAAAAATCTATTATTCTCTGTAGAAAGCTCTAAAAATCCTCAAACAAATTTTTACTTTATAGTGGTGCAAATTATCTGGTTGAAAATGCATAATAATTTCTTTAGGTTAATTGTTTTAGTATAAACAAATCAAAAAATTTTGTTATTGAATTATATATTCTGTTATTGAAGCATGGATCGTCGAGCGAGGATGTATAACATGCCAAGAGCTGATCCTATGTACATTAAAAATATTGCAAATTTTATTGAAGCATGAGACATGCGAGGATGCAAAAGATAGATGACATATTATGTCCATGTATCAACTACGAAAATAAGATTGCTTGGATAGATACTATAGTAATCCAATCTCATTTGGTGAAAAGAGGTTTCAAAGAAAACTACACAATATGCACAGAGCATGGTGAGTTAGATACGCATGAAGTGGATAAAGATGATAATATAGGTTCAGATGACGATAATGTTCATATCGATGATGGTAGTGACAATCAAGATGGTGATGATGATGAGTTTGATTATGAGGAGATGTTGCGCCACATCGAACCACATGCATTGATTTCTATGGGATCAAGCAAAGGTTTAAGTAAAATGGAGACATTGTAGAATGCGACGACGGAGCTTTTATACGGTGAGTCAAAGGGTTGTGATAAGAAGTTTACTCCATTGCGTGCAGTCTTAGAACTACTAAAGTTGAAAGCCACACACGGATGGTCCGATTGTAGTTTCTCTGATCTTTTGAATCTTTTGGCAGAAATTCTTTTAAATCCTAATAAACTGCCCAGAAGAACTTATAAAGCGAAGAAATTTCTTTGCCCGATGGCACTACGTGTGACAAAAATACACGCTTGTGTGAACCATTGTATTCTGTATTGCAAAGAGTATGAGCTCGCAACTAGATGCCCCATATGCGGTGTCAGTAGATACAAGAAGGACTATAATCACCAGTATGTTACCAACATGAATAAGTCTTAGAAGAATAAGAAATTTATTATTGGTCCTGAAGGTGACAATGATGATACTTCTGAAGATGCATGCGGGAAGAATAAGAGAAAAATTCCTGCCTTGGTGATGTGGTACCTTCCAGTAATTGATCGCTTGAAGCGTTTGTTCTCAAACCCTAGGGAGGCTGAACTTATGCGTTGGCATTCTAAGTAGCACAAGAAGAATGAAAAACATATTCGACACCCTGGTGATGCAACCCAGTGGAAAAATTTTGATGTTCAATATCCAGAATTTGCAAAGGAAATCAGAAATGTAAGGTTTGCCTTGGGTACAGACGGAATGAATCCGTTTGGTGAAAAAAGGAGCATACACAGCACATGGCCCGTGGTCTTAACGATGTACAACCTACCGACGTGGTTGTGTCACAAAAGGAAATATATTTTGTTATCTGTTCTTATCCAATGTCCGAAACAACCCGGCATCGAAATTGATGTGTTCTTAGAACCTTTAATGGAAGATATGGCAAAATTGTGGAATGAAGGGGTACGTACATGGGATGAGTACAAGCAGGAGTATTTCACTCTAAGAGCACTGATATTCGTTACCGTGCATGATTATCCCGGACTATTTACATTATCGGGACAAATGAAAGGGAAGAAAGGTTGTGTAAGGTGCGTGGATGGAACTGGATTTTTGTACCTCACTGCATCCAGAAAGATAGTGTACATGAGACACCTGTGGTTCTTGACAGATACACACAAGTATAGGAAGATGAAAGAACAATTTGATAACAAAATCGAAAAAGATACTGCACCAAAACCTTACAGTGAAAAACTCGTGTTTGAAATGGTCAAGAACATTCATATTACTTTCGGTAAGGGCAAAAAATGTAAAGGAACAAAGAGGAAGAAAACTACATCTTTGGGTGATACAACTGACATGACTTTTAAGAAACAATCAATTTTTTTAGATATCTTCCGTATTGGAGGAACCTGGTATTTTGCCATAGTATTGATTTGATGCACGTTACAAAGAATATATTTGACAGCATCACTGGGACCTTCCTGGACATGTCAAGGAAAACAAAGGACGGATTAAAATCGCGTATGGATCTACTAACTCTTGATATTAGACCAGAGCTTCTCCCGGTAGAAAAGGCAAACGGGAAGCATTACCTTCCCCCAGCCAGCTACAACTAGACACTACAAGAGAAAAGGGCAATTTGCGAATGCTTGCATGGGATCACAGTGCCCACAAGTTTCTCATCCAATATCCGCAAACTAGTCTCGATGAAAGACTTGTCTTTATTCGGCTATAATTCTCACGACGGCCACATGATGATGATAGTGTTCCTTGCCGTTGCAATAAGGGTCATCGAACCTGAGCATATAAAAGTTGTCATCACACGCTTGTGTTACTTCCAATGCAGTATCGCAAAAGGTGATAACACGTGAAGGCATAGACTATTTGCAAACATATATTGTCGAGACTATGTGCAAGCTTGAGATGTGTTTCCCACCATCCTTTTTTGATATGCATGTACACCTAATCATACATCTTGCTGATCAGATAAAAGCATTGGGGCCACTATATTTACATCATATGTTTCCGTTGGAGAGATATTTAGGAGTATTAAAAGGTTATGTGCGGAACCGTGCTCACCCAGAGGGTTCAATTATGGAAGGATACAACACTGAAGAAATGATTGAGGGTTGTGCTGATTACATCAAAGATGGAAAGCGGATAGGTGTGCCTATACCAGTACATGAGGGTAGACTACGTGGGAGAGGCAAAGTGGGTAAGAAAACTTTTGTGGTTCACGATTACAAATTAGTACACGCTGCACATTTTGGTGTACTACAACAGCTCGCAATAATTCAGTCGTACATCGAGGAACACCAAATTGAGCTTCACACAGAAAAACAAGGCCGCGGAGAGGACTGGATCATGAAAGAGCACAGAAGACATTTCACTGAATGGTTAATGGACAAAAATATACATACGGAAACTCTATTGAAGAGGCAACAATGAAGAAGTTAGCTTCTGGCCCATCTACTTTGGTGACATCATGGCAAGCATATGACATCAATTGTTACACATTTTATACTAAGGAAAAAGATGGTAAGAGTGTTGCACAAAATAGTGGTTTTCGTATAGAGGCTTATTGACACGACCCCAAGGTCCTGTCGAGCCAGGATCACGCTGAGGGGTGCTGCGTTGCACAGCACCGTATAACACACGTCAAAGGTACAAAGCGGAAGCGGAAATTTTATTACATAAACAAGTTTATGAACATGTTTACATCAAAATAAGTTTAGTCCACACTTGCGGGCGTAGACTAAGCATCAAGTGCACGTTCAGCCCTTGAACGTGTCCTTGCTAGCACACACGCACACTAACTCTGCGGCGTGCACGACTCCCACTCGACGGGGTTCCCCTCCTGGGGTTCTGTCTCCTCTTCGGGAGTCCCTTCCTCATAGAACCCTGCAAAAGCTTCAAACACAAGCAGTGAGCACGAAGGCTCAGCAAGTCTGACCCGTCTCACCTAAACATGGAACTTCTACATGAGGGTAATGGGTTACATGAGGTAAAAATCATTTGCAAGGACTCGCCTAATTAGTAGAACCTTACTTTCAAGTTTTAGCAGCAGGTTGTGGAGAACCTTACGCGAAGGTACATGAGAGAGCCGCAATCAAACAAGAAACGCATTTCTCTCATGTACTTTGCCCAAAGTTGAAAAGAACTTTAGTTAGCCCTAAGCTACAGCATATCATTAACAATCAATGTCCATCTTTCAATCAGCAACATTTTAACATGTAACTAGCCTGTTCATTCTACGTCACGGTACAGTGAACAAGTGGTACTCACTGACCGCGAGGGACGGCGATTATAATCGATTTACACCTGCAGGGTTACCCGAACAACCCGTCACGTATGCCCGTACTCGATGTTGCCTACAACAACCATCACGGACGCCGTACGCAACTACCTTTCACCCGTCAGCCAAATATTGAACCGGTCCCATCGTCCCGAGCAAGAGGTCTCTGCACGCGCATCTCTGTGCCGCCAGCCGATTTACACCTCGAGCTCTCAACCTACCCTCTGAACGACGGGCAATGCCTCAATACCCAGCTGCCCGAGTTACATCAGTTTCCCGGTTCCCATATAGCCGGTAGGTCTTCGGTACTGTTCTAGCTTGTTCAACAGGCCCGCACACGGCTCGGTCCTCAATCGACACAAGCGGAGCTATAGCACACAGGCCCCAAAGTCTTGCTGCCCTTACTCTCCGCTCGGTCTCATCTTTCTTGCCATGTATATCATGTGCTATCTCTACCCGAGCAATGTGCCTCTAGCCTATTCTCGCGAGTAGTTCCAACTACTCGACTTGTACCGAATCCTACTCTATCCTAGCAATGCAGTGGCTAACGAGGTTTTCAATCCTAAACCCAACCCATGGTTTTCTTGGCTATGCAGTTGGGTTTCCAATCAAGACTCTAATGTAAAGAACAATATTCAAAGATGTGCTCAAAACAATAAACATTTGTAAAAAGGTTAATGCAAACCGGAGCTTGCCTTGCTGCTCTTGGTCGTAGGCTAGCTGTTCCAACGGAGTAACGAAGTCTAGGACTTCGGGTTCCACTTCGACCTTAGCGACTACATGATATAAGAAACATATGTATCAATTTACTGCATTTATATTAACTTTGAAGTTGTGAAGCCTATAACCCTTGCTAGACAGACCTAATGACTGTGAAACTTTTACTGTGGCTTGGTTACAACCTAAACAGAGACTTGGTCAAGTTTAAGTTGCAGCAAAGCTCATTTGAGCCCTCCACAAATAATTATGTCCTTGACCTTAATTGGAACTCTTAGGGTGTTCTAGGAATTTTCATGAGACAAACTATGACTTTCTGAAAACTAGATTTTCAGAGGGTTCTAATGGAGTTGGTCTCACTTAATTTGGAAGTCTCTAACTAAAGATATGAGCTAAACAATTTCAGAGAAAATTCTGAAAATGTTTCTGAACATTTTCTATTTTCTCTGGAACAGTTTTACTAATCACACCATTAGGTGGACTAAATGAGCTCAAATGGATCTGAAATTTTTATGGTAGCTCAAGGATATTTTGGTCAACATCTCAGTAAAATTTCAGGATTTTCCTCAAAAGGATTCTCCAGTTAAAATTCCTAACAGTTTAAATTTGAGGAATTAATTCTGGAGAAAAAAGGAATTTCATGGAGTGAAACTTGATTTTCTGGAAAGTACTCAGAGATCTGAATCCAGCAAAATTTGGTTCACTCAATTTGGAGCTTTCTAGCCAAAGTTATGAGGATTTGAAGTTTGAAGGAAATCTGAAAATCGGGGAAAAGTTTAAACTCGCGCGTGGGCCCAGGGGACACGCGTCGCACGCCTAGGCGATGGCACATCGCGGCCCACAAGGATTTTGCGCGCCAGCACACCCGATCCCGGCCGCAGCCGGATCCCGATTCAAAATATCGGCCGCTGACAGCTGGGGTCCACCCCTTCTTCAACCTCGCGACACCCGCGCCCCGCCGCCGAGGGATCTTGCCGGAGAGCTCGCCGCCGGCTGCTGTACAGCTCCAAACTTCTCGATTCTGGCCGCCCCTGCCTACTTTTACTCGGGGAACAGGATTCTAGGGTCAGCTGCTCATGACAATGGCCGGAGCATGGTCGGCGACGAGCCGCCACCTCGGAATGACTTCGGCCATGTCGGCTGACTTCTCTAGCACCTCAGCTACATGGGAAATCGGTCGGGGAGCATCAGTGGACCTTAGAGAAGGTCGACATGAGCTCGAGGCAGCTCGGGGAAGGCCCGAAATAGGTCCTCACCGTGCCCCGATGCCGCCCGTTCGTTCCGCCATTAGTAGACCTCAAATTACGCCGGGCACAGAGGTTCTCCGGCCCAGAGTTGTGAAGGCAACTTGTGCGTTACCGTGTCTAGCTCGTGTGAGAGCGGCCTGAGGCCCTCTAATCCTTTCTAGAGCATGAATTAAACAGAATCGTACCCGAAGGTCATTCTGCACACAGAAAGGGGAAAAGTGGAAATTCGCCGCCGGTGAGCAACCACTCGAGCTGTGGCTCGGGGATAAGCAGCACCGGTCACCCGCACGTCCAAGGGTGCCTTGGCTCGGGCGTGACAATGCCCTGGTTGGGCTGTCCACGAGAGCCCGAGGTGTGGCGGTTCCAAGTTCCGAGTTTGATCTTTCGGCACAGCCGATATCAATCGGTTTCAACCGAATTCTAGCAACGGGGAGGACGGAGGAAGGTCTCTAGTACCTTGCTGGGGCTCTGGAGTGGACGGAGGAAGCTGCGATCGGCGTTCTCCGATCAAGTCCGAGCTGCGGAAGTTTTCGGCCGGCGCTGAGTTCTTGCGGGGAAGAACGGCGGTACCTCGGCCGAGGAGGGGGGCAGGCGCCTTAAGAAGGCTCTGCACCGCCTCACGCCCGCGCGTGGGCAAGCAGCTGGTGGCGCGGCGGCTGGCCTCGGTGGCGATCACCGCTGCGGCTCGGCGACCCGAGTGAAAAAGTCTCAGTCGGTTTGATCTGAGCAGTGGCTGACATGTGGGTCCCACCTCCAGTTTTAACCTCTGAAATTTACTCCTAATCACTGTTGTAAACAGTGAACCCCATACTACCCTTGGCAATTCAAATTATTCACCCATGAGCCATTTGAATAGATCAAAGTCCAAATGAGGTTTGGTTTGAATGAATTTCAGCACAAGTTCAGTTTGAAATTCAAATAAAGTTTGAATCTCTCCCCCTTAGCTCATGTCAAGATCAACACCAAATGGAGTGAAAATTGGTGTGTGAGCTCACAAAAATGTGCTGAGTAAGAATATGCCTTCCACTTTTAAATTCATGGGATAAAAACAGTTTGAATTTGAATATGGTTTCAAACTGCCCTCTTCCTATCTATACCCAAAATGACCTCAAAAAGGTTTTGAATTTGGGTGAAATTTCGCATGGACATCCTTAGCAAAGTGTAGGAGTTTTCATATGTCCAGCCCATCTATATCACATGTGGGAAATACCACTTTTGCAATGTGTAAGTTTGTTCTCTAATGAGCATGTTGATAATTGTAACTTGCTCTTCATTTGTGTTCATCATTCTTCCTCAAATAAGGTGTGTGGTGTGGTGATGAACACTGCAAATGTGTGTCAAAAACTGAGGCCCTTACACTTATGATCCACAAGGGCAGAAGACCACATACTTAGGGTTCATAGACGAAATACGGGAACTCAATTATGGCGAAAGAATGGTAATGCCCATATTTAAGTGCCAATGGGTCAAACATCCTGATGGTGTGAAAGTGGACAACTACGGGCTGACACTGGTAGACTTGAACAAAGTGGGTTATAAAGATGACCCGTAGGTTCTAGCCGATCATGTTGCACAAGTTTTTTATGCACAAGATCCAGGAACTGAGAAGATGCACGTAGCTGTTTCTGGAAAGCAAAATATTGTTGGGGTTGAGAATGTGTGAGATAATGAAGAGGAATATAATCAGTATGAAGAGATGTACCTTTTCACCGAACCAGAAAACATCAAGCGCGTAGAGAGAAGCATTAAAAAGGATTTGAAACCCTATATGGGAGAAGATGTCAATGCTAGAAAAAATGTATGATATATATTGTATATATTTGTATCCTCTGAAATCAACTTAGAACAATGCTCCATTTCAGATTTAGATAGCATGTTTTGAACATTGTTAAATTAATCTTCTGTAGAGAAGACTACTTTGGACAAGTGATCCTTTTCGGCTTGCCTATTATATTTATACCCTTCACCTGTTCCATAAGTTATCAAATTAATTGTATGTCTATACTAATTTCAAATTACATGACACAAAGAAATTTTGCAGGTCCCAGATAGGTTCCACTTTTCATTTTGTTGAAGGTCCCAGATAAGCTCCTGTCAAGCTAATCCCTTCACAGCAAGCTCTTGTAGATGCAAGTAACACCCGGGACTCATCATTTGGATTGTTGAAAGCTTCAATTGAAGCCTGATGATATCTTGGAATGATTTTCCCATCCATTTGAATGATTTCTTTCCCTTCTCTCCATTTAAAAAACTTACGAAGATGCTACTTTATCAGTTCTAATGGCTAAATATATTGACTAAAGATCAGTACCATCTCTCTTAGAGTTCACAAAAATGATGAAGCGAACAACTTCAATCACAAATCTTGTTTTTGTTCCTTCATAGGGATTTGACCTTAATCTTTCAAGGATAGATTTATCAATAAGTGAAGTTTCCTCATCAGACATGTTAAGCTATGAGTGGCAATGTCCAGGTTAGAAATCTCAATAGGGCTGAAGACAAAGAGATCCTTCATATTAGTGACAATGTCCAGGTTAGACAGCGTGAAGCTATGATGACAGCCTTCAACAACATGAAAAGTGATGCCAAGGTTATGCTTGCATCAACCAAGGCATGTTGTGAGGGCATAACACTTGTTGGGGCAAGCATAGAAATCTCAAAGGGACTGAAGACAAAGAGATCCTGCATATGAGTGGCAATGTCCAGGTTAAACAACAAGAAACTATGATTGCAGCCTTCAACAACATGAAAAGTGATGCCAAGGTTATGCTTGCATCAACCAAGGCATGTTGTGAGGGCATAACACTTGTTGGGGCAAGCATAGAAATCTCAACGGGGCTGAAGACAAAGAGATCTTGCATATGAGTGGCAATGTGCAGGTTAAACAGCGTGAGACTATGATGGCAGCCTTAACAACATGAAAAGTGATGCCAAGGTTATGCTTGCATCAACCAAGGCATGTTGTGAGGGCATAACACTTGTTTGGGCAAGCATAAAAATCTCAACGGGACTGAAGACAAAGAGATCATGCATATGAGTGGCAATGTCCAGGTTAAACAGCGTGAAACTATGATGGCAGCCTTCAACAACATGAAAAGTGGCAATCTTTTCATATTGTTTAAGGCTGCCATCATAGTTTCACGTTGTTTAACCTGAACATTGCCACTCATATGCAGGATCTCTTTGTCTTCAACCCCGTTGGGATTTCTATGCTTGCCCCAACAAGTGTTATGCCCTCACAACATGCCTTGGTTGATACAAGCTTCAACTTGGCATCACTTTTCATGTTGTTGATGGCTGCCATCATAGTTTCACGCTGTTTAACCTGGACATTGCCACTCATATGCAGGATCTCTTTCTCCTCAGTCCCGTTGAGATTTCTACGCTTTCCCCAACAAGTGTTATGCCCTCACAACATGGCTTGGTTGATGCAAGCATAACCTTGGCATCACTTTTCATGTTGTTGAAGGTTGCCATCATAGTTTCACGATGTTTAACCTGGACATTGCCACTCATATGCAGGATCTCTTTGTCTTCAGTCCCGTTGAGATTTCTATGCTTGCCCCAACAAGTGGTATGCCCTCACAACATGCCTTGGTTGATGCAAGCATAACCTTGGCATCACTTTTCATGTTGTTGAAGACTGGCATCATAGTTTCACGCTGTTTAACATGGACATTGCCACTCATATATGCAGGATCTCTTTGTCTTCAGTCCCGTTGAGATTTCTATGCTTGCCCCAACAAGTGTTATGCCCTCACAACATGCCTTGGTTGATGCAAGCATAACATTGGCATCACTTTTCATGTTGTTGAAGGCTGTCATCATAGCTTCACGCTGTCTAACCTGGACATTGCCACTCATATGCAGGATCTCTTTGTCTTCAGCCCTATTGAGATTTCTAACCTGGACATTGCCATTCATAGCTTAACATGTCTGATGAGGAAGCTTCACTTATTGATAAATCTATCCTTGAAAGACTAAGGTCAAATCCCTATGAAGGAACAAAAACAAGATTTGTGATTGAAGTTGTTTGCTTCATCGCTTGTGTGAACTCTAAGAGAGATGGTACTGATTTTTAGTCAATATATTTAGCCATTAGAACTAATAAAGTAGCATCTTCGTAAGTTTTTGAAATGGAGAGAAGGGAAAGAAATCCTTCAAATGGATAGGAAAATCCTTCCAACGTATTGTCAGGCTTCAATTGAAGCTTTCAACAATCCAAATGATGAGTCTCGGGTGTTACTTGCATCTACAAGAGCTTGCTGTGAAGGGATTAGCTTGACAGGAGCTTATCAGCATCATAGGCGGTTCTTAATTAATAGCAGCCTGTGAAAACAATGACTTTGCCCAAGCGGCTCTTTATTAAAAACCACTTGTGATGTTTGAACCAGTACAGGCGGTTCTTTATTAATGGCCGCCCGTGAAAATCATGTATTTACTCAAGTGGTGGTTTATTAAGAACCGCCTGTGAAGTTTGTCACAGTACAGGCGGTTCTCTATTAATAGCCGCCTGAGAAAATATTGTATTTAACTAGGCGGTTGTCTGTTAAAAACCGCATGTGAGGTTTTGTCACCACAGGCGGTTATTGTTTCATTCGTCACCACAGTCGCATTTCTTTGTGGACCGCCTGTGTTTGAAAAATCGAGGGGCCTGTGAAAATACTTTTTGTAGTAGTGTAATAAAATGAAATTTGATTATCAATGTGCTTACTCCAGCCGTGTAGAATGGAATTCTTGGCCAAAGCTATCGCCGCTGTATTGTTCATCTTGATGGTTGGTGCTGGAACTTTGATCGCAGTCACTTCCTCCAGTACGCGTTAGAGCCAGACCACCTGGCTTGCTGCCGCTGCACTGGCCATGTACTCGGCTTCGCACGTCGACTTGGCTACAACCTTCTGCTTGTGTTACATCCAGCTTACAGGGTTTCCAGCGAGGAAGAAAAGAACCCCGGTAGTGCTCCTCTGATCATCGATGTCTCCTCCCAAGTCACTGCCACTGTACCCTGTCAAGTAAACCCCTCCTTCAGCACGATTGTACTGCAGACCATAAGTTGTTGCAGCCACGTAACAGAGCAAGTGCTTCATGGCAGTCATATGATCTTCTCGAGGCTCCGCCATGAACCGGATTAAGAAACCAACACTGAAACTTAAGTCCGGGCGAGTATGCAGCAAATACCTCAAACTCCCAATTATGCTTCGATACTCAGTGGCGTCCGTCGGTGGTGACGAGCTTTTCTTGGACAGCTTCAGACGCGACTCCATGGGTACTGCACAGCCATTGCAATTTCCAAGCCTGACCCTGTCGAGCAGTTTGGCAGCATACGCACTCTGACAGAGCTCGATGTTGTGCCTCTCCTGCTTGAGTTCAATTTCCAGATAATAGGACAGGCTGCCTAGATCACTAATCCAGAAGTTTTTCTTCATTTCTTCCTTGAATCTCCAGATTTCCTCCAAAGACTCCCCCACCACCAGCAGATCATCGACATAAACACCAACAATCAACCTTGCCACACCTCCTAACCTTGTTACAAGCCGTGCTTAGTCTTGCAGCGACTGAACCCCAGTTTGCACAGGCTTGCGTCGAGCATGCAGTTCCAGACACATGGTGTCTGCCGCCTTGTGAAGCTTGAGTACCATCTCTTTCTTCCCTTTTGCTGTGAACCATGGTGGCTGGGCCACATAAACTTACTCTGCAAGATCCCCATTCAAGAAAGTGGACTTAACATCCATATGGTGAACATACCAACCATGACGAGCAGCAACTGCCAGAACAATCTGCACTGACTCCATCCTTGCAACCGGCGCAAAAACCTCATCAAAATCAATGCCTCACTTTGTGTCGGATGATATTTCCAAGTTCATCTCGCTTCAGCTTGAAGACCCATTTCAGACCAATGGCACGGTGTCCCTTTGACAGGTGCACCAGCGACCATGTCTTATTTTCTTCTATTAGGGCCAGCTCCTCTATCATAGTCGTGTGCCACTCCTTCATATTCAGCGCCTCATTAGTAAAGCTTGGCTCTTCTCCTATAGCTACCAACAGCTCCTCCAAAATTCCTTCATCAGTGATCCCGGGGACAGGAGCTGCCTCTAGGATGTTCTCCATGAAGCGGAAACGACAAGGAGCATCGGCTTCATTGACCAGGTCTGGCGTGGTCGTTGGAGGTGACATGAACTCTACTGTGCCAGGTACTCCTGGTGATAAGGTTGGATTATCATCTGCTTCCGGTCGTGCTCTGTGGATGGTGATGTGCTCGACCCTGAATGGATCCTCATCACCGATCAGCTTCATTTCTTCATCGCTGCTCCATGTCCACGATTGGTCTTCCTCAAATACGACATCGCGCGACACATGCACACGCTTGGGTTGTAGAAGCGCCATGCCTTGCAACCTTGCTCGTACCCGACGAACACAATTGGAGTACTTCGATCTTCAATCTTGGATAACCTCTTGCTTCCCTGCTTCACATGTGCGACACACCAGAATGTACGCAAGTGATAAACACTCGGTTAGTACCATGCCATACCTCATATGGTGTTCGTCCCTCGACACTGGGTCGACGATGGAGTCTGAGCCTCCACCATCAATCCCTGTGACTAAAAGTGTAGTTAGAGCAATTATAGCTATCTTTAAGTAATTATGGCTAAGTTTGGCTATGTTTGAGCAATTATGGATAAATTTGGCTATGTTTGAGCAATTGTGGCTAAGTTTGGCTATGTTTGAGCAATTATGGCTAAGTTTGACTATGTTTGACTAATTTTGGCTCAGTTTAGCTATGTTTGACTAAGTTTGGCTCAGTTTGATATAGTAACATAATTTATGTTTATTTGAAGTAATGTTGCTTACCTGTGACGATGAAGAAGGCACTTGTGGCTGCACCGGCACCTGTGGCTGCATCGGCGGCTTCCATGAGGGAATGGCAACCTGCTGCCCATTCTTCTGAGCTAAGGTTTGTGATAGCAAAGCATTAGCACATGAATATATAGTAATGAAATGGTATGATTGGTTTGTATTTTAAGTTATTACCAGTATCACCGCTGGTCTATGCATTGTAGTTGGCTTGATACTGCCGTGTGCCCTTCAATAAGGTTGTTTGCTGCTGGAGCTTCTCTTGTAACAGGTGTAGCACTACAGGAATCACGAAAATGGACGACGGCCAGATTAATTGACGATGGCCCCGTCGTCCATAAATATATTGATGACGGCTGGATTCCACCGTCGTCAATAAATGATTTATTGATGACGGTTCACCTAGCATCGTCGTCTATAAGCTCTTGAGCCTTATAGATGATGGTGGACCGTCGACAATAATGGTCCTCGTCAATATGGGTCGTAACCTGGGCCTTCCTAGGAATTTATAGATGGCGGTGTAAACCCACCGTCGTCAATTAAGCCTTGTTGACGATGGAGTTAATCCACCATCGTCTTTAAGGTCCCATATACTCGGGCCAGCCCCTCGGTTCTGTCTTTCACTCTCGCCGCCGCCGCCTCACTCTCACGTCGCCGACGTCGCCGCTGACCGACCACCACCATGTACACCGTGCCCCTCCCTCCCTCTTCCCCTTCCTCCCCAGGGCTGCCCCTCGCCGGCCGCGCCCCACTCCCCCCCCCCCGGCCCGCCCCTCGCCGGCCGCGCCCCGCCTCCCACCCCAGGCACCCCCGCCGGCAGCCGCCGCCCCGCTGGCCGCCGCCGGCCGTAGGCCGCCTCGCCGCCCTGAGCCCTCACCGGCTGCCCACCCTCCCACAAGATGCCCCTGAACGCAGCGCCGCCCGGGGCCGCCACGCCGGCAGCCGCCGCCCCGCCGACCGTGGAACGCCCCGCCGCCCTGAACCCTCGCCGGCCGCGCCCCCTCCCCTCGTCTGCCTCTGCGCGCGCAGCGCCACCCGGGACTGCCCCGTCGGTAGCCGCCGGCCCGCCGGCCCTCGGTCACCCCGCCGGCCGTAGGATGCCCCGCCACCCTAAGCCCTCGTCAGCCGTGCCCCCCTCCCCCCTGGATGCCCCTGCGCGCGCAGCACCGCCTGGGGTCGGCTCGCAATTCTTCATGCGTGCCATCCACTCCTCCTCTGTGAGAAGCAGGCGGCCGCCGTTGTCCTTCATCAGAGAAGGTTTCTTGTGCTGTTCCACAACGCGCAGATGCCCGGTGGCCTCCTCGATTGACATGCTGTCAAGGTCGAGGAGCGTCTCGATCGAGATTGCAACCTGCTCCAGCTTGTCAGGAACTGAGTGCAGGACTTTATTGATAACTTCTTTTTCGGAGATGCCATTGTCGAGGGTGCGCAACTAGTTCGACAGTGTTATGAGTCGCGTCATGAATTCCTCCATAGACTCACCGGAGTTGAAGACGATGTCACTGAATTCTTGGCGTAGCTTCTCAGTGTTGGCTTCGTTGACCCTGTCACTGCCGATCTGCACCTTGCGGATTTGGCGGCAAAGCCCTGCCCTTTAGGATCGGCGTCGACGGGGTTCAAGGTGGTGCTCATGACTCCTTTCTTCTCTCTTTTCTTATTTTTCTCGCTCTCCTCTCTATTTCTCCCTCTCTCCTCATATCCCTCTATCTCACTCCCCTCCGCCGCCCCCTCCCCTCCCCTAATATGGTGTGAACGACGTATGACTCGCAACATATGTATGACGGCTATAACCGTATAGTTGTTCCCTTTTTACTTGAAGAACTGCACCGTATAGGGGGGTGTAGTGTTAAATAGACGGTGTTATGCTTTTGAAATAGTAGTTTATTCATTGTTATTATTTAATATATGTACATAAAGGGGTTTCAGGCCGACCCGGTCCGGCACGGCCCGACCCTACACGACACGCAATATATGCATTCGGATGTGGAATTATCATCTAAGACCAACTTTCCTTCTTCTCTTTCTCTCGTTCTTTCCTCTCTCGTAAATGATTTGTCTGCTTTGAAGGTATACTCTTAAAAATAGCTGAAGACCTCACTTGGATGTATACTGATTGGAAAAAGGATGGGAGACACTCAGAGGAGTGGTTCACCAATACGAATGGTTTCATAGAACGAGATTTCTCGTTGTCAAAACAACAGGAAGGTGTGGTGCCCATGTATAAAATGTCAGAATGCGAAGTGTTTCGACAAAGTGACGTTGACGTATCACTTGTGTGGAAATGGTTTCATGCAACGTTATGAGTTGTGGATATTCACGGCGAGACACCTTCTCAAGTTGTAGAAGATCGAGATGAGGATGACAACACTGGGGTCGATAGGATGGACGAGATGCTTGAAGCCATAAATCCTGAATTGACGGAGGATCCTCCTACAACGGAGGCTAAAACGTTTTTCAAGCTTATCGAAGCTTCTGAACAGCCGGTGCATGAACACACCAAAGTGTCGATCCTCAGTTTCATGACTAGATTTATGGCAATTAAGTCTAAGTTTTCCTTCTCCAATAACTGCTACAATAAACTCCTCAAATTGATCAGCGATGTCCTTCCACAGCCTCATAAATTGCCTAAAGATATGTATCAGTCTAAGAAAATGATTTCCGGGCTTGGTATGGACTATGAGAAGATTCATATGTGCCCAGACAACTGCTCCTCCGCCGGCTCCTACAGACCCAAACAATCGGGTCATTATTCATCCGGTTGACGATAGGTAAGTAAATCTCTAACAATTCAATTTAGATACTTTTAGCCTTATATGTATACTAATTGAAAATCATGTATCAGGACTTGGGAGGATGCTTCGTTCACGGGCCAGGGACGCCACACTCTGTTGAACGTTGTCTTGGGCCGTCTTGTCTGTTTGCACTACCCTGGTGTAGTGAACGGACGCGCTGCCACGTCTTGGGACGACTACTATAGGGCCCAGGATGTTCTTCACGGCAACCACCAAGAGGTTGTTTGGCATGACTTCATGGTAAGTATGAACAATACTTGTGTAATAAGAATTTATTGTAAGTTACATACATTTAGTTGTATATTTCTTTTTTTCAAGCACGGTATCGTTTGGAGGACGAGGCCGAGCAGACGGATCACGCTCGTCTCGTCTTTCATAACTACGCTTGAAAGATCGTGACACAATCACTATCTACGGCTCGCATTCAAGCTACAAACGCGTACTTCAAGTTGCATCCAGATGAGGGTGAGCCAGGGAAGGAATCGGGTGACACGTACTTGACGGAGGCACAGTACGCAGAGGTAAAGTTTTTAGTTTACTTTGCTTCATTATCTAATCGTGATCAATGTTTTCATTCAATAATAAATGTGTGCAGGTCGGCGTAGCGTGGCTTGGCAGCCGTCTGGACGCGTACCATGCCTTGTGTGCTCTTTGGGCGAGCGAGGGCTTCAAGTCAGTTTCTAAAACCCGTCAAGAGAGTAGAGAGACAGGCGGGAAACATCGTTTGGGTGGGGACAGCTACATACACCTTGCTAAACGGATGGTAAGTGCTATAAGCATTCTATTAAGTAATTTTATAATCTTCATTGTGCTAACATGTATCGATAGGAGCACGAGAGCGGTCAGCAGCCGGCACCTATCGAGGTTTGGAAGAGGGGTCACTTGGGAAGTGACCCGTCGCAGCCTGACCAGCTATCTTCTCAGATAGCGACAGAGACTTTGGTGAGTTAATTTTTTCAACTTAATTGAATTCTCTTTAATAGTAATAATGACGTTATTTTTCTGGTTTTTACAGGCAAAGTACGGGGAGGAGGCGCGGTGTACCTGTCACCGTCGACGATAAGCTTCCCCCGCTGCCACGTGGAGGAAGTCACTTATCGACGACAGCTAATTTTGGTCATCGTCAAATAGTTTATGGACGATGGTTACCGTCGTCAATAACGTTATAGATGACAAAAAAATGTAGACTGTCGTAAACCATCGTCTATAGCGTATACCGTCGTCAATAAGCTATAGACGACGGTTTGGGCCTTATGACAACGGTTTCATGATTCCTGTAGTGTAGCTCCTTCTGGACACTTTTAAACTCCAGATCCCTCTGCGACATTCGTCGGGTGGGTCCAGCGGATGAAGACTGCGAGGAGAAACCCCTCGAAGGCCTTGCCTCCCTCGAGTCAATCACTCCATCTAAAATGGCAAAACTAAAAAAAAAGATTAAGAGTAAGATAATGTGGCTCAAATTGACAGAAATAAAAATAGCTAGCATCTCACCGTCCATGGGTTTTTCTGCCACCGCTCGCATACAGAACGTTGATGTCGAATGGTGCGTTCTACCAATCGTAGTCTTCACCGTGAATCTTCACCACCTCCTCCCCATACTTCTCCTACAAATACAAGCAATACATGAAAATGTGGCAATAGCAATGTTAGTTATAAATAACGTAAAGCAACTCAAGGACTCACCAGTCGAGCTGTCTCCACTAGAGTGCACAGCTGGCCGGGCTGTGAAGGGTCACTTGCCCTGCGACCTCTCTTTTCTACACCTGAACATCGCTCGGTCGTTCACCGAGCTCGTTTTCCTGTAAGTACGAGTCAGTAGCATAAATATACTATAAATATAGTTTGGTAGGTATTTTTCTTACCATTCATCAAGCCAAACATAGATGTCGATCCAAGCCATACGTATGGCCTCTAGTAGACCCTCTGCATTGTCGGGCCCTCTTGGACTTGGCGACGAAGTCCGTGCTGGACCACAACTGACAGAGGGCCCGGTAAGCCTCCTGACGGTCCTCTAACCAAGAAACCCCACCTGCATACGTTTAGTAATTGATTGAAATAACGTTGATATTACAAAATAAGAGTCATATTTAAAACATTTCTAGTTTACCTCCGCTTACTGCTCCTCCGTCAAGTACGTGTTGGAGACGTCTCTGAACGCAGCTACCTCCTGCCTTTGATGCCTCTTCAAGTAGTCGTTTGTTGCTTGAATGTGGGCATAAGAGGTCGTCTGCGTAACAAGCTTCCTAGCATTCTTGTTGAAAATGGCTCTCGCGTGCTCGGCATCTGTAACATCCCAAAAAATTGTAAAAACGAATTTCAAACAATTGGACGTAGTGCATGTCTGAAATTTTGAAGAATTGAAACTGAATTCTAATTTGAAGAAGAATCAGAAAAGAAAAAGGAAAAGAGAAGAGAAAAACCGGCATATGGGCCACTTTCTTCCCCTCCCCGCGCTCGGCCCATTCAGATAACGCTCAGCCCACTCAGTCCGTGCCCCCTCCCTCTCTTCCCACTCACTACCGCACGGGCCCCGCTGTCAGCATTTTCTTCTCCAACCGACACCCGCTCTGCTCTCCCGCGCCTGGGCTCCGCAGCTGACTTCAGAGACACCGCCCATGTCGCGCACAATCGCAACAACTCCACCCCGCGCCCGTCCCACACGCCGCCAACTCCCTCCGCCTCAGCCTTGATAAAAACCCCGCAACTCCTGTCCAGATTTCACCCCAGAATCGCACTTTTCTTCTCCGGTGAGTATGACGCCGCCTGGCTGAAATTATTTTGGTTCAACACCATTTTCCTCAGCCTAACGCATCACGGTGCACCGCAGAGACCGCCCCAACTTCTCAGCGTCGACTTTCCAAAGGAACCTCACCGGAAAGACCCATCCCGACACGCGCCATTGAGTAACCTCCGCACTTTGCCGTCACCCTGTCGACACCCCCCTTTCCTTCCATATTAGATCACTCAGATAGATTTGACGTGTTGTCGCGCAGCTCTCGGGCAAGAAAACCCCGGAGATCCCACACCTGAGAGCCTCGACGACGGTAGCCGATGGTCACTGCCGCAAGACCTCGTCACCGACCGCCTTCTGCTCTCTTCGGGTCCAAGGAAACTTCACTGGTGAGACCCCCACTCCCCCTCCTTCGAATCATGCAAAGAAAACTGAGTTCTAGGTCAGTTAGACGCAATTTCGTGAAAATCCGGCGAGATCGCCGGTGAGGACCGCCTGGAGCCGCCGCGCGCAGTCGTTGCCGCTGGCCGGAACAACGTGGCCTTCTATGGGCCACCCTTTTTGAATCGCACGGCCAAAAATTAAAAGCCAGCATACCCCTTCGATAATCTAATCTGGGCCCTCCGTTTTAAATCCGATGGCTCACGTTTAAAGCGCCGATTCCCTGGGGTTCTCAGAAAGAGCGTGCTAGCCCCGGGATTATTTGATCTAGCCCCTGGACTTCCTGAAAACTATGCAAACACGTGTAGAAAGCTGATCTAGCCCCTTAAGAGTTAGAAAATTTGGAAAAACATTCTGTTTTACATGTTTAGACCCCTGTACTTTAGAAAAATAATATTTCAGGTCCTGGTGGTGTGTATTTGCAGTTTAAACCCTGTAGAACATCTGATTTAGGAAATTAGTCATTTGAATATGATTTGAATTCAAATAGCTATGAAAACACATGTGCACAGTGCAGTTTAAACTTTTCTAGCAATTTGAAAATATTTAGAATAATCTGAGAACTGGTTTTAAGATGCAAATGAAAGCTGAAAATGCCATTTAGTTTCTGTTAGTGCTAAAAATTCATTCTTAGGCATAAAACAATTCTGAAATATATTTTAAAATGAATTTAATATGATCTAAACATTTAGGAAGTCTCAAAATATTCTGTTTTGGTATTTTTGAGCAATATATATTCTGTATATGTTTTTATTTTGCTGTTTTAAAGCTGAAATTCACTTTTAGACATAAGAATAAATCTGAAAATAAGAAAAATATGTATACACTTAATAAATGTTATATAAGGATTATTGAACATAAAGTTTCAATTTGAAAGTTGATTAGGAGATCTGAAAATCCTGTTTAGGGGTGGAATATTCATGTGTATGCAAAGGTTATAACTAGTAAAGTGAAGCAATGTGTATGTATGTATGTATGTATGTATGTATGTATGTATGTATGTATGTATGTATGTATGTATGTATGTATGTATGTATGTATGTATGTATGTATGTATGTATGTATGTATGTATGTATGTATGTATGTATGTATGTATGTATGTATGTATGTATGTATGTATGTATGTATGTATGTATGTATGTATGTATGTATGTATGTATGTATGTATGTATGTATGTATGTATGTATGTATGTATGTATGTATGTATGTATGTATGTATGTATGTATGTATGTATGTATGTATGTATGTATGTATGTATGTATGTATGTATGTATGTATGTATGTATGTATGTATGTATGTATGTATGTATGTATGTATGTATGACTTGCATGAGTGTATGTGTGGATGATTGCTTATGGAACGTTATTTTATTTTGCTATGGGTATGTTGGCATGAGTAGAACCAGCCCCAGAGCCGGTTCTCACTTTCCAAGAACAAGACTTCCCATTCCCGGAGCAGCAGGAAGAAGGCAAGTGTCCTTGACCACTTTGATCCTTAGCTAGGATGTGTAGTTAGAATTATTTGCATTGTCATATGAAATATGAAACCCATGTTAGGCAGTTTCCCTAGATTTTCATTGCCATATATTTCCTTGTAGCCTGGGTGGGAGTTGTTCATTATGCTTTTACTCATGCTTGGTACCTAGAACATACGAATTATGTATTAAACATACGTACCTAGAAGTCATCCCACACGGCACCCTTAGCAGTTCCGTACATCATGTCAGTAGCACGAGCATAATCATCCCATGACTTGGCAGGGATACACTCGTCACCGCTGCCAGGGACCTCACCAGGGTAGTGCAAACGCACGAGGTTCCCTAAGACATCGTTGACCTTTCTCTGACGTCCTCTACCATCGAAGGCAGTATCCTCCCATCCGCTGCAAGAACAATTGTGCATGAAAGAGTTTTAGCACTACGTAATATTCTAAAGCTACAGTGTAAGGGTAACTTGCCTATCGCCAACAGGGCGAATAGCTGATAGTGTTGCTTCGTCTCTAAGAACCGGAGGAGGAGCCACATAGTGGCTCCTCCTAGTCTGTCGCCTTCTCTACGCCTCCGTGTCCTCGGACGATCCGGAAGGGTGGTCCATCGACCGGAAGGGTGGTCAGCTGACCCGGAAGGGTGGTTAGTTGACTATGGCACAAGAGGTGCCTCGGCCTCTGACTCTGAGTCATCCTGCAATATTATAATAGTTTTAAGAAATATAAATAGATTAATTAATAATATAATAGAATACAATTGGTAAGTCAAATAACCTCGGCCCGCTGAAATGGTACTAGGTCTGCCTGCCAGCTCTGAGGGAAGGTGTCTCAACAACTAAGACCATTTGCTCTCTCGAGAAATACTGCCCTGAAAAAGGGGGTCTGCCACGTCTCGTGTGCAAGCTATCCTGCTCGCATTGTTGAGAAACCTCTTCACAATCCTCTTTATCCCCTTACCCTTGTCCGATGATATCATATTTAAATGATGCATTGATAAGTACAATTATTATAATATATATAAAATGAAACAATAATTGAAGAAAAGATTACTTGTATTCATTTCTAAAAGTCATCACAATCTCGCTCATTTACTCTTATCCTTAAACCAGACCATCAAATTTTTTTAGTGACTGGTTTATGTTTGCGCTTCTCACGAGTCTTTACATCATCGGCGTCTCCAACTAAGTCATCGAGCTCTTGACCAGGCTCAACGACAAATGAGGTTGATAGATCTTCTTCTTGGTAAAAATCATTAAACTCACCAACCGACGTCGGAGTATCATGGTACCCAACATCTCCTGGGGTATATAACCGTTCACGAGGAATGACTTTGTGTACGACCCACCAAACATTCATCTTCTCACATGGATAAGGTAGATAATACACTTGCTCAACTTGGTCTGCAAGGATAAAAGAGTCGTGCCCTCGAAGCCTTACATTGTGTTTCACCTCAACCATGCCAAATTGGTTTTAAGGGGTTCCATGACGGTTATAACACTAGTCACAATCAAACAAAACTACTTTAAGTTCCTTACTATCGGCAAAGTTGAATTTGAGGATTTTGTTAATAATCCCATAGTGATTAGTTTCCCGTCCTTCAACATCGATTGCTCGCATCACAACTCTGGTATTAGTCGTTGCCACAAGAGGAAGAGCCTCAAATTGAGTCGAACATAATCGGAACCCGTAAGATAGTTGTCACAAGTCTTGATGGACGTCAGCGTCTTTTACACAGTGTCCAAAATATGAACTTATAAGAATATTTTTTGCATACTACTATATGATTCAAGATAGAGAAATGGTAAGAAAATGTTACTTGATTTTCACACTCGGTTTTTCCGCAGAACAACCGAGTGACTCCCACATGTATGCCAGGATCATTTTCTCATACATGTGATGACAAATAGTGAATCGTCATTATATTACAAGCCAGATGTTCGAATACAAATAAGTCTTACATAGCGTCTCAATGGACGATGAATATGTTCACAACATGTAAATAAACAAACAACGGAAGTAAGGTCTTGTGGGCTCCATCACAGGCGTTGCCCGGGAGACTCCGTGAACCTAGAATCCTTCTTCGGGTCCAAAGTCTTGGTAGTTGTACACCACGTCATTCCCTTGGCCTGAGCAGCAATTTAAAACCAACAGAAAGCAAGCTTGAGTACTGATGGTACTCAGCAAGTGTGGGAAAGTTATGTCATGCACGGCTAGAGCAAGGAAAGGATAAACACCTGGTTAAAGCACTACACAATTAATACCTATCTCCTTAGCTTATTTAGCCCGTACATTACTATGCAAGTAAAGTGATCCAACACCATACACCCCATCTCATTGTTAAGCTCCTCGCTTAACATCCTCAACACCACCATTCCTCATCATCTAATCATGAATAAGTCCAAGCCGCTCTTGGCCGTGAGCACGACTGTCATGACAGTTTTGACTCTACAGAGTTTGCACCACTGTACCCACATGTAGTGATTTCATCCCCCGTTGCCGGGTGGACTAGAAGAACCTCCATTATGCCAATGGCCGGCGAACCACGTTCACACTTCCGAGGTGTGTAGCCAGGAGATCACTACGAGGCCTTTACAAAGGGATTCCCGACGAGTGTAGGCCCACTGAGGTTTCACCCCTAACAGCATCCAGGAGGCTCTAACCCCTGCTGCAGTGACCCCCTCTTGAGCCTTGCGGTTCCTTGAGTAGTCCAGCTGACACCTATTCCCCGCACTATCCAAACATCCATACTACGTTGGAAATGCACCTAATTAATTGGCCAAGCTGCCCCATCTCAGCATGTGGTTGGTACGGTAAAGCTAGGTAACATGCTCCATGAACCGGTCCTTAGGATCCAGGCGAGCACTAAACACAAACCCGAGTCTCGTGCTTGCAACACCAACCAAAGCATCCAACTTGCCTAGATCCCTACCTCTACATAATTCATAATATTCCATTCAAGGGGTAAAATAATCAAGGTGATGATCTCATATCCCATTTATCCCATTCTAAGCATGGCTAAACATGAGTAGTATAAATGAATGACATAATAAAGTAACTCTCAACCCAGGCTACAAGGAAGCAAGATAATGAAAATCTAGGGAAACATCCTAGCATGGGTTCCATATTTCAATTGACAATGCAAATAATTCTAACTACACATCTATCGAAGTGTGTAGCCGACACTTCCCCCAGGCCTACTCTGGGCAGCCTGCAGAGGTTATTTTTTAGAGGGGCTAGTCACTCACGGAGAGCTTCAGCGTTAGGGACGATTGAGGGAGAAGCTTGACATCCACGGTGAGCAGAGCTGCTCGCTGTATTGCTTCCTGCTTAGAACCGGAGTCCTGAGCTTGAGGGTGAGAGATGTCGAATGGCTAGAGTGCGAGGGTGCGTATGAGGCGAACCCTGCGTGAGAGTGTGTAAGAGGCGAACCCTTGCTAACATTGCCTACCCGAGCCTTTTAAGTCCAAGGCTCGAGCGGCTTACAAGGTTGGCTCGGGACCTGACAGGTGGTCCCGAGGAGATTGTATGCCATCTACCGTATCGGCAGTTACGCCGGTAGTTGTCTCTGGCGAAGGCTTCCGAGTCTTCGTTATGCCGCCCTACCCATGCCGCAAGCTAGTCGTAGTGGTTGATGATGGTAGGGGCGGCAGGGGATGTCTTGTCGCTGTGTTTATTGGCGGGCAGGCTCTGACACGGCGCGCCAGTCTGCGATGTGACTAGGCATAACGGCACCTGACAGAGGCGTGATCCGCGTCTCCGCGCCTTGGGAAGGCGCGGGTCTTGAATACCTTGTACAGAGGCAGGAGGTCTGGCTGCTGCTGGCCACGTGGCGGGCCCGGAGCTCTCCTCTGATGAGAGGGAGGTCCGGCCCCACAGGGCACGTGGAGCTCCCGGAGCTCTCCCCGCGGAGGGGGGAGGTCCGGCTCAGTTGGCCACGTGGCAGGTCCGGAGCTCTCCTCTGAGGAGAGGGAGGTCCGACTCCGCTGGACACATGGCGCCTTCGGAGCTCTCCCTGCGGAGAAGGGCGAGGTCCTTAGGCATTTTCCCCTGTGCGCGGGGATACCCCGTATTGAGGGTACCGATAGTGGCCCCTGGGCCCATCTCGGGGGAGATAGCGAGCCCGAGGTGGGGCCTCCGTCTCTTCCACTCCACGCACCTTCTCTAAGACCCGCATTGACCGTTGCCGGAGCACAAACAGTTGCGGGATCGTGGGAGCGTGTGCCCCACTTGATGGCTGCTTTTACTGCGGCGGTTCCCAAGGCTGCCACTTCTGCACGTCGCGGCGCTTTTTTGGGAACCGTGAAGCGTCTTGCTGGCTCGTCTCCTTGGGAGACTGACTCCTTGGCCCACCGCTTCAGCTGGACTACTTGGGTCCACTTGTCATCGATGCTTGGTCTTGGAGCCGAAGCGGTTGCCCAAGCGGCGTATTCGAAGAGTTTTGTATCGCTTTGAATCGCACCTGGGAAGTTTTAAAAGGGGATCTTACCCGCATCGCGGCTTCCCTTCGCACTTCCCAGCGCTTGCGCCTTCCTTGAGTTCTTGTGCCTTTGTCTTCCCTGTTCTTGAGCTCTCTCCTGCCATGGCTTCCAACCTGCCTCCGTCGCGTTTCGCTCGGTCGGCCGAGCTCGGACCAGTGCGCAGGCTGCTGGGCCGGCACACGGAGGAGCAGAAATGCCGGCTCCGCCAAGGATCTCTCCCCCTGCTCCTGGAGAAGGTGGAGATGGTATTCTTCACTGCCTACGCCATGGCGGGGTTTGTCCCGCCAATTTCTTCCTTCTTTGTCACGCTGCTGGAGACGTACGGTCTCCAGCTCCACCACCTTTCCCCCAACTCCTTCGCGATGGCCGCCGTCTTCGTCCATTTCTGCGAGATGTTCGTGGGGGTGCACGCTTCAGCGATGCTCTTCCTCTACTTCTTCGTGTTGCGGACGACCGGGTGCAGCTCGAAGACTCAGCTGGGCGCGTACTACTTCCAGCATCGCTGCAAGGATCCGAAGGCCTCGAGGTACCTTCTACCTTTCGGTGCGTCGAGGTGGGAAAACTGGAGGGAGAACTGGGTGATCATGCAGACCGACGAGCACGATCACCTGCAGCTCCCAACTGCCGGCCCAACCACCGAGTGTCGCTTCTGGGAGGAAGTCCCGGAGCTGGAGCAGGAGTACACACCGTTCTTGGAGCGAATCCGGTTCCTGGCCAACGAGGGGCTGACGTCCCTGATGGTGCTAGTGGATTTCTTGTCGCACTGTATTGCGCCCTTGCAGCAGCGCAACCGCCCAGCATGGTACTACACCGGCAAGCTCGACTGCACCAGGTTGGAGAGGGGTCTCGGCTCTGATCCTTCCGATGAAGAGCTGTACGAGATGGTGGCCAAGGTGGGCAGCGACTACGTCACCGGCGGCGACCTCGCCTTCCCGGCCTCTGGCACTCCCCTCTTCTTGGAGCCGCAGAGGAGGGCGGAGCTTCTGCGGAAGATGCCGAATCTCGACGACATTGGGATCACCGTTCGTCGGGTTGGGGATGCCCTCCGGGGCATCTCGATCCCCCGGACTGAGCGCTACGGATCGGAGCACGAGGCGTCTGTCGCTGTCCAACCCGCACCGAGGGCCGGTGGAACTCAGGCCACCGACAAGGGGAAGGGGAAGGAGCCGGCCCCTGGGTAGCCAGAGAAGAAACGTGCTTGGTCTCCTCCGAGGGCGTCACTTGCGCCGAGCCAGGGGGCCGGGGCACCCTTGCACCCATCTCCCGGAGGCACTGGTTCGTCGAGTGGCGACCCAAAGAGACCCCGGGTATCCGACTCCGGCGGGTCTCTTCTCGGACAGTGGCGGTCCGAGGAACCCCAAGCGTCCCACCACCCTTCCTCAGGCGGAGGGGCTTCCAGGAAGGACGCCAGTGGGGTGACGCCCGGGAGTGTGCCGGGGGCTCAGACGCCACAGCCGGCGAGCGTTCCGGCTGCAGGTCCTGGCGGTTCTGCCCCGGCCCAGAGGCCGGGGCTCCAAGCCCGTTGGAGCGCTCACGCCGCCCAGTAAGTGTTGCTCTTTCTGGCTTGTAGAAGTAGCGTTCCCTTCTCCACTCTTAGCCTGAGAGCTTCCTTTGCCTGCAGGGACTCACCGGCTGCCGGGGGCGAGCCTATTCCCTGGCCATCTCCAGTTGGCGGAGGCTCTGCGCCGCAGCATCCGGGAACTGCGGTGGTTCCGACGGCCCCCAAGTCGGCAGGGGCTTCTTCTGTGCCGGCGGGTTCGCCCTCTACGGTGGCCGCGGCAGCACCTGCTCATCCTCCTTCGCCAGCCCAGAAGTCTGGTGCTGAGGCTGGAGGGGCTGCTGTAGGCGCAGATGCTGGCTCCCTGGCTCCCCCGGGTCAGCGTCTTGTCTCAGTTGCCGAGGCACCAGCAGCTTCACCGGTCGTGGACGCAATGGGGGAGGTCAGGGGCGCCACTCCTGCCCCCGCTGCCCCGTTGCCCATATGGGATGCCTTGGGGTGTGCTCGGGCTGGCGTCCGACAGATCCAGGCCGCCTTTGAGCGGGAGCGGGGGGTGCTGGCTGGAGAGAGGGAGCGCCTCCTTAGCTGGGAGCATCTCCTGCAGCAGCGGTCCTAGGAGGCTAAGGCAGAGCTCGACTCGAGGCAGTCGAGGCTTGATGCCATGGGTGCTCTGCTCGATGCCCAGAAGAATGCCGTCGGCCGCCTGGACTCAGAGACCCGGCGGCTCCGCGCTACTTTCCGCGAAGCTCAGGCCAAGGCCGAAGTGTGCTCTACTGCCGTGGAGGAGTTGCGGCTGCAGGTAGTTCTCCGAGAGTGCGCCGTCGCTGAGCGGGAGCGTGCTGTGGCGGCTGAGGAGGAGAAGGTCGCCACACGGCTGGAGGAGCTGAGGACTCGGGCCGAGGAGCTAGAGCTCCGCGAGTCGGCTGCTGCCGCGAGGGAGGAGCAATCCTCCCGGGAGCGCCAGGCGGCGCTGGATCACGAGCTGGCGGCCCGCCAAGAGGTAGGGAAGCTCCCGGCTTCGCGGTCTGTTGAGGCCCGGACGGTCTGGAGCTTTGTTACTGAGGCGGGATCCGCCTTGGTTCCTCTTGGTTTCAGCCCGGTGCGGACGGAGGCTCCAGCGCAGGAGGTGTCTGGGGCTATCCCGGCGCTTGAGTCCATCGGCGCCAAGTTGGGCCGGCTCGAAGCGGTGATCGCCGACGAGCTTGAGGCGGAGGGACGAGGCCTGGCGATGGAGGTCGCCACGCATGTGCTGGCGTGCTTCCGGAGCTTAGACCCTTACTTCTCTCTGGAGCCAGTCCGACTAGGGCCCACCATCGAGCGGGAAGAAGCTGCCAGGGCCGAGGTCGGGGACATGGCCGCCTTCGTGGCCTCTAGGTTCCAGCGGGAGTCCAGGGACTCTTAGGTAGCCGCCCCTGTGGCCAAAAGGCCCTATATCTCTTTCCCTTTTCTCTTTACTTTCGTTGAGTCTGTAGTCCAGCTCATGGACCCTTGAATGAATAGACTCTTGTTATTTTCTGCGTCTGTGTGCTTTCGTCTTCTTCTTGGCTTGGCCTGACCGAGCCCTTAGCTCCGCATGGCACTCAGAGGCCTTCTGCACAGACACCTTCCCCGGGTCCTTATTGTGTTAAGGGCCCCGGAGGTCTCCGGAACTTGCCCCGTGAGAACGGGGAGGTCCGGATCTGCCGACCACGTGGCGGGCCTGGAGCTCTCCACGGAGAAGTCGGAGGTCCGACCCAGCGGGACACGTGGGGCCTTTGGAGCTCACCCCTGCGGAGGGGGCGAGGCCCAGCTCTGCCGGCCACGTGGAGGGCCCGGAGCTACCTGCTGAGGAGAGGGGGGCTCCGACCCTGCCGGACACGTGGGGCCTTCGGAGCCCGCCCCTGCGGAGGGGGCGAGGGCCGGATCCTTCGGTCTTGCATCGGAGCTTCGGTCTTGTGCGGTCCCGTAGTAGCCCCCTGGTAGGTGTGGCCAATTGTTTGGGCGCTCCTATCATACTCCTGCGGGGAGCTAAGGCCAGGAGGTCCTGCACACAAGTAAGGGAAACGTAATTCTCCTTGGGGCTCCCCCTTCCCTATCTCATAGTATTATTTGGCTTACGATCCTGATCCGGTGTACGGTGCTTGGGAACTTCAGTGCGCGAAATGCCGGGAGCTCGAGGCCCCCTGGCCATCGGCAGGTACCTCAAACGCGACCGCCTTCGGTAGGATAGCAAATGCCGACTAGGGGTGAGAATGGGAAAAGGAAGCTGAGTGCATAGTGAACATACACAGGAAGTGCGGTCATAAAAATTAATACGTAATTTAAATGAGCACAAGGGAAGAGCAAAGTAGGACAGGTTTCTTTCCATATAAATTTCCATAGGAGGAAGGCAGGCTAAACATGGAGGCAACGACCCACCCCATTAAGAAGGGAAGCAAGACTCTACGCGCTTAGGGTCGGAACCAGGTCAAGCTGAACGTAGTCCTGGACCGTCCCCTGAGACTTAGCTGCTCCGAGCGCTGTTCCTGGACTCTATGGAATCTATTACAAAAAGAAGAGATTGTCCTATTATTGCTCTAGGGGTAGAACTTACAGAGGTGTTCTATGTTCCAAGGGTTCGGGAGTGGGTCCCCATCCTCGCTGGAAAGGCGTACGCACCCGGGGCGGCACACTTTTGTGACTCGGAAGGGACCTTCCCAGCTGGGGGAGAGTTTGTCGGTCCCTTCGCGAGAAAGTATGCGCCGCAACACCAGGTCGCCTTCCTGCGGCTCCCGGACACGCACAGACCTTTGGTGGTAGCGCCGGAGCACTTGTTGGTACCGTGCGTTGCGGAGTGCTGCATGTAATCGAGCCTCGTCAACAAGGTCAATGTCTTCACGCCGGAGGTTGTCCTGTGCGGCTTCGTCGTAAGCTCGGACACGGAGGGACCCCATGGTGATCTCTGGGGGAAGCACAGCCTCGGCCCCGTATACCATGAAGAAGGGTGTCTCTCCAGTGGCCCGTATCTGGGATGTCCGGTTAGCCCATAGTGTGCTCGGAAGCTCGTCCACCCACTTGGCGCCATGTTTCTTTAAGTCGGCATAGGTGCGGGTCTTGAGGCCCCGAAGAATCTCGGCGTTGGCCCTCTCAACTTGTCCATTGCTCTTTGGGTGAGCAACGGAGGCATAGCACACCTGGATGCCGAGGTCTTCACAGTATTCTTGGAACGCTGCGCTGGTGAACTAGGTCCCGTTGTCAGTGATGATTCTGTTCGGGACCCCGAACCGGCAGACGATCGACTTGATGAACTTTACTGCGGATTGCTTGTTGATGGTGACGACGGGTGTGGATTCCGGCCACTTGGTGAACTTGTCGATGGCGATGTAGAGGTACCGAAATCCCCCGACGGCTCTGGGGAATGGTCCCAGGATGTCCAACCCCCATACGGCGAACGGCCATGAGGGCGGGATCATCTGAACCGCCTGAGCCGGTGTATGGATCTGCTTGGCGTGGAACTGGCACGCCTTGCAGCTCTCGACCAGCTTGACGGCATCCTGGAGTGCTGTCGGCCAGTAGAAGCCATGCCGAAAGGCTTTACCGACAAGCGTGTGTGAGGAAGAGTGACTCCCATATTCGCCTCCATGGATCTCAGCGAGCAAGTCACAGCCTTCCCCCTGGGTTATGCACCGCAATAGGACATGGTTGGCGCCACGCCGGTAGAGATCCCCTTCTACCAGCGCGTACCTCTTAGCCATGCGCACGATCCGTTCAGCAGATACATGTTCATCAGGGAGGATGTTGTCTTTCAAGTAGTCCTGGATCTCCGTGATCCATGCATCGGGTCTGACATGAGCTTCTGGATCTTGAGCGCTGGGTTGCACGGAGTCCCCAGTGACGCTTACGATCCTTGGCGGCGTCCATGGCTGCAGGGCCGCCGGGACCGCCAGCTTCGAGGTGCTGGTCCAGCCCCCTTCGCCCGGCTCGGCCGGCCGGGCTGTGGGCCGCAGCAACGTCCTCTCGAAGACTCCTTCGGGCACACGGGCTCCGGTAGAGGCCTTCGTTGAGATGTCGTCAGCTGCGGCATTGCCAGCACGCGGTACATGGCGCAGGTCCAAGGCGAGGAAGTCTTTCTCCAACATCTGCACGTGGAGCAGATAAGCAGCTAGTTGTGGGTCATTGCAGGAGCATTCACCCTTAACTTGCTTGATGACTAGCTGGGAGTCGCCCTGTGCCAACAACTGGCGAGCGCCCAGAGACAGGGCTGTCTTTAGGCCAAAGATGAGTGCTTCATACTCTGCCATGTTGTTGGTTGCCTTGAAGTTGAGACGCACCATGTACCCAAACTGCTCCCTCGATGGCATGAGAAGCAGTACGCCGGCACCGGCCCCCTGCTTTCGCGAGGAGCCGTCGAAGAAGCGCGTCCAGTGAGGCCCGGTGAAGACCGGAGCTCGGTGCTTCGGTTCACCGTCTTCGTGGCCCCCTGGGTCAGCCTTCGTTGGCGTCCACTCAGCCACGAAGTCAGCCAGTGCTTGGCTCTTGACTGCATGGCGAGGAAGGAAGTCCAACTCAAACTCCGCCAGTTCCGCTGCCCATTTAGCGACATTGCCGGTTGCGTGAGGGCTGTGAAGGATCGCCTTCAGCGGATAGGAGGTGACCACCGAGATCCGGTGGGCTTGAAAGTAGTGGTGGAGCTTCCTGGATGCTACGAGCACTGCATACAGCAGCTTGTGGACCTCCAGGTACCTTGTCTTGGCGTCGTGGAGGACTTCGCTGATGTAGTAGACAGGCCTCTGGATGGTCCGGACCCTCCCTCCCGGGCCAGAGATGTCTTCATCCATTGGCTCAGGCCTACCGGAGGTAGGTGGGTCCAGGGGAGCTTCCGGGAGCTGGGACTCGAAGGCTCCTAGGCCGCCTTGGACCTCCGGGAGATCCCGCTGGTTTTCCGGGAGCTCCGGCTTGGACCTCGGAGAGGTTGTCGTGGAGGTCCGGGAGGCCGTCTTGGACCTCCGGGAGGTTGTCTTGGAGGTCCGGGAGGCCGTCTTGGACCTCCGGGGTCTCCTGGTGCTTGTCTTCTGCTACCGGAGCAGGCTGTGGTGACGAGAGGTCCGGCCGCTCTGCGACGAGGACCATGCTCACCACTTCAATTGTTGCCGCGATGTAGAGCAACAAATGCTCTTCGGGCTCGGGGGCTACCATGATGGGTAGGGTCGTCAGGAGTTGCTTCAACTCCTGGAAAGCTTCTTCTGCTTCGTCGGTCCAAGCAAATGGACCGGATTTGTGCAGGAGCTTAAAGAAGGGGAGCGCTCGCTCTGCTAGCCTCGGTACAAACTGACTTAGCGCGGCTAGGCATCCCGTGAGTTTCTGGACTTCTTTGATGCGGGCGGGAGGCCGCATCAGGTCGATGTCCTTGATCTTCTCTGGGTTGGCCTCAATTCTTCGGTGTGAGACCAGGAATCCTAAGAGATTTCCAGAGGATACGTCGAACACACACTTGTCGGGGTTCAGCTTGGTGCGCGTGGAGCACAGTTTGTCAAAGACTAAGGCCAGGTTATCTAACAAGGATGAACTCTGCCTGACCTTGACAACGATGTCATCGACATACACCTCAACTAGGTCTCTTATTAACTCTCCAAAGGTTTTGTGCATTGCACGTACTAAGGTGGGAAGAGCATTCTTTAGGCCATAAGGCATAGAGATAACAATACAAGCCATCTACTGTGATGAAGGAGGTGTGCTCTTCTTCTTCTCTAGACATAGGGATCTGATGGAAACCTAAGTAGGCGTCTAGGAAGCACAGCATATCACAGCCTGATGTCGAGTCTACTATTTGATCTATTCTAGGGAGAGGGAATGGATCTTTGGGACATGCCTTATTGAGACTGGTGTAGTCGATGCACATCCGGAGATTCCCGTCGGCCTTCGGGACAACGACGGGGTTCTCCAACCACCGGGGGTGGTGGACTTCCCGTATGAAGCCAGCGTCCAGCAGCTTCTTGATTTCTTCTCGGATGAAGTTTTGCCGCTCGATGGACTGCTTGCAAGGCTTCTGTTGGACTGGCCGGGCATCAGGGAAGACCTTCAAGTGGTGCTCGATCACCTCCCTAGGTATCCCCGGCATCTGTGACGGCTGCCATGCAAACACGTCGACGTTGTAACGGAGGAATGTGATGAGCGCGCCTTCCTATTTGCTATCCAGGCCCCCGGCTACCCGGGTGGTCTGGGCAGCATCGGCGCCGACTTGGACGACCTTCAGGTGGACGTCGCCCTCAACGAGGGGTTGCACACGGGGTGCTGCGGTAGAGGCACGGTGGCATGCACTTGGGTGGAGCCGGTCCGGTTCTGCACTGCCAGGGGCTGGTGCTCGAGCTGTTGCAAGTGCCTGGAGCTTTTCCAAGGCTGACACTGCAGCAGTGCGGTCTTCACAAATCCTGAGGACGCCTGTTGGTGTAGGCATCTTCAAGATGAGGTAGCCGTAGTGGGCTACTGCCATGAATCAGTACAGGGCTGGCCTGCCGATTATGGTGTTGAAGGGGAGGTCGATCTCCGCCACGTCGAACAGAATGTACTCTGTTCGATAGCTGTCCGGTGCCCCAAAGGTCACCGGAAGGCTGATGTTGCCGTAGGGAGCGACTTGTCCCGGCCCTAACCCTGAGAACGGGCTCGATGGGGTGAGCTTGGCCATCGGGATCTGCAGCTTCTGGAAGGCTGCGTGGCTGATGAGGTTCAGCCCAGCCCCGCCATCTACCAGAACGTGGTACATCCTCACATTGGCGATGGTGGGCGCTACCAAGAGTGGTAGTTGGCTGGCCCCAGCCATGTTCCTGGGGCAGTCGGTGGCATCGAATCTGATGGGGATTCCCATCCACTTGAGGTGCGGCGCGGCACTTGTGAGGGGAGCCACCGACGCTACCGCTCGGTGCGGAGTCTTAACTGCGCTTCGGGACGAGGGGTCAGAGGACCCGCCGTAGATGACATAAAGCATCTTCCGGCGCTCGTCATTGCTGGAGCTGGAGTCCTCATGGTTGCGCACCACCTTCACGACGCGCTGAGGCTTCTGGAACTCCACTTGGTGGTCAGCGTTGTCTGGGGTGTCGACCTTCTGCTTGCCCTCCCTTTGACGGAAGGGTGGGGCATCAGTTCGCAGCTGCTTCCCTTTGCGGAAGTGCTCCGCGAGCTTCTGAATCTCCCGGCACTCGGCAGCAGTATGGTAACTGGTGCCGTGCACGGGGCATAGCTCGCCTTGGTCACCATCTGGAGCTGGTGACTGTCGCTGCCTTTTGTCGGGACGTGGCCCCCGGGCTCCACTGGGTGCTGCTGCAGCAGCAACGGGAGCCGCGGTCGGTGGCCTCATCTTGCCACCGCCCCGGTTCTTGATCTTATTGCCGCTTCCATGGGAAGCAGAGCCAGACCCGGGCTGTCCTCCTGACACGGAGGCTGGCAGTGAGTGCCAGTTCCGCCCTTCTGCTGCCCTGGTGCACTTGTCCGCCAGGCTGAAGAGCTCTGAGACGTCTCGAACCTCTCTGGTCGCGAGCTTCTCGAGCATCTTCTTGTCCCGTACACCCTTCCGGAACGCCACCACCACAGAAGCATTTTGGATATGCGGGATGGTGTTCCGTACCTGGGAAAACCGCTGGATGAAGGAGCGCAGCATCTCTCCAGGTTGTTGCTGGATGGCGTGGAGGTCGAGCTCCGTGCCAGGCCGGGTGTAGGAGCTGCCGAAGTTAGCAGTGAACTGCAGGCAGAGCTCTCCCCAAGAGGTTATGGAACCCTGGGGGAGGTTCATGAGCCAAGACCGGGCTGGGCCGGTCAAGGCAACGGGGAAGTAGTTGGCCATGACTGCCTCGTCCCCTCCTGCAGCAAGAATGGTGGTGGAGTAGATCTAGAGGAACTCCGCCGGGTTGACACTGCCATCGTACTTCTCGGGCAGGTGCAGCCACCTCGCGAAGCGAAGGTGTGGCGCTAGGGCCGCACATCCTGCTCCTGTTGCTGCAGGCATTGACGCCGCGAACGCTTGGTTCACTGCTGGCACTGTGTACCCCGGTATGGGCAAGGCTGCACCATAGACTGGGGGCACCGTTTGCAGGGCATATGGCTGGGGCATATGCTGCGTGGCATATGCCTGGGGCAGAGATCGCGTGGCGAACGTCTGCGCCTCAGGCTGGGTTGAGGCAGTCGACATGCTGTTGCCAGCCTCCTGGTTGCGACGCCTTTCTCGTCGTCGCTCGATGAACACCTGGGCATCTTTGCCCAAGTGGCATCGTTCCAGCTCCATCCTCAGGTCCGTCAATGGGAGCCTGGTGGAGCAGAAATCTGCTGTTTGCCCGTCAACCGTTGGCGTGCGCGTCAGCGACACAGCCGGTTGGCCGGGACTTCGTCCTCGCCGAAGTCGAGGGTTTGCGGCGGCGACGATGAGACGGTCTACCTCGCGAATCCACTGCTGGGTCGCTGACTGAGGCGCGTCCCCAGCAGGTGGATTGCGCAGTAGTGCTCTTGCTGCAGCTAGCGCGCCCCCATGGGAGACGCTCAGAGCTGCAGAGGATCTCACGCTCGCTGGAGCCTGCGTTGTCGGAGTCGGCGCTGCCGGAGTCGGCTGTTCGCTTCCAGCTTGTGCCGACACACTCCGTCTAGAGTGTGTCGAGACGTAGTCCCCGCCAGTCACCGTTCATCGTGAACGTGGGGGAGGAGAGCTTGCCGCTGAAGGAAGCTTCGTCATCTTCACCGGCAGAAGCTCGTCGCACAAGGGAAAAGCCCCCTACCTGGCGCGCCAAATGTCGAAGTGTGTAGCCGACACTTCCCCCGAGCCTGCTCTGGGCAGCCCGCGGAGGTTCTTTTTCTGAGGGGCTAGTCACTCACGGAGAGCTTCAGCGTTAGGGACGATTGGGGGAGAAGCTTGACACGGGGAGTTTTTACGTGGTTCAGGCTGCCGGAGCGTAAAACCCTACGTCCACGGTGAGCAGAGCTGCTCGCTGTATTGCTTCCTGCTCAGAACCGGAGTCCTGAGCTTGAGGGTGAGAGATGTCGAATGGCTAGAGTGCGAGGGTGCGTATGAGGCGAACCCTGCGTGAGAGTGTGTAAGAGGCAAACCCTTGCTAACGTTGCCTACCTGAGCCTTTTATAGTCCAAGGGCGGCTTACAAGGTGGGCCCGGGACCTGATAGGTGGTCCCGGGGAGATTGTCTGCCATCTACCGTATCTGCAGTTACATCGGTAGTTGTCTCTGGCGAAGGCTTCCGAGTCTTCGTTCTGCCGCCCTGCCCATGCCACAAGCTAGTCGTAGTGGTTGATGATGGCAGGGGCGGTAGGGGATGTCTTGTCGCTGTGTTTATTGGAGGGCAGGCTCTGACACGGCGCGCCAGTCTGCGATGTGACTGGGTGCAACGGCACCTGACAGAGGCGTGCTCCGCGTCTCTATGCCTTGGGAAGGCGCGAGTCTTGAATACCTTGTACGGGCAAGGTATAGCGCGTCTTTACTCTTGCTGCCTACCGCACGGGGGCAGGCAGCGCTGCTCTGCTGGCCACGTGGCGGGTCCGGAGCTCTCCTCTGAGGAGAGGGAGGTCCGGCCCCGCGGGACACGTGGAGCCTTCGGAGCTCTCCCCGCAGAGGGGGGAGGTCCGGCTGCTGCTGGCCACGTGGCGGGCCTGGAGCTCTCCTCTGAGGAGAGGGAGGTCCGGCCCCGCAGAGCACGTGGAGCTCCCGGAGCTCTCCCCACGGAGGGGGGAGGTCCGGCTCAGTTGGCCACGTGGCGGTCCGGAGCTCTCCTCTGAGGAGAGGGAGGTCCGGCCCCGCTGGACACATGGCGCCTTTGGAGCTCTCCCTGCGGAGAAGGGCGAGGTCCTTAGGCATTTTCCCCTGTGCGCGGGGGTACCCCGTATTGAGGGTACCGACAACATCCTAGTATAGGATCAAAGTGGTCAAGGACACTTGCCTTCTTCTTTCTGCTCCGGGAATGGAAAGTCTTGGTCTTGGAAGTTGAGAACTGGCTCTGGGGCTGGTTCTAATTATGCCATCATACACATAACAAAAGAAAATAACATTCCATAAGCAAGCATCCACATATACTCATCAACCAAATCATACATACACACACATCACTTTACTTTATTCACTAGGCCCAAGATTTTTCCAAAAGTCTACATATATTTACTCCTCTTGGTGTCTCATGGTGGAATTCTCCTTTTTAGTTCTCTATAACCTATTACACAAAGTCTAGTGTGTGTGGGTACATGTATATCACATTTTAAACTTTGCTTTTATCCAAATCTCACCCTAGGTGGGTTGCTTCTATGCATACATCCACTTTTCAAGCATATATATTGTTTCAAAAATTGTTATTCAGATTTCAAGTGCATACCATATATAAATACCAATTTAAACTAATTTATATATTAACTACTACACTTCTTAGATATTAAATTTGCATACACTTGTATATTCCAACCCTAAATAGGATTTCAGACTTCCTACTCAACTTTCAACTGGGAATTTTTGTTTCAATGACTTTGTAGGACCTTTTCTAAGTGTATTTATATTTTTCCCATATATTCAGAATTATTTCTATTCCAAAAATGAATTTCAGAATTTAAAAACAGCAAAATAAACCCATATACAGAATATATATATTGCTCAAACTACCAAAATGGAGTGTTCAGGAATCTCCTAAAGTTAGGAATTATTTTGTGATCCATTTTTGTGAAAATTTGCTGTTGTAATTAAATTCCTATAAAATTCTGAATTTAAATCCCACTCATTCTATTTTGTTTTAGACTTACTACTCCTTTTATTATTAACCAGGGCACTAAAATATTTTCCTAATCCCAATTATGGGTGGCTAATTCTTAATTACAGAGCTAATCCTCTTTTAATATGAACACAGGGGCTAATTTCAATTTTGTATATTCAAATTTCCTAAATCCAGAAAGTTCCAGGGCCTAAAACAGAAGTTTACACGTCTTTGCACGAATTCTGGGAACCCTAGGGGGTAGAACTGAAGAATCCAGGGGCTAGCTCCTCTTTTCCTAGAACCTCAGGGGGTAGTGCGTTAAAATTCCCGGCGGGAATCGGTATTTCAAATGTGGGCCGTCGGATTTAAAGTGGAGGGCCAAGATTATAACGCGAAGGGGTACGGGGGAGATCTGTTTGTGACCGCATGATTTAAAACGGACGTGCCACAATGGGCCACGTAGCTCCGACCGGTGCTAGCGGCACGACCCGGCGGTGCACGGTGATGTTCGCCGTCGATCTCGTCGGATTCTCGTGAAAACCCATCTACCAGCCCTAGACCTTCATTTTCTTTACCCAACTCGAAGGAGGGGGAGTAGGGGACCTCACCTCGTTGGTTTTCTTGCACTCGGAGGCCCCGGAAGTCGGTCGGCGGCGACGAAGTCCGGCGGTGCTCGTCGGTGATCATCGGCCGAGCGTTTAGGCACGGGAACTCTGGGGTTTTCTTGCTCGGAAGCTGCGTGACAACATGCCAAATTGAACTGGAGGATCAGTAGGGGCAGAGGCGAGGATTTTGTCGATGCGATGACGAGGGGTGGCGGTTGCTCACCGGTGTGCGACGGAGCCGAGTCTTCTGGTGAGGATTCTTGTCACCGTCGGCGGTGAGGGGTCGAGGGGGTTCCTGGTAAATGGTGAGACTAGTTAGACCCGAAGATAGAGCGCTAACCGGGGCGAATTTTCAGTTTCGGCGACGGGACTCACCGGCGGGTTGCGGTTGCGAGCGGAGGGAGCCCGTGGTGTCCTTGTGGCTTATAAATCCGATGGAACCGAGGTCGTGGAGGTTGGGGACATGCCATACCAGCGCTGAAACTCCGAGATTGTGGCCAGCGTGCGCGAATTTTGGACGCGGCAGCGGCGGTCGACGCGGGAGAATCGGCCACGGTTGGGAGAGACGAAACTGACAGCTGGGACCCGTGCGGCAGTGAGAGGAAGAGAGGAAGAAAAGGCCGCGGGCTGCTGGGCTGATTCAGGTGGGTTTCGGCCCAGTTGCCCTTTTTCCTTTTATTTTCCTTTTCCTTTTCTGTTCTGCATTCAAATTTGAATTCCAGTTTGGATCTGAATTTCCTTGAACATGCATTACGTTCATTTGATGGCAATTTTAATTTTCAATATTTTGGGCTGTTACAACTCTACCCTCCTTAAAAGAAATCTCGTCCTCGAGATTGGTGACCCTAGGGGAATAAATCCAGAAACTGAGCCTTGAGTTCGTCTTCCCTCTCCCATGTGGCTTCTTCTTCCGAGTGATGCTTCCACTGCACTTTGCACATTCAGACTCTTTTGTTCCTTGTGATGCGTTCCATCATCTCAAGAATTTTGACCGGGTGTTCGGCATATGAAAGGTCTTCTCGGACGTATACCTCATTCATGAGTAACCTCTCTTCGGGTGTCCTTAAGCATTTCTTGAGGTGTGACACATGGAACACGTCATGCACATCCGATAGGCGAGCCGGTAATTCTAGCTGATATGCCACTTCGCCTTTCCTCTCTAGAATCTGGAAAGGTCCAATATACCAAGGTGATAGCTCCCTTTCACTTTAAAACGACGAAGCCCTCTGATAGGAGACACCTTGAGATAGACGTAATCCCCTACATTTAAGGTGAGCTCTCTTCTTCGTATATCCACATAACTCTTTTGTCTGGTCTGAGCTATTCTCAAGTTGTTGCAGATTTCTCGCACTTACGCTTCGACATCTTGTAGCACCTATGGCCCAAACACTTTGCTCTCCCCCGTTTGATTCCAAAACAATGGAGTTCTGCACTTCCTCCCGTACAACGCCTCAAATGGTGACATCTTCATACTAGCCTGGTAGCTGTTGTTATAGGAGAACTCAGCATATGGTAAGTTCTTATCCCAACTCCTATTGTTCTTGAGTGCACAAGCCCTCGGCATGTCCTCAAGGATCTGATTGGTTCTCTTGGTCTTCCCGTCAGTTGTGGATGGTATGCAGAACTGAAATTCAAATGAGTCCCCATGGTTTCATGTAACTCCTGCCAGAACCTTGAGGTGAATTGTGTTCCTCGATCTGACAGTATCTTCTTCGGCACCCCATGAAAACACACAATTCTTGACATGTACAATTCAGCCAATTTGGATCCACTGTAGCTTTCTTTCACAGGTATGAAATGAGCTACCTTAGTCAGCCTATCGATTATGACCCATATCGAATCATATCCTGATTGGGTCCTAGGCAGTCCCACTATGAAATCCATGCCTATTTCTTCCCATTTCCATTCGGGTACTTTGAGTGGTTGCAACAATCTGGCGGGTCATTGATGTTCTGCTTTCACCAACTGACATGTGTCACATAGGGAAACATGTTCTACGACATCTCGTTTCATGCCATACCACCAGTATCTGCTTTTGAGGTCATGATACATCTTTGTACTCCTAGGATGAATGGAGTAGTCAGAATCATGAGCCTCTCTCAGAATTAATTCACGGATCTCCTTTACCTCAGGCACACATATCCTTTTTCCATGCCATACCGTACCTTGTTCATCCTCTCTAAACCCAGGAGCTTTATTCTCTTTGATGAGTCTTCTAATTTCCTGTATTTTCTCATCATTCTCCTGACTGTTGTGTATGTCCTGCTCTAATGTGGAGTCCACTTCCATGGTGATGGCCTCACCATTATTCACCAGACATAGATCGAGCCTTACAAGTTCCTCCCTTAATTTCGTAGGTGTGTCGTCTAAGCTCAACATGTTGACATGCACCTTTTGGCTTAAAGCATCTGCCACAACGTTAGCTTTCCCAGGATGATAGTTGATACCCACATCAAAGTCGTTAATCAGCTCTAACCATCTCCTTTGTCTGAGGTTAAGATCTGGCTGTGTGAAAATGTACTTTAATCTTTTATGGTCTGTATATATCTCTGTCCTCCTTCCCATCAAGTAATGCCTCCAAAGCTTCAATGCATGGACCACTGCGACTAGCTCTAGGTCATGTGTAGGGTAGTTCTTCTTGTGTTTTCGAAGTTGTCTGGAAGCATATGCAACAACATGCCCTCTTGCATAAGAATACATCCCAATCCGTGTCCAGAAGCATCACAATATACTGAAATTTTTTTCTGCATGTCTGGCATAACTAGCACTGGGGCTGTTGTCAATCTCTTCTTCAACTCTTGAAAACTCGCCTCACACTCCGGTGTCCACGTGAATGTGATTCCCTTCTCTAGCATTTTGGTGAGGGGCCTTGAGATCTTGGAGAAACCTTCAATAAACCGTCGATAGTATCCAGCCAAGCCTAAGAAGCTCCAGATTTCCCCGACATTTTCAGGGGCTTTCCACTTTTGCACATCCGCAATCTTGGCGGGATCCACGGAGATTCCTCCTTCCGAGATTATATGTCCTAAGAAGGGTACTCTCTTAAGACAAAACTCACATTTACTTAGCTTGGCATATAGTTGGTGCTCTCTCAATTTTTGCAACACTAGTCTTAGATGTTTCTCATGTTCTTCTTCATCTTTGGAGAAGATGAGAATTTCATCAATGAAAACTACCACAAATTTGTCCAAATATTCCATGAATACCTTGTTCATGAGATACATGAAGTATGTCGGGGCATTAGTTAGCCCGAACGGCATGACAGTGTATTCATACAGCCCGTAGCGCGATACGAAAGCTGTCTTGGAAATGTCAGTTGGTCTTATCTTCAGCTGGTGATATCCCGATCTGAGATCAATTTTTGAGAACACACATTCTCATCTCAACTGATCGAACAGGTCTTCAATACGAGGCAACGGATACTTGTTCTTGATGGTTACCTCATTCAGCGCACGGTAGTCTACACATAACCTTTGGGTTCCATCCTTCTTGGGCACAAATATCACTGGAGCTCCCCAGGGCGAGGAACTAGGACGGATGTACCCTTTCTCTGTCAATTCTCGGATATGTTCTTTGAGCTCTTATAGTTGTTTAGAATCCATCCGGTATGGTCTCTTGTATATCGGGGCTGTTCCAGGCATTAGTTCAATCGCAAATTCCACTTCACGATCTAGGGGCATACCTGGCAACTCCTCGGGAAAAAAATCCGGATATTCCTTGATGACCCTTATCTCTTCCAGTTCCACGTCCACTTGATTGAGTTTAATGTCCCCTCTAGGTTCTTGGGCAGCTATGAATTTCACTTTGGTGCCACTAGTGTGAGTTAGTTCCACCGTTCTAGTCGAACAATGGATAATGCCTTTATGCTTGGTCAACCCATCCATACCCAAAATAATATCTATCCCTTGTGAGCTTATCACTATAAGGTTTGCAGTAAATACTACCCCGTTAATGTCTAGATTCACTTTGGGGCACACTTGTCTTGTTCTTATTTCTCCCCCTAGAGAGTTCACTGCTAATATATGATTCATTTGTGTTGTCGCTAGATCATGCTTCTTAACAAATCCTTGAGCAATGAACGAGTGGGTAGCACCAGAATCGAACAAAATGGTTGCAATGTGTAAATTTGCAGGGAACTTACCAATCACCACATCAGGTGCCTCTTGCGCTTCTTCCATGGTCATGTGGTTCACTCATCCCCGCATCATGTTCTGCTGTTGTGGCTGCATTGGCTTCTTCTTTGGGCACTTGTGAGCATATTGCCCCACTTCACCACAGTTGAAACATTGCACCTCAACTTTAGGTGTCTGACCTTTGTTGTCCTGGGGTGGGTTCTGTGGCCCTTGTCCTGCTGGTCGAGGTGGATAAGCGGGACGTGCCTGCTGCATAAACTGACGCTGCGGCTGTACTTGTGCTGATGGAGGCCTGAAGTTTGGGTTGTAACCTCTCGGTGCTGAGTAGAGTACCACAGCACGGTTCATCTGCCCTGCAGGTTGCTGCATAAGACGTGGGCGTGTGTTGCTGCTTGATGCTTGATGTGACCATCCCATCTTTCTCTTGTGTTCATTCTCCAAGGCTTTCATCTTCCTTAACACAATAAATGCCCTGTCCACCATCTGTTGGAAGCTTTCATACACATTGGAGGACATAGCACATTGCATCTCCATGGTGAGCCCTTCCATATAGCAGTCCTGTTTCTGCTCATCGGTTTCAATGTCCCGTGGTGCATAACGGGACAGTTGGGTGAACTTGGTGAGGTACTCCCTCACCGTTATGTTGCCCTGTTGCAGCCCGAGGAACTCCTTCCTCTTGTTCTTGAGTTCTCCCCTTGGTATGTAGTGGTTGCGGAAGCTGCGCTTGAACTCCTCCCAAGTTATGTTCACGGGGTCGTGATGGGCTGCCGCGTAGGTGGTCCACCAGTCAGCAGCGGGTCCCTGCAATTGGTGAGAGGCAAACAGCACCCTCTTATATCCTTTACATTGTATGATCCTCATCTTGTTCTCAATGGTCTTCAACCAATCATCTGCCTCCAAGGATTCAGCAGCACTTGAAAACTTTGGGGGTTGAGTTCCTAGAAACTCACTCAACCTTGGTTGACGTGGCGCAGCCTGTGGGGGTGGAGCTTGATGTAAGTTGGCCAACACTTGAGTCAAATTCTGGATGAGCTGATTTTGGTTGTTGATCATTTGATATATGGGATCAGCTCCTCCTCGGTGACCACCCCTGCCTTGCCATACAGGAAGGAGAGGATTGGCGGCCTCATTGTTGTTGTTGTTGGGGTTGGAACCACGACCTCTTCCTCTTCCGGCCATCTATCATAATTAATCAAATATCAACTTAATCATTACGTATTAATTTCCCACATCGCTTGCATGAACTTGAACTTAAAGCTTTAGACAATTCCAGAAAATCTCACATAAACTTTCAATCACCATGTCTCATACGAAAACAATTGCAACTATTCATGCACAAGGTTTCACACAAAAGCAAATGCAAGCATAAAGACGAGGTTGTGGACAAGTGCCCATGGCTCCCACAACTCACGTCACACACCAAACATTAATAAGCAAATAGATAGGTTCTTGACTCGGCTACTCGATAGCATGCTGAAATAAGGGAAATGACTCTAAACGACTCGTATCATTGAGCTGGCTCATCGGGGTCTTCATCATCATTGTGGCTGCCCTCTGACTATGCTCTAGGTGGGGAAACTGCTGGTGGATAAGTGCGGCGACGCTTGCTCGGCCTGCGGTCTGGGGAGTCAGGAGTCCAGGTGTCATTTTCTGTGACACACAGTTCGTTCCGATCTCCTCTCTCCCTCGCCCTCAAGCTGGCGCGGAGTACAGCCTCAGTCTCCTTCAGGGTGTCACGGACATCCTGAAGCTCCTGCTGGCACTCCTGCAGTCTAGTGCTGAGCATAGCTGCATCCTCCAAGCACATGTCCATGTGGTCATGAGAAGTCCCCTACTGCACCGGCGGGTACTTGTACTCCTCGGTGCCACTCTCGCGCTGGAGGACATACATGTACTCAGTCCTGTCCAGGTGGCCACGGTTGATGTAACTCTGACAGGTGATGGCCTCCCAGGTGACATCCTTCTCAGCATCGACCTGGGTCGCCAGACAAGCTGGAGAGCGGTGGATCTTGAGCAACTTGTTGTCGTGGATGATCCTCATCTCTGAGCTCCATTCTTCACGCTTTTCACGGATGGTTTTGGTGGAGCTGTAGTGTATGATTAGCTTGCCAATGTTGCCGACGGTGTGGAGCATACGCCAAAGACGGCGCAACAAGCTCCCTACTGCCAACCCGTAAGAGTGGTACGTCACCGGGCGGTTCTCCTCCCTCAATGCAACTGTAGCTATAGGAACTCTCCCTCCGGTGGACTTGCGAGCGGTGCGGACCATACGAACCATCTAAAACATAAAACATTTAAAATCAAGTTAGACAATAATCAAATAAATATTGTATTTTGAATAAAAGTTAAGGCAAGATGAACAAATAAAATAAAGGAACAATGTTAATTAACACTTTTACCCCGCACCTTCTGTAAAATAGTTTTTAAGAACATAAGGTCCTTAAATACTTCCATTTCTACCTAGGTCCACGTTCCAATGGGCAAGCCTGGCTCTGATACCACTTCTGTCACACCCGGTTTTTCCGCAGAACAACCGAGTGACTCCCACATGTATGCTAGGATCATTTTCTCATACATGTGATGACAAATAGTGAAGCATCATTATATTACAAGCCAGATGTTTGGATACAAATAAGTCTTACATAGCGTCTCAATGGACGATTAATATGTTCACAACATGTAAATAAACAAACAGCGGAAGTAAGGTCTTGTGGGTTCCACCACAGGCGTTGCTCGGGGGACTCCGTGAACCTAGAATCCTTCTTCGGGTCCAAAGTCTTGGTTGTTGTACACCACGTCATTCCCTTGGCCCGAGCAACAATTTAAAACCAACAGAAAGCAAGCTTCAGTACTGATGGTACTCAGCAAGTGTGGGAAAGTTATGTCATGCATGGCTAGAGCAAGGAAAGGATGAACACCAGGTTAAAGCACTACGCAATTAATACCTATCTCCTTAGCTTATTTAGCCCCTACATTACTATGCAAGTAAAGTGGTCCAACACCATACAACCCATCTCATTGTTAAGCTCCCGGCTTAACATCCTCAACACCACTATTCCTCATCATCTAATCATGAATAAGTCCAAGACGCTCTTGACCGTGAGCACGGCTGTCATGACAGTTTTGACTCTGCAGAGTTTGCACCACTGTACCCACATGTAGTGATTTCATCCCCCGTTGTCGGGTGTACTATAAGAACCTCCATTATGCCAGTGTCCGCGAACCACGTTCACACTTCCGAGGTGTGTAGCCAGGAGATCACTACGAGGCCTTTACAAAGGGATTCCCGACGAGTGTGGGCCCACTGAGGTTTCACCCCTAACAGCATCCATGAGGCTCCAACCCCCGCTGCAGTGGCCCCCTCTTGAGCCTTGTGGTTCCTAGAGTAGTCCAGCTAACACCTATTCCCCACACTATCCAAACACCCATACTACGTCGGAAATGCACCTAATTAATTAGCCAAGCTCCCCATCTCAGCATGTGGTTGGTACGGTAAAGCTAGGTTACATGCTCCATGAACGGTCTTTAGGATCCAGGCAAGCACTAAACACAAACCCAAGTCTCGTGCACGCAGCACCAACCAAAGCATCCAACTTGCCTAGATCCCTACCTCTACATAATTCATAATATTCCATTCAAGGGGTAAAATAATCAAGGTGATGATCTCATATCCCATTTATCCCATTCTATGCATGGCCAAGCATGAGTAGTATAAATGAATGACATAACAAAATAACTCCCAACCCAGGCTACAAGGAAGCAAGATAATGAAAATCTAGGAAAACTTCCTAGCATGGGTTCCATATTTCAATTGACAATGCAAATAATTCTAACTACACATCCTAGTATAGGATCAAAGTGGTCAAGGACACTTGCCTTCTTCTTGCTGCTCCGGGAATGGAAAGTCTTGGTCTTGGAAGATGAGAACCGGCTCTAGGGCTGGTTCTAATCATGCCATCATACACATAACAAAAGAAAATAACATTCCATAAGCAATCATCCACATATACTCATCAACCAAATCATACATACACACACATCACTTTACTTTATTCACTTGGCCCGAGATTTCCAAAAGTCTACATATATTTACTCCTCTTGGTGTCTCATGGTGGAATTCTCCTTTTTAGTTCTCTATAACCTATTACACAAAGTCTAGTGTGTGTGGGTACATGTATATCACATTTTAAACTTTGCTTTTATCCAAATCTCACCCTAGGTGGGTTGCTTCTATACATACATCCACTTTTCAAGCATATATATCGTTTCAAAAATTGTTATTCAGATTTCAAGTGCATATCATATAATTACCAATTTAAACTAATGTATATATTAACTACTACACTGCTTAGCTATTAAATTTGCATACACTTGTATATTCCAAGCCTAAATAGGATTCCAGACTTCCTACTCAACTTTCAACAGGGAATTTTTGTTTCAATGACTTTGTAGGATCTTTCCTAAGTGTATTTATATTTTTCCCATATATTCAGAATTATTTCTATGCCAAAAATGAATTTCAGAATTTAAAAACAGCAAAATAAACCCATATACAGAATATATATATTGCTCAATCTACCAAAATAGAGTGTTCAGGAATCTCCTAAAGTTAGGAATTATTTTGTGATCCATTTTTGTGAAAAATTGCTGTTGTAATTAAATTCCTATAAAATTCTGAATTTAAATCCCACTCATTCTATTTTGTTTTAGACCTACTACTCCTTTTATTATTAACCAGGGCACTAAAATATTTTCCTAATCCCAATTATGAGTGGCTAATTCTTAATTACAGAGCTAATCCTCTTTTAAAATGAACACAGGGGCTAATTTCAATTTTGTATATTCAAATTTCCTAAATCCAGAAAGTTTCAGGGCCTAAAACAGAAGTTTACACGTCTCTGCATGATTTCTGGGAACCCTAGGGGGTAGAACCGAAGAATCCAGGGGCTAGCTCCTCTTTTCCCAGAACCTCAGGGGGTAGCGCGTTAAAATTCCCGGCAGGAATCGGTATTTCAAATGTGGGCCGTTGGATTTAAAGTGGAGGGACGAGATTATAACGTAAAAGGGTACGGGGGAGATCTGTTTGTGACCGCACGATTTAAAACGGACGTGCCACAATGGGCCATGTAGCTCCGACCGGCGCTAGTGGCGCAGCCTGGCGGCGCACGGCGAAGTTCACCGGCGATCTCGTCAGATTCTCGCGAAAACCCATCTACCAGCCCTAGACCTTCATTTTCTTTACCCAACTCAAAGGAGGGGGAGTAGGGGACCTAACCTCGGTGGTTTTCTTGCACTCGGAGGCCCTGGAAGTCGGTCAGCGGTGACGAAGTCCGGCGGTGCTCGTCGGTGATCGTCGGCCGAGCGTTTAGGCACGGGAACTCTGGGGTTTTCTTGCTCGAGAGCTGCGTGACAACATGCCAAATCAAACAGGAGGATCAGTAGGGGCAGAGGGCGAGGATTTCGTCGATGCGACGACGAGGGGCGGCGGTTGCTCACCGGTGTGCGACGGAGCCGAGTCTTCTGGTGAGGATTCTTCTCACCGTCAGTGCTGAGGGGTCGAGGGGGTTCCTGGGAAACGGTGAGACTAGTTAGACCCGAAGATAGAGTGCTAACCGGGGCAAATTTTTGGTTTCGGCGGTGGGACTCACCGGCGGGTTGCGGTTGCGAGCGGAGAGAGCCCGTGGGGTCCTTGTGGCTTATAAATCCGATGGAACCGAGGTCGTGGAAGTTGGGGACGTGCGATACCAGCGCTGAAACTCCGAGATCGTGGCCAGCGTGCGCGAATTATGGACTCAGCAGTGGCGATCGGCGCGGGAGAATCGGCGACGGTTGGGAGAGACAATGACAGCTGGGACCCGCGCGGCAGTGAGAGGAAGAGAGGGGGAAAAGGCCGCGGGCTGCTGGGCTGATTCGGGTGGGTTTCGGCCCGGTGGCCCTTTTTATTTTCCTTTTCCTTTTCCTTTTCTGTTCTGCATTCAAATTTGAATTCCAGTTTGGATTTGAATTTTCCTTGAACATGCATTACGTTCATTTGATGGCAATTTAAATTTTCAATATTTTGGGGCTGTTACATTGATCTCGAAACCAAGATGGAAAATTAGGCCCTCCATTAATTTCATCTCGTCGCATCGTTTCTACCTGCTTGCTCGTAGGTTGATGTCTAAGTGTCCAATTTTGCTTATGAAACTCACTGTCCAAAAAATAATAATATTAGCATTGAGGTATAGTAAAGAATGCTACGTAGCACAAATGTAGGTTCCTCCCGATACGTGAGATCCGGTTTCAGTTCTTCTATATCCTCCAGCTGAATGGTAGTTGATAGCTTGAGACACTTCCGCAGCTGGGAGATGTGAAATACGTCATGCACAACGGAAAGTTTTTCTGGTAATTTCAGCCGGTATGCTACTGATCCACATCTTTCTGTTATCTGAAATGGACCGATGAATCGGGGTGCCAACTTTCCCCTCAACCCGAATCTGTTCATGCCCTTCATTGGAGACACACGTAGATATACGTGATCCCCGACTTCAAACTGTAATGAGTGTCTTCTCTGGTCCGCATATTGTTTCTGTCGGGATTGAGCGGCTTTTAGGTTCGCTTGAATCAGCCGAACCTTTTCCTCCACGTTGTTGACAATATCAATCCCGAAGGTAACCCTTTCGCCAGACTCACACCAATTCAGTGGTGTGCGGCATTTTCTCCCGTATAGCGCCTCGTAAGGCGCCATCTTGATGCTGGCTTGGTACCCATTGTTGTACGAGAACTTGGCCAACGGAAAGTGATCATACCAGTTCTTGCCGTGGTTGATAGCACAAGCTCGTAGCATATCTTCCAAAATTTGATTTACCCGCTCGGTTTGCCCATCCGTCTGCGGGTGGTATGCCGAACTACAGATCAGCTTCGTACCCAACGCAGCATGTAGCTGCTCCCAAAAACGGGACACAAATAAAGTGCCCCGATCCGATATGATGGTATGGGGTACGCCGTACAAGCATAGGATCCGTGAGATGTACAGTTCAGCATACTCCTTGGCGTTGTAGTTGGTGTTGACCGGGATGAAATGGGCAACTTTGGTGAGCCGGTCGACGATTACCCACACAGAATCATGTTTCTGAAAAGTGGTGGGTAAACCGACGATGAAGTCCATGCTCACATCCTCCCACTTCCAGGTAGGAACGCCCAGTGGTTGTAGCAGTCCCGGTTTCCGCATATGATCTGCTTCACCCTTCGACATGTATCACACTCGGACACGTACTTTGTGATCTCCCGCTTCATCCGTGTCCACCAAAACTTGCTTCTGAGTTCTTGATACATTTTGTTGCTGCCGGGCTGAATAGAAAACTTTGACAAGTGAGCCTCATCAAAGATTTTCTTCCGTAACTCCGGGTTACGGGGTATGACGATCCGGTCCTTGAACCAATGGGCACCGTCTCCGTCTTTCTGAAAACATTTCAGCTCCCCACTGTCTATGCGTCTCCGCAAATGCGAGATGCCTTTGTCATGTTTCTGGGCTGCCGCTATCTCTTCACAGATGGTGGGGATCAAAGCTAAGTTATAGAGAGCTCCATGTGGAATCACATGCAATGGTGGCTCACTATTTTCCAACGAGGTGATGGACAGATTGTTGACGTGTGACTTGCGGCTCAGCGCATCCGCCACTACGTTTGCCTTGCCGGGGTGATAATGGATCTCTATTTTGTAATCCTTTATCAACTCTAACCATCTTCGCTGCCTCATGTTTAGCTCCTTCTGAGTGAATATATACTTGAGGATTTTGTGGTCGTTATATAAATGCACGAGGTTACCGAGTAGGTAGTGCCTCCACATTTTAAGTGTGAGCACCACAGCAGCGAGCTCCAAGTTGTGAGTTGGATAATTTTGCTCATGGTTTCTGAGCTGCCGTGATCCATATGTGACCACTCTTCGGTCTTGCATCAGCACACATCCGTGCCCAATGCCGGATGCATCGCACTACACATCGAACGGTTTTGTTGTGTCTGGCTGCGCCCAAACAGGTGCTGATGTTTGGTGTCTCAAGAATCCCTTGAACGTTGTTTCACATGCTGGACTCCAAACATATTTGGTAGCCTTCTTCAGCAGCTCCGTCATACGCTTGGCAATCTTCGAGAAGTTCGGAATGAACCTCCGATAATATCCCGCGAGTCTGAGGAAACTCCGTACCTCGTGAACAGTTCTCAGGGACTTCCAATTTTGCACTTGTGTGATCTTACTAGGGTATACAGCGATGCCCTCCGCTGATATAATATGCCCGAGAAAAGGCACTTGCGAGATCCAGAATTCGCACTTGCTGAATTTCGCGTATAGCTTGTGATCCCGCAGCCGTTGCAAGACTATACGCAGATGCTTCTTGTGTTCTTCCTCCGACTTGGAATACACCAATATGTCGTCGATGAAGACTACGACAAACTTGTCCAGCTCCGGCATGAATACCGAGTTCATCAAATACATGAAGTGAGCTGGAGCGTTGGTGAGGCCGAAGGACATGACCAGGTACTCATAAAGTCCGTACCTCGTCGAGAAAGCTGTCTTCGGAATATCATCAGCCCGTATTTTAATCTGATGGTACCCGGATCTTAAGTCCATCTTGGAAAAGATCTTTGCTTCGACCAACTGATCAAACAACATGTCCATCCATGGAAACAGGTACTTGTTCTTGATGGTCACGGCATTTAGTAGACGATAGTCCACATAAAGCCGCAACGTCTCGTCTTTCTTCTTCACAAACAATGCGGAACAGCCCCATGGTGAGGAGTTCGTCCTAATAAAACCCTTCTCCAGCAGGTCCATTAGCTGAGTCATCAATTCAGCCAATTCCTTAGGTGCCATCTTGTACGGCCTTCGGGATATTGGCATGGTTCCCGGTGCAAGTTCAATCTTAAACTCCACCTCCCTGTCGGGTGGCATCACCGGTAAATCATCCGGGAACACGTCAGGGAACTCCCGGACCACTGGAATGTTTTCCAATCTGATGGTTGTGGATTGATACACACTTGGAAGTTTTATTTCTGAACTGTCCAGAAATAAGGAATGTGACTCGTGCATTTCTGGGTGTAGATGCACGACTCGGAGGACGGTGTCTAAAACAGCGCTGTGGCGGGTTAACCCCGACATCCCTAAGATGACATCGACCTTCTGTCCCTCTAGAACTATGAGAGACGTAGGGTACACTCTACCCGCTAAGCATAATGGTACTTTAGAAACCATCATGCTTGCTGAAAACTTCCCACGATGTCAGCCAAGGTAACAGTTGGCGGTGGTGGTGGCGGTTGTTGCTGTTGCTGTTGTTGCTGTCCCGAGGAGTCCCCAGGAGGCTGTTGGGAGGTCTCTCCCCCCTGACTGGAACCCCCAACGCCCGGGTTGGCACGAGTACGAGTCATTCTGAAATTCAAAACAGCAGCGATCAGCACATGTCATGCTTAAAATTCCACATGAAACAGTAAATATTTGAAGTGACGAATGAATAATTTGCACAACATTCACATATATTGATAAAGCATAAACTTTATACAAGATACATTATTCTCGGTCTCCGAGAAGTCGTGCTCATGTCGTCACTACCTATACATACGCTACTGTCTACCCGACATGTCACTGATTACCAAAGTTTAGGTCACATCACCCCAGCTGCCCTACTTGGCAATGGTAACCTCCTACTCGGAGTAGAACTCAACCTCCTGCGGGTCGTCCTCCTCCGGTACCTCTGCTGGTGGCTCTGGGTCCACGACATCCTCTTCCGGCTCGGGTTCCCCCATTGCCGGAAGACCCAAGACCACGGGTACAGCACCTACCACGGGTATGCCCACTACCGGAGGTACGAGGTCCTGCAACGCGTGCAGCTCGTCCATGGCTTGGTTGTAGTGCTCTTCCCAGCCTTGCCCCTCCTCAATAGCATCATCCCGCTCTTGAGTGAGGACCTCGTTCTGCTGGGTCAGAGCCTGCACCTGTTGTTGCAAAGCCGTGATGTCGACACGGCTTTTCCTCTTCGCCTTCTTCAGACGATGCAACTGATTGTGTTGCTCATTCAGTTGCTTTATCGTCGGAAGGAGCACATTGCGGAGTGTGCTATGAGCACTCTCGAAATGGTCTCCATGGCTTGTGCTCTCCTTGAGCTTTGCAGCGAGACATTCCGTATGAACAGCTTGGCTGTCCATCACGGCTTTTCCTGCCCTCAATCGGAGACTGAGGTTTGCCTCCGTGGGGCTGTACCTTGAGCAACCCGGATCGGTTGCCTCCATGTACCTCCCTTCCCACACATAATTAGCCCGTCCCTCCACTGGAACGAGCGTGTATGAAGTGCCCTCAATAGCTCTCACATGTGCCTGGCAGAAACGCGACATGGTGTCGCGGGCTGCCACTTGCCACATTCCCTCCGGTTGTCTACCTCTCACCGTAACGGTGAACGGCGCCCAACCGGGTGGCGTAGGTCCTGCAGGAACTTCGACATGGATCGTCCACGTCTTTTTCCCCTCCTCGTCTTCTTCTTTGGCGAAGTACTGCGGCATCTTGTTGTATCCGAAATATTGAATCATTTGCCTCAAGGCTTCCGGATAGCCGCTATTGTGAGAACAGTGAGATTCCACCCACCCGTTCTCCAACTGTCTATTCGTTGTCATCTGTAGAAACATATTTGAGAAATATCAAATATTTATTTGAACAGTAGACCATTGAGTTATAACATAAATCATGTCATTGAACTCATAAAACATGGAAACATAGTTCAAACTTAAACAAATTTGACTGTTGATCTGCTGTCCAATATGACAGCCCTGACCAGTTTCCATTTCAACCTGATTTAGATCATGCTAAAGGCAAAACCAATTCTGGAGCTCAACATAAAAGTTAAAGCTAACTTAAATAGATTTCGAGAAATTATTTGCTTGGCCTAAGATCTGTCCTGGTTCAAAAGTTATGAGATGTCAAAGTTAACAGAATTTCTGGAGAAAATTGGACAGCACCTCCCTGCTTTAGGTACTGATTTGATCCAAGAATTCCAGTTAATTCTACTCCCAATCTGACAAAACTTTCTGTTACAAAGTTGTAACCCATCTCTTAAAATTTTCAGAACTACCTCATTTTCTATTTTTGGATTTTTATGCAGGAAGTTATGCTCAATTTACAGAGAGTTACAGAGAGTGTTTGCTCTGCCCTGTTTTCTGGACAGTCTCAACTCTACTGCATTTTTGGATTGGTTAAGGGATGAAACACCTCTGGACCTAAACAGAAAAGTTGTAAAGATCTTCCAATCTTTCCAGAAATGTATCATATGACCCCAACCTCGAAGTAACTCAACCTCTAACCTCTGATTAACTTCAGCCTTATTTCAGCTGAAAACAGGGGACTCTGTCCTTAGTATCTTATAAGTTGAAAACTTGTTAACTTTGAATATCCTGATTAAGGGAAGGGGTTGCATCAATGTTTTAGTGCTCTGGAATAAAACTTTCAAGTTTTACCATGCAGTTGTTCATTTCGTGGGGTGTGACGTCGATGCGTCACCAGATCATGTCGGTACTACGTCCTCACAAAGAAAAACCAATACCGGACTTAGCCGGCTTCGTTAGTTCAGTGGCACTAAACGTCACTCGCACACGGATGCTACACATATACCGTTTAGTGGTCATACTACCTGCAGATAACTCACACAATCGTCAGACTCGGCTGCACGCTGAGCCCGGTATCCATACAATTCGTACACCCGGCCGTCATCACTCGCCCGGATGTTCTCAAGCCAAACACGCCTTGAGCTACGTGTTCACGTTACTGACCACGTGACATGGTCTCCCAAATTGTCTAAAGCACGCCAGGGACAGACGTTGCTCGAATACCCCAAACGACATGAAGAGTCGTAGAGGATATTAAAGCGGGCCGGGTTACCTGCCACCTGTGGGGCTCCACCCTTCAGCTTGTGCGCACTGGTGGACAGTGCTTACGTGCACCCCCCCAAGACATAAAGCATCCCGAGATGCACGATTTTCCGACATAAGCAAATAGGTTAGTATGCCACTTTCTATACACTAATAACATACTTATATGGGCTACTAACTCGTTCCTCACTGGATTTTTGAAAAAGATAACCTTGGTAGTGCGTTAAACCTCAAGCGAGCTCTGATACCACGCTGACACGACCCCATCGGCCTTGTCGAGCCAGGATCACGCTGAGGGGTGCTGCGTTGCACAGCACCGGATAACACACATCAAAGGTACAAAGCGGAAGCAAAGTTTTATTACATAAACAGGTTTATGAACACTTTTACAACAAAATATGTTCAGTCCACACTCACGGGCGTAGACTACGCATCGAGTTCACGTTCAGCCCATGAACCTGTCCCCGCTAGCACGCACACACACTAACACGGCGGCGTGCACGACTCCCACTCGACGGGGTTCCCCTCCTAGGGTTCCGTCTCCTCCTCGGGAGTCCCTTCCTCATAGACCCCTGCAAAAGCTTCAAACACAGGAAGTGAGCACGATGGCTCAGCAAGACTGACCCGTCTCTCCTATACATGGAACTTCTACATGATGGGTACAGGGTACATGAGGTAAATAATTTGCAAAGGACTCGCCTAATTATTTGAACCTTACTTTCAATGTTTTAGCAGCAGGTTGTGGAGAACCTTACGCTAAGGCACTTGAGAGAGCCGCAATCAAACAAGAAACGCATTTCTCTCATGTACTTTGCCCAAAGTTAAAAAGAACTTTAATTAGCTCTAAACTACAACAAGACATTAACAAGCAAGGTATATCTTTCAAATCAGCAAACTTTTAACATGAATCTAGCCTATTCTTTCTACGACACGGTACAGTGAACAAGTGGTACTCACTGACCGTGAGGGACGGCGATTATAATCGATTTACACCTGCAGTGTTACCCGAATAACCCGTCACGTACGCCCGTACTCGATGTTGCCTACAGCAACCATCACGGACATCGTACGCAACCACCTTTCACCCGTCAGCCAAATATTGAACCGGTCCTATCGTCCCGAGCAAGAGGTCTCTGCGCGCGCATCCACAGTGCCGCCAGCCGATTGACACCTCGAGCTCTCAACCTACCCTCTGAATGACAGGCAATGCCTCAATACCCAGCTACCCGAGTTACATCAGTTTCCCGGTTCCCATATAGCCGGTAGGTCTTCGGTACTGTTCTAGCTTGTTCAACAGGCGCGCACACGGCTCGGTCCTCAATCGACACAAGCGGAGCTATAGCACCCAGGCCCCAAAGTCCTGCTGCCGTTACTCTCCGCTCGGTCTCATTTTTCTTGCCATGTGTTTCATTTGCTATCTTTACCCGAGCGATGTGCCTCTAGCCTATTCTCGCGAGTAGTTCCAACTACTCGACTTGTACCGACTCCTACACTATCTTAGCTAGCATTGCAGTAGCTAAACGGGGTTTTCAATCCCAATCCCAACCCATGGTTTTCTTGGCTATGCATTTGGGTTTCAAACAAGACTCTAATGCAAGAAATAAGTGGGTGCTCAAAGTAAGTTCTCAAAACAGTAAAAAGTTGTAAAACGGGTTAATGCAAACCGGAGCTTGCCTTGCTGCTCTTGGTCGTAGGCTAGCTGCTCTTCCGGAGTGACAAAGTCTAAGACTTCAGGCTCCTCCTCAACCTTAGCGACTACATGAGATAACATGTAATGTATCAATTTAAATGCATTTGAATTGAACTTAAACTTGTGAAGACTATAAGTCTTACTACACAGACCCAATGACTCTGAAATTTTTACTGTGGTTTGGTTACAATCTAAACAGAGACTTGGCCAAGTTTTATTTGCAGCAAAGCTCATTTGAGCTCTCCACAAATAATTATGTACTTGACCTTAATTAGAGCTCCTAGGGTTTTCTAGAGATTTTCATAGAGCAAGGCATGACTTTCTGAAGACTAGATTTTTATATGGTTTTAATGGAGTTGGTGTCACTTAATTTGAAGGTTACTAGCTAAAGATATAAGATAAACAATTTCAGAGAAATTCTGAAAATGTTTCTGGACATTTTCTATTTTCTCTGGAACAGTTTTATTAATCACACCATTAGGTGGATCAAATGAGCTCAATTGGATCTGAAATTTTTATGGTGGCTCAGGGATATTTTGGTGAACATCCCAGCAAAATTTCAGATTTTCCTCCAAAGGGTTCTCCAGTTAAAATTCTAACAAGTTTGAATTTTGAAGAATTAATTCTGGAGAAATAAGGATTTTCATGAAGTGAAACCTGATTTTCTGGAAAGTACTCAGAGAGCTGAATCCAACAAAATTTGGTTCACTCGATTTGGAGTTTCCTAGCCAAAGTTATGCGGTTTGAAGTTTGAATTAAATCTGAAAATCGGGAAAAAGTTTAAACCGCTGCGCGTGGGACCGGGGCTACGTGTCAACTTCTCAGCGGTCGACAGACGGGACTACGGAATCCTTCGCACGCAGCCGCACCCGATCCGGTGCCCAGAAGAGCCCGGGGTATAAAATATCGGTCGCTGACACGTGGGACTGGGGGCTTCGTCTACCTCTGGCCTCCCGCGCTCGGCCGTCGCCCCCCTCGCCAGAGTGCTCGCCGGAGGGCTTCTGCCGTGCGCCAAACTCCATGATTTTGGCTGTCTCTGCCTAACTCCATCCGGGGAACACGATGCTGGCCTCAGCTCGTCATGACAATCAACGGAACACGGCCGGCGACGTGCGGTGGCTTCGAAAGAACTTCGGCCGTGTCGGCCAGCCTTCCTAGCACCCCAAACGATTGAGAAAAGGGCCGTCGAGCATCAGTGGACCCTAGGAAAGATCGACATGAGCTCCATGGAGCTCGGAAATGGCTGTACTGGGCTGTCAACGTGCGACCTAGGCCGGAAATCGGGAATTCTACTAAAACTCGAAGAACGGTGGTTCCCCCCAATAGTTCTTCGTGGTTTCGGCTCCTATGGACACGCACGGACACCTAGAAGTGCTTCCCTTCGTGAGAGGATGAGTGGTGCGGTATGTGTTACGAGTTTTGTGAATCGGTCCGGGCATCCCTTTTGTATACCGTCGCAAAATCGTGAAATTCCGGCGTGGTTAGTTTATGTCACGCCGCCGGGGCTTGCGGGAATGAAAGAGGGACTGAAGGCGAACCTTTTTGCTATTCACAGCTCGGAGAACGACGGGCTGTGGTGGCCGGATGGGTCTCCCCCGTGACGGCGGCTTGGGCTGAACTGAAGAATGGAAGAACGTCGCGGTGGAGCTCGGGGAGGGTTGATCAGGGTCTGGAACCGGTGCCAGGACGTCAAGGAGGACTCGACGCACTTGGTGATGGTCTCAGATCACCGTGACAACCACAGGATCGGACGGGTGACGAGGGACCGAGAGCTCAGCCGTGCGGCGAGGTGTTTCAGTTTTCTGGGTAAGAGCATGTCGGAACAGCGGTGGGAATCAACGTGGACGGCCCGGGCGCGTAGATAAGGGCCCAGAGAGGCGGTTCAGCGGCCAAGGGCGGCAAGCAGCTGCTGTTCTCGCTGTGTTTCTCGCCGTGACAGCAGCTCGGTCGGGCGCAAGAAACCGAGATCAAGTCTTCAGTCGGTTAAACTGTTTAGTGAGGCTGACATGTGGGTCCCACCCTGGTTTTAACCTCTGAAATTGAATTTTCCCCACTGCTCTAAACAGTAGAGACCCAAATAACCCTGGTTATTTGAATTATCTACCCTCTGGCCATTTGAGCTGGATAGAATTCAAATTGGGGTTTGTTTGAATTTATTTTCAGCACATATGCAGTTTGAAATTCAAATAAAGTTTGAATTTGCTAAACTTAGCTCATGTCAAGATCAACTCCAAATGGATAGAAAATTGGTGTGTGAGCTAACAAAAATGTGCTGAATAAGAATATGCCTCCCACTTTTGGATTCATGGGATGGAAACAGTTTGAATTTGAATTTGAGTTCAAACCACCCTCTTTCTATTTATACCCAAAAAGACTTCAAAAAGGTTTTGAATTTGGGTGAAATTTGGCATGGACATTCCTAGCAAGGTGTAGGAGTTTTTCATAAGCCCAGCCCCTATAGGATGCATGTGGAAAATAGCACTTCTGCATTTTGTGAGTTTATTCTCTAATGAGCATGTTGATGGTGTTTACTTGCTCTTCCAATGTATTTATCAAGTTACTTCAAATGAAGTGTGTGTGTGGTGATGGCACTTTGATTGCCAAAAACTTAGGCCCTTACAGTGTGTTCGTCTGAAAATAGCCCAGGAGGACATACGCGTCGCTTGCCATCGGCGTGCCCTGCAGGGCTGTAGGTGGTATCTGTTGAGGTGATAAAATTCCCAACCATGACGACCCGTTCGCGCTCTACTCGGGTTCCCCGTCGTGTGGTGTTAAAACACGATCACGTACCTTGAGACGTGGCTTAACTCAAGGACGGCCGTATGTCAGTGATACGGGCGTTTGTATTTACTTTCAAATATGGACCTGCCTGAAATGAAAATAACCTATGAGTGCATCATTATTGGGTGTTCTTTTACAGGTACTAACCACGTATGTATCCCGTGTAGTATATGTGTGCGAGAGACCGTTTAGTGCCACAATTGAGACTATATGCCGGTATAATCCGGTTAGGATTTTCTTTTTGTGAAGAACGTAGTACCGACATATCATAGGTATGTGCATGAAATATAATGATAACAAGGAACTAAAATCACCAAGATTCAAACGTTAGGACCCTGGCGGTAGAAAAATTTAATAGTTGACCAGTGTAGTTCCAAAGGATTGAAAAACAGAGTGCTCTGTTTTGGGCAGCAAGTTTGCTGAACTTTGACAGAGCATAACTCACGGATTATTTAGCCAATAGGGGTGTGGGATATAGTTCTTGAAAGGTGTTTAAGCACTCTACAACATTGTTTTAGACTCCCAGAGCTGAATCACACCTTAAGATGACTAAAATCCCATAGGAATGTAAACTGTCCAGAACCAGGACAGATTTAAAACACTCTCTGGACCGTTCTGTTTTTCAAGCATAACTTCCTGTAGAAAAATCTAAAATTTTCATATCATACATATTTGGAAAGGGTAGGAGATGTGTTACATCTTTTTAATTCAAAGTTTCTGCAATTGCAGCACGGAATTCAGTGAAAATGTGATTTGAAAACAGCAACTTCCGAAGGAGGTGCTGTTGAAATTCTTCCAGAAATTATGTTGACATTGAATTACCATAACTTTTTAACCAGAGCTGATCTGAGGGAAAATAAATACTCGTTGGAAATATACTGAAGTGAACTTTAACTTTGGTATTCAGCTTGAGACATGAAAATGCCCAGAACAAGATCAAAATCTGGGATATGTAGCAGAGGGATGACAGTTGAACTCACTTGAGAGATTGTTGTACCCTAGGGGGTTTAAGTACTTCCATTGGTGTAGGACATACTCATGAGTAGTTATGTTCAACTAGTGAAAGATTTGAGTATATGTCCTGCTTAAGTTTCTTTTTCTAGAGACCATGTTTGTGCCGTATGGAAGATAAACGGGTAGTATATGTGATGACAAAACAATATTAACGTCTCGTAGTGACCAAACCTAGTTGAGATGGACATCCATAGAGGAAGTCCGTCAATTTGGATTTAACTCTTTAGCATAGAGGTGCCTATAAAAATAGCTAAGCTCGGCTAACACTTTCCAAACTGCATCATCAAGGTAGCCTCGAAACATAACGGGCAGGAGTTTTTCCATGATTACGTGATAATCATGAATCTTTAACTCAGTTAGTTTTCCAGTCCTGACATTAATGTCTCGTCTCAAGATAGCAGCGTAACCATCGAGGAATTTCAACCCTTTCAACCAATTCAGAACTTCTTTCTTCTGTTTAGGTTTAAGACACAAAGAAGTACGTGGCTTACCACCACTTTCACGGAGCTCAAGAGTTGGACGATTACAAAGCTCTGCCAAATCCTTTCGAGCCTTTGTATAGTCTTTTGTTTTACCAAGCATATCCATGCTCGTGCTTATGATGCATTCGCCCATGTCACGCTCCTGGTGAATGACTTCAATATTATGCATTAAAATCAACGACTTGACGTACAGTAGGTCCCATAGTCCACATATGTGAGTCCAATTGTGTACCTCTCCGTAACCTATAAAAAATTCCGGACGATCTTTAGCTACCACAAGTTTCTCCAACATGTCAACAATTTTTGACCCACTTAAATGCTACAGCGGTCTCTTCGTCACAATAGTGTTCTTTTTTAATGCATTCTTCTGTTGCCTAAACACGTAATTCTCGGGCAACCAACATCTATGACAATCAAAGTAGCAGATCATGTCACCATGAGTAAGATGAAAACAATCTGTGTCGGAAGCACATATTGTACATGTCAAACGTTCGTGGACACTCCAGCCAGCAAACAAGCCGCATGCCGGTAAATCATGGACCTACCACAAGTATGCAGCTCGAATGTTGAATTTCTGCTTGCAACAGTCGTACGATTTGGCTCCTATGCACAACCGTTTTAACTCTTCGATTAGCGGTTGCAACATCACGTTCAGGCGTGAGGATGATTCAGTCCAGGTAGAATGATACAAAGGAACATGAACTCATATTTCATACAAAGAGCAGGTGGTAGGTTGTATGGAATAGCAAAAATGGGCCAACATGAGTAAGGTGTGGCATTTGTACTGAAACGTGAGAAGCCATCTGTTGCTAACCCGGTGCGAACATTTCTCGCATTACTAGCGAAGTATGCATCGAAGCTATCCAGCACCTCCCATGCCTCACCATCGGACGGGTGCACCATGACTCGATCGTTGTCACACACACCATCTTTGTGCCACCTCACAGTTCTTTTAGAAAGGAACAATCGCTTAAACCGAGGTGTTATGGGCAAGTAACAAAGTGGCTTATGTGCGACTTCTATCATCACCTTGTCAACTCGTAACTAACAACTTCGACAAACCTCAATTTACCACACTTTAAGCACTTGTTCTCTTAGTCATGCTCATTCCAGAAAAGCATGCAGTTGTTTGGCACACATCAATCTTCTCATATTTCATATCGAGACTAGAAAGCATTTCTTTGACTGGTACATGTCTTTAGGCACTTTAGGAGGCTTTGGACGAATATCATTGATCAATTTGACAAGGTCGTTGTAGCAGTTATTTGAGAAAAAGTACATAGACTTAATTGCCATAAGTCATGTCATGAAAGAAAGGAGGGTCACTTTTGTGTGCTCATGTAGCGGCTCTTCTGAGGCACTGAGAAGTTTGAAGAATGCTTCAACCTCCGTTGTAGGAGAATCCTCGTTAAAGTCTAGTTGTATAGCTTCAAACATCTCTTCCATCCTATCAGCCCCCATGCTATAAACATCCTCTTCCTCTTCTTCTATGGGTTTAGGCGCTGATTCGCCATGAAAGGCCCACACCTCATAATGTGGCACAAAACCGTATTCGTAGAACTCTATTGAAAGCGTTTTCTTGTCCAAACACCTCATATTCTAGCACCTGCTACATGGACACCACACTTATTTATATTGGCTAACGAAAAAGCACGGTTCACAAAAGTCGTAGTCTTGGTCACCCACTCATCTGAGTGACTTTCATTCTTGTTCCAATCAGTATATATTCAACTACAGTCTTTACCCATATTTGAGACTATAAATCAAATGCAGCAACGACAGCTATCACGCGTCTACATCTCTATTAGGAAGGATGTGTCCTAAACCCACCCAAGAGTGACTAAGAGAGCTTGCTTACAACGATTATCTTGATGAAATTTTGGCAGCATAACCTCGCAGTTCTCTAACTGCATGATCGAAATGGTGCAACAAAGGATATCAGGATTATACAATCAAAACTTCAATCAGCTCCAGACCCCTCGTGTCTCGCCATAAGCAAGCTCTCTCAGACTCTCCGAGGCTGTCCAAAAAAGGGACAATTCCGAATCTACACATGTCACATGCGTAACGCAAGTGACACGTGACGGTTCAAATTGGGTGACGCATAGATTACGTTACGACTTTTTGATTCATTGAATACCTTTGTAAAAAAACATATTTATGACGGTTTCCATGTGTTCCAATGAGAGAGAGAGGAAAGAAATAGAGAAAGAGAAGGAAAGGTTAGGAGATGGCCGTGAAACAAGGGGGTGGGTACAGGCAACTAGGGTCGTCAAAGCATTGCCGCACTCGATCGCTCGTGTCGTGTTCTATATAATGCTTGTCCTACCGCAGTTTATTTTATCAAAACTACTGAGATGAAGAGCTGTTGGGAATATCGATGTTAACTACAAGAACTAGGGCAACTTACGATGGTCAGAACCGTCGTAATGAATCCATAAGTCATCGTAAACAGCTTAATTGCGACGGTAATTGCTAAAAAACTAATTAAACACACAACTTAATTAAATAGCCAAATAGAAAAATAATTATGCAAATATAATAAATAGTTAACAAAGTACAAAAGTAAAAGCATAAACGATGTGCTTAAACAACTAATCATACAATCAACTTAATTCAATAACTAATTAAATAACTAATTACACAAATATAATACTTACAACTAATCCACCTTATGCAAATATAATAATTACAACTAATCTAACTTAGAACTAATTACAAAATTATATCTGTCGAAGTGTAGCAACGACACTTCCCTCGGTATCGCTACTGAAGCAGCCCACGGAGGTTCTTTGATTGGAGGGGTTGATCGTCCCTATATTGATCGAGCTTGAAGGAGAAGGTGAACATAAGGATTTACGTGGTTCGGGCCGCTGGAACGTAAAACCCTACGTCCACGGAGGTGATTGCTGTATTGCTTGTGCTTATGTGTGTGTGAGTTGGCTTGGTTGCGAACCCTCTGTCGGGTTGCCGCCCCGGTCCTTTTATAGTCCATGGGACGGGGAAGTTACAATGTGGCCCGGGGCCCGACAGGTGGCCCCGAGGCTTTCTGAAGCCTATACATGATCTAGGGTATTTACAGCTACATGTAGAGTAGCTGACGGTGGAGTTATGACTCACCGCCTAGCGCGTTGAGCGCCTCTGACTGGGCAGCAGGTGATGATGAAGACGGTGTCTTGTCGCCGCGTTCCTCTCGCTATGTCGGGCAGTACTATGCTGTTGTCACGCCTCGCCCTGTCTTGTCACCGTAATGGCGAACGGGTGGAGGACGGAGGCGTGCGCCGTGCGCCATGCTTCTAGAGAAGGTGTGAGTCTCGAATGTGCGGCCTGAGAGCGCACTTCCTCCTTGACTTCTAAGACCCATGGCCCACGACGGATCGTGGGACACGTGGTGGCTCCAGAGCCCTCCTCAGTGGGGAGGAAGGCTTCAGAGCCCGGGTACATGTGCCAGCTCCGGACCTCATGTTAGCGGGGAGGCTTGGTCTGGGGCCAAGGACACATGGCGGCTCCAGAGCCCTCCTTAGTGAGAAGGAAGGGTTCAGAGCCCGGATAAACGTGGCAGCTCTGGACCTCACCCTCAGCGAGGAGGTTTGGTCCGGGGACAAGGACACATGGCGGCTCCAGAGCCCTCGTCAGTGGGGAGGAAGGGTTCAGAGCTCGGATACACGTGGCAGCTCCGGACCTCACCTCGGGGAGCTCAGGTCCGGGGCCATGGGCACGTGGCGGCTCCGGAGCCTAGGAACACGTGGCCGCGCCGGACCCTGCCTCAGCGGGGAGGCCAGGTCTGGGGCCAAGGGCAAGTGGTCGTGTTAGGGCCCGCCTTTAGAGAGGGGCGGGGCCTAAGCTATCTTCAATCCTCCACGCGGGGGTACCCGGTCTGTAGGGTACCGACAATATCTAATCTAACTAACAACTAATTACAATTATATCTAATCTAAATAACTAACTAAAACTAATTACAATTATATCTAATCTATGTAACAACTAATAACACTTAATATCTAATCTAACTAGCAACTAATTACGAAAATTTAAAAACATTACTTGTTTTGGTCGGCGGCGGTGTCGGTCCGTGGGAAGCCAGGGGTGGGGGGTCCGGGGCCGGGCAGCGGCGGCAGGGGGGGTGTCCGAGGTCCAGGGCAGCGGCTCGGGCAGCATGGGCTCAGGGTTGGCACGGGAGTGAATGCCCGAGCCGACCCTGGGCTCGCAGGTATATAGTCCTTATTTAGGACGGCCAAGTCCGGCTTGGGCCTGACCGTCGTAAATAACCTTTTATTTACGATAGCTAGTGCCTGGCCATCATAAATAAACTCCTATTTACGGCTGCTAGAACTAGCTATCGTAAACAAGTTTAATTACGACGTCCAACCCTAATGTTGTCGTAATTTAACTTGACTGTAATAAATGTGACAGTTTGCTATAGTGGTGATGCATTGGGGTTCCTCTTTGGTGGATGCACCTTCGGCTCATTATGGCTCGGGATGGAAATTATTCAGGTAGTTGATGATCAAGAAATGCAGTGGGACTGCGAATCCTCTTTTTTTCCCTTTGGATCCTAAATACCAACCGACTGAAGGCGTCGATGATGCCTATTCAGTTCAATCATAAACTAATTGGGATCAAAATTGGATGTGCACTCCCAACCAATATTTGAAGCCTGGTGTGCCCTCGAACTTTTGGCTACAATGTTCTCCATTACAATGTTTATGCAGGAATACCCCCTTAGCCGAAAGGGCTATGCTGTATGGGAGTATTTCATCTGTTATATTTTGATAGAGACTGAGCTGGATAGCGAGTCCATACTACTTATAAAGTCAGGGAATAATATAAAGTTTATACATTACTGTTAAAAACAATGCACTTTCTATATAAAATAAATTACTAAAATTGTAACAATATGCATATAAAGCAATGACATGCATATAAAGTAGATTATATCTATCTCATTCATGCGTAGAAAAACTCATCTCCACTTAGCGTGCAAATGCCTCCAGCTTGAAAAATGATGAGTTGCGAAGTAGAAGAAGGTAGTAGAAGGAATCGGATCTTCTATTGAGCAGTCGAGTGAACGCTACCCAAAACCTGATTCGCCTCAATCCGTGCAGACTCAAGAGGGCTAGGTTTCGGAGACACTGCTCTCCCTCACACTGGTGACACGTCGGTGAGATAAATGGAGAGACCTGATGTAGACGTGGAACACAGTGGAATCTAGAGTCTATTCGCCTTACCAGCAGAACAGAATTTTTCCTGCTCTGGTACATGAAGGTTTCCTCTCCATTTAAACATAGACTCTAGTAACTGAAGGCAATTAGTCTAGTAAAACCCGGAGATTAGTCTCTAGTAGCTGAAGACAATAAACCTCCAGTATTTACACCATAATTAGCCTGTAGTGATTGAGACACAATTATCCTTTACAAACTGGCTTGCGAAATAAAACACAATAAATTGTGAGCACTTAAAGTCCCATTAGCGTCAGACTTATCCAACATCCACGTCGCAAGTCACAAGTCCCGCGGTAAATCACGCGAAATATACACAAATATGCACGTGCTTTTGACGGGGTAACGTATCCCAGGGTCCGTAGCAACAACCGACCTCTAAGGTTGGGAAGCGACGTCCGATCCCTCACATCAGGGAGAGGTCTCTGGCCCTCGACCCCGTCCGTCGAGGCCGGGGGAAGGAGCGACCCGGGATCGAGCCCGGACCAGAGGCAGGTGGAAGACTTCAATACTTATGTGAGCGGGAAGCAAAGAGACTTCAATACGGAGTGAGAGTCCACGTGCGATAAGACAAATACGACGCCGGCCATCATCATCACCCGTCCCGTCCTGTTCAGCGCGGGTGTACAAGCACAAAAAGTAGATGTAGACCGTAGACAAGACGAGAACAGGTGTACTCATCGCTCTTGTGCCTTATCGGGCCGCCTTAGACGCTGACACAGCATGTAAACCCCCACCCCATTTATGAGGAGTCGGTGGATAGGTGGAAGCATCCAAACTATAAAAGGGGAGGCCAGGAACCCCTCTAGAGACGATTTCACACCCACACATCACCCACAACGCTTAGGCTCTCTCGCATCCTTGGGGACGAGGAAGCCTCACTTGTAACCCCGGTTCCACGAACCAAAGAGGTAATACAAGGCTAACGTAGCACCCGAACTGGACGTAGGATATTTTGTCCAAACCAGTATAAATTTTTGTGTTTGTTAGCTAGCCATCCAGACATAAAACGTGCAACATTCGATTACTAGCCGGTGGAAAACACCGACAGTGTATGACTTGTGTGTGACTCTAGATTATACTTCTCTCATATATTCCGCACATGGGAAAAAGTCCCCTTATAAATGGGTATTGCTCCACTCTACTTTCCATGTGGGACTAATATTGTGTTATGAGACTTTTGGAAGTTTATCTAGAATCATTGGGTCCCAAGGCCAGCATATTCCAACAATATTGTATAATTAGGAATTAATTTGTGTTTTTGTATATGTCAAATGCATTTGTACTGTATATTGAATCATTTTATTTATTGACTGAATTGTTCATTATTCACACTACTTATAAGTATGATTGTTGGCGGTCTCCCGATTGCAAAGTGTTTGATGTCTCTCGCAGCAAGGTAACCATCGGAACTGGTAACAAGCTAACCTGTATAAACTTGGCCCAGATACGACCGAGGGACCCTATTGAGTTACTTGGTAGTCCATGAAACCTACTTGGTGACCGGAAATGCACCAACAGGCCACGGTGAGATCTCATTGGCCTTCATCTTGTAGCTTCTTAAGCTCATAAAAAGAGTTTCATTTTACAAAGTTATGTAACTGTCAACATGATGGAGGTTATTATAGTCCTTTTCCCTGCAATGATCTGGTGGCCATGATTTTTGTTATTAATTCCTGAAAACCATCATGTTATATCCATGACATTAACGATGTAAATGTCGGCACGGCACTCACAATAATCATTGTTTGTTTCCCGGCTTCTTGTTCGATGACATCACTTGCCATTGTTCTCACGAATAAACATTCAAAGTTTTGAGTATTTTTAAGCGGAAATCTGACTGGCTAGTGCCGATTGTTTTCTGATACAATGGTAACAGATGGTTCTAGAGAGCTTACAACAAGGAGAAGCTGCACGATGATGCGGGTGATTTGACGAGATTATGTGGTGGTGCATCCCTATCATGTCCTTGCTAATGCTCAGAATGCTGCCAAGTAATGTGCCTGTGTTGTGACCACTTGAGTTTGGCTTCTGAGCCCTCATGGATAAAAATTTGGCCCTTACGTGAGTAATAGCATCAAGTATTGAATGTGATATCTATGTCATAAATCTCAACTTATTGTATTTTTTCTTTTCTATTTGCATGATAGATATCCTATAACTTCTTGAAGTGCGAGCAAATTAGAGTGTATCATACGCAAGGAATTTTTTGTCAAAACGACCAGTCTTGATATTTTTTGTAGAATTATATATTCATGAATTTACATTTATTTTCCAAAGCAACATTTTATGATGAATGCCGCTACATACTGTTTATTCATAGTGGTAGTGTTTCCATTGAAAATATTCTACCGGCTACCAGTATGTACTTACAACCAGGCTTTGGAAACAGAGGTCTAACCATTGAAGTGTGTTAACAGCGATCTGCAATTCTTTATCAGAACCAACTTTATTAAAAAATGGTTTGTCCATGAATTGAAATGTAAGAAAATATATTTTTCGATAACTTACTTATTAGGCAGTGCCAGGTTCGATTTAGTAGGCCTGGAATTGCGTCAATTTTCTTCCCTACATCTGGTTCGCTGTCTTAATGACACCTTGCTTTCTACGGCTGGGATTTTTCTTATGATTTTGCTGGAATCCAATATTATTGTTTGTCTTCGCTACTGAGATTGCTTTTAATATTTTCACTCTTTGCCTTCAATTTTATTGACACGGGAACTCTGAGAAATTATTACAAAACTAGTGGTTAGGTCCGTGCATTTATACTATCAACAATCTAACTATATCTAATATTATATTATCTTAGATAAAAGACATAGCCCTGTGTTGAAACTTCTACATAATATGGGTTTTGGAGAAGTGAATATGGGTCTTGCTTAATTTAAAAGGAGGGTGATTTGAACTCAATACTTACAGGATACAAGTGGAGAGGCTCCTGAGCTTGGTCACAAGTTCATTATCTTAAATGTGGTATTAATTTATTATCATATTACTGTTTATATTTTATATCACTATGATCCTTAAGTTATTATTTTTGTAATACAACAGGTTATTTTTAATTTTATATATATGGCTATTTCCGGTTTTTGTAATGACAATGGTAGGTAATTTCTAAAAACATTTATATGTGTATTTCAGTCGACTTTTTTCATAATTGTAGTAGTGAATAATTTTTCTTTCTTTTTCTCTCCAACTAACATGAAAAATTATAGGCCTTGAGGGTGAATGTTGTGACTTATTTTGTTTGGCATATATATAATTGATTTGGTGCCACACGAGTTCTATAAATTTTAGAGTCAGTTGGTGGTTTACAGTGTGATAATACTGTTTGTTAAGGAAATATTTAGTGACCATAGTAGGATTCAATTGATTGTGTCTGCTTGAAAGTTAAACTGTTGCGTCTAAGCTTTCTACGCCATCCCAACCTATAATATAAGTTAGGCACTTCTGAAAAGTTTCCTGCCTTGAAAAATATCTTTATCGAATATACCTAATTTACAGAAGTATTGAATCATGTAAACCTAATTTATAGAAGTATAAATCATGTAGATGTAAGTGCAATACGTGATACGTAACTTTTCAAAAGTTCTTTTCAGATAAAAGAGGTACGGCACAGCTAAAAGTAGGCAAATAAACAAACCCTTTATTTAAGGGATAACAAAAGAATTGTTAAATATTTTCTGAGAAAATCATGAGGAACAAGTCGAAACTTTTCCCGTGAGCTAATCATACTGCTTTTTCCGACCTATCGGAGCTAGTATGGCAGTAATACAGTATCCTCCGCCGACCTGTGGGGTCAAGAAAATCCGGGCTTTCCCCTTCTCTCTCGTTGCCACATTGTCCTCGTCCCTTCACCACACAACTCTCTCTCTCTCTCTCTCTCTCATGATTCCACCCAATACTGTGAGAATCTTACGCATCCTCCCTTTCTCTCCTTCATATAGCTTCCTCAAGTCATGGAGGCCTAAACCAACCATCGTCTCGACTCCTTATACTGCAAATCCTTCTCTCTCTCTCTCTCTCTCTCTCTCTCTCTCTGTGGAGCCTCCAAGAGCTCTGCTGCAAGTTCTCAAGCAAAATTTCTAGATCAGTAGAGAAAAGAGGGCATCTCTCTCTGATTGCTGCATGAGCAGATCTTAATTAAGGTAACCTTTTCTTCTATGCTACTCTCTATTAAATGACACATCCATGTGAAAAAGAAAAGAAAACTGCCATCTCGCTTCATGCACGTTTCCATTTACCTAGGTTTAGATCCATGGTGTTCGCAGGATAAAACTGCAAGCACATCAAGATCACTATTGTTGAAAAGGTCATCTTAGCAAAGAATTAGCTGAAGTTCATTTTCACAGTTGCTTCAAATATTTGGAGCTTGGTGGTTTCTTTATTATTGCAACTATTTAATTTGTGTGGGTTCAATACAATCCAAAGACATACAATTTCTCTTTGCACACTTTGAGATATAGAAGTCGTCCATGCAGTTCACTTCTCCCATACGGGAAAAGCACTGGTGTTTACACATGCATGTAGAAGCTGTCATTATAATGTTATTTTTCCTTTTCTGTCCATTCAAGGAAAACATATTTTTAATTCCCAAACGGTTAGCTGTTGATTCATTGACTACTACTTGTACCAATTTTTCCATGGCACCAGCTGCAAACATTAAAACCATGTGCTGTATGGCCCAATATTTCCATTATGCATTTCTCCCAAGTATGTTAGGGTCGGTATTAAAAAACACAACAACAACAACCAAGTCTTTATCCTAAGTATGTTAGGGTCGGCTAGACATAAAACTCAATATCAATGAAGTAAAAGAGAGGAAGAGATATAAGAACAAGGAAAAAAGAAAAAGAAAAAAGAAAAAAAAAGAAAAAAAGGAAAAAGGAAAAAAAAACATAGCCGGTCCCAAGTCCGGATAAAGAAGGAGGGGTTGTGATAGGCTTGACGAGCCAACAACTACACTTAGCCATTCTCATGAAAATAAAATCTAATAAAAATTCGTTATTAAAAACAAAACCTAAAAATCGTCGCAATCAGCAAACTTCTGGCTACCGTTGATATGTTTGAAAGCAAATCAAAGAACTCATCCGTTTGTTGCATGTGCCCAAAGTCCGTACTGTTACTCGACTACTCATGGCAAGCCTACATTTTGATTTTACACCCTGAAACCTGCATGCACAAATGGACACTGCAGGGATGATGCCAAGGTGCGAACATCTTGTGCAGAAAAGAGTAAGCAGCAAAAGGAGAGGAAAATAGCAAGCAGCCAGTCATGCATGTCTAGTGGTGCCTTGTGGGGTGAGGCCTGCAAGTCTAGTGGTGCCTTGTGGGGTGAGGCCTGCAAGAGGTGAGCACTGCATGCTTCATCTGAAAACAGCTTGACATCACTACTGTTTGCTTCTCTTTCTCGCTGCAATTATATCAGTCTTACTATTGGGCTTCAAATATCACTTCTAACAGATAACTCACTAAAATACCATTATAATTACAACCAGTTCGCTCGTTTTCATCCACATATTTTTAATAATTGTCATGACAAAACCACCCTAGTCCAAATCCTTCTTTTGTTTTTATTTACCCTATCTCTTCTCTGACTCCATACAGAGCCGCCGCCGCCTCACCTGGTCGCCCAAGCGCCCACCCTGCCGCTCCCACCCTGGCCGCCGCCTCACCCGGTCGCTCCGGCGCCCACCCCGCCACCCCCACCCCGGCCGGCCGCCCCCCGAGGCGCCGCCCCCACCCGGCCGCCCTTCCCCGAGTTCAAGGCGAGGCGCAGCCCTCCCCAGCCCGATCCGGCCAGGCGCAGGCCACCCCGCTTCGTCGGTCTATCTTCTCGATGGCACTCCTCCTCCGCCGTCGGCACTCCTCCGCCCGGCCGCCCCGCCTCGCCAGTCTATCTTCTCGATGGCCTTCCTAATGCTCGAGCACTCGCGCTCGAGCTCCTGCACCCGGCTCCGCATGCTGTCCATGTCGAGCCACAGCGTCTGGTTGCCCCGCGCCGTCACGCGCAGCGTCCCGCCGCCGTCGCCGTGGCTGCCTTCCTCTCCTGACCTGGCGGCCCCGTTGTCGTTCGCCATGATCGTCCGCGCGATGGCTCGACGTAGCTGCAGCTGCTTGAAGAACGACACCTGCACCTCGACGTAGCTGCAGCTGCTTGAAGAACGACACCTGCACCACCATCCGCAGCGGCATTCGTTCGTTCTGCGCCGCGTGCGTGCACGCCTCTAGCGTCAGCTTGCGGCCGTCCACCACTCTGCTTACCTTCTCCTCCTCTTCTGTCAGCTTTGGATGAGCCTGCACTCGTCAGCCAACGGTATTGTACTACAACTGCAACCGGGGTGGGGGGCGGCGGGGTGGGCGCCGGGCCGACGGGTGAGGCAGTGGCGGCTCTGTATGGAGTCAGAGAAAGAGCTAGGGTAAAAGAAAACAAAAGGAGGATTTGGATAAGGGTAGTTTTGACTTTTTCATCTGTTGTTTAGCCATGATAGTTATTAAAAATATACGGATGGTAAACGAGTGAACTAGTTGTAATTATAATGGTATTTTAGCGAGTTATATGTTAGGAGTGGTAGCGAAGTGCAACATTAGGAGTCGTATAATTCTAATTATCTCCTTTGAATTAGGTGAGTGATGAGACTTTAATAAGGGACATGAATTGTATGGAGGCCCCATATGTCTCCACAAATGCATTGATGCTTTGGGCACCGGGGAAACGCTAGGCGCGCAAGCACAAAACTATTCAGAAGATTCAGGAAATCCTAACTCCTGAAATCTTGTGCTTTTGGACTTTTCCACCACAGATAGAAACTATCATTAATTTATTCATTTTCCTCGCCATCATCCAAGTAGAATAGCACTCATCTTTTTAAGGAAAATCTAAATTACCATATATCTTAGATTTCTGCTCCTTAAAAATTTGGACTCCACAGATATCTGATCTACCACTCAAACTTTTGTCACTAATGTTGCCAGCACACTGTCTCCTTATTGGATTATGAGTGTGTGTGTTGTGTGGTGTGGGAACAAGTCACATCAGCACTAAACAATCAACAAAAGGTGAGTCAGCCTATTCAAACTGCATGACCACTGTATGCGCGTGTATGCTACTACAGTTCTGAGGTCATACTTGCATAAACCCAAGGAAAAGCGGACCAAAAACCCGTCAGTAATATCCATTTTTTCTCTCGAAGATACTCTGAAGTCGGGAGGCTGGGACAGAGCCAGCATGGGCGATGGGTTACACACACAATGGAAAGTGTGGTCCTGAAAGCTCCTCTTCTCCTAGAATATGTATATAGGTGGGTCTTGGTTGCGCTTTCTCTCGGAATGAGAAGAGCCACCTCAAAACTATCCATGACCTTGAGATTCAGCTTTCTAGCTGGCAGATCTTTAAGGTATGGAACTATGGATCCACTATAGCATGATGATACAATGCATCTATTCGCATAAAGGGGGAGATTTTCTTGATTTTTAGAAGATTTGACCAATTCTCCTGCATTTTTTGTTGTGCTTTCATCATCTTTTCATGTTGTTTCTGTCCAGCTCTGCGGTTTTCACGACCCCTTTCTCTTTTTTTTTTCTGGTGCAGACATTACTTGCCATTAAAATGGTTTATTTGAGATGATTGTAGCATCTAGTGATTTATGTGTCCTTTGCTGTCAAGTGTCAACAACACTACAGTTGGATCCTATCATCTGCTGTATTTCAGAAACTGTATGCAATCTGTTCCATTCTAACAAAGGTTCGGAAAATGAAAGTAACTAACAATTATATCACCAGGAACACACAACTTATAATAAACTATGTTTTGGTTCATAAGAAATCATCAGGAAGATATTATTTGACAAGGTTGTGAAAAATTATAGGTGATTCTCGATCTTCACATGGTATTTTTGTGTTATCGCTTTTGTTTTGCCACACACTGTAGTTCAATAAATTGTGAATGCTCACATCACTAACTGCAATCCGCTTATATTTCTGAAGACATTTATGTGGTCAAGTAGTCCAACTAAAATTATTTGGAACTAAGAGATCTTGCGTCATTACCAGGAGTCAATCAAGTCGACCATAGCAATAATGAAGTACATGAAGCTCGGGACAAAGCCGGATATATTCTACACCGAAGAAGCAGTCAGGTAACTGCCATGTAATATTTGGGCTTTCGAAAAAAAACTGCATGTAATATTTCTGAATTTATTTTTGAAATAATTGAATTTACACTATGTAACGTATTCGGGGAGAACCAGACCCACATAGCTTCATGGTTCAAATAGTTAGTACAGGACTTAACAACTTTTAGCTGTTATGGCACTCTAGGTCAGTAGTGTCGGAGATACCTGCCGATCTCATCATCCATGTCAACAACACCAAGTATCAGCTACACAAGGTACTAAGTATTTTCACTGACACAATGAAACCATTATTTTCTATTTCAAAACGATTCATTGTTTTCAATGGTGTGCTAATCAAATACTTTTATTCCAGAACATTTGAGACATACTTTTCTGTAGACTATGCAGTCAAAAGTAGATATATAGGAAGCCATTGGGCAATCAAGATACCATTATCGCCTCATCCAGTGCGAGTGTATATCCCATGGAAAAAAATTAAGCCCATACTGGAAGTGCAAAGTTTATTGACAAAACGTGGCAATAAAGTACAATTGCAGCCACTTGTAAAGATTAGCAAATCTGATAGCCACTACCTTTACAACACTCTGAATAATTAAAGCACTCAGTTAACGTATATTAGGATGGTGTGCTAAGGAAAGCCATCTTTGGACGATGCCAACCCCTTTATCAATTCCTTTCCTTACCCATTGTCATGGAGGAAATGATGCTATGTACCGCAGGCATCTTTGCTAAGGCGCCTCCTGCAAATTGGCAAACATTAAAGCCTACTGGAGGCATCAAACCAACACCTCCTTTGTTCACTAAAATCCTCAACCAATCAACTAATCTCGGATGGTTCATCGGTCTGAGGATCTACTTTACGAAGATTCTCTTAGTTCACATGCCAAACGGTACACATAATAAAAAGCATAAAGAAGGCCTATTATTACGTGCCTTTTCATATACACGCTTCAAAAGCTCCTTCTAAACACCAAGAAAACCTAGTAAAGTATGTTGGAAGAATAGAATGTCCAGGGACGTTTGGGTTTTGTTCTGTGAACACCACTGATCTGATAGGAGTAGTTTACCTGGCAGTTTATAAAGTGATGAGGTGGTACAAAGCTATTATTTGGCTGTACTTTCTAAGGTCCAGTAGTGGTTTGCAGCACACTGGTTTGCTGTTCTTTTGGCGATTGATGCTCCGTTTATACTTTCGTCCAATAATGGCTGAACTTTGACAAATTTTTTTGAAAAACATAGCAAACAGACAAACATTCAGGTTAAATTAAGTGATCTGCATTTCTGAAAACTATATTGCCAATTGTGCGAACTGATGGGTGAACATGTTACAAAGTGCCTCAATTTCTGAACTTTCCACATTATTTGCATAAAAAATTCGGTCTGCACTACAAAAATGCCACATCTTAGGACACCGAGTGTGATCTTCATAAAAAGTATGCAAAATAAAATAAAACAGCATCCTCCGAAACAGAGAAATTAGTAAATAGCCAATGGTAGTCGCTCCAGTTTCTGTTACTTTCTTATGCGTACCAATTAGTAGCCAAGAGCAGCAAACCATATTGCTGGCTTCAGTGAGGAGGCAACTGTCAAATCGAAGTAACAGGGCCATACGTATTGTGCAAATCTCAAATAATTTGGAAGGAAACTTCATGCCATTGCCATTGCCCCAGGTAGATGAAACTTGTTGAACAGAGAGAAAAACATGTTGGTGATCTTGTATCTGCGATACTAGATGACTAGTAATAGTAGCAGGGCAGCGATTTCAAGTGTTTGCCCATTTTCCAATTTTCCAGCCTCTTGATTTCAGGTGTTGTTTACCTGTAGTTTCCCCTGCTCCTCAAGTGCGGCCTCCTGCAGCGCCTCTGCTCCGACACCGACGAGGAGCTCGTGCCCGTGGCGCTCTACGACATCCCGGGCGGCGAGGAGGCCTTCGAGCTGTGCGCCAAGTTCTGCTACGGCATCTCCATTAGCATCAGCGCGGCGAACCTGGTGCCCGCGATGCTGGCGGCGCGGTTCCTCCGGATGACGGAGGCCGTCGCCAAGGGGAACCTTGTCGCCAAGCTCGAGACCTTCTTCGACCCCTGCGTCCTGCACGGGTGGAAGGACTCCGTCGCCGCGCTGCAGGCGGCGTGGCGGATGTCGGGCTGGAGCGAGAGCCGCATCGTCCAGCCCTGCATCGACTCTATCGTCGAGAAGATCCTCATGCCGCCATCAAAGGCCAGTCATCGTGTTCGAGCGTTGTGCTAGCTGCCTAGCTGTAGCTGGCTGATTCTGATTTGGCGCCAGCGTTTGAATTTGTAACCTTTTTGTACAGGTTACCTGGTCCTACACCTACACAAGGCCGGGGTACACGAAGCGGCCCCATCAGTCAGTCCCAAAGGACTGGTGGACGGAGGACGTCTCGGAGCTGGACATCGAGGTGTTCCGGTCGATCATCTCCACCGTGCGCGCGTCGCGGTTGCTCCCGCCACCGCTAATCGGTGAGGCGCTGCACGTGTACGCGTGCAAGCACCTCGTCGACCCGCTGCACGCCGGAAGCGGCGGCGCTTACGCCAACGGCAGTCTCCATGAAGCGCAGAGCTCGGTGGCGGGCGACGAGACGCTGGCGAAGCAGCGGCGCGTGCTCGAGTCCATCGTCACGATGATCCCCAGCGAGCCGGGGTCAGTCACCGGTCGGTTCCTACTCCGGTTGCTCCGCGTGGCAAACTACGTGGCCGCGTCGTCGTCAACGCGCGCGCAGCTGATCCGGCAGGCTGGGTCACAGCTCGATGAGGCGAGGCCGACGGACCTGTTGATCCCGCTGCCGTCGGGCTCACAAGCGTACGACGTCGGCGCGGCGGAGGCCGTGCTCGAGCACTTCTTGGCTCAGTTCCAGCGGCCGGCGGGACCCGACGAGAAGCGACGGATGAGCGCCGCCATGGAGAAGGTGGCCAGGATATTCGACGAGTTCCTCCGGATCATCGCGCTCGACGGCGACTTCCCCGTCGGCAAGTTCATCGACCTCGTTGAGTGCTTGCCGGACATCGCCCGCAGCGATCATGATGGCATTTACTACGCCATCGACACCTATCTCAGGGTCAGAATCAAATCAACATGCTCGATTGTTTTGTATATGAGAAATCCGTAAAAATGAATTTCGGGATTTGAGATTTTCAATGGCGCGCAGGAGCACCTGGAGCTCAGCAAGGCGGACAAGAAGAGGCTTTGCCGGCTGATCGATTGCCGGAAGCTATCGCCGGAGGTGCGGGCGCAGGCGATATCTAACGACCGGATGCCGCTGCGCACCATCGTGCAGCTGCTTTTCGTCGAGCAGGAGAGGACCATTGGCGGCGCTGGCGCCGGCGCCAGCCATGTGTCCGCTGTCGCGCCAGACCGGGGCTCCGTGGACGCCATCTCCCGATTGGCAGCGAGAACCAAGGAGCACGAACCGGCGCCGTCGTCTGCCGACCACAAGTCAGACGTGCACCGGCCGCAAGGTGACCGCGGCCTGGTGGCCGACGGCGCGTCCATTATGAGATCACTATCTGCGTCTGTAAAGACAGCCGGGCCGGCGGCGAGGAAGGAGAGGACACAGGAGGAGAGGGGGAGCAGGATGAGGAACAAACAGTGATTGGTGCGTAGATGTGGAGGTGGCTGTGACCCCCTGCTTCAAATCTGCTCATAAGTGTGATTCGTCAATTTTTTCTTCCTTTTCTTGTGATTTTAGTGAATCCCATGTATGGTGGGAGATGTAAGAGGCATCCTAAATGAAACTTGAAAAAGAAGATAGATTCTGTAATTAAAATGGATGGAAGATTAGTAAGTGTCCACAATTATATGCAGTCTAGTATAGCTTCCCGTCGACAAGAAGGTTCTAGTTCAGCATATTGAGACGTGCTTCCTCTGTAGTTAAAATATTCTTAGAGTTTTTAAAGCCTATTCCCATCATTTTTAAATAGTTATCATTAGAACAACAACACAAGTTTACTTTTGGAACTAGTGTTGTTATTTCAGTAACAAAATTTAAACCTTTTATGTTTTTCCTAAGATCCTATTAAAGAAATTAAACAGCATCAAAGGAACCTCTATCTGAATCTAAAAAATCTACAATATTGAGTCCATTTGATTCAGCTTTATGAAGCAGTTTCACTGTCAAGAATCTAATATCTCATCCAAAGAATTTTCGCTGTGAAGCAGTTTTTTGAAAATCAATAGATTTTTCAAATTCTAACTATTTGGAAAAAATTACTCCCCTATCAACTAGCCGTGGTAAAGAGATTCAGCACACGAGCCCTTACAGAAATCATATCAGCCTTATTACATATTAGCATAAAAATAGATGTAAATTTGACCCAATCTAAATCTGGTCCGACATTCCAAACAGCTAATTCATTTTCTCAGCCGGTTATCCGGCCTACCTTTCACTTGTTACTGTTATAAAATACAAATGACATACAATTAATTTGACGAACCAGAACAGAGGAATAACAAGAACAAATATACTAGCAGTCAATATGAACAATACTAGTATTACACAAAAATAAATTAAAAAATATACGAATAGATTGCTCATCATAAATATCAAATTAGTCATGGATCGAGTAATTACTTACAAAGAATTCCGCTAAGAAGTGGAGGATATGAACAATACTAGTATTACACAAAAATAAATTGAAAAATATACGAATAGATTGCTCATCATAAATATCAAATTAGTCATGGATCGAGTAATTACTTACAAAGAATTCCGCTAAGAAGTGGAGGATAAGATGACGAACTCGACGGAGAAGTTGAGGACGAAGGAAGTGCTGCGAGCGGCCGTGCGAGCGCACCTCCCAGAAACCTGATCGCCGGCACCCGTGCAAGTGTTCAATCACAGGTCATCAGTTCGGAGACATCGCTCTCACTCGATCCGCTGCACAACGGACAGAGGGACACCAAGGCAAAAAACGGCGACGCGGAGTAGTTTTCGAGAGAGGTGAGTTTCTGTGTGTCTTCTCCAGTACCCAGGACGTCTCCTATATACTCGAGCCTGCCAACCTCCTTAGATTCGATTTTCCATAATTTCAAAATCCGCTTCCTGAAATCCTTTAACGTGCAACTAATGGAGCAGTTATCATCATTATGCACATTAAACGTGTGCATGCATTTACGCTACATTACGCATATTAAACGTGTGTCTGCAGTTACGCAACATTACACACATTAAACGTGTATATGCAGTTATGCCATAATTACTCCTCAAGTTGACCTGGCAGTCTAGGTGTTGATGAGATATTCCAAATTATACAAGTGACAGAAAATAAAGGCTCAGTAGAACACAACTCGTCACGACGCGAAAGCGCAATGTCGCAAGTCACAAGTCACGCGATAAATATGCGTAAAATTGTGAAACACGCGCGCGTGCGTGCGTGTGTGTTTGTGCCCATAGCAGCAGCCTTCATCTCCCTCATTATTCTCATGTTGAGAAACACTCCAAGGGCCACTATATATATTGGGAAACATCCATCTCGGTGAGCAATGTGGGCCTAAACATCCCAACCACCACTCCAACCATACCTTGGCTTTATAACAGTGGATTTGACCCAAATAATTCAGCCCAGAAACTGGGGTGCTGCTCCCGTAGGCCAAATTCCAACATTCCCCACCAAAATCCAAGATCTACAAGTAACATTTCTGCGCTTTCATATATCAGCTTTCCAGTGGAGACCCATAATGGGTTAAGCTGCACCTAGCATTCCATTATTCACATACTCACAACTTTGAATGCAACACGATCTTAAATTGCTAGTTTTGTGTAAGTAAGTTTCAAATGAAAGCATCGCTGATACTAGGCCGCCTAAAGCCGTGCCTATGGGTTGTCTTGCTCCCGTTTCTGTTCATAAGTATATTTGAGATTACTCACATCTCATAGACTGCGACCTCACAGTCAAACTCACATAGGTGTGGTCTTACATATATACCCTGCAGGATAGTATCTTGCCAAAATAGGCCTTAGAACATATTAAGATATTAAAGTCAACCTTCCATGCAGCACTGAGAGTCCGTATCTGCTAACAGAAATGAGTAATAAATAGTACTCTCTAGTTATCTATACAACTTATTTTCTCCAAGATCTACTTCACGGGATCTCCGATCAAATAGTTTGGGTTACTACTGTATGATAACATCACGTGGGTCGCAAACCCATTTCGCTTGATGCTTTATCAATTACAACACGTGCTAATCTCTTAGTAAAATGGTCTGCAAGATTTCTTTTGGTATTAATATACCTAATGGCAATCTCTCCCGTATTTCTCAAATGTCTCACAGATTTGATTCGCCGTTTCACATGTCTTGAGGACTTCAAATTTTCTTTTACATTGCCAACAGTTGTGATCACACTTTGATTATCACAATGCAAAAGATACATGAGAGAACCAATAATCTGGAAATATCTTAACTAAATAATCTCTTGTCCTCTGTTCTTGCAAAGCTTTAGACTGAGATCATATGGCGTTGGAGAAGCTTTAGAATTTGAGTATCTAAATCGACTCAGAATATTCTCCACATAATGAGATTGTTTTAAAGTAATCTCATTATCGCACTTAATCAATTTGATGCTTAGATAACATCAGTCTCTCCCAAATCCTTTATATCAAAGAATGATTTTGCATCATTTATCACATCGATACTAGTCCCAAAAATTAATATGTCATCAACATATAAGCACAATATTACTCCTTTACCCCACCAAACCTGAGAGTACACACATGTGTCAGCGTTATTTACCAGAAAGCCTAGACACCACAAAACTATCAGGTTGCTTCATATAGATCTCCTCATCGAGCTCGTCATTTAGGAAAGCCGTCTTCACATCCATTTGATGGATGAGGAGATTATGACACACAGCAAGTGCAACAAGCACACGAATTGTTGTTAGCCTAGCAACAGGTGAATAAGTATCGAAAAAATCCTCGCCTTTCTTTTGGGTAAATCCCTTGGCTACAAGTATAGCCTTATATTTATCGACTATACCATCTGATTTGAGTTTCTTTTTAACTGTCCACTTACATCCAACAGTTTTACACTCAACTCGACAGTCACATTCCCAAGTTCTATTTGTTAAAATAGACTCCATCTCAGTATGTACTGACTCCTTCCAGCTCTCTGCATCTAGCGATGCATATTCCTCTCAAAGTGTTTTGGGTGTATCATCAATAAGGTAGACAGTAAAATTATCACTAAAAGATTTTTCAATCCTTTGTCTTTTGCTCCTTCGAGGAGCAATATTTGTACTGTCATTCTCAATGGTTTTTTTAGTGTAAGAACAAGGTACGAATAATGGAGAAGGATCAGGAGTAAAACTAGTAGATGCCTCGCTACGACCTACAACTCTATCCTTCACTAGAAAAATATCCTAAAAAAACGTGGCATCACGAGATTCCGTAACAGTGTTAACGTGCACATCGGTAATATCTGATTTAATCACTAAAAATCTATAGGCTGCACTATGTTGTGCGTATCCTAGAAAGACACCAGTCCACGGTTTTTGGTCATAATTTTCGTTTCTTACACGCAGACACATTAACTTTGGCCAAACAGTCGCATGCACGTAAGAAACCAAGAGCATGCTTTCTTCCTTTCCATCCTTCATATGGGGTTATTTCACCCTTGGATGATGGAACTCGATTCAGCACAAAATATGCGGTCAAAATGGCTCCCCCCCACCATGAGTTGGATAAACCCGAACTGTCCAACATGGCATTAACCAACTCTGTAAGTGTTCGGTTTTTCGCTCAGCCACCCCGTTAGATTGGGGTGAGTAGGGAGCCATTGTCTAATGAATAATTCCATGTTCCACATAATATTCACCGAAATTATTAGAAAGATACTCTCCTCCTCTATCGGACCTAACATGTTTGATTTTCCTTTCTAGTTGGTTTTTTACCTTAGCCTTATAGATTTTAAAACGATCCAGCGCCTCATCTTTCGTTTTAATAAGATAGAGTTGACAATATCTTGTAGCATCATCAATAAAAGATACAAAATATTTCTTCCCTGCTCTAGTCAAAATTCCATTCATTTCACACAAATCTGAGTGAATAAGATCTAGTGGTGATAAAATCTTCTCTTCCACGTTTTTTAAAAGGTTTACGTGGCTGCTTAGCTTGCACACACGCATGACACCTAGATCTTATTCAGCCAAGATAATTCAGCCCAGAAACTGGGGTGCAACTCCCGTAGGCCAAATTTCAATGGTTACACACTGAAATCATTTTTTTCTCAACTCACAACACCTTTTTTATACCTCCACGACTGAACCAAACACACCTTAATAACACAACAGCTGACTGGGCACAACGCTGACACAAAAAACACTAGAAGCTAGTGAACAGCACAACCGAACAGATTGTGCGAGTGCACATACCCGCTAATTTGCTTCAGGATTCATGAGAGCAGTATAAGCAGTCATTCACTTTTGCTGAGCATGGACTGTTTTTACGGCGGATGGAATACTGGCGAATGGCGCAGCAGATTTGGCACCTCACGTCCTTATCCTAATTGTAGACTTTTTCTGGTATTTGACCTTTTAAAATTAATATTTTATTCATAACACCTATAGATGTATATTTGCATTAACTGGCCATTTTAATCATGTCAATTGGTTTGACGTGATATATATATATATATATCATACCAAAACGATTGACATGATCAATTATCATGTATAGAAAGATGTTTGACTTATGTAAGTTTTATGACTATCGGAATTGAAAACCTCAAAGATGCGAGTGTTTTAGTGACTGAATGAGAATCATGCTTATGGTAAGGAGAGTCTTGCAGCAACCTATCATTTATATTTGAATAAAGAACTTGATTATTGACTACTTTGAGTACTTCAAGCTTAATGCGAAGGGGGAGATTGTAATCATAAGGATTCTTGATGGATGTCCTGGTTAAGCAAACATATTAAGGCTATGGATGAATACTTCGAGTAGTTCCTATCCTTTAGTCCATAGAGAAACCAGAATATTAGGAGGATTTGAGTCATTTCTCTTAAATCAAACTAGAGTTTGAGGAGTTTGGATGCTATATGATTCTCTTAAGGGCTAGCTAGAGTGACAGTGAAGATGATAGAGTGCCATGGAAGTTACCATACCGTCCCATGGAAGTCACCGTATGGTATAGAGTTAAAGAGTTTTTACAGAGTGAGAATTTTGGTGAAGTGTTGAGGTGATGAAATCACCATACTAGACGGTGAGGTGTCACCGTATTGTATGGTTAGTGGAATGGATCCATACAGAGAGGATTTTCTTTAGGGCAGAAGGGGAATTGGAGTCACCATACACTACGGTCAACAGGACGGTGACCTAGCCATTCAATGGCTAATTGGAATTTTTGAAAACTTCAAGTCACCGTATTGGATGGTGACTTCACGGTATTGTATGGTGGACAGGACGATGATGGTGTTGACAGGTTACTAAGGAAAACATCTAGTTTTTTATATGTTTGTCTATATATAGCCGTGTGAAATCCCAAGAATTCAACACATATAGTTCAGCTCCTGCACACTTAGTAAAAATGGGTGGAATTAAATTTTTTTGAATACAATGATGTGAGATCAAAGGTGGGACTAAAAACAGGAACATAACACCTAAAAATCTTTATATGCTCCCACATTTCAAATCATTAGGTTCAAACTATACAGGCTGCCAAATGTACCTAAATTTGGAGCTAAGTGATTTATTTTAAAATAGAGTATTGTTGAGTAGAGTTCCTTAATAAACTTCTGAATTTTACTCACACAACATTGCCAAACATGGAGATATGACTTCAGAATTAGGTTCTCCATAGTATACATAGTATACTTGCCAAATTTAACTAAATTTGGACTAGGTTTGCTATTTATTTGATGAGGTAAATTGGGAACCCAAATTTAAATTTAAAACATCAGATTTCAGATTCAACTTCATCCAAATTCAAATTGAATTGCACCATTGGGTTCCTCATATTCAGTTTAGCCGACATGCAAATTTTTACCATTTTTGGAGTCGGCTTACTATTTAAACTGAACTTACAAAGTGGATAAGAGGGAGGTGGGACCCACATGTCAGCTCGGAGTATCCGATCTTCTCTTCTATCTCTCGCGCGTGCGACACCGCGGCTCGCCGGCCCTCTAACCGATCGGTGAAGCACACACAGGCAGCTCGGTGGAAAAATGTGTTTAATGCAACCTCATCTCGTCGGGTACACATACCCACACCCGTGGATCCGACCAAGCTCACCGTCCTTCCAGATTTTCGGCCGCTGAACTCATCCCACCGCCGCCGCTTTGGACCTCTGATGCCCCGGTGATCTATCCATCCTCGTGCCTCGATCCCAAAAGAGAAAAGGTGTGCCGGAGATCCCTCTTGCTTACGGTGAAAACCGTTTTTTGTTTCATTCGTCGGATGCAAAGTATTTAACGTTTTTCCCTCGGAGTGTTCATTTGAACCTAGTGGGTTTCGAGTTGAAATTCACCTCACACCATCGTTTAGCGATCGTGCATGTTTAAGGGCATGATCTAGACATCCAGACGGAGCTGTAGGAAGAAGTATATCAAGTTTTTCCCAAGAAACCGAGGAGTTCACCGAGTTTTTGCCCCCGTCGGCGAAAACCTTTCGGTTCACCGATGAGCTCTAGGTTCCGGCCGTTTTTATCGGCTTCATGGTTCATTTTCATGCTGTAGGAGCAAAACCCAGTCAAAAAGAGGCGTTCCCGAGCTAGAACACCGTTGCCGGTGAGCTATTAGCCGTTGTCGCCGTGGTCAGCTGTGCTCCGGCCATCGCCGGCATGGGTTGAGGTCACCAGCGTGCTCAGTGTGCAAAGTTAGGACCTGACAGCGAGTTTGCAGTATCCGAATGGCCGGGAACACCTCGGTGGCGAGCTCGCCGTCGTGCACCACCGCGGGAGAGGTCGGGCATCAAAAGGTAGAAGACGACCTGGCGGGTCCCACATGTCAGCGACTGTTCTGATCAGTTGTGGCTGGGATCCGCTGTGGTAGCGCGGGTTTTATTCTGTGGCCCCGAGTTGCTTCCCTCTGAGTTGTCTAATTTGAATAGGTGGGCCCAGACGGCTGTTTAAAGGATTTTCAGTAGGAAAATAATTTCAGTTTGAGGGCAAACTTTGAAAATTCATATCTTTGGGTAGGATTGTCCAAAATTCCACAAACAAATTTAGTTAGAATCCCTGTAACCAGTAATTTCTGGCAATACCATTTAATGGGTATGAAAGTCTCTGGATTTGCTTATTAATTCCCTTAATTTAAATCTTTAGGAATTAATTACAGAAGATCCCATATTAGGAAAAATCCCAAATTTGGCCCAGAACCTCCTTTGTAATGCCTTTGATCACCAGGCCAAATTTTAGCTTCAGTTGACTTTTCTAAGTGGGCTAAATAATTTTTCCCTATATCCCTGAAAATTCCAAAAAACAATTTCTGAAATTGTTAGCAACTTGTAAAATCCATATCTTTTTGTAGATATCTTAGAAAATTGTGAAACCAATTTTGTTAGACTCCCATGACATGTATTGTATGAATAATATACTTTTATGCATGTAAAAAACCCCAAATTTTCTCTGAAAATTCAGAGAAGATTAAATCTTTAGGTAACTATTATGAACACATAAGGGATAAATCATGAAACTTGGCTAGCACATCAGAGATGATCCATGTTAGCTACCAGAAGTGGCATTGGAGTTATTTATCAATACATTTCATACCACACATGAATTTCATTCATATAAGTAATACAAGTTATTGCATTTGTTCATATCGTTTAGTTTTCGAACTCGAGGAGACTCCAGAGCCACTTGCATGTTTTCCTCCGGAGACTGGCTGGGAACCCGAGCAGCAACAAGGCAAGCCCCGGTTTACATTTAACAAGCTCTTATAACCTTTTACTTTATAACTTATGAGTAGTAGTCATAGGATGTGCATTAGGTTAAGGTGATTGAAATCCCAATGACATGACCAAATAATCCTTTTCTTCAAGGGTAGCTTAGTATCCTGTCATGTAGAATCTTGCTAGGCTTAAGTCATAGAAAGGATCCGGTAGAAGTTGAGTAGATGGAATCTACTCGTGAGAGAAAGAATAGGGCACAAGGAGGATCTATGAACATGTCCCACTCAATTGATAATGAGACGGGGCAGAGATGTAGGGTGCAGCAAGACGTGAAGTTCTTGTGTGCGTAGATATTGTTATGTCGATCAAGGACCGTCCGTGTGCAGCCCTGCTGAGCAAGTTTAAACAGTACCGGTAGCATACTGGATATATGGGCCCCAGGAAACCGATGTAGATTGGTTAACTTGGTCGTTGAGGCACTGCTCGCCGTCTTAAAGGTTGTGGTTGAGGGCAGCAAGGTGTAAATCCACTAACGAGCTCCATCGAGGATGCTTGCTCCGTGTAGGGACCTCCTACTCGGGACGGTAGGACCGGTTCAACGATGAGTGTCCTAGTGAAAAGTGGTCGTGTACGCCAGAAAGAGGGCGTGCCTCTGGCAGCTTCTAGTATGGACGTACATGTCGTGTATTAGCCGGTGTCTTTTGATTGCAATCACCGTCCTTCGCGGTTATTTGAGTACCACTTGTTTAGTGCGTGGTGACGTAGTAAGAAAGAGTAATCGGAGTAGGGTTAACTTTGATAATATGAGTTGATATTACATTTCTACCTTGTGTGAAGTAAGATTAGGGCAAAATAAACTAAATCCATTTTCCCTAAGGTAAGCAACATCAAGATGAAGCGTTTCTTGTTTGATTGTGGATTCACAATGTTGTGTAGCACTAGGGGTTTAATCTGTGCTAAAAGCTGAAGATAAAAACCTACGGTTTAGGCGATATGTTTATTCAATCATTCCCTTCCTATGTTAGAACCTTACTCATGTAGAGTTTCATGTTTAGGATGAGTCGGATAAGACTTTCTGTGCCTCCATGCTCACGGTCGCTATATAAGTTGTTGCTGCAGGTGAGGGGCCATCTATGGCCTCGTCTAACGAAGGGCTTGCCTGGGAGGCCACACCTCCATCGGGGTATACGGCTGAATGGGAGCCCTGCATGCCGCATGAGGAGCTGCTTCTAGAGTGAACGTCCGAGGGCTGGACTGTTCAATATTTTGCGTAGTTTGTATTAGTGTGTGAGTAGAGACAAGACTTCTGCTGTAGATATATTTTAAAATGTAACATATTTCTGCTTGAACTTGTTGGTTTAAGCTTATGTGATGTAATATGAATGTCTTTTTGAAGTGTGTTGTTGGGTGTCGCATCGCATGACACCACCGAATGCGATTCCTAGAATGTTGGGACCCCCGGTCCCCACATAGCCGTTCCCCACATAGCCGTTCCCTAGACCTTTAAGGTGACTCTTAAAATTTTTTATAATCTAAGGAAGCTATAGAGATCTAAGGGATTACGAGACATTTGATCTGAACTTAAGAGAAAGTTTTAGTGTTTGAGAGTACTAAGAACGTCTATTCTCTTCTAGAGCTAGTGTGTACATAAAAACTTCTTATTACTCTTGGTTTATGATGATATGTAGACCAATTTAGAGTCAATGTTGAGCTTCCAATAAAGATTGTGGAGGTATTAGTTAAAGTTGTACATTGTTTGGAGCCCTGTACTAAAAGGGGCATCACTACGGAGTGTTGTGGTCTCACTTGGAGGGGGGAATGTTCCTAAAAAGCAGGCACCACCGTCATGTGGCAAAAGAGTCATATAATCATTAAAGTGGACTAACATAGAGTAGGGAAAGGAACCATCCTTCCGAGACCATGAAAAAACCTCTCTGAGGATTCTATTCTCTATCTACATGACTTACTTCCACGTTTACATTCATTGAGACTTCCATGTGTGCTAGGATTCATATTCGTTCTTTCCACTAGAATATTAAGAGTTATGTGATTGTCTTTACGTTCTCATCAGCATGTTAAGGGGTCTTGTCTCAATAGAATTGCTATAAGAAGTGATCAAATTGATATTTGAAAAATTATCTTGGTTATCTCTAGTTATATTAGACTTCTGATCCAATACCTCCCTCTAAGTAGTCCATCCAATCTTTTCATCTTGATAAATACATTGTCAAAGAGAGAAAAACATGGTCACACATTGCATATTCACAAGTGCTTTACACATTCCACCCAGGGAGATTAACATCCGTAGGGGGAGAGTTCCTTCACAAAGAGGGATAAACTTTTTTGTCAATACTTTTCATGAAGTGTGAATGAGCCAATGTTCGATTCTAGCTGGGGTGTTGCCAATGCATTCATTAAAGTGGAGATTGTAAGATCTAGATGTTGAATACATTGACAAAGTAGTGTTAAAACTAGGTTTCATGTAAAGTTTTGAGCATTCACATGGTGCTTGATGTGTGGTTTGACATGGTAAGTGTTACGCTTGTCTTTGACGTGTAGGCTTGTGTGAGTGAACATAGAACTTGTGGAGTAGGTGTGGTACTCACAGAATGAGTTATTAGTGTTTTTTTGTGGTTCTTGGATGGTTGAGGTGTACAACATGCTTTATGAGGTGCTCACACAAGGTGTTGTGGGTTTGGACTAACGAGAGTTAAGTCGTGGACTTGTGCTCGCAAAGAATTGATTATTTGCTTATGTGCAGGTGTTGCTTGAGATCAAGACATGGCTGGTGATGGTGATCCTTAAACTAAACTCATAGATAAGTTCAGATTAAACAACCAAATTCAATAGAAATTGTGGTTGAGGCGATCAAATATATCGCACAAAGTGTTTGTCTCAATAATGGTGCATATGAGTTGTGTTGAACATGTTGGAAGGTAGTGTGAAGGTGTGCAAGTGTGGCATGGAGTTGTAGCATGTTTCCAAGACGTGGTGTTGAACCTTCGGACGTGCAAAAGGAGGTTCAAGGCACGTTCGAGCGAATTTGTGGTTCAGACGTGTATCCGACTAGAACTTGGAATGAGATTAGGCTGTTTTGGTAAAAACGGCTGATTCCAAGTTGTTTTTGTCAATAATTCTCGTGGCTGCAACCAAAATAGTTTTGTAAGGTATAGAAGTGTTCTGGGAGGTTAAGAATAGTTTTAGTAATGATGAAATTTTGATCTATCCGCGTATAGATGGTTTCCATGTCAGTTTATTAGTTTCCATGTCAGTTTGAAAGGTTTCCTAGTTGGTTACGTTGGCTGAGGGTGCGTATAAATATTGAGGACCAGGGCTGTGAGAGGTATCCTCTTGCATCTGTGTTTCGTGTATTTTTGTAGTAAAAGACGTCGGTTGTTCCAAGCTTTTGCATTGTGATCCGAAACTTCATTTTTCGCCATTCGAACGCTGTTTTTCTTTATGCGTATTCTGTTTCTCGTGTCCGTTTAATTTCAGCCGACTTTTGATCACTTTTTGAGTCATATCTTTCATTCTACCCATCCAATTGATGTGATTATTTTTGTATTGGCTTCAAAACTTGATCGTCTATCATCTATGAAGATTTGAATGTCACTGGAGTCTCATTTCATAAGTCACACATGAGTTTTTGCAACTTATCAGATTGGTTCTTTGCTTAGATAGATTAGACTGATTATTGCTCACGTTTTTTATCATAACTTGAGTTTTACTAAACCTATTAGTGTGATTGTGTTGCGTTGGATTATTTACTCATTTATATACAATTTACAAAGTTCTACTCATGTTTTATGTTGAAGAAACTACTCGCACACACATGTTTTTCAAACAGATCAGTTTTTGGTTGAGGGGTTAAGTCTTCCGCTGAATTTTTTGTTTCATGTACCTTTCATTTCCCTCTGGTAGCTGATCCCCTATCTTTTGATCCAACAAAAAATGTTAATGTGATATACACTGCCATTTAACATTGTACAACCACTAATTGTAAACCCGTCTCAACAAAGAAATGTGACCACCAAGGTAAAAAGGTCAACAATCAAACTTGATTTAGATGGCTTCAGAACCGCTGATCTCGGCAATGACTCCACCCACGATCCTAGCTTTGCCTGCTAGCCTTCTCAAGCATTCTACTGTAACACCCTCAATTTTACTACCATGCATTGCATACATTTTTCATGTAGAGATGCATTTTAAAAAAAGAAGAAAATAAAGAGAGGAATATAGAAGCAAATAAAATAATAAAAGGAAATAAAAAATAGAAAATAATGAAAATAAAAAGAAAAGGAAATAAAAATAAAATAAATAAAAAATAGCCAAATTTGGCCACCCCTAATTTTTCCCCAAAATTCCCCAATTTTCCCCAAATTCCCCTCTCCCCTAATTCCCCTAATTTTCCCCATTTTTCCTGATTTCCCCAAATTTCCCAAAGTTCCCCTAGGGAATCCCCACTTAGGGGGGGGGGGGGAACCCTAATGGGCCCCACCCCCTTGGCCGCAACCTATTAGGGGGAAAACCCTAGCTGCCCCCCTTTTTGCTTTTTGTGGGCTTTTGTTTTCTCAATTAATCTCAGCAATTGATGGAAAATAAATAATAAAATCCGAGCCCCTAGCTCCCACCTCTTTTAAAATTAAATCTCAGCCCTTGGATAATTGGGTTGCTAAAATCCTAGCCTCCCTAGCTCTTTCCCCCCTTATAAATAACCCATCTTAGCGGCCACCCCAGCCCTATTTGGCCGCCGTCCTCCCTCCCCTGCTGCCAAGTTCAAGTCGCCGCCACCCTTGCTAGATTTTGGCCGCCGTCGAAGCTCCGTCACGCCTCGTCGTCGCCGGCGAAGAAGCCGCCAACGTTCTGCCCTAGCCACAGCTGCATAATTCTCCAAGAAAATCTCCAGCTGCTGCAATTGAAAGGAGAAGGCCCTACTGCAAGGAAGAGAGGTGGAAGAAGTGAGGTAGGTTTTCATTACCCCACTTACCATGTCGCCGCTGTTTCTCCACCCCCTTCGAGCAGAAAATTCTGCGTGTGGACAAACCACGTTTTGGTCAACTTTTGACGGTGGAATTGATCTACAAACTGTGTCAAGATCATAACCACGTCCATACCTGCTCCCAGCAGCCTTGTTCATCATAAAACCCCATGGAATCCTACTAAAACCTGCCATAACACGTTCAAACTGATTTTTATAAACTGCACCATAGGGATTGCATTCATCCACCTCATTGCATCTTGAGTAAAGTTTGTTCATGATAATTGATTTCTGTAAATTATGTATGTGAGTGGTTGGGAGTAGAAGGACATGCTCAAGAGGCCATCTACGAGGAACTACAACACCAAGACTTCGAGATGCTTGAGCAACACGAACAACGGGAGCAAGGCAAGTGCCCATTGACCATATTTATCCCATGTTTTTGAAACTGTTTTGCTTGCGAAAACTTGTATTATTGTGTCAACTTGATGGGACACTCTTTTATAGGACTTTACTAGTTTTGTTAACCATCCTTGTCGCCGGGAAAGTTGAATAAGTCGGGTATGGTCGTTTTTCCTTTTTGCTTCATTTAACTTACGGGATACGGGAAGCTGAAATAAAACTTGTTTAGCTACTGCACTCATAAGAATAAAGATAATGAGAACTTCATGATGTTAATGAGCATGGAATCGGGGAGATCTAGGCGAGCTTGGTACATCGATGTTGCTGAATGAGATGGTGGTTTGCTTGTCGTAGATCTAAGGACCAGTTCATGCGAGCACATGCCAGGAAAGCAGTGCCACCACAAGGCCAAATATGGGTGCGGCTTAGTTGACTAATTAGGTGTGTTGCTAGCTTGTTATGGACGTTGGATGGCTCGGGGAATGGGAGTCGAGGAGGACTGCCCTGGGAACTACATGCCACAAAAGGGGGCCCGTGGTGGGAGAATAGAGATTCGAGTCTGCCGGTGAAATTTTAGTGGGTCTGTACATCCTAGTAGCCCCTTTGTGAAGGCTATTTTGTGATCTATTGGCCATACATTGAAGGTTGTGTAGTGGCAGAATGGAGGTTTTCTTTAGTCACCGATGGATGACGAAATCACGAACTTGTGGGTAAAGTGGTGCCACCTCTGCAGAGTGTAAAACTATCATGATAGCCGTGCTTCCGGTTACAAGCATCTGGCTAGTTCCATGATTAGAGGCAAAACATTGGATGGTTATTTGGGTATGGTCATTGGGATTGGTTTTGGGACTGTTTTGGGTCATGACATTGAGTTTGGTTTTGGTTCTATGAAAATGAGATGGTTATGAATATTTATGAGTATGAGATGAACTTGAGAAAGAGTATTGGCTGGTTGAGGCTTGATAAATGGTGAATTTTGATGAGAGAATGTTGATGAAGTACTTGGTTATGTTGGGATTTAACTCACCTAGAAATAGTTGTTGTTTTTACCATGTTTGTGAAATAAAATTTGCTTGCTGCAATGAACCTCTTTATTCCCCACCTTGTTGTAAGCTACATATCATACTTTTCACGCACTTGCTGAGTAAGACATGTACTCACCCTTGTATTCTCAAATATACATCAACTACAGAAGAAGAGTACTTCAAGGAACAAGTGGAGTACTAGGCGTGCGCACTACCGTCAACATGCCTGTGGAGTTGAAGTTTGAGCCTGCTGTCTTAGCCATTTTCCGCTGTCGTTTAGAGTCTTCCGCTGCAAGAATAAGTTAGATATTCATGAGTGAGACATTGATACCACGCTGTGAGTTGCCCGGACCCGATCACGGGGCCGTGCCGCTCGCCCGGGAATCGCATTGGGTGGTGCCGTGCGATGCGGCACCCAACAGAACACATAATAAAGCATCATATTACATAAATCAAGCGGAAGCTTACAAAGTGTGGATTTTACTAATACTTCTTAAAATAACCTACAGCGGAAGACTGATACAACTCACGTCTCATATCTATTCTAAGCAACAGAGAAGATGTCCCGCCCGCGGACCCTTCTCGCTAGCAACACGATCACAATAGCAGCGGCAGGGGTTGCTATGAGTTCACCACTCGGAGGGTTCCGAGTCTCATCGGACAACCGTACTTATCAGCGTAGGGTTATTACCTGCAAAACAATTCATGCAGTATTCGTGAGCATAACGCTCAGCAAGACTTAACCGTCACCCTAGTCATGAAACTCTACATGCTGAAAATAGAGGGCTGAATATAGATGATTTCATAAACTATGAACTTGAGCTAAAGGAGATTTCTTACTTCAAGTTTTAAGCAACTTTTATATTCCTCGCATAATTTACATCGAGGCTCCCCAATCAAACAAGAAATGCTTCATCTCGATGCCACTTGCCCGAGGTAAAAGTAACTTTAGTGAGCTACCCTAGACCCATAGAGACCTTGCGCCATCAATGTCGAGACTCCACAATCAAACAAGAAATGCTTTGCCTCGACGCTACTAGCCCAAGGTGAAAAATAAATTTAGTGAAGGTGTTGATTATCCCTCATCTCCAATATGAGGATTACTCACAAAGCATATTAACTTTTTCGCAGTTTATTACTACGTCACGACTCAGTGTACAAGTATGCTCACAACCGCGAGCGACGGTGATTCGAATCAAAAACACCCGGCTGACACAACACATACGCCCGTCCGAGACCGATGATCAACCAATCCCATCAACGTCATATGTGGCAACCTTTCACACGACACCCAAATGTTGAACCGGTCCCACTGACTTGCATTAAGTCTCACTACGGCAAACCCTCGTAGAGCCGACTTCTCTATCCTTTCAGCATCTGCATAATACGGTGGGGATTGCCACGACACCTAGGTTAACATGCTACATCGGTTTCCTGGGTCCCATATATCCAATATGCATTCGGTACACAACTCAAACTTTTCCAGCGGGGACTCACACGAGAACGGACCTTATTTGACTCAGACATAGACTAGGTTCACAGGACCACGTCCTTGAGCCTTCCATCTACTACCCGGTCTCTATTCCCAACTATGAGGATCAATTTCCAACTCTTCCGATTGATCCCCCTAAATCCCGGTTCACGAGTAGGAAATGGCCTACTCGAGTTATGCTCCTTTTAATCCACTTTTATTAACTTGAGATCAGCAGTTATAATCAAGTGATAACCTACTCTACATTAAACTCCAGGGTTTTCTGGTCATGCATGTGGAGTGTCATACAAATCTAACCATAATGCAAAACTAATATTCTAGACAATATAAAGTGTATACAAATAAAAACTTGTAAATTTTTTATGCAAACCGGGGCTTTCCTTTGTTTTACAGGGGACTAATATATATAAGGTTCAGTTAGTGAAGACCAATTGAGGCTTGATCACTCGCTTTCCTCCTCCTTTGATCTCCACTCCGATTGTCTCACAATCTTCACGTAGATGCTACACGTGTGTAAAAGCCCCAAAAACGTGAATACCAAGAGACAGATGTTTGAGCATCAATGTGTTTTGGGTTCATGGAAAATGGGACTTACAAAAAACTTTCTTACACAGGATGGTATACGTGGGGTTTAACAACACGGGTTCAAGCATTAATTTAGGTGTGTTGGACCAAGGTGAAGTTAAACTCATGTGTGATTATACATGTGTATGAGGAAGAATTAAAAACAGCTCTTTAGGCTCAAATGCTCACCTCAAAGTGCCGCCAAATTCTTGAACACACATGGGACCTCCCACATTTGATGGTGAGGAGAGTTATGGTGGCAACTTTCTGTTTTGAGGGTGAGCTAGAGAGGAGTGAATTATGATCATGTTTGAATTCGTGTTAAATTCAAACATGTTAAGGCAAAAGAATGACTTGAGTTTGTGTCACATGAAATGAGGAACACAAACCTGGACATTTGGGGAAAGCTAACATTTTCTTTAGCTTATACTGAAACATGTTGACCCAGGGATAGAATTTCACTCCTAAAGATCTAACTCATGTGTACGTCCTCTATGAGTAGAGGGGAGGGAAATTTAAACCCAACTTGGAATCTTGGCAAAGAATTCATGTCTAGACGGCCCAAGGGCCCATATGTGAGGTGACCATTGCATTTCTCAGATATTAAAGAGCTTAAGTTCCAAATTTGGAGAAATTTTGAGATCATATACCAATTGTTCAAGCATTATTTGAGATCACATTCAAATTCAAATTTGAATTTGGAAACTGAAGCAAACGTGCTCAATTTTGAAATCTGAGTTCAGATTCAAACTCCTCACATCATGTTTGGCCTACCCTCCAAATTTGGTCAAATTCGGATCACGGTTGTGTGGGAATCTCAAAGTACAGTCGAGAAATATCACATGCGGAGGGGGGGGGGTGGCCCACCTGGCAGCGAGCGAAGGAGACTTGCACCCGAAGTCTTCACGCACGGATCAGACGCGAACCCCGTGCAGCCGAGAGCGTGCCACCAAGGAGGGGGTCCCACCACCTCCTAGCTGTTTGAGTAGCGCTGGAGAGCAGCTCGTGGGCTGCTTTAGCGCGCGGCGTTATCCGTTTCCCCAGTGACCAAGCTCCCGGCCGATGCTTAACCCTCACGCGAGAATGAAACAGAGCCACCGCTCGTAGCCGCCGCGGGCAGTCGATCGGAAAACCACCAAACTCGTGCCCACCGGGCCTCCCAAGCTGAGAAAAGGCACCAGGGGACTCTCCTCTACCTGCTAGGCACAAACCCGAGAGAGTTTCCGCTGCCCTAACCAAGAACGACGTCGGCCTGCGACGACCCGAGAACCAACCACGAGCGGGCTTCCGTGGACAGCTCTACAGAGAGCTTCTCGTGCCCGAGCAAGAGCAGTTTCGGATGCGCTAGTACTCGGTGATGCTCACCTCCGAAGCTCAGGCCATGACATGGACGACAGAGCACGAATTCGAGAAAAGTTCTCCGGCGAGCATAAACCAACCTTCCGGTAAGGCACTCTCAAATTCGATCTCAATTGTCGCTCTTAGTTCTCCAAATCTTACACAAAGGACCGAAACTAGTCGGTGAACATTTGTTATTCACAACCTTAGCTTAGAAACGCATGTAGACCGCACAAATTCTGAGTTTTCCGAACTCAAACATGGAAGGTGTCTCGTGTGCTTGGTGAAGACACATTTGCCCTCTGTTGCCGAGCAATTCCAAGGCTATGCCGAGCTCCCCTAGCATCCAAGGATGCTGTAGAACTAATTCCTCGAAAGTTTGACGGGCTAGGATCACCGGTCGACGGCGCCGGACTTCTCCCGAAGTGGCCGCACGTCGCTGGCACATTTCCGGTGGTCTATCACCCATGCCAACCCCGCCGACGTGCTCCCCGACCCTGAAAACCCCCGGGTTGCGAGTCTCCGGCCGGAAGATGGCCGGAAACGCTGCTCCGGTGAGCTCCGGCGGAGATCCGGCTACGGGGCAGCGCGGGGGAGGGAAATGGCCCGAGGAAGAAGATGATCTGAGCGGGTCCCACGTGTAAGTGACATAAAGTTTAAAAACTGATCAGCTGTGGCTCTGTGATCCAGTGTGGCTGCGCGCCAAAAGGGTGTGGCCTGGTGTGGCTGGAATTTCATTGGCTGAAGGTTAAAACGTGGGCCCAAGTCCTTTTCCAATAGCAAAACAATTCCAGTTTCAGCTCCAATTTTGAAAATTCATAACTTTGTGTAGGAAACTCACAATTGGGTGATTTAAATTGGGTTGGATTCCTGTTGTAAGGATCTATCCAAATATGAACCCCACTTTTATGAAATTCAATAATAAATTCTGGATAATTCTTTTAAGGTTTTCTGAAAAAGAATTATTGAGGGAGTTTGGTTCATCCAAAAATCCTTAAATTTTGCCAGAATATTATTTAGGATATTATAGAACTTTCAGCAAAGTTTCAGCTCATTTGGAGTTGATTTGTGTAGGAATTTCTAGAGTACAATCTGCTGTACTCAAAATTGTCTAGAAACTTTTCCAGAAAATAGTTTTCCTTTGTAAAATCAGTTCTTTGCGATCCTTAGCTTCACAAATCATAGGAAAATTCAGACATGCTCTGTGAGCCATAATTGAAATGGTAGTTCAGTTGTTTGGGCATGAAAATGCACATTGCTTCAGAATTAACTCCTTGTAACATAATTGCTTATAGAATTATTCTGGAGGAACTACTCACTAAAAAGTACTGAATTTTGGTCCCAATTACTTTAATGTGACCAGGAACTCATATGTAAAGTTTCAGCTCAAGTTGAACTTTATATCTACCTGTTCTTGTTCTCCATGCTTATGTATATGAGAACACATAGAGAATTATGGTGGGAATTATGGAAGACACAATTTCCACCCACATTAGCTGTAATTTTGCACGCTAAGTCTCCATGTAGTTTATGACTTCATGTAAAAAATTTGAGGTCATTGGAGATCAGGACCTTTGGTTCCTTTCAACCCATTTCAACTCATGTGACCTGTCCATTGGGAACCATAGAACCTGTTAATGGAGCTCCTTATGGACAGTTGGTTTTTCTTCTAATTCCTCTGCACAACAGGGACAAAAACTTCATTCTTTGTACTCCCACACAGTTCCCTGTTATTAACAAGTCGAGTCTTTACTTCTTTAAATTGCATTAAAAGAACATGTGCATATACATATCAATAGGACTTACGACGGAGGCAATCAAGGAAGGAGTTCGACGGAGTGATTCCATTGAAGGGGATCAGTTGATCAAGCCTCAAGGGAGACAAGACTCTAATTGAATTACATACTATTAGACCAGAAGCAACAAGGCAAGCCCCGGTTTGCATTAAGCCTTTTATAAAGTTTTACTTTGTTTACACGCGTAGTGTGAAGTATGTATGTGCATTAGGTGTAGGATGGATGAAAACCCAACTGCATAACCAGAATTTTTCCCCCAAGAGTGAGGGTAGTGTCTAGGGCCTCGAATAGACAGGCTATGCTTAATGATTCATAGGACTTCGGTACAAGTCAAGTAGTTGGGATCTACTCGCGAGTTGGGCTTGGGACACACGGGATTGGTTCGAGTGATGTGAGATCACCTTAGTAATAAAAATGAGACTTGGCAGGGGCTAGGGCGCGACAAGAGGGAGTCTTGTGTGCGCAGCCCTGTCCGTGTCGATTAAGGACCGATCCGTGTGCGGCCCACGCTGATCAAATTTGAACGTACTGAAGGCATATCGGATATATGGGCCCCGATAGACCGATGTAATCTAAACCTCCGGGCATCGAGATATAACGCACCGATTTATAGGTGTACGCTGAGGGCAGCAAGGTGGAAATCTGCTAACGGGCATAGAGAGATGCTCCGTGTAGGGAACCTCCTGCTCGTTTTGGTGCGACCGGTTCGACGTTTGGGCTGTTGGGTGAAAGGTTGTCCCGTACGACATCGAGTGAGCGTGCTGTGCAGCTCCGCGGGTGGGCGTACGTGATGTGCTCTTTGAGTGTCCGTGCAGGTGTATATCGAGTCGATTCGCCATCCCTCACGGTGAAGAGTACCACTTGGTCACTGAGTCGTGACGTAGGCTAATGTATGAAATGTGATGATTCAATATTGCTGTTATGATATAATTGTATTGCTACATATGTGCCACCAAATATTGCTTACTAAATTTCAGATTCATGAACTGTTAACTTGTGCCTAAAAGATGAACTAAGGATGAACTTGTAGGCATGTCCGTTTGCTGCAATTGTACCATCCCAGGTTCATTGTACATTACATGTAGAGTTTCATGCCTAGGTGAGTCGGTTAAGCCTTGTTGAGCCATCGTGCTCATGGTTGCTGCTTAAGTGTTTTTCAGGTGAGGAGCCACCCACGGACTCGGGTTACGAGTCCACCGGCGAGGGTTACCCTCCGTCAGGGACCACGGCTGAGTGGGAGCCGTACACGCCGCACTGAGCTGAGGAGTGCAGCTAGTGTGGGTTGCCCTAGGGCTGGGCAACCGACTTTTGCTAGATAGGCGGGCGTGAGTTGTATAAATTAGACTTCCGCTGTGTAATAAAGACACTAGTTTGTAACTGAGTATTGTACCAGTTTGTACAGTTTCAGTTTGTTTTCCTATGTAATACAATGTATCCTTATGATGTGTGCTGTCGGGTGTCGCATTGCGCGGCACCACCATCTGCGATCCTAGATGAGCGGATTCCGGTCCGCCACAGCCTGGTATGAGAGCTGCTTTGGGGATAGCACAGTACTTAAGAACAGTATTACGGGAAAAACTTAGGGTTACGGTGAGGATTCGGTAGTTTGCCCAAGTAAGGACTATATTAGCATAGTTACTTAAAGTGGCAAGACTAACTTATGTGTTATAATTCTAAATTTTAATTATGTAACGACGCACCTACGCTCGGGTGAGAATGGTAAGGAACGCCACCGAAAGCGGTTCAATTTCAGTTAGCTCCCCTGACGAGGAATGTGGTTCTGGGATAGGTCTCACAGCTTGGTGTGAGACATCAATATGAAACTCTTGGACTCTTCATGTTCCTGAGTTCATATGAAAAGCTGATCCCTAGCGTGCATTTGCCAAGTATGTGGAGACCCCATCGCGTGGTCAGTAACGCGAGAGTGTGTTCGTCTGGAAATAACCCAGAGGACATACACAACGCTTGCCATCAGCGTGCCCTGCAGGGCAGTAGGTGGTATCTATTGGGTTGATAACATTCCCAACCGTGACGACCCATTCATGAGATACTCGGGTTCCCCGTCGTGTGGTGTTGAAACACGATCACGTACCTTGAGACGTGGCCTAACTCAAGGATGGCCGTATGGCAATGATACGGGCGTTTGTATTTACTTTCAAATATGGTCCTGCCTGAAGTGGAAACAACCATTGAGTGCATCATTATTGTGTGGTCTTCTGCAGGTACTAACCACGTATGTATCCGTGTAGAAAACGTGCGCGAGAGACCGTTTAGTGCCACAACTGAGACGTATATACCGGTATAATCTGGTTAGGATTTTCTTTTGTGAGGAACGTAGTACCGACATATGATAGGCATGTGCATGAAAGATATTGATAACCAGGAACTAAAATCACTAAGTTTCAACATTTAGGACCCTGGTTGGGCAGAAGAATTTGATAGTTGAACAGGATAGTCAAAGGGATTGAAAAACAGAGTGCTCTGTTTTGGGCAGCAAGTTTGCTGAACTTTGACAGGGCATAACTCACATATGATTTAGTCAATGGAGGTGTGAGATATAGTTCTGGAAAGGTGTTTAAGTACTCTACAACGTTGTTGTAGACTTCCAGAGCTGAATCACATCTTAAGGTGGCTTAAATCCCATAGGAGTGTAAACTGTCCAGAACCAGGACAGATTTAAAACACTCTCTGGACTGTTCTATTTTTCAAGCATAACTCCCTGTAGAAAAATCTAAAATTATCATATGATACATCTTTAGAAAGGGTAGAAGATGTGTTACGTCTTTGTAGCTCAAAGTTTCTGTATTTTCAGCACGGAATTCAATGGAACCCAGGGTTGAAAACAGCAACTTCCAAGGGAGGTGCTGTTGAAATTCTTCCAGAAATTCTGTTGACTTTGAATTACCATAACATTTTAACCAGAGCTGATCTGGGGGCAAATGAATACTAGTTGGAAATATACTGAAGTGAACTTTAACTTTGGTATTCAACTTGAGTCATGAAAATGCCCAGAACCAGATAAAAATCTGGGATTTGCAGAAACTAGTCATTCTGACAGAGGGATGACAGTTGAACTCATGTGGGAGATTGTTGTACCCTAGGGGGTTTAAGTACGTCCAATGGGGTAGAACATACTCATGAGTGGTTATCTTCAACTAGTGAAAGATCGAGTATATGTTTTACTCAAGTTCTTTCGCTAGAGACCATGTTTGTGTCGTATTGAGGATAAAAGGGTGGTATACGTGTTGACCAAGCGATAGTAACGTCTTGTAGTGACCAAGTTTGACAATAGAAGCGAACTTGGAGGCTGTACAATCCCGACAGAAAAGTCACGATGGTTAAAGGCATAGACCGTTGCATTTTGACGGCGGAGAACACGTTATCTTCGCATGTCTCCGATGAAAGGAATTCACCGGTCCAAGGTATAGGAGAGATTTTGCTCCCCGAGCCTTAGATCCATTTGCTGTCATGGGAAAAGTGCGGACCGTAGCCTACCGGCTGGAACTACCGGCAAGTCTTGCTGGTGTTCACGACACATTTCATGTGTCACAGCTACGGAAGTGCCTTAAAACTACCACCGCTGTCCGCACAAAAGAAATCGACTAGTGGAAGCCGGATCGTGCTTACACCGAGTGACCGGTTCAGACTATCGATGAAAAGGATCCGGAATACCTGGAATTGGATATTAAGATTTTACCAGGTGTTGTGGAGAAATCATACCATGGAAGAAACAACGTGGAGAGCAAAGATTACCTCCGCATGAACTATCCGGAATTTTGATCGTCATACCACTTGACATTACCTCTCCTGTCTCGTTCTCCTACTTGGAATCTCCGGACGAGATTCTTTTTAAGGGGGGAGGAATGTAAAAGCCCCAAAAACGTGAATACCAAGATATGGATGTTTGAGCATCATTGTGTTTTGGGTTCATGGAAAATGGGACTTACAAAAAACATTCTTACACAGGATGGTATACGTGGGGTTTAACAACACGGGTTCAAGCATTGATTTGGGTGTGTTGGACCAAGGTGAAGTTAAACTCATGTGTGATCATACATGTGTATGAGGAAGAATTAAAAGCAGCTCTTTAGGCTCAAATGCTCACCTCAAAGTGCCGCTAAATTCTTGAACACACATGGGACCTCCCACATTTGATGGTGAGGAGAGTTATGGTGGCAACTTTCTGTTTTGAGGGTGAGCTAGAGAGGAATGAATTATGATCATGTTTGAATTCGTGTTAAATTCAAACATGTTAAGGCATAGGAATGACTTGAGTTTGTGTCACATGAAATGAGGAACACAAACATGGACATGTGGGGAAAGCTAACATTTTCATTAGCTTATACTGAAACATGTTGACCCAGGGAGAGAATTTCACTCCTAAAGATCTAACTCATGTGTACGTCCTCTATGAGTAGAGGGGAGGGAAATTTAAACCCAACTTGGAATCTTGGCAAAGAATTCATGTCTAGACCGCCCAAGGGCCCATATGTGAGGTGACCATTGCATTTCTCAGGTATTAAAGAGCTTAAGTTCCAAATTTGGAGAAATTTTGAGATCATATACCAATTGTTCAAGCATTATTTGAGATCACATTCAAATTTGAATTTGGAAACTGAACCAAACATGCTCAATTTTGAAATCTGAGTTCAGATTCAAACTCCTCACATCATGTTTGGCCTACCCTCCAAATTTGGTCAAATTCGGATCACGGCTGTGTGGGTATCTCAAAGTACAGTGGAGAAATATCACATGCGGGGGGGGGGGGGGGGGGGTGGCCCACCTGGCAGCGAGTGAAGGAGACTTGCACCCGAAGTCTTCACGCGCGGATCAAACGCGAACCCCGTGCAGCCGAGAGCACGCCACCGAGGAGGGGGTGCCGCCACCTCCTAGCTGCTTGAGCAGCGCTGGAGAGCAGCTCGTGGGCTGCTTTATCACGCGGCATGATCCGTTTCCCCAGTGACCAAGCTCCCGGCCGATGCTTAACCCTCACGCGAGAATGAAACAGAGCCGCCACTCGTAGCCCCCGCGGGCAGTCGATCGGAAAACCGCCAAACTCGTGCCCACAGGGCCTCCCAAGCTGAGAAACGGCACCAGGGGACTCTCCTCTACCTGCTAGGCACAAACCCGAGAGAGTTTCCGCTGCCCTAACCAAGAACGACGTCGGCATGTGATGACCTGAGAACCAACCATGAGCGGGCTTCCGTGGACAGCTCTACAGAGAGCTTCTCGGTCCCGAGCAAGAGCAGTTTCGGATGCGCTAGTACTCGGTGATGCTCACCTCCGAAGCTCAGGCCATGACATGGACGACAGAGCACGAATTCGAGAAAATTTCTACAGTGAGTATAAACCGACCTTACGGTAAGGCACTCTCAAATTCGATCTCAATTGTCGCTCTTAGTTCTCCAAATCTTGCACAAAGGACAGAAACTAGTCGGCTCAAACATGGAAGGTGTCTCGGGTGCACGGTGAAGACACATTTGCCGCTGTTGCCGAGCAATTCCAAGGCTATGCCGAGCTCCCCTAGCATCCAAGGATGCTGTAGAACCAATTCCTCGAAAGTTTTGCGGGCTAGGATCACCGGTCGACGGCGCTGGACTTCTCCAGAAGTGGCCACACGTCGCCGACACATTTCCGGTGGTCTATCACCCACGCCAACCACGCCGACGTGCTCCCCGACCCTGAAACCCCCCGGGCGGCGAGTCTCCAGCCGGAAGATGGCCGGAAACGCCGGTCCGGTGAGCTCCGGCGGAGATCCGGCTACGGGGCAGCGCGGGGGAGGGAAATGGCCCGAGGAAGAAGATGATCCGAGCGGGTCCCACGTGTCAGTGACATAAAGTTTAAACACTGATCAGCTGTGGCTCTGTGATCCAGTGTGGCTGCGCGCCAAAAGGGTGTGGCCCGGTGTGGCTGGAATTTCATTGGCTGAAGGTTAAAACGTGGGCCCAAGTCCTTTTCCAATAGCAAAACAATTCCAGTTTCAGCTCCAACTTTGAAAATTCATAACTTTGTGTAGGAAACTCCCAATTGGGTGATTCAAATTGGGTTGGATTCCTGTTGTAAGGATCTATCCAAATATGAACCCCACTTTGTATGAAATTCAATAATAAATTCTGGATAATTCTTTTAAGGTTTTCGGAAAAAGAATTATTGAGGGAGTTTGGTTCATCCAAAAATCCTCAAATTTTGCCAGAATATTATTTAGGATATTATTGAGCTTTCAGCAATGTTTCAGCTCATTTGGAGTTGATTTGAGTAGGAATTACAGAGTACAATCTGCTGTACTCAAATTGTCTAGAAACTTTTCCAGAAAATACTTTTCCTTTGTAAAATCAGTTCTGGGCGATCCTTAGCTTAAAAAATCATAGGAAAATTCAGACATGCTCTGTGAGCCGTAATTGAAATGGTAGTTCAGTTGTTTGGGCATGAAAATGCACATTGCTTCAGAATTAACTCCTTGTAGCATAATTGCTTATAGAATTATTCTGGAGGAACTACTCACTAAAAAGTCCTGAATTTTGGACCCAATTACTTTCATGTGACCAGGAACTCATATGTAAAGTTTCAGCTCAAGTTGAACTTTAGATCTACCTGTTCTTGTTCTCCATGCTTATGTATATGAGCAACACATAGAAAATTATGGAAGACACAATTTCCACCCACATTAGCTGTAATTTGGCAAGCTAAGTCTCTATGTAGTTTATTACTTCATGTAAAAATTTTGAGGTCATTGGAGATCAGGACCTTTGGTTCCTTTCAACCCATTTCAACTCATGTGACCTGTCCATTGGGAACGATAGAACCTGTTAATGGAGCTCCTTATGGACAGTTGGTTTTTCTTCTAATCCCTCTGCACAACAGGGACAAGAACTTCATTCTTAGTACTCCCACACAGTTCCCTGTTATTAACAAGTCGAGTCTTTACTTCTTTAAATTGCATTAAAAGAACATGTGCATATACATATCAATAGGACTTACGACGGAGGCAATCAAGGAAGGAGTTCGACGGAGTGATTCCGTTGAAGGGGATCAGTTGATCAAGCCTCAAGGGAGACAAGACTCTAACTGAATTACATACTATTAGACCAGCAGCAACAAGGCAAGCCCCGGTTTGCATTAAGCCTTTTATAAAGTTTTACTTTGTTTACATGCGTAGTGTGAAGTATGTATGTGCATTAGGTGTAGGATGGATGAAAACCCAACTGCATAACCAGAATCTTTCCCCCAAGAATGAGGATAGTGTCTAGGGCCTCGAATGGGCAGGCTATGCTTAATGATTCATAGGACTTCGATACAAGTCGAGTAGTTGAGATCTACTCGCGAGTTAGGCTTGGGACACACGGGATTGGTTCGAGTGATGTGAGATCACCTTAGTAATAAAAATGAGACTTGGCAGGGGCTAGGGCGCGGCAAGAGGGAGTCTTGTGTGCGCAGCCCTGTCCGTGTCGATTGAGGACCGATCCGTGTGCGGCCCACGCTGATCAAGTTTGAATGTACCGAAGGCATATCGGATATATGGGCCACGATAAACCGATGTAACCTAAACCTCCGGGCGTCGAGGCATAACGCATCGATTTATAGGTGTAGGCTGAGGGCAGCAAGGTGGAAATCTGCTAACGGGTATAGAAGGATGCTCCGTGTAGGGAACCTCCTACCCGTTTCGGTGCGACCGGTTCGACATTTGGGCTGTTGGGTGAAAGGCTGCCCCGTACGACATCGAGTGAGCGTGCTGTGCAGCTCCACGGGTGGGCGTATGTAACGTGCTCTTTGGGTGTCCCTGCAGGTGTATATCGAGTCGATTCACCGTCCCTCGCGGTGAAGAGTACCACTTGGTCACTGAGTCGTGACGTAGGCTAATGTATGAAATGTGATGATTCAATATTGCTGTTATGATATAATTGTATTGCTACATGTGTGCCACCAAATATTGCTTACTAAATTTCGGATTCATGAACTGTTAACTTGTGCCTAAAAGATGAACTAAGGATGAACTTGTAGGCGTGTCCGTTTGCTGCAATTGTACCATCCCAGGTTCATTGTACATTACATGTAGAGTTTCATGCCTAGGTGAGTCGGTTAAGCCTTGTTGAGCCATCGTGCTCATGGTTGCTGCTTAAGTGTTTTTCAGGTGAGGAGCCACCCACGGACTCGGGTTACGAGTCCACCAGGGAGGGTTACCCTCCGTCGGGGACCACGGCTGAGTGGGAGCCGTACACGCCGCACTGAGCTGAGGAGTGCAGCTAGTGTGGGTTGCCCTAGGGCTGGGCAACCGACTTTTGCTAGATAGGCGGGCGTGAGTTGTATAAATTAGACTTCCGTTGTGTAATAAAGACACTAGTTTGTAACTGAGTATTGTACCAGTTTGTACAGTTTCAGTTTGTTTTCTTATGTAATACAATGTATCCTTATGATGTGTGTTGTCGGGTGTCGCATCGCGCGGCACCACCCTCTGCGATCCTGGATGAGTTGATTCCGGTCCGCCACAACGTGATGAATATGCATATGTATTTAATTGTAAAGATTTTGCTAACAAGTTCTAATGACAAGTTAAAAACAGGAACTCTGTTTAAGGATTTAAAATGACACGGGTGCTAAGGTTTGGGTTTGGGTTAATCAACATGATTAAGTGCTAAATGTTTTCCCCACTCATGTTTTGAGCACCTAAGGAGGTTAAACAGAGCAAGGGTTATCCAGAGCTCCAATGGAGCTGAAAATTTTCATTTGAGTTCCTTGTCACAAGAAAGTCATCTGAACCAAAAATTAGCACTTTTCATTGAGTGGTTTGTTCAGAACAATTCTCTAAGCAATTAAGCAAAAAGGAATCAATTCTGAAGTAACTCACATGTTCATGCAAAATTTAGTGAACTACAATTTCAATTATAGTTCATAGGGCATGCATGAATTTTCCTAGGATTTTTGGAGCTAATAATTTCCCAGAACTGAATTTCCAAGTTTTGGAAATTATCTGAAAATGTTTCTGTATCCAATTGAACAAAGCAACTTAAATTCTGAATTCCCCTAATCAAATCAACTCCAAATGAGCTGAAATTGTTACAGGAGTTCACTAACATCCTAAAGATTATTCTGGAAAGATTTGAGGATTTTTGGATAAACCAAACTCCCTCAAAAATTCTTTTGCTGAAAAGCTTTAAAGAATTTTCCAGAATTAAATAATGACTTTCATACAAATTGGGTTGCATATTTGGATAGTTTTTAAACCTGAATCCAACCCAATTTTAATCACTAAGTTTGGAGCTTCCTACACCAAGACATGACCTTTACAAGAATTTGGGGAGAACTGAAATGAGCTCTGTTCTATTTTTCCAATTTTCAGAGACATAAAGAATTAACACCACATTCAGCCAAGCAAATGAGATCCATTGCCTCTGAAATTTTTACTGAAGTTCCAGTATTTTTGTAAGTATCACTTGCCCAAATTTGGAAATTTTCCAATACACATAACTCCTGGAAAAATTCCTACAAGATTTACCTTATAGGAATTAATGAGCCAAATCTAGGTATTTTCATGTAAAAGCCCAAGAAAAGGGACTTGCAAAAACTTTTTATCACCACACAACACCACAGTTTTGTTGTGGATAGATTCTGAAAAAGTGTGAAGAGCAAGTAACCTCCATCAAAAGAATGATTAGAGGGGAAAGCCTACACTTTCACAAAGGGGGAAAGTTTACACATGACACATGAGAGGGTGATTCAAACTGTTACATTCATACTCGTGGTTGCAGCATCTAAAACAAGGATCCAAGTGCATAATTGGATTTCTCAGGTCCAAATTAGTGGGGAGGCAGAGTTTCAATAATTTTTGAAAAGATTTGCTACCCATTTTTCCAAAAAGGATCCAATTATGCCAAGAATTCAAATATACATTTGAATTTGAGGGAAATTCTCCAATCATACAAATGTAGCTCAGTTTGAGACTTCAAACATTTGAATTACTCATTTTCCAAAATTTTTGAGCTCATTGGAGGGATGGGAGAGCACTGACCAGTGGGGCCTACATGTCATTGGGTGGAATAGACTTAGCCCCCAAGTCTCCTCTCTGTTTCTCAGTTAACCGAGCGCAGCCAGCTGCCGCGCGCGCGCCACCGGCCGAGTGGCCACCTCCTGGTTCCCTTCTCTCATGCTGGCAGCCGGGAAACAGCATGCCCTCTCCTCTACGTGACCCCCTCGCCAAGCCACCGAGACGTATGCGTGCTTCTTTGCAAAACAGCGAGCCCCGGCTCTGTTCGGTCACCGGCGCCGCTCCCCCGATTCTCCCCTGCACGCCGACGTCTGCTCGGCCTTTGCCCGAGCTCCCAACACAAAAAGGGAGCACCAGTGTGTGCTCTAACTAACCAACTCACCACTTTGCGACGTTAGCACTTCATTTGGCCACCAATCGACGATCGCAGCTGAGGACCGAGGTGCAACCGGCGGAACTGCTACTGACTCACCGTGGGCAGCGCTCCACAGCCGTTTTCACCGATCCTCTCCTACGCGAAAAAGGTGTGCCGTGCTCTCTAGATCGTGTAGATGCAAGCTGTATAGCGGTTGATCCACCGAATGAAGAGTATTTCCAGTTCTTCCGAAACGTAGTGTGTTCGGGTAGGGCGCGGTCTACCCCAAGATTCATGCTACTCGTTTAGCTATTGGCCGCGCAGGCTTGTCAGCACCTTCCTTACTCCCTAGCGGCCCTCCTAGACCAAGAATCAAGCGGTATGGTCCAGAAATGGCCAGGTTCTCGCTGTTTTTTGGGCCGCCATGGAATAATAGCTTGGGTCACCGCGGAGCCCTAGGTTGCCGACCGTTTCTTGGGATGTGGCGGCCATTTCCGTCACCCCCGAGCTCCTGCGGTGCTCTCCGACCCTTTACCGATCGTTTTGATGCGTTGTAACGCATTCCCGACCATGCCGGAACCCTAACCGCCGCTGTCACCGTCGGGAACCCAGTTCCGGTGAGCTACGGCCGCCGGCGAAACCCGAGATGAGTTCAGCGTCATGAGTTGGGGCAGGGCGGCGAGTTTGGGGTCGGGAGACAGCCGGGAAAGTGGTTCCAGCGACGCTCGCCGGAGTGCGCCGCCGCGGACCCCTGTTTGGCGCGAGGAAGGAGAAGACTGCCGGGTGGGACCCACTGGCAGACATTTAAACATTTTGAAATGTCCAGTTTGTAGTTCAAACTTTGGAGGACCACAACTTGGGGTAGGAGAATCCAAAAATTATGAAACAAATTTTGTTGGATTCCTCTAACAGAGTACAATCCAAATCTGAAACCCAATTTGTAAGAAACCCAATAATTAATTCTCGAAAATTCTTTAAAACTTTTCAGCCAAAGAATTTTAGAGGGAGTTTGGTGCATCCAAAAATCCCCAAATTTTGCCGGAATGTTCCTTAGGATGTTAGTGAACCCTGGTAAAAGTTTCAGGCCATTTGGAGTTGATTTGGTCAGAGCAATTCAAATTTGAAGGTGCTGTGTTCATTTGAATACAGAAACATTTTCAGAGAATTTCCAAAACTTGGAAATTCAGTTCTGGGAAAATCTTAGCTCCAAAAATGCTAGGAAAATTCATGCAAACTCTACGATCTATAATTGAAGTTTTAGTTCACTAAGTTGAGCATGAACAGGGGTGTTACCTCAGAATTAATTCTTCTTTGCTTAATTGCTAAAAGAATTATTCTGAGCAAACCACTCAGTGAAAAGTGCTAATGTTTGGTCCAGAGGATTTTCTTGTGAAAGGGACTCACACAAAAATTCTAAGCTCCATTGGAGCTCTGGATCACCCCTGTCCTGTTTAACCACTTGAGGGATTAATATGGAAAAGGGGGAAAAACCACTTAGCACTTAACCATGTGATTAAGTCTAAGCCAAACCACCAACACCAGTTCATCTTTAAATTCTTAAACAGAGTTCCAGTTGTTAGAACTGGTTATTAGAACTAATAGCAGTAACCTTACAACAAACTTGTATGCACTTTGCATTTAAATTTACATTTAGTCTTTCAATAACGTGTAGTCGCTGAAAGCGAGGAAGCTCCGGAGGTTCTCGACTTCCTGCTTCCAGAGGAAGAACTGACCCCTGACCAGCAGAAACAAGGCAAGCCCCGGTTTGCATTAACCTTTTATAAGTTTTACTTTGTTTACATGTGTCATGTGAAGTATGATTGTGCATTAGGTGTAGGATGAATGGAACCCCACTTGCATAACCAAAGGTTCCCAAAAGAGTGAGGGTAGTGTCTAAGACCTCGAGTAGAAAGGCTATGCTTAATATTTCATAGAACTTCGGTACAAGTCGAGTAGTTGGAATCTACTCGCGAGATAGGCTTGGGACACACGGGTTCGGTTGAGTGATGTGAGATCACTTTAGTAATGAAAATGAGACTAGGCAGGGGCTAGGGTGCAGCAAGAGGAAGTCTTGTGTGCGCAGCCCTGTCCGTGTCGATTGAGGACCGATCCGTGTGCGGCCCTGCTGAACAAGTATTGAACGTACCGAAGGCATATCGGATATATGGGCCCCGATAAACCGATGTAGCCTAAACCTCCGGGCGTCGAGGCATAGCACACTGATTTATAGGTGTAGGTTGAGGGCAGCAAGGTGGAAATCTGCCAACGGGCATAGAGAGATGCTCCGTGTGGGGAACCTCCTGCTCGTTTCGGTGCGACCGGTTCGACGTTTGGGCTGTTCAGTGAAAGGTTGTCCCGTACGACATCGAGTGAGCGTGCTGTGCAGCTCCACGGGTGGGCGTACGTGACGTGCTCTTTGGGTTTCCCTGTAGGTGTATATCGAGTCGATTCGCCGTCCCTCGCGGTGACGAGTACCGCTTGTTCACTGTGTCGTAACATAGACTACTGAATGAAATGTTATGATTCAATATTGCTGTTATGATATAATTGTATTGTTACATGTGTGCCACCAAATATTGCTCACTAAATTTCATCTTCATGAACCGTTAACTTGTTGCTAAAAGATAAACTAAGGATGGACTTGTAGGCGTGTCCATTTGCTGCAACATTGCTATCCTATGTCATGGTACACCTCATGTAGAGTTTCATGCTTAGATGAGTCGGTTAAGCCTTGCTGAGCCTTCGTGCTGACGGTTGCTGCTTAAGTGTTTTTCAGGTGAGGAGCCACCCACGGACTCGGAGTATGAGTCCATCGGCGAGGGTTACCCTCCGTCGGGGACCATGGCTGAGTGGGAGCCGTACACGCCGCGCTGAGCTGAAGAGTGCAGCTAGTGTGGGTTGCCCTAGGGCTGGGCAGCCAACTTTTGCTAGATAGGCGGGCGTGAGTTGTATAGTGTAGACTTCTGCTGTGTAAGATAAATAATATTTTGTAACTGGAGTTTGTACTACTTTGTACAGTTCAGTTGTTTTTCCCATGTAATATATTGTGTTCTTATGACGTGTGCTGTCGGGTGTCGCATCGCGCGGCACCACCCTCTGCGATCCTGGATGAGCGGATTCCGGTCCGCCACAGCCTGGTATCAGAGCTGCATTGGGGATAGCACAGTACTTAAGGACTGTATTATAGGAAAACTTAGGATTACGGTGAGGAATCGGTAGTTACCCAAGTAAGGACTAGTAGTATAGTTACTTAAAGTGGCAAAGACTAACCTATGTGTTATAATTCTGAATTTTCATTATGTAACGACGCACCTACGCTTGGTAAGCATGGTAAGGAACGCCACCGAAAGCGGTTCAATTTCGGTTAGCTCCCCTGACGAGGAACGTGGTTCAGGGATAGGTCTCACAGCTTGCTGTGAGACGTCAATATGAAACTCTTGGACTCTTCATGTTCCTGAGTTCATATGCAATGCTGATCCCTAGCGTGCATTTGGCAAGTAAGTGGAGACCCCATCGCGTGGTCAGTAACGCGAGAGTGTGTTCGTCTGGAAATAGCCCAGCAGGACATACGCAGCGCTTGCCATCGGCGTGCCCTGCAGGGCAGTAGGTGGTATCTGTTGGGTTGATAACATTCCAAACCGTGACGACCCATTCATGACATACTCGGGTTCCTCGTCGTGTGGTGTTGAAACACGATCACGTACCTTGAGACGTGACCTAACTCAAGGACGGCCATCTGACAATGATACGAGCGTTTGTATTTACTTTTAAATATGATCCTGCCTGAAATGAAAACAACCATTGAGTGCACCATTATTGTGTGGTTTTCTGCAGGTACTAACCACGTATGTATCCGTGTAGAAAACGTGTGCGTGAGACCGTTTAGGGCCACACCTGAGACGTATATACCGGTATGATCCGGTTAGGATTTTCTTTTGTGAGGAATGTAGTACCGAGATATTTTAGGCATACAAGGAATTAAAATCACTAGGTTCAACATTTAGGACCCCGGTTGGGTATAAGAATGGGATAGTGGAGTAGGATAGCCAAAGGGATGAAAAACAGAGTGCTCTGTTTTGGGCAGCAAGTTTGCTGATCTTCAACAGGGCATAACTCACAGGTCTTTTAGCCCATGGAGGTGTGCTATATAGTTCTGGAAAGGTACTTGAGTACTCTACAACTTTGTTGTAGACTTCCAGAGCTGAAACCCACCTTAAGAGGGCTGAAATCCCAGAGGAATGTAAACTGTCCAGAACCAGGACAGAGTAAAACATTCTCTGAACTGTTCTGTTTTTCAAACATAACCCCCAGTAGAAAAATTTAAAATTTTCATATGATACATCTTTAAAAAGGGTAAAAGATGTGTTACATTTTTGCGATTCAAAGTTTCTGAAATTTCAGCACAGATTTCAGTGGAAACCAGGGTTGAAAACAGCCACTTCCAAGGGAGGTGCTGTTAAAATTCTTCCAGAAATTCTGCTGACTTTGAATTAGCATAACTTTTTAACCAAAGCTGATCTGGGGGCAAATGAATACTCGTTGGAAAGATACTGAAGTTGACTTTAACTTTGGTGTTCAGCTTGAGTCATGAAAATGCCCAGAACCAGATCAAAACTTGGAATAGGTAGAAACTGGTCATTCTGACAGAAGAATGACAGTTGAACTCATTGGAGAGGGTGTTGTACCCTAAGGGTGGTAGACGTGATGACAAAGCGATAGTAATATCTCGTAGTGACCAAACCTAGTTATAGTGAGCTTCCAAAGTGGGGGTTCATCAAGTTGGATGTAGCTAGCTTGTATTTGGTCTGGTAATGGTGTAGCTTGTGCAAAGTTATTACATTATCTACATACGAGATGTATCACATGTTTTATTGTCATTATGTTTTTACGCCTATTTTTATTGGACTGCATGCAAAATGTTGCGGGACTGATGATTATTGTCGTGTGGTTGCAGATGGTTCGTACTAGGACCACGCACGAGGTTGGTGGCTCTAGCCAACAGGGAGGTGATGATTCCCAGCCACCGGCCTACGACAGCACCCCGCAGCAGCAGCCACCACCGCCGCCTCCGCTTACTCTAGCGGATGTGATAGCGGCATTGGTGGGAGGTCGTGAGGAGCAGACCGACCTGCTCCGCACGATCGTGCAGAATACGTCCCAGGCGGGGGGACGTCAAGAAAGAGGGCCTCGTGAGCCCCGTGAAGTGTCGTACTCGGACTTCATGAGTACGCACCCTCCAGTGTTCACCGAAGCTGAAGAACCACTGGAGGCTGACAACTGGCTGCAGACCATCGAGTCCAAGTTCGGGCTGCTCCAATGTACAGAGCGGCAGAAGACTCTGTTCGCAGCGAAGCAACTCCACGGTGCCGCTGGTGCGTGGTGGGCGAGTTATGTCGCCTCACGTCCGGCTGGCCATGCCGTGGAATGGCAAGAGTTCCGGGAGGCGTTTCACGCCTACAACATTCCTCCCGGGATCATGAAGAGGAAGTTCCAAGAATTTTTGGAGCTGAAGCAGGGCGGGAGGAGTGCCCATGACTACTCCCGTGCCTTCAACCATCTGGCGCAATACGCGTCAGACTATATCTCCACGGAGGAGAAGAAGCAGGAGCACTTCTATCGGGGGTTACACCCTGAGATGAAGACACATCTTGTGCAGCGGAATCGCGGCACATTCAACGACTTAGTCAATGCCGCGATTATGCAAGAGGATGCTCAGCGGGAGTTGGCAGCTGAGCAGAGGAAGCGCAGCGCTCCACCTAGCAGCGGTGGTGGCGCGCCCCAGAAGTACCGGATGGTGTATCGGACGCCATCCGGGCAGCAGTGGCAACCACCGGCGCGACCTCAATGGTTCGGGGGACGTCCCTTTCAGGCACCTCCGTTCCGTCCGCCGATGCCATCACCAAGACAGCAACAGCAGACGGTACCCCGGGCGTTTCCACCGCCACAACGCGCCCCGGGTTTCCGTCCACCGATCAGCGGGGGACCGCCCCGTTTCACCTGCTTCACGTGTGGCCAGGTGGGCCACTTCACGAAGGACTGTCCCCAGGGGCAGCAGAGCAGCGGGCAAGCCCAGTTCCAGGGCGGTGCTCGAGGCCAACCTCCGGTGAAGAAGGTTGGTCAGCGGACTGGGGGCGTCCGCAACCTCGACAATGAGGACGCCCCAGAGGGAGACAACGTGCTGGCGGGTATGTTTACTCTCAACCATCAAGCCATCGTCATATTGTTTGATTCTGGTGCAACCCACAGCTTTATAAGTGCATCCTATGTGGCTAAGCATCAAATGCAAGTCTTCCCAACCGACTGCACTTATATGATCTGCTCACCGGGAGGGAAGATTTCAGCTAATATGATGATTCCAAAGGCACCTCTGTGCTTAGGTGGGAAACTATATCCCACTACCTTGATAATCCTTATGGGGCAAAAGATTGATGCAATCTTAGGGATGTCATGGCTACAATACCATGGCGCTGTCCTAGAGACTCGGACATGGACGGTTCACTTAAATTCTCCATTCCACCGTACGCATTCCATGGTATTAGACATGCCAGTCCGGGGAGTTTTAGCAATTAATAATGCTGAAGCTCTCAAGTTAGAAGACATCCCCGTAGTCTGGGAGTATCCTGACGTGTTCCCGGATGATCTTCCGGGCATGTCACCTGAGCGGGACGTCGAGTTCAAGATTGAACTTGCACCCGGGACTACGCCCATATCACGGAGACCATATAAAATGGCTCCAAATGAGCTGGCTGAACTGAAAGAACAGCTCAATGATCTGTTGAGCAAGGGTTTCATTAGGCCGAGTTCCTCGCCTTGGGGATGCTCAGCGCTGTTTGTAAAGAAGAAGGACGAAACCCTGAGGCTGTGTGTGGATTACCGGCCGCTCAACGCCGTCACCATCAAGAATAAGTACCCACTGCCCCGCATCGACATATTGTTTGATCAACTTGTGGGTGCAAGTGTGTTCTCCAAGATGGACCTTCGCTCTGGATATCACCAGATAAAGATCCGGGCAGAGGATGTCCCGAAGACGGCTTTCTCGATGAGATATGGATTATATGAATATCTCGTCATGTCCTTTGGTCTCACAAATGCTCCAGGCTACTTCATGTATCTCATGAACTCGGTGTTCATGCCGGAGCTGGACAAGTTCGTGGTAGTGTTCATCGACGATATCTTGGTTTACTCCAAGACAGAAGCCGAACATGCCGAACACTTGCGGATCGTTCTTCAACGATTGCGAGACCACAAGCTCTATGCTAAGTTCAGTAAATGCGAGTTTTGGATCAGCCAAGTGCCATTCTTGGGACATATCATCTCAGCAGAAGGCATTGCGGTTGACCCAAGCAAAATAGAGCAAGGGCTGAAATGGAAAGCTCCCACTTCAGTCCATGAAGTCAGAAGTTTCCTCGGGTTAGCGGGATACTATCGGAGATTCATTCCAAGCTTCTCCAAGCTCACTAAGCCGATGACAGAATTGCTGAAGAAAGGGACGAAATATGTTTGGAACACGGCGTGTGAAGGAGCATTCCAAACATTGGTGAAGCATCTCACCACAGCCCCGGTCTTAGCTCAGCCGGATACAACAAAGCCCTTCGACGTGTATTGTGACGCGTCCGGTATTGGGCTTGGCTGCGTGTTGATGCAGGAAGGACGTGTGGTCGCCTATGGCTCACGCCAACTTCGGAACCATGAGCAGCATTATCCCACTCATGATCTTGAGCTTGCTGCAGTGGTTTTGGCGCTGAAAATGTGGAGGCACTATCTCCTGGGGAATCTGGTGCATCTCTACACCGACCACAAGAGCTTGAAGTACATCTTCACCTAGAAGGAGCTGAATATGAGGCAAAGGAGGTGGTTAGAATTAATCAAGGACTATGAAATTGAGATTCACTACCACCCCGGCAAGGCGAATGTGGTCGCCGACGCGCTGAGTCGGAAATCACATGTCCATCACCTCACCATTACACCGGTGGAGGAGGAAGAGCCAAGTTTATACTTGGTTCCTTATGGATCGCTGTACAACCTTGCCCTCATCCCTACCATCAGGGAGGACATCATTGCAGCTCAGAAAGTTGATAAAGGCATGGCACATCTCCGGAGACGGATAGACAACGGGGAGATCAAATGTTTCCGGAAGGATGATGAGGGGACGCTGTGGTTCAATGACCGCATAGTCGTATCCCGGGATATGTAGTTGAGAAAGAAGATCCTCGATGAAGCTCACTTGTCTAAATACTCCATTCATCTGGGCAGCAAAAAAATGTACCAAGGTTTGAAAAAGAAATTGTGGTGGACACGGATGAAGCGGGAGGTAGCGAAGTACGTATCCGAGTGTGATACGTGCCGACGAGTGAAAGCTGATCACATGAAGAAATCAGGGCTGTTGCAACCCCTGAAAATCCCGGCATGGAAATGGGAAGATGTTAGCATGGATTTCATTGTGGGATTACCCCTAACATCCAACAAGTATGATTCCATATGGGTAATCATTGATCGGTTAACCAAAGCGGCTCACTTCATCCCGGTAAATACACGTTACAATGCCGGCAAATATGCGGAGCTGTACATAGCAAAGATTCTATGCCTATACGGGGTACCCAAGACCATCGTCTCAGATCGAGGTGCATTATTTGTATCTCGCTTTTGGGAGCAGCTACATGCTGCATTGGGTACTAAGTTGATCAGGAGCTCCGCCTATCACCCTCAGACAGATGGCCAAACAGAGAGGGTGAATCAGGTTCTAGAAGACATGTTGAGAGCATGTGCCATCCACCATGGTAGGAACTGGGATGATCACCTACCATTGGCGGAATTCTCATACAACAACGGCTACCAGGCGAGTATCAAGATGGCACCGTACGAAGATCTCTACGGTCGCAAATGCTGCACCCCATTAAATTGGTGCGAGTCCGGTGAAAGGGTCACATTCGGGGTTGATGTGGTGAACGACGCCGAAGAGCGCGTTCGGACAATTCAAGCCAATTTGAAGGCCACTCAATCCCGGCAGAAGAGCTACACTGATAAGAGGCATAGACCGTTGCACTTTAACGTTGGGGAACACGTGTACCTCCACGTGTCTCTGATGAAGGGTGTGCACCGGTTCGGTGTGAAGGGGAAGCTCGCTCCCCGTTTTATTGGACCCTACGCCATCACCGAGAAGTGTGGACCAGCGGCGTATCGATTGGAGTTACCGGCATCCCTTGCTGGTGTCCATGATGTTTTCCATGTTTCGCAACTGTGAAAATGTTTGAAGCATACTACCGAAGACATCGGTGAGCTGAAACCGGATTTAACATATGGTGAGTATCCGGTGGAAATTCTTGATGAGAAAGCCCGAACCACGCGTAGCAGAACGTTGTGGTCTAAAAAATACTCTGGAGCAACCACACAGCCGAAGAAGCGACGTGGGAGAGCGAGGAGTTCCTTCGCTCAAATTATCCGGAGTTCATGGCATCTCAGCATGGGTAAGTCCCTATTACATCACTATCTCTTCTTTTATAATCTCGGGACGAGATTCTTTTAAGGGGGGGAGGGATGTAAAAGCCCAAGAAAAGGGACTTGTAAAAACTTTTTATCACCACACAACACCACAGTTTTGTTGTGGATAGATTGTGAAAAAGTGTGAAGAGCAAGTAACCTCCATCAAAAGAATGATTAGAGGGGAAAGCCTACACTTTCACAAAGGGGGAAAGTTTACACATGACACATGAGAGGGTGATTCAAACTGTTACATTCATACTTGTGGTTGCAGCATCTAAAACAAGGATCCAAGTGCATAATTGGATTTCTCAGGTCCAAATTAGTGGGGAGGCAGAGTTTCAATAATTTTTGAAAAGATTTGCTACCCATTTTTCCAAAAAGGATCCAATTATGCCAAGAATTCAAATATACATTTGAATTTGAGGGAAATTCTCCAATCATACAAATGTAGTCCAGTTTGAGACTTCAAACATTTGAATTACTCATTTGCCAAAATTTTGGAGATCATTGGAGGGATGGGAGAGCACTGACCAGTGGGGCCCACATGTCATTTGGTGGAATAGACTTAGCCCCCAAGTCTTCTCTCTGTTTCTCAGTTAACCGAGCGCAGCCAGCTGCCGCGCGCGCGCCACCGGCCGAGTGGCCACCTCCTGGTTCCCTTCGCTTGCGCTCGCAGCCGGGAAACAGCACGCCCTCTCCTCTACGTGACCCCCTCGCCAAGCCACCGAGACGTTACGCGTGCTTCTTTGCAAAACAGCGAGCCCCGGCTCTGTTCGGTCACCGGCGCCGCTCCCCCGATTCTCTCCTGCACGCCGACGTCTGCTCAGCCTTTGCCTGAGCTCCCAACACAAAAAGGGAGCGCCGGTGTGTGCTCTAACTAACCACCTCACCAACTTGCAGCGTTAGCACTTCATTTGGCCACCAATCGATGATCGCAGCTGAGGACCGAGGTGCAACCGGCGGAACCGCTACTGACTCACCGTGGGCAGCGCTCCACAGCCGTTTTCACCGATCCTCTCCTACACGAAAAAGGTGCGCCGTGCTCTCTAGATCGTGTAGATGCAAGCTGTATAGCGGTTGATCCACCGGATGAAGAGTATTTCCAGTTCTTCCGAAACGTAGTGTGTTCGGGTAGGGCGCGGTCTACCCCAAAATTCACGCTACTCGTTTAGCTATTGGTCGCGCAGGCTTGTCAGCACCTTCCTTACTCCCTAGAGGCCCTCCTCGACCAAGAATCAAGCAGTATGGTCCGGAAATGGCCAGGTTCTCGCTGTTTTTCGGGCCGCCTAGGAATAATAGCTCGGGTCACCGCGGAGCCCTAGGTTGCCGACCGTTTCTTGGGATGTGGCGGCCATTTCCGTCACCCCCGAGCTCCCGCGGTGCTCTCCGATCCTTTGCCGATCGTTTTGATGCGTTGTAACGCATTCCCGACCACGCCGGAACCCTAACCGCCGCTGTCACCGTCGGGAACCCTGTTCCGGTGAGCTACGGCCGCCGGCGAAACCCGAGATGAGTTCAGCGTCATGAGTTGGGGCGGGGCGGCGAGTTTGGGGTCGGGAGACGGCCGGGAAAGCGGTTCCGGCGACGCTCGCCGGAGTGCGCCGCCGCGGACCCCTGTTTGGCGCGAGGAAGGAGAAGACTGCCGGGTGGGACCCACTGGCAGACATTTAAACATTTTGAAATGTCCATTTTGTAGTTCAAACTTTGGAGGACCACAACTTGGGGTAGGAGAATCCAAAATTATGAAACAAATTTTGTTGGATTCCTCTAACAGAGTACAATCCAAATCTGAAACCCAATTTGTATGAAACCCATTAATTAATTCTGGAAAATTCTTTAACGGTTTTCAGCCAAAGAATTTTAGAGGGAGTTTGGTGCATCCAAAAATCCCCAAATTTTGCCAGAATGTTCCTTAGGATGTTAGTGAACCCTGGTAAGAGTTTCAGGCCATTTGGAATTGATTTGGTCAGAGCAATTCAAATTTGAAGGTGCTGTGTTCATTTGAATACAGAAACATTTTCAGAGAATTTCCAAAACTTGGAAATTCAGTTCTGGGCAAATATTAGCTCCAAAAATGCTAGGAAAATTCATGCAAACTCTATGAGCTATAATTGAAGTTGTAGTTCACTAAGTTGGGCATGAACAGGGGTGTTACCTAAGAATTAATTCTTCTTTTCTTAATTGCTAAAAGAATTATTCTGAGCAAACCACTCAGTGAAAAGTGCTAATGTTTGGTCCAGAGGATTTTCTTGTGACAAGGGACTCACACAAAAATTCTCAGCTCCATTGGAGCTCTGGATCACCCCTGTCCTGTTTAACCACTTGAGGGATTAATATGGAAAAGGGGGAAAACCACTTAGCACTTAACCATGTGATTAAGTCTAAGCCAAACCACCAACACCAGTTCATCTTTAAACTCTTAAACAGAGTTCCAGTTGTTAGAACTGGTTATTAGAACTAATAGCAGTAACCTTACAACAAACTTGTATGCACTTTGCATTTAAATTTACATTTAGTCTTTCAATAACGTGTAGTCGCTGAAAGCGAGGAAGCTCCGGAGGTTCTCGACTTCCTGCTTCCAGAGGAAGAACTGACTCCTGACCAGCAGCAACAAGGCAAGCCCCAGTTTGCATTAACCTTTTATAAGTTTTACTTTGTTTACATGTGTCATGTGAAGTATGATTGTGCATTAGGTGTAGGATGAATGGAACCCCACTTGCATAACCAAAGGTTCCTAAAAGAGTGAGGGTAGTGTCTAAGACCTCGAGTAGAAAGGCTATGCTTAATATTTCATAGAACTTCGGTAAAAGTCGAGTAGTTGGAATCTACTCACGAGATAGGCTTGGGACACACGGGTTCGGTTGAATGATGTGAGATCACTTTAGTAATGGAAATGAGACTAGGCAGGGGCTAGGGCGCAGCAAGAGGAAGTCTTGTGTGCGCAGCCCTGTCCGTGTCGATTGAGGACCGATCCGTGTGCGGCCCTGCTGAACATGTATTGAATGTACCGAAGGCATATCGGATATATGGGCCCCGATAAACTGATGTAGCCTAAACCTCCGGGCGTCGAGGCATAGCACACCGATTTATAGGTGTAGGGTGAGGGCAGCAAGGTGGAAATCTGCCAACGGGCATAGAGAGATTCTCCGTGTGGGGAACCTCCTGCTCGTTTTGGTGCGACCGATTCGACGTTTGGGCTGTTGGGTGAAAGGTTGTCCCGTACGACATCGAGTGAGCGTGCTGTGCAGCTCCACGGGTGGGCGTACGTGACGTGCTCTTTGGGTTTCCCTGCAGGTGTATATCGAGTCAATTCGCCGTCCCTCGCGGTGACGAGTACCACTTGTTCACTGTGTCGTAACGTAGACTAATGAATGAAATGTTATGATTCAATATTGCTGTTATGATATAATTGTATCGTTACCTGTTTGCCACCAAATATTGCTCACTAAATTTCATCTTCATAAACCGTTAACTTGTTGCTAAAAGATGAACTAAGGATGGACTTGTAGGCGTGTCCATTTGCTGCACATTGCTATCCTATGTCATGGTACACCTCATGTAGAGTTTCATGCTTAGGTGAGTCGGTTAAGCCTTGCTGAGCCTTCGTGCTGACGGTTGCTGCTTAAGTGTTTTTCAGGTGAGGAGCCACCCACGGACTCGGAGTACGAGTCCACCGGCGAGGGTTACCCTCCGTCAGGGACCACGGCTGAGTGGGAGCCGTACATGCCTCGCTAAGCTGAAGAGTGCAGCTAGTGTGGGTTGCCCTAGGGCTGGGCAGCCGACTTTTGCTAGATAGGCGGGCGTGAGTTGTATAGTGTAGACTTCCGCTGTGTAAGATAAATAATATTTTGTAACTGGAGTTTGTACTACTTTGTACAGTTCAATTGTTTTTCCCATGTAATATATTGTGTTCTTATGACGTGTGCTGTCGGGTGTCGCATCGCGCGGCACCACCCTCTGCAATCCTGGATGAGCGGATCCCGGTCCGCCACATTTCATAAATATTGGGCTGCACCCCTGGATAGTACTCTTTGAGAGGAATCGAACAAAATTTGTTTGACAATTCTTTGACACTCCTACACAAAGTTGTGGTTGTTCAAAGTTTGAACTGAAATCTGGAATTCCTAAAATGTTTAAATGTCTGCTAGTGGGTCCCACCTGATGGTGTGCTTCTTCAACCTCACGCCACAGAGCACAGCGGCGGCGCGCGGTGGCGTGCAACGGCGAGGGTCGCCGGACTGGGGTTCCCGGTCACCGGCTGAGCTGAAACTTGCCCCCCCCCCACATAATTCACCATGCTGAGTTCGTCGGTGGGGTTGCCGGTGGCCGAAGATCACCGGAAAGTGGTGCACGGCGGTGGCAGCGGCCGCTAGGGTTCCGGCATGGTCGGAAACCTTCTACACCGCATCAAAACGGTCGGGAATTGCTCGGAGAGCACCGTGGCAGCTTGAGGATGTTGAAAATGGACGCCAAACCCCGTGAAAAGGCCGGCAACATCGAGCTCCACGGTGACCCGAGGCAATTTCTCCATGGCGGCACGAAAAATGGCTAGAAATCTGTCGATCCTAGATGTTTTCGCTCAGTTCTTCTTCGAGGACGGCCGCTAAGAAGTGTAGAAGCTGTGTGCAAGCTTTCTCGAGCTTTGGTGGACCGTGCAACTCGAATTTTAGAGTAGACCGAGCCCTACATGCATGCACTAGGTTTCGGAAACATGGGAAATTCTCCATGCTTGGTCGATCATTCTCTATACGGATTGCAGCTACACAATCTGGGGAATATGGCGCACCTTTTTCGTGTAGAGAAAGGATGGTGAAGAGGAACGTAGCTCGCTGTCCACGGTGACCCGAATTGGCTTCTGCCGGTGAGCTTCGGTTCTTGTCGCCAAACCACAAATCAAGTCGAACAGCAGCTCAAAGCTCCTAGGTGAGATGGGGAACACCTTGTGTACGCCCTTGCACTCCTTTTCCATGCTGGAAGCTCGAGCTGCCGAGGTGCGGTGGTGGCTGGCAATAAGGAGACCGAGAGCGGCCGTATTCCTCGCGGGGCAAACCACAGAGGCGAGAATGAGTGGAGGAAGCAAAATAACTTCAGTGCACACTCTGTGGAGATGATCGGACAAAGCAAAAGATCAGGGGCAAGCAGGAGGCATTGGATGGATGTTGGCAACGGAAAAACATCAGCGCGCTGTCGGGCGCGCGCGCCACTGAGAGGAAACATAGGCGGTTCACTGCACAGGGCCAATGACATGTGGGTCCGGCCTTCTCAGTTGATTTCCCCCACTGTGCTTTGAGATTCCCACGCAAACGTTGTCCAAATCTCACCAAATTTGGAGTATAAGCCAAACATAATGTGAGTAGTTTGAATCTAAAATCAGATTTCAAAATTGAGCACATTTGGTTCAATTTCCAAATTTAAATTTGAATTTGAATGTGCTCTCAAATATTCCTTCGAATAAATAGTAAATGAGCTCTAAAAATCTCCAAATTTGGAACTTAAGCTCTTTACTACCTGAGGAATGCAGTGATAATCTCACATATAGGACTTTGGACAATCTGAACATGAATCTTTCTCAAAGATTCAAAACTGGGTTTTAAATTTTTCCCTCCCCTCTACTCATAAAGGATGTGCACATGAGTGAGATTTGTGGAGTGAAATCCTTCCCTCATGTTAACATGTGTTAAGCATGGCTAAAGAAAATTTTTAACTCCCTCATATGAACATTTTTAGGTTCATTATTTCATGTGACACAAAATGCCCCTTTTCTTCTCCTTAACTTAGTCTCACAATGTGAAATAAAACATTGCAAAAGTTAGGTCTGTTACATCCCCCCTTAAAAGAATCTTGTCCCGAGATTATAAGGTAAAAATGAGAGGGAGGATGGTGGAAAAATTATAGGATGCGTGACGTCAAAAGTCGGTATAATTGGCTCGAAGAAATCCTTCGCTCTCCCATGTTGCTTTATCCTTGGAATGATTATTCCATGAAACTTTATAAAACCAGAACGTACAGTCGCTTGTGGTTCGGCCCATTATGTCGATGATCTGAACCGGTCCCTCCTGATACATGAGATTCGGTTTCAGTCCCTCCGTATTCCCCAGCTAAATGGTGGTTGAAAAACTTAATGCACTTCTTCAGCTGAGAAATGTGGAAGATGTATCTCCAACCGGTTTATTCAAGCGTAGGCCATTGAAGTTTGATGGCGGAGAGCATGTTTACCTTCGTGTATCTCTGATGAAGGGAATTCACCGGTTCGGTGTAAAGGGGAACTCGCTCCCCGCTTTATAGGTCCTTTTGCTATCACGGAGAAGTGCGAATCCATAGCCTACCGGCTGGAACTAGCGGCAAGTCTTGCGGGTGTCCATGATGTCTTTCATGTGTCACAGCTGCGGAAGTGCCTCAAATTTAACGCTGCTGTCCGCACCGAAGAAATCGACAAATTGAAACCGGACCTTACCTACACCGAGCGACCGGTTCAGATTATGGATGAAAAGACCCGGGTAACCCAGAACCGGACGATCAAGTTTTATAAGGTGCTGTGGAGTAATCATACCGCGGAAGAGGCGACGTGGGAAAGTGAAGATTACCTCCGCAGAAACTATCTGGAACTTTTGGCTTTATACAGTTTGTAATTACCTCTCCCGTCTCGTTCTTCTTTTGTAATCTCGGGACGAGATTCTTTTAAGGGGGGAGGAATGTAAAAGTCCCAAAAATGTATATGAACAAAATCGAGGTTTGAATTCATATGTGTGGAAAAGGCATGAAAAATGGGACTTGCTAAAACTTTTCTTCATGCAAAGTGATACATGGATGATCATCGAAAATGAGGCTCACATTTCTTTTTGAAGGTGTTGAACCAATAAGGATTTAAATACCTCTTTGCATGAAAGATTAAAAGTCAGATTTCAAATTCAAAGTTCACACCAATTGGTGGCCAAAACTTTGAATACCCATGCAGCCATGTAGTTTGGAAATTGTGGAAAAAGTTGGATGGCCAACCTTGTCATTTGAGGGTGGGCTTAAAAAGGAACTAAATAGAAGCATTTCCAAAGTCAAACTAAATTCAAATTTGCTATGCAAATTCAAACTGAATTTGGGGGAATTCAAATGCTAGCCCACTTTTCAAATTCAAAACCTTTGAATAGAATAGATTGACATGGGGACATCTTTTGGAGATGAGGAAGGTGGGGGACCCACATGTCATTGAGCTGAAAATTTAGACTTGCACACAAAGCAACCGAGACTCTCTGCTTTTCACTCGCATAGCCTGAGGGCTCACCGTGCGCCACCAAGAGAGTGGCCGAGCCACGTTCTGCTCCCTCCTCCCACGCACTGGCGACCGATTGAATGCCCCTCGTGCGCTCGACGTGATCCTCCTCTCACAGACCGAGCCAATTGCCCTTTGCTACCCCCTCGCTCACGAACAGCACCGACCCGAGCTACCTCTCACCACCGTGCCTCAGGAGATCCCGGGAGACCGGGAAAAACCCGCACTCACTGCCTCCGAGCTGCAAAACACCACGGCGCAACCGTTGCTCACCTCCTCGACCGAAAAACTAGCGAGCTCCGGCGTTCCCGAGCCCTAAAACACCTCCACCGTGGCTACCTAACTTAAACCAGTGATCGGGCGCTCGTGGACAGCTCGGCACAGCGTGTTTCATGCCCGAGCGAGCACGGCAACGGGAGCGCACGACCACCGCGCTGCTTCCACCCAAAGCTTGGAGCAAACCGTGGAGCGTAGCCGGCGAATTTGAAGTTTTTCCTCCAGCGTACACAACCTGAGCGTCCAGTACGGGAACCCGAATTCTCCCCCTCTAATTGTTCTTAGTGCATCAAATCGTGCACACATGAGCTGGACTAGCTGGCGGTCATTTTCCTTTTAGCAACCGTCGCATTAAACCACCTCGGAGCAGCGTATTCCGAGCTTTTCCGAAGGTGTTCATGGCGGACCCAGTCGGGCGCACGGTGCTGAACTAGTTGCAGCCATCTTCGAGCACTTTTGAGGCCATGTCAGCCTTCCCTAAGCGTCCAGGGTGCTGTAGAGATAATTGGTCGAGTGTTTGGTGGGCTAGAAACCTCGGCCGACGGCGTCGAAGTCCATCCGAGGCTGCTGCACGCCGCCGGGGTATTTCCGGTCATCGGCAGCCCTAGAACACCCAACCATCGTGCTCCTCAATGTCCAAAACCCCTGGCGGCGAGTTTTGGGTCGTATGGCGGCCGGAAACGGCGATCCGTTGAGGGGTGGCGTCGGGCCGGCGAGCTAGGCGGCGCGCGCGCGAAGGGGCGGCGGGAGGAAGAAGAAACCCGGGTGGCCCATGCGTAAGCGACTCAGTTTTAAATCGGTGATCAGCTGTGGCTCGGGGATCCTTTGTGGCTGCGCGCCAGAACACTGTGAACTGGTGTGGCTGAATTGTGAGTGGCTGGAGTTTAAACCCGTGGGCCCAGCTGATTTCCCGTAGCAAAATAATTCCAGAGAATGTTCCAACTTTGGAAAAATCATATCTTTGTGTAGAAACCTCCAATTTGAGTGATTCCAATTGGTTCAGATTCATTTTGCGAAGATCTATCCAAATATGAACTCTAATTTGTATGAAAGTCAATATTAAATTCTGGAAAATTCTTTGAAAGTTTTCTGAAAAAGAATTATTGACGGAGTTTGGTTCATCCAAAAATCCTCAAATTTTGCCAGAATATTCTTTAGAATATTGTTGACCTTATAGCAAATGTTCAGCTCATTTGAAGATCCTTTGAGTAGTAATTTGCTGAATACAAACTGCTGTGTTCATAAGAGTCAAGAAACATTTTCAGAAAATGTTGCCCACTTGTAAAATCTATTCTTGGCAATTCATAACTCCAAAAATCATAGGAAAATTCAGACATACCCTAGGAGACCTACTTGAAATTATAGTTTACTGAATTGGGCATGAAAATGCACATTAACCCAGAATTAATTCTTTTGAGTAGAAATGTTTAAGGAATTATTTTGGAGAAACTACTCAAGTAAAAGGTCTGAATTTTGGATCAAATTACTTTCATGTGACTAGGAACTCACATGTAAATTATCAGCCCAAGTTGATCCTTAGAACTCCCTGTTCTTGTTCTCCATACTTATGTATAGGGGGAAATACATAAGAGACATTGGTAGTATAGAACCTGCTGTAAAAGTTTTGAGGCCATCCGAGTTCTTGTTCTTCAGTTGCATTCAAATCTTTTCAGCTCATCCCTTATGTTCAGTAGGGAAAGTTAGTAAATGTATAGCTAAAACATTAAGACCAAGTTAGTTCATTCCTGTTTCTTTGCTGTCACACCCGGTTTTTCCGAAGAACAACCAAGTGATACTCACATGTATGCCAGGATCATCTTCTCATACATGTGGCGACAAATAGTGAAACATTATAATATTACAAGCCAGGTGTTAGAATACAAATAAGTCTTACATAGCGTCTCATAGGACGGTAAAATGTTCATAACATGTAACTAAAACACAGCAGCGGAAATAAAGTCTTGTGGGCTCCGTCACAAGCGTTGCCCGGGGGACTCCGTGAACCTAGAACTTCTTCGGGACCAAAGTATTCATTGTTGTACGCCACTTCATTTCTCTGGCCTGAGCAGCAAGTAAAACCAACGAAAAGCAAGCTTGAGTACCATTGGTACTCAGCAAGTGTGGGAAAGTTATGTCATGCAGGCTAGAACAAGGAAAGGATGAACACATGGTTAGAGCACTACGCAATTAATACCTATCTCCTTAGCTTATTAAGCACCTACATTACTACGCAAGTAAAGTGGTCCAAATCCCATACACCCAACCCCATTGTTAAGCTCCCCGCTTACCATCCTCAACCTCTCCATTCCTCATCATCTAATCATGAATAAGTCCAAGCTGCTCTTAACTGTGAGCACGGCTGTCATGAAAGTTTTGACTCTGCAGAGTTTGCACCACTGTACCCACATGTAGTGATTTCATCCCCCGTTGCCGGATGGACTAGAAACCTCCATTATGCCTGTGACCGCGAACCACATTCACACTTCCGAGGTGTGTAGCCAGGAGATCACTACGAGGCCTTTACAAAGGGATTCCCGGCGAGTGTGAGCCCACTGAGGTTTCACCCCTAACAACATCCAGGAGGCTCCAACCCCCGCTGCAGTGGCCCCCTCTTGAGTCTTGCGATTCCTAGAGTAGTCCAGCTGACACCTATCCCCCGCACCATCCAAACACCCATACTACGTCGGAAATACTCCTAATTAATTGGCCAAGCTGCCCCATCTCAGCATGTGGTTGGCACGGTAAAGCCAGGTTACATGCTCCATGAACCGGTCCTTAGGATCCAGGCAAGCACTAAACACCAACCCGAGTCTCGTGCACGCAGCACCAACCAAAGCATCCAACTTGCCTAGATCCCTACCTCTACATAATTCATAATATTCAATTCAAGGGTAAATAATCAAGGTGATGATCTCATATCGCATTTATCCCATTCTAAGCATGGCTAAGCATGAGTAGTATAAATGAATAACATGATAAAATAACTCCCAACCCAGGCTACAAGGAAGCAAGATAATGAAAATCTAGGGAAACTTCCTAGCATGGGTTCCATAATTAAATTGACAATGCAAATAATTCTAACTACACATCCTAACATAGGATCAAAGTGGTCAAGGACACTTGCCTTCTTCTTGCTGCTCCGGAAATGGAAAGTCTTGGTCTTGGAAAGTGAGAACCGGCTCTAGGGCTGGTTCTACTCATGCCAACATGCACATAGCAAAAGAAAATAATCCTTCCATAAGCAATCATCCGCATATACTCATCAAGCAAATCATACATACACACACATTCTTTACTTTATTCATCTGGCCTAAGGTTTCAAAGTCTACATATATTTAATCCTCTTGGCTGTCTCATGGTGTAATTCTCCTTTTTAGTTTTCTATAACCTATTAGACAAAATCTAGTGTGTGTGTGTGTGCATATATATCACATTTAAACTTTGCTTTTATCCAAATTTCACCCTAGATGGGTTGTTTCTATGCATACATACACTTTTTAAGCATATATATTGTTTCAAAATTTGACATTCAGATTTTAAATGCACACCCAATATGAATTGCCAATTTAACTAATTTCTATATTAAATACTTCACTTCTTAGCTACAAAATTTGCATAAAATGTATATTTCAACCCTAAACAGGATTTCAGGTCCCCTACATGACTTTAAACTTGAAGTTTTGGATTTAAGAACCTCATATACATTCACTAAGTGTGTATACATATTTTTCCATATTTTTAGATTTATTTCCTATGTCTAAAAATGAATTTCAGCACTAGAAACAGCAAAATAACACATACACAGAAAATATACTGCTCAAAATACTTATAGTCTTCCTAATTGTTTAGGTCATTTTAGATTTGTTTTTACATAGGTTTCAGAATTATTTTATGTCTAAAAATGAATTTTCAGCAAATATAGAAACTAAATGGCCTTTTCAGATTTCATTTGCAGCTTTAGATCAGTTCTCAAATCATTCTAAATGTTTTTAAAGTGCTAGAAAAAATATAAACTGCAGTTACACATGTGTTTGCCTCACTATTTGAATTTAAATCCTATTCAAATGTTTAAATTCCTGAATTAGATGTTCTACAGGGACTGATGTGCAAATCCATACTACTGTAGGGTCAAAATTCTTATCTTCTAAATTTTCAGGGGTCTAACCATGCAAAACAGAGAGGTTTTCCAAATTTTCAATTTATCCAGGGGCTAAAACTGGTATTTATATGTGTTTGCCTAATTTACCGAGAGTTCAGGGGGTAGAACAGAAGAATCCAGGGGCTAGTTTCTCTTTTCCCGCAACTCCAGGGGGTAGCCCACAATTTGCTCAGCCGGGAAACGGTGGGTTCGATTTGGACCGTAGGATTTAAAGAGTGCGGCCCAGATTAAAACATCGAAGGGGTACGCAGGCGTCGGTTTCTAGCCGCGGGATTTAAAATGGATGGAGATCCAGGGGCCACATCACCCCAGCCGGTTGCTGGCGGCGCGATCCTGTGGTGCGCGGCGGCGCCCGGCGTCCAGCGCCGGTGAGCTCGCCGGAGACAGCTAAATTCCGTCGATTCTCGCTCAAATTGGATTTTCTTTGCATGGATCGAGAGAGGAGGGGTAGGGGGTCTCACCTAGAGGGTTCTCTTGGGTCTGAAGGGGTGGAAGAGGCTCGGTGACGGCGACGGACGGCGGAGCTCCTCGGTGCTCGACGGAGAAGTAGTTTGGGTCGGCGATCCTTCGAGTTCTCCGGTCGTGAGGCTTCCCTGTGGTTAGTAGAGGGTGTACCGAGGGTCAGGATGGATCGGAACGTGGAAATTCAGAGACTTCAAAGATGACCGGCAGCTAGACCTCACAGGAGCTCGACGGCGTCGGCTTTCTCGGCAGCAAATTGTCCCGGAGTGAGCGTCACTGGCTTGTGCTTGATGCTGCGACGAAGTAAAGCTGGTTAGATGAACCAGAACGGCATTGTGCAGAGGGGAATTCGATGGTTTGGCGGCGGTGCTCACCGGTGGCGAAAACTTGCGAGCAGGGTGGAGAGCAGAGGGGGTTTGCAGGAGTTTAAATCGGCCTGGAGTCCCGGGGTGGGTACGTGCGTGCGGAACTGGCGCTAGTGGGGGCGGATCAGTTGGTTGTAGGCGGGGAATTCGGCTGGGCGGCGCGCGATCGGGCGCGGGAGCAGAGCCGGCAGTTGGAGAGGAAGGTGCTGACAGGTGGGGTCGGTGCATCAGTGAGAGAAGGGGGGGGAAGCTGCGGGCTGCTGGGCTGGTTCGGGTGGGTTTCGGCCCAGTGGACCTTTTTCTTTTTATTTCCCTTTTTCTTTTCTGTTCTGCCTTCAAATTTGAATTCCAGTTTGGATTTGAATTTTTCTTCAACATGCATTACGTTCATTTGATAGAAATTTGAATTTATAATATTTTTGGGCTGTTACATTTGCACAACAGAGGCAAACCAAGCCATTCTTGGCCTTTCCACACAACCTCTGTTCCTAAGAAATTAAGTCTTAACTTCTTTCCATTGCATTCTATAAAAATTGTGCATATACATTTCATTAAGATTCACGACGAAGGGGATTCAAAGGAGCGATTCATTGAAGTGGATCAAACTCCAAAGAATCAAAGGGTTGATCAGCAAGGATCACTAACTGCTTATATTCTACTACCCTGCAAAACAGGCAAGCTCCGGTTTACATTTAACAACTTTTAAGTTTTTACTTTGTATTCACTCTTTCAGTTAAGATATGAATTGTGCATTAGGTCTAGTTGTTTGATACTCCTCTTGCATGACCAAATGAACCCATGGAGTATTGGGTAGATGTCTTTCATCGTGTAGAACTGCCATGCTTAAGTAAGGTTCGGTAGAAGTCGAGTGGTGAGACGCTACTCGCATGATCAGGACAACAGGGGCATACGGGATTGGTTCAGAAATTGTGTAACAAGTTAAAGTTGAGACCAGAAGGTTGTAGGGGCAGCAGAACATAGGGGCCTGGGTGCTATAGACCTGTTCGTGTCGGTCAAGGACCGATCCGTATGCGGCCCTGTTGAACAAGTTTGAGTTGTGTACCGGACTCATGCTGGCTATATGACACCCAGTAAACCGATGTACCTCGGGAACCTTGCGTTGAGCCTTTTCGGGTCACCTCAGGCGAGACGGCCCGTGTGCAGTATGTGGGTAACATTCTCATGACATCTCATATCGGTAGGTGCACCATGAGAGTGGCTATTTACGGGGCAATATGATCGATTCAACGGGTGTGAAACGGGGGAAAGGCTGCCACGTACGACGTCAGTGATGGTTGCTGTAGGCAACATCGAGTACGGGCGTACGTGTCGTGTAGTCCGGGTGTTATTGATTCGAATCACCGTCGCTCGTGGAAAAGGACCAAGCATACTTGTTCTCAAAGTCGTGACGTAGTAAGAACTTGCATGAGAAAGAAAATAATCATTATGGTGTTAAGTTTCATACTAGCTTTGATATGGATCTTGATGTATAGTTATAACAAACTCGATTCATTTCCACCGTGAGCAAATTACATCGGGGGAAAGCGTTTCTTGTTTGATTGTGGACTCCTGATGTGGTGTGCCAAAGGTTACTTAAATTGCTGCAAATAATACCTGAAAGTAAGGATCCACTTTTAGGCGAGTTTATTATGCATTATGCTATCCTACTTTATGTCCATTTCCTCATGTAGAGTTTCATGACTAGGGTGACGGTTAAATCTTGCTGAGCGTTATGCTCACGGATGCTATCCGAGTTGTTTTGCAGGATTGACTTCATGCTTATGAGAAGGGATGCCAATGAGACTCGGGAACCTCCGAGTGGTTACTCAAGATCATCCTCGCCGCTGCGGTTTGTTCTTCGTGTTGCTAGTAAGAAACGTCTGCGAGCTGGACTGTTTCTTTGATGCTTAGTAGAAATGAGTTGTGAGAGTTGTAGTCTTCCGCTGTAGCTTATTTTGAAATAAGTATTTATAAAATACTGTTGTATGCTTCCGCAAATGATTTATATAATGTGATGTGTTTCCTCGACCCGTGTGCTGTTGGGTGCCGCATATCGCGGCACCACCCGACGAGGTCCTGTCCGGGGCGTCGTTCGGCGTTCCCCACAGTGTGGTATACCAGCCTGTGGCGGACCGGAATCCGCACGCCCAGGATCTCAGAGGGTGGTGCCGCTCGATGCGACACCTGACAGCACACAGCATAAGAACGACATTGTATTACATAGAAAAACAAACTGAATATGTACAAAGTAGTACAAATTTTCAGTTTACAACTAAGTATTGAGGTTACAACAGCAGAAGCTAAATTTATACAACTCACGCCCACCCAACTAGCAAAAGTCGGTTGTCCAGTCCGATGGACAACCCACACTAGCTCCACTCTGCAGATCAGGGTGGCGTGTACGGCTCCCACTCAGCCGTGGTCCCCGACGGAGGGTAGCCCTCACCGGTGGACTCGTACCCCGAGTCCATGGGGTAATCCTCACCTGAAAACACTCATAGCAGCAACCGTGAGCATGATGGCTCAGCAAGGCTTAACCGACGCACCTACACATGAAACTCTACATGCAGGGTATACAAACATAGGATGGAACATTGCAGCAAAGGACACGCCTACAAGTTCATCCTTAATTCATCTTTTAGCTACACATTAACAGTTCATGAAATCTGAAATTTAGTGAGCAATATTTGGTGGCATACATGTAGCAATACAATTTTGATCATAACAGCAATATTGAATCATATCATTTCATATATTAACCTACGTCATGACTCAGTGACCATGTGGTACTCATCACCGTGAGGGACGGTGAATCGACTCGATATAAACGTGCAGGGATACCCGAAGAGCACGTCACGTACGCCCACCCGTGGAACTGCACAGCACGCTCACTCGATGTCGTATGGAACAACCTTTCACCCAACAGCCCAAACGTTGAACCGGTCGCACCGAAACGAGCAGGAGGCTCCCTACACGGAGCATCTCTCTATGCCCGTTAGCAGATTTCCACCTTGCTGCCCTCAACCTACACCTATAAGTCGGTGTGCTATGCCTCGACGCCCAGAGGTTTAGGTTACATCGGTTTACCGGGGCCCATATATCCGATATGCCTTCGGTACGTTCAAACTTGATCAGCGTGAGCCGCACATGGATCGGTCCTCAATCGACACGGACTGGGCTGCATCCACAAGACTTCCTCTTGCTGCGCCCTAGCCCCTGCCTAGTCTCATTTTCTTACTAAAGTGATCTCACATTACTCGAACCAATCCCATGTGTCCCAAGCCTATACTCACAAGTAGATTCCAACTACTTGACTTGTACCGAAGTCTATACACATTAAGCCGAGCATATACTAATCGAAGACTTATACCCTACCCTCACTCTTGTGGGAGTAATCTGGCTATGCATTTGGGTTTCATCCATCCTATACCTAATGCACATAATACCTCAAGCTAAATATGTATATAAAGCAAAACTTTATAAACTTGTTTAAATGCAAACCGGGGCCTGCCTTGTTGCTGCTGTTCAGAGGTTAGTGCTTAGTCCGGAAGGAGAAAGTCCAGCACTTCCGGGGTTTCTTCGCCTTCATGGTGTAAGGATCGAAACGCCCAAGAGGGGGGGGTGAATTGGGCTTTTTCAAATTTTAGAGCAATTTAAAACTTAATGGTTGAAGCCCAATTCCCTATGCGAACTAACTACGCAAGCAAGAGTATTAAGTGCGGAATAGTAAATGCATAATAGTAAGAGGGTGAGGAGAGAGATGCAAACTCCCGCGGAGACTCGGAGACACGGCGATTTTTCCCGTGGTTCGGTAAGATCACAAAGATCTACCTACGTCCACGTTGTGGAACCCACCAAAGGGTATAGCCACTCCTAAGTCACCAAGACAAGGGAATCCACTATCTTTCTCCGTTCGCCATCTCCGGCAAGGTGGAGCTCAAGCCTTGTACAATGGTGATCCTCCGGGCTTCCACAAACGCCTTGGTAAGCTCCGGAGCGATCTCTTCTTCCTCCAACTTTTACAAGGTGAGAGAAGTCACCAAGACACTCTCTCTCACTAGTCTAGAGATTCCAATCACCAAGAATGGACGCAGACAAGCTTCTCTCTAGCTAGATCTAGCCTATAGTTGGAGTACAAGAGGTTTTGAGGTGTGGAAGTGGTAGCTCTTGGTCTTGAATGCTTGAGGATGTGTAGTGAGGCTCTGGTGATCAAGACATTTCGAAATGGCCGGTTGGAGGGGTATTTATAGCCAGCCCACACGAGATAGCCGTTGGAAAAGTAGGCAGACTTTTTCTGTGAACATCGGATCATCCGATGCACCCCTTTATTTGAGCATCGGTCGAATTCCAAATTAGCTGATGTCATGTGTCAGATGTGACCGTTGGATATAACCGTTGGATCTGACTGTTTAATCGACCGATGTTACTTCAACTTCATCATCGGATGATCCGGTGAGTTGATCTTCAGAATTGGTTCAGAAATAATGTCTCTGTTGAAATTGACCGATGTACACTTACTTCATCATCGGATGATCCGGTGTGTACTTCTTCAGAATAACTCAGAAATCATCCTTCTGTTGAAATCAACCGATGTGCCACTTCCTTCACATCGGATGATCCGGTGTGTACTGGGCTCTGAGGTCTTCTTCTTCTGCCAACTCAAACTCGACCGATGTAGTCATTTTGCAAGACATCGGATGATCCGGTGAGTGCAACTTGTTTGCTTCGAGTTATTTTGAGTTGATATTTTGGAATCTTCTTGAGTGACCTCTTTGACACTTGTTTGAAATGATATTTTGATGAAGTGTAAGCTTCTTGTGTTGCCAATTTTGATAGAATAGAGTCGTTGTATGAGTTCTTCATTTAGTCTTCATGAGTATCGAATAACCCCTTAGAATAGATCGTTGAGGGGTCTCCATTTGTATCCAATGAGCAGTAGATGGTGTGAATAGATAGTTCATTAACGTTTGATGTGATATACGTGAAACCTCGCATCCACAAACTCATTAGTAATAACGAACGGTTGTCATTAATCACCGAAACCATACCTCACGGGGGCCTAGATGCTTTCAATCTCCCCCTTTTTGGTGATTGATGACAACACAACGAGTAGAGCATAGAATTAATGGAATTAAAACGCAATGCTCAAAAAAGAAATATAATAAGTACAAATTGCAACACAAGTAGCTCGAAGGCTCAAATAATAAACAATAAAGCGCAAGAGCACAAAGTAGCACCCGGAGTACAATAATAGCAAATAATAATAACAGGCAATCTCAAATAGATAACAATAAGTAGCAAAAGGATAGACACTCCCCCTAAAACCAAGAACTCCCCCTAGAACTGAGCTAACCCTCCCCCTGACTCTAACTCTTCTCCCCCTTTGGCATCAAGACACCAAAAAGGGAAGTCGAGTGCCTACGACTCAGGCGCGCTCCTGGCGATGGTGAAGCGGTCGGCGTCGACGGTGCTGTCGCCGGAGCTGCTGGAGGTGGAGGTCGCTGGCGCTGGAGCTGGAGCAGGGGGAGCTGGAGCTGGAGCTGGAGCTGCTGGGGGATCCGCTGAGACTGCTGGCGCTGGTGGAGAAGGTACCGCCGGAAGAGGTGAGGACTGGAACGACGTCGGCGGCAGTACTGTCGAGTGAACGGGCGCTGTCGAGGCGAGCAGAGGTGGTATACTGAAGCTGGGGATCGACGAGGACGGTGCTGGAGCTGGTGCCAGTGGGGGTGCACCTGGAGCCTGACTGAGTCCCGAGTGCTGAGGTGGAAGGGCGACTCCCGTCTGCTAGTAGAGGTTGGTGACCAACCCCAGGATGCCCAACAACATCTGCTGAGTTTGCTGCTGCTGGTCCAGAGTGCGTCTCGTCATCTGGTCGACAAGGTTGGTGTACCTGTCGATGTCCTCTCGCCTCTGACGGGCGATATCCAGCTGCATCTCCTGCTGCTGCCTCTGAAGCTGCTCCTGTCGAGCTGCCTGCTGCTGAGCCATCCGCTGAAGTAAAGCAGTGAGCTCTGACGGCTGAGTCACCTGAGCCTCTGACACTGGAGGAGGTGTAGGTGGTGGAGCTGCTGAGCCTCCTGCCTCTGCGTCGTGCTGCCTCGGTGAAGGAGGAGCAGGAGGGAAGTACTCCTCGACACTGTCGCTGATGTCGCTGTCCGACCATATATGCTGTAGGTCTCCTCCCTGAGCCTCTGCCTGTGCCAGCTCTGCGTCCTCCTGAGTCAGCTCTGCCCAGTCCTCGTCTGACAGTCTGGCTCGAACCTCACGCTCGACGGGACGGCCAAGGCGGCGGTCTCCCGGAGTGGGGACTCGGTAGTGGCTGAACCGGGTCACGTGCATCTCCGTCAGCTGAGAAACTCCTGGAGTGTCCTCTAGAACCAACTGGTGGAGAAGGTGACAGATCCAGTGACGGAAGACCAACTGTCGAAGCATCCCAACTCCGTCGGTGATCACGTCCTCCATCTCGCAGATCAGAATATCCACGATGTCGAACTCCATCCCGTTCATCACATAGAACAGGATGGTCTGCTGAAGGCTCGTGAAGCCCTCCAAGTAGCTAGACCTCGGTAGTAGGGTACGCCTGAGGACGTGGTGAACTGTCCGAGCTGCTGGGGTGAGAAGCGCTGGCACCCTCGGCTGGTCAGGAGTGAACGGCTGAGTGAACAGACCTCTGATCTCCTCGAAAGGCGGTGCCACTCCTCCAGTCAGTGGCCTCGTCGGCGGGTCTGCGTCTCCTAGACTATCTGGTGCAGGCACGTAGTAGAGAGCTCCACACCAAGCAGTCTGCCCAACAAGTCTCGAGACACGTCGTGGATCTGCCCCATGAACATGAAGTGAATCGAGCGACGGCCCTCAGAGACGTAGAGTGTCGCGTAGAACACCCTGACCCACTCCTCGACGTAGGCACTCCTCTGGTGCGAGAGCAAGTCCACAAGTCCTCTGTATCTCTCAAAGAGTGGTCTGATCCCGTGTCCTGCTGCCACTGCAAGCTGATCCCAGTTGATGTTGTTATGCTGGAAGAGCTTGTGGCCCAGACGCCTGTAAGTCTCATACAGGGACGCCTGTGTCAGGGTCCAGAAGCGGGAGTCAACTCGAGCGTCCCTAGGCCGCGGGAACCACTCCTCAGGCATCGCTGACCATCTGAGCTTCTTCAGTTGCCTTGCCTTCATCTTCCTGTAGTCGGTGAGTCTGACATCCTCGGCAACACGGACTGCTGTGTCCATCAGGTGGATGGCCCTTTGGGCCTCTCTGTCCTCGGCGCGGTCAGCCGCAGAGGGGCGCCGACTCGCCGTAGGAGTCTGTCCACCCCACGAGTCCTCGGGGTGCGCCGGCGGATGAGAGGCGGCACCTCGGTCTCCTCCTCGTCGGAGCCCTCGGGAGGCACCGGCTGGACCGGAGGCTGCTCCTGCCTCTGCCGGGACTCGCGGATCCGTAAGGAACCGCGATGGCCGCGCTCACGCTCCTCGGCGGCGCGAGCGGCCAACTCCGCACGACGAGCGTCCTTGGACATCTTGCGCTTCTTCGCGGCGGGCTCCTCAATAGCCTTGCCCTTTCCTTTGCGATCGCGACCCATCTTGATGCAATTGAGAGCTAGGGTTAGCGACGATGAAGATGAACGACGAAACAACAACGAAGGACGTCGCGCGGCACGGAGCAAACCTTAGCGACGAACGGCGAAGCACGGCGAAACCCTAGCGGAGAGGGTGATGCGCGGTGGTGGAAGCCGGCGGCGAGTGGTGGTGCGGCTGGTGGTGGAGGGGAGACGGCGAGGGAGGCGCGGTGGAGGAGGGAGCTGCGGCGGTGCGGTGGAACGGCGGCGGCGCGCACGGGAGAGGCGGCGGCGCGGGCACGGGCGGCGCCTAGGCGGCGGCGGCCGAAGGGCGGCGGCGGCGGCGCCTGGGAGGCGGCGGCGACGGCGCCTGGGAGGCGGCGGCGGCGACCGGAGGTGGCCGGAGGGCGCGAGGACGGCGGCGAGGGCGACGGGCAGCGAGAGAAGCGGGCGGCGGCGGAGGTCGGGGAAGAAAAACGAAAGAGGTGGCCGAACCGCTATTTAAACCGTACGGGCAAACCCTAGCCGCGCACAAAACACCGGATGGACCGATGATCATCGGAGGATGCATCGGTCGAGTTCAACAGAGAGTTGTTCCAAAAACTCTCTTTGAACACCAGATGAGCCGACGTTGAGGTGTCGATCATCGGTCGATTTCTGCAGGGCACCAGAAAACTGAACACCGGATGCTCCGATGTCTTTTGAAATGAACTCATCGGTTGATTTGTGACATCTGACTTGATCTGAGCACTGAACTGAAGCACCAATTGATCCGATGATCTGCTGGCCCTAGCATCGGATAATCCGATGACTACAGAAAACCTAAGACTGCCCATATGTGTCCTTGGACTTAAACACACAAAGATAAGGATGGGTCCTAGGACTTTTTGGGCAACTCCTAACCTCTAATAGAAGGCTTTAAATATAGTGCCACATATTGGCTAAGCCCTTAAGCAAAGAGAACACACAAGGTTAGGAGGGAAACCACGAAAATGTAAGGCCCATGCTTTGTGAGCTAGAGTATGGAAAACTTCTATCTCTTTAAAGCATGTACCTTTAGAATTTTGCTCTATCCACATCATATGAGTTGAGATATTGCATTTTGAACAAGTCTCCTTCTCATGATGTGGGTTCCCCTTTGTGACAATCTACCGTATGCAATGCCAAACAAAATAATGCAAGATATTAAATGAGTGCAAGTCTATATGGCAGGAATCATGCAAAGCATAATGTAAATCTATCTTGCCAAGTTTAAACCTTCCAAAGGCTTCCTCAGGGAAAACTATTTCTAGCTCGCCCCTATCCTTTGGGAGTTAGACAAGACCTATTTGATATGCAACCTTACATGAACATGGCAACTTACATGACGTTAGATGCATCTAGCACATTTAATTCACTTCTAAGTCTAGAAAAAGTTTTCTCATCAAGTGGTTTAGTGAAGATATCCGCCAATTGTTCTTCGGACCTAACACCTTGCAAAGAGATGTCTCCTTTAGCCTCATGGTCCCGCAAGAAGTGATGGCGAATATCAATGTGCTTAGTGCGGGAGTGTTGAACGGGGTTTCTAGCTATCTTAACCGCACTTTCATTGTCACAAAGGAGAGGCACACAATCAAATTTAATTCCAAAGTCCAAAAGGGTTTGCTTCATATATAGAATTTGGGCACAACATGCACCGGCCACTATATACTCTGCCTCCGCGGTGGACAAAGCCACGGAGTTTTGCTTTTTGCTCGACCAAGATACTAGGGAACGCCCAAGTAAGTGGCACCCACCGGAGGTACTCTTGCGATCCACACGGCATCTGGCAAAGTCCGAATCCGAGTAACCCATGAGATGGAAACTAGCGTTCTTGGGGTACCACAAACCTACACTTGGGGTATGCTTGAGATACCTAAGTATCCTAAAGACCGCCTTACGATGCGATTCTTTAGGTGCCGCTTGAAAGCGAGCACACAAGCACACACTAAACATGATATCGGGCCTAGATGCGGTAAGATATAACAATGAACCAATCATGGAACGGTAATGAGATTGATCAATAGGTTTACCGTCCATGTCCGCGTCGAGATGACAATTTGTCGCCATTGGAGTACTTCTTGAGCTACAATCTTCCACTTCAAACTTCTTCAAGAGGTCCTTGGTGTACTTCTCTTGGTAGATGAAAGTCCCCTCTTGAAGTTGCTTGATTTGAAATCCTAGGAAGAAATTGAGTTATCCAATCATTGACATCTCGTACTCCCTAGACATCATGGTGCCAAACTCAAGGCTAAGAGATTTGTTAGTTGAGCCAAAAATAATGTCATCAACGTAAATTTGACAAAGAAATAAATCCCCGTTGATGTCCTTGGTGAAAAGTGTGGTATCCACCCTCCCGATCTTGAATCCTTGCATGACTAGGAAATCCCTTAGACGTTCATACCATGCCCTAGGTGCTTGCTTGAGCCCGTAGAGCGCCTTGTGTAACCTATACACATGGTTAGGATTCCTCGGATCTTCAAACCCGGGAGGTTGCTCAACGAAAACAAGTTCGTTAATATAACCATTGAGGAAGGCACTTTTAACATCCATTTGATAAAGCATAATATTGTGATGCGAAGCAAAAGCAAGGAGTATGCGAATAGCTTCTAACCGTGCGACCGGGGCGAATGTCTCTCCAAAATCTAGTCCTTCAACTTGTGAAAAACCCTTGGCCACAGGCCTTGCCTTGTTGCGGACCACCACGCCATTCTCGTCTTGCTTGTTGCGGTACACCCACTTCGTTCCGATGACGTTCTTGTCCTTAGGTCGCTCCTCCAATATCCAAACTTCATTGCGGGTGAAGTTGTTGAGTTCTTCTTGCATAGCCATCACCCAATTGGGATCTTGGAGTGCTTCCTCAATATTTGTGGGTTCTACACACGAAACAAAAGAGTAGTGCTCACAAAATGATGTAACATGGCGAGAACGAGTACTTACTCCCCGTGACGGACTTCCGATGATTTGATCCATCGGATGTGCCTTGGAGATGCGCCCATGCCTCATAAGAGGTTGTGAGGCACTTGGCGGTGGTGAGGCATCTCGCTCGTCTTGTGGTTGGACTTGACCTTGGACTTCTTCTTATTCTTGGTGTTGTGTGGCATGTGAATCTTGCATTGGCAATGGATCATCTTTCTCTTCTTCTTCATCAATTTGAGGAGCCATGGAGGTGTTGATGTTGGAACTTGAGGCTCCCCCTTGATCATGGCTCTCCTCAACTTTGGGCTTGATGTCTCCTATGGTCATGTTCTTCATAGCTTCTCGTAGAGGCTCATCATCTATATCATCATGACCAAAACTCTCCTCTTGGGAGCCATTAGTCTCATCAAACTCAACATCACAACTTTCTTCAACTAACCCGGAGGTTTGGTTGAATACTCGATATGCTTTTGAGTTTGACGCATAACCAAGAAAGATACCAACATCACACCTTCTTTCAAACTTACCGAGCCTTTTCTTGCGGTAGATGTAGCACTTGCACCCGAAGACTCGGAAGTAGGAGATGTTGGGCTTTCTCCCAATGAGGAGCTCATATGGGGTCTTTTGAAGTAGTCGATGAAGATAGACCCTATTTGCGGCATGGCACGCCGTGTTGATTGCTTCGGCCCAAAACTTCTCCGACGTGCCATAGTCATCAAGCATTGCTCTTGCAAGGGTGATGAGAGTCTTGTTCTTCCTTTCAACGACACCATTTTGTTGAGGGGTGTATGTGGCCGAAAACTCGTGCTTCACGCCTTCACGATCACACCACTCCCCAATGTTGTAGTTCTTGAACTCGGTGCCGTTGTCACTCCGGACCTTGATGATGGGAAGTTGAAATTCCCTTTGAGCTCGTTTAGCGAAGGTCTTGAAGATTTCCGGAGTTTCACCCTTGTCACCTAGAAACAATGTCCAAGCATAGCAAGAGTAGTCATCAACAATAACAAGACAATAGAGGTTACCGCCAAGGCTTTGGTATGTGGACGGTCCGAAGAGGTCCATGTGAAGTAGTTCAAGTGGCTTGGAGGTTGACACCATTGTCTTCATCGTATGGTGTGAGGCAACTTGCTTCCCGGCTTGACACGCGCTACAAAGCTTGTTCTTCTCAAATGTGACATCCTTCACGCCGGTCACCATCCCAAGCTTGAATGACTTCTTGAGCTTGCTCATCCCAATGTGAGCAATGCGCCGATGCCATAGCCATCCCAAACTTGTCTTGGTGAAAAGACAAGTGGTCAAGCTAGCATCCTTGTTGGAGAAGTCCACCAAGTAAAGATGTCCATGCCGAAAACCTTTGAATATTAGTTCTTTGCTTGATTCACTAGTCACCACAACACCATTCTTGTCAAATGTGCACGTTAGTCCAAGATCACATAATTGTGCAATAGAAAGTAAATTGAAACTAAGAGACTTAACGTAAAGCACATTAGAGATAGACAAATCATGAGAAATAGCAATTTTACCCAAACCAATTACCTTCCCCTTTGAGTTATCACCAAAGGTGACTTGTTCATGATTGCCGGGGTTCTCTATGGAGGTGAACATACCATCATTGCCGGTCATATGTTGAGTGCACCCACTATCGAGTACCCAATGCTTTCCTCCGGCTTTGTAGTTCACCTACACACATGAAGTTAGTTTAGGAACCCAAGCCAACTTAGGTCCTTGTATGTGTGATACAAGTGATTTTGGGACCCAAAGTTGCTTGGGGAGCTTCCCCTTCATGCCTTGATATCTTTGCCGATGAACCTTGCCTTCACCTTTCCACCTACTTTGCTCAATAGATAGTGATAATCATTGAAAGTAGATTTGTAGTTAGGAGGCAATTTGGGAGAAGGACGGTTGGGAAGAGGACACTCCCTCGTGTGATGTCCGGTGACCTCACAATGTTGGCAACAGGAACCAACTTCCTTGATGAAGCTTGTCCTAAGCTCCGGTGAGGGCACCTTTCCTTTGTTGGGCACCGGGAAGGATCCAAGTCCCCTCTTGTTGAAGCCTTTAGCTTGTTGGTAGAGGATTTCCTTGTGCTTGTCCTCCCCCTTAGAGAGTCTTGCCACACTAGTGCGAAGACTTTCAATTTCGTCCATTAGCTCCTTCTCCCTAGGGCTTGCTTTCAAAGGCAAAGACTTATCCAAAATATCAGTGGCATGTGAATTAGACGATATTTTGCCATCAAGGGTTTCTTTCTTTGTGTTTTTCAATTTAAGTTCAATCGCTTCATAAGCAAGGTTAAGCACTTCATGTTCTTGAACCAACTCATTGTGCTTTGCCAAGAGTGCTAAGTTAGCTAAGTCAAGCTCATGATACTCAAGCTTGATTTGAGCATTCTCCTCCTCGATTTGCTTGACATTTGATTTGAGCGTGTCATGCTCTTTAAGTATGGTTACATACTCGTCATGCAAATTGAGGTTAGCACTTTCAAGCTTAGCACGAGCTAGCTCAAGAGCCTTAACCTTAGCCTTTTCCCTTTTTATAATGGCATGATATTCATTAATCATAGATGCTAATTCATCGGGTGAAAGCTCATCATCATCATCGCTAGAATCTTCACATACCTTTGAGTTACCTTTCACCATTAGGCACATAGGAGGTGGACGAAGAGGTGAGTCATCCTTGTTGACGCTGGCGAGGCCCGCCAAGTTTTCTTCATCTTCACTATCTTCGTCGCTTGACTCTTCATCCGTGATCCACTCATTGGCTTCACACATGAAGACCTTTTGAGGCCCTCTTCTCTTCTTTGGAAAGAGCTTGGTTTTCTTGCCTTTGTCAAATTTCTTCTTTCCAAAAGAGCGCTTGGGCTTGACCTCCTCTTCATCATCACTTTCTTCTAGCTTGTGATGCTTGCCATTGTCCTTCCTTTTGTCCGGTCTTGGACAATCATATGATATGTGGCCTAGATCACCACAATTGTAGCACGTCTTGTTTTCATCTTTTCTTGGCAAGAAGGCTTTCTTCTTGGGATCATAAGAGTATCCCTTCTTTGCAATCTTGGAGTTGAGGCGTGAGAATTTCCTCATCATCAAAGCAAGCTCATCATCATCATCTTCGCTTGTTTCTTGCTCTTCTTCACTTGAGCTAGGCTCAACCACTTTCTTATTCTTGGGAGTTGTCTTCTTGGTTGAAGCCTTGAGAGCAATGGTTTTTGATGATGACTCCTCCATCATTCCAAGTACACTCATCTCATGAGCATGGATTTCTCCAATGAGCTCCGAAACTTCAATGTTGTCAAGTGACTCTTTTTGGAGCATTGAATTGATAATGTTGTACTTGGGCTTGGGTAGAAGCATGAGGATCTTGCGATTGATAAGTCCCTTGCCAAGAGAAGCAATGTCAAGTGCGTTAATTTCCTCAATGAGCACATTTAAACGAGAAAACATTTGGTTAACATTCTCATGAGGAAACATCTTAAATTCATCATATTTTGATTTAAGCATGTGATATTTGAGTTCTTTGACACGAGATGAGCCCTCATGTATTTCAATTAGACATGCCCAAATTTCACATGCTTTTTCCTTACTAGCAATCCTAGCAAAGACATCTTGACTAATGCATTCATATATGGCATTTCTAGCCTTAGCATCCCATTTTAATTGGTCACCAACATAGTCAAGATTTCCAAATCCCGCATGGGTCGCTTCCCACACTTCGGGAGCAATTGCCTCAAGGTAAGCGCGCATGCGTGCTTTCCAATAAGCAAAATTCTTGCCCTCGAAGGTAGGAACCGAACCCCCATTCTTGGCCATTTTCGCTCTCTAGCGGTGAAGCTAGAATGATCCAATGAGCAACCTTGCTCTGATACCAATTGTAAGGATCGAAACGCCCAAGAGGGGGGGTGAATTGGGCTTTTTCAAATTTTAGAGCAATTTAAAACTTAATGGTTGAAGCCCAATTCCCTATGCGAACTAACTACGCAAGCAAGAGTATTAAGTGCGGAATAGTAAATGCATAATAGTAAGAGGGTGAGGAGAGAGATGCAAACTCCCGCGGAGACTCAGAGACACGACGATTTTTCCCGTGGTTCGGTAAGATCACAAAGATCTACCTACGTCCACGTTGTGGCACCCACCAAAGGGTATAGCCACTCCCAAGTCACCAAGACAAGGGAATCCACTATCTTTCTCCGTTCGCCATCTCCGGCAAGGTGGAGCTCAAGCCTTGTACAATGGTGATCCTCCGGGCTTCCACAAACGCCTTGGTAAGCTCCGGAGCGATCTCTTCTTCCTCCAACTTTTACAAGGTGAGATAAGTCACCAAGACACTCTCTCTCACTAGCCTAGAGATTCCAATCACCAAGAATGGACGCACACAAGTTTCTCTCTAGCTAGATCTAGCCTATAGTTGGAGTACAAGAGGTTTTGAGGTGTGGAAGTGGTAGCTCTTGGTCTTGAATGCTTGAGGATGTGTAGTGAGGCTCTGGTGATCAAGACATTTTGAAATGACCGGTTGGAGGGGTATTTATAGCCAGCCCACACGAGATAGCCGTTGGAAAAGTAGGCAGACTTTTTCTGTGAACATCGGATCATCCGATGCACCCCTTTATTTGAGCATCGGTCGAATTCCAAATTAGCTGATGTCATATGTCAGATGTGACCGTTGGATATAACCGTTGGATCTGACTGTTTAATCGACCGATGTTACTTCAACTTCATCATCGGATGATCCGGTGAGTTGATCTTCAGAATTGGTTCAGAAATAATGTCTCTGTTGAAATTGACCGATGTACACTTACTTCATCATCGGATGATCCGGTGTGTACTTCTTCAGAATAACTCAGAAATCATCCTTCTGTTGAAATCAACCGATGTGCCAGTTCCTTCTCATCGGATGATCCGGTGTGTACTGGGCTCTGAGGTCTTCTTCTTCTGCCAACTCAAACTCGACCGATGTAGTCATTTTGCAAGACATCGGATGATCCAGTGAGTGCAACTTGTTTGCTTCGAGTTGTTTTGAGTTGATCTTTTGGAATCTTCTTGAGTGACCTCTTTGACACTTGTTTGAAATGATATTTTGATGAAGTGTAAGCTTCTTGTGTTGCCAATTTTGATAGAATAGAGTCGTTGTATGAGTTCTTCATTTAGTCTTCATGAGTATCGAATAACCCCTTAGAATAGATCGTTGAGGGGTCTCCATTTGTATCCAATGAGCAGTAGATGGTGTGAATAGATAGTTCATTAACGTTTGATGTGATATACGTGAAACCTCGCATCCACAAACTCATTAGTAATAACAAATGGTTGTCATTAATCACCGAAACCATACCTCACGGGGGCCTAGATGCTTTCACAGGGACTACACGTAAGCAATGTACTATATGTCAATTTAAATGCAATGTGTTAAATTGAAGAGGTAAAGACCATAACTCTAGCTAGCTCTCCCCTTTGGCTTTGAAATTTTTATGGTGACTTGGTAGGATCCTAACCAGAGACTTGACCAAGTTTCATCTGAAACAAAGTTCATTTGAGCTCTGTGCAAATAAAAGTCTATTTGGTCATTACTAGAGCTTCTAAGGATTTCCAGGGGTTTTCATGGCTCAACCCATTACTTTATGGTAACTAGAGTTTGAGATGGTTCTAATGGAAGTGTTTTCATGTCATTTGAAGAATCCTAGATGAAGTTATGCCCTAAACAAGATTTAAGGAAATCTGAAAAATGTTTCTATACATTTTTCCATTTTCTCAGGGCAGTTCACTTAATCACACCATTAGGGGGATAAATGAACTTTGATGGATCTGAAATTTTTCCTATGACTCAAGGATTTTCAAATGAACATCCCAGCGAAATTTCAGAATTTTCCATAAAAGAATTCTCCAGATAAAATTCCCAACAGTTTAAGTTTTAGGGAATTAATTCTGGAAACATAATAAGTTTCATGAGCTGAAACTTGTTTTGCTGGATAGTACTCGAAGAGATGAATCCAACAAAATTTGGTTCACCAAATTTGGAGCTTCCTAGCAAAAGTTATAGGCATTTGAAGTTTGAACAAAATCTAAAAATCTTATAAATGTTTAAACTCTGAGTGTGGGCCCCACTCTTTTAAACCGGCCCACTGAAATCGCGGCTACACTGCAGCCCACGGGGTTTTTCCCACGCCGCCGCACCGGATCCAGCTGCAAAATGGATCCCCGCTGGAAAACAGAGACTGACCGGTGGACCCGGCCCCCTCTTCGTCTTCCTCGCAACAACCCGTGATCCCCGCGGCGGTACTTCACCGGAGAGCTCGCCGCCGGCCGTTTTACCGCACGACCTTTGACGGATTTCACCGCCTGTGCCCAACTTTTCTCAGGGAACACGTCGGTGCACTCACCGAAGCTCGGCGATGGCCGGAACCCCGCTCGCGACAGTGACAGCGGCGACCCCCACTCCAGTGATGTCGCCCGAGCTACATAGGGCCCTATTTTTGGAACGGTTTCCTCCTACAGCTCTGTGGTGACATGATGAGCACGAACTTGGACTCAGTTTTCCACGGAAACGACCGTAGCTAGGACCTCACCATCGACCTAGGGCTTTAACGGCGGATACTCGAAAAACTCGAATAGCAGCGCCAAAACTCGACGGTTTCTGATGGTTTTTGATCCTAGGTGGCCGTGGGGACGTGTAGAACATGTGGGTAGCTTGGCATACGAGGTGGTGGACCGATCACCATGAATTTCAGATTCTTGGCTAGCTTGGTTCTTTGAAAACCGAGAAATAAACGGGGAAATTCTCCCCCGACAGGGCACGAAAAGGGGTAGGGTTTTCACCGTGAGTTAGAGCAGCCTGTGGCGCGTCTAGTTGCTGTTGATCGTCGGTCACTAGCGTGCTTAGAACGCGGCGCACCAAGGAACTGAGACGGTGGCTGGCAATGTGTTTTTCTCCGGTTGTGTGCGAGGCAGACTGGAGAGGGTGAGGGAGGTTCAAGTGGACCGGCATGTTGATCACGTGCTGCACTCGGCGTCCTCAGCCCCTGAGCAGGAGAAGGCGTGATGCAGCGTCAGTTTGGTGCCGAACGCCGGGAGGTGGCGTGACACGACCCCATCGGCCTTGTCGAGCCAGGATCACGCTGAGGTGTGCTGCGTTGCACAGCACCGGATAACACACATCAAAGGTACAAAGCGGAAGCAAAGTTTTATTACATAAACCGGTTTATGAACACTTTTACAACAAAATATGTTCAGTCCACACTCACAGGCGTAGACTACGCATAGAGTTCACGTTCAGCCTGTGAACGTGTCCCCGCTAGCACGCACACACACTAACACGGCGGCGTGCACGACTCCCACTCGACGGGGTTCCCCTCCTGGGGTTCCGTAACCTCCTCGGGAGTCCCTTCCTCATAGACCCCTGCAAAAGCTTCAAACACAAGCAGTGAGCGCAATGGGTCAGCAAGACTGACCCGTCTCTCCTATACATATGGAACTTCTACATGATGGGTACAGGGTACATGAGGTAAATAATTTGCAAAGGACTCGCATAATTATTTGAACCTTACTTTCAATGTTTTAGCAGCAGGTTGTGGAGAACCTTACGCTAAGGCACATGAGAGAGCCGCAATCAAACAAGAAACACATTTCTCTCATGTACTTTGCCCAAAGTTGAAAAGAACTTTAATTAGCTCTAAACTACAACAAGACATTAACAAGCAAGGTATATCTTTCAAATCAGCAAACTTTTAACATGAATGTAGCCTATTCTTTCTACGTCACGGTACAGTGAACAAGTGGTACTCACTGACCGCGAGGGACGGCGATTATAATCGATTTACACCTGCAGGGTTACCCGAATAACCCGTCACGTACGCCCGTACTCGATGTTGCCTACAGCAACCATCACGGACGTCGTATGCAACCATCTTTCACCCGTCAGCCAAATACTGAACCGGTCCTATCGTCCCGAGCAAAAGGTCTCTGCGCGCGCATCCACAGTGCCGCCAACCGATTTACACCTCGAGCTCTCAACCTACCCTCTGAATGACAGGCAATGCCTCAATACCCAGCTACCCGAGTTACATCAGTTTCCCGGTTCCCATATAGCCGGTAGGTCTTCGGTACTGTTCTAGCTTGTTCAACAGGCCCGCACATGGCTCGGTCCTCAATCGACAAAAGCGGAGCTATAGCACCCAGGCCCCAAAGTCCTGCTGCCCTTACTCTCCGCTCGGTCTCATTTTTCTTGCCATGTATTTCATTTGCTATCTTTACCTGAGCGATGTGCCTCTAGCCTATTCTCACGAGTAGTTCCAACTTTTTGACTTGTACCGACTCCTACACTATCTTAGCATTGCAGTAGCTAAACGGGGTTTTCAATCCTAATCCCAACGCATGGTTATCTTGGCTATGCATTTGGGTTTCAAACAAGACTCTAATGCAAGAAACCCATGCTCAAAGTAAGTTCTCAAAACAGTAAAAAGTTGTAAAACGGGTTAATACAAACCGGAGCTTGCCTTGCTGCTCTTGGTCATAGGCTAGCTGCTCTTCCAGAGTGACGAAGTCTAAAACTTCAGGCTCCTCCTCAACCTTAGCGACTACATGAGATAACATGTAATGTATCAATTTAAATGCATTTGAATTGAACTTAAACTTGTGAAGACTGTAAGTCTTACTAGACAGACCCAATGACTCTGAAATTTTTACTGTGGTTTGGTTACAACCTAAACAGAGACTTGGCCAAGTTTTATTTGCAGCAAAGCTCATTTGAGCTCTCCACAAATAATTATGTACTTGACCTTAATTAGAGCTCCTAGGGTTTTCTAGGGATTTTCATGGAGCAAGCCATGAGTTTCTGAAAACTAGATTTTTGGATGGTTCTAATGGAGTTGGTCTCACTTAATTTGAAGGTTACTAGCTAAAGATATGAGCTAAACAATTTCAGAGACATTTTCTATTTTCTCTGGAACAGTTTTATTAATCACACCATTAGGTGGATCAAATGGGCTCAATTGGATCTGAAATTTTTATGGCGGCCCAGTGATATTTTGGTGAACATCCCAGCAAAATTTCAGAATTTTCCTCCAAAGGGTTCTCCAGTTAAAATTCTAACCAGTTTGAACTTTGAAGAATTAATTCTGGAGAAATAAGGATTTTCATGAAGTGAAACTTGATTTGCTGGAAAGTTCTCAGAGAGCTGAATCCTACAAAATCTGGTTCACTTGATTTGGAGTTTCCTAGCAAAAGTTATGTGGGTTTGAAGTTTGAACTAAATCTGTGTAAAAGCCCCAAAAACGTGAATGCCAAGAGACGGATGTTTGAGCATCATTGAGTTCTGGGTTCATGGAAAATGGGACTTACAAAAAACATTCTTACACAGGATGGTATACGTGGGGTTTAACAACACGGGTTCAAGCATTAATTTGGGTGTGTTGGACCAAGGTGAAGTTGAACTCATGTGTGATCATACATGTGTATGAGGAATAATTAAAAGCAGCTCTTTAGGCTCAAATGCTCACCTCAAAGTGCCGCCAAATTCTTGAACACACATGGGACCTCCCACATTTGATGGTGAGGAGAGTTATGGTGGCATCTTTCTGTTTTGAGGGTGAGCTAGAGAGGAGTGAATTATGATCATGTTTGAATTCGTGTTAAATTCAAACATGTTAAGGCAAAGGAATGACTTGAGTTTGTGTCACATGAAATGAGGAACACAAACATGGACATGTGGGGAAAGCTAACATTTTCTTTAGCTTATACTGAAACATGTTGACCCAGGGAGAGAATTTCACTCCTAAAGATCTAACTCATGTGTATATCCTCTATGAGTAGAGGGGAAGGAAATTTAAATCCAACTTGGAATCTTGGCAAAGAATTCATGTCTAGACTGCCCAAGGGCCCATATGTGAGGTGACCATTGCATTTCTCAGGTATTAAAGAGCTTAAGTTCTAAATTTGGAGAAATTTTGAGATCATATACCAATTGTTCAAGCATTATTTGAGATCACATTCAAATTCAAATTTGAATTTGGAAACTGAACCAAACGTGCTCAATTTTGAAATCTGAGTTCAGATTCAAACTCCTCACATCATGTTTGGCCTACCCTATAAATTTGGTCAAATTCGGATCATGGTTGTGTGGGAATCTCAAAGTACAGTGGAGAAATATCATATGCGGGGGGGGGGGGGGGGGATGGCCCACCTGGCAGCGAGCGAAGGAGACTTGCACCCGAAGTCTTCACGCGCGGATCAGACGCGAACCCCGTGTAGCCGAGAGCACGCCACCGAGGAGGGGGTGCCGCCACCTCCTAGCTGCTTGAGCAGCGCTGGAGAGCAGCTCGTGGGCTGCTTTAGCGCGCGGCGTGATCCGTTTCCCCATTGACCGAGCTCCCGGCCGATGCTTAACCCTCACGCGAGAATGAAACAGAGCTGCCGCTCGTAGCCGCCACGGGCAGTCGATCGGAAAACCGCCAAACTCGTGCCCACAGGGCCTCCCAAGCTGAGAAACGGCACCAGGGGACTCTCGTCTACCTGCTAGGCACAAACCCGAGAGATTTTCCGCTGCCCTAACCAAGAACGACGTCAGCCTGTGGCGACCCGAGAACCAACCAGGAGCGGGCTTCCGTGGACAGCTCTACAGAGAGCTTCTCGTGCCCGAGCAAGAGCAGTTTCGGATGTGCTAGTACTCGGTGATGCTCACCTCCGAAGCTCAGGCCATGACATGGACGACAGAGCACGAATTCGAGAAAAGTTCTCCGGCGAGCATAAACCGACCTTACGGTAAGGCACTCTCAAATTCGATCTAAATTGTTGCTCTTAGTTCTCCAAATCTTGCACAAAGGACCGAAACTAGTCGGCGAACATTTATTCTTCACAACCTTAGCTTAGAAACGCAGGTAGACCGCACAAATTCTGAGTTTTCCGAGCTCAAACATGGAAGGTGTCTTGGGTGCACGGTGAAGACACATTTGCCGCAGTTGCTGAGCAATTCCAAGGCTATGCCGAGCTCCCCTAGCATCCAAGGATGCTATAGAGCCAATTCCTCGAAAGTTTGGCGGGCTAGGATCACCGGTCGACGGCGCCGGACTTCTCCCGAGGTGGCCGCACATCGCCGGCACATTTCCGGTGGTCTATCACCCACGCCAACCGCGCCGACGTGCTCCCCGACCCTGAAAACCCCCGGGCGGCGAGTCTCCGGCCGGGAGATGGCCAGAAACGCCGGTCCGGTAAGCTCCGGCGGAGATCCAGCGACGGGGCAGCGTGGGGGAGGGAAATGGACCGAGGAAGAAGATGATCCGAGCGGGTCCCACGTGTCAGTGACATAAAGTTTAAAAACTGATCAGCTGTGGCTCTGTGATACAGTGTGGCTGCGCGCCAAAAGGGTGTGGCCCGGTGTGGCTGGAATTTCACTGGCTGAGGGTTAAAACGTGGGCCCAAGTCCTTTTCCAATAGCAAAACAATTCCAGTTTCAGCTCCAACTTTGAAAATTCATAACTTTGTGTAGGAAACTCCCAATCGGGTGATTCAAATTGGGTTGCATTCCTTTTGTAAGGATCTATCCAAATATGAACCCCACTTTGTATGAAATTCAATAATAAATTCTGGATAGTTCTTTTAAGGTTTTCTGAAAAAGAATTATTGAGGGAGTTTGGTTCATCCAAAAATCCTCAAATTTCGCCAGAATATTATTTAGGATATTATTGAACTTTCAGCAAAGTTTCAGCTCATTTGGAGTTGATTTGAGTAGGAATTTCTAGAGTACAATCTGCTGTACTAAAAAATTGTCTAGAAATTTTTCCATAAAATAGTTTTCCTTTGTAAAATCAGTTCTGGGCAATCCTTAGCTCCAAAAACCATAGGAAAATTCAGACATGCTCTATGAGCCATAATTGAAATGGTAGTTCAGTTGTTTGGGCATGAAAATGCACATTGCTTCAGAATTAATTCCTTGTAGCATAATTGTTTATAGAATTATTCTGGAGGAAGTACTCACTAAAAAGTCCTGAATTTTGGACCCAATTACTTTCATGTGACTAGGAACTCATATGTAAAGTTTCAGCTCAAGTCAAACTTTATATCTACCTGTTCTTGTTCTCCATGCTTATGTATATGAGCAACACATAGAGAATTATGGTGGAAATTATGGAAGACACAATTTCCACCCACATTAGCTGCAATTTGGCAAGCTAAGTCTCTATGTAGTTTATGACTTCATGTAAAAATTTTGAGGTCATTGGAGATCAGGACCTTTGGTTCCTTTCAACCCATTTTAACTCATGTGACCTGTCCATTGGGAACCATAGAACATGTTAATGGAGCTCCTTATGGACAGTTGGTTTTTGTTCGAATTCCTCTGCACAACAGGGACAAGAACTTCATTCTTAGTACTCCCACACAGTTCCCTGTTATTAACAAGTCGAGTCTTTACTTCTTTAAATTGCACTAAAAGAACATGTGCATATACATATCAATAGGACTTACGACGGAGGCAATCAAGGAAGGTGTTCGACGGAGTGATTCCGTTGAAGGGGATCAGTTGATCAAGACTCAAGGGAGACAAGACTCTAACTGAATTACATACTATTAGACCAGCAGCAACAAGGCAAGCCCCGGTTTGCATTAAGCCGTTTATAAAGTTTTACTTTGTTTACATACGTAGTGTGAAGTATGTATGTGCATTAGGTGTAGGATGGATGAAAGCCCAACTGCATAAAATTTTTTCCCCCAAGAGTGAGGGTAGTGTCTAGGGCCTCGAATAGGCAGGCTATGCTTAATGATTCATAGGACTTCGGTACAAGTCGAGTAGTTGGAATCTACTCGCGAGTTAGGCTTGGGACACACGGGATTGGTTCGAGTGATGTGAGATCACCTTAGTAATAAAAATGAGGCTTGGCAGGGGCTAGGGCGCAGCAAGATGGAGTCTTGTGTGCGCAGCCCTGTCCGTGTCGATTGAGGACCGATCTGTGTGCGGCCCACACTGATCAAGTTTGAACGTACCGAAGGCATATCAGATATATGGGCCCCGATAATCCGATGTAACCTAAACCTCCGGGCGTCGAGGCATAACGCACCGATTTATAGGTGTAGGCTGAGGGCAGCAAGGTGGAAATCTGCTAACGGGTATAGAGAGATGCTCCGTGTAGGGAATCTCCTGATCGTTTCGGTGCGACCGGTTCGACGTTTGGGCTGTTGGGTGAAAGGTTGTTCCGTACGACATCGAGTGAGTGTGCTGTGCAGCTCCACAGGTAGGCGTACGTGACGTGCTCTTTGGGTCTCCCTGCAGGTGTATATCGAGTCGATCCGCCGTCCCTCGCGGTGAAGAGTACCACTTGGTCACTAAGTCGTGACGTAGGCTAATGTATGAAATGTGATAATTCAATATTGCTGTTATGATATAATTGTATTGCTACATGTGTGCCACCAAATATTGCTTACTAAATTTCACATTCCCGAACTGATAACTTGTTGCTAAAAGATGAATTAAGGATGAACTTGTAGGTGTGTCCATTTGCTGCAATGTTACTATCCTACGTTCATTGTACACCTCATGTAGAGTCTCATGCCTAGGTGAGTCGGTTAAGTCTTGTTGAGCCCTCGTGCTCACGGTTGCTGCTTAAGTGTTTTTCAGGTGAGGAGCCACCCACGGACTCGGGTTGCGAGTCCACCGGCGAGGGTTACCCTCTGTAGGGGACCACGGCTGAGTGGGAGCCGTACACGCCGCGCTGAGCTGAGGAGTGCAGCTAGTGTGGGTTGCCCTAGGGCTGGGCAACCGACTGTTGCTATATAGGCGGGCGTGAGTTGTACAAAAGAAACTTCCGCTGTGTAATAAAGACAATAGTTTGTAACTGACTATTGTACTAGTTTGTACAGTTCCAGTTGGTTTTCTCATGTAATATAATGTGTCCTCATGATGTGTGCTGTCGGGTGTCGCATCGTGCGGCACCACCCTCTGCGATCCTGGATGAGCGGATTCCGGTCCGCCACAATCTGAAAATCGGGAAAAAGTTTAAACCGCTGCGCGTAGGACCGGGGCAACGTGTCAACTTCTCAGCGGTCGACACACGGGGCTACGGAATCCTTCGCGTGCAGCCACACCTGATCCGGTGCCACATAAGATCCCGGGGTTTAAAATATCAGCCACTGACACGTGGGACCGGGGGCTTCGTCTACCTCCGGCCTACCGCGCTCGGCCGCCGCCCCCCTCGCTGGAGTGCTCGCCAGAGGGCTTCTGCCGTGCGCCAAACTCCATGATTTTGGCCCCCTCTACCTAACTCCATCCGGGGAACACGATGCTGGGCTCAGCTCGTCATGACAATCACCGGAACACAGCCGGCGACATGCGGTGGCTTCGGAAGAACTTCGGCCGTGTCGGCCGGCCTTCCTAGCACCCCAAACGATTGAGCAAAAGGACGTCGAGCATCAGTGGACCCCAGGAAAGATCGACATGAGCTCCATGGAGCTCGGAAATGGCTGTACTGGGCTGTCACCGTGCAACCTAGGCCGGAAATCGGGAATTCTTCTAAAACTCGAAGAACGGTGGTTTCCCCCAATGGTTCTTTGTGGTTTCGGCTCCTATGGACTCGCACGGACACCTAGAAGTGCTTCCCTTCGTGAGAGGATGAGTGGTGCGGTATGTGTTACGAATTTTGTGAATCGGTCCGGGCATCCCTTTTGTATACCGTCGCAAAATCATGAAATTCCGGCGTGGTTAGTTTATGTCACGCTGCCAGGGCTTGCAGGAATGAAAGAGGGACTGAAGGCAAACCTTTTTGCTATTCACATCTTGGAGAACGATGGGCTATGGTGGCCAGACGGGTCTCCCCCGTGACGGCGGCTTGGGCTGAACTGAAGAATGGAAGAACGTCGCGGTGGAGCTCGGGGAGGGTTGATCAGGGTCTGGAACCGGTGCGAGGATGTCAAGGAGGACTCGGCGCACTCGGTGATGGTATCAGATCGCCGTGACAACCACAGGATCGGCCGGGCGACGAGGGACCGAGAGCTCAGCCGTGCGGCGAGGTGTTTCGGTTTTCTGGGTGAGAGCACGTCGGAACAGCGGTGAGAATCAACGGGGACGGCCCGGGCGGGTAGATAAGGGCCCAGAGAGGCGGTTCAGCGGCCAAGGGCGTCAAGCAGCTGCTGTCCTCGCCGTTTTCTCGCCGTGGCGGCAGCTCAGTCGGGCGCAAGAAACCAAGATCAAGTCTTCAGTCAGTTAAACTGTTTAGTGAGGCTGACATGTGGGTCCCACCCTGGTTTTAACCTCTGAAATTGAATTTTCCCCACTGCTCTAAACAGTAGAGACCCAAATAACCCTGGTTATTTGTATTATCTACCCTCTGGCCATTTGAACTGGATAGAATTCAAATTGGGGTTTGTTTGAATATATTTTCAGCACATATGCAGTTTGAAGTTCAAATAAAGTTTGAATTTGCTAAACTTAGCTCATGTCAAGATCAACTCCAAATGGAGTGAAAATTGGTGTGTGAGCTCACAAAAATGTGCTGAATAAGAATATGCCTCCCACTTTTGGATTCATGGGATGGAAACAGTTTGAATTTGAATTTGAGTTCAAACCGCCCTCTTTCTATTTATAACCAAAAAGACTTCAAAAAGGTTTTGAATTTGGGTGAAATTTGGTATGGACATTCCTAGCAAGGTGTAGGAGTTTTTCATAAGCCCAGCCCCTATATGATGCATGTGGGAAATACCACTTTTGCATTTTGTGAGTTTATTCTCTAATGAGCATGTTGATGGTGTTTACTTGCTCTTCCAATGTATTTATTAAGTTACTTCAAATGAAGTATGTGTGTGGTGATAACACTTTGATTAAGTGCCAAAAACTTAGGCCCTTACATTCCTCCCCCCTTAAAAGAATCTCGTCCCGAGATTATAAGGTAAAAATGAGAGAGAGGACGGTGGGAAAATTACCGTATATGCGGCGTGAAAAAGTCGGGGTAGTTAGCGCGAAGAAATCCTTCGCTCTTCCATGTCGCTTCGTCCACGGAGTGATTACTCCATAGAACTTTGTAGAACCACAACGTACAGTTGCGTGTGGTTCGGGCCTTTTCATCAATAATCTGAACCAGTTCCTCCCGATACGTGAGATCCGGTTTCAGTTCTTCTATATCCTCCAGCTGAATGATAGTTGATAGCTTGAGACACTTCCTCAGCTAGGAGATGTGAAAGACGTCGTGCACACCGGAAAGTGCTTCTGGTAATTTAAGCCGGTATGCTACTGATCCACATCTTTCTGTTATCTGAAATGGACCGATGAATCGGGGTGCCAACTTTCCCCTCACCCCGAATCTGTTCACGCCCTTCATTGGAGACACACGTAGATATACGTGATCCCCGACTTCAAACTGTAATGGGTGTCTTCTCCGGTCTGCATATTGTTTCTGTCGCGATTGAGCGGCTTTTAGGTTCGCTTGAATCAGCTGAACCTTTTCCTCCGCGTTGTTGACAATTTCAATCCCGAAGGTAACCCTTTCGCCAGACTCACACCAATTCAGTGGTGTGTGACATTTTCTCCTGTATAGCGCCTCGTAAGGTGCCATCCTGATGCTGGCTTGGTACCCATTGTTGTACGAGAACTCGGCCAACGGCAAGTGATCATCCCAGTTCTTGCCATGGTTGATAGCGCAAGCTCGTAGCATATCTTCCAAAATTTGATTTATCCGCTCGGTTTGCCCATCCGTCTGCGGGTGGTATGCCGAACTACGGATCAGCTTCGTCCCCAACGCAGCATGTAGCTGCTCCCAAAAACGGGACCAAATAAAGTGCCCCGATCCGATATAATGGTACGGGGTACGCCGTACAAGCATAGGATCCGTGAGATGTACAGTTCAACATACTTCTTGGCGTTGTAGTTTGTGTTGACCGGGATGAAATGGTCAACTTTGGTGAGCCGGTCGACGATTACACACATAGAATCATGTTTCTGAAAAGTGATGGGTAAACCGACGATGAAGTCCATGCTCACATCCTCCCACTTCCAGGTAGGAACGCCCATTGGTTGTAGCAGTCCCGGTTTCCGCATATGATCTGCCTTCACCCTTCGACATGTATCACACTCGGACACGTACTTTGTGATCTCCCGCTTCATCCGTGTCCACCAAAACTTGCTTCTGAGTTCTTGATACATTTTGTTGCTGCCGGGGTGAATAGAAAACTTTGATAAGTGAGTCTCATCAAAGATTTTCTTCCGTAACTCCAGGTTATGGGGTACAACGATCCGGTCCTTGAACCAAAGGATGCCGTCTCCGTCTTTTCGGAAACATTTCAGCTCCCCACTGTCTATGCGTCTCCGCAAATGTGACATGCCTTTGTCATGTTTCTGGGCTGCCGCTATCTCCTCACGGATTGTGGGGATCAAATCTAAGTTGTAGAGAGCTCTATGTGGAATCCCATGCAATGGTGGCTCACTCTCTTCCAACGAGGTGATGGTCAGATTGTTGACGTGTGACTTGCGGCTCAGCGCATCCGCCACTACGTTTGCCTTGCCGGGGTGATAATGGATCTCTATTTCATAATCCTTTATCAACTCTAACCATCTTTGCTGCCTCATGTTCAGTTCCTTCTGAGTGAATATGTACTTGAGGCTTTTGTGGTCGGTATATAAATGCACGAGGTTACCGAGTAGGTAGTGCCTCCACATTTTAAGTGCGAGCACCACGGCAGCGAGCTCCAAGTCGTGAGTTGGATAATTCTGCTCATGGTTTCTGAGCTGCCTTGATCCATACGCGACCTCTCTTCGGTCTTGCATCAGCACACATCCGAGCCCAACGCCGGATGCATCGCAGTACACATCGAACGGTTTTGTTGTGTCTGGCTGCGCCAAAACCGGTGCTGATGTAAGGTGTCTCACTAATGCCTTGAACGCTGCTTCACATGCTGGACTCCGAACATATTTGGTAGCCTTCTTCAGCAGATCCGTCATAGGCTTGGCAATCTTCGAGAAGTTCTGAATGAACCTCCGATTCCCGTGAGTCCGAGGAAACTCTGTACCTCATGAACAGTTCTCGGGGACTTCCAATTCAGCACTTGTGTGATCTTACTCGGGTCTACAGCGATGCCCTCCGCTGATATAATATGCCCGAGAAAAGGCACTTGCGAGATCCAGAATTTGCACTTGCTGAATTTCGCGTATAGCTTGTGATCCCGCAGCCGTTGCAAGACTATACGCAGATGCTTCTTGTGTTCTTCCTCCGACTTGGAATACACCAATATGTCGTCGATGAAAACCACGAAAAACTTGTCCAGCTCCGGCATGAATACCGAGTTCATCAAATACATGAAGTGAGCTGGAGCATTGGTGAGGCCGAAGGACATGACCAGGTACTCATAAAGTCCGTACCTCGTCGAGGAAGCTGTCTTCGGAATATCCTCAGCCCATATTTTAATCTGGTGGTACCCGGATCTTAAGTTCATCTTGGAAAAGATCTTTGCTTCGACCAACTGATCAAACAACATGTCGATCCGTGGCAACGGGTACTTGTTCTTGATGGTCACAGCATTTAGTAGATGATAGTCCACACAAAGACGCAATGCCTCGTCTTTCTTCTTCACAAACAATGCCGAACAGCCCCATGGTGAGGAGCTCGGCCTAATAAAACCCTTCTCCAGCAGGTCCGTTAGCTGAGTCTTCAATTCAGCCAATTCCTTAGGCGCCATCTTGTACGGCCTTCGGGATATTGGTATGGTTCCCGGTGCAAGTTCAATCTTGAACTCCACCTCCCTGTCGGGTGACATCCCCGGTAAATCATCCGGGAACACGTCAGGGAACTCCCGGACCACTGGAATGTCTTCCAATCTGATGGTTGTGTATTGATACACTCTTGGAAGTTTTATTTCTGGACTGTCTAGAAATAAGGAATGTGACTCGTGCATTTCTGGGTGTATATGCACGACTCGGAGGACGGTGTCTAAAACAACACCGTGGCGGGTTAACCACGACATCCCTAAGATGACATCGACCTTCTGTCCCTCTAGAACTATGAGAGACGTAGGGTACACTCTACCTGCTAAGCATAATGGTACTTTAGAAACCATCATGCTTGCTGAAATCTTTCCACCCGGTGAACAAATCAAATATGGGCTATCGGTGGGTAGTATTTGCAAGCAGTGTTTAGCAATGAAAGCTTGGCTAATAAAATTATGCATGGCGCCTGAACCAAATAATACTATAGCAGGATGCTGGTGGAGTTGGAATATACCCGCAAGGATTGGCTCTCCCCCCGGCATGTCCTCTATGGCAGGTTGGTGGACGGTGCCGGGCCTAGGGTTTGCTCGCCGCGCATTAGTGGGGTTCCGGGGTTGATTCCTCCCCGGAAGTTGTGGTGCAACTTCGCCGCCTTGCCTCTCCGGACAACTGCTGGTGAAGTGTCCTGGACGACCACATTTGTAGCAGGTGGCTGGTGCTCGGGGGACGAAAGCCCGGCATGCGCTGTTGAGGTGCATGCGCACGCGGCATCGCCCGCTGCTATTGTTGCTGCGAAGGTGGTACTGGCAGTGCCGGCCTGAATGCCGGTAGAGAATATGGCCGACTGCGGAATGGCATCGACCTCTGTGGTGGCTGCTAGCGTGGACCCGATGGTGGGCGATTCACCATTTGGTATTTTTGAGAAGGACCACCTCCTTCTCTGCTGCTTTGCGGCGCGGTTCGCTTCCTTTCCGCCGCCGCTAACTCCTTGCTGGAGTCCTCTTGAACAATCGCAACATCAATTATATCGTTGGGGATGCCGCGATTGAACATCGCCAGTTTGTCCTTCAGGAGCAGGTTAAGCCCCTGGTAGAAATGATCCCTCCGCTTCTCGTCGGTATCGGCGTGATACGAAGCGTAGAGCACAAGATCATTGAACGCCCTGGAGTATTCCAGCGTGTTCCGGCTCCCTTGCTGCAGGCGTAAGAACTCCTGCGTCTTCCTCTTCATGAGACCCGGCGGTATGTGATAGGCCCTGAAGGCCGTCCGGAATTCCGCCCAGGTCATAACTCGCTCGGTGGGCTGCAAAGCACAGTAGTTCACCCACCAGGCGCTCGCGGATCCCTGGAGCTGTTGGACCGCGAACTGAGTCTTGCGCTGCTCACTCGCTTGGAGCAGCCCAAAACTTCATCTCCATCGTGCGAAGCCAGTTGTCTTTATGGAGGGGTTCATCCACCCTTGAGAATACCGAGGGATGAGTAGCCAAAAAATCAGAGTAGGAGCTCTGTTGACGCTCTCATGATCTTGACGCCTCTCTGGTCGAGACGTATTCGCAATGAGGGTTTGCAGAAACTCCGTGTGCTTCTGGTGAGAGCCCGCCATCGCTGCCACGATGTCAGCCAAGGTAACAGTTGGCGGTGGCGGTGGCGGTTGTTGCTGTTGCTGTCCCAAGGAGTCCTCAGGAGGCTGTTGGGAGGTCTCTCCCCGCTGACTGGAACCCCCAACGTCCGGGTTGTCATGAGTACGAGTCATTCTGAAATTGAAGACAGCATCGATCAGCACATGTCATGCTTAAAATTCCACATGAAACAGTATGTATTTGAAGTGACGAATGCATAATTTCCACAACATTCACATATATTTATAAAGCATAAACTTTATACAAGATACATTATTCTCGGTCTCCGAGAAGTCATGCTCATGTCGTCACTACCTATACATACCCTACTGTCCACCCGACATGTCACTGATTACCAAAGTTTAGGTTACATCACCCCAGCTGCACTACTTGGCAACGGTAACCTCCTACTCGGAGTAGAACTCGACCTCCTGCGGGTTGTCCTCCTCCAGTACCTCTTCTGGTGGCTCTGGGTCCACGACCTCCTCTTCCGGCTTGGGTTCCCCCAATGCCGGAAGACCCAAGACCACGGGTACAGCACCTACCACCGGTATGCCCACTACCGGAGGTACGAGGTCCTGCAACACATGCACCTCGTCCATGGCTTGGTTGTAGTCCTCTTCCCAGCCTTGCCCCTCCTCAATAGCGTCATCCCGCTCTTGAGTGAGGACCTCGTTCTTCTGGGTCAGAGCCTGCACCTGTTGTTGCAAAGCCATGATGTCGACACAGCTTTTCCTCTTCACCTTATTCAGACGATGCAACTGATTGTGTTGCTCATTCAGTCGCTTTATCGTCGGAAGGAGCACATTGCGGAGTGCGCTATGAGCACTCTCGAAATGGTCTCCACGGCTTGTGCTCTCCTTGAGCTTTGCAGCGAGACATTTCGTATGCACAGCTTGGCTGTCCATCACGGCTTTTCCTGCCCTCAATTGGAGACTGAGGTTTGCCTCCGCGGGGCTGTACCTTGGGCAACCCGGAACGGTTGCCTCCATGTACCTCCCTTCCCACACATGATTAGCCCATCCCTCCACCGGAACAAGCGCGTATGGAGTGCCCTCCATAGCTCTCACATGTAGCTGGCAGAAACGCGACATGGTGTCGCGGGCTGCCACTTGCCACATTCCCTCCGGTTGTCTACCTCTCACCGTAACGGTGAACGGCGCCCAACCGGGTGGTGTAGGTCCTGCAGGAACTACGCCATGGATCGTCCACGTCTTGTTCCCCTCCTCGCCTTCTTCTTCGGTGAAGTACTTGTGAAATCCCAAAATTCTAGCAAGTGGAGCTGCAGTTCACACCGAGAAAAGGAGAGGGAATTTAAACTTTTGAATTTAAAGGTGTGAGCTCCAAGTCTAAACTTGAACTTGCAAAAATTCCCGAACACAGAGATCTAAAGCTATCATTTGGTTCTCCACACATCCAATAATAGCCCGACAAATTTTCGGAGCATTTGAAAAGGATTTCCTATTTGTTGGAATTTAAACGGGAGAAAATTTGAATTTGAATTTAAATCTCAGTTTCAAATTCTGACTTCACCGAAATTCAAATTTGAGTGCACCATTGTGTTCCTCATATTTCTTTTGGCCTGTCCTCCAAATTTTATCAAATTTGGAGCTCGTTTGCTATTTTAAAAAGGAATTGGAGATAAGAGGGAGAGGTGGACCCCACATGTCATACACACAAGGCTTCAACCCACTCTATCTTTCCTCCCTCGCTCCAGCTTCCGACAGCACACGGCAGGGGACTTCGGGGACAAGTTTTGGGCGCCACCTCCTGCTGGATCGTCCTTTAGTTGTTCTGATCATCACAGGGAGTGCAGCAACACCGTTTTGCTTCTCTCAGCCGAGCACCAGCTCTCTGTTTTTCCTCCCGAGCAGAACCCTGCCGTTCTTCTTCTCCCCATCGCGCAGCAAGCACTGGAGCCCGATTGCTCGAGCCCCCAACAGCAAAGAGCTGCGCCCAAGGGTGCTCTAGCCGGCCAGCAACTTTCCCCCACGGCCCCGAGCTCCTTAGCACCGGAAATCAGCAAAGAATCTGCAGCTCTCGGGTAAACACTGAAAAACCGGAACTGATCACCGTGGGCAGCCCAAACCAGAAGTGATCACGCCCAAGCAAGCCACCCCATAGGTGCACCTACAAGCCTAGTTGCTCACCTCCAAAACTCAGCCCAGACATTGATCACAGAGGGAGAATTTCAAGTTTTTCTCCCGTGCGGCCGAAACTGACCTTGAGGTAAGGAATTGCAAAATTCGTTCTCAATTCATGTTGGTTGTGTTTCAAACTTTGCACACAAGTTCTTAACTGCCAAGCACACCTCCTCCATCGATTTTAGACCAGGAAATTGAGTGTGCAGCGAGGAATTCGAGTTCTTTTCGAGGGTATACCACTGAACCATGTCGGGTGCACGGTGCCGATAGTTTTGGAGCTCTCCCCGGCCTGTTTAGACCTCATGTCAGTATCGACCATTTGGTGGAGAAATCACCATGCACAACCTCGCCGGAGCCCTAGGGTTAGCTGTTGCCGGTGCGCCCCGTTTTCCGGCGAGTTTCAGCCGCCGGCGACCTCACCAATGAGTTCAGCATGGGGGAAAATGGGGGGGGGGGGGGGGCGGCCAGCAGGGATCTGGAGGTGGCTGGGAAGTGCATTTCTGGTGACCTCGCCGGAGGGAGCCGCCCCTGGTCTGTTTGGCGCGTGGCTGGAGGTTAGGGATGACGAATGGGACCCACTGTCAGCATTTAAACATTTTCCAGATTTTCCTATTTCAGTTCAAACTTTGGAGAGCCATAACTTTGTGTAGGAGTGTCCAAAAATTGTGAAACAAATTTTGTTGGATTCCTCTCAAAGAGTACTATCAAGGGATGCAGCCCAATATTTATTAAAATTCTTGAATTTGGCTCATTAATTCATTTAAGAAACATCTTGTATGAATTTTTACAGGAGTTCTGTTAATTGGAAAATTCCCAAATTTGGGCAGGACATTCTTCCAATAATCCTTGAACTCTAGTAAAATTTTTAGAGGCATTGGACTCCATTTGCTTGGCCAAATATTGTTTGAATCCTCTATGTCTCTGAAAAATGGGAAAATGAACAGAGACATTTTCAGACTTTTAACCAAGTTTGGAAAAGTCATATCTCGGTGTAGGAAGCTCCAAAAATGGTGAAACCAAGTCCTATGGACTCATGAGACTATTAAGTTTCTAAAAAGCCACATTTGGAGCATGCCAAGACACTATAATTGTCATAGGAATTCAGAGAAGCCAAATAGTAAGAATATTACCTAGCCCACATATTCCATCAACTATGTCTGAAATTTTGCAAGCCATACCTCTGTATGATCTATGGACCACTGTAAAAATTTCAGAGCAAGTTGAGATCATCTTCTCCAGTTTTCTGCTGGTTCTTTTCACTACCTTTCTTATGTCCATTATAAATGGATCTTCGAATTTTACTCCAACAAACATCCACTGCCCACCTAAAGTTCTTCACTGTTTCTGTCCATAACAGAGCCCATCTCTCACTTTAGAGTTGGTCTAAACCATTCTTAATTCCTAAAACACATTTCTTTTATAATTCAGATATGTGTATTAAAAACTGTGCATATTCATATCGGTAGGAAAAACGACGAAGGAGTTCGACAAGGAACTAGACTCAGATCAGCAAGTTGAAGATTTAATCATCGCCAAGATACTGACTATAAAGTAGAACTAAACCTGCAGCAACATAAGGCAAGCCCCGGTTTGCATTTAACAGCTTTTAGTTATATTTTACTTTGTATCAATTCTATTGGTCTAGCATGTATTGTGCATTAGGTCAAGGTGATTGATACTCCAAATGCATGACCCACAAACCCCTTGGAGTACAGGGTAGAATAGGCTACCTTCGAGTAGTTTCTGCTAGGCTAAAGTTGTATAGGATCCAGTACAAGTCGGATAGTTGGAAGCTACCCGCGAGTTTAGAATGTGAATTCAGCGGGGTATGATTCTAGAGAATGAAAGTTCTGGAATGGAAAATGAGACCGAGCAGAGAGTAGGAGCAGCGGGACGTTGGGGCCCGTGTGGCTGTAGCTCTGTTTGTGTCGGTTAAGGACTGATGCGTATGCCGCCCTGCTGAGCAAGTTTGAACAGTACCGGATGCATATCAGATATATGGGACCCGATAAACCGATGTAACTCGGGTACTCTCATGTGGAAACTTATACGGTCGTCCTTTGGGGGTTGGTGTCAGAGGTGTAAACCCGCTAGCGGAGCAACTTCGATGTGTTCCGTGTAGTGGCCCTTCTGATGGGTCGGCAGAACTGGTTTGGCATTGGAGTGACGGGTGAAAGGTTGCTGCATACAACGTAAGAAAGAGCTCGCGTGAGTCTTTCGAGGCGGGTGTATGTGTCGTGTATTTCGGGTGTGTCCTGATTGCAATCACCGTCCCTCGCGGCTATATGAGTACCACTTGTTCACTGAGTTGTGACGTAGTAATAAATTGCAGATAAAGTGTGATGAATCATTGCTGTTGTGAAGTTCTTAAATTCATTGTATTGCCAACCATGTATGCTGTAGTTGTAGAGCTCATTAAGTTTATTTTTCCTCTTTGGGCATCACCACATCGGAGGAAAGCGTTTCTTGTTTGATTGTGGACTTCTGATGTGAGGGCTGCCTAAGGCATAATAATCTGCTGCTATTAAACTGAAAGTAAGGATTAACATGTAGGCGTGTCGTTATTGCATCATACTTTTCCTATGTTAGTAATCTCTGCATGTAGAGTTCCATGTTTAGGAGTGTCGGTTAAGTCTTGCTGAGCCATCGTGCTCACGGTTGCATTATTAGTGTTTTGCAGGTTATAAAATTTGCTATGAATATCGTTGTTCGGTGAGCCATCAGAGACTCACCGGAAACCCTGCCGCTGCACTCATCTTTGTGGAAGCTAGTAAGAAGCGTCCGCGGGCTGGACGTCTTCTCTTTTGCATAGTTAGGACCGAGAGTAAGTGTGTATGTATATTCCGCTACGTGTACCCTCGTGGTACATTATTTTGTAAAGGACACTATCTTGAGAAATAAACGACTTGTACTTTATGGTTCTTTTCGTGTATGCTGTTGGGTGCCGCATCACACGGCACCACCCAATGTGTATCCTGGAGTGTGGATCCCGGAAGGGGTTCCTCACAGGCGTGGTATCAAAGCTGCATTGGGAATAGCACACATGAAAAGAGCTTATTTTCAAAAACTTCGAAGTACACGAGTGAGAAACGTGTAGTATGCCACATAAGGACTATTAGTAGCATAGTTACTTAAGGTGGCAAGCTAACAGTGTGTTACCTTCAGTATTTCAATTCAGTAATGACGCACCTATGTGGAGGTAAGAGGTAAGGTACGCCACCGCAAGCGGATCAATTGCGGTAACTCGCCATACGAGTAATAGTATGGAATGATATACCGTGGCTTGGCACGGTAGTTAATATGAGTCTCTGAACCTCTCTATGGTTCTGAGAGCATATGAAAACACTGATCTCCAGCGTGCTTTAGGCAAAAGTGAGAATACCCAATCGTGTGGTAAGCAACACGATAGTATGTAACTCTTGAACGTTCAATGTTCAAAGGGCCATACGCAGCTCGCCATCGGCGTGCCTCAATGGTCATGAGGCAGTAGGTGGTATCCGTTGGGTTGATAAAATTCCCAACCGTGACGACCCGTTCACACTCTACTCGGGTTCCCCATCGTGTGGTGTGAAAACGCGACCATGTACCTTGAGACGTGACTTGACTCAAGGACGGCCCGTATGGCAATGATACGGGGCGTATGTTTTTACTATGATATGGACCTGCCTGTAATGAAAAAACCGATGTGTGCATCACTATTGATTGTTTTACTGCAGGTACCTTAACCACGTTAGAACATTGCGTTTAGAAAATGATTGTGAGTGATCGTTTTAGTCCCACCACTTGAGACGTATACGCCGGTATAACGCCGGTTAGGATTTTGATTTGGTGAGGAAACGTAGTACCGTGAAATGTTCTTAACTGCATGAAAAAGAAAGTTTTCAAAGAAATGAGTAATTTTGGAGTCTAGGATTCCATTAGGGGTTAATGAACTCCTATATTGAACTATGAGTCAATTGGGAGTATAGTTTCCATCTCAAACATTTAGAAACAACCTCCCCTGTTTCGGCAGAATTTTTGCTGAATTTGAACAGGGCATAACTTTTGATTGGTTGAACCAATGGAGGTGAGGTATATATTTCTTGAAAGGTTTTTAAGTCTTCTACAACTTTTATGTAGAACTCTAGAACATAACCTCCCTCCAAATGAATGAAAATCTCAGATGAGTGTTAACTGTCCAAAAACAGGGCAGACCAAAAATGATCTCTGGAATTTTCTGTATTTCGACCATACCTTTCTGTAGAAAAATTTCTAAGGGTCATGTAAGACACCATTGGAAAGTTTGTGATATTTGCTACGACTTTGTAGTTCAAAGTTTCTACAGATTTGATGTAGAACTTTATGAAATCTTCCGGACAAAACAGACAATTTCAGAGGAGGTGCTGTCAAAATTGTTCCAGATTTCTGTCAACTTTGAAATATCACAACTCCTGATCCAGAATTGATATGAAGGAAAATAAATACTCGTTGGAAAGATATTGAAGTTACATATAACTTTGATATTCACCTTGAGACCTGAAACTGCCATTTTCATAATCAAATTCTGGGAATTAGGTCAAATGGTCATACTGAACAGAGCATTGTTCATTGCCCATGTAACTTAGGACTTGTTGTGGACATGAAGGTTATTATACTTCTCTAAGTTCCATGACATATTCATTAGTCATCTTTCATCATTCCTTGCTGTTGATTTAAGTGTTTGACAAACTTGAACAATCATTGGTCGCATTTCAGAATTGTCAAAAACCTTGTTTCCTTTATATATGCTGCACAGTTGATGTGATGCTTTTGCGGTTAATAATTTCGAGTTAAAGCCGAGTACACTCTTGGATATTAACCGTAAATTGCTCACTCTTGCATTATGGATCATACTCATTCCGGGTATGAGGTTGGTGGTTCCAGTCGGGATGGAAATGATTTGTCGCAGCGACGATCACCGCCATCATCAACCGGACTGGCGGAAGTGTTGGGAAGAATGGCTGAGTCTCTTGAGTTGTTGGTGCAGCAAGGCATACGACAGGAGACCTCACACAAAAACCCCACACTGAATACGTATATGGATTTTCTAGAAAGACAACCACCGGTATTCTCTGAAGCTAAAGAAGCCTTGGAGGCAGATCATTGGCTCCGGGTGATTGAATCTAAACTGGGAATGCTCCAGTGTGATGAATATGAAAAGGATTTATTTGCCTCTCAGCAACTTCATGGATCCGCTGGGGCTTGGTGGTGTGAATATCTTGCTAAGATCGCTGAAGGTCATCGTGTGACGTGGACGGAGTTTCGTGAGGCTTTCCGTGCACGTCATATTTGTGAGGGCATTGTAAAAACAAGAATTGAAGAGTTCTATGAACTCAAACAAGAAGGCATGAGTGTCATGAAGTACTTTACGGAATTTAACCGTTTAGTACAATATGCATCCTCTTATGTGCATAATGAGGCAATGAAGTTTCATTACTCCTTCTGAGGCCTCGATGTGAAGCTTCGGACAAAAGTGGCACAATGCAATAAAGGGAATTATAGCGAGTTAGTCAATGCCACTATGATTCAAGAAATAGCTGAACTCGAGCACAAGGAAAGTAAGAGGAAGAGAAAATTATCACTGGCAAGTACGGATGATTATCATCAAGAACAACCGGTGATATATTGCTTACCATCCGGGGTGGAAATTCAGTCCTTTGACGGGCCACCTCAGATGCAATACTGTCCATATTCACCCATGGAGGTTCAGCTACTGCTGCAACAGCAGCAAATGAGTATTTGTGCACCCTCACCTCAGCAAAGTTCACAAGACTATCAACCACTTCCATATGGTGAAGATCCTGAGCTCGCATCGTATAACACTTGTAGCGATGTAGAGCATATTCCTCAGGAGGGTCAAGTGACCAAGCAGAGCAGCAGTCATATGTCATCTCAAGCTGCAAAGAAATTCCATGGTCGGTCAAGGAGAACAGCACTGAAAGTGGGAAATATAAACTATATGGCAGTTGAAGACGTTCCCGTAGGAGAAACCGTGTTGGCGGGCATGTTCAGCCTACGTGATCAGCCCACACTCGTGTTGTTCGACTCGGGTGCTCCACATGATTTTATCAGCAAAGATTATGCGGTTAAGCACCAAGTACCATCAACGACCTTGGCCGCATCATATCATATTAATTCACCGGGAGGTAGTAGGACAGCGGGCAGAATTGTTGCTCGAGCGCCTATATGTTTGGATGGGCGGATATATCCTACCAGTCTTATCATCCTGGAAGGCTTGCAGATTGACATCATCTTGGGAAGGTCTTGGTTGACACATCACCAAGCTATCTTTGATATTAGTTCACGAACGGTGCAGCTGAATTCAAAGAAGCACGGGCAACATACGTTGATTCTGAGAAATGTTGCACCGAAAGTCACTTCTGTCCACACCGTTGAAGTTAAGAAACTGGAGGACATTCCAGTGGTCCGGGAATATCTGGACGTGTTTCCCGATGATCTACCGGGCATGCCGCCCGATCGTAAGTGGAGTTCAAAATTGAACTAGCACCGGGAACCACACCCATCTCTCGGAGGCCGTATAAAATGGCACCGAAGGAACTCGCGGAGCTGAACGAGCAGCTGAATTATTTGTTAAGCAAAGGCTTCATTCGACCCAGTTCATCACCATGGGGACGCTACGTGCTGTTCGTCAAGAAAAAGGACGAGACTCTGAGGTTATGTGTGGACTATCGTCCGATCAATGCCGTAACTATCAAGAACAAGTATCCACTACCACGTATCGATATGCTTTTCGATCAACTAGTGGGTGCTAAGGTTTTCTCAAAGATGGATCTTCGGTCCGGATATCATCAGATAAAAATCCGGGCGGAAGACATACCCAATACGGCATTCTCGACGAGATACGGATTATATGAGTATCTCGTCATGTCATTCGGACTCACTAATGCTCCGGCTCATTTTATGTACTTGATGAATTCAGTCTTCATGCCGGAGTTGGACAAGTTCATCGTGGTCTTCATCGATGATATATTGGTATATTCTAAGTCGGAGGAAGAACACGCCGAACATCTACATATTGTGCTCCAACGCCTACGGGATCACAAATTGTGTGCAAAATTCAGCAAATGTGAGTTCTGGATCAACCAAGTGCCATTTCTTGGGCACATTGTTTCTGCGGAGGGCATTGCGGTTGATCCAAGCAAGATCGTCCAAGTGCTGAATTGGAGTTCACCGAAATCAGTCCACGAAGTCCGTAGCTTTCTCGGTTTAGCGGGTTACTACCGGAGATTCATTCCGAATTTCTCCAAGGTCTCTAAACCAATGATGGAACTTCTGAAGAAAGGCAACAAATATGTGTGAAGTGAAGCATGTGAGGAGACGTTCAAAGCATTGGTAAAGCACCTCACAACAGCCCCAGTGTTGGCGCAGCCCGATACGACTAAAGCTTTTGATGTGTATTGCGATGCATCCGGCATCGGCCTTGGCTGCGTGCTCATGCAAGAAGGGCGAGTGGTCGCATATGGATCCAGGCAGCTTCGGAATCATGAGCAGAATTATCCGACAAATGATCTCGAGCTAGCTGCTGTGGTTCTTGCTCTAAAGATGTGGAGGCACTATTTGCTTGGAAACTTAGTCCACCTCTACACCGACCACAAGAGTTTAAAGTACATCTTCACACAATAGGAATTAAATATGAGGCAGCGAAGATGGTTAGAGTTAATCAAGGATTATGAACTGGAGATTCATTACCATCCTGCAAAAGCGAATGTGGTTGCCGGCGCACTTAGTCAGAAATCACATGTGCATAATCTAACCATGGCTGCTATGGAGGAAGAAGAACCGAGCCTGCGCTTGGTTCCCTATGGGTCATTGTTTAACCTTGCCCTCATTCCTACAATTCGTGATGAAATTGTAGAGGCTCAATAGAAAGATAAGGGCATGGCCCATATCCGGAAGAGAATAGACAAAGGAGAAGCTAAGTGCTTCCGGAAAGATGAGAATGGTACGCTATGGTTCAAAAACCGTATAGTCGTACCAGGAACATGAAGCTTCGTAAGAAGATATTAGATGAAGCTCATTTATCAAAACTTTCCATTCATCCGGGTAGCAACAAGATGTACCAAGATTTGAGAGACAAGTTTTGGTGGACACGGATGAAGCGGGAAATAGCTAAATACGTATCCAAGTGTGATACGTGTCGAAGGGTGAAAGCAGATCACATGAAGAAACCTGGTTTGCTGCAGCCCCTTCATATTCCGGCATGGAAGTGGGAAGATGTGAGTATGGATTTTATTGTCGGGTTACCACTCACATCTCAGAAGCATGATTCAGTTTGGGTAATCGTTGACCGATTAACCAAGTCAGCACACTTCATACCGGTGAATGTGGGTTTCAACGCCAAGAAATATGCGGAGTTATACCTTAAACGGATCTTATGTCAGCATGGAGTTCCAAGAACCATAGTTTCAGATCGTGGTGCACTGTTTGTTTCTCGTTTCTGGGAACAGTTGCACACATCTTTGGGAACCAAATTGCTTAGAAGCTCCGCACATCACCCTCAAACCGATGGACAAACCGAGAGGGTGAATCAAGTGTTGGAAGATATGCTGAGAGCGTGTGCCATCCACCACGGTAAGAACTGGGATGCTTATCTACCGTTGGCGGAATTCTCGTACAACAACAGCTATCAAACGAGTATCAAGATGGCACCGTATGAGGCTCTCTACGGCCGGAGATGTCGCACACCGCTGAATTGGTGCGAATCCGGTGAAAGAGTGACATTCGGGATTGACCTTGTCAATGATGCCGAAGAACGAGTTCGGGTCATACAAGCAAATTTAAAAGCTGCTCAATCTCGACAGAAGAGTTATGCAGACCAGCGACGTCGACCGCTGAATTTCAACACCGGAGAGTACGTATATCTCCGCGTATCTCCAATGAAGGGAGTTCACCGATTCGGTGTAAAAGGAAAGCTAGCTCCCCGGTTTATCGGTCCATTTTCTATCACGGAGAAATGTGGACCCGTAGCCTACCGACTTGAGCTACCGATAAATCTCGCTGGGGTGCATGATATATTTCACGTCTCTCAGCTTCGGAAATGTCTCAAGAATACCACTGCTGTCCGCAATGAGGATCTCGGGACATTGCAACCGGATCTCTCTTATGCCGAGCATCCAATCCAAATTATTGATGAAAAGTCTCGGTCGACAAGGAATCTGACGCTCCAATTCTATAAGGTATTATGGAGCAATCATACCGCGAAGGAAGCAACATGGGAGAGTGAAGAATATCTACGTTCGAACTACCCGGACTTGCTGTCCGCTCATATAAGGTAATTCCTTCTCTACCGCTTGTCTTTTCTTTTGGAATCTCGGGACGAGATTCTTTTTAAGGGGGGAGGGATGTGAAATCCCAAAATTCTAGCAAGTGGAGCTGCAGTTCACACCGAGAAAAGGAAGGAGAGGGAATTTAAACTTTTGAATTTAAAGGTGTGAGCTCCAAGTCTAAACTTGAACTTGCAAAAATTCCCGAACACGGAGATCTAAAGCTATCATTTGGTTCTCCACACATCCAATAATAGCCCGGCAAATTTTCAGAGCATTTGAAAAGGATTTCCTATTTGTTGGAATTTAAACGGGAGAAAATTTGAATTTAAATTGCAGTTTCAAATTCCAACTTCACCGAAATTCAAATTTGAGTGCACCATTGTGTTCCTCATATTTCTTTTGGCCTGTCCTCCAAATTTTATCAAATTTGGAGCTCGTTTGCTATTTTAAAAACGAATTGGGGATAAGAGGGAGAGGTGGACCCCACATGTCATACACACAAGGCTTCAACCGACTATCTTTCCTCCGTCGCTCCAGCTTCCGACAGCACACGGCAGGGGACTTCGGGGGCAAGTTTTGGGCGCCACCTCCTGCTGGATCGTCTTTTACTTGTTCTGATCATCACAGGAAGTGCAGCAACACCGTTTTGCTTCTCTCAGCCGAGCACCAGCTCTCTGTTTTTCCTCCGGAGCAGAACCCCGCCGTTCTTCTTCTCCCCATCGCGCAGCAAGCACCGGAGCCCGATTGCTCGAGCCCCCAACAGAAAAGAGCTGCGCCCAATGGTGCTCTAGCTGGACAGCAACTTTCCCCGACGGCCCCGAGCTCCTTAGCACCGGAAATCAGCAAAGAATCTGCAGCTCTCGGGTAAACACTGAAAAACCGGAACTGATCACCGTGGGCAGCCCAAACCAGAAGTGATCACGTCCAAGCAAGCCACCCCATAGGTGCACCTACAAGCCTAGTGGCTCACCTCCAAAACTCAGCCCAAGCCATTGATCACAGAGGGAGAATTTCAAGTTTTTCTCCCGGGCGGCCGAAACTGACCTTGAGGTAAGGAATTGCAAAATTCGTCCTCAATTCTTGTTGGTTGTGTTTCAAACTTCGCACACAAGTTCTTAACTGCCTAGCACACCTCCTCCATCGATTTTAGACAAGGAAATTGAGTGTAGAGCGAGGAATTCGAGTTCTTTTCGAGGGTATACCACTGAACCATGTCGGGTGCACGATGCCGATAGGTTTGGAGCTCTCCCCGCCCTGTTTAGACCTCATGTCGGTCTTCTCCATGATTCCTTGGTGCTATAGAGCCCAAGAACCGACCATTTGGTGGAGAAATCACAACGCACGACCTCACCGGAACCCTAGGGTTAGCTGTTACCGGTGCGCCCCGTTTTCCGGCGAGTTTCAGCCGCCGGCGACCTCACCAATGAGTTCAGCATGGGGGAAAATGGGGGGGCGGCCAGCAGGGGGTCCGGAGGTGGCTGGGAAGTGCATTTCCGGCGACCTCGCCGGAGGGAGCCGCCCCTGGTCTGTTTGGCGCGTGGCTGGAGGTTAGGGATGACGAGTGGGACCCACTGTCAGCAATTAAACATTTTCCAGATTTTCCTATTTCAGTCCAAACTTTGGAGAGCCATAACTTTGTGTAGGAGTGTCCAAAAATTGTGAAACAAATTTTGTTCGATTCCTATCAAAGAGTACTATCCAGGGGTGCAGCCCAATATTTATGAAAATTTCTGGATTTGGCTAATTAATTCATTTAAGGAAAATTTTGTATGAATTTTTACAGGAGTTCTGTTAATTGGAAAATTCCCAAATTTGGGCAGGACATTCTTCCAATAATCCTTGAACTCCAGTAAAAGTTTAAGACGCATTGGACTCCATTTGCTTGGCCAAATGTTGTTTGAATCCTCTATGTCTCTGAAAAATGGGAAAATGAACAGAGACATTTTCAGACTTTTAACCAAGTTTGGAAAAGTCATATCTCGGTGTAGGAAGCTCCAAAAATGGTGAAACCAAGTCCTATGGACTCATGAGACTATTAAGTTTCTGAAAAGCCACATTTGGAGCATGCCAAGACACTATAATTGTCATAGGAATTCAGAGAAGCCAAATAGTAAGAAAATTCCCTAGCCCACATATTCCATCAACTATGTCTGAAATTTTGCAAGCCATACCTATTTATGATCTATGGACCACTGTAAAAATTTCAGAGCAAGTTGAGATCATCTTCTCCTGTTTTCTTCTGGTTCTTTCCACTACCTTTCTTATGTCCATTATAAATGGATCTTTGAATTTTACTCCAACAAACATCCACTGCCCACCTAAAGTTCTTCACTGTTTCTGTCCATAACAGAGCCCATCTATCACTTTAGAGTTGGTCTAAACCATTCTTAATTCCTAAAACACATTTGTTTTATAATTCAGATATGTGTATTAAAAACTGTGCATATTCATATCGGTAGGAAAAACGATGGAGTTCGACAAGGAACTAGACTCGGATCAGCAAGTTGAATATTTAATCATTGCCAAGATACTGACTATAAAGTAGAACTAAACCTGCAGCAACATAAGGCAAGCCCCGGTTTGTATTTAACAGCTTTTAGTTATATTTTACTTTGTATCACTTCTATTGGTCTAACATGTATTGTGCATTAGGTCAAGGTGATTGATACTCCAAATGCATGACCCACAAACCCCATGGAGTACAGGGTAGAATAGGCTACCTTCGTGTAGTTTCTGCTAGGCTAAAGTTGTATAGGATCCGGTACAAGTCGGATAGTTGGAAGCTACCCGCAAGTTTAGGATGTGAATTCAGCGGGGTATGATTATAGAGAATGAAAGTTCTGGAATGGAAAATGAGACCGAGCAGAGAGTAGGAGCAGCGGGACGTTTGGGCCCGTGTGGCTGTAGCTCTGTTTGTGTCGGTTAAGGACCGATGCGTATGCCACCCTGCTGAGCAAGTTTGAACAGTACCGGATGCATATCGGATATATGGGACCCGATAAACCGATGTAACTCGGGTACTCTCATGTCGAAACTTATACGGCCGTCCTTTGGGGGTTGGTGTCAGAGGTGTAAACCCGCTAGCGGAGCAACTTCGACGTGTTCCGTGTAGTGGCCCTTCTGATGGGTCGGCAGAACTGGTTTGGCATTGGAGTGACAGGTGAAAGGTTGCTGCATACAACGTAAGAAAGAGCTCGCGTGAGTCTTTTGAGGCGGGTGTCTGTGTCGTGTATTCCGGGTGTGTCCTGATTGCAATCACCGTCCCTCGCGGTTATATGAGTACCACTTGTTCACTGAGTTGTGATGTAGTAATAAATTCCAGATAAAGTGTGATGAATCATTGCTGTTGTGAAGTTCTTAAATTCATTGCATTGCCAACCATGTATGCTGTAGTTGTAGAGCTCATTAAGTTTATTTCCTCTTTGTGCATCACCACATCGGAGGAAAGCGTTTCTTGTTTGATTGTGGACTTCCGATGTGAGGGCTGCCTAAGGCATAATAATCTGCTGCTATTAAACTGAAAGTAAGGATTAACATGTAGGCGTGTCGTTATTGCATCATACTTTTCCTATGTTAGTAATCCCTGCATGTAGAGTTCCATGTTTAGGAGTGTCGGTTAAGTCTTGCTGAGCCATCGTGCTCACGGTTGCATTATTAGTGTTTTGCAGGTTATAAAATTTGCTATGAAGATGGTTGTTCGGTGAGCCATCAGAGACTCACCGGAAACCCTGCCGCTGCACTCATCTTTGTGGAAGCTAGTAAGAAGCATCCGCGGGCTGGACGTCTTCTCTTTTGCATAGTTAGGACCGAGAGTAAGTGTGTATGTATATTCCGCTGCGTGTACCCTCGTGGTACATTATTTTGTAAAGTACACTATCTTGAGAAATAAAAGACTTGTACTTTATGGTTCTTTTCGTGTATGCTGTTGGGTGCCGTATCGCACGGCACAACCCAATGTGTATCCTGGAGTGTGGATCCCGAAAGGGGTTCCTCACAGGCGTGGTATCAGAGCTGCATTGGGAATAGCACGCATGAAAAGAGCTTATTTTCAAAAACTTCGAAGTACACGAGTGAGAAACGTGTAGTATGCCCACATAAGGACTATTAGTAGCATAGTTACTTAAGGTGGCAAGCTAACAGTGTGTTACCTTCAGTATTTCAATTCAGTAACGACGCACCTACGTGGAGGTAAGAGGTAAGGTACGCCACCGCAGGCAGATCAATTGCGGTAACTCGCCATACGAGTAATAGTATGGAATGATATACCGTGGCTTGGCACGGTAGTAAATATGAGTCTCTGAACCTCTCTATGGTTCTGAGAGCATATGAAAATGCTGATCTCCAGCGTGCTTTAGGCAAAAGTGAGAATACCCCATCGTGTGGTAAGCAACACGATAGTATGTAACTCTTGAACGTTCAATGTTCAAAGGGCCATACGCAGCTCGCCATCGGCGTGCCTCAACGGTCATGAGGCAGTAGGTGGTATCCGTTGGGTTGATAAAATTCCCAACCGTGACGACCCGTTCACACTCTACTCGGGTTCCCCGTCGTGTGGTGTGAAAACGCGACCATGTACCTTGAGACGTGACTTGACTCAAGGACGGCCCGTATGGCAATGATACGGGGCGTATGTTTTTACTATGATATGGACCTGCCTGTAATGGAAAAACCGATGTGTGCATCACTATTGATTGTTTTACTGCAGGTACCTTAACCACGTTAGAACATTGCGTTTAGAAAATGATTGTGAGTGATCGTATTAGTCCCACCACTTGAGACGTATACGCCGGTATAACGCCGGTTAGGATTTTGATTTGGTGAGGAAACGTAGTACCGTGAAATGTTCTTAACTGCATGAAAATGAAAGTTTTCAAAGAAATGAGTAATTTTGGAGTCTAGGATTCCATTAGGGGTTAATGAACTCCTATATTGAACTATGAGTCAATTGGGAGTATAGTTTCCATCTCAAACATTTAGAAACAACCTCCCCTGTTTCGGCAGAACTTTTGCTGAATTTGAACAGGGCATAACTTTTGATTGGTTGAACCAATGGAGGTGAGGGATATATTTCTGGAAAGTTTTTTAAGTCTTCTACAACTTTTCTGTAGAACTCTAGAACAGAACCTCCCTCCAAATGAATGAAAATCTCAGATGAGTGTTAACTGTCCAAAAACAGGGCAGACCAAAAATGATCTCTGGAATTTTCTGTATTTCCACCATACCTTTCTGTAGAAAAATTTCTAAGGGTCATGTAAGACACTGTTGGAAAGTTTGTGATATTTGCTACGACTTTGTAGTTCAAAGTTTCTACAGATTTGATGTAGAACTTTATGAAATCTTCCAGACAAAACAGACAATTTCAGAGGAGGTGCTGTCAAAATTGTTCCAGATTTCTGTCAACATTGAAATATCACAACTCCTGATCCAGAATTGATATGAAGGAAAATAAATACTCGTTGGAAAGATATTGAAGTTACATATAACTTTGATATTCACCTTGAGACCTGAAACTGCCATTTTCATAATCAAATTCTGGGAATTAGGTCAAATGGTCATACTGAACAGAGCATTGCTCATTGCCCATGTAACTTAGAACTTGTTGTGGACATGAAGGTTTTTACACTTCTCTAAGTTCCATGACATATTCATTAGTCATCTTTAATCATTCCTTGCTGTTGATTTAAGTGTTTGACAAACTTGAACAATCATTGGTCGCATTTCAGAATTGTCAAAAACCTTGTTTCCTTTATATATGCTGCACAGTTGATGTGATGCTTTTGCGGTTAATAATTTCGAGTTAAAGCTGAGTACACTCTTGGATATTAACTGTAAATTGCTCACTCTTGCAGTATGGATCATACTCATTCCGGGTATGAGGTTGGTGGTTCCAGTCGGGATGGAAATGATTCGTCGCAGCGACGATCACCGCCATCATCAACCGGACTGGCGGAAGTGTTGGGAAGAATGGCTGAGTCTCTTGAGTTGTTGGTGCAGCAAGGCATCCGACAGGAGATCTCCCAGAAAACCCCACTTTGAATACGTATCTGGATTTTCTAGCAAGACAACCACTGGTATTCTCTGAAGCTAAAGAAGCCTTGGAGGCAGATCATTGGCTCCGGGTGATTGAATCTAAACTGGGAATGCTCCAGTGTGATGAATATGAAAAGGATTTATTTGCCTCTCAGCAACTTCATGGATCCGCTGGGGCTTGGTGGTGTGAATATCTTGCTAAGATCGCTGAAGTTCATCGTGTGACGTGGACGGAGTTTCGGGAGGCTTTCCGTGCACGTCATATTTGTGAGGGCATTGTCAAAACAAGAATTGAAGAGTTCTATGAACTCAAACAAGAAGGCATGAGTGTCATGAAGTACTTTACGGAATTTAACCGTTTAGTACAATATGCATCCTATTATGTGCATAATGAGGCAATGAAGTGTCATTACTCCTTCCGAGGCCTCGATGTGAAGCTTCGGACAAAAGTGGCACAATGCAATAAAGGGAATTATAGCGAGTTAGTCAATGCTGCTATGATTCAAGAAATAGCTGAACTCGAGCACAAGGAAAGTAAGAGGAAGAGAAAATTGTCACTGGCAAGTACGGATGATTATCATCAAGAACAACCGGTGATATATTGCTTGCCATCCGGGGTGGAAATTCAGTCCTTTGACGGGCCACCTCAGATGCAATACTGTCCATATTCACCCATGGAGGTTCAGCTACTGCTGCAACAGCAGCAAATGAGTATTTGTGCACCCTCACCTCAGCAAAGTGCACAAGACTATCAACCACTTCCATATGGTGAAGATCCTGAGCTCGCATCGTATAACACTTGTAGCGATGTAGAGCATATTCCTCAGGAGGGTCAAGTGACCAAGCAGAGCAGCAGTCATATGTCATCTCAAGCTGCAAAGAAATTCCATGGTCGGTCAAGGAGAACAGCACTGAAAGTGGGAAATATAAACTATATGGCAGTTGAAGACGTTCCCGTAGGAGAAACCGTGTTGGCGGGCATGTTCCCGTAGGAGAAACCGTCCTGGTTCAAAAGTTATGAGATGTCAAAATTAACAGAATTTCTAGAGAAAATTGGACAGCACCTCCCTGCTTTAGGTACTGATTTGATCCAAGAATTCCAGTTAATTCTAATCCCAATCTAACAAAACTTTCTGTTACACAGTTGTAACCCATCTCTTAAACTTTTCAGAACTACCTCATTTTCTATTTTTGGATTTTTATGCGGGAAGTTATGCTCAATTTACAGATAGTGTTTGCTCTGCCCTGTTTTCTGGACAGTCTCAACTCTACTGCATTTTTCGATTGGTTAAGGGATGAAACACCTCTGGACCTCAACAGAAAAGTTGTAAAACTCTTCCAAAGATTTCCAGAAATGTATCATATGACCCCAACCTCAAAATAATGCAACCTCTAACCTCTGATTAACTTCAGCCTTATTTCAGCTGAAAACAGGGGACTCTGTCCTTAGTATCTTATAAGTTGAAAACTTGTTAACTTTGAATATCCTGATTAAGGGAATGGGTTACATCAATGTTTTAGTGCTCTGGATTAAAACTTTCAAGTTTTACCATGCAATTGTTCATTTCGTGGGGTGTGACGTCGATGCGTCACCAGATCATGTCGGTACTACGTCCTCACAAAGAAAAACCTATACCGGACTTAGCCGGCTTCGTTAGTTCAGTGGCACTAAACGTCACTCGCACACGGATTCTACACGTCTACTGTTTCGTGGTCAGACTACCTGCAGATAACTCACACAATCATCAGACTCGTCTGCACACCGAGCCCGATATCCATACAATTCATACACCCGGCCGTCATCACTCGCCCGGATGTTCTCAAGCCAAACACGCCTTGAGCTACGTGTTCACGTTACTGACCACGTGACGGGGTCTCCCAAATTGCCCAAAGCACGCCAGGGACAGACGTTGCTCGAATACCCTAAACGACATGCAGAGTCGTAGAGGATATTAAAGCGGGTCGGGTTACCTTCCACCCGTGGGGCTCCACCCTTCATCTTGTGCACACTGGTGGACAGCGCTTACATGCACCCCCCCAATACATAAAGCGTCCCGAGATGCACAATTTTCTGACATAAGCAAATAGGTTAGTAATGCCACTTTCTATACACTAATAACATCCTTATATGGGCTACTAACTCGTTCCTCACTGGATTTTTGAAAAAGATAACCTTTGTAGTGCGCTAAACCTCAAGCGAGTTCTGATACCACGCTGACACGACCCCATCGGCCTTGTCGAGCCAGGATCACATTGAGGGGTGCTGCGTTGCACAGCACCGAATAACACACATCAAAGGTACAAAGCGGAAGTACTCGATTTACACCTGCAGGGTTACCCGAATAACCCGTCAGGTACGCCCGTACTCGATGTTGCCTACAGCAACCATCCCGGATGTCGTATGCAACCACCTTTCACCCGTCAACCAAATATTGAACCGGTTCTATCGTCCCGAGCAAGAGGTATCTGCTCGTGCATCCGCAGTGCCGCCAGCCAATTTACACCTCGAGCTCTCAACCTACCCTCTGAATGACAGGCAATGCCTCAATACCCAGCTACCCGAGTTACATCGGTTTCCCGGTTCCCATATAGCCGGTAGGTCTTCGGTACTGTTCTAGCTTGTTCAACAGGCCTGCACACGGCTCGGTCCTCAATCGACACAAGAGGAGCTATAGCACCCAGGCCCCAAAGTCCTGCTGCCCTTACTCTCCGATCGGTCTCATATTTATTTCCATGTGTTTCATTTGTTATCTTTACCCGAGCGATGTGCCTCTAGCCTATTCTCGCGAGTAGTTCCAACTACTCGACTTGTACCGACTCCTACACTATCTTAGCATTTGTAAGGGCCTCAGTTTTTGGCACATGTTTAAAGTGTTCATCACCACAGCACACACCTCATTTGAAGCAAGTTGATGAACACAAATGAAGAGCACGTAACCACCATCAACATGCTCATTAGAGAACAAACTCACGTATTGCAAAAGTGATATTTCCCACATGTGATATAGAGGGGCTGGGCATATGAAAACTCCTACACATTGCTAGGGATGTCCATGCCAAGTTTCACCCAAATTCAAAACCTTTTTGAGGTCATTTTGGGTATAGCTAGAAAGAGGGCAGTTTGAAACCATATTCAAATTCAAAATGTTTTTATCCCATGAATTCAAAAGTGGGAGGCATATTCTTATTCAGCACATTTTTGTGAGCTCACACACCAATTTTCACTCCATTTGGAGTTGATCTTGACATGAGCTAAGTGGGACAAATTCAAACTTTATTTGAATTCCAAACCGAACTTGTGCTGAAATTCATTCAAACCAAACCCAATTTGAATCCTAATCAATTCAAATGGCTCATGGGTGAATAATTTGAATCACCATGGGTATTTTGGGGCTCACTATTTACAACAGTGATGAGGAGTTAGTTTCAGAGGTTAAACTTGAGTGTGGGACCCACATGTCATAGAGAGAAGAGGGGAGACTTGCACCCAAGGTCACAGTCTCGGTGAGAAATTCCACCGAGCAGCTGCCGGTTTAATGCCCAGGGAGCAGCTGCGATCGCCACCGAGGAGGAGCAGCGCCACCAGCTGCTTCCCGCGCCCACACATGAGCCCAAGGGCGGTTCCAGGGTCTTTTTAAGGCGCTCCACCGAGCCAGGCACCGCTTGCTTCCCCCTCTCCCGTGAACACCGAGCCCCTGGCCTTCCGCCTCTCTGCTCGATCGGGAAACCGTGGAAACATCTCGCCTCCTCCTTCCCCGAGCTGATAGACAGCACCCTGAGATCGCACTCCACCTCCCCAACGACAAAAACCCCGAGCTCCGACCTCCCTTGCCCGAGAACGATCGCCACAGCGGCGACCTAACCTCAGCTGAAGGTCAGGCGCTCGTAGACAGCATTCCACAGGAGCTTTCACAGTCCAGCAAGAGCGGCAGCAGGAGCGCGCAACATCCATGTTGCTCCCCTCCAAGTTTGGAAGCAAACCGTGAAGAATCCACTGCGAATTTCCAGTTTTTACTCCGGCGGCCTTAAACTGAGCTTCCGGTACGGATTCTTCAAATTCTTGCTCTAAGATCCTTCTCTAGTTATCAAATCTTGCACATAGGCGCTGGACTAGCCGGCGATCAATTTCCTTTCTGCATCCGTGGTATGAAACCGACTAGGAGTGACAAATTTTGAGCTTGATCAAGGGCGCTCATGGCGGGCACGCTCGGTCACACGGTGCCGACCGGCTTGCCGCCATCTTTGAACCCATTTGACACCTTGTCGAGCTTCCTAGAGGTGTACTTATGCTATAGAACCGATCGTTCAAGGTTTTGGCGGGTTAGGAACCACGGCCGACGGCGCCGAACCTCAACCGAGGCCGCCGCACGTCGCCGGGCTATTTCCGGTCACCGCCAGCTCAAACTGACCCCACAGACGTGCTCCTCGACGTTGACAACCCCCTGGCGGCGAGTTTCAGACCAGGTGATGACCGGCAGCGGCAAGCCGGCGAGCTCAGAGTCGGCTCCGGCGAGGGGAGGCGGCGCGAGCGCGAGGGTGCGTCGGGAGGAAGACGAAGCCGGCTGGCCCACGCGTCAGCGGCTTAAAAATTTAAATCGGGATCGGGTGTGGCCGGGATCTGTTCTGCTGGCGCTCAGGAACCCCGCAGACCATGGTGTGCCGACGCCTCAGGGTGCGACACGTGTCACCGTGGCCCATCCGCGAGTTTAAACTTTTCCCCGAATTTTCAGATTTCATTCAAACTTCAAACCCTCATAACTTTGGCTAGAAAGCTCCAAATCGAGTGAATCAAATTTTGTTGGATTCAGCTCTCTGAGTACTTTCCAGCAAATCAAGTTTCACTTCATGAAAATCCTTATTTCGACAGAATTAATTCCTCAAAAATTTAAAATGTTTGGAATTTTAACTGGAGAATCCTTTGGAGTAAAATCCTGAAATTTTGCTGGAATGTTCGCCAAAATATCCCTGAACTACAATAAAAATTTCAGATCCATTTGAGCTCATTTGTCCACCTAATGGTGTGATTAGTGAAACTGTTCCAGAGAAAATAGAAAATATTCAGAAACATTTTCAGAATTTTCTCTGAAATTGTTTAGCTCATATCTTTAGCTAGGAACCTTCAAATTAAGTGAGACCAACTCCATTAGAACCCTATAAAAATCTAGTTTTCAGAAAGTCATAGTTGTTTCATGAAAATCCTTAGAACACCCTAAAAGCCTTCAATTATGGTCAAGTACATAATTAATTGTGGGGGGCTCAAATGAGCTTTGCTGCAACTAAAACTTGACCAAGTCTCTGTTTAGGTTGTAACCAAGTCACAGTAAAAGTTTCACAGGCATTAGGTCTGTCTATTAAGAGTTATAGATTTCACAAGTTTAAAAGTCAATTCAAATGCATTAATTTAATACATGTACTTCTTTTATCATGTAGTCGCTAAGGTCGAGGAGGAACCCGAAGTCCTAGACTTCGTTACTCCAGAGGAGCAGCTAGCCTACGATCAAGAGCAGCAAGGTAAGCTCCGGTTTGCATTAACCTTTTTACAAATTTTTATTATTTTGAGCACATACTTGAATACTATTATTCCTTGCATTTGAGTCTTGTTTGGAAACCCAACTGCATAGCCAAGAAAACCATGGGTTGGGATTAAGATTGAAAACCCCGTTAGCTACTGCAATGCTAAGATAGAGTAGGATTCGATACAAGTCGAGTAGTTGGAACTACTCACGAGCATAGGCTAGAGGCATTCGACTCAGGTAGAGATAGCACATGATACACATGGCAAGAAAGATGAGACCGAGCGGAGAGTAAGGGCAGCAGGACTTTGGGGCCTGTGTGCTGTAGCTCCGCTTGTGTCGATTGAGGACCGAGCCGTGTGCGGGCCTGTTGAACAAGCTAGAACAGTACCGAAGACCTACCAGCTATATGGGAACCGGGAAACCGATGTAACTCGGGTAGCTGGGTATTGAGGCATTGCCCGTCGTTCAGAGGGTAGGTTGAGAGCTCGAGGTGTAAATCGGCTGGCGGCACTGAGATGCGCGTGCAGAGACCTCTTGCTCGGGACGATGGGAACGGTTCAATATTTGGCTAACGGGTGAAAGGTGGTTGCATACGGTGTCAGTGATGGTTGTTGTAGGCAACATTGAGTACGGGCGTACGTGATGGGTTGTTCGGATAACCCTGCAGGTGTAAATCGATTATAATCGCCGTCCCTCACGGTCAGTGAGTACCACTTGTTCACTATACCGTGACGTAGAAAGAACAGGCTAGTTACATATTAAAATTGTTGCTGATTGAAAGATAGACCTGATTGCTAATGATTTGCTGTAGTTTAGAGCTAACTAAAATTCTTTTCAACTTTGGGCAAAGTACATGAGAGAAATTCGTTTCTTGTTTGATTGCGACTCTCTCATGTGCCTTAGCGTAAGGTTCTCCACAACCTGCTGCTATAACTTGAAAGTAAGGTTCCAGTAATTAGGCGAGTCCTTTGCAAATTGTTTTATCTCATGTACCCATCACCCCTCATGTAGAAGTTCCATGTTTAGGAGAGATGAGTCAGTCTTGCTGAGCCTTCGTTCTCACTGCTTGTGTTTGAAGCTTTTGCAGGGTTCTATGAGGAAGGGACTCCCGAGGAGGAGACGGAACCCCAGGAGGGGAACCCGGTCGAGTGGGAGTCGTGCACGCCGCCGTGTTAGTGTGCGTGTGTGCTAGCAAGGACACGTTCACGGGCTGAACGTGAACTTGATGCGTAGTCTACGCCCGTGAGTGTGGACTGGACCTATTTTGATGTAAAAATGTTCATAAACCACTTCATGTAATAAAAGTTTTGCTTCCGCTTTGTACCTTTGACGTGTGTTATTCAGTGCTGTGCAACGCAGCACCACTCAGCGTGATCCTGGCTCGACAAGACCGTGGGGTCATGTCAGCATTGCAGTAGCTAAATGGGTTTTCAATCCTAATCCCAACCCATGGTTATCTTGGCTATGGATTTGGGTTTCAAACAAGACTCTAATGCAAGAAATAAGTGAGTGCTCAAAGTAAGTTCTCAAAACAGTAAAAGTTGTAAAACGGATTAATGCAAACCGGAGCTTGTCTTGCTGCTCTTGGTTGTAAGCTAGCTGCTCTTCCGGAGTGACGAAGTCTAAGACTTCAGGCTCCTCCTCAACCTTAGCGACTACATGAGATAACATGTAATGTATCAATTTAAATGCATTTGAATTGAACTTAAACTTGTGAAGACTATAAGTCTTACTAGACAGACCCAATGACTCTGAAATTGTTACTGTGGTTTGGTTACAACCTAAACAGAGATTTGGCCAAGTTTTATTTGCAGCAAAGCTCATTTGAGCTCTCCGCAAATAATTATGTACTTGAACTTAATTAGAGCTCCTAGGGTTTTCTAGGGATTTTCATGGAGCAAGCCACGACTTTATGAAAACTAGATTTTTATATGGTTCTAATGGAGTTGGTCTCACTTAATTTGAAGGTTACTATCTAAAGATATGAGCTAAACAATTTCAGAGAAATTCTGAAAATGTTTCTGCACATTTTCTATTTTCTCTGGAACAGTTTTATTAATCACAGCATTAGGTGGATCAAATGAGCTCAATTGGATCTGAAATTCTTATGGTGGCTCAGGGATATTTTGGTGAACATCCTAGCAAAATTTCAGAATTTTCCTCCAAAGGGTTCTCCAGTTAAAATTCTAACCAGTTTGAACTTTGAAGAATTAATTCTGGAGAAATGAAGATTTTCATGAAGTGAAACTTGATTTGCTGGAAAGTACTCAGAGAGTGGAATCCAACAAAATTTGGTTCACTCAATTTGAAGTTTCCTAGCCAAAGTTATGTGGGTTTGAAGTTTGAACTAAATCTGAAAATCGGGAAAAAGTTTTAACCGCTGCGCGTGGGACCAGGGCTACGTGTCAACTTCTCAGCGGTTGACACACGGGGCTACAGAATCCTTCATGCGCAGCCGCACCCGATCCGGTGCCACAGCAGATCCCGGGGTTTAAAATATCGGCCGCTCAAACGTGGGACCAGGGGCTTCGTCTACCTCCGGCCTCCCGCGCTCGGCCGCCTCCCCCCTCGCCGGAGTGCTCGCCAGAGGGCTTCTGCCGTGCGCCAAACTCCATGATTTTGGCCGCCTCTGCCTAACTCCATCCGGGGAACACGATGCTGGGTTCAGCTCGTCATGACAATCACCGGAACACGGCCGGCGACGTGCGGTGGCTTCGGAAGAACTTCGGCCGTGTCGTCCGGCCTTCCTAGCACCCCAAACGATTGAACAAAAGGCCGTCGAGCATCAGTGGACCCTAGGAAAGATCGACATGAGCTCCATGGAGCTCGGAAACGGCTGTACTGGGCTGTCACCGTGCGACCTAGGCCGGAAATCGGGAATTCTTCTAAAACTCGAAGAACGGTGGTTTCCCCAAATAGTTCTTCGTGGTTTTGGCTCCTATGGACTCGCACAGACACCTAGAAGTGCTTCCCTTCGTGAGAGGATGAGTGGTGCTGTATATGTTACAAATTTTGCGAATCGGTCCGGGCATCCCTTTTGTATACCGTTGCAAAATCGTGAAATTCTGGCATGGTTAGTTTATGTCATGCCGCCGGGGCTTGCGGGAATGAAAGAGGGACTGAAAGTGAACCTTTTTGCTATTCAAAGCTCGGAGAACGATGGGCTGTGGTGGCCAGATGGGTCTCCCCCGTGACGGCGGCTTGGGCTGAACTGAAGAATGGAAGAACGTCGCCATGGAGCTCGGGGAGGGTTGATCAGGGTCTGGAACCGGCACGAGGACGTCAAGGAGGACTCGACGCACTCGGTGATGGTCTCAGATCACCGTGACAACCACAGGATCACCCGGGCGACGAGGGACCGAGAGCTCAGCCGTGCGGCGAGGTGTTTCGGTTTTCTGGGTGAGAGCACGTCGGAACAGCGGTGAGAATCAACAGGGACGGTCCGGGCGCGTAGATATGGGCCCAGAGAGGCGGTTCAGCGGCCAAGGGCGGCAAGCAGCTGCTGTCCTCGCCGTTTTCTCACTGTGGCGGCAGCTCGGTCGGGCGCAAGAAACCGAGATCAAGTCTTCAGTCGGTTAAACTGTTTAGTGAGGCTGACATGTGGGTCCCACCCCGGTTTTAACCTCTGAAATGAATTTTCCCCACTGCTCTAAACAGTAGAGACCCAAATAACCCTGGTTATTTGAATTATCTACCCTCTGGCCATTTGAACTGGATAGAATTCAAATTGGGGTTTGTTTGAATATATTTTCAGCACATATGCAGTTTGAAATTCAAATAAAGTTTGAATTTGCTAAACTTAGCTCATGTCAAGATCAACTCCAAATGGAATGAAAATTGGTCTGTGAGCTCACAAAAATGTGCTGAATAAGAATATGCCTCCCACTTTTGGATTCATGGGATGGAAACAGTTTGAATTTGAATTTAAGTTTCAACCACCCTCTTTCTATTTATACCCAAAAAGACTTCAAAAAGGTTTTGAATTTGGGTGAAATTTGGCATGGACCTTCCTAGCAAGGTGTAGGAGTTTTTCATAAGCCCAGCCCCTATATGATGCATGTGGGAAATACCACCTTTGCATTTTGTGAGTTTATTCTCTAATGAGCATGTTGATGGTGTTTACTTGCTCTTCCAATGTATTTATCAAGTTTCTTCAAATGAAGTGTGTGTGTGGTGATGGCACTTTGATTAAGTGTCAAAAACTTAGGCCCTTACATGGCGCGCTACTGCTGAGTGAAAACAGAGTAGACTTCGGGTGTAAGTCTACTGACCAGTGGGCCCCCTTCCCCTCTTCTTTTTCTTTCCAATTCCATTTGAACTAGGAAACAAACCCCAAATTTGATCAAACTTGGAGGATAAGCCAAAAAGAATATGAGGAACACAATGGTGCTCTCAAATTTGAATTTCAGCGTAGTCAGAATTTGAAACTGAAGTTTTAAATCAAATTCAAATTGTCTCCAGTTTAAATTCCAACCAATAGAAAATCTTTTCCAAATGAGCTGAAAAGTTACCGGGCTACCCGTGGATGTGTGAAGAACCAAATGGTAAATTTAGGTCTTCGTGTTTGGACATTGTTACACGTTTACTTTAGCACTTGGAGCTCACACCTTCCAATTCAAAAGTTTAAAATTCTCTCTCATTTTATCGGTGTGAATTTCAGCTCCACTTGCTATACTTTTGGGATTTCACATCCCTCACTCTTAAAAGAATCTCGTCCCGATATTACAAAAGAAGAGACAAAGATGTGAGAAGAATTACCCGTGATGAGCTGCCATAAAATCTGGGTAGTTGGAGCCAAGGAATTCCTCGCTCTCCCACGTCGCTTCCTCAGTGGTGTGGTTGCTCCACAATACTTTGTAGAACCACAACGTTCGGGTACGCGTGGTCCGAGTCTTTTCATCAATAATCGCCACCGGATATTCAGCACACGTCAAATCCGGTTGCAGCTCATCAATGTCTTTCGTGGGAACAGCAGCCGTATACTTCAGACATTTCCGTAGTTGTGAAACATGGAAAACGTCGTGAATACCAGCGAGAGATGCCGGTAGCTCCAGTCTATACGCCACTGGTCCACACTTCTCGGTGATAGCATAGGGCCCAATAAATCGGGGAGAAAGTTTCCCCTTCATGCTGAATCGATGCATGCCTTTCATCGGAGATACACGGAGGCACACGTGTTCCCTGACGTCGAAATGTAGCGGCCTACGCCTCTTATCAGCGTAACTTTTCTGCCGGGATTGAGCGTCCTTCAAGTTGGATTGAATAATCCGAACGCGCACTTCGGCGTTGTTCACGTGTGCGAGAGACATAAAGTACTTAAACGTTATTTGTACGTGGTTATATTCTAAATATCCATTTGTGAACTACATGTGTATGTGTGATGAACATCTTGGGCACATATATGCATTCACTTGGTTCATTTTTGGAACCGGGTGCCACAAATTGGTATCAGAGCCACCTTGACCGTAGGACACAAGCCTAGGTACAATGGACACTCTAAAACACATAGGAATACCCCTCTAAACTGATTTTCTTGCTGCTGCACTTTACTTGTCAATTCAGCCATTGCAAAGTGCTATTTTCAGCCCCTCTTTTCTTCTTTTCTTTTGGACAGCCACACTTTCTGTTTTCTTGCTTCGTAGCTTATGAAGTTTTTGAGTTATTTTCTTCTGCTCTAAAGTTTTTAATGTCTTATTTATATATGCCGGTGACTAGGAGCACAACACGCATAAGGACTCGTACACCGCCACATGGGAGTGCACTTAACCCCATTGAGGTGTCCGATGGACCATATTGGGAGGAGGTGAAGATGGAACCCCATGAGGAAGATGAAGTCAGTAGCTCCATGCATGAGGAAGAGGATCCGGAAGAGGTGGAACCAATCAAAGAAGACATAGAAGATGATCCACAAGAACAGCATTGGTATGCACCTCAGGAGGAGTTTCACGCGGGATTACACCCAACGGAGCCTCATGAAGCTATGTCGGAAAGAGATGAATCTGAAGAGGAGCCACCCCCTGCTGAGGCCGAGAATGAAGGTGATGAATGGGCCAACCGTTCAGTTCAAGAATTCTGGTCCAACGGTATGGAGGGAGGACACATATCCAGGGAGCTTAGAGAGTTCCTGGATTGCGGCAGCTTATATCTGGAGTACCTCCTCAAGAAAGTCTCTCGTCTCGGATATGAAGAGTGGAAGGCTGAAGTTACCATCCTATCTAACGTAGGGTTGTCACACGACACTTCATACCCACATGGAGAGCTACAAGGGCAGAGGCTATTGATGATGCTGCATGGGATGAACTCACCGAACTGTGCTACACTTTCCGTGAGCAGCTTGAGAACACTATCTTTGAGCTGCACCCGTATCGGAAGAGTGGTACAAGGGAGATCATTAGACCCCATGAAGGAGCTCTTTCAAACCCACAAGCTTCTGATAAGTCTCAGAGGTTGCTCGTGGAGTTGGGGAACCGCTACGCAAGCGCACAAGAAGAGATCCGTTACCTCCACAAGAAGTTGTACTTGCTGGAAAACAAGAGGAGACTCGTGCCAACGTGGGAACAAATGGAGCACCAGCGTCATCTATCACTACATGGACTGCCGACTCACCATGGCGTACCCATGTATGGACCACCCCGTCACACGGCGAAAACAGCACCGGGTTCTCACAATTAAGTTTAGGATTCTCATTGAATAAGTTGTAGTTAGAACGCTAAGACGTAGTAGGCTGAAATAAGAGTGGTGTGCTGAATTTTTATGATAATTCCTTGAGTTGTGGGATGCTTTGGCGAATGTCCACACCCACACATAGTGAAGGGATGTGAGATGCTTCAGCACGTGTTCACATCTTCATATAGGCTGAAATTAATAAAAGAAGATACTTAGTTCATACACCTTGATGCATATAGTTGGGGGATCAATCTAAATTTCTATTTCCTACTCTACTCTCTCACAGATGGCAAGGGTAAATTCTAACCGCCAACGAAGGAACGTTCATGGTAACAACGTACCACAGGAGGATGGCAATGTGGAAGTTCCTGAAAATGCCAACCCCTGGACTGATGCAGGCAACCTTGAACGGTTGATGGCTATGCAGAACCAGCTCATACAAACTATGATACAAACGTTGATACAGCTGCAGGCCAACAACAACAACAACCCTAACCCCGTTCCTGCACCCCCACCACTGCCACCTGCCACCACCGCCGGCTCACAACAGATTGGGAGAGTTCATGAGGACTAGGCTGCCTACTTTTGCACAAGCCAATGATCCTATGGAGGCTAATGATTGGCTGAGGTCTATGGAAAAGAAGCTTGCTGTTGTTCAGTGCAATGATCGGGAGAAGGTTTTTTTCACATCACACCAGCTTATGGGAGCAACCTCTGATTGGTGGACCCTCTTTGCAATGCTCATGTCAACCAGGACACTATCACTTGGGCTGAATTCAAGGAGAGTTTCCGCTCTCAATATGTCCCTGAAGGAGTCATGATGCTAAAAAGGCAGGAGTTTGAAGGTCTCCGTCAAGGTAGGAAGAGCGTGAATGAGTACCTCAATAAGTTCACGCAACTGTCAAGGTATGCTCTAGAAGATGTCAACTCGGATAACACAAAAAGCAGTACTTGTTCATGAGAGGATTGCTCAACAACGATTATGCAAACTTCCAAAAGCTCATCGACAAAGCTATAGTGGTGGAGAGCAAGATCTGAGAGATTGAACAAGAGGACAAGAGAAAGATGCCATATCAAGGACAGCCACAAGGAAGCAATGTACGCCCTCGCTTCATGCCACCAGCTGCACCACATTATGGCTCGTTTGCTTCTACTTTCTGCTTGGCAAATCCACCTCGCTCTAATCAGTCACCGCAGCAACGTCCTGTTATGCAAGCACCTCTTTTTCCTATGCCACTAGCGCCCCGTCCCAACATGGGCGCCTATGCTCAAATCCAGCCTCACCCTAACATTCCTTATGTTATGGGTAACAAGGCATGTTTTTCATGCGAAGAGGCAGGAAACTTTGCAATCCAGTGCCCCGAGAAAGGCCTTGGGCAGCCGAGCAATGCACCTAAGCAGAACCCACGTCTGAATGGAGGAGCAATGCAAGGTAACTGTGGACAGCAGAACTATGATCGTGGCAATGTGAATCACGTCTCTGCTGACTAAGCACAACAAGCTGAGGACATCGTGGTTGGTATGTTTCTCGCCAACTCCAACCCAGCCACTGTTTTATTTGATTTTGGAGCATCCAAGTATGTTGCCAAGTATAACCTGCCCATATCTCACATGAAACAAACTATGTTGGTTAATTCTCCCAGTGGAAAGATGAGGACTAATATAGTATGTTTGAAAGTAAGCCTTAAAATAAGGGGGGTAGACTTTCTTCCCAACCTTATCGTCTTAGATTCCCAAGGGATTGGCATAATACATGGAATGGACTGGTTAAGCAAGCACAATGGAGTAATTCAATATGCCCAGAGGATCGTGCAGTTGACGAGTGAGCACGGTACTCGTATTGAGTTTGAGGCAGCTCAACTTGTAACCGAGAAGGCAGTGTTGAACCACATCGAAGAAGTGACACTGGTAAGCATTCCGGTGGTTCGAGAATATTCAGATGTGTTCCTGGAGGTACTACCGGGTATGCCACCTGACCGGGACATCAAATTTTCCATTGATTTAGTACCCGGAACTGCACCTATAGCTAAGAGGCCATATAGGATGCCTGCTAATGAATTAGTGGAGCTCAAGAAGCAAATTCAGGAGCAGCTAGATAAGGGTTTTATACGCCCAAGCTCGTCACTGTGGGGAGCCCCCATGCTCTTTGTAGATAAGAAATATGGAACCCAAAGGATGTGTGTGGACTATAGGTCTCTCAACGAAGTGACGATCAAGAATAAATACCTGCTGCCCCGCATAGAGGACTTATTCGATCAAATGAATGCTGCCCGAATTTTCTCTGAGGTTGATCTTCCGTCGGGATACTTCCAGCTGAAGATTAAGCCCTCCGACATACCCAAGACTACATTTCGAACACGGTATGGTTCGTATGAATAATACCGTTATGCCATTTGAATTGACGAATGCACCTACATACTTTATGTACCTCATGAATAAGGTCTTCATGGAGTACTTGGACAAGTTCGTCGTGGTTTTCATTGACGACATCATGGTGTATTCAAAAAGCGAGGAAGAACATGAAGAACACTTGAGATTGACATTGCAGAAACTGCGAGAGCATCAATTTTATGCTAAGTTCAGCAAGTGTCAGTTTTGGCTAAAGGAGATATCATTCCTAGGCCACATGGGATTTTCCAGTTTTAGTTCAAACTTCATTTGCATATAACTTTTGCTAGGAAGCTCCAAATCCAGTGAACCAAATTTTGCTGAACTCAGAATTTTGAGTACTTTCCAGCAACACAATTTTCAGCTCATGAAACTTAATAGTTTTCAAGAATTAATTCCCTATAGTTTAAACTTTTGGAAATTTTATCTGGAGAATTACTTTATGAAAAATTCTAAAATTTGGCTGGGGGTTCATTTGAAAATCCTAGAGCTACAGTAAAATTTTCAGAACCATCCAAGTCCATTTAGCCCCCCCTAATGGTGTGATTAAGTGAACTGCCCTGAGAAAATAGAAAAATGTCTAGAAACATTTTTCAAATTTTCTCAAATCTTGTTTAGGGCATAACTCCATCTAGAATTCTTCAAATGACATGAAACCAATTCCATTAGAACCATCTAAAATTCTAGTTTCCAGAAAGTAATGGTTGGAGCCATGAAAATCCCTGGAATTCCTTAGAGGCTCTACTAATGACCAAATAGGCTTTCATTTATACAAAGCTCAAATGAACTTTGTTTCAAATGAAACTTGGTCAAGACTCTGGTTAGGACCCTACCACGCCACCATAAAAATTTCAGAACCAAAGGGGAGGGCTAGCTGGGGTTATAGTAATTACTTATTCAGTTCTACACATTGCATTTGAATTGGCATATAGTATCTCGTTGACGTGTAGTCGCTGAAGGCGAAGAAAGTCCGGAAGTGCTCGACTTCCTTCTTCCGGACGAAGCCCTAACCACTGATCAGCAGCAACAAGGCAAGCCCTGGTTTGCATTAACCCATTTTATAAAGTTTGCTTTGTTTACATACTTAGTGTGAGGTATATTCATGTGCATTAGGTGTAGGATGGATGAGACACCAAATGCATAACCAGATTTTCCTATAAGAGTGAGGGTAGTGTCTAAGACCTCGAGTAAACATGCTATGCTTAATAATTCCTAGAACTTCGGTACAAGTCGAGTAGTTGGAATCTACTCGTGAGTTAGGCTTGGGACACATGGGATTGGTTCGAGTGATGTGAGATCACTTTAGTAATGAAAAGGAGACTAGGCAGGGGCTAGGGCACAGCAAGAGGAATTCTTGTGTGCGCAGCCCTGTCCGTGTCGATTGAGGACTGATCCGTGTGCGGCCCACGCTGATCAAATTTGAACATACCAAAGGCATATCAGATATATGGGCCCCGATAAATCGATGTATCCTAAACCTCCGGGCGTCGAGGCATAACGCACCGATTTATAGGTGTAGGCTGAGGGCACCAAGGTGGAAATCTGCTAACGGGCATAGAGAGATGCTCTGTGTAGGGAACCTCCTGCTCGTTTCGGTGTGACCGGTTCGACGTTTGGGCTGTTGGGTGAAAGGTTGTCCCGTACGACATCGATTGAGCGTGCTGTGCAGCTCCACGGGTGGGCGTACGTGACGTGCTCTTTCGATTTCCCTGCAGGTGTATATCGAGTCGATTCGCCGTCTCTTGCGGTGAAGAGTAACACTTGGTCACTGAGTCGTGACATAGGCTAATATATGAAATGTGATGATTCAATATTGCTGTTATGATATAATTGTATTGCTACATGTGTGCCACCAAATATTGCTCTCCAAATTTCATATTCATGAACTGTTAACTTGTGGCTAAAATATGAACTAAGGATGAACTTGTAGGCGTGTCCATTTGCTAAAAGTTACCATCCCAGGTTCGTGTAAACTGCATGTAGAGTTTCATGCCTAGGGTAGTCGGTTAAGTCTTGTTGAGCCATCGTGTAACGGTTGCTGCTATAAGTGTTTTTCAGAGTATCCCACGGACTCGGGGTACAAGTCCACTGGCGAGGGCTACCCTCCGTTGGGGACCACGGCTAAGTGGGAGCCCTACACGCCGCGCTGAGCTGAGGAGTGCAGGTAGTGTGGGTTGCCCTAGGGATGGGCAACTTACTTTTGCCAGGTAGATGGGCTTGAGTTGTACAAACTTAGCTTCTGCTGTTGTAATATAAACACTAGTTTGTAACCGAAGTATTGTACTACTTGTACATTTCAGTTGGTTTTCTATGTAATACAATGTGTTCTTATAATGTGTGCTGTCGGGTGTCGCATCGTGCGGCACCACCCTCTACGATCCTGGATGAGCGGATTCTGGTCCGCCACATTGAGCCTTTTCAGGTCGCCTCAGGCGAGACGGCCGGTGTGCAGTATGTGGGTAACATTCTCATGACATCTCATGTCGGTAGGTGCACCATGAGAATGGTTACTGTACGGGGCGATTTGATCGATTCAATGTGGGTGAAACGGGGGAAAGGCTGCCATGTACGACGTCAGTGATGGTTGCTGTAGGCAACATCGAGTACGGATGTACGTGTTGTGTAGTCAGGGTGTTATTGATTCGAATCACCATTGCTCGTGGAAAGGACCGAGCATACTTGTTCTCACAGTCATGACGTAGTAAGAACTTACATGAGAAAGGAACTAATCACATTGGTTTGAAGTTCATACTATTTTTGTGATGTATCGTTGATGAATAGTTGGAGCAAACTCGATTCATTTCCACAGTGAGCAAATTACATCAGGGAAAAGTGTTTCTTGTTTGATTGTGGACTCCCGATGTGGCATTCCCAAGGTTACTCTTAATTTGCTGCAAATAATACTTGAGAGTAAGGATTCACTTTTAGTCGAGTTATTATGCATTATGCTATCCTACTTTATGTCCATACCCTCATGTAGAGTTTCATGACTAGGGTGACGGTTAAGTCTTGCTGAGCGTTATGCTCACAGATGCTATCCGAGGTCTTTTGCAGGTATTGACTTCATGCTAATGAGAATGGATGCCGATGAGACTCGGAAACCTCAGAGTGGTTACTCAAGAGCATCCTCGCCGCTGCGGTTTGTTCTTCGTGTTGCTAGTAAGAAACATCCGCGGGCTGGACTGTTTCTTTGATGCTAAGTAGAAATGAGTCGTGAGAGTTGTAGTCTTCCATTGTAGCTTATGTTGAGATAAGTATTTGTAAAATACTCTTGTACGCTTCCGCAAGTGATTTATGTAATGTGATGTGTTTCATCGACCGTGTGCTGTTGGGTGCCGCATATCACGGCACCACTTGACGAGGTCCTGCCAGGGCTGGCGTTCCCCCACAGTGCCGTGTGATGACGAAGTTGTTTTCTTTCTCTCGTTTCATGTGTGAGGATTTGGGTTCTAGCGCAACCCTTCTTCCGACAGCTCCTCAAAGAATACGGCATTGAATTTCACCAGTTAACATTAAACGGGATTCTCCATATGTTGGTATTCGTCACCTTGTGCGAAGCTTTCTTGAAGGTGGAGCCGGACCCCATCTGTGGAAGTTCTTCTTCTGGATTGGAGCCTAGGCGAATGATTGTCCGCTTCCTGATCTCGGCGGCGCCTGTCTTCAACTTCACGCATAGTAGAGGTGTTATTTCTCTATCCACCATCGGTCTTTGCTCCAAGGGTCGCATTAAGTATGATTCTACATCCAGAACTCGTTGTCGGCACTTCCACGCTTCACCGACAGTCCCAGTACCGAAACCCTATTGGCGTGAAGGTGTTTCGGATGGCGAGACAACCTCGCTGGTGCCGCTTCTCGCCTGGCTGGAGGATCTCAGGGGAGGTGTCTCACTGGTGCTGCCCTTCTCCTCATCTTCGTGGAGCAGAGGATCCAGACTCTCCAGCCCGTGGGCACCCGATGTGGGGATATTTGGGCCCCTTGGATCCTACGAGGGAGTCGGAGGTGGAGCTCACATCCTCGGAGGTGGCGATGAGGATGAAGGACCTTAGGCTATTCGCACTTGTGGACCTCTATATCGGATCTCTAAAGGAATATTATTAGTCTTTTACAGTCAACTCTAAAAGATTCCTGCCTTTACAGTTTAATTCTCCACACTCGTTCACCTCTAAATCAGACCTCTATATCAACTATCACATATTTTATATTAGATAATATAACTATATAATATTTTATATTATTTCATATAACTATTTATATATTAATATTATATTTACAACTTACAAAAAATCACCAAATTCACTTTTTGTTTTCTTTTTTCCTCTCTTTTCTTCATATTTTTCCTTTTCCCTTTTTCTCTTTCCATCTCTTTTTTTCTTTTTTTTCTCCTTTTTCCCTCTCTTCTTCTATTTTCCTTTCTTTTTTTCTCTTTTTTTTTCCTTTTTTCTTTCCTTTCTTCCTCTCTTCTTTTTCTCTTTTCTTTCTTACTCCCTGCTATACATGCACTACAGTGCCGCGTTTAATTTACAGATGCGCTGTAGCGCCTGGAAATTAGAGGAGCTGTAGCGGGGACGCGCGCTACCGAAGCAGTAGCTGTATTTGGCGGCCGCGCGCTACCATGACGCCATGCCTTCCTGTTTCCCTTGGCCGCAACAGCACTCTTTGCGTGTCTGTGCGTTGACCCATGTGCAGTGTACGGTCACACGCCCGACTTGATGCTGAAGAAGCAGAAGGTGAAGGGGGGCCGCCCGTTCTTCCGGTTCCATCTCTGGCCGTCGAGGCTGGGGCGATATTGCGCTGCTCCAAACGGTATTGGCTTCTCCCTGTTGTAGCGGCGTGGGTTATTGTGGGTGCGTGGATTTCTCACCATTCCTTATGGCGTAGTAGGCTGGATCTGAACGCTGACGTTCTGGTCAGAAAGCCAGCAGAGGTGGTTCGTCCGACCGAGGTCGTGAGGCGAGGGAAGTCGCCCCCTCCAGCGGCTGCTCCTACGGACTCTAGAGCCGGTGCGGCCGTGGTTGCAGGTGCCACCGGATAGATCAAGGACCTGGCACCGCCACCCACCGCCTCTGTCGAGACCGATACGGCCCCCAAGGGTTCGGGCCCTCTGCCACCGGTGGCGCTCGGTGATGAGGAAAGCGGGGCAAGGTTGGCCACGGATCCGTCTGCTGTTCCGGAGTGGGGCCCTCGCTTGTCCCTGGGGAAGTCGTGGCCAGGCCTGCTCGGGGTTCGGCTCCTGTGGTAATATTGGAGGAATCGTTGCCGCCGGCCGGCCAAGAAAGCCTCGTTCCTGCCTTCGGCGCTTCCCCGTACGAGCTCACGCAGTGGGAGCAAGCCTGTGCGGACATTAAGAGCTCTTGCGCCGAGCTTGCGGCTGCTTGGGCGGGCCTTATGACTGGTTACGAGTGCGTGGGCGGCGCGCTGGACCGGTTTCAGAAAGCCTTTCCCGGCGCCCAGGTGGGGATCTCGGTTCTGCTCCTGCTTCATTTGCTCGGGCCATTTTGCTCCGTTTTTGAGCTTCTCCAGCTCTTTGCAGAGGTTGATCCGATGGGTGGCCGAGAAGTCACATCTTTCCCAAGAATGCGTGCTTCATCAGATGGAGCTGGAGTCCATGTTGGCCGCAGCGCAGGCGAAGCTTGCTGGATTCCGCGCAGAGGCCATTCGGGCTGCTGAGGAGAGGATGGCCGCGGTTGCCCGGGCGGTGGCGGCGGGCACTGAGCTCGCGGGGGCTCGTGACGCAGCCCAGGCTGCCTTGGACGAGGCGGCAAAATCGCCGGCGGCTACGAAGTCTAGCGCTGAGGAAGCTTGAGTGGATCGAGATGCCATGGTTGCGGCGAATCGACAGCTCTTCAATAGGCTTTCCTCCTGCTATGGCAGTTTCTTCCGGTGCCTTTTTACTCATCTTTGCTTTGTTCCTTTAGAGACGAAGGGTCTTCTGGCTATGGCGGAAAAGGCGCATGGGGACAGGGACGTGGAGCTTGTGATCCTTCATTCCCGGCTTTCCTTGGCCGAGGCGGATCTGCAGGGTATTCGTGCTGTGGTCACAGCCGCTTGCGATATGGTCCTGGGTCCATCCGACGACGCCTCCTCGGAAAGGGACATCATCAGGGGTCGGCTGGAGAAAGTTTCCAAGGAGCTTGGTATACTTCGGGCAGGCCTCGACAGCCTTCGGAACGTCGGGTACTCCGTTTGTCGTGCAGTGCTCAGCGAGTTCTTAGAAGAAAGACTCGGTGCGGAGCTGTCGTCTGTCGGGGACCGGCTTGCGACTTGCTTGTCGTCCTACGGGGGTGCCGGAGCTATCTACGAGGCTCGGATGTCCTTGGGCGTGGTGCTATTGCACTACCCTGGGTCGACCTCGAGACCATTGGAGAAGGATTGCCAACGGCCCTTCTGACGCGGATATGACGGAGTTTCTTTCGTGGGATGAGCCAGTGGCCCGGTCTCTGCAGGAGATGCACCCTAACGACTGTATCCAGCAGATGGAGGAGGTGGAGCGGCAACGGCTGGAGTAGTCTGTCTGTAGTCTTGTATCTCTCCCCTTTTTATATAAATGCTTTCATTAAGGAATAAACATAAAAGGGTCAGGTTTTCGACTTATTTTGTTTGCTTGCTCAAGCCGTTGCTTCCTCTTGGCGCTTTCATCGCCTCTTGGCTGCGGACAAAGTGTTTTTCGGGGGGGGGGAGGGCACCGGTCCTTTTCCATTGTGCCTCATTTGGACTATGGCTATGCTATGAGTTGTCGTTGTCCGTTTGCCACAGGTCGCGCGGCGCGGCTAGAGAAAGTCACCCCCTTCATCTCCGTTCAGAGTTTTAGTTGTTCCTTAGCCGTGGGTCACGCGGCTCGCGAGGGAGGGGCCTGGGTGCTTTGTTCGTTACGCCTTGTTCGGACCATGGCTACACTCTTGGTTGTCGTTGTCCCTTGGCCATGGGTCACGCGGCTCCGGTGGACAGGGCCAGGGCATTTTGTCCGTTGTGCCTCGTTCGGACCATGGCTATGCCCTAGGTTATCGTTGTCCCTTGGCCATAGGTCGCACGACTCCAGACTTGATAGGGTCGGGTCTCCTAGCGTGAGCCTTCAAGTGTCACGCGATCTAAAAATAAATTGCCTCCTCTGTCTTGTTTGGATCGTGGCTTCATTTAGGGTTTTCGTTGTCCCTTAGCCATAGGTCACGTGACACGGGGGAGCTAGTTGTCTTTGTGTGACTTTAGTGGGACCTTCTTAGCCTTATCGCTATTTCATCCATACTACCTTGATCCTATGGCAAACACCGTCGTTAATATTACCATTACTTCGTAACATTGATCCTAAATATCGAAAGGAGTCTCCTTAGTACTATTTGTATTTGTAGACTAACATTTTCCTCTTCACATACAACACCACTAAAGTCACACCTCATATACTCGGTCTTGGTCCTACTAAGTCTAAACCTTTTTGACTCTAAGGTTACATTGACCTCTTCACATACAACACCACTAAAGTCACACCTCATATATTCGGTCTTTGTCCTACTAAGTCTGAACCCTTTAGACTCTAAGGTTGTTTGCATAGCTCTGTTTTTTATCAATGCCATCACTAGTTTTATCTACCAACACTATATCATCAGCAAAGAGCATGCAACAAGGTATATCCACTTGTATGTCCTTCGACACCTTATCCATCACTAAGGAAAAGATATATGGGCTCAAGGTTGATCCTTGGTGTAGTCCTATTGTGATAGGAAATGTATCGGCCTCACAATTACTTATGCACACACTTGTCACAACATTATTGTACATGTACTTAATAAATGGTAATGTACTTCGTTGGCACTTTATGTGAGAGGGCTTAACGCTGCCCGTTCAGTCACGGGGACGTGGCACTCGCCCGGGAATCGCATTGGGTGGTGCCGTATTGTGCGTCACCCAACAGCACACATATAAGGAACAACGTGTTACATAAAACAATAGCGGAAGCTTACAAGTTTTTCTTTGTAAATAATTTATATCAAGTAGCTACAGCGGAAGTCCATAAACAACTCGCGTCGAATAACTAAAGAGCACTCGAGAAGAAGTCTAGCCCGCGAACTCCTCCCGCTAGAAACACGAAGACGACAGCAGCGGCTGGGTTCTCCATGTGTTAAACGACTCTGAGGTCTCCGAGTCTCACCGGACAACCTTCTTCTTGGCATCGATGTTCACCTGCAAAACCACTCATATAGCAAGCGTGAGCACATAGGCTCAGAAAGACTGATCCGTCTCTCCTAAACAAGAAACTCTACATGCACGACGGTTGCCATTGGGTTAGCTAGATTTGCATAAAGGACTCGCCTAATGTTGATCCTTAACTTTCAGATTTTAAGCCTCATTGTACAGACCTTGAGCTGAACAGCATCGCAACTCTAGAATCAAACAAGAAACGTTTTGTTGCGATGCTCCTTGTACAAAGTGAAAGTAAAGTTTAATAGGCCTATCTCTAATTCAATCATGGTTGCAATACAAGTTACATCACAGCCTTATCAAGTTCAAAAGAAACCAGTTCAGTTGTTACTACGTCAAGACGCAGTGGGCAAGTATGCTCATATGACCGCGAGCGACGGTGATTCGAATCGGTACATGCCCGGACTACACGACACGTACACCCGTACTCCGAGTTGCCGGCGGCAACCTCGACTGACGTTGTACGTGGCCACCTTTCCCAAGATCTTCCACACAGGGCGCAGTCTAACTGCCCCAAGTCGACAAGCTCCCTCAAGGTACATACCCACAGTGGTATGTTCTTGAGCGAGTTACCTCCTGCTACCCTGACGCCGAAAGCCTAAGGCAGTTAGAAAAGTTCCAATGTTGATCTCCCGAGGTACATCGGTTTCCTAGGTCCCATATAGCCAGTATGCACCCGATACACAACTCAAACTTGTCCAACAGGGCCAAGCACGGACGGGCCTTAACCAACACAGGTAGGGTTATGCACGAACGGTCCGCAACCTGCTGCATTTAAACCTCCCTGCCCGGTCTTCATTTCTTATGTGTGAACTTTCCTCATCATTTCTATTTTTGACCCATTCCGAGTGAACCAGCCCTAAACTCGCGAGTAGCTTCCAACTACTCGACTTCTACCGGACCTTTCCTACTCACAATTAGCGTAGCCAAATCCACTCAGGGAGGTGCTATTCTACCCTTTCTCTCTTAGGTATTTCTGGTCATGCAGCTGGGGTTTTCAATATCAACTAGACTTAATGCAATCAAATGATTCAAAGCTATGATCTCTAGAAATGGAAATGCTTTATAAAACTGTTCAAATGCAAACCGGGGCTTGCCTGTTTTGCAGGTGACTAGATTACAATCAGTTAGTGAAGACCACTTGGGGCTTAATCACTCGTTAGCTTCCCTTCTTGATCTCCACTTCAAATCCTTCACACGTTCCCACGTAGGTGCTACATGATATGAATATGCATATGTATTTAATTGTAAAGCTTTTGCTAATAAGCCCTAATGACAAGTTTTAAAAACTGGAACTCTGTTTAAGAATTTAAAATGAAACTGATGCTAGTGGTTTTTAGGGTTGGGTTTAAACACTATGATCAAGTGTTGAGTGCTATCTCAACTTGAGTGTTGATCACCTTAAGAGGTTACACAGGAAAGTGGTGATCGATGTCTCCAATGGAGCTGAAAATTTTCATGTGAGTTCCTCGTCACAAGAAAGTCATCTGGACCAAAAATTAGAACTTTTCATTGAGTGGTTTATTCAGAACAATTCTCTAAGCAATTAAGGAAAGAGGAATTAATTCTGAGGTAACACCCATGTTCATGTCAAACTTAGTGAACTACAATTTCAATTATAGTTCATATAGCATGCATAAATTTTCCTAGAATTTTTGGAGCTAAGAATTGTCCAGAACTGAATTTCCAAGTTTTGGAAATTCTCTGAAAATGTTTCTGTATTTATTTGAACACAGCAAATTAAAATCTGAATTATCCTAATCAAATCAACTCCAATTTAGCTCAAACTTTTACAGATGTTCAATAACACCATAAAGAATATTCTGGCAAAATTGAGGATTTTTGGATGAACCAAACTCCCTCTAAAATTCTTTTGCTGAAAAGTTTTACAGAATTTTCCAGAATTAAATAATGACTTTCATACAAACTGGGTTGCATATTTGGATGGAATTTGTCAATCTGAATCTAACCAAATTTGAATCACTAAATTTCGAGTTTCCTAGCAAAAGTTATGCTCTTCTAAAGTTTGGGGAAAAATATGGGATTTGAATAAATCGTGGAAATGTTTAAATCTGACTGTGGGTCCGGGGAACACACGTGTCGTGTGCTGGAACAAGCCGCACGGGGCCACAGGCTTATTTCCCATGCTGCTACAGTTGATCCGATTCCACAGACGATCCGGCCTCCCCCTCAGAGCCACTGACACACGGGCCCAGTGAGGCTTCTTCAACCTCCAGCCGCCCGCGCGATAGCACCGCCGGAGCTCGCCAGAGCTCGCCGGTTTTCGCTGCTCCAGCCACCTCTCGAGCTGCCACTCGCTGCCAGTGCCTAATTCAACTCAAGAAACACGCTGGTGCGGTCTTCCCGAGCCGGCAGAGCCTCCAAAGTAGCTCGCGACGGCGCGGCGGCTCAGTGGAAGTCCGGCGATGTCGGTCCGATGAGCTAGCCCGCCAAAAGCTCCCTGGAAAGGCCCTACAGCACCAGTGAGGGCTGGAGATGCTCGGCATGGTCGCACACGGGCTCGGGAAAGGCTCCAAACCAGGGTTCATCGTGCGCCCGAATCTTCCCGCCATAGCCGCCGTGGGGAAAATCGGAAATACGCCGTGCACAGTGTTTTTCATGCTAAGTTTCCAAAGAGGAGTTGTTGCTAAGCAAGTCTAGGTCATGTTTGTGAATTTTCGTGGGCTCTAAACAAGTATTGATCACGAATATGAAACTTTCTTACCCGCACCTCGGTTTGAGCCGGTCGGCGAAGAAACTGGAAATTCTCCGAGGATCTTCCATGGTGTGGGCTAAGACTTGGAGGTGAGCTGAAGGAATTTCTTGCGCGTCCAGAGGAGGCCTAGCTCGGCCGTGACAAGCCTCAGTTGAGGCTGTCCACGAGAGCACCTCGTGCCTTTGCTTTCGGCTGCCGCGGAAAATCTTGCGCCCGTGTGAGGAGAGCCAAGAACCGCTCGGCTGTGGTGTGAGGAGGTCGTGGGAGTTGTGGTGCTGTGGTTTTGCTGCCCAGAAGTGTTGCTCATGTGAGCTGTACGGGTTCCCGAGTGATCGACGGAGTGGAGGCCGTGTTTCTGTTCTCGTGTGCAAGGGAGAGAAGACGGCCTCGGTTTCGGTTCTGTGGGCAACAAGAGCACGGCAGAGGGTACAAAAGTCTCAGCTGAGGCGGTTCGAGTGAGAGGCGGTCGACCGAGCGGTGAGCGGTGGTGTCGGTTCCTTCTCTGTCGATCTCCCAAGAGAAGCAAAACAGAGACTCACTTCCACTGTTGATCTTTTGCAATTTTTAACTCTCTCTCAATGACATGTGGGCCCCACAGTTCAGTCCCTCCTTATCCCTCCAAATTATCTCCCAAAGTTTGAATCTAATTGAATTCAATTGTGGGAATTCAAATCTGATGTGCATTTGGACAATTGGGCAAGTTTCATCCAAATTCAAATGGGTGCTTGAATTCTTTGCAATTTAAAGTCCATTTTGGAAAATGAGTTGCAAAACATTTCAACAAATCATGAAACTTTTCATACCCCCTAATTTGGACCTAAGGAATTCAACTATGAAATCTGATTTTTAATTTGGCTGCTGCAAATGAGATTTTTAGCACAACAGTTTTGAAATTCATTGTGTTGCTCTCATTTGAATTTTGAGTTAAACAAATTTGTTCCAAATCTGACTTTATATTTCTCACACATATGGGAACTTCCCGTCTTGGTTTTAGACCCCTCTTGGGTTCCAAGTTTTCAAACAATTATTTGCACTTGTGTGAAGAGAGCTCTCATGTGTGTTATCACATGTGGAAAAAGTTTTAACAAGTCCCATTTTTCATACATATGAAACCAACTTTTGCAAACAAGAGTTTCCTTGTATTCACAAATTTTTGGGACCTTTACATTCCTCCCCCCTTAAAAGGAATCTCGTCCTGAGATTACAAAAGAAGAACGAGAAGGGAGGGTAATTACAAAGCCTAAGACAGAAGTTCTGTATAGTTCTGATGGATGTAATCTTCACTTTCCCACGTCGCCTCTTCAGGGGTCTGATTACTCCACAGGACTTTGTAAAATTTCAAAGTCCGGTTTCAGGTGATCCGGGTCTTTTTGTCGATAATCTGAATAGGCTGCTCGGCATGTGAGATCCGGCTTCAACTCATCGATGTCTTCGGTGCGGACAGCAGCAGTAAACTTGAGACACATTCGCAGGTGGGACACGTGAAATATGTCGTGAATACCGGCAAGGCTTGCCGGTAGTTCCAGCCGGTAGGCTACATTCCCTCACTTCTCCGTGATGGCAAACGGACTGATGAATCGGGGAGCAAGTTTCCCCTTGACACCGAACCGATGAATCCCTTTCATCGGAGGTACACAAAGATAAACGTGCTCCCCGACGTCGAAATGCAGCGGTCGACGCCTCTGATCTGCGTAGCTCTTTTGACGAGATTGGACAGCTTTGAGGTTCTCTTGTATTATCCAAACTTTCTCTTCGGCTTCATTGACAAGATCAACCCCGAACGTTACTCGTTCACTGGACTCGCACCAATTCAATGGTGTACGGCACTTCCGCCGTATAGAGCTTCATATGGTGCCATTTTGATGCTCGTCTGATATCCGTTGTTGTACGAGAACTCCGCCAACGGTAAGTGATCATCCCAGCTCTTACAGTGGTGGATGGCACACACTCTTAGCATATCTTCCAGTATTTGATTCACCCTCTCAGTTTGCCCATCAGTCTGAGGGTGATACGCGGAGCTTCTAATCAGTTTGGTTCCCAAGGATGTGTGTAGCTGCTCACTGAAACGGGCTACGAATAGCGATGCTCTATCGGACACAATGGTGCGGGGAACTCCATGTAAGCACAAGATCTGTGCTATGTACAACTTTGCATACTGTTTTGCATTGTACCTTCTATGCACCGGGATAAAGTGTGCTGATTTGGTTAACCGGTCCATGATTACCCTAATCGAATCATGGTTGTGGGAGGTCATCGGCAACCCGACGATGAATTCCATACTCAAGTTTTCCCACTTCCATGCCGGTACTTGCAATGGCTGCAACAGGCCTGACTTCTTCACATGGTCGGCCTTGACTCTTCGACACGTATCACATTCTGAAACGTACTTTGCAACTTCACGTTTCATACGTGTCCACCAAAACTTCTTCCGGAGATCTTGGTACATTTTATTACTGCCCGAACGAATGGAAAATTTGGACAAATGAGCTTAATCCAAAATTTTCTTCCGTAGTCCCATATCCCAGGGTACTACAATCCGGTCGTTGAACCACAAAGTACCTTCATCGTCCTTCCAGAAGCATTTCATTTCTACGTTGTCTATTCTCCGCCGTATGTGAGACATACCCTTGTCTTTTCATTGAGTTTCAATGATGTCTTCTCGGATTGTAGGAACGAGAGTGAGATTATAGAGAGCTCCATACGGAATGACACGGGGGCTTGGTTCTTCATAATCCATTTCAGCAATAGTCAGGTGATGGATATGCGCCTTACAACTGAGCGCATCGGTGACCACATTCGCCTTTCCTGGATGATAATGAATCTCAAGTTCATAATCTTTAATTAGCTATAGCCATCTTCGTTGCCTTATGGTCAATTCCTTCCGAGTGAAGATGTACTTCAAGCTCTTGTGGTCGGTGTAGAGGTGTACAAGATTTCCGAGTAAGTAATGCCTCCACATCTTCAAAGCAAGAACCACGGCAGCTAACTCAAGATCATGAGTTGGATAATGCTGCTCGTGATTTCTGAGTTGACGAGATCCATAAGCGACCACTCGTCCTTCTTGCATCAGCACGCATCCAAGACCGATGCCGGATGCATCACAATAAATGTCAAATGGCTTCGTCGTATCCGGCTGAGCAAGAACTGGGGCTGTTGTGAGATGCTTCACTAAAGTCTTGAAGGCTTGTTCACACGCAGCACCCCATACAAATCTGGTATTCTTCTTTAGTAATTCCGTCATCGGTTTAGCAATCTTGGAGAAACCCGGAATGAACCTCCGGTAATAACCCGCTAAACCGAGGAAGCTTCGGATTTCATGCACTGACTTTGGTGACTCCCATTTCTGTACTTGGGTTATCTTACTCAGATCTACAGTGATGTCCTCCGCTGAAATATTGTGTCCGAGAAAAGGTACTTGATTAATCCAGAATTCACACTTGCTGAATTTTGCATAGAGCTGATGATCTCGCAATTATTGTAGCACAATATGCAGATGTTCAGCATGTTCTTCCTCTGACTTGGAGTACACCAAGATATCATCAATGAAGACCACGACGAATTTATCCAACTCCGGCATGAACACTGAATTCATCAGGTACATAAAGTGTGCCGGGGCGTTGGTCAAACCAAAAGACATAACGAGATACTCATACAGCCGGTATCTCTTTGAGAATGCCGTCTTCGGGATATCTTCTGCCCGGATTTTAATCTGGTGATATCCGGACCGAAGATCTATCTTTGAAAATACCTTCACACCCACTAATTGATCGAAGAGCATATCAATGCAAGGTAGTGGATATTTGTTCTTGATGGTAACAGCATTCAAAGAACGATAATCAACACAAAGCCGTAGTGTTTCGTCCTTATTTTTGACAAACAATGCTGAACAACCCCAAGGTGACAAACTCGGTCGTATAAAGCCCTTGCTCATTAGGTCATTCAGCTGTTTTTTCAATTCTGCCAGTTCATTAGGTGCCATTTTGTACGGCCTTCGTGATATCGGTGTTGTTCCTGGTATAAGTTCAATCTTGAACTCGACGTATCACTCGGGCGGCATGCCCGGTAAATCATCGGAAAACACATCCGGATACTCACGTACCACCGGAATGTCCTCTATCTTAACAGCTTCCGTGTGGTTCACTGTTGCAATCTGTTGCCGTTTGACGCCCAGAATTAATATTTGAAGACCGTGCTGTCGGGAGTTGAGCTCAACGGTCCTAGAGCTGATGTTAAGAACCGCCTTGTGGTAATTCAACTACGACATCCCCAAAATGATGTTGATCTTCAGACCCTCAAGAATAATGAGAGTCATAGGGTATATTCTACCCCCCAAACAAAGAGGTGCTCGGGAGACAACCTCGCTTGCGGTACTGCTGCCCCCGGGCGAAGATATGAGGTATCGCCTCTTTGTATAAACTGTTTGGAGCTGATGTTGAGCCACAAAAGATTGGCTAATGAAGTTGTGTGTGGCACCGGAATCAAAGAGAATCAAAACTGGTAGCTGATTCAGAGAAAACATCCTTACTAAAGCGGCTTCTCCTTCCAGAACATCATCAATCACGGTATAGTGAATGTTGCCCCTTATCTGCCCTCCTTTCCGCAGATTGAGGTATGGGTCGTATTGTTGTAAATATGATGACCCGCAGCCTTGAATTCCCTCCAGACAATACCTAGCATAATGACCCATACGCCTACAAGTGAAACACGGATGTCTCTCCGGTTCTTCGTTGACTTGCGGTTGGATGCTAGGTATACATGGCTGCAGCGATGGAGCACAAACCACCGTCTGATGCTGCTGCTGTTGAGGTGGTGCAAGTTGTGGAACTTGACCAGCAATCAACGTTTGAGTAGTGGATCGTACAGGTGGCCTCCATCTTTCACCAGGTGGCGTTTGATACACCAAAAGGTATTTTTGAGGCACATAACTTGTGCTGGCCTGCTCGATCTCACTCATCTTTCTCTTCTCTGCTTGCCACCCAAGTGTTGGCTTCTCTTGGATGAGAGCCGCATCGACCATATCGGTGTAACTGCTGTTATTGTGCACGGACAACTTCTCCTGTAATATGGCACTCAGGCCATGGAAGAACAAATCACACCGTGCCTCTTCTTTTTCTACATATTCGGGAGCGTATTGGGCCAAAAGGTTAAACCTTCTGACATACTCAAGGACACTCATGTCCCCTTGCTTCAAGCCCAAAAATTCCTCCCGCTTTGCTTTGACAATACCTAGTGGTATATGAGGAGTACGAAAGGCTTCACAAAACTCACTCCATGGCTCTTGATGGTCATTCGGAATGGTGGCAAGATGATCAACCCACCAGTTTCCGGCGGCTCCATGGAGTTGCTGAGCGGCAAACATTGTCTTTTGCACTTCATCACAGTCGAATACTCCAAATTTAGACTCCATGACACGAAGCCACTGATCTGCCTCCACAGGTTTGGTAGCTTCAGTAAAGATAGGCGGTTGCGTCGCCAAGAAATCCAGATAAGCGTTCCAAGGTGGAATGACTTGTTGTGTGTTCTGGAGTACGCCCTGCTGTACCAAGGCTTGGAGTAAGCGTGTGTTATCTTGAGTTGCTTCTTGGAGTAGCCTTGTGTTCTCTTGGTTAGACTCAACGAATCGAGTCATAAGATCCATCCATCCAGTGGATGGTGGTTCTGACGGTGGAATAGAAGCATCCCCGCCTCGACGAGAACTCCCGGCCTTACTCCTAGAGCGAGTACGAACCATACTGCAAAAATGTATTCGAGATGAGTTAAACATGAACTCAGCAGTATGTGAGACCAATGAAAACATGAATATGTCAAAACTTTATGAAAGCAGTAACAAAATCCATGTTTACACAACTCCTTAGTAGGCATAGCTATCCAGCCTATCTGTACAGAACTGACCTTTATGCACTATCTCCAGATTTTGATCTTGTTAAAAGCATTTTCATAACTCAAGTTGAATACCAAAGTTAAAGTTAACTTCAGTATATTTCCAACGAGTATTCTTATGCCTCAAGATAACCTCTGGATTAAAAGTTATGATTTTCCAAAGTTGACAGAATTCCTGGATAAAATTTGCCAGCATCTCCTTTGTATGTGGCTGATTTTATCACAGTTGTATATGCAAATACAATAAGAATCTGAACAAACATGGAACTACAACAATGTTTCACAATTCATAACCTTGCCAACGGTGTATCATAGGCTCCTTAAGGATTTTTCTACAGAAAGTTATGGCTTAAAAACAGAAAGGTCCAGAGAGGTTTTGCTACTGTCCTGGTTCTGGACAGTTTACCTTCATCTGAACTTTCCACCTATTTAGCGTGTGATTTTCCTCTAGTGGTCTACACATAAGTTGTAGAGCACTTGAAAATCTTTCCAGAACTGTTTTGTGCACCTTAATTGGGTAACACTACTCAGAGTTATAATCTGTCCAATTCCAGCAAGAATTCCTGCCAAAAATAGAGCACTCTGTTTTTGAAATCTTTGAAGCCTAGTCTTCCTCTCATTTGAATCTTAGCTCAAAATAAGAGTTAAGTAACTAATATTTGTTTCAAACTTCCATTTTAGTTGAAAGTTAGTTCATGAGTTATTTATTCAAATTCAAGAGGTTATTAAGTTTAGTATGGCGTCGATGCGCCGTAAGAAACATGTCGGTACTACGTAGTCTCACCAAAAGTAAATCCTATCCGGATTATACCGGCATAAACGTATTTTAGGTGGCACTAAAACGTTCACTCGCAAACATGTTCTATTTTTACTACGGTTTTGTGGTTAATCCTGCATAAGTCACACTCAATCGTCAGGTCCGGCTGCACACCGAACCTGGTCCCAATACCATTCGTACACCCGTCCGTCATCACTCGCACAGGTGTTCTCAAACTAAACACACCTTGAGATACGTGTTCACGTTACAAACCACGTGATGGGGTTTCTAAAAACTTTCCCGTAGCACACCAGGGAAGGGCGTTGCTCGAGTACTCCAAACGACATGAAGAGTCGTAGAGGATACTAAAGCGGGTTGGGTTACCTGCCACCCGTGGGGCTCCACCCTTCAGCTTGTGCGAACTGGTGGACAGCGCTTACATGCACCCCCCAAGACATAAACGTCCCGAGATGCACGATTTTCCGACATAACAAATAAGTTAGGTTGCCACCTTTATATTAGGCTAATAGTAATCCTTATGTGGGCCTAGTACCGTATCCTCACCGTAACCTAAATTTTTGTCATAATGCATTCCTTATTCCGTGCACTATTACCAATGCGGCTCTGATACCATGCTGAGAGGGCTCGACGCCGCCCGTTCAGTCACGGGGACTTGCCACTCGCCCGGGAATCGCATTGGGTGGTGCCGTGTTATGTGGCACCCAACAGCACACATATAAGGAACAATGTATTACATAAAACAATAGCGGAAGCTTATAAGTTTTCCTTTGTATAAACAGCTCACGTAGAATAACTAAAGAGCACTCGAGAAGAAGTCCAGCCCGCAGACTCCTCCCGCTAGCAACACGAAGACGACAGCAGCGGCTGGGTTCTCCATGTGTTAAACGACTCGGAGGTCTCCGAGTCTCACCGGACAACTTTCTTCTTAGCATCGATGTTAATCTGCAAAACCACTCATATAGAAAGCGTGAGCACATAGTCTCAGCAAGACTGATCCATCTCTCCTAAACAAGAAACTCTACATGCATGATGGTTGCAATTGGGTTAGCTAGATTTGCATAAAGGACTCACCTAATGTTGATCCTTAACTTTCAGATTTTAAGCCTCATTGTACAGACCTTGAGCCGAACAGCATCGCAACTCTACAATCAAACAAGAAACGCTTTGTTGCGATGCTCCTTGCACAAAGTGAAAGTAAAGTTTGATGATCCTATCTTTAATTCAATCATGGTTGCAATACAAGTTACATCACAGCCTTATCAAGTTCAAAAGAAAACCAGTTCAGTTGTTACTATGTCAAGACGCAGTGGGCAAGTATGCTCATATGACCACGAGCGACGGTGATTCGAATCAGTACACGCCCGGACTACACGACACGTACACCCATACTCCGAGTTGCCGGCAGCAACCTTGACTGACGTTGTACGCGGCCACCTTTCCCAAGATCTTCCACACAGGACGCGGTCTAACTGCCCCGAGTCCGCAAGCTCCCTCAAGGTACATACCCGCAGTGGTATGTTCTTGAGCGAGTTACCTCCTGATACCCTGACGCTGAAAGACTAAGGCAGTTAGAAAAGTTCCAATGTGGATCCCCCGAGGTACATCGGTTTCCTGGGTCCCATATAGCCAGTATGCGCCCGGTCCACAACTCAAACTTGTCCAACAGGGCCAAGCACTGACGGGTCTTAACCGACACAGGCAGGGCTATGCACGCACGGTCCGCAGCCTGCTGCATCTAAACCTCCCTGCCCGGTCTTCATTTCTTATGTGCAAACTTTCCTGATCATTTCTATTTTTGACCCATTCCGAGTAAACCAGCCATAAACTCGCGAGTAGCTTCCAACTACTCAACTTCTACCGGACCTTTCCTACTCACAATTAGCGTAGCCAAATCCACTCGGAGAGGTGCTATTCCACCCTTTCTCTCTTAGGTATTTCTGGTCATGCAGCTGGGGTTTTCAATATCAACTAGACTTAATGCAATCAAATGATTCAAAGCTATGATCTCTAGAAATGGAAATGCTTTATAAAACTGTTCAAATGCAAACCGGGGCTTGCCTGTTTTGCAGGTGATTAGATTACAACCTGTTAGTGAAGACCACTTGGGGCTTGATCACTCATTAGCTTCCCTTCTTGATCTCCACTTCAAATCCTTCACACGTTCCCACATAGGCGCTACACGATATGAATATGCATATGTATTTAATTGTAAAGCTTTTGCTAATAAGCTCTAATGACAAGTTTTAAAAACTAGAACTCTGATTAAGAATTTAAAATGACACTGGTGCTAGTGGTTTTGGGTTGGGTTTAAACACTATGATCAAGTGTTGAGTGCTATCTCCACTTGAGTGTTGATCACCTTAAGAGGTTACACAGGATAGTGGTGATCCAGGGCTCCAATGGGACCGAAAATTTTCATGTGAGTTCCTTGTCACAGGAAAGTCATCTGGACCAAAAATTAGCACTTTTCATTGAGTGGTTTATTCATAACAGTTCTCTAAGCAATTAAGCAAAGAGGAATTAATTCTGAGGTACACCCATATTCATGTCAAACTTAGTGAACTACAATTTCAATTAGAGTTCATAGAGCCTGCATGCATTTTCCTAGAATTTTTGGAGCTAAGAATTGTACATAACTGAATTTCCAAGTTTTGGAAATTCTCTGAAAATGTTTCTGTATTCATTTTAATATAGCAACTTAAATCTGAATTCTCCTGACCAAATAAACTCCAATTGAGCTGAATTTTTACAGAAGTTCAATAACACCATAGAGAATATTCTGGCAACATTTGAGGATTTTTGGATGAACCAAACTACCTCTAAATTTTTTTTGCTGAAACGCTTTAAAGAATTTTCCAGAATTAAATATTCACTTTCATACAAATTAGGTTGCATATTTGGATAGAGTTTGTCAATCTGAATCTAATCCAATTTGAATCACTAAATTTTGGAGTTTCCTAGCAAAAGTTACGCTCTTCTAAAGTTTGGGGAAAATCTGGGATTTGAATAAATCGTGGAAATATTTAAATCTGACTGTGGGTCCGAGGAACACACGTGTCGCGTGCTGTAACAAGCCACACGGGGCCACAGGCTTATTTCCCATGCTGCCACATTTGATCCGATTCCACAGATGATCCGGCCTCCCCCTTAGAGCCACTGACACACAGGCCCGGCGAGGCTTCTTCAACCGCCAGCTGCCCGCGCGATAGTGCCGCCGGAGCTTGCCGGTTTTCGATGCTCCGGCCGCCTCTCGAGCTGCCACTCGCCGCCAGTGCCTAATTCAACTCAATGAACACGCTGGTGCGGTCTTCCCGAGCCGGCAGAGCCTCCAAAGTAGCTCGCGATGGCGCGACGGCTCGGTGGAAGTCCGGCAACGTCGGTCCGATGAGCTAGCCCGCCAAAAGCTCCCTGGAAAGGCCCTACAGCACCAGTGAGGTCTGGAGATGCTCGGCATGGTCGCACATGGGCTTGGGAAAGGCTCCAAATCAGGGTTCATCGTGCGCCCGAATCTTCCCGCCATAGCCGCCGTCGGGAAGATCGGAAATACGCCATGCACAGTGTTTTTCATGCTAAGTTTCCAAAGAGGAGTGGTTGTTAAGCAAGTCTAGGTCATGTGTGTGAATTTTCTTGGACTCTAAAAAAGTATTGATCACGAATTTGAAACTTTCTTACCCGCACCTCGGTTTGAGCCGGCCGGTGAAGAAACTGGAAATTCTCCGAGGATCTACCACGGCGTGGGCTAAGACTTGGAGGTGAGCTGAAGGAAGTTCTTGCGTGTCCAGAGGAGGCCTAGCACGGCCGTTACAAGCCTCGGTTGAGGCTGTCCACGAGAGCACCTCGTCGCCTTTGCTTTCGGCCGCCTCGGAAAAGCTTGCGCCCGCGTGAGGAGAGCCAAGAACCGCTCGGCTGTGGTGTGAGGAGGTCGTGGGAGTTGTGGTGCTGTGGTTTTGCTGCCCAGAAGCGTTGCTCACGTGAGCTATACGGGTTCCCGAGTGATCGATGGAGTGGCGGCCATGTTTCTGTTCTCGTGTGCGAGGGAGAGAAGACGGCCTCAGTCTCGGTTCTGTGGGAAACAAGGGCACGGCAGAAGGTACAAAAGTCTCAGCTGAGGTGGTTCGAGTGAGAGGCGGTCGATCGAGTGGTGAGCGCTGGCGTCGGTTCCTTCTCTGTCGATCTCCCGAGAGAAGCAAAACAGAGGCTCACTTCCACTGTTGATCTTTTGCAATTTTTAACTCTCTCTCAATGACATGTGGACCCCACAGTTCAGTCCCTCCTTATCCCTCCAAATTATCTCCCAAAGTTTGAATCTAATGGAATTCAATTGTGGGAATTCAAATCTGATGTGCATTTGGACAATTGGGCAAGTTTCATCCAAATTCAAATGGGTGTTTAAATTCTTTGCAATTTAATGTCCATTTTGGAAAAATGAGTTGCAAAACACTTCAACAAATCATGAAACTTTGCATACCCCCTAATTTGGACCTAAGGAATTCAACTATGAAATCTGATTTTTAATTTGGCTGCTGCAAATGAGATTTTTAGCACAACAGTTTCGAAATTCATTGTGTTGCTCTCATTTTAATTTTGAATTAAATAAATTTGTTCCAAATCTGACTTTAGCTTTCTCACACACATGGGAACTTCCCATCTTGGTTTTTGACCCCTCTTGGGTTCCAAATTTACAAACAATTATTTGCACTTGTGTAAAGAGAGCTCTCATGTGTGTTATCACATGTGGAAAAAGTTTTAACAAGTCCCATTTTTCATACATATGAAATCAACTTTTGCAAACAAGAGTTTCTTTATATTCACAAATTTTTGGGACCTTTACATTATGTTTCTCTAGCGCCCGCCATATGACTGGCTTTGGTATCCTGTCATACGCCTTTCCAAGTCAATTAACACCATATGTACGCTCTTCTTCTACTCGCTATATCTCTCCATAAGCTGACCAAGAAATAAAATTGCCTCTATAATATACCTCCCAGGCATAAAACCAAATTGTTTTTAGTGACGTTGGTCACTCTTCCCAAGCGATGTTCAACCACTCTCTCCCAGAGCTTCATAGTATGTCTCATAAGCTTAATCCATTGGTAATTAATACAGCTTTGAACATCTCCTTTATTCTTGAAGATAGGAACTAATATACTTTTTCTCCACTCTTCACATCTTGTTTGACTGAAAAAATGTAGTTGAATACCTTTGTGAGCCATGCTGTTGCCACCTCCCCAAGGCATCTCCACACCTCAATAGGGACATCATCAAGGCCGACGGCCTTTCCTTCTTTCATCCTTTTTAAGGCCTCCTTAACCTCAGACTATTGTATCCTCCACACAAACTGTCTATTGGAGTCATCAAAGCATAATGCTCCCATTTCCATCATTGACTAGCCCATATAAGTAATCTTTCCATCTATTCTTTGCCTTTTCCTCCTTCACTAGACTAAAATGTGATTTGTCTTGTCTTGGATGCATTTAACTTGATTGAGATCTCTCACCTTCCTCTCGCGAATTTTCACCATCTGGTATATATCCTTTTCTCCTCTTTTTGTCTCTAATCTCTCATATAGCTCATCATAGGCATGTCCTCTTGCTTTACTCACATCCTATCATGCATTTTTCTTGGCCTCTTTGTACTTTAGCATGTTGCTTGCACTTCTATCATGATGCCAACTCTTGTAACACTCCATCTCCTTAATGGCCTTTTGTACATGCTCATTCCACCACCAAGTGTCATTATTTACAAGTGTGTTTTCTTTTGTCACACCAAACACCTCACTAGCTACCTCTCTAATGCAAGTTGCCATCTTCACCCACATACTATCTACACCTCCCTCTTCCCCCCAGGTCTTTCTGTGATCGCCCTCTTTTTGAAGGCTCATTGTGCTTCTCCTTTCAGCTTCCACCACCTTGTTCTAGTAATTTTGACACCTTTGTCCTGCAAAACTTGTGTGTGAAATCAAAAGTAAACTATCAAAAGCTTATATTGTGTCATAACACTCTCTCCAGATCACCTTGCAATCTAGACATGCCCCCTATTTCTTCTATTGTGAGGACAAAGTTGATCTGGCTAGAGTGTTGGGTGAAACAGCCCTGATACCAACTTGTCACAGCTCCGATATCACGCTGTGTGGGACTGCCCCGTTGACACGGGACCTCGTTGGGTGGTGCCGTGATATGCGGCACCCAACAGCACACGGGTCGAAGAAACACATCACATTACAGAAATTATTTGCGGAAGCGTACAAGAGTATTTTACAAATACTTATCTCAAAATAAGCTACAGCGGAAGACTATAACTCTCACGACTCATTTCTAACTTAGCAACAAAGAAAAAGTCCAGCTAGGGATTTACCAGAATAGATTTTTTTTGAAATGAGAAACATTTTCTGAAAATGTTTCTGGACTCTTATGAACACAGAAGTTTGTTTTTGGCAAACTCCTACTCAAATTATCTTCAAATGAGCTGAAATTTTGCTAGAAGGTCAACAATATGCTAAAGAATACTCTGGCAAAATTTGGGGATTTTGGGATAACCCAAACTCCCTCAATAATTCTTTTTCAGAAACACTTCAAATAATTTTCCAGAATATAATATTAACTTTCATACAAAACTGAGTTCATATTTGGATAGAAATCTGAAATATGAATCCAACCCAATTGGAATCACTCAATTTGGAGGTTTCTACAAGGAGCTATGATTTTCCTAAGTTTGAGCCCACACTGGAATTGTTTTCCTACTGAAAACTCGACTGGGCCCGCTTATTTAAATTCCAGCCAATTAGGAATGGGCCACACCGGGGCCACGGGGTTTTTGTGCGCCAGCACACCGGATCCGAGCCACACCAGATTGCAGATTTAAATTCTGAGCTGCTGACAGACGGGGCCCACCCGTCGTCTTCCTCCCCCGGCCCCCTTCCCGCGCCCGCGTGTTCCCCCTCGCCGGAGCACGTCGGTGCTCGCCGGCCGGCCGTTCCCGGCCACCACCGAACTAGGACTCGCCGCCAGGGGGTTTAGGGCACCGAGGAACATGGCTGTGGGTTGTGCTCGGGCTGCTGGTGGCCGGAACTAGCTCGGCGGCGTGCGGCGGCCTCTGTTGAGGTTCGGCGCTGTCGCCCGAGGTTCCCAGCCTGCCAACACCTGTATCGACGAGCTCTACAGCACCAGCGCAGCTCTAGGAAGATCGGCACAACCTCAAAGTAGCTCGGGAGTGCCGCAAATATGGTTTCACTGTGCGACCAAATGGGTCCGCGGCGCACACCCCTAGTAGAGCTCGAATTCCCTCGCTCTGAGGCGTTTTCATGCGATGGATACTAAAGGAGAAATGGTCGCCGGCTAATCCAGCATCTATATGCAAGATTTGATAACCTACGGAGGATCAGAGAGGGAAAATTTTAAGGAACTGTACCGGAACGTCGGTTCGGAGCTGTCGGGATAAAATTCCCGAATTCACCGGCGAGAGCTCACGACGTGGCTTGAGATTCAGATGGAAGCAGTGTGGAGCCCGTGTGCTCCTTTTGCTGCCCTTGCTTAGCCGTGAAAGTCGCTGTGGTGAGCTGTCCACGAGCGCCTGATCGGCGGCCGACGTTAGGTCGCCGCTGGGACGGTTGTTCTCGGGGTTTTTTTGGCGTCGGGGGAGTGGGGTTCGAGCTCAGGGCGCTGTCTAGCAGCTCGTGGAAGAGGGGGCGTGAGCGTGCCTTCGGTTTCTTGATCGACCGAGCAGCGGAGGTGAAGGAAACGGGCCTGTGCGGCGTTCTCGCGAGGAGGAGAAAACAAGTGTGTCTTTGCTCGGGCTGAGGAGGGGATCACGTTGAAGTCACTGAGTGCACCGTCTCTAGGCGCCCACGCGTGGGGGAATGAAGCAGCTGGTGTCGCTGCCGATGCCTCTGGCGGCTCCATGGTGAGGGTTCTCGATGAGATGAAAACAGAGAGGATTTGCTTCCTCTGTAAGTTAACCTTTGCACACTGACATGTGGATCCCACCCCACAACTTCCCCCCAAAAAATCTTCTCAAGTTAATCTCTCTACATTCACAATTCTGGGTTGAAAGGTGAGCTAGAATTTGAATTCCCCAAATTCAGTTTGAATTTGCATGACAAAGTTGAATTTGGCTAGAATTTACAAATGCTTTTCTTTAACTTCCTTTTGAGCCCACCCTACAAATGAAGAGTTTGTGATCAAACTTTTCCCTAACAATTCCAACTATATGGCTGCATGTTTATTCAAAGTTTTTGGCCACCACATGTGTGAACTTTGAATTTCAAATCTGATTTTTAAACTTGCATGCAAAGAGGTATTTAACTCCTTATTGGTTCAACACTTTCAAATAAAAATGTGAGCCTCATTTTTGGATGCTCATCCATATATTACTTTGCATGAAGAAAAGTTTTAGCAAGTCCCATTTTTCATGTATTTGCCACACACATGAATTCAAACCTAGGTTTTATTCATACACATTTTTGGGACTTTTACATTCCTCCCCCCCTTAACAGAATCTCGTCCCGAGATTACAAAAAGGAACGAGACGGGAGAGATAATCACAAATTATACAAAGCTAAAAGTTCCGTATAATTGGTGCGGAGGTAATCTTCACTTTCCCACATCGCCTCTTCCGCGGTATGATTACTCCACAGCACTTTGAAAAATCTGATCGTCCGGTTCCGGGTTACCCGGGTCTTTTCATCCAAAATCTGAACCGGTCTCTCGGTGTAGGTCAGGTTTGGTTTCAATTCGTTGATTTCCTCGATGCGAACAGCAGCGGTGAATTTGAGGCACTTCCGTAGCTGTGACACATGAAATACATCATGAACACCCGCTAGACTTGCCGGTAGTTCCAGCCGGTAGGCTACGGGTCCGCACTTCTCCATGATAGCAAAAGGACCAATAAAACGGGGAGCGAGTTTCCCCTTTACACCGAACCGGTGAATTCCCTTCATCGGAGATACACGAAGATACACGTGCTCTCCGACGTCAAAATGCAATGGCCTACGCCTTTGATCAGGGTAGCTCTGCTGTCGGGATTGTGCAGCCTTCAAATTTTCTTGTATCAACCGAACTCGGTCATCGGCTTCCTTGACAAGATCAACCCCGAACAGAACTCTTTCGCCGGACTGACACCAATTCAATGGTGTGCGACACTTCCGGCCGTAGAGAGCTTCATACGGTGCCATTTTAATACTCGCTTGATAACCGTTGTTGTATGAAAACTCCGCCAATGGTAGGTGATCGTCCCAATTCCTACCATGGTGGATGGCACACACTCTCAACATATCTTCCAGCACCTGGTTCACCCTTTCGGTTTGTCCATCGGTTTGAGGGTGATATGCGGAGCTCCTAATCAGCTTGGTGCCCAACGAGGCGTGCAGCTGCTCCCACAAACGAGCAACAAACAGCGCACCTCGATCTGAAATGATAGTCTTCGGGACACCATGTGAACATATAATCCTGGAGATGTATAACTCCGCATATTGTCTTGCTCGATAATGAGTGTTCACCGGTATGAAATGAGCTAACTTTGTCAACCGGTCGACGATCACCTATATCGAGTCATGCTTCCTGGATGTGAGCGGTAATCCGACGATGAAATCCATACTCACATCCTCCCACTTCCATGCCGGTATCTTTAAAGGTTGTAGCGGTCCGGCTTTCCGCATATGATCAGCCTTGACCCGTCTACATGTATCACACTCGGATACGTACTTGGCGATCTCCCTCTTCATCCTCGTCCACCAAAATTTCTGTTTCAAATCTTGGTACATCTTGTTACTTCCGGGATGAATGGAAAACTTAGACATGTGTGCTTCATCCCATATTTTCTTCCGGAGTTTCATATTACGCGATACTACTATACGGTCATTAAACCATATCGTACCGTTCTCATCCTTCCGGAAACATTTCACTTCTCTGTTGTCTAGTCTTCTCCGTATGTGAGACATACCTTTGTCTCTTCTTTGAGCCTCAACAATCTCTTCACGGAGAATGAGCGCGAGGTTATAAAGCGCGCCATACGGAATGACATGGAGACTTGGTTCTTCTTCTTCCAACTCAGCAGCCGCCAAGTTGTGAACGTGGGCTTTCTGACTAAGCGTGTCGGCAACCACGTTGCCTTTACCTGGATGATAGTGGATCTCAATTTCATAATCTTTGATGAGCTCCAACCATCTCCGTTGTCTCATATTCAGCTCCTTCTGCGTGAAGATATACTTCAGGCTTTTATGGTCAATGTAGAGGTGAACAAGATTACCAAGTAGATAATGCCTCCACATCTTTAACGCCAACACCACTGCAGCAAGCTCAAGATCGTGAGTTGGATAATGCTGCTCGTGGTTTTGCAGTTGACGAGACCCATAGGCGACTACACGCCCTTTTTGCATCAGAACGCAGCCGAGACCGATGCCGGATGCATCACAGTATACATCAAATGGCTTCGTCGTGTCTGGCTGAGCAAGAACTGGAGCTGTTGTGAGATGTTTCACCAAAGTTTTGAATGCGGCTTCACATGCTGCATTCCACATGTATTTAGTGCCCTTCTTCAGCAGCTCTGTCATTGGTTTAGAAATTTTTGCGAAACTCGGAATGAACCTCCGATAATATCCCGCTAAACCTAGGAAACTTCAGACCTCGTGGACTGACTTGGGAGATGCCCACTTCAGCACTTGTTCAATCTTGCTGGGGTCCACGGCAATATCTTCTGCTGAAATAATATGGCCTAGGAAAGGCACTTGATCAATCCAGAACTCAAACTTGCTGAACTTGGCATATAATTTGTGCTCCCTCAACCGTTGCAGCACGATACGCAGATGTTCAGCGTGCTCTTCTTCCGATTTGGAGTAAACCAAAATGTCGTCGATGAATACCACGACGAACTTGTCTAACTCCGGCATGAACACATAATTCATCAAGTACATGAAGTGTGCCGGGGCATTGGTTAACCCAAATGACATGACGAGGTACTCATAGAGTCCGTATCTCGTCGAGAAAGCTGTCTTCGGTATGTCCTCCGGTCGGATCTTGATTTGATGATACCCCAACCGAAGATCCATCTTCGAAAATACCTTTGCACCCACAAGTTGATCAAACAGGATGTCAATGCGGGGCAAGGGATACTTGTTCTTGATCGTGACAGCATTTAGAAGACGGTAATCAACACATAGCCGCAGTGTTTCGTCCTTCTTCTTAACGAACAGCGCAGAGCAACCCCAAGGTGAATAACTTGGTCGTATGAAACCCTTGCTCATTAGTTCATTTAGTTGCTCCTTCAACTCCGCTAGCTCGTTAGGTGACATCTTGTAAGGCCTTCGTGAAATAGGCGTTGTTCCCGGCGCCAGTTCAATCTTGAACTCGACGTCCCGTTCGGGCGGCATGCCCGGTAAATCATCGGGAAATACGTCGGGGTAATCACGTACCACCGGAATATCTTCAAGCTTCAGCGCTTCCGTGTGGTAGGCCTCTACCATATCTGGGTCTTCACTGTCTAAAAACAGCGTGTGCTGTCCGTGAATTGGCGAGTCAATCAGGACAGTCCGGTTACCGATATTGAGAACGGCACCGTGACGATTTAACCAAGACATCCCCAATATTATGTCTATCTTCTTCCTATCCAACATAATCAGCGATGTTGGGTATATTTTTCCGCCCAAACACAAAGCTGCTCGGGACACAATCTGATTGGCAGAGATATTTCCTCCCGGTGAACGTATAAGGAAACTCGTTGTGGGAGTATTGGTGGATAATTGGTGCTGATCCACGCATGATTTGCTGATGAAATTGTGGGTTGCACCAGAATCAAAAAGTACAAACACGGGCACGTCTTTGAGAGTAAACATGCCCGCTAACACCGGTGCTCCCTTCGGAACATCCTCAATAGCAAGATGTTGCACACTCCCGGATTGCAATGCTGTTATATTCACTTGAGCAGATGGCGGCATACCACCTGATAATGATGGTTGTCTGGTGTTCAGCAACTTCTCCCGGCATTCTTGCCTAAAATGCCCTGAACGGTGGCAATAAGAACACGGAGGTTTCCCCGGTTCTTCGTTGACTTGTGGTGGAGAAGTTGATGTACTTGGTTGCAGCAATGAGTCAACAGGTGTCATTCGTTGCTGCGGCAATAGTGTTGCTTCCAGACAAGATTCTTGAGCAGGTAATCTGTACTGAGTTGATCTTACTGGTGCCTGCCATATTTCATCGGAGGGTGTGTGATACACCACACGGTATTTGCGAGGAACAACTGGTGTGTCTTCTTGCATGTCATCCCGGTCCCTCTTCTCTGCTTGACACTCAAGTGTCGCTTGTTCTTGCAGCAGGACAGCACTGATCAACTTGGTGTAACTGCCTTGATTAAACAAGGCCAACTTATCTTTTAATATGGCACTCATGCCATAGAAGAAGTAGTCACACCTTGCAGCTTCACTCGTCGCATAAGCAGGAGCATATTGTACCAAAAGGTTGAACCTTTTTACATACTTGAGGACACTCATGTCCCCCTGCCTCAAGTTCCTAAATTCTTGCTTCTGGGCCTTGATGAAACCCATAGGAATGTGACGAGCACGGAATGCTTCACGAAATTCCGTCCATTCCACTTCATGGCCTTCCGGAACGGTGGCGAGATAAGCGAACCACCAATTTCCGGCGGCTCCATGGAGCTGTTGAGCTGCAAATAATGTCTTCTGATACTCATCGCACTCAAACACTCCAAACTTGGACTCCATAACTCGAAGCCACTGATCAGCTTCCACTGGTTCGTTGGCCTCCGTGAAAATTGGCGGTTGAGTCGCCAAGAAGTCCAAATAGGCGTTCCGAGGTGGAGCGACCTGTTGCGTTTGTTGGAGTAAGCCCTGTTGTACCAAGGCTTGGAGTAGTCTTGTGTTCTCTTGACTTGACTCAACCATCTGAGCCATGACATCCTCCCATACCGTTGATGGTGGTGCCCGTGGTGGAGTCGAGTCATCATCGTCTCGGCGAGAACTTTCAGCCCTACTCGGAGAATGAGTACGCACCATACTGCCAAAAGATAATTTTTGAGGGGAGTCAAAACTTGATCTCAGCAGTATGTGAAAGTATGTAGAACATGAACATGCTAAAACTTTATGGAAGCATAACAAAATTCCATGTTTACACATCTTCCTAAAGCCAACATATTCAGTCCCTCGTTCTGTACAAAACTGACATTTCTGTACTTAACCCAGATTTTGATCCGGTTACCAGCATTTTCATAACTCAAGTTGAATACCAAAGTTAAAGTTAACTTCAGTATCTTTTCAACGAGTACCCCTAGATCATTTCTGGAACAAAAGTTATGATTGTTCAAAGTTGACAGAATTTCTGGCTAAAATTTGCCAGCACCTCCTTTGTATGTGGTTGTTTTCATCACAGTGTTACATACAAATGGAGTACAATTCCGAACAAACTATGAACTACAAAATCGTTGCAAGTTTCATAATCTTTCCAACGGTGTATCTTATGGCCCTTAGAAAATTTTCTACATACCGTGACGGCTAATTTACAGAAACATCCAGAGAAGTTTGCAGCCGTTCTGTTTCCTGAACAGTTTACATTCACCTGGACATTCAACAAAGTTGGCGTATGATTCTGCTCTGGAGGTCTACAGAAAAGTTGTAGAGCACTGAAAAACCTTTCCAGAACTGTATCATTCACCTTCATTGGGTCAATCTACACAGAGTTATGCTCTGTCCAAATCCAGCAAAAAATTCTGCCAGAACAGAGCACTCTGTTTTCTGATCAAAAGAAGCCTAGCAATTCTCTTCTTTGAAACTTAGTCCAAATGAAGAGCTCAGTAACTAATATGTGCTTTCCAACACCCATTTTTAGTTTGAGAGTTAGTCATGAATGATTTCTTCATAGGAGAGAAGACTATCTAGTTTAGTACGGTGGCGATGCACCGTAAGACGTATGACGGTACTACGTTGTCTCACCAAAGAAAAACCTAACCGGGTTACACCGGCATATACGTATCCTTAGGTGGCACTAAAACGTTCACTCGCAAACGTGTTCTATACGCACTAAGATTTTCATGGTTAGTACCTACACAAGCCACACTCAATCATCAGGTCCGGCTGCACACCGAACCCGGTATCCATACAGTTCGTACACCCGGCCGTCATCACCCGCCCAGGTGTTCTCAAGCCAAACACGCCCTGAGCTACGTGTTCACGTTACTGACCACGTGACTGGGTCTCCCATGCTTGCCCAAAGCACACCAGGGAATGGCGTTGCTCGAATACCCCAAACGACATGAAGAGTCGTAGAGGATACTAAAGCGAGTCGGGTTACCTGCCACCCGTGGGACTCCACCCTTCAGCTTGTGCGCACTGGTGGACAGCGCTTACGTGCACCCCCCAAGACATAAACCGTCCCGAGATGCACGATTTTCCGACATAACAAATAAGTTAGATTGCCACCTTCATAATATGCTAACAGTAGTCCTTATGTGGGCCAAATACCGTTATCTCACTGTATCCTAAGTTTTTAACGTAATATGATGCTCAATCCATGTGCTATTCCCAACGCAGCTCTGATACCAACTGAAACAGCCCTGATACCAACTTGTCACAGCTCCGATATCACGCTGTGTGGGACTGCCCCGTTGACACAGGACCTCGTTGGGTGGTGTCGTGATATGCGGCACCCAACAGCACACGGGTCGAAGAAACACATCACATTACAGAAATTATTTGCGGAAGCGTACAAGAGTATTTTACAAATAATTATCTCAAAATAAGCTACAGCGGAAGACTATAACTCTCACAACTCATTTCTAACTTCGCAACAAAGAAACAGTCCAGCCCACGGACGTTTCCTACTAGCAACACGAGAACAATCTGCAGCGGCGAGGATGCTCTTGAGTAACCACTCGGAGGTTCCCAAGTCTCATCGGCATCCCATCATAAGCATGAAGTCAAATACCTGCAAAACAACTCTGATAGCATCCGTGAGCATAACGCTCAGCAATACTTAATCGTCACCCTAAACATGAAACTCTATGTGAGGTTATGAACCTAAAGTAGGATGGCATAAGGCATAATAAACTCGCCTAAAAGTGAATCCTTACTTTCAGGTATTATTTGCAGCATTTTTAAGTAACATTGGAAACGCCACATCGGGAGTCCACAATCAAACAAGAAACGCTTTCCCCCGATGTAAATTGCTCATGGCATAAAAGTATCGAGTCCGCCCTAACTAAGCATCAAAGATACAGCACCAAGGTAGTATAAATTTCAAACCAATATGATTAGTCCTTTCTCATGCAAGTTCTTACTATGTCCCGACTGTGAGAACAAGTATGCTCGGTCCATCCCGCGAGCGACGGTGATTCGAATCAATAACACCTGGACTACACGACATGTATCCCCGTACTTGACATTGCCTACAGCAACCATCACTGACGTCGTACGCGGCAGCCTTTCTCCTGTTTCACCCCCGTTGAATCGATCAAGTTGCCCCGTACAGTATCCACTCTCATGGTGCACCTGCCTACGTGAGATGTCATGAGAGTGTTCCCCACATACTGCACACCGGCCGTCTGCCTGAGGCGACCCGAAAAGTCCCAACGACAGCTTTCCGAGGTACATTGGTATACTGGGTCCCATAATACCAGCATGAGTCCGGTACACAACTCAAACTTGTTCAACAGGACCGCATACGGATCGGTCCTTGACCGACACGGACAGGTCTACAGCACCAGGGCCCCTATGTCCTGCTGCCCCTACAACCTTCCGGTATCAACTTTAACTTGCTAATTCATTTATGAACCAATTTCGTATGCCCCTGTTGTTCCTGAACCTGCGAGTAGCATCTCACCACTCGACTTCTACCGAACCGTACTTAAGCATGGCAGTTCTACACGGTGAAAGACACCTACCCAATACTCCATGGGTCAATTGGCTATGCAAGAGGAGTATCAAACACTAGACCTAATGCACAATTCATATCTTAACCGAAAGTGAATACAAAATAAAAACTTAACAGTTGTTAAATGCAAACCAGAGCTTGCCTGTTTTGCTGGGTTGTCGTATATAATCAGTTAGTTGTGGGGACCACCCCGTGGTTCACCCACTCCAGGATCGCATAGGGTGGTGCCGTGCGATGCGGCACCCAAAGCACACACGAAAAGAATTAAGAACAACATACAAACTTTTATTTGATATAAAACAGCGGAAGTCTTTTACGAAACTTAATTAACAGCGGAAGTATTATACATAGATGGCCTCTCATCCTAACTATGCAAAAGTGCAGCCGTCCAGCCCGGGGACGCTACACACTAGCAGCAAGTAACCGGAGATCACGGCGGCGTGCAGGGCTCCAGCTCGGCCGTGTACCCCGACGGGGGCATCGCCTCATCCTCGGAACCTTCCTCATAACTCTCACCTGCACACAGCTCAAAATATTGCAACCGTGAGCACGATGGCTCAGCAAGGCTTAACCGTCAACCCTAGGCATGGAACTCTACATGCAAGGATGTGTAAGATAGGAAAAGGACTTTGCAATAAAGACACACCTACATGTTGATCCTTATTTTTAGTTTTATAGCCACAGTTTAATGAGCCTTAGGCAGCCCTGACATCGGAAATCCACAATCAAACAAGAAACGCTTTCCTCCGATGTGATGATGCCCAAAGTGGAATGTAAACTTAATTAGCTCTATAACTACAGCATACAAGGTTTCAAGACATTAATAGTTCAATACAACATATTCAGTTGGCTTATTTCACTTCTTACTACGTCACAGCGCAGTGAACAAGCGGGTACTCAAATAACCGTGAGGGACAGTGATTGCAATCAAGACACACCCGGATAACACGTTGCATACACCCACTTTCAGAAGCGTGGTTCCACACCCCTTCCTACTCTGTTGTATGCAACAACCTTTCAAAGGCAACCCAAATGCCGAACCGGTCCATCCGTAACGGGCAGGAGGTCCCTGCGTGGAGCGTGACTGTGCCCACCGGCAGATTTACACCTTGCTACCCTCAACCCACTCCTATTTATGGTTGGGTAATCCTTGGCACCCAGGTTAACCAATTACATCGGCTTCCTGGTTCCCATATGCCAGTATGCATCCGGTACTGTTCGACACTTGTCTAGCAGGGACGCACACGGACGGTCCTCAACCGACACCAACAGGGCTACGCACGTGAGACCTCTTCTCACTGCATCCTATCCCCCCTGCTGGGTCTCATTTTCACAACTCAAGCCATTTTCTACCTCTTCTCATTCCGTGTGATAAGTACTATCTCGCGAGTAGCTTCCAACCACTCGACTTCTACCGGGATCCTAAACATTAGCATGGAACTCTCTACTCGTCGAGTTTGTAAATTACCCAACCCTTTATAGGATTTAAAAGGCTATGCAAGTGGGGTTTCAATCACCCTAACTCTAATGCATACATTTCAACCTAGACATAAGTGATACAAATGAAAAACTTTATAAAAGGTACTTAAGTGCAAACCGGGGCTTGCCTGGTTGCGAGTCAGAGGAGAAGTTAGTTTCTGGTGGAAGGACGTCCAAGGGCTCCGGTGCGTCCTCAACTTCGGTCACTATTATGAAATGTAACAAAATATATGTGTAAGTATTAAGGATTTATAAGAATTGAACTTCTATTCATAGCTACTGCTATTTAGAATCCTTAATTGGCTTTGGGATTTTTACAGTGGATACTAGAACCTCTAAGGATGATCTGAGCAAAATTTGGAGGAATGTCATTGTACAATGTGGTCTCTAAAATTCCCACAAGCACAAGGCTTCTCTGAATTTTGAGCCCAAATCAGGAGCTTTGACATAGCTAATAGTGGAAGATCTGATTAGGATAAGTCTCCATGGTTCTAACAAAATTTGTTTCACCATTTTTGGAGCTACCAACAGAGAGATATGCATTTTTGAATTTGGACAGGAGTTCTGAAAAGTTTCTGTTTAAATTTGAATTTCCAAATAAAGGCTGAACTTTGGAAGGCATTTTAGCCTACCAAATGAACTCCAATGAAGCTAAAATTTTTACTGTAGATAATTTACTATGAAAAGGACTAGCTGCCCAAATTTGGGAATATTTCATAAAGAATTGCTCCTGTAATAAATCCCAAAACTATTTATTAAAACAATTCTACAGAAATTTCTGGGCATTTTCCTAGCAAACAATTTGTTCCTCTGTGAATTAATCCTCATGAGGATTCCAACAAAATTTGTCTCACCCTTTTTGGAGTTTCCTACACAAAGTTATGGATTTTTCAAACTTGAATAAGTTTCTGTTGGGAATGCACACAGAGACTTAACAGGCGGGGCCACTCGTCAGGTCTTTCTTCAACATCCCGCCAGAGACGCGCGTGCACACCAGCACAGATCATGGCGTGGCTCGTTCTCCGTCATTTCTCCACCAAATTAGCTCCGGTTTCGCCCTACATGCTCCTTGGAACATGGCGCAGCTGCCGGGCAAGGTTCCAGCGCATGAAAACGGCCGAAAACAGGTCGGCACCGATGGGAAGGCTCGGGAGCTTGGCATCAACGCGTTCTGGCGCTTCTGAAGCTTCTCCCGGCGAGCTACCTTGCCCTAAAGCATCACCAATTATTGGGGAACATGGAACGCATGCTAAACCTTGCAGCAAACGGCCGGAAAATAGGGTTCACCAGAGGACCGACCCATTTTTGCCGCCGCCGGTGATTTCTCGTCGCCCGGAGCCTGTGGTGGACGGTTTTCTGCGGTATTTGGCGTGGGAGGGCGCTAGGATGGTGTGATGCTATGGCTTGAGCCGAAGAACCAATGATCATGCGTGTTGGACGAATTTCCAGTTTTGGTTTGGGGCGGTTCTTCACGTGTACTGGCGCCAAAACCCAAATTCCGGCGAGCCAGCGATGGGGAAGGGCAAGGAGACTGCGGTAGCATGATCTACACACCTTGGCGCACATTAGGGAGGTGTTGGACGTGCGGGAGAGGCGTTGGAGCGGCTGGAACGTGAGGAGCAGTGAGGTGCGCCGGTGCTCTGTTTTCTTCCGGCGAAGAACGGCTCGGGCACAGCGAGGGGAGCTCGGGGATGAGCTGAGGAGCGGTGTAGCTCGTCGAGGAGGCGCCGGTGCAGCTCCTGGGGTGATCAACCGGTGCTAGGGGGGTGGAAAGCTGCTGAACAGCGAGCACCGAGGCTTGCTGGTTTCTCCCGTGATGCCTCGAGCGAGGAGCTGAGGAACGCTTCGGTTGGAACGTGGAGAAGAGAAGAAATGCACTTGTGCTGCTGCCTTCGTCACCCACGAGCTGACTTTGGGAGAAAGCGAGGCAAGCAGCTCGGTGGCAAGCAGTGCAGCTCGGTGGCGCGCCGTGATCACCCGAGAGAAGCAAAAACAGTCGGTTGTGTTGCATGTGTGGCTGACAAAGGGGTCCCACCTCCTCTAATTTCTCAATTACTTTCCACAGATATTTTTACCCCAGCAACTCAACATTTAAGGCTAACTTTCACACCAAGTCATGGTTTAAACTTTCTGAATTCAAATGATTTGAATTCTGGTGTGAAAGTTTGAATTGTAGTTGATCATTTGAATTTGAGATGCATTTGAATTCTCCATTTTGTATTGTCCCAAAAACATAGCAAACCAGCTCCAAAGTTTCCAATTTTTGGCATGGCTGCTCATTTAAATGTGGAGAACACATTTGTGGAACCAAATTTGTACATTGGTGGAACTGGAATTTGAAACTGAATTTGAAATTCAGATTAGAGGGTTTCCTCTTTTAATCCCAAACAAATATTGAAACTCCTCCAAATGAGCTGAAATTTGGAATGGTGAATATTTGGACTATGAGGATCCAAGTCATGAATTTATATCTCCATGTTTGGAAGTTTTTGGGAAGTCCAAATCCTCACTTTGAACTTACACCTTATAATTCAAATTTTTTAGTTCCCCTCATTTTTCCTAAGTGTACATGAGCTGAAAATTCTTGCTACGACTCTTTGGGGATTTTACATCCCTCCCCCCTTAAAAGATTCTCGTCCCGAGATTACAAAGGAAAAGCAAAGTGTTGAAAACTTTACTGGGTATACGATGATAGCAAGTCCGGATAATATGTTCGGAGATAGTCCTCGCTTTCCCATGTCGCCTCATCCGCGGTATGTTTGCTCCACAAGACCTTGTAGAACCATAAGGTCCGGTTTCTTGTGGCGCGAGTCTTTTCATCAATAATCCGGATTGGATACTTCGTGCACGTGAGGTCCGGTTGAAGAACTTCTTTGTCTTCAGTGCGGATTTCAGCGGAGGGTTTGAGGCACTTCCTCAGCTGAGAGATATGGAAGACATTGTGAATTCCTGCGAGCGACGCCGGTAACTCCAAGCGATAGTCCACGGGTCCGCATCTTTCAATGACGGCGAACGGACCAATGAATCGCGGCGCAAGTTTACCCTTTACTCCGAAACGATGAACTCCCTTCATCGGAGACACACGGACAATAACATGGTCCCCGATTTCGAAGTGGAGAGGGCGGCGTCTTTTATCCGCATAGCTTTTCTGACGAGATTGAGCAGTCTTAAGATTGGCTTGTATTACTCGCACTCGTTCTTCAGCTTCATTCACAAGTTCAATGCCGTAGATGACTCGCTCGCCGGACTCGCACCAGTTGAGAGGTGTGCGGCATTTCTGGCTGTAGAGAGCTTCATACGGCGCCATCTTGATGCTAGCTTGATAGCCATTGTTGTAAGAAAACTCCGCCAACGGAAAATGATCGTCCCAATTCTTGCCGTGGTGGATGGCACAAGCGCGTAGCATGTCTTCAAGCACACGATTCATCCGTTCAGTTTGACCATCCGTCTGCGGGTGATACGCGGAGCTTCGGATCAGTTTGGTCCCCAACGATGCGTGCAGCTGTTCCCAAAACCGAGAGACGAACAGCGCACCACGATCTGAAATAATGGAGCGGGGAACACCGTGCAAACACAAGATCTTTGCAATGTACAGCTCCGCATATTGCTTGGCCATGTACTTTGTATGTACGGGGATAAAATGAGCCGACTTGGTTAGTCGATCGACTATCACCCAAATCGAGTCATGTTTGTGAGACGTGAGAGGTAACCCGACTATGAAGTCCATGCTGATATCATCCCACTTCCATGCTGGAATGTTCAAGGGTTGCAGCTGTCCGGCTTTACGCACATGGTCGTCTTTCACTCACCGACACGTATCACATTCGGACACGTACTTCGCGATCTCTCTCTTCATCCGTATCCACCAAAACCTGGTTTTCAGATCCTGGTACATCTTGTTGCTGCCCGGATAAATAGAATACTTGGACAAATGAACTTCGTCCAAGATCTTCTTCCGAAGCTTCATGTCACGGGGTACCACTATACGGTCTTTAAACCATAGAGTGTCGTGTTCATCTCTTCGGAAGCATTTCATTTCGCCATTCTCCATCCTTCTCCGAATGTGCGACATTCCCATGTATTTCTTCTGAGCTTCCATAATCTCTTCTCATATGGTACGGACGAGAGCAAGATTATACAATGCCCCATATGGAACCAAGTACAGACTCGGCTCCTCCTCTTCAAGTGGGGTGATGGACAGATTGTTGACATGGGATTTGCGGCTTAAGGTATCAGCAACCACGTTTGCTTTACCGGGATGGTAGTGAATCTCGATCTCATAGTCCTCGATCAGTTCCAGCCATCTCCGTTGCCACATATTCAACTCCTTTTGAGTGAAGATATACTTCAAACTCTTGTGATCGGTGTAGAGGTGTACTAAGTTCCCGAGTAAATAGTGCCTCCACATCTTCAAGGCTAACACCACAGCAGCGAGCTCAAGATCATGAGTGGGGTAGTGCTGCTCGTGGTTACGAAGTTGACGTGAGCCATAGGCGACCACTCTTCCTCCTTGCATCAGTACACAGCCAAGCCCGATGCCAGACACATCACAATATACGTCAAAGGGCTTGGTTGTATCTGATTGAGCTAACACCGGGGCTGTTGTAAGATGCTTCACTAATGCTTGAAAAGCTTCTTCACAAGCTGGACTCCAAACATATTTGATCCCCTTCTTCAACAGTTCAGTCATCGGCTTAGCAAGCTTGGAGAAGTTCGGTATGAATCTCCGGTAATATCCTGCTAACCCGAGGAAACTCCTAACTTCGTGGACTGATGTGGGGGACTTCCATTTCAGCACTTGTTCGATTTGGCTTGGATCAACTGCAATGCCTTCTGCAGAAATAATGTGACCAAGGAATGGCACTTCGCTGATCCAAAACTCGCACTTGCTGAACTTGACATAAAGCTTATGGTCTCGCAATCGTTGAAGCACGATATGCAAATGTTTGGCGTGTTCTTCCTCAGACTTGGAGTAAACCAAGATGTCGTCTATGAACACCACCACAAACTTGTCCAATTCCGGCATGAACACTGAGTTCATGAGATACATGAAATGTGCCGGGGCGTTGGTGAGACCAAAGGACATGGCGAGGTATTCATACAACCCATATCTCGTCGAGAAGGCTGTCTTTGGAATATCCTCCGCTCGGATCTTGATTTGATGATATCCAGAGCGAAGATCCATCTTTGAAAATACACTTGCACCCAAAAGTTGATCGAATAAGATATCGATGCGGGGCAGTGGATATTTATTCTTGATGGTGACGGCGTTGAGAGGCTGGTAGTCCACACACAACCTCAAGGTTTCATCCTTTTTCTTCACAAACAGCGCCGAGCATCCCCATGGCGAGGAACTCGGTCGAATGAAACCCTTCTTCATCAAATCATTGAGCTGCTCCTTTAATTCAGCTAGCTCATTCGGAGCCATCTTGTATGGTCTCCACGATATCGGCGTCGTTCCGGGTACGAGTTCAATCTTGAACTCAATATCTCTTTCGGGTGGCATGCCCGGAAGATCATCCGGAAAGACATCCGTGTATTCACGTACCACACGAATATCCTCAAATTTCATGGCTTCCGTGTTATATGTGGCTGGAGCTTCATGAACCGAACGGTAAAGAATAAGAACATGTGGTTCATGAAGTGGAGAGTTTAGACGAACCACACGTGGAATGATGTCAAGAACAGCACCATGGCTATGTAGCCATGACATTCCTAAAATGACGTCAGGTTTTTGTCTCTCTAACATGATTAGAGAAGTCGGATATAGATTCCCACCCAACTGTAATGGTGCTCTATAGACCATTCTGTCAGCTGTTATTTTCCCACCCGGAGAACATATCAAGTATGAATTATTTGTGGGAATGATAGGCAATTGATATTTAATAACATAAGACTGACTTATGAAGTATGACTACGGGATGATCTAAGTAAGAAAATGTACCCGCGAGGACGGGTTCACCTTCCGGCACGTCTTCGATGGCTAAGTGGTGGACGTTGCTGGGTTTTGGTGCTGGTTTCTTGGGCTGGTTGCGGGGCTGATTAGCACTCTGATACGGTGCTGCACCCCTGCCCTGTCGCGGCTCGGGGCAGTCCCTCGAAATGTGTCTGACACGGCCACATGTGAAGCACGTGTAAGCTGTCGGGGTCCCGTCGACTTGAGGATGGAATCCCGGTGCACGCTGCTGAAACTGCGGCGCACGCGGGACCATACTTTGCTGCTGCTGTTTCTGTGGTGGATACGTTGGTCGGAAGCCTGGCGCATTATATTGTCGACTGTGGAGCTGAGGCGGTCACGCCGGTGGCTGCCATCTCTGACCGGATGGTGAGCGATACACCACGCGGTATTTCTGTGGTGTTCCACCACTGATGCTCGCCAACGCGCTGTGTTTCCTCTTATCAGAACCGCGCTCTCGCTGAGCATTCTCTTGTATAATCGCGGCATTAACTAGGTCATTGAATGTGCCGCAATTGCTTTGGGCGAGATGGACCTTCATCTTTGAATTCAGGCCCAGGAAGAACGCGTTACGCTTGTAGCCTTCCGTCCCCACAAATTCTGGCGCATACTGCGCCAGCCGGTTGAATAGCCTGGAGTACTCATGAGCACTCCTCTCGCCTTGTCATAGCACCAGGAACTCTTGGAGCTTCATTTCCATAACACCGGGAGGTATGTGATAGGCGTGGAACGCCTCCCAAAACTCCGTCCATGTGACGGCATGGCCAGCCGGTAAGGAGGCGGTGTAGTTCGCCCACCATGTACCGGCTTCTCCTTGAAGCTGTTGCGCTGCATACAGCGCCTTCTGATGTTCGGTGCATTGTAGCAGCCCGAACTTCGCCTCTAGAGTGTGGATAAAGCTGTCCGCCTCCAACAGCTCTTCAGCCTCCGTAAAGACCGGTGGATGGGTCGCCAGAAATTCTGAATAAGAAAATTGTTGGGGCTGGCGTTGCCCATTGTCTTGGCGTCCTTCTGGACGGGACACATTCTGCTGGACTAGCATCCGCAGCAGCTCGGTTTGCTCGTCGCGCGAGCCGAGCACTGCGGCGAGAACCTCCGCAAGATTCCTTGGAAGTTCCGGCGGTGGAGGAGGTGGTTGCTGCTGTGTCGTGGTTTGCTCCGGAGGTGGAGACTCATCACCACGAACTTGACTCGGACCTCCCTCCTCTTGTGTGGACCGTGTACGCACCATTCTGCATTCACATCATTCAAACGATCAGCACATGTTGGTTTATCTCATCCAGTCTATACAATAGTAGTGCGAGAATGGAATAAACAGTACGCGTAACAGTCACACATATGGATAAAGTATAAACTTTATACAACATATACATCCCTGGACCGTGTCACACGATCGAGTTTCAAAGTATTGAACTTTATGTGTTAAAAGTTCATTTCGACCATCGTGGGTCGCCACGGGATGTTAAGTGTGTTAGCATGCGTAATTCCTCGCTATTGTACTGGACCCAAACATGTACTCGCTCGCAATAATATGTTGAATGCATAAACTTTTTGACTCCAACTCTCTGTTTTACAACAGCCACTGGACATCGAATTGTGACACTAAGTGTTTTGGTTCAAACACTTCAACATGGTGCTCACTGTCCAGCTTCTGGTCCAGCTGACCAGTGTGGATAATTCAACAGTTTTGACCACCTTGAAGGCAAAATCTGGACTAGAGTTCAACCACAAAGTTGTAGTAGACTCAACAAGGAATCCATATTGTATTTATTTGCCCCCATGGGTTCCCTAGTTTGTGAGTTATGACTCCTACAAGTTGACAGAATTTTCTCAGGAATTTTTGACAGCACCACCTTTGCAAGTGGCTTTTCTATTCACAAAATTCCAACTAATTCTGTCCTCAATCTTGGGAAACACTGAACTACAAAGTTGTAGCACATTTCCTATACTTTCTAATGATGTCTTGCTTGACCCTTAGGAATTTTTCTATAGAACTTTGTGGTCGAAATATAGAAAATTCCCGAGAGCATTTTTTGATCTGCCCTGTTTCTGGACAGTGTATACTTATCTGAGATTTTCATCCATTTGGAGGGAGATTATGTTCTGGAGATCTACAGAAAAGTTGTAGAGGACTCCAAAACCTCTACGGAATGGTATCCCACACCTCCATTGGTTCAACCAATCCTAAGTTATGCCCTGTTTATTCTCAGCAAAATTTCTGCCGAAAACAGGGGAGGTTGTTCCTAAGTCCTTGAGATTGAATCTATACTCCCAATTGACTCTTAGTTTCAATATAGGAGTTTACTAACCCCTAAATAGAATCCTAAACTAAATTTTAACTCCTTTCTTTGAAAAATATTCTTCTATGCAGTCTCGATACTACGTTTCCTCACCAAAGAAAAATCCTAAACCGGTATTCCGGCATATACGTGTCAAATGGTGGAACTAAAGACGTCACTCACAAACGGTTTCTAAACGTCATGCACTAACGTGGTTAATGAACCTGCATAAGAACACACAATAATGGTGCACACAAAGGTTTTTGACATTTCAGGCAGTTCCATATCATAATAAAAACATACGGTCCGTATCATTGCCATACGGATCGTCCTTGAGTCAAGCCACGTCTCAAGGTACATGGTTGTGTTTTCACACCACACGACGGGGAACCCGAGTAGAGTGCGAACGGGTCGTCACGGATGGGAATTTTATCAACCCAACGGTTACCACCTACTGCCTCATGACCGTTGAGGCACGCCGATGGCGAGCGCTGCGTATGGCCCTTTGAACATTGAACGTTCAAGAGTTGCATAATATCATGTTGCTTACCACACGATGGGGTATTGTAACACCCCAAAACCAGTTAAAGAGGGGAATTTAAAATTTTTGGACGTAATGCATGTGGAGAAGCAATTCAAACTCAAACTGGAATTCAAATTTGAATCAAAACAGAAAAGAAAAAGAAAAAGAAAAATGGCCAGTGGGCCGAAACCGACCTCATCTGGCCCAACAGCCCGCGGCTGTTTCCCCCCTCCCCCTCTCTCTGATGCATGGGGCCTGCATGTTATCTTCCTCCTCCGCGCGCCCCCAACCGCCACCGATACTCCCGCGCTCGATCGCACTCGTCGCTCCCGAAACTCTCGCTCGCAATCCCGATCTTTGGTCCCGGGCACTCCAGCACGATCTCAACCAACCCCGCCGCCCTCCCTCGCCATTTAAACGCCAAAATCCACCCCCTTACTCCCCGATCGGCCACAACCGACGCAAGGTGAGAACCGCCGTCGCTGCTGCCTTTTTCCGGGTCTCTCTTCCGTTCTTCCCCACGCTAACGTGCTTGCAGTGCTTGACCGCCTCCAGAGAAGCTCATCACCGAAGAAAATCCAAGGAGGATCGACCCCATTGCTCTCCGACCGAAGATCACCTTCGGTCGCCGCTCCTCGCCGCCGTTGAGCCCTCCCGACCCCTTCAGATTCAAGAAAACTGCACTGGTGAGCTCTCCTATCTTCCCTCTGCCGGTTGCTACCGAAAAGGGCGGGTGTTAGCATCTGTAGATGAAGATCCGCGACCTCGCCGGGAAATCGCGCCTCTGCCGCCGTGCGCCGCTGCTCACATGGACGAGCTCCGGCCAGGAGCGACGTGGCCTCTTGTGGGCCGTCTATTTTAAATCGTGTGGCGCATAATAGGAACCCGGCGTACCCCTTCGCGATATAATCGTAACCCTTCATTTAGAGTCGGACGGCCCACGTCAGCCCGGCATTATAAAGGCTGGCGCTACCCCCTGGACATGTTAGAAAAGAATAGGTAGCCCCTGAAACCTTCTGATCTAGTCCCTGGACCTTCAGAAATTCATGTAAATTCATTTAAAAATCAATTTTAGCCCCTGGACTTACTAAGAATTAGGAAGACCTCCCTGTTTTGCATACTTAGACCCCTGAAAATTTATAAAATGAGAAATGGGGCCCCACTGCAGTGTGAATTTGCACATCAGCCACTAGGAAGTATTAATTTCAGGAAATTGAATATTTGAATAGGATTTAAATGCAAACATAGGTGTAGGTTCAGTTGAATTATTCTAACCCTGTGAATATTGGTAGAAAAATGTGAGGTCTGAATTCGGCGGGGAAATAAACTTTTAAACTAAATGAGATTGCTGTTTTGTAATTTATCTCTGAAATATACCCTTTAGGCATAAAACAAGTTTAAAATGTGGGAAAATTAATCTAAGTAACCAAAAAGGGGTAGGAAAAATTTATGAAGGTTCTGTTTAGGTAAGTGGAACAGTAGAAATTTTTGTATGAATTTAGGTTGCTGTTTCATTGGTGGAAATTCATTTTTAGACTAGAAAATAATTCTGAAAATAGGTAAAAATAAATTTAAATTGATCCTCATCAGAGAGGAAGTCAAAATATATTTTATTGGACATTTTAGATCAGAACACATTCTGTTTAGGAGATATATTGTGCTATTTTAGTATTAAAGTTCACTTTTAGGTATGGAAAATAAATATGAAAATATAGGAAAATAGGTATATCTAATTAGAAAATATCAAGTGAGGTCCCCAAATCCAAAACTTCAAATTAAGATTTTGTAGAATATCTGAAAACCTATTTGAAGTAGGAAGTTACCTTTTATACAAATTTTGTGGCTAAGAAGTGTATTATCCAATATAGAAAATTTGTTCAAATTGGAAATTCGTATATAGTGTGCACTTAGAAATCTGAATATTAAAGCTAGAAATAATATATATGTTTAAAAGTGCATGTATTCTTAGAATCAACATATCTAGGGTAAACACAACACTTAAATATGTGGACTTTCATATGTATGCATGTGTGGTTTGCATGAGTGGAAATGTGGACTATGGCTTATGGAATATTGTTTTCTTTTGCTATGTGTATTGGCATGAGTGGAACCAGCCCCAGAGCAGGTTCTCACCTTTCAAGATCAAGACTTTCTATTCCCAGAGCAGCAGGAAGAAGGCAAGTGTCCTTGACCACTTTGATCCTATACTAGGATGTGTAGCTTGAATTTAATTGCATTGTCAATTTGGAATATGATGGCCAAGCTAGGAAGTTTCCCTAGATTTTCATTATCTTACTTCCTTGTAGCCTGGGTTAGGATTTATTTTATTATGTCATTCATTTATATTACTTATGCTTAGCCTTGCTTAGAATGGGATAAATGGGATATGAGATCATCAACTTATTTAATTTATCCTTGAATGAGATACTATGAATTATGTAGAGGTAGGGATCTAGGCAAGTTGGATGCTTTGGTTGGTGTTGCGTGCACGAGACTCGGGTTTGTGTTTAGTGCTTGCCTGGATCCTAAGGACCGGTTCATGGAGCATGTAACCTGGCTTTACCGTGCCAACCACATGCTGAGATGGGGCAGCTTGGCCAATTAATTAGGTGCATCCCCGGCGTAGTATGGGCGTTTGGATGGTGCGGGGAATAGGTGTCAGCTGGACTACCATATGAACCGCAAGGCTCAAGAGGGGGCCACTGCAGCGGGGTTGGAGCCTCTTGTATGCTGTTAGGGGTGAAACCTCAGTGGGCCCACACTCGTCGGGAATCCCTTTGTAAAGGCCTCGTAGTGATCTCCTGGCTACACACCTCGGAAGTGTGAACGTGGTTCGCGGCCACTGGCATAATGGAGGTTCTTTTAGTCCACCCGGCAACGGGGGATGAAATCACTACATGTGGGTACAGTGGTGCAAACTCTGCAGAGTCAAAACTGTCATGACAGCCGTCCTCACAGTCAAGAGCGGCTTGGACTTATTCATGATTAGAGGATGATGAATGGGAAGGTTGAGGGTGTTAAGTGGGGAGCTTAACATTGGAAATGCTGTTGTGGTTACTCGATATTGATGATGGGTTGGGGGATTGGGACCATTTCACCTATGGAGTAATGTAGGTGCTTAATAAGCTAAGGTGATAGGTATAAATTGCGTAGTGCTTTAACCATGAGTTCAACCTCCCCTTGCTCTAGCCATGCATGACATAATTTTCCCACACTTGCTGAATACCAACGGTACTCAAGCTTGTTTTTCTGTTGGTTTAAAATGCTGCTCAGGCCAAGGGAATGACGTGGTGTACAACGACCAAGACTTCGGACCCGAAGAAAGATTCTAGGTTCACGGAGTCCCCCGGGCAACGTCTGTGAAGGAGCCCACAAGACTTATCTTCCGCTGCTGTTTTATATGCATGTTATGAACATATTATTCATCCATCGAGATGTTATGCTATGTAAGACTTATTGATATTCGAATACTTGGCTTGTAATATAATGATGCTTCACTATTTGTCGTCACATGTATGGGAAAATGATCCTGGCATACATGTGATAATTCACTCGGTGGTTCTTTGGAGAAACCGGGTGTGACAGAAGTGGTATCAGAGCCAAGGTTGCCCGTAGGAACGTGGACCTAGGTAGAGATGGACGTATTTAAGGACCCTATGTTCTTAAAAACTATTTTACAAAAGGTGTGGAGTGAAAGTGTTATTTAATGTTGTCACTTTATGTTCATCTTGCCTCAACTTTTGTTCAAAATACAAACTTTATTTAATTCTTATCTAACCTGATTTTAAATGCTTTATGTTTTAGATGGTTCGCATGGTCCGCACCGCTTGCAAGCCCACCGGAGGGAGAGTTCCTGTAGCTGCCCTTGCCTTGAGAGAGGAGAACCGCCCGGTGACGTACCACTCCTACGGGTTGGCAGTAGGAGGCTTGTTGCGCCGTCTTCGGCGTATGCTCCACGCCGCCGGCAATGTTGGCAAGCTGATCATACACTACAGCTCCACCAGGACCATCCGTGAGAAGCGGGAAGAATGGAGCTCAGAGATGAGGATTATCCATGACAACCAGCTGCTCAAGATCCACCGCTCTGCAGCTTGTCGGGCGACTCAGGCCGATGCTGAGAAGGATGTCACCTGGGAGGCCATAACCTGCCAGAGTTACATCAACCGACGCCACCTGGACAGGACTGAGTACATGTATGTCCTCTAGCGTGAGAGTGGCACCGCAGACTACAAGTACCCGCCGGTGCAGCAGGGGACTTTCCACGAGCACATGGACCTGTGCCTGGAGGATGCAGCTATGCTCAGCACTCGACTGCAAGAGTGCCAGCAGGAGCTTCAGGATGTTCGTGACACCCTAAAGGAGACTGAGGCATTGCTTCGCGCCAGCTTGAGGGCGAGAGAAAGAGGAGATGGGAATGAACTGTGTGTCACCGTGAATGACACGTGGACTCCTGACTCCCCAGACCGCCGGGCGAGCAAGCGTCGCCGCACTTCTCCACCAGCAGCTTCTCCACCTAAAGCGGAATCAGAGGGCAGCCGCAATGATGAGGAAGACCCCGACGAGCCAGCTCAGTGATACGAGTTGTTAGAGTCATTTCCCTTATTTCCGTATGTTATCGAGTAGTCGAGTCAAGAACCCATCTATTTGCTTGTTAGTGTTTGGTGTGTGACGTGAGTTGTGGAAGCCATGGGCACTTGTCCACAACCTCGTCTTTAAGTTTGCTTTGCTTTGGTGTGTGAACCCCTATGAATCAATAGTGCATTTATTTTCACGTGAGACATGACGCCCAAAGATCTATGTGAAATCTTCAGAAATTGTCTAAATATTAAGGCCTCAAAATTTTAAGTTTAAATAAGCAATTTGGGAAGTTAATGCGTAATGATTAAAGTTAACATTTGGTTGATCATGATAGATGGCTAGAAGAGGAAGAGGTCGTGGTGCGAACCCCAACAACAACAACAATGAGGCCGCCAATCCTCACCTTCCTGGAGGGCAAGACAGGGGTGGTCGCCGTGAAGGAGCTGATCCTATCTACCAAATGATCGAAAATCAGAATCAGCTCATCCAGAGTTTAACTCAAGTGGTGGCCAACTTACACCAAGCTCCACCCCCACAAGCTGCACCACGTCAACCAAGGTTGAGTGAGTTTCTGGGAACTCAACCCCCAAAGTTTGCAAGTGCTGCTGAACCTCTGGAGGCAGATGATTAGCTAAAGACCATTGAGAAAAAGATGAGGATCATACAATGCCAAGGGTATGAGAGGGTGCTGTTTGCCTCTCACCAATTGCATGGACCCGCTGCTGATTGGTGGACCGCTTACGTGGCAGCCCATCACGACCCCGAGAACATCACTTGGGAAGAGTTCAAGCGCAGTTTCCGCAACCACTACATACCAAGGGGAGAACTCAAGAACAAGAGAAAGGAGTTAAAGGAGTTCTTGGGACTGCAGCAAGGCAACATGACTGTGAGGGAATACCTCACAAAGTTCACCCAACTATCCCGTTATGCACCACGGGACATCGAAACTGATGAGCAGAAACAGGACTGTTTTGTGGAAGGACTTACCATGGAAATGCAATGTGCAATTTCCTCCAACGAATATGAAAGTTTCCAAAAGATGGTAGACAGAGCGTTTGTCGTGGAGAGGAAGCTGAAGGCCTTGGAGAATGAAAACAAGAGGAAGATGGGAGGGTCACACCAAGCATCAAGCAGCAACACACGTCCACGTCTGATGCAGCAACCTGCAGGGCAGACGAGCCGTGCTGTGGTACCCTACCCGACACCGAGAGGGTACAACCCGAACTTCAGGCCTCCATCAGCACCGGTACAGCCGCAGCGTCAGTTTGTGCAGCAGCCACACCCCACTTATAAACCTCGACCAGCAGGACAAAGGCCACAGAACCAACCCCAAGATAACAAAGGCCATGCACCTAAAGTTGGGGTGCGATGCTTCAGCTGTGATGAAGTGGGGCACTACGCTCATAAGTGCCCAAAGAAGAAGCCTATGCAGCCACAGCAGCAGAGTGTGATGCGAGGAAGGGTCAACCACGTGACCATGGAGGAAGCGCAAGAGGCACCTGACGTGGTGATTGGTAAGTTCCCTACAAATTTACACATTGCAACGATATTGTTCGATTCTGGTGCTACCCACTCGTTCATTGCTCAAGGATTTGTTGAGAAGCATGATCTAGCCACAACACAAATGAATCATATACTAGCAGTGAACTCTCCAGGGGGAGAAATAAGAACAAGACAAGTGTGTCCCAAGGTGAATCTAGACATTAATGGGGTAGTATTTACTGCAAACCTCATAGTGATAGACTCACAAGGGATAGATATTATTTTGGGTATGGATTGGTTGACCAAACATAAAGGTATCATTCATTGTTCGACTAGAACAGTGGAACTAACTCACACTAGTGGCACAAAAGTGAAGTTCATAGCCGTACAAGGACCTAGGAGGGACATTAAACTCAATCAAGTTGAGGTGGAAGTGGAAGAGATAAGGGTTATCAAGGAATATCCAGACGTCTTTCCGGAGGAGTTGCCAGGTATGCCTCCAGATCGTGAAGTGGAATTCGCGATTGAACTAATACCTGGAACAGCCCTGATATACAAGAGGCCATATCGGATGGACTCCAAACAGCTGGAAGAGCTCAAAGAGCATATAAGAGAATTGACAGAGAAGGGGTATATTCGTCCTAGTTCCTCGCCGTGGGGAGCTCCCGTAATATTTGTGCCTAAGAAGGACGGAACCCAAAGGCTATGCGTATACTACCGTGCGTTGAATGAGGTAACCATCAAGAATAAGTATCCGTTACCTCGCATTCAAGACCTATTTGATTAGTTAAGAGGGGCTTGTGTATTCTCAAAAATTGATCTCAGGTCGGGATCTCACCAACTGAAGATAAGGCCAACCGACATTCCCAAGACAGCTTTCGTATCTCGGTACAGGCTGTATGAATACACCGTCATGCCGTTCGGGCTAACTAATGCCCCAGCATATTTCATGTATCTCATGAACAAGGTATTCATGGAACATCTGGACAAATTTGTAGTGGTTTTCATTGATGGCATTCTCGTCTTCTCCAAAGATGAAGAAGAACATGAGGGACATTTAAGACTGGTGTTGCAAAAGTTGAGAGAACACCAACTATATGCCAAGTTGAGCAAGTGTGAGTTTTGGCTGAAGACAGTTCCCTTCTTAGGACATATAATCTCGGAGGGAGGAATCTCCGTGGATCCCGCCAAGATCGTGGATGTGCAGAAGTGGAAGACCCCTGAAAATGTCGGGGAAATTCGAAGCTTTTTAGGATTGGCCGGGTATTATCGACGGTTCATTGAGGGCTTCTCCAAGATCTCAAGACCTCTCACCAAATTGTTAGATAAGGGAATCACATTCACGTGGACACCGGAGTGTGAGACAAGTTTCCAAGAGCTGAAGAAAAGATTGAGAACAGCCCCAGTGCTAGTTATGACAGACATGCAGAAGAATTTTTTGGTATATTGTGACGCTTCGGGACACAGATTGGGATGTGTTCTCATGCAAGAGGGGCATGTCGTTGCCTATGCGTCCCGGCAGCTCCGAAAACACGAGAGGAACTATCCTACACACGACCTAGAGCTCGCAGCAGTGATCCACGCATTGAAGATTTGGCGGCATTACTTGATGGGAAAGAGGACAGAGATATATACAGATCATAAGAGCTTAAAGTACATTTTCACACAGCCAGATCTCAACCTCAGACAAAGAAGATGGTTAGAGCTAATCAACGACTTTGATGTGGGCATCAACTATCATCTTGGGAAAGCGAACGTCATGGTGGATGCTTTAAGCCGGAAGGTGCATGTCAACATGTTGAGCTTAAATGACACGCCTACGGAATTGAAGGAAGAGATTGCAAAACTCAATCTATGCCTAGTAAATAGTGGTGAGGCCATCGCCATGGAAGTGGACTCCACATTAGAGCAAGAAATACGCAACGGTCAGAAGAATGACGAGAAGATACAAGAAATTAGAGAACTCATCAAAGAGAATAAAGCCCCTGGGTTCAGAGAGGATGAACAAGGTACGGTGTGGCATGGGAAAAGAATCTGTGTGCCTGAGGTGAAGGAGATCCGTGAACTGATTTTGAAGGAGGCTCATGATTCCGACTATTCCATTCATCCTGGGAGTACGAAGATGTATCATGACCTCAAGAGCAGATATTGGTGGTATAGCATGAAGCGAGATGTCGCGGAACATGTTGCCCTATGTGACACATGTCAGCTAGTAAAAGCAGAACATCAAAGACCCGCGGGACTGTTGCAACCACTCAAAGTGCCCGAATGGAAATGGGAAGAAATAGGTATGGACTTCATAGTGGGACTGCCTAGGACCCAATCGGGATATGATTCGATATGGGTCATCATCGACAGGCTGACTAAGGTAGCTCATTTCATCCCCGTGAAAGAAAGCTACAACAGATCCAAATTGGCAGAATTGTACATGTCAAGAATCGTGTACTTTCATGGGGTGCCAAAGAGGATAGTGTTAGATCGAGGGACACAGTTCACCTCAAGGTTCTGGCAGAAGTTACATGAAACCACGGGGACTCATTTGGATTTCAGTTCTGCGTACCATCCACAGACCGACGGGCAGACTAAAAGAACCAATCAGATCCTTGAGGATATGCTGAGAGCTTGTGCACTCAAGAACAATAGGAGTTGGGATAAGAACTTACCGTATGCGGAGTTCTCCTACAACAACAGTTATCAGGCTAGTAAGAAGATGTCACCATTTGAGGCGTTGTATGGGAGGAAGTGCAGAACTCCACTATTTTGGAACCAAACTGGGGAAAGTAAAGTGTTTGGGCCCGAGGTACTACAAGAAGCCGAGCCGAAAGTGAGGGAAATCTGCAACAACTTGAGGATAGCCCAGACCCGACAAAAGAGCTATGCCGATGTACGGAGAAGAGAGCTCATTTTCAACGTGGGGGACTATGTTTATCTCAAGGTGTCCCCTATCCGAGGGCTTCGTCGGTTCAAGGTGAAAGGGAAATTATCACCTCGATACATCAGACCCTTCCAGATTCTGGAGAGGAAAGGCAAAGTGGCATATCAGCTAGAACTACCGGCTCGCCTATCAGATGTGCACGATGTATTCCATGTGTCCCAACTCAAGAAATGTTTAAGAACACCCAAAGAGATGTTACCTATGAATGAGGTGGACGTACGAGAGGATCTTTCATATGCCGAGCAACCGGTCAAGATCCCGGAGACAATGGAATGCCTCACAAGAAATAAAAGAATCCGAACGTGCAAAGTGCAATGGAAGCATCACTCGGAAGCAGAAGCCACATGGGAGCGAGAAGACGAGCTCAAGGCACAGTTTCCGGATTTGTTTTCCTAAATTTACCAATCTCGAGGACGAGATTTCTTTTAAGGGGGGTAGAGTTGTAACACCCCAAAACCTGTTAAAGAGGGGAATTTAAAATTTTTGGACGTAATGCATGTGGTGAAGCAATTCAAACTCAAACTGGAATTCAAATTCGAATCAAAATAGAAAAGAAAAAGAAAAAGAAAAATGGCTAGTGGGCCGAAACCCACCTCATCCGGCCCAACAGCCCGCGGCTGTTTCACCCCCTCCCCCTCTCTCTGACGCGCGGGGCCTGCATGTCATCTTCCTCCTCCGCGCGCGCCCCCAACCGCCACCGATACTCCCGCGCTCGATCGCGCCCGCCGCTCCCGAAACTCTCGCTCGCAACCCCGATCTTCGGTCCCGGGCACTCCAGCACGATCTCAACTGACCCCGCCGCCCTCCCTCGCCATTTAAACGCCAAAATCTGCCCCCTTCCTCCCCGATCGGCCACAACCACGCAAGGTGAGAACCGCCGCCGCTGCTGCCTTTTTTCCGGGTCTCTCTTCCGTTCTTCCCTACGCTAACGTGCTTGCAGTGCTTGACCGCCTCCAGAGAAGCTCATCGCCGAAGAAAATCCGAGGAGGATCGACCCCATTGCTCTCCCACCGAGGATCACCTTCGGTCGCCGCTCCTCGCCGCCGTTGAGCCCTCCCGACCCCTTCGGATTCAAGAAAACCGCACTGGTGAGCTCTCCTATCTTCCCTCTGCCGGTTGCTACCGAAAAGGGCGGGTGTTAGTGTCTGTAGACGAAGATCCACGACCTCGCCGGCGAAATCGCGCCTCTACCGCCGTGCGCCGCCGCGCGCATGGACGAGCTCCGGCCAGGAGCGACGTGGCCCCTTGTGGGCCGTCTATTTTAAATCGTGTGGCGCATAATAGGAACCCGGCGTACCCCTTCGCGATATAATCGTAACCCTTCATTTAGAATCGGACGGTCCACATCAGCCCCGCATTATAAAGGCTGGAAATCTTGCGCGCTACCCCCCTGGACTTGTTAGAAAAGAATAGCTAGCCCCTGAAACCTTCTGATCTAGCCCCTGGACCTTCAGAAATTCATGTAAATTCATTTAAAAATCAATTTTAGCCCCTAGACTTACTAAGAATTAAGAAGACCTCCCTGTTTTGCACACTTAGAACCCTGAAAATTTAGAAAATGAGAAATGGGGCCCCACTGCAGTGTGAATTTGCACATCAGCCCCTGGGAAGTATTAATTTCAGGAAATTGAATATTTGAATAGGATTTAAACGCAAACATAGGTGTAGGTTCAGTTGAATTATTCTAACCCTGTGAAAATTGGTAGAACAATCTGAGGTCTGAATTTGGAGGGGAAATAAACTTTTAAACTAAATGAGATTTCTGTTTTGTAATTTATCTCTAAAATATACCCTTTAGGCATAAAACAAGTTTAAAATGTGGGAAAATGAATCTAAGTAACCAAAAAGGGGTAGGAAAAATTTATGAAGGTTCTGTTTAGGTAAGTGGAACAGTAGAAATTTTTGTATGAATTTAGGTTGCTGTTTTATTGGTGGAAATTCATTTTTAGACTAGAAAATAATTCTGAAAATGGGTAAAAGTAAATTTAAATTGATCCTCATCAGAGAGGAAGTCAAAAGATATTTTATTGGACATTTTAGATCAGAACACATTCTGTTTAGGAGATATATTGTGCTATTTTAGTATTAAAGTTCACTTTTAGGTATGGAAAATAAATATCAAATTTAGGAAAATAGGTATACCTAATTAGAAAATGTCAAGTGAGGTCCCCAAATCCAAAACTTCAAATTAAGATTTTGTACAAGATCTGAAAACCTATTTGGAGTAGGAAGTTACCTTTTATACAAATTTTGTGGCTAAGAAGTGTATTATCCAATATAGAAAATTTGTTCAAATTGGAAATTCATATATAGTGTGCACTTAGAAATCTGAATATTAAAGCTAGAAATAATATATATGTTTAAAAGTGCATGTATGCTTAGAATCAACATATCTATGGTAAACACAACATTTAAATATGTGTAGGACTTTCATATGTATGCATGTGTGGTTTGCATGAGTGGAAATGTGGACTATGGCTTATGGAATGTTGTTTTCTTTTGCTATGTGTATTGGCATGAGTAGAACCAGTCCCAGAGCAGGTTCTCACCTTTCAAGATCAAGACTTTCCATTCCCCGAGCAGCAGGAAGAAGGCAAGTATCCTTGACCACTTTGATCCTATACTAGGATGTGTAGCTAGAATTTAATTGCATTGTCAATTTGGAATATGATGCCCAAGCTAGGAAGTTTCCCTAGATTTTCATTATCTCACTTCCTTATAGCCTGGGTTGGGACTTATTGTATTATGTCATTCATTTATATTACTTATGCTTAGCCATGCTTAGAATGGGATATGAGATCATCAACTTATTTACTTTATCCTTGAATGAGATACTATGAATTATGTAGAGGTAGGGATCTAGGCAAGTTGGATGATTTGGTTGGTGCTGCGTGCACGAGACTCAGGTTTGTGTTTAGTGCTTGCCTGGATCCTAGGGACCGGTTCATGGAGCATGTAACCTGGCTTTACCGTGCCAACCACATGCTGAGATGGGGCAGCTTGGCCAATTAATTAGGTGCATCCCCAGCGTAGTATGGGCGTTTGGATGGTGCGGGGAATAGGTGTCAGCTGGACTACCATATGAACCGAAAGGCTCAAGAGGGGGCCACTGCAGCAGGGTTGGAGCCTCTTGTATGATGTTAGGGGTGAAAGCTCAGTGGGCCCACACTCGTCGGGAATCTCTTTGTAAAGGCCTCGTAGTGATCTCCTGGCTACACACCTCGAAAGTGTGAACGTGGTTCGCGGCCACTGGCATAATGGAGGTTCTTTTAGTCCACCCAGCAACAGGGGATGAAATTACTACATGTGGGTACAGTGGTGCAAACTCTGCAGAGTCAAAACTGTCATGACAGCCGTGCTCACGGTCAAGAGCGGCTTGGACTTATTCATGATTAGAGGATGATGAATGGGAAGGTTGAGGGTGTTAAGTGGGGAGCTTAACATTGGAAATGCTGTTATGGTTACTCGATATTGATGATGGGTTGTGGGATTGGGACCATTTTACCTATGGAGTAATGTAGGTGCTTAATAAGCTAAGGTGATAGGTATAAATTGCGTAGTGCTTTAACCATGAGTTCAACCACCCCTTGCTCTAGCCATGCATGACATAATTTTCCCACACTTGCTGAGTACCAACGGTACACAAGCTTGTTTTTCTGTTGGTTTAAATTGCTGCTCAGGCCAAGGGAATGACGTGGTGTACAACGCCTGTGATGGAGCACACAAGACTTATCTTCCGCTGCTGTTTTATTTGCATGTTATGAACATATTATTCGTCCGAGACGTTATGCTATGTAAGACTTATTGATATTTGAATACTTGGATTGTAATATAATGATGCTTCACTATTTGTCGTCACATGTATGAGAAAATGATCCTGGCATACATGTGATAATTCACTCGGTGGTTCTTCGGAGAAACCGGGTGTGACAGGTATTCTCACTTTTGCCTAAAGCGCACTGGAGATCAGCGTTTTCATATGCTCTCAGAACCATGAAGAGGTTCAGAGACTCATATTAACTACTGTGCTAAGCCACGATATATCATTCCATACTATTGCTCGTATGGCGAGCTTACCGCAATTGATCCGCCTCGGTGGCGTACCTTACCTCTTACCTGACGTCGGAGCATCGTTACAGAATGTATAACATATAAGTTAGCTTTTCCACCTTAGTAACTACTACTATAATAGACCTTATGTGGGCTTAATGACTAATCCTCACTCGACTACTTCTAAATTTTCAAGATAGGCTCTTTTCGAGCGTGCTATTCCCAATGCGGCTCTGATACCACGACTGTGGGGACCACCCCGTGGTTCACCCACTACAGGATCGCATAGGGTGGTGTTGTGCGATGCGGTACCCAAAGCACACACGAAAAGAATTAAGAACAACATACAAACTTTTATTTTATATAAAACAGCGGAAGTCTTTTACAAAACTTAATTAACAGCGGAAGTATTATACATAGATGGCCTCTCATCCTAACTATGCAAAAGTGCAGCCGTCCAGCCCGGGGACGCTACACACTAGAAGCAAGTAACCGGAGATCACGGCGGCGTGCAGGGCTCCAGCTCGGCCGTGTACCCCGACGGGGGCATCGCCTCATCCTCGGAACCTTCCTCATAACTCTCACCTGCACACAGCTCAAAATATTGCAACCGTGAGCACTATGGCTCAGCAAGGCTTAACCGTCAACCCTAGGCATGGAACTCTACATGCAAGGATGTGTAAGATAGGAAAAGGACTTTGCAATAAAGACACGCCTACATGTTGATCCTTATTTTTAGTTTTATAGCCACAGTTTAATGAGCCTTAGGCAGCCCTGACATCGGAAGTCCACAATCAAACAAGAAACGCTTTCCTCTGATGTGATGATGCCCAAAGTGGAATATAAACTTAATTAGCTCTATAACTACAACATACAAGGTTCCAAGACATTAATAGTTCAATACAGCATATTCAGTTGGCTTATTTCTTTTCTTACTACGTCACAGCGCAGTGAACAAGCGGGTACTCAAATAACCGTGAGGGACGGTGATTGCAATCAAGACACACCCGGATAACACGTTGCATACACCCACTTTCAGAAGCGTCATTCCACACCCCTTCCTACTCTGTTGTATGCAACAACCTTTCAAAGGCAACCCAAATGCCGAACCGGTCCATCCGTAACGGGCAGGAGGTCTCCGCATGGAGCGTGACTGTGCCCACCGGCAGATTTACACCTTGCTACCCTCAACCCACTCTTATTTATGGTTGGGTAAGCCTCGGCACCCAGGTTAACCAATTACATCGGTTTCATGGTTCCCATATGCCAGTATGCATCCGGTACTGTTCGATACTTGTCCAGCAGGGCTGCACACGGACGGTCCTCAACCAACACCAACAGGGCTACGCACGTGAGACCTCTGCTCACTGCATCCTATCCCCCCTGCTGGGTCTCATTTTCACAACTCAAGCCATTTTCTACCTCTCCTCATTCCGTGTGATAAGTACTATCTCGCGAAGAGCTTCCAACCACTTGGCTTCTACCAGGATCCTAAACATTAGCAAGGCATTCTCTACTCGTCGAGTTTGTAAATTGCCCAACCCTTTATAGGATTTAAAAGGCTATGCAAGTGGGGTTTCAATCACCCTAACTCTAATGCATACATTTCAACCTAGACATAAGTGATACAAATGAAAAACTTTATAAAAGGTACTTAAGTGCAAACCGGGGCTTGCCTGGTTGCGAGTCAGAGGAGAAGTTAGCTTCTGGTAGAAGGACGTCCAAGGGCTCCGGTGCGTCCTCAACTTCGGTCACTATTATGAAATGTAACAAAATATATGTGTAAGTATTAAGGATTTATAAGAATTGAACTTCTATTCATAGCTACTGCTATTTGGAATCCTTAATTGGCTTTGGGATTTTTACAGTGGATACTAGACCCTCTAAGGATGATCTGAGCAAAATTTGGAGGAATGTCATTGTACAATGTGGTCTCTAAAATTCCCACATGCACAAGGCCTCTCTGAATTTTGAGCCCAAACCAGGAGCTTTGACATAGCTAATAGTGGAAGATCTTATTAGGGTAAGTCTCCATGGTTCTAACAAAATTTGTTTCACCATTTTTGGAGCTACCAACAGAGAGATATGCATTTTTGAAGTTGGACAGGAGTTCTGAAAAGTTTCTGTTTAAATTTGAATTTCCAAATAAAGGCTGAACTTTGGAAGGTAATTTATCCTACCAAATGAACTCCAATGAAGCTCAAACTTTTACTGGAGATCAGTTACTATGAAAAGGACTAGCTGCCCAAATTTGGGAATATTTCATAAAGAATTGCTCCTGTAATAAATCCCTAATGGATTTACTAAAAACAATTCTACAGATATTCCTGCGCACTTTCATAGCAAGCAATTTGTTCCTCTGTGAAGTACTCCTCATGAGGATTCCAACAAAATTGGTCTCACCCTTTTTGGAGTTTCCTACACAAAGTTATGGATTTTTCAAACTTGAATAAGTTTCTGTTGGGAATGCACACAGAGACTTAACAGGGGGGGGGGCACTCGTCAGGTCTTTCTTCAACCTCCCGCCAGAGACTCGTGTGCACACCAGCACAGATCGTGGCGTGGCTCGTTCTCCCTTATTTCTCCACCAAATTAGCTCTGGTTTCGCTCTACATGCTCCTTGGAACATGGCACAGCTGCCGGGCAAGGTTCCCGCGCATGAAAACGGCCGAAAACAGGTCGGCACCGGTGGGAAGGCTCGGGAGCTCGGCATCAACGCGTTCTGGCGTGTCCGAAGCTTCTCGCGCCGAGCTACCTTGCCCTAAAGCATCGCCAATGATCAGGGAACATGGAACGCATGCTAAACCTTGCAGCAAACGGCCGGAAAATAGGGTTCAGCGGAGGACCGACCCGTTTTTGCCGCCGCCGGCGATTTCTCGTCGCCCGTAGCCTGTGGTGGACAGTTTGCTGCGGTATTTGGTGTGGGAGGGCGCTAGGATGGTGTGATGCTATGTCTTGAACCGAAGAACCAATGATCATGCGTGTTGGACGAATTTCCAGTTTTGGTTTGGGGCGGTTCTTCACGTGTACTGGCGCCAAAACCCAAATTCCGGCGAGCCAGCGATGGGGAAGGGCAAGGGGACTGCGGTAGCATGATCTGCACACCTTGGCGCACCTTAGGGAGGTGTTGGACGTGCGGGAGAGGCGTTGGAGCGGCTGGAACGCGAGGAGCAGTGAGGTGCGCCGGTGCTCTGTTTTCTTCCGGCGAAGAACGTCTCGGGCACAGCGAGGGGAGCTCGGGGATGAGCTGAGGAGCGGTGTAGCTCGTCGAGGAGGCGCCGACGCAGCTCCTGGGGCGATCAACCGGTGCTAGGGGGGTGGAAGGCTGCTGAACAGCGAGCACCGAGGGTTGCTGGTTTCTCCCGTGAGCACTCGAGCGAGGAGCTGAGGAACGCTTCGGTTGGAACGTGGAGAAGAGAA